>OZ059805.1:11942518-13348991 GCA_964057025.1 Standfussiana lucernea
CAACCCAGGCAAGCGTGGCTTAACCTGACGATCGACCCGAGCGGCTGTTATTATTTAGCCACGAGCTCCTCTCAACTTCAAACAGCCTTTACAGGTTGCTAATAAATTGCTATTCACCGAGGAGACCTTTTGTCAATGAATGATAACTTATTCTGAGTTTTTGGGATAAACGTTCAATTCAGGGATTACAATAGATGAACATCTATTGTGTTCCCTGAACGAAGCTTCAGAACGAATTCAGGGAGTTTTCAGCTCTTAGAATTGTTTTCAGACGGCGTTCTAGAAAACAGTAATATTTTCCAGATATTCAATTTATGTTATCTTTTGAACCTGTTCCGAAAACTGTTGAGGTCGGCTTCCAGTATAAACGGTACCAGTATGTCTGTTAATTAATTTGTATTCACTTTCAAAGGTGAAAAGAAGAGTGTAAGGTTGAATTTATTTTGTGGGTTAGGGAAGTGCTTCATACGATATTTTATGGATTTTTAGGTTATTTTTTCATAATTTACAATTACACATTAATAAATTAAATTATTGTAATGTCTTCTTCAAGATACATACAGATCCAAAATAGCTGTGTACTAGCGGGCAATCATTCTCAATGATTTTGTTAAACGTCTTTAAATTAATGCAGTAGGTATGTCTGCAGATCTCCTTTCAGCTCAAAATCAACTAAAATATTCTACATCTCATCTCGCACTTGCCGATAAAACATAGTGCTTTTAGAGCAGCCAAATCCCACTCGAGCATTACAGATACAGAAAATCTCTTAGTACTATTTTTGTACATAAGAGTACAAGTTAAATACATAGTGACGTCAAATGCGAATATTTTCCTGCACATAAGATATAGAATACATTTAAGAAAGGTTAGTTTTCCTATGTGAGTCGCATTTCACATTGTATCGGCATGGTTTAAGAGTGCCTCTTAGGAGCTCGTGACTAAAATAATAACAGCCGCTCGCGTCGATCGTCAGGTTAAGCCACGCTTGCCTGGGTTGGTCCGTGGATGGGTGACCACCCATTACATACTGAGTTTCCTCCGTGCCTCGGAAAGCACGTTAAGCCGTTGGTCCCGGCTGTCAATTGTACATCTTTGACAGTCGTTACAGGTAGTCAGTGGCCCAAAAGTCTAACAACCAGTCTTACCAAGGGGTATCGTATTACTAACTGGGTTGTGGAGGTCAGATAGGCAGTCGCTCCATGTAAAATATTGGTATTCAGCCGCATCCGGATAGACTGGAAGCCCACCCCAATATAGTTAGGAAATGGCTAGGCAGATGAAAGGCTGTTTGAAGTTCTTTACGATTGGTATAGGAAACCTAAATGAAACGACAGTAATTTTGAATATCATTACAATATGAATTACAACATATCTTAATTTATTGAAAGTAGATTCGTGTAAACCCTTTTCACAAAACCACAGTGATTGTATCCAAACTTAGGAATATAAGCTTAATCAATCTCTAATATGCCTACTGCTTCACAAAGTCCTGTGAGAGATTTATATCTTTGCATTGTATAGATTCAGTCTCTTAGTATTATATAATTGCATAGCACATGTGTGAGTTCTATGTACGATAAAGCTACCATTTACATCTTTTACTGACTCGAATTTGCCCTGGCGGCTAAGAGAATGTCATGCTCACTCAAATGTCTCGCTGATGGTGGCGCGTGTGTCGGGTCGTTTAGTTCCCTCCAAAATGGTTGAGTTGAATGATGGCTGATCCATGCGTCATGTTTCGTGAACGGGCGCTGTCAGTTGTGACTGGTCATCTCGCAGCTGCCATGGATTATTGTATTTTTGAATTTTTTATTTTATCTTTTTATTCTGGACGCTCTTACTCGCACGTCTTTCTACATCGTTCTCACATGTATGTTTAATCTCGACATGAATGATGTAACCGAGAATTTCTAACAACATAATGATTTAAAAGAGTGTCCATGGAGTTTCTTGCCCATTCTTCTCCATAGAGATCTACGCTTTCGAATGGGCAACTACAGTACTTTCACAAGTTATTATGCCCTGTGACTGGGACTGTAGCTTAGTTTTTTTTGTGTTTTGACATTCAAAAGTGCCTGTAATGGTTTAATTGAAATAAATGCTTTGAGTTTGAGTTTGAGTTTGAGAGAGAGTGACTTGAAATCCACCACGAGGGCCAATGCGGGATGGTAGATTTCACACGAATTTTTGGTTCTATTTTTCGAAATTTTAAACCCAATTTAAACAATGTAAATTACATCGAAAGAAAATTAAGCAATCACTGTGGTAGCGA
The DNA here is from genome assembly GCA_964057025.1 of Standfussiana lucernea. Taxonomy (NCBI): domain Eukaryota; kingdom Metazoa; phylum Arthropoda; class Insecta; order Lepidoptera; family Noctuidae; genus Standfussiana; species Standfussiana lucernea. The sequence goes on from OZ059805.1 coordinate 11,944,794, forward strand.
ATTAGTTCGTTGTATTGTAACCAACACTTAGTGCATTCCATCAACTTTTTAACAAATAAATAAAGTTAAAAAGTTGCGCTTTGTCATTGAAAGCAGCCTTACAAAGAGGAGAGAATAAAGTTCGATGAATAGAATAACTTTATATTTTCTTTTTTGGGTCCCGTACAGAAAGGGTGCAAACTGGCCTGTCCTTCTGCCTGTCTGTCACAGGGCTGTATCTTTTGAACCTTAATAGGTAGACATTTCATATTTTCACAGAATGTATATTAAATGTTTTATAACAACAAATAAAAAAAGGGGTCGCTATACAAGAATCGTGTTTTTCTCAGTTTTTAGTATAGACTCCTTCATGTGCAAGTCCAACTTGAACTTGGCTGGTTTTGTATTAAATCTTGTTACTAGACACACGTAAGCTCCTACTCGCTACAATATTCTTAAGTTAACCCTTTTATAGAACGTAATATTTTTATTTCTTTATTCAATATTTTCGAACCTCTGTTAAACCGATATCACGACGTAATTCGACACGTACTCGTATCATTTATTTACAATTTCTGGTCAACATAATAATATATTCAGGTACAAGGATTTTATTTAAATATGTCGATAAATAAGGCTTTTTGATTTTCTGAAATTTTCGCCTACTTATGGAGAGTTCGACAAAGTGGTCGAATTTTTTAAAATATTTTGCAAATTTTATTGCCGTTTCACACTGTATGTTGATTCAAATTTAATTAATTTATTTTGTAACTAGACTGTCTCGCGAATTTTGATAGCTTTATTGATATTCTAAAACATTTCAATAATTGATGAGTAGTAGAGAGGCCGCAATATTATGAGCAGCTGTGGACTATTAAAGAGAGATAACTTTATTGTTTTCCGTTAATTATCATAATGTTTAAGAAAGAAAGAAATGCGTTTAATGGAAAATGTCATTCTCAACGTATAAACTTTAACACGGAGTATATTTTCTCTCGCTGTGTTTGTTTTACCAATTTGCACTTCGCAGCATTTCTCATCGGCCAACAGAAAAATCAAACAACGTTCATTTCAAAACCCAAGCTCCTGAGATTTCGTTACAGCATCAGTTTTCAAATTAAACGAACCGATGTGAAGGAAAAGGAGTAAAAAGTAACAGTTAGCGGCTGGAGCTTACTATTCGCTTTGCACCCGCACAAAATTGGAGCAATTTAGCGTCGTTTCATAAAATGCACTCTTTTCCTTTCAGTAAGCTTTCAGATTGCTTTGTTCCGAGTCAACGTTTCGTTGCTTTACTGGCATACCCAGATCTTCTGTCATTTGTTTTTATTTTACTTTTTTTGCAGTTTAACTGTAAGTGGAGCTGGTGGCACGTTTATTGAGGTTGGGTTGTAAATGGGTGACCTTCTATTCCATATCCAGACCCCTCCGTGTTTCGGAATGCTAGTTAAGATGTAGCTGTCATTTGTCTATCTTTGGCGGTAGTTACATGTAGTCAGAAAATCAAAATTCTGTCAATCAGTCTTACCAAGGGTATTAATTACCCATTTACTGAGTTGTGGAGATCAGATAAGCAGTCGATCAAACAAGAATCGGATCGGTTAGACAAGAAGACGATCTCGAGGCTAGGCATAGGATTTTACTTTATCTAACCTATTTATGTCACTAGCCAGTAATTATGCTTCAAATAGTTCCGTGTCAGCTCAAAACAGCGTATGCATAAATAAAAAATAAGGAAAAAAAGTAGCTTGACAGAGCTGACGCGTAAAATTAATTAATTCAATTTGCTACGAGCGCGTAGCAAGTGTAGCATGGTGCTACGGCGTAGCTGTGTCGGTAGCACTACGCCCACTTACTTTTCTTCGTAACTTAATACAGGTTAGAAGGGACACCGGCTCTAAAACAGTTACCACGTATTAGTAAATTATTCTGATGATTCAAATATAAATTTTGCGTCGGTTATTAAAAAAATAAACAGTTGTTTTCTACAAAACTGCAATACCTACACGGTCAAAATTACCGATGAAAATTTTCTATGTTCTGGGGTTTCTAGGGTTCAGAAGGATGAACTGATACGCGGTAACCGTTTTAGCGTCGGTCCCATCCACCTTGTTTATGCAACACGTTTTAATCCTGTCAACAACCTATTATTTACTACCCTTATTTTGCCTTAAGACGAACGCTCCAAAGAAGACAGCGAAATTTTTAAATTTCTCTTGTTTAAAATAGCATTTGCGACCATCATCAAAATCTATTTATCCAAGTTCAAATTACTCTATTCATGTCATACGCTATGGAGACTGTTTGAGGCGGATTCTAAGCTATGGTGAGCTGGTTCTGATGATTATCATTTTATTAAAACATACATATTTGTTACGGTCGCGGTTCGCGAAAATTATGAAAAAAAAAATCGTAAGAATATAATAGACTACTATACACATATCTGTCATGCCCTTAACATAAAAATAACCCTTTATCACGTATCATACTAACTTTCTATTTAACGTCACCTGGGATGTAATCTGAAAGTGGTTTTGTTTACAAAGTGATGTATGGAACAATTTATCTTTCCACTTACGTAAGATTTATCACCGCTTATATCATGATTGCAGGAAAGAGCTTCACGAAACGATACATCGGTGTGGTATTTGTTTTTTTTCGAAAACAGATTACCTACTGAAGTACTGTTTTCTACTTCTTTTACATGCGAGTTCTATGGATTTTATGCCCATTTTCACGAACTCGGCAACTGCCAAATGTTACATAGTGTTTGTGAAACGGGCATTAGTATTTTACTATATTTTTAGTAACTACAATGTTTAAGTAATTATGTACAAAACGTCTCAATAACACTAAGGCATGACTCACAGTAACAAAGAATCATAAAAACATATCCTCTATTTCCTCGAAGAATTAGTGAGAGATCTACCATAGGAGGCCCACTCTCAGTATAATTAAAAACAATGCGCTTTTGTTTGAATAAAAACACGATCGTATTGCAGCACACAATTTATCCAACACTTCTAATTAGTATTGTTAAATTTAAGAAACCATTACACCCACAAAAAAACAAATATTCATCAACGCTTTGTCAACTCCAGACAAAACACAAACAAAACATAACACACAAAGAAAATGCAATAATTACAAACATTATTAAGTTACTCTTATAAAGGGCAAGCTAAGTGTTTCGCAGGAAATTTGAGTCACCGATCTATCAAACTCTTGCGCCTAAGTGCTCGGCTGAAGGACCGCTGAGAGATGACTGGAAGCTGAAAGCCTACCATTCAATACGGTGAGAATTTCTTCGCTTTTTCATTCAAATATTCTTTGGTAAGTTGATGAGTTTTATGCACGATTTTTGTGGCATTCTAACTGGACTTATTCAGTTGATTGTTCTATTGGTTCGTTGTAAGCTCATTGAAATTATTAGCTATTAGAATTCATGTTAGCATCATAGAAACTAGGCATTTTAAGCCAGCGTTTGTAACGCGAGTTCCGCGCTACACGTTAAGTAAGTTTAAGTGGCAATGGGCCAGCCTTATTAGCCGTAGAACCGATGACAATTGGGGTAGACGTGTTCTTGAGTGGCGTGTTGCGTTCATTTTGTTCGGTGAACCCGAACGGACGAATGAGTGTCATGTGTTCGTATTTAGTCCTCGTGAATGGTAGACCTGAGAACATAAATATAATGATGGTACTATCGCAATTCTACGTCTATGTATAAGTTTCAAACGTCCAATTTAAACCACTCAAACTCACTCAAACATCACCTATGTAACTCCATCAATCGAGTGCAAATAGTAGCTCAAAATCTGTTACGCAATACGTAAGGAAATATCCAATATCGCACGGGTGTAGTTCAGAGGACGACAAGACAGGCAAAACTCAAGCCGATGTCACAAGTTACTTGTCGGAACACTTAGCAACTTTACTGCAACACTGAAAAGTTTTTGACTATAGATATTGACAAAGTAAAATATGAAATAGTGGAGGAGTTGATAGTTTTGTAAGTGCTGTAAGATTTTGTGAATAGAATTGAAGTATGGTAGGTAGGGTGAAGTTAACTATTGAGCGCCATCGGTGACTTATGAAGTCAGCGCAAAACTTCTTATTTAAGTCATTTTAGTTATTAGGCTAATATTTGTGTAATCCGTTTTGTCCCTCTATTTTTCCCAAGTTATATAGTATATGTCAGATGAGTGTGGTCATATTTAAGTGCGTGTTACAGGTAATTAAACAACTTTCAACATGGGACCCACGTCGTAATCGCTCGACCTAAATATAAGGGGCAGCAGATTTTTTTTAAGATACAAATTGTATTAGAAATTTTTAAAAATATCTCCCAATGTAATGAAATATTTCTTGAATGGAATAAAAAAAAATGTCACTTACTTTAACGGAAAACTCGCACTTGACAAAAAAAAATTTTTCACCAATTTTTTATGGATTTGGATTTCTCTATATTGTTTCCACATAAAAGAATCAAACAGTATTAGTTATTAAAAATAGAAGTAAGCACACGTGCCTACAACCTTATTCAAGAAAGATTCAAGTGTTTCGGTCACTTTATTACTTTTTACATAAGTTGTAGTTTCATTAACACGCTTCAGACGGAATGGGAAATTAAAGCAGAAAAAAGTCTCGCTTTTCCGCGGAAAATCTACAGACGTTTTAAATTCAATATTTAAACGGAAATCTCCCTGTATAAAATATTGAAATGCTAAATAGTGGACGATTTCTGATTTATAAAATGGTACTGACTTATTCAGTAGTGTTTTAAAAATGTGGTTTGTAAATAAATGTTGGTGATTAATTTCTTGGCTAGCTTTCTAATGAAAGTAGAGGTTTTTTGTTTACGAGTATAAACAATAAGTATTGTTATTTTTTTTTAAACATCGTTTACCTACGGATTATAAATGTTTTTTTTCGTGTTTGTTTAAAATTGTAGATACTGTATTTTTAAAGCTTTCTTCAATAATATTAACGAGCATTCAAAAGTCTGTAAGAAAACGTACTACCCACTAACCTGTGGTGTAAAGTTGGATGGTTGCGGAGGGTTGCAGATAGGCGGCACCGCGGTGCTTCCATAGTGTTGCTGGTAAGTTAGGATCTTCTTATGCGCCGACGCCTGGGCGCGGTAAGCGCTCACACTCAACTTCATTATTTACGTTTCATACAAACAATTTTAAACTTTAACACTTTTTGATTAACGTCGATTTTGAATTGTAGTTTTCTAATGACATAATTATATATTTTTCTTTTATATATTCATAGCACTTTTTTTGTTACTGATATTATTGTAACACAGTCATTTGCACGTTCTATTGTAAACTGAATATATTACATTGTTATGAATCTCTACACACAACCGATGTTTTGCATAGGCCCATGTTCCCATCTGTAACAAGAGGAAAAATGTTTTAGACAAATCATTTTAATAAAGCTCATAAGGTCTAGTCCTAACCAAAGCAAAAATCGTGTAAACACGTCATCTTCGTGTTCATTTTGTTTCTCAAACCTGAACGCGTTGAAACACAGACTGATTTTCCAAACAAATGAGTGACAAATTAACGATTAACGATGGCTCTGGTTAGGACGTGGGGTAACAGACTCTTTGCTTACAAACGAAGCAAAGGTTTTGACAAGAAAACAATGAATACAAAATAAAAATAAAAAACATGTGTAAGTACAAATAATTAGCAGTTCCTATTATTTCACAATTGATTTAAAACTAAGGCTTGAATTATGTAGGGCTGATCGTAACACTTTAACTTTTTTAATTTACATTCCAGAAAACCGAAATTTTCAATTCCAATTTTATTGGCAATCATACTGACATAATCCCTTGTCCGCTATAAACCCAAGAAGAGAGGTCAACGATTGGCCATCACGAAACGGGGCCTTTTATTATATTTTCAACTGAAATCCTGAGTTATAAAAAGTTTTATGGCTGTCGTTCTTCCCTCTCGGAGTCAGCATAATGACTGGTGTTAGGGTCTTACTTAACCCTAATACCGAAGAGCTCAATTACAGCTAATCACCGAATTTAATGACAAAGTTCTGTTGGAAGATGAGCGAGGTAAAATGGATTTCGGTGACAATTAAAAATTCCAGAGCAAAAAGAATATTTTTGACTTTATGTATCATCCTAGATACAGGCTTTGACTTTTTTGCCAAAAGAATTTTATCAGTTTTCTTGTTTATTATTGCTCTGAAAGCTTATCTCGAAAGTAGATTGAAGATTCTTCAAAAAAAAAACCCTCAGAAACAAAATCTTCGCACGATTACCACAAACTCCTCAGCCAATCTAGTTTGTAAGCAAACATTTGCAGCATGTTGCCCAATGCTTTACAATCAGCCGTATACTCGACGAGCTGGCTCAATCTACTTTATTTTGTTCACTCATTTCTCTCGGCTTTTCTCAGTAGACTCGTAAAGTAGATAGCTACAGAAGGTCGTTTCCGTACAAAGAACGAAAATACATGCACAAATAGGCACGACTGACGAGCAGCGAGTCCATGCGCACTCACGAGTGGTATTTGTTTTAGGTAAAGTGCTAAAAGGATAATTGGAATGACCCTGACAGAGGGGTTGGTAGATATTTTATATTTGTTTGTGGAATGTGTTGAAAAAAAATGATGGCGGCATTAGTGTCGTGACTAGACACTTCCGCGGCCGCTGCTAGAGGTGGTCACTGTTTTCTCGATCTACGACACTGGCTTCGAAGGCTAACCGTGACACAAACTGTGCGCGTCAAGGCACTTTCGTTGTCGCTTATAATTAGTACTGCCATCTCTTTCGTTGAGCTCCTTGAGTTATGAGTCGAGCTACACGATAACTGACAAATGCTTGCACTGGCTGGACAGGTCCACTCAAATCTGCATAGTCCTCAAGTGAGTTTATCAAGATTATGTCTGGACCTTTAAAGAGACTATGACCTCTGAGTTTGTTTCGGCTGTTTCTTCTCAGAGTAGTCAGATACGAAACACCGGCCTCATCTAGTTTTAAAAAAGAAGACGTGTAAAAGTGTTTGTAAAAACCTATTTGCAAAATAAACATCATTTATCATTTATCCGGACGCTGCCGCCGCAACTTGCGTCAAGCAACACGCGTGTGCGTTGTCGTTTTTTTTCGCGTGAGTACGTCATCCCTGTAGTCACATCTCAATCCGTGTCGCGGTGATTCGTGGCGTGGGGGTTGCTTGAGCATGTAGCCTTTGCCCTAAGGATATGTGTGTGTGCCAGGTTCTCCTCGTTACTGGAGAAGAACTTCTGTACCTATCTATTGTGTGATAAAGTGATTGCACGAAATATACATCTCGTCTGAACTCGGTGATCCTATTTTATTTGTACTTGGTTACTAGTCTTCTGTTTTCTATCATCGTGATTGTTGACAGCAGAGTTAACATTCTGCATTTTTTGCTTTTTCATTTCGAAAATGCGACCGTAACCTTTCTTAATTTAGTTTGACCTTTAATCCAGTCGATATGTCGGGAAAAGGTGAAGTAGCTGGAAAGTATTTCGAACTTAATGGAACTTTAACAGGTTGTTTGGGGGTATACTAGGAAGGCTATCCTAAGTTTTCGACTTCAAAGACCTCAAAATATTCTGACTTTTTTTCAGTTTTTCACTTATATCTCTTAAACTAAGAAAATTTTATGTACCATGTTGTATAACAAAGTTGAAGAACATTAAAATTTTCTAAAAGTTCGTTGACAAACCAGATTTTTAAATCCAATATTAAGTATGTTCAGTAATTCTTTGTTCATTCATAATTGACTAGCGGATACCCGGCCTGTGCTACTACGCTATAGTGCCTAATGCATTGTTTAGTGGTCTAAAATCATATTCGCATTATTGCCTTTCTTATGAAACCGGTTCAATGGTTTCAAAGTCGTATAACGGACATAAGTAGAAACAATAGTTGTGTTATAAAAACTCAAAAATAAAACAGATTTTCAGTACATTTTGACTCGTAGATATTGCAGTTTTGTAAGACACATCAGATTTTTTTTTAATAACCGTCGTATTATTTCTATTTGGGGGATTCAGAATGATGTACTGTACGTGAAAACCGGCTTAGCGTCGCTGTCACTTCTGCCCTGTAGAAGAGAAGCTAACAGAAGAATAAAATTCTATTAATCCTATTAACTTTTAATATGTTGTGGAAAATGTCGTAGGTTATACATTTATAAACCTTGTATATTTATAACTTAGTGTAAGATTTTAATGAATAAATGTTTATTTTCCCGAAAAAAAAAAAAGGCTGAGCTGGGCAACTTCGTTTGAGAAACTTCGTCGCGTATTCCACAGAGCCTAAAGACTAAGGTCTTCAATAAGTGCATCCATTCATTAGCCGCAGTACCGATGACCGTTGGGGTAGACGTGTTCTTGAGTGGCGACCACGAATCGGCAAGCGTAAGGTGGGACGCCCTCGGGCGCGGTGGAGCGACGATCTTCGCAGGGTGGCTGGTAGAAACTGGATGAGAGTTGCCGAGAAGTGAGTTAAGTGGCGTGTGATTGGACAGGCCGTTGTCTAGCAGTGTAGACAGGTGGCGTTGTCAGTCTACTGTAGTCTGATGATGATGATGATGACGAGTTTCGAGTAACTATAACAGGCACAGTAACGACTACACATCAGGTGAGCCTTCGGCTGTTTGACATCCATTTCCTTACATAGATACAAAGTTGTTTCGTGGATATCAAGCTAAGCGAGAAATGATCCATCTCCTACTACTAAAACTTAAGTCTTGAGAGTCATTGCCCCTGCCAACTCTGCGTAAAATTGAATGCTCGAAATTTTAAGAGCGTGAAATGCTTATCGCGGAAATAAATTAATTCAGAATTTAATTAAGAGCTTGAATTTTGTGCCTGAAGTTAATTGTGTACTAAGTCTTACACTGGCGATAATTTATGTGTATTAGGGATTAACAGTAGGTAATCTGTTAATGGGATCGTTGTGAAAATCTCTTGTAAATGTATCATGTTTTAATTATTACAAAGGTAAGTGTTAATTGCCGGATTTTTGGTAAAGAATTTTCGAGTGAATCGGTTTCTTCTAGGCGCGCGTGCTCCACCCTAGGCCGCGTCATCGCTTCACATCAGGCGAGTTGCGGCCAAACGCATGCAGCATAAAAAAATAAAGGTTCAAAATTACGTTTGTAAGTGTACGTTGATTTCGTCATTTTATTTTAGGATTTATATTATATTTTAGCTACAGGGTTTAATTAATCAAATGCAATCGAAAAGAAATTAGAAAAATTTAAATCTATCACACACCTCAAGCTTCCTTTCTGCTTTTAAACGTTGTGTTCTATCTACTACATTCAGCATTATTATAAATTGAAATCACTTTAAGTCACTGTATGATCGCATTGATCATCAAAACTTCCCCCCGGATTTTGATGCGGTAGAAGGTTTATGTGTATAATTTTGTTTTTTTTTTTCATTTATAGTGTTTATAGTACATGTACATTATTATTCCTTTATTCATCTTTTATCTTATTGTATGTATTTTTAAATATTTCTTAAAAGAAAAACATTTCAAAATATAAAAAACTTTCGGAAGTCGGTTTTTTTTTTTGCAAAAAAGTTTTTATTTTACCCTTTTTAGTTATCGCATCACACACAAATCCTTGTCAAGTATCAATTTCGCAATTTCTTTTACTTGGATGACATTTTTTCAAGTTATTTTGATTTCAAAACCAAACTGCTGAACCGATTTTGATGAAATTTCTATGGGACCAATCGAGAAGTAGATCCATTCAGATAAAAGAAGAATTTTTCAAATCGGTTCAGAAATGACGGAGATATGAGGTAACAAAAACAAAAAAAAAAAAAAAAACATACAACCGAATTGAGAACCTCCTCCTTTTTTTGAAGTCGGTTAAAAAAAGCAGCCCACCGGCACCGGGAACAAGGTCCGAGCTACCGGTGGTCAGGGCTCTTGAGAGAGGAACCTCCTAACAATACGCGTCGTGTCCAGAAGTACTGCTTTCTGAATCAAGCCCGTGATCCAGCTGCCGAGCGAGAGCCTCTTTAGATGTTGGTCGAGGCTCATGGCTATTAAACCATTGGCCGACACGACTATCGGCACAATTACTGACAGCTGTACATGTACATTTATTATTAAACGTCTCTAGAATAACAAAAATCTTGATGTTTTATCAAATCGTAAAATGCGGTCGAAGTTGGAGCAGCAATTGCTTATAATTTCTATTTAAATAAATCTTTTTTCTACGCAAAAAGTGGTTCACAAAAATCTTGAAAAGTACATTATCAAAAACACCTGGACCAATGCCTTAAGGGCAACATAAGTTAAGAATTCATTATTAAACGCGTCTTCCTTAAACTCCACAAGGTTAAGGAAAACACGCCGAAAAACCCGAGATCTTCATAATAAATTCGATAACATTTAATGTGCTGAAAAGGCTATGGATTAAATACGTGCAGAAACTGTTACTCTAAATTAAACCTTATGCCAGTGACATAAGAGCCAAATGACGTGCCATCCTTGAATATTTAAGTTATGTACGTGGAAAAGGCCAACTGTTTCTTTGAGCATACATAAGAAAAACACATTTTCCAGTAACCTAATAGTTAAGTGGTCTGTCAATATAACATTCGTAAACTGTGCTCCATCTACTCCTGCCCTCTGACACCCGTATCTACAGTCAAGTTAAAGTAATTACTTGGGCTTAAGTAATTACTTGTACATTTTTTTTGTGCAATACACACGAATTTAAACGTCGTAAGAACCGTCAAAGAAAGCAAAGCTAAGAATTATAACTTTTTCCAGTTCTAACTTCAAGCAATTATCAAACTACATACATAATGAAAATCGTATCTTAAATAATGACATTAACTCAAGTAAAACTTTGACTTGTTTATAGATAGGTACGGGTGTTAGTCCGTGATAATGTAGCCAAAGTGACTTCGGCTTTGCCACCGACGACACTGTGCTGGCGAAGTTTTGGGCCAGCAAAATGTAAAAATAATCACGTGGAGGAAGAATATTATAATAACATTCGTGTAACATTTTAACAGCAGTAGGTACCAGGGTATAAGGAAATGGTAAGAACTTCAAACGCACCTAAGCACCTCTTTAGTTTATTACAGATTTTTACAACTCTTGATACGATGTTGTTCTTGATGACGGTGTTTTTTGGACTGTCTAGTGGTCGCAAGCGACATTGCTGCTGCATGAAGTCCTGGTTTCGATTCCCGGGCCGGGTGAAATTGATATTGGGTTTTTCCAACAGGAATTACTCAGGTGCAGACACGGAGTCTGGATTTGTGCCCGGTTGATGGCAATAGGCTCCTCCTTACATGGGCTTCGGGGATTATAGGCGTGATGTTATGTTGATACAATGTGCCAGAACTGTCACTTTGTCTAAAGGGTATGGTACAGCACGAGTTATTTCACTCTTAGCTATTAAGTTGGCTGACCTAAGATTTGCTAAAATGTTTTAAATTTCCAACACAGGTTAGCCAACTGAATACCTTATCGTAAAATCATCATCTGCATTTTTTAGGTAGGCTTCCAGTCTTACTAGATTCAGCTGAATACCAGTATTTTACATGGAGCGACTATCTGCCCTCCACAACCCAGTTATACCCAGGTAAAATGACTGTTTACAGTGCTGCGTGGTTCTTTTGGATTTTGAATAACATTGTCATGCGCTGTAACGATGTTTATAATCATTTTGTAAATTTGTCTGCGGAAATTTTATTGAAAAACTAAGATGACGCCGTTATTTCCAATTACAACGAATGCGCTAAAAGAATTATGCAGGACTAAAAAAGTATGAAAAGGAAAGTTGCATATTTACTGATCCCCTCATTTTGTCATTTGTAAATCATTAGTTTCGGTAGCAAAATAGCCTATAAATATCCTGTTCGGTACAGAACCTATTCTTAGCTGCCTATCTGAACGGCCGTAAATAACCACTTAGTAATAACTTAGCACAATCTTTATAGGCAATATGTTAGGCTCTAACAAGAAAGTACCCACTACAAGCCACAACAATGTTTGATCCCTATTTCGTTGAACAAGTGAGATTCTGGCTTTTATAAAACTTAGGTGTGAGAGGTAACTTTAAAGTCATTTTATGTTATTTTATTTTATTGGCTTACCAACAATTGATTACAGAATGCCTGAGAGATACTTCTCGACGGCATGTAATGCCAAGTCAGAGGCCCATGGGTGGCATGAAAACTTTGACACCAGGTTGGGCACTAACCACAAGATAAAGAAGAAGCGCAGTTCGGCGCAATATCGACAGGAGTCTAAACGAGGTGCGTGGCAAGCATTCTGTTTTAAAGAGACAATTAGTCTGAAAATCGCTGGACACTCTAGTCTCGAAACTCAAATTCAAATTTCAAAATAATTTATTTGCTAATATTAATTACATAAAGTTGTCAAAAAATTGATCAAAGTTCAACCATATTACGCCTTGAGGCACGCAACCTTAAGCTTTTATTGTATCACAACAGTATTATACAATTACTTGCAACAATAAATTAATAATTACAAACACAATTTTGGTAAACTCGTCGGTATAATTTAAGCATAGTTACATTTTCCTGTTATAGTGCCATTGTTCAAAATAATAATGACGCTGGTTATGTATGTTGTAGTTCTTTCGTTTTCCTTGACCGTTGACGTATGTAATTACCTGTTATTAATTTCATGATAGGTATTCTCTAATGTGTTCTGAATTGTTTTTGGTAATATTGTTTTGTTAGTGAATGTTTTCTTGATTAATACCGTTTTTTTTTTTTTAAATCATGAAAAGAAAACTATAAGTAAATGAATTTTAATCGAACACAACTTTTGACAGTCTAAGATATTCATAAATTCACAGCCTCTTGAACCTGTAATCTCATGAAGCAGCTATTATCATAATTTTGGGAATGTTTTTTTTTTAGCCTATTGAAATGAAAACACTGCGGCAGAGTTTTAATTTATATTAATTCACAAAAAATTAACTAATAAAAAGAACTGTGCACTTAATAAAACAAGGATCTGATTTAGTTCTACTTACTAAACAAATAAAAACAAGTTTTAGTTTGTTTTGATCAGATATTGACTCACTTAAGTTATACCTGACCTGATTCTACATTATATTATACATACTATTATATACATACCTAAAATTAATTTTAGTACCTAGTATTATCTCGTCACATACTAAAAATCGTTATACCTGAGGGGCACATCATTACAATTTATATCTTTCTTTGTAAAACCTCATAGATATCTTGAAAATTAAAATTTTCACCTCTAAAGACTGAACTTTTGTTTCGATCTATTTAATCTAAATTCTCTCCATAATTCTCGATTACTCTTCACTATGATCAAATACACAGCCAAAGCTATAGAATTCACTATTTCGACTACCATTTCCAGTATCCTGACAAACATCATTTGTACTTCAAATATTTCTAATAAATTGATCAGAAATAGAACCTTTCCGAGTACAAATATCAATGTAGCTATGTAAAAGCGACTCCTTTTATTGATAGATGTACTAGCACCAACTTCCTTACCACGGAACAGAGAATATAAAACCGCAATGTACAGTATAAAACCAATTACTACAGGTGTTAATAAACAGCAGACCACAAAAGGATATGTAATTTTTTCTATCCAACCATACATATACAAAAAAAGTTTGCAAACTAAGGATATAGCCGATAGAATAAGAGGTAAACCCCAAGAAAACAGGCTACTCTTCAGATACCTTCTGCGAATCTCAAGACGTAAAACTTTCACAAAATCAATATAAAAAATATAGCACAACACTAGTAACCAAAAATGACACGAAAAGTAAAAGTACAACGTTATTGACATGAGTATAGACCACATTTCTGGATGCTCTGTTTTTGCATCCTCGTTATAAATTAACACTATTATAATAACAATATGCAACAACAAACGTCCAGCATTCGCTATATTCGCATTGAGAAGCACATAGTTCGTGAAATGGCGGAACTTCTTGACTAGGCACCACGATGTCACTCCGTATATGATTGCAGCTAGAGCCATCACTAATACAATCAACCACACAAATGTCATTACGACTTTAGATGTAAAATCATCACTTTGTGTTGAGTCTTCGCTTGTATCGTATTCACTGGTGTCATAATACTCATAATATGTACTGTCCTTATCATCCATCGTGAGCGTCGCATGCGCAGCTCGACGCGCGCTCCCGGGTAGTGCTACGATGAGTCTAAAAAATACAACTTACAAAATCGTCGTATTTACCGTTTTCGTAGGCTTTTATGCCGCATGCACAGATGTCATTATCGGCCGTGGTGAGCGTCGCATGCGCAGTTGAGCGCGCGCTGGAGAGCAGTTCAGCAACGTAAAGATAAAGTTATATTTATTTTGTAAACACATGAGAAGTATGTATACAGGTCTTATAAATAAATTAGATGTAGCTACATGTTTTGCCATTTAGGCGTAGCGTACAAAATTTTTTTTGGCCTTATTTAGTCATAGGATGAACTTAATTAGTATAAAATTTAAAAAGTAGATGTAATTACCTAGATATATTAGATGAAGAAATGTCGTAATTGAATAGCCGATAGTTTCGTTTTTAATCGTTTAAGAATTCTGATAGGCTGTAACAGCATTTAGTTAAAAAAAATCGTTTAAGCTGTTTTTTAATGAGTCTAGTTGGTAATTGTCTAATAAGTTTAGGGATTTTATTATATATTACTGGTGCCAAATATAATATGCTTGCATGCATCAGTGTCGTGCTCGGCCCAACTATTTCTAGCATATCATTATCACGACGACTGCGAATCGAGACTTCTGACATTTTTTTTCGATATTTTTTTTGTAAATAATTTAAGATTAGTTTGTACAAAATTAGCTACTTCATATATAAAGGAGGAAGGTAAACTTAAAATATTGTGCTCAATAAAATATGGTTTGCAACTGTCGGTAACATTTAGACCGAAACGACCGAACGTATCCAGATAGATACTGCAAACATCATAATTATGTATACAAGGTGATATTTCCTTTAAAAAAAATGGATAACAAGACATAACATAACATCACGCCTGTAATCCCCTCAGGGTTAGGCAGAGGTGTACCTAGTAATACACCCACATTTCCTAGTTATGTTTAAGTCCCATGTAATAGGGGCGAGCCCATTGCCATAAACCGGACACAAATCCAGACCTACTGAGAAATTACTGAATGAATAGCCCAATAAAAATTTGCCCAACATGGGGATCGAACCCAGGACCGCATGCTCAGCAGTTACACACAGCTAGACCAACGAGTTAGGTAAAAAAATGAGATGCCAAGGGATAATCTTAATAAATACATCGTTTTCGTCGTTTTTCTTCCACATTAAGGTAAAAACACAACTTAGCGAAGGGCCCAAGTAGGAAACATTAGCAAGATCAATAATGTCACTTCACTGTTGATTTGGGATCGCACCCGTCTAGACCTCCTGTCGACTCCTCGGTGCCTAGTAGGGGGTGGCCAAGAACACCACATGAATGGCAGGTTCTATTAGGTACTATAGAATTTATCTTGCCATGGCAATAAAACAAACCTAGTTATTTTTTTAAATAAACTTTCGGTCAAAACTGTCCTATCTTTGAAGCTGGAACCAATCATACATAGTCACAAAAAAAGATTGAAATCGGTTGGTGACACGTGATTTTATTTCTATACTAATACTATAAAGAAGAAAGATTTGATTGTTTATTTGTTTGTTTGCATTGAATAGGCTCCGAAACTACAAAACCGATTTGAAAAATTCATTCAGTGTTTAAGTGACATAAGCTATATTATATTTTCAAAATAATTAGGGAACTTTACTCCAATAATGTAACCCAAGGTGTCAAAAAATGACCTAAAAAATACCTTACATCGCATGCGCTGCTAAAACTATTGATGATAGAACAAAATAATATACTATGACTTTGCAGAACACATCATTATCTACAAAAATGTTGCGACAGCATATGTATAACTTTTATGTCGTATATGTCACAATAATTGTACATTTATTTAAAAAAAAACCGGTCAAGTGCGAGTTGGACTCGCGCACCGAGGGTTCCGTACAAACCTGTGGGTATATAACTTTTTTTTATATGACAAAACTAAAAATTTACGGTTTTCGTAATTTTTCCTATATCTGTACTATAAGACGTGACTTCGTACAAAATTTCAAGATTCTAAGTTCACGGGAAGTACCCTGTAGGTTTTGATTCCCGTGCGAGTTTCGAAAATTTGCGGAAATTTGCGGCCTAAGTGGCTGTATCTTTTGATTGCGTTGACTTAGAAGGTTGATTTTTCTACAGCTTCCAGGGACAGTAGAACTAAGTATCATATAGAAATTTCAGTTTGATACCTCCACGCGTTCCTGAGAAAAACGGTCTTGACAGACGGACGGACGGACGGACGGACGGACGGACGGACGGACGGACAACAAAGTGATCTTATAAGTGTTCCGTTTTTTCCTTTTGAGGTACGGAACCCTAAAAATTAATTAAAATGCCGCCGCTGGAAAAGGCTCTTTATTTGTACCTTCGTAGTAATTCATATCAAAATAAATTACTTCATACTCAAGACTGCTTTAATACCTTTATATAACTTTTTGAATTATTCAATTCGAACATTCGGTTCGAAAGATATCACGAGTTCAAAACTGTATTAGAAAAAAGTCGCGTGGTCGCCGCTCATTCCGCTCGGCTTACTATGCGATGTAGGCGTCACTGAGGTACGGGAGGGGAGTCAATGTTAAGAAATTCGGTTCCCTATCCAGCGGTCAAAAAAATAATTAAATAAGTTTAATGGCTTTTGTTTGTAGTTATAATCTTTTTATAAATATTGGAAATAAAAATAAAATAATCGAATCAGTATAAAAAATTACGAAAAAAAATTAAAAAAATAATAACAAAAAAAATAAAAAAAATATCCAAACTTTCTTTATAATGTACTCTTTTTTAGTAACCTGGCGCAAAAAGTAAATATAAATAATGTAAATGTTTGCATGTTGGAATGGTAAAATATGGCTGAACTCTGATATTTATAACAACTGTTCTGTATAGAATAGAATAGAATATACTTTATTGTACACCAAAATTGATACAAAACGGTTTTACAAATATAACCCATATTTGAAAAATAAAAATTCTATTCTATCATATCCTGTCCTGTCCTATCGCGTGCTAGCCAAAAAGAAAGAAAGAAAAAGTATTTATTAGTCTCGCACTGGACAAAACAAAGTTATAACTTGACAATAAAACAAGGTTAAAAAAAAGTATACATAAGAACAAATTAAAATATAACTAACCCGTCCTAACCCGTCTGATCCCGTCCTATCCCGTGCAATCCCGTCCTATCCCATTTTATCCCATTTAATCTCGTTTTATCCCGTTTTATCCCGTTTTATCCTGGCCTATCCCGGCCTATCCTGGCCTATCCCGTTTTATTCCGTCCTATCCCGTCTTATCCTGTCCTGTCCTGTCCTATACCGTCCTATCCCGTCCTATCCTGTCCTATCCCGTCCTCTCCCGTCCTATCCCGTCCTATCCCTTCCTATCCCGTCTTATCCCGTCCTATCCCGTCTTATCCTGTCCTGTCCTGTCCTATACCGTCCTATCCCGTCCTATCCTGTCCTATCCCGTCCTCTCCCGTCCTATCCCGTCCTATCCCTTCCTATCCCGTCTTATCCCGTCCTATCCCGTCTTATCCTGTCCTGTCCTGTCCTATACCGTCCTATCCCGTCCCATCCTGTACTATCCTGTCCTATCCCGTCCTATCCCATCCCATCAAATTTTGGTTAAATACCCGTGCGAAGCCGGGACGGGCCGCTAGTATTAAGATATAATTACAAAATGTCTACCTGCAGTGCATTCAAATCTTACAACATTGTAGGACAATGCTATGATCTTAAGCTACGAGTATATGCCTCGGTAGAACACACATTTACATAGACAATTTTATTGTTCACCATAATAAACAAGTGAAACAGTTTCATTCATTAAGAAGACGAATTTGTTATTGATGGGTTAACTTTCTTAACTGTAGGCTGAAATTCAATTCAGTTATTATAAATTCCATCTATTATGGAAACTTTTTACTACTTATCCATTAAAAAAAAAACAAAGTTTGAGGCCAATAATTATACACTTTAACTAAAATTTTACCAATTTAAAGCAGTATTGAATAGGTACTAGATCAGCTTAAAATTTGATTTTCATTCTTCCTCACTGTTATCGTCAAATCCAATATACAGTTACAAAAACAAAACACATTTAAGTAATGACACGTTGGGATCGATACCGTCTTCCCTGTTGAGTCGGGATCGCTCGGCGTCTGAGGCTCCTGTCGACTAGTTGGCGCCAGCTAAGGATGTTACATTATGTCTGTGGTAAAAATGTATCGATGTTTTGATGATTTTAAGTAGTGGAGACAGCATTATACATGGGATATCTGTGACGTATGTGATGTCGAACTAAATTATCCATTAAACAACTTAAAATGGGCATTATAAATACCATCTATCAGATCAGGTGAAGCTATATGATCGTAGAATAGAATAGAATAGAATAGAATATACTTTATTGTACACCAAAATTGTTACAGAACGGTTCGGAACGGTTCGGTTCGGATCGTAACCATAAACGGACTGTTAATACTCGTACAAATTATTGTGTTAAATAAATATACATGAGGATATTGCAGCCCATTTACCTAATGTTATTTACGGCAGCTATATGAAACAAAGGGCTTAAGAAAACCACACGGAATAATTGAATAAAAGGTTATCTAAGTTTTAATACTTACGATAATTTATTTGGCATAAATAAATAGATTATCGATTACAAATACTAACACGTGTAGCACTAACTATACAAACAAGTCACGTGAACATCGATAATAAGGTAACACAACACTTATTAACATCACTAAACGGCAAGGTACAATGAAGTGAAATCCGTCAGGTTTTTCAATATTCATTTATGTATTTAAGAAGGTTACACTGAGAGTTCAGAACGGTTTGCTTACACCCCAAAAGTAGGTCGAGGTTCGAATCAAGGGTCATTATAACAAAAACAATAGCCTTTATGTTCCTTCTTATTTTTTTTTTTGTTCTTTTAATCTGTTTTTGTTTAGATAGTAGTTCGCTAATGGGCTCAACAAAAGATCAAAACTTTTTTGCTGAACAATTTTATGCCGACAAAATCCTCATGGATACTCTACGTTAGTCTTGTATAGAAATAACATAAGGTATGAAAGTACAAATAAAAGGGTAAATAGGGTAAGGGTATATAGGGTTCTTATCCAAAAAAATAAAACCCGAAAGGTTGTGAGGAAGGATGGATACAGTATGGATGGTGGACGGATGTTTGCTACTCTTTGACGCAAAAACTACTGAATGGATTTTGATGAAATATAGCACACAGATAGTTTATAATCCGGATGTTAATCCATGTGATAAACTGAAGGTAATGTTTAGTGACGGGATAAAAAGTGACATATTAACATAGAATTCTTTTTATCCCGGTACTAAATTGCCTTGGGATAATTTCAGACTTCCTCGCGGGCAAAAGGTAATTATATACATAATTTCTACATAGGTAGGTGTGCCCAAGGTAAAATACATAATGTCTTGTTAAATCAGGTTGTCACGTGAAAGCATTACCTAGAGAAACTAAATAAAAGCATACAGTACGGTGGTTCTGTAAGCTTTTATTCGGTTTTTACTAGTACCTATGTAGATATTAAGTACGTGCTTCAAGCTTTAGTGGTACGGTTCGGTTCGGTGGCACGTATGTAATATTTAGGTACTAGGAAAACCTTATGCCAACGAGTTTGCATAGTATACTTACTTATATACATATATGTTACCGGCCAAACCCAATTTCAGGCCAAACTAGTTTGTCCTAAAAAAAATACATAAATTCAATTCAAACTGTCTGTCAAACTGTCGGTAGGTATAATTTACATTCTCGAATTGTTTTCAATAGATTTGACTACAAATTATAAGGGAAACGACCTGTACAAAATATAGGTCCAATTTGAGGCATCTAGCATATAAAACGTAAGGAAAACTTTCTATTTAAAATCCATAGAAACCATCCATCCAAATCCATAGGCGATAGTAGTTTTCTTTTAGCCAGCTTCTACTAAATATTTTCAGTAAGTAACCAAAGTATATATTTGTATACAGTAGCATAATATTATGTTGGTATATTGAAAGCCATTCGCAATATAGATGGAACTCAGTTCGCCCGCGCCTAGCGCTCCATCTAATTCTCGTGGACGTATTCAAAATACAAATGTGAGCTCGCGTACCTACTCAAATCTGATATTTTTGAACTAAAATATCTTATGTAGAGTAATTTTAGTGAAGTCGGCTCTATATTTGAAGTAGTTTCTGAAAATAAATGTCTGACGGCATGGTCACGGGCAATTCTCTGAAATACGCGTAGCTGTTTAAATTAAGGAAACAATAATAATTCCCTTTGAGATAGGGGATGAATTAGTAAGGAATTCCGATTCCGAATTATTTTTTCCCTTTTTTAATAAAAACTAAAGTTCTTAATAATCGAAATAGACTAACAAGCTACTTAACTCTAACTTAATATTGTGTAATGTTAGGACACGCGGATTCGCGAGAAGTGGAAGGAGTGGAGGGGGGCCTTTGTCCAGGAGTGGGACAGAGCAGGCTAGTGAAAAAAAAAATGTTATGACTCTAAGAATAGTGTCAGTTTGCATTTTCACACAGTTCCGTGGCACTTCCTAAGAGGCTGATATGTCAAAACCACTTAGTTCATGTATAACACTGTAATCATTCAAATAAGATTCAAGAACAAAGGCGGTCTTTCTTATCTTCTTCACACCACACCATTTCACCTACCACACTCCGCGACGACCATTAAAAAAATTACATAACGCATTTTCTTCTAAATAGACTGATTAACTAGCTCTTCTGACTGCCTCGTTGGTTAGGGGTCGCAAGCGTC
Source organism: Standfussiana lucernea (assembly GCA_964057025.1). Lineage (NCBI taxonomy): Eukaryota > Metazoa > Arthropoda > Insecta > Lepidoptera > Noctuidae > Standfussiana > Standfussiana lucernea. Next base: position 11,965,784 of record OZ059805.1, read on the forward strand.
ACCGCTGAGTATGAGGTGCTGGGTTGGATTCCCAAGTCGGGCAAGGTGTTATTAGGTTTTTCTATCAGGAATTTCTCAGTAGCAGCCTCGGAGTCTGGATTTGTGCCCGGTGGATGGCAATAGGCTCGCCCCCTATTACATGGGACATGTACTACACCTAGAGGTACACCTCTGCCTAACCCTTCGGAGATTACATGCGTGATGTTATGTTAAAATTTTCTTCTTACAGCCAATACTTACACAACATATCATATTATGTATACAGTTACATGTCAAGCTTGTTTGTAGCTTATATAAAACGATGGGAGAATATTAATCGGCAAGACAGTGCAATGTTGAGCTTTGACTGTGGGCAGGAGGGTGTAAAATTAGAATTTGGGGGACTGTAAATTAACATCCTGCGTTTGTGATGTGAACTGACTTTGATGAGTTATGATAAATGGCATTTTTTTTTACTTGAGACGAAAGCATTTAAAAGACTAACGATAGTTTGTAAACCCTTTTTTTAGAAAACATAAAACACTCATCTTAGCATCTATCTATATCCTGGAAATATGCTTTGTGAGAAAATACACGAACTTTTTTATAACCCTCGGTGAAAAACATAGCAACCGACCTGTCGGATAGAAAGCTACCCTCTTAGCGCATGAAACTACATTCAAATACGAGTAGTCCCTACGTTATATCGATAAAAATATTTAATAAACTACCAGATGCAATAAAAATGAAACTAGCGATACAACTTTTACAAACAAGCTGACAATTATTAATTAAAAACGCATAGGTATTACACAATAAATGAATATATACATGACAAACAAATATGTTTACACAAATAGGCACCATACATTGTCAGTCGTTTAGAATTCACACTCATACAACATAGATCAATATTGTATTATTACTATTATAAAATAATTATGTTATAATTTAATCTTATCAAATAATTATTATGTTTTATATGATCTCAAATAATTAATCTCAAAATAAATGTTGTAATTTAGTTCATTAATATTAAAGACATGTTTTAAAATCGTTAATTGATTTCTTAATTTTATATAAAACATTAATTTTATACCTTTTGCTGTGCCCTACAGGGTCCGTAATTGTATATTATATATTTTAGCTTTAAGCCCATTGTAAGACTTTCTCGACACAATATGGAATGCAAATAAAGATATGAGCATGACTTTTCGTACATAGATTTAATAAGTAGGTATTCTGTTAAACCACGTAACCAAGTAAATATATTTACTTGAAACCCAAACGTGTATTTTATAATATTCACTATTCTAACCGTTTAAATAATTAATTAGAAGCGTAGCGTGCTCGAAACCCGTCTGTCTGTCTTGTAGGAAAATAATTGACACGCGCGGTGTAACCTTAACGTAAATACGTCAATTTATGAATCGAAAATACAATTATTCTATAACATTTTATTTAAATTGTTTGAAACAAGCACAATCGGTATCATCCATAGATATGAATAAATTAATAAAATTAAGAAAATATTTAGTATTTTATAATTTTAAAATCGACGCTTATACCGCGCGCTCGTGCGAGGGCCTCTGATATAAAACACTCAGTAAGCTTCGAACAACTTCCCATATTAATAAAATGAAAAAAGGTGTAACTGCAAAAGCGACCCTCAACCACAAACCACATGAGCAATACCGCTCAATATCTATGACAGGCCGCGGGACACGACTGATTTTTATGATAATAAAAAACTTTGCACATTACCCAACTTTGTTCCGAGGTGTCCTTAGCGTGAAATGCTGCTTGCATGCTTAATATATTTTTTACACTCCTGGCTGGAGATTTTACACTCAAGGCACCCACAGGATAGTCCGGTTAAGCAGACGACAACCTTCTAGATTGACCTGCGAGACGCCAAACCCAACAAAAAATAACTCAGACTAACTACGCCGACTCCACGGATCTCCTTTTCTACACGGATAGAAATGTACGACACACACACTCACGACATTTCTTTCAATTAGTAACTGTTGAATATGCTAAAAAAAACATACTGCTGATGTGAAAAATACAGTTATTTCACCGCTATTTGACTTCTTATTTTATATATGACCAACGACATCAAAATGATCTTTATGCCAGTTACCACAAGGCTACTATTAGGTTTACTAGTGGCTCAGTTCTGGGCCGACACAATATAGATTGCTATCGACACGTTGAGAAGAAGTTTGGGTTGATGCCAGTAACACGTTTGTAAAAATCACATTTATCTTTTTTTGTATCAATAAGATAAAGTTGCTATTGAGTTTCTTCTAATAAAACCATTGATGTAAAATAACTCTAAGAGGCCAACACGATTCTTTACACTCTCACATGAAGCGGTTATTACATACGTCTATGCACATTCACACCCTTTGGTTTACCTCTCTACCAATTTTGCCGTCCAGCCAATCTTTTTCCCACAGTATCAAAGCCCGAGCCAACACAACAAAATATGCCGCCAAAATTCGGTTACACATAAAGTCATACCGCAAAAACAAAATGGCAGTCGCTCCGCGTGAAATTCAAAAATTGGCAAAATTCGTAGCAAGATTTATAAAACAAACGCGTTAAATAATAGGAGTTAAATACAAAATCTATTTCTTTTATATGTTGTCGGCTCAAAATCTTGCTTTTATTAACTTGAATTTTATTATTTATTAATATGGTAAATAAAACATAAAAGATAAAGAAACAGATGAAATCAAAAGCAATTCGTCCAAATTAAAATAAAGACGGTCTTGTCGGTTTTGTGGTCGCAAGCGCTGTTGTTGAAGGTCCTGGATTTGGTTCCCAGGTCGAGCAAGGCGTTGTTGGATTTTTCCATCAGGAATTCTTCAAAAACTGTAGCAGCCTGGAGTCTGGACTTGTCCTCATTTACTTACACTATTACTACTACTTGACTTAAAACATAACTGGCAAAATGTGGGTGTACTATATTAGTGTGTATATTGGGTACGCCTCTGCCTAACCCTTCATGGATTACAGGCGTAATGTGCTGTTCTGTTAAAATAATGGTTTATTTTAATGAGTTTCTTTGACAAAGTAGCTTTGAGAGCTAATCAGACCGGCCACACGAGCTGGAACGATGAGTAGATAAAACACGATCAGTGATTGCAATCTGTATCCTAACGTTGTTCCAGTCAACGATAGAAGTAGCTGATATTAAAAAACACCTTTCCTTTGTTTAAAATTATAAATTACTAGCTTTTGATCGTGGTTTTGCCCCCGTTGCAGCCCGTTCACACGTTCCGTTTTTTGATTCCGTATGCAACACATTGCATACGGAATCGTGTTTTATAATGATCCGGCAAAAAAAAAACGAATTGGTGTTCACATTGGTTCGTGATTTTTCGGGAGCGAACGCATCGGCAAATCCGTCACAGGAAAATCACGATCCGTGTTTTTTGACGCAACAGATTTTTAAAAGACGTTACGTGATTTAAGACGTGTCAGACATTTGTCACGATTCGTGATGCGTGTGAACACGGGCATTTGAAAAGCATTGTCGCCGTCAAAAAAATTGACGGATCGTGAAAAAGGACGATACGTCGTCGTGTGAACGGGTTGTTATGTGCGGAAATTAAGCCATGGGGTCGTTAAATGTATGTGTGTGCTATGGCACTTGGATAATGTAGCTTTCCGTTAGTGAAATATTTTTTTTGGAATCGGATCAGTAGTTCCGGAGATTACTCACTACGTACATAATTATCTTAATAAAAATAGTATAGATTCAAGAAAAACCACCCGCTCATTGAAACAGTAGTCAGCAGATGGCAGTTTCGGTAATTCCCTAATTGAAAAGCGTCAATGTGGTTTCCCAATGGCGTGCCAATGACAAGTCATTTGTCTGGAGGTAGGGGTGACTGCATGTCAAACTAATATTGTTTTGACATTTCTTTCAAACTAACACGCCGTTATGCATTTTTACTTGCTTTTAATTTTGATGTTGATGAATTAACTTGTTTCGTTCCTATGCTACAATTTATCCAGCGGCCATTATGAGTTTACGAGACTACAAACTTTTTGTACAATGGATATGGCGTTGTCATTGTAAAATCGTCATAATATATCCGGACTACGTTATTTTAAACATTTTTTTACTCTATAAAATCACCCAGCATTTCTCGGCTTATCAAAAAAGTACACCAACATAAAAAATTAATTAAACCGTAAACCACAACGCAATCTTCTATACTTTCTCTGAATCCTTTTCATCATCATTCATCCCTTTTGCCAAGTTAAACCGTACTTGGAAAAAGTAGTTTTAAAAGTATACATCAGCCAGTCTTTGTGGTGTACTTTATTACTTTGAATTGAAAGAAAGTAGCAGCTAAAAGGTTTTAATCTAAGGAGAACGAACGAACTGCTAAGAACTCTGATGTAAAATCTAGATCAGTGTTCTACGAAGATAACTTCATAATTCCAGCAAAATTTTTGCTGGAATCTGTCATTTCTAGATTCTCATTTGTTTCATCGAGGATACACACCTATATCTTCACACGCTACACTTTTGCGAAATGTTGCATTTAGAATAAAGCTACAATATAAAATTATCCTTGATTAATGCCCTGAATTTATGACCGATTGATGGCTGATAGGTCATACAATATGGTACTTAAACGTAATTGGCGAAAAATGGGTGTACTGTAGGTACACCTTACCACTTTGGAAATTACAGGCGAAATATTTGTTAATTTATATTTGTATAAAATCAGCCAACGCCTGGTTGACAGAATTTTTCTCGGCGAAGCCGCGGGTGAAAGCTAGTTCTTCATTATTTGTACAGATTTTCGCCCTCAAACTTTCTTATGGCTGATAGATTTTTTCCACTATGAAATAACTGAACCATTAATCTTATTTATTTTTCTTGAAAAAAAAAATGTATTAAAATAAGTTATTAAAAATAAACTAATATTATAGTCTCATTAGTTTCTTACCGGTTCTTTTCCATGGAAACGACCAACGCGAACCGTGCTCGAATTTTTATAAGCGCCCATGTAGGCCTATATGAAATAAAATGTTTTAACTTTGATTTTAACGTCTGTCAAAGGTCTATAAATGACTACAGCTAAAAATGTTAGAATTTGGTAAAACTTTGAATGAAGTAGCATTTTCCCACGGATTTCCCACCAATTATTCCACGCTAACGATCTACGGGAATAGAAATGATCTATGCTAACCCGTATCATAAGCATAACACCAAACATCCAAATCCGTTCACTTTTAAGGAATGAAAGAACGAATCATAGGTGGATAACTTCACTACAATAAAACCCTTGATTCCTCAAAAGAAAAACGCTCTTCCAAAGCAGTAACCAATAGCAGCAATCTTCTCGACAATCTATCGGGTATCGGTAGGCGTGCCATAAATAATATTATATGCGACAAACACCCGAGGCGGACGCGCGCGGAATACGATACATTTTGAACTAGAGCTAAACGTTAATACAAGTTTATTAGGAGATTTTGGTATTGGTAGATAGTGAAAAAGTGAATTCCTGGTGGCCTACCATGACGTCTTAATGCAGGAATGTTTTAGTTCTATTCTAGTATGGGAAAGAGATGCCGCTAGACATCCTGTATAGCTCTGTCTGTTACCCACACTGGAACATAACTAAAACATTCCTGCATTAAGACGATATGGTAGGCCACCTGAACAGTAAGTACTACGAAAATATTGAGAAATAAAAAAAAATAGGGAAGAACACAGTGTAGTTACGGTGTCAGGGTAGCTGAAAATGTAGTGAGAAACGATAGGTGTACTTTATGCAAAATGATATGTTTAGAACGGGGAGACTTCTGAGATGACGAGCAATGGAGAAGTGAGGAAGAAGTATGCTGCGACAACCCCAAATAAATTAGGATAAGGGCAGAAGAATGATGATGGTAGTGACTAAGCATTCGGCTATTGTGTTACGGATAGTTGGTTTGATTCCCACATGATATTAATTGGTTTTCCGGCTTTGCTATTCGATCACGCGTAAAGAGTTAAATAGATTTAGAACCAGTTTTGCATAGAATTTTTTCATGATACGTTTTTTATCCACCTAGTTACACATGAAGTAGTTAATAAAAAGAGATCTTTCATTTGAAAATACAGGCAATAGTTATAAACTCATTGCTAATATATCCGTGGTTTTGCTTCGATACCAATAAATATATAAAGTTAGATTTAATTTTAATGAATGTAATATATTATTGTGAAAGTTCCTATTTTACGCCATATTAGATAATAATAAATATTCATTACAATAATGATAGTTTTAAGTTATCTTGCTGCGCCCTAGTCATGTACGCACTAGTTTTAAGCCCAGCTGTAACTCTATGCTTGTGTACATTGTGCATTAAATAAATAAATAAATATAAAACATAACCCATATTCAGAATACAAAACGACAGTCATTATTGATTACTTCTTTCGAAAGTTCCGTGCTAGTTTAACTTTTTTCAATTAAACTTGTACCAACTCTAAGGACCCCAACGTGCATAAAATCAGCTGCACAACTTCAGACCACAGTTGGTACCAACTCTAACAACGAAGACTTGCAAGTTGACAACTTTGAAGCTATTGATTTTGTAGGGCAAACATTTTACCTTTCTTGTATGTATGTATGTATTGGAAGCTTATGACTTTCTTTAGATGAGTTACGAAGTAAAAGATGTAGATACATAATGAGCAACTGCAGGTACGCGATTGTGACTTTGCCTTACTTATGATTTTTATATTCTTATAACTGTATGCAAGACGTACATACAAACGTAAGCATACGCCTTTTTCCGTAGGATAGGCAGAAACTACAGTGTACCACATGCTGAGATCCTTGCATACTCCGTATAGAAAACTAATTGAAATTAAATTAGAGACAATAATATACGACCTGCTGGAAATGTATTGCAAATGAAATGAAGTAACTTCAGCTTCGACAGGGTAAATTTACTTCTAAGTATATGAATGTATGTTAAGCCTATTATAAGTTAGCCAATTTTTTTTTAAATATATGTTTTCACGTTGTTTGACAAAACGATACACTTGTCAATGCAGACATGGTTAGAAGAATAATTATACCTAATAATATTTTACCAAAAGTAACGTAAAAATACAGATATGTTTAGCTTATTTCGTGTTTAAAAAAAGGCCAAATGCCAGCCAAGCTTGTGTCTAATCTAATTCCGGAACCTTACCACGGCCGTTTCACTTCCGAGAAAACTCGACAATATTGTGAAAGTACTAAGTAACAACTGATGCGTAAGTTCTAAAAGTTGTTCTTAAAGTTTGTTGAAAAGAAAGAACCCCGACTTTCGAGACGAAAGATTGAAAGAATTGTTTCGTTGAGAAATAAACACAAAAAGAAAACTTGTAGGTACTTATTGCGTATTAGTGTGCGATGATTTGGAAATTGGATCGGTCTTGTGTTTTTCTTGCGATTTTTTTGATACCAAATCGTTTGCCTTAACCAGTTAAAAATAGGTAAGGTTAGTGTTTTTGTAAGAGCGACACAAATTCGGAACCATGGTGCCTATGTCTGCCGGCGAGCTCGTTATATCAAGAAGTATCCATAAAAAATCCTCAACTGTTTTTCAGTATTTCCATTAAAAAAAACACTGTCAACAAAAAACAACAAACAACTCTTTCACATAAAATATACCGCTATTAATTTGAGTTCCTCTTACTTAATAGAAATAAAAGCTTTATTAAAACAACCCCTAATGGTTCTAAGGTATTTGTGAAAGCTCAATCAAAACAACTTTGTCATTATTAAGTGTCCAAATTGTTTTCTTTGGTAAATACTTTGAGGAAACTGTTTATCGGGCTCTCATTATCTATTAAATTGAAGTTTAATTTTCTCTGGGAGGTTTGACAGTGGTGTTCCTATAGATGTAGCATAATTAGCCTGTGATGTACATACTGCTGGGACGCAGGCCTCCTCACAATGAGAGGGCACCACGTAGGCCCAGTGCGGGTCGGTAGACGCCACAAGTCTTCGAATTTTTGGTTCTAGAGCATGTCGGTTTCTTGACGATGTTTTCCTTCACCGTTTTGAGAGCAGTGGTGATCAGCAAGCGCGCTGGTGGCTAAATAGTACCAGACGCTCGGGTCGATCGTCAGTTAAGCCGCGCTTGCCTGGGTTGGTCCGTAGATGGGTGACCACCCATACATACCGAGTTTCCTCCGTGCCTCGGAAAGCACGTTAAGCCGTTGGTCCCGGCTGTCAATTGTAGATCTTTGACGCTCCATGTAAAATACTGGTATTCAGCTGCATCCGGTTAGACTGGAAGCCGACCCCAACTTAGTTGGGAAAAAGCTCGGCAGATGACAGTGATAAATCAAAAAATCAAATAAAAAATGTTTTATTTCATTATTACACGTTGTACATTATACAGTTGGTGGCGTCTCCTTATAGATGCCTGTGCCAGGAGGCGGTGCTCTTTTATATTTTACAATTAGTGTAACATGTTACTAAGAATAGTTTATGAATTAATAATTTGATGAATGATTTGATGAAATGAATGACACAAAGTAATGCGTCTGCCTGGAATCGAATCAACGACCTAAAAATCGTAAATCGAGGCCGTTAACCATTGGGCCGCTTTAGCTTTAGCTGTACGTATAATTGCAATTTTGTTTTGTTTTTGTTTATATTATTCGATTGCCTTCGTCTAGTGGTCACAAACACAACTGCTGAGCATGAAGTCCTGGGTTCGATTCCCGAGTCGGGCAAAGTGTTATTGGGTTTTTCCATCAGGAATTTCTCAGTAGCAGCCACGGAGTCTAGATTTGTGCCCGGTTGAGGGCAATAGGCTCGCCACCTATACAAATTAAAAAATATAAATATTAATTTATTTCAGGTCATTGATTTAGATGCAGAACAATTTTCAAAAATAAAAATAAATAAAATATCAGAACAAATCAAAATTAATGTCAGAAGTAAAAACAAAATTATAAATTATAAAATCCATAAAACATCAGCGCTACATATTTATATAAAAGACAAATCAAGCACCAGCAATTTGCCTTCTACAGCAATGCCCAACGTAGGGGCAATCCAGTCGCTGAGCAACCATCGCCAGGACAGTGTTGGAGCTAGCCCGCACCCTGCGCACCAAGGACGCGCACCGCTTGCGCATGGTGGCGTGGAAACAGTCGGTGCACGCTTCCGCAAACATGCCCGAGGCGCTGCAGAAGCGGGGCAGCCCGTTGTTGTATTGGACACGAAGGTCACTGTAAGCAGCTGTGAGTAAGATGCCCATAGGCATGTGTATAAGGAGGTGCCGAAAGCTTTGAAAAGAGTGATTGTAACCTGATTTGAACAACGTGCAAACCTACGGGCTATCATATTTGCTCTCTACAGTGCACTCCGCTCCCGCTCAATGTCGACATGGTCTTTCAGGTCGGCTGTAATGTTACCCAGTGCCCCAAGTATTTAAATTGATCCACCGTTTCTAACGGGACATTACATGGGACTTAAACATAACTGGCGAAATGTGAGTGTTCGATTAGACCTCTGCCTATCCCTTCGGGAATTACAGGCGTGATGATATTTTTGTATATACAAGGTGTAGTTTGGCAACCTCGTTAAAATTCAGGAGGTTGTCATAGAAGACGTAAATAATCAATATAAATTACGGTACCTGGTCAATAATAATAAACGTTGCTTTTTTTAGTTGTTTTAATTTGACACTTTCAGAATTAAGCCCTTCTCAAAAGAGGAGAATCACCCGTTTATCGAATAAACGTCTTCGTTTGTTTGTGTGTGTGAAAGCGCGGTTATAGGGCTAGTATTAAACGGGCCGCGTTTTAATACGGGTGGTGTAAACTTATCGATTTCCGATATTATGCAAAAAATATTTAAAAAATACCTACCCATTTTATTATTGATTCTGGTCGAGAATCATTAGCATAGTTACCTCCTTGAATTTGACGAAGAAACAAAGCAACACCTTGTATATTATGTGTAATATTTTTTATTCTTACCTTTTTGATAATATTGTGATATCAATAAAAGCTAAAATAATTACTTAAAATGATTAATTAGCGAGTAACGTACATGATGTTTCTGACTGAACGTTGCATACGTTCAGTTGTCAGAATCACGTTGCCTTTGTGAATTACGGCACTCTACGGTAAAAGAGGATTTTATATAGCGGACATTTTGCCCAACGTTTTAAATGGATTTAAATTTAATACTCACGATAAAAGGTTGCAAAAGGACCGGGTGTTGCGACGTTCAGGAGCTTATGTTCGGTATAGAGCTGCAATCGGCTAAATTGATTGACTTCATATAGATATCACGCTATTTCGCTGTTAATATTTGTCATCAATCAAATTATTAATAATTCAACGTACTAATCCTGCGCTAATAACCACTCAATATCAAATGACATACGTTTGCAACGAACACAATATCCCTGTAGCCGCAACATGAAACATTGCCACTATTACCATTCAATTTCCAAATGAAAATGACATCGTACTGTCGAATAAGCATAACAAAATCATTTACCATCACATTCATACTACTATCAAAGCTCTAAAAGCTTTATAGCTTTACGCATAAGGCGCTAATTCCAATGAGGGAAATTCAGTAATCAGTTTACGAAACGCAAAGATAAGTTTGCACGATGTCGATGGTAATTCGTTTTGCCACATTTCAAGTACACCTACCTGAATTTAGTGGTTGACGCAGAAATCTATTCTTGTTTGTGGTGAATAAGTTTAAGAGAAGTAAATATAAGTAATTATATATTTAAGAGGTGACATGGAAACAATACATGTCTATTAGTGCGTAGTGAATGTGTTAATTATCGAATATTGTGCCAGTTATCTGTAAAGGTAAGTTCAGATATACCTAAAGTTGAACAACAACCTAAGGCCTATAGTTAACATTCTGTCAATAATCATTATAGAAAAGATAAAAATGTTTTGTATTGGCTACTGAAAAGCTTATTATATTGTTGAAAGTAAGGGTGGGAATACGAAGTGCTTGGAAAGCGTTTTCCACTTTTTTTGGCTCCCAGGACATTTGTGGTAGAGTTGTTATCTTTGTTACAATGAAACATGTGCTTTTTATTTCAAAGCAGTGCGTAGTATCCTACCTCTTTTAAAAGAGGAAAACAACAATGTCGTTCCTCAGCAGGATTTCGTCAATTATTGAAAAGTTGAACTACATCAAACAGTGCCTTATTGTACAAAAATGGCTCAATACTTGTTATGTCGTGCTTGCGGAACCCTAAAATCCTAAGAGCATGACTAATACCTACGATGACCTACCGCATTGCGCCCGCCGTCGCCGGCACCGTGCGATTCGCCTGCTCAGCATTCCAAGGGCGTGGGATCGAAGATAGTGCAGTGGCGGATGTTGATTTAGTGCATTGTAAAACCACTCTTGTTTCTGACATCGAGCAATTGTCACGCAACCTAGTTTTTACCAATCTAATTGTAATAATTTTTATTAATTAAATTCTTCTTTTAAGCAAATTATATCGGTTTCTTTGTATCCTCCTGCAGCCGAACGTAATTGGCGCAGCCGGTAGGATACTCGCGGTCGGTTTCGCGTAAGGAAGATTTCCGTAATCGTTAAGCCGTCCGTACGGCTATCCAGTCGTTCCAGAGTATCCAGAATCTACACGTCGTGCTGTTTCGAGGAATCCAGACATTGATTACGCAAAAGGGGCTGATATAATGTTCATGTAAGTACATTAGATTATTTCTAGTGACCGCTTACTCCTAGCCCGTACTAATATAACTTTCCAACATTTTCTTTCCACGAAAATCCAGGAATACTAGGATAGTTAGAAGTAGTAGAGAATTAGTGATAGACTCTAGTAGAGGTATTAATTTAGATAAATTATACGAGGACACAGAATCGTCTTCTGGAAAAATGTCTTTAGATTTAGATACGGTTTATAAAGCATTACGGTTAGTACCCGAGTTTGACGGGAACCCGAATGTGCTGACTAGGTTTATTGAATTGTGTGATCATTTAGTTAAAGAATATTATAATGTGCAAGGTGGATCCGTATTAATTAACTCTGCACTTATTAATGGTATATTAAATAAAATTGTAGGATCTGCTGCTCGCTTAATCAACTCGAATGGTATAGCAAGTGATTGGGATGGCATCCGCAGGGCATTAATAAATAATTTTGCTGACCACAGGGACGAGACCGCTCTTTATAGCGATTTATCTCTTTTAACACAGGGCTCTAACACTTCGCAAGAATTCTATGAGCGCTGTCAAAATCTTTTTAGTACAATAATGACTTATGTTTCTTTACACGACGCCTTAAAAACTACTGTAGACGCTAAAAGGGATTTATATAAGAAATTAACACTCCAGGCGTTTGTGCGCGGATTAAAAGATCCTGTAGGATCACGTGTACGTTGTATGCGCCCTCAAAGTATAGAACAAGCACTAGAATTTGTTCATGAAGAAACGAATACCATGTATCTGCAAAATCGTAATGACCGTTTACCTGATAAAAGAATTAATAGCAATAACCAACCCGGTAATCATTTTAAAATGCCCTCTCAGCCGTTCAATATGCCTGATCCAAGGCCTAATAATTATAGCATGCCAGGACCTTCACGATTCCAATTTCCAGCTCAACAACCATCGCAGTGGAAACCGAATTATTTCCAACCTCGCCAGTTTGGTCCGACCCGAACTCAGCTAGTGTTCAGGGCACCCCCACCGAACTATAACCGTCAGAATAACCCATTTCAAGCAGTCCAGCAGCCCTCTCCTAACCAGCCTAGTGGCCTAGCCCAACCACGCCCAATGAGTGGTGTTAGCCATTTTGTGAGCAGACCATTACCACCTAATAACGCTTTTTCTAAGCATGATTGGAGCAAATCAGGTAATCCTCCACCCAATAATTATTTCAAAAGTCGGGAGATGCATTTTAGTGATTGTTATAATGATCCTTCGTTCGATGATTACTTTACCGATTATGATGGAACTTATTACGATTACTATGAATTTCAAACATCCCCTCAGGAATGTGTAGAATATCCCCAACCGTCCGGAAGCATAAAAGAGGACGTCAAAGAATCGGAGGATTCGGATTTTCAGAAAACTCCGAAATCCGACAAATTAAAATAGAAATAAATCTCCAAACGCAACGGTACCTTCCATACGTTCAAATCGCGTCACCTCCTCTTAAGCTTTTAATAGATACAGGTGCGAATCAATCATTTCTATGTCCTAATGCTGTCGAAAAATACTTTAGTGATTTTCCATTAAATTATTCTCCATTCGAAGTGCACAGTGTTCATGCTAAAACTAGAAACAATTATTCAATTAATTTACCTATTTTTAATGAATTTAATGATTCAAGTACAGTTTCATTTGATATCTATAAGTTCCACGATTACTTTGATGGACTAATTGGTACAGATCTGTTAGAAAAATGGGAAGCTACAATAGATTATAAAAATAAATTATTTACAACAAAGTTCGCTTCAAACCTTATTCAAATCTATGATTCACGTAATACTAATTTATATGAGAATATTATTCCAGCAGGTTCATCTAAGTTAGTAAAGGTTCCGATTAACGTCCACGATGGAGAAGCTTATATTCCTGAACAATCTATTTGTAATTGTATCATACGTGAATGCCTTACCACCGTTAAACAGAATAGGGGTATATTAGAAATACAGAATCCAAGTAAAAATGACATAATCTTTTCAATGGATCATGCAGTGGCCGCAGAAGTTCATAATGTCGAGTGCACGCGCACTAAACAGCAAAAACAACGTGTACAAGACGTACTATCGCGCCTTCGTACTGACCACTTAAATGAAGAGGAGCGCATTAATTTAGAATCATTATGCTCGCAATATGCAGACGTATTTTATATTGAAGGTGAACAATTAACATTCACAAATCAAATCAAACACTCAATTAAAACTACAGATGAGGCTCCAGTCTATACAAAGAGTTATAGATATCCATATATTCATAGACAGGAAGTACAAGAACAGATAGGTAAAATGTTAGAACAAGGTATAATTAGACCTTCAAATTCTGCTTGGAGTTCTCCTATTTGGGTAGTAGCTAAGAAAGCTGACGCTTCAGGAAAGGCGAAGTGGCGTATTGTAGTAGATTTCAGGAAGCTTAATGAGAAAACAATAGATGATAAATACCCAATCCCCAATATAGCTGACGTCTTAGACAAATTGGGTAACTGCCAGTATTTTACTACGCTAGACTTAGCTAGTGGATTTTATCAAGTTGAAATGGACCCCAAAGATATTACAAAAACAGCATTTAATGTAGAACACGGGCATTTCGAGTTTCTAAGAATGCCTATGGGACTTAAAAATAGTCCATCCACCTTTCAAAGAGTAATGGATAACGTGTTGCGAGAACTACAGAATACCATTTGTCTAGTATACCTAGATGATATAATAGTTTTTAGTACATCATTGCAAGAGCACATAGTCAACTTAGAAAAAGTTTTTAAAAGATTACGCGAATCAAACTTTAAGATACAAATGGACAAATCTGAGTTCCTTAAATTAGAAACAGCATATCTAGGACATGTTATAGGCAAAGATGGAATAAAGCCAAATCCAGATAAAATCTCAGCAATACAGAAATACCCCTTACCTAAAACCCCTACCGAAATTAAAAGATTTTTAGGACTTCTTGGTTATTATAGAAAATTTATTCCCGATTTCGCTAAAATAACCAAACCCTTAACTCAAAGCTTAAAGAAAGGCTGTAAAATTACACTTGATCAAAATTATGTCGAATGCTTTGAAAAATGTAAGACCCTTCTGGTCAATGATCCAATTCTTCAATACCCTGATTTTAAAAAAGAATTTATACTAACTACGGACGCTTCAAATTTGGCAATTGGAGCAGTACTTTCACAAGGCTCTATTGGCTCTGATAAACCTATAGCTTATGCCTCGCGTACGCTTAACTCTAGTGAAATAAACTATAGCACTATTGAAAAGGAGTTATTGGCTATAGTCTGGGCAACCAAGTATTTCAGGCCATATTTATTTGGGCGTAAATTTAAAATAGTGACCGACCATCGTCCTTTGCAATGGGTGATGAGTATTAAAGAGCCGAATTCTCGTTTAACCCGTTGGAGACTACGGCTAAGCGAATTTGACTTCACAGTGGTCTATAAGCAAGGAAAGCATAACACTAATGCAGATGCTTTGTCACGAATAGAAATTCATCATGAAGAGGCTAGTTCGATAGTAGTTAACACGTCACAAGGTGCACCTTCAGACTCAGATTCTAGAACTGAAAGCGTGGATTCTAGAACTTTGAGTGCCCATAGTGATTTAGAAAGTCCAATATTAGAAATCCCTATTTCCGACGACCCCCTTAATAAGTTTAATCAGCAAATATATCTTAATGTTGTAGGAGACATAAAAAGTAGGCCTAGTGTTTCTAAACCATTTGAAACACATACTAGAACTGTCATACAAATTTCAAAATCTAATTTAGAACAAGACATAATTAGCACAATTAAAGAATACGTAAATCCAAAAGTAAAGACCGGTATTTTAATCAATCCTACATTAGAAATGTATACTATAATACCTATAATTCAAAAATACTTTAAAAATTCCGCAATGAAATTAGTACTCACCAAAACCGAGGTAGAAAATGTTAAAGATTATTTCAAGCAACAGGAAATTATAAAGAAATATCATGAAGGTAAAACCAATCATAGAGGTATCAATGAGTGTTATCTAGCATTATCGCGTAGATGCTATTGGCCAAATATGAAAGAGCATGTAACGAAGTATATCAATGATTGTCAAATATGTGGGCAAGCTAAGTATGATCGCAATCCAGTTAGACCAAGGTTTCAAATAGTACCTCCACCTACAAAGCCTTTTGAGGTTGTACATTTAGATCTACTTAGTATTGAAATGAATAAATATCTTATAATAGTAGATGCATTCTCTAAGTATGGTCAAGCATACTTTTTGAGAGATGCTACAGCAATTAGTGTCGTACAAGCTTTGTTAAAGTTTTTTACTCATCACGGAGTGCCTTTAACTATTGTAACAGACAATGGTCCGGAATTCAGTAATCAAATATTTTCCGAATTTACTAGATTGCACAAAGTTCAACATCATAAAACCTGTCCTAATACACCCAATGAAAATGGAATGGTAGAACGACTTAATTCTACACTGCTAGAACATTTGCGTATATTAAAATTAGAACATCGAAACGAATCAATTGCTAATCTTATAACTTATGCTATATTGGCATATAATAGCTCGATACATAGCTTTACAAAATGCAGGCCAATCGATATAATTACTGGTCATTTTGATCCCCGAGATCCTTTTGATATGAATCTATCAGAACATCTTTTACAACAATATATCCAGGAACACCGTAGACGAATGTCAAAAGTATACGATATTCTCAACGACACTTCACTTCATCGCCGCACTGAAATTACTGAAAATGTTAATAAAAATCGTGAACCTGAAGAAAATTACGAACCAGAGCAACAAGTTTTTATTAGGAATCCTTTATGCCATAGGCAAAAGTTAGCAGCTAGATATACTCATGATACGGTATTAGCGGATTTGCCTATTCATATCTATACTAAAAAGAAAAGAGGCACCGTGCCTAAATCACGCCTAAAGCGGGTGCCTAATAGTGCTCGTTTGTTACAGGACATCGAAAATACTACTAGTCCTGACCCTGGCCCTGGCCCGAGCGGACGAAATAACACTAGACAGTCTTAACGATGGACCAGGTATCTTGCCCTTCAACCTGGGATCCACAAGAATTATCTCACATTTCCACTCCTTTCTCCAAATTATAAACCTTGATGATATGCGAAATAGCTTAGAGACAATTAACGAGCAATTGCAAAATCTTACGCTACAATTGAGTAATATGTCGCGACCCCTCCATGAACTCCACGTTAAATATCTAGGTACTAAATTAGAAGAAATATCGGAACAGTTAGAAACACTTGAGGTAAAGCGTGTTAAAAGAGGTCTCATAGATGGTCTTGGCTCAGTAATAAAGAGCATTTCAGGTAATTTAGATTATACAGATGCATTAAAATACGACAATGCCATTGCAATCTTAAAACAGAATGAAAATAATTTAGTTGCTGAAATTAATCACCGAATGAGTTTAAGTAAGCAGTGGGTTTCACGTAGTTCAAACATTACAGATAAAATAGTAGAAAACCAATATAAAATTGAAAAAATTATCAATTCTATTTTAGCTAACAATAGTAGATATGAAACAGATACCATTAAATATGCTCATTTAGCACAGTTACTAATGATATTAGGAGACAATATAGATAATTTGTCAAAAGAACTTGACAAATTGCAAAATTTATTGGCATTTATAAGAGCTAGAAGTATTCATAATTCTATATTCAACTATTCTATGTTTCAGGACATGATGAATAGATTAGGTATGTTATATAATAACGATCAATTTCTAGATATAAGTTTTAGAGAATATTTTGATATAATTAGACTAGGATATTATTACAATGGGAATAAATTAGTGATAGTTATGAAATTTCCGATACTTTATCCTACTAACTACATCCTATATAAATTATCCTTGGCTCCTAATCATGACAATAAAGTCCTAATTCCAGCTTATCCTTTCTTAGCGGTTCACGAAAAAGATCTATTGTACATGGAGACAGAATGTCCGAAGTATAGCCACGGTCACCTTTGCGAGGATGATTTAAGTCACCACCATGGCAAACAATCGGACTGTATCCAGCAGCTTATACTTCAACAGAAAATTAATGAATCCTGTCAATTTAAATCAGTCATCCTGTCTTCTGAAGCTATGGAGCAGCTAGACGACCAACACTTTGTTTTAAGCTTTCCTAAACCTACGAAAGTTCGCTTAACTTGTTCTGAAGATAATTATAGAATGCTGAAAGGGAGCTATTTATCTATCATACCTAAAGGTTGCGTACTAAGAACCGCAGCATTTACTGCAAGCAATCGTCATGATCAAACTAAGGGAAAGATATTGAAAATTATGGACGTACCAATTAGAAAAGAAAATTCGTATAATGTGCCAGTGAAAACTATAAAACTAGATACCATTGACCTTGGCAGTCTGCATTCAAGTAACTCTGAAATCGCTCTACAAGAACCTGTAACGCTACAGTCGTCGAACACAGAAGCTATATACCACACTACCATACCGGTATACATTCTACTATCCGGTGCATGTGTACTCGCCATCATCGTTACACTTCGTCGTCGTAGATTGAACCAACTACAGAAAGCCACTAATGGAACCGATATTAAGGCTAAGGATAAGGAAGCCTGCAAAACTGAGATTGATCCAGCTTCGCCATCGACACTATTTTCAACTAGAGTCTTCAAATAGTTGCCGATCTTGTGGAGGGAGATGTTATGTCGTGCTTGCGGAACCCTAAAATCCTAAGAGCATGACTAATACCTACGATGACCTACCGCATTGCGCCCGCCGTCGCCGGCACCGTGCGATTCGCCTGCTCAGCATTCCAAGGGCGTGGGATCGAAGATAGTGCAGTGGCGGATGTTGATTTAGTGCATTGTAAAACCACTCTTGTTTCTGACATCGAGCAATTGTCACGCAACCTAGTTTTTACCAATCTAATTGTAATAATTTTTATTAATTAAATTCTTCTTTTAAGCAAATTATATCGGTTTCTTTGTATCCTCCTGCAGCCGAACGTAATTTACTCATAAATTTTCATATTTAATACCTTGGAGAAATCATAACAAATCCAACGTTATTATAAAATGCATCGATATGCAACGAGTTTCATCGATACAAATAAACAAATCGAGACGAGTTGGCGTGCGCAGTCGCGCCTTCCACTCGACACCGGCTGTATTTAAACGAGATTAAAACACAATGAAGTGGCTTTTTAACCTGCATTCGGATAAAATCGAGAATGGTCCGTCCATATATCGAATGAGGTTCGTTTCATCTTTTTTAATGGGCTGGGACGCATATTAAGTGGTTAATTATTTTGGTGTTTCGGATTATAGATGGTTTTTATCTGATGATTTTTTATGTTGTCCGTAATGTCAGTTAAAAAATTGAGAAAAAACCTTTGACGCGAATTCATAACGCAACGCCAACAGCATCACTGATCCGTATTAATCCTTAACGGACATGGTTTTACCAAGGAGTATGGGGTTACCCAGTAAAAGGGTTCTGATCTGGTACTGCGTATGTGATCTCCACAGATTAGATAGGCAGTCGCTCCATGTAAAACACTGGTTCTTTTTCTTTATCGTGTGGCCTCTGACTTGACTTAAAATACTGGTATTCCACAGGATCAGTTGGACTGGAAACCGACCCCAATGTAATTGGGAAGCTAAGCTGGACATTGAAGGCCAAAGTGTGAAGCTTGATGACTCATTTCTTGCTTCCTATCTCTTCTTTGGGAAATAAATCTTAACCCATGGTTTGTTTAGACGACTTTATAAACTAACGCTTACAAAACTGGTACATACATAAACTCACGCTTTTTCTCATGGGGTTAGGCAGAATCTACAGAACGCGGCCTGCTACGATCATTATATGCTCATTATGCCTGGTCTACGTTCATACAAAACCGGTAATTTTCAACATAAAATCACGCCCGTAATCCCATTAATAGTACACCGACATTTCGCCATTTAATAGGAGGCGAGCCTATTTCCATCACCCGCCCACAAATCTAGACTCCGTGGTTGCCACTGAGAAATTCCTGATATAGGAACCTTACATAATATAATCATAACGTCCTACCAGGATTTGATAAATGCGTAAGAGCCATGGTCATAATAGGTTTCGATTCCAGAGATAAGTATTGAGGTCAATTGGCAAAAACTCAGCTTCCGTCTACCCATTTCTTTTCTGGTTGGATTCACTGGAATTGGGTCAGGGACGCACCTGTCATCAATCACGGGACACCTATACATGCATAGCTTATCAAGTGGTTAAAAGGTTGGGCTATAAAGTTAGAGGTAATTAGGATTATATCCTATAGTGCCAAACACATTTAAACCAACGATATGTTAACAGAAAAGAAAATCTTGACTTTTCTCCAAAGATAGGTTACTAAAAACGGTTCTTCAAAATTAAACAGGCTAGGAAATGCTTGATCTTGAAGGCATCCATTATGAAAAGTAACACCATTCTTAATCTTGGCATGTCAATGGCAACCGAAATTGAGTCAGCCCAGAATATAACAGTTTGGCACCATCAGTAGCTTAGATCAGTCCCTATAATTGGCAGACAAAACATTTAATGGCTCCACTTAATGCCATAAAACATATTTATCTTCACCCTCATTCAGAGTCGTCTATAAATGATCTGAGCAGGTTTTCCTTTTTACAGCCAAGCTGGGTCTAAATCTGTTATAACAAGACACTTTTATTAATTCTATTCATTTTGTTCCATCATGTCATAAGGGCTCATTCACACGGCTTCCGTCATTGATGATACGTCATGATGGATGGATGTTCACATTGAATCATGATTTATCACGATCCGGCAAAAAAAAAACAAATTGATGTTCACATTAGTTTCTTGATTTTTCAGAAGCGACCACATCAGCGAATCCGTCACAAAAAATTCTCGTACGTACGTGATTTTTAAAAGACAATACGTGATTTAAGTCGTGTCCGTAATTTTTCACGATTCGTGATGCGTGTGAACACGGGCATTTAAAAAGCGTTGCTGCCGTCAAAAAAATTGACGGATCGTGAAAAAAGACGATACGTCAAAAAAAAAACGAATCGGCCTCGTGTGAACGGACTGTTAGATTAAATGTAAGAGAAAGCATCAGTCTGGAGTCAAATAGCTATTTCGTCTCAAATCACGAGCTTCGGGGCCGTACAACTAATCCGCTTACTATCTCAAAGACCAGAGTCCCAACTTAAGCTCAATATTATGCTTGGACTGAAGCTTGCAGACATTATTTATGTAGACGGTCTTATCGTTGCCAACTGTCAAGACAATTTAAAAAAGTCTGTCAGTGATTTTATGGGATTATTCACCAACTCGACACGAGAGACTTCTAGTTAGTGAAATTCAAAATTAGTATGACTTATTATTTAGTCATCTGGACACGCCAAGATTTTTATGCGTGTCCATATAGTGAAACTTAAATTAAATCACTTTTATGTTTTCGTCAACTGGACACCAGTGACCCGAATTCATGACAAAGTACAGTCACGCAGATTAATTTTTTTGTGTAATGTCCCACTGCTGGGAACGGTAACATTAGCTAAGTATACTTGTCTTCATATAATAAATCAGGATATTATTTAATTGTTATATATTCGTATTATTTCTAAATTGGCTAATAAGGTTTTTCAAACAAAAAAGTGAGGCAGCTTTTTCATGAAATCACCTCGTTCATTTTTGAGTTTCACCAACTGGACACACGTGTGTCCAGTCTCTCGTGTCGAGTTTGTGAATAACCCATTTTATGAAAGGAAAGTATCTTTCCTTTAGAAAACTTCTTAGATAGCTTAGGTATTCGAAATCAAAACTAAAACATAGATTGGTCCAACATACAAAATGTCCATTCTGTTAGTACAGTCAGTGTCCTTTTTGTTACCTGCCCCCATTTTTCAGTTTTATAACGCAACTAGCGCCGAGACCTCTGACCCTGCAAGCAGACGCTGCCTGCGACTAGAGCGCCACCTACCAAGGTAAAACAAACAACAACAACATCGTGAGGAAACCCGCATGCCTGAGACATTTCTCGACGGCATGTAAAGCCGAGTCAGAGGCCCATGGGCGGCATAAAAACTCTGACACCAGGTTAGGCACTAACCACACGATAAAAAAATAAGAATAAGCTAAAACAAAAAATACGATTTGAAGAGTGGTACATTAATGCAGAGGACTAACTGTACCATCATTGATTCATTGATAATAAAAGTGCAAACAACACAAGCCATTGAATAGAAGACCTATGAAGGCTAACGTAACGACCGCACCACGTTCATTCATTCATTCACCTCTCACTATCAGTTCGTTTCGGTCCACTGCTCTTGGTAAAGATGTCACGTCTTCTTAAACCAATAGAGAAGTATGGACTTCGTGTGGAAAGGGTTATTGCAAAAGATGTAAGATTATGAATTAACGAGATCCATAACCTTACTAGGTTATGGATACATATAATAAAATTGTAACAGGCCGATGTCACATTGGAGATATTGATAAAAATATGGGAGCTATTTATTAGAGCAACAAAAGCCGAAATAACAGTTTTAGAAATGTTGTCTGTTTGTCTGTCTGTCTTTCTGTCTGTATGTTTGTACGCGCTTCACGCAAAAACTAGATTATAACGAAGTTTTCACCGCTCTACTGCTAGAAGCCTAACTTAAAATATAGGCTACATTTTACCACAGAAATGATTTTTATTTTTTTATTCTAAGCACCACACGTACCCAAAGTCGCGGGCGAAGGCTAGTCTCTTATAGATAAGTAAGCATGACTAGCAATTTGAAACACAGTCAATCTTAGCCTTTTTATAGATAGTTCGAATCAACATACACACAATCGATACAAGTGAAATTCCTAGTGTGGGTCAACGTTTTTTTTAAAGAAATAAAAGAACATGGACATTGCTGATCTTGAGAATAATCTCTAATGAATTTCCATAATAATTACACAAACGTTTTTCAGGTAGACATAAGAAAAACCAATACAACTGGACCAAAACTGACCTTATGTGACAAATCTTTTAAGAATTCCACTTACACGGCAATCTTCAAAAATCTAATCCTTTCCCTCCAGACGCCCGAAAAATATCTTGGATAGAAATATTGGCTTTCAAATCGGTACATCTGTAATACCACATCGAAATAAAACTGATAAACAAAAAACTACAACACATTCCCCCGAGCTCAATGCTCGAACGCCACTAAAGACGAGTAGCAAATCGTTTTCTATATATCTCAAAACAAAACAAAACACAATCGGAGAAAAAAAGTAAAAAAACACGTTTGAACTGTATCGCTCCATTTGGTCTCCTTCAATCCTTTCTGACGTTCGATACCAACTAGTGCTGTCAAGTGTCTGCGGGGCGTCCCAATTTCCCGGGATTTATGTCCCGTCGTCCGGCCACCTGGGACGTTAAAATGTGGCTTCAACGTGTAAGCCATTATCGTAGCGTGCATGGTAGCCGATTTGTAAAGTGTCAGGTCACTTAATCTAGAATGGGTACTTTTATGTTATGATCAAAAATATGGGTTAAAGTCTGAATATTTTATGGATATCTTCACATCTCAGCTTTCATAACATTCTTGTCTGACAGCAAAATGAAAGCACTTGTAAGACACAATTCCGGTTATAATGATATGTCATTTGCATTTCATGTCTTGTTGTTTACAGAACTAGAAGCATTTTTTTAAATAGCGAATGTCGCGTTGACCAGCACGTAGAGATTATACATTAACATATTATAACATTTTGCAAGTTATGTTTAAATCTCAAGTAGAAGGGCCTCACTGTTATTTACTACGCTATTAATTATAAAAACTTTCTGGAATCACAGGCGTGATGTTGTTACTGTGCTAGCTCGCCGGGAGCATTCGCCTGTAATGTAACAAACCAAGATTCGATTTTGTACAGAAACATGTGAATCTGAACTGTTACCTTACAGACGAATGCTCCCCGTGAGCTCCCTTTATGATATAAAAAATACATAACGTGGAATTTCATGAGTTTTGTGTGGACAAACTCGGTTTTCGCTCAGAATCCTGGTACCGATTACCCGAGGCAGCACATCCCTACACAGCCATCTTCTTGGCGTGCATGACCCGTTTTTATTCGTGTTACTTGGCACAACGCCTTCGCGCCACTCAACGAACAAATTAATGATTCTAAACATTTCCCGCGATGCGTTTCGGAAATAATCTAACGAGGCAATGACATGGAAAGTTTGGCACACGCTGTCACGAGAGCGTGTTTTGTAAAACGAAAATGGTGTCAAAAGTGGATGTTTGAGTGGTAATTTTTCCACATGCTGAAGTAGTTACGAAATATTTCTTTTATTTTGGCCAAGTTAAGATTCGGTCAAATAGCGGCCGCGCCGCCAGACGAACTTTTATTTCAGTGAAAAAAAAAGGATTAAACCTACCTTTTTTAGTAGTATAACCTCCTCCTTTTCTAGAAGTCGGTTAAAAAAGTAGATACATATAATTTTAATTATGATTAAATTTTCGGTCTCTAATTACTAAAAACAATGAAGAAAACACCGAAAATAAACTAAATATGAACCCAAACCAATATTATAACATAGGTGCTTCCACTTTTATGGAAAATTAATCCGTTATTATGAAATTAAAATACGGGAAAATATCGATATCCAATTATTCTCCGGCCACACGGAAATAGGTACTATTTTGTTACCGTATTTAAGGAAAATAGTGTCATATTCGTGGCTCGCATCGTAAAGACATTTTACGGTGATGTGGCCATGGGTTAGGTAGCTGTAAATAATCCATTTTCCATCATAAATATTAACATCGAAAGCGTAAAGATAAACTTTTACTTAGCTTTTCCTTTTTATTTTACACGGATTATTTTTATAACATCCGTATCAATGCCAAAAGCATCAAATTATGTTGCGATAGGTGTGATCCATGTAATAATATGAAATCTAATCGGATTTCAAAATTCTTAATATTATTTAAAAAAAAACTATATATATAAAATGTTTATATATATTTAGATTTTTATTTATTCTTTTCTTTTTTCTCTTATTTAAAATTTCTGATGTTGCTCTTGTGATCTAGGTTATACACACATCCATTACATAACTTGTGAAACTGTAATGTTAAGCTGACAGATACCTTCCCTATGAACATACAATGACCGAGGTACTGCCTTGTGTTGGCAAAAACGGACGGAAGTTCTAAAAAGTCAGGCGACAAGTATTTTGCAACCGACACGCAATATGCACGTGGCAAAAACAGAAAATTAAAAACTTTTTTTGCAAAAAAAATAACCGTCTTCCAAAAAAAAAACACAAAAAAAATTGGAAAATAACTTTACTTTCGGAAGTCGGTGACTATTGTTTGTTTCATTGACTTTTTTGTCACCGACTACTGCACCGATTTTAATGAAATTTCTATGGCCAATCGGGAAGTATATCCTTTCAGATAAAAGAAGAATTTTCAAATCGGTTCATAAATGACGACGATATGAGGTAACAAACACAAAAGAAATAACCAAAAACCTCCTCCTTTTAAAAAAAAAAGAAGCATTTGAAAAATATACCAAGCTTACACCGACACCATGTTTTCAATGCTTTTCATATTTTCTCGTAAGTATATCTTATTCCTTTTATGGGAACGTTATACACTTAAATTTTCTGAAGAAAGTCGCGTAATGGTAAAATCTATCCCTTTGTGCAACGTTAAGTTTATAAGAGGTTACGTTCTCTTATGAATTTTCTAGCAGGTTAGATAAAAGGCAAGCATGTAGGATAAACTACGTTTATGGGCACTTTGTGTGGGATTAAATTGTACTAGATAATCTTCTCATACGTAGTTCATGTAAAGTTGTTCCAGATGACGGATTCTCTACAGATTTTTAACTTTTACCATCAAACTATCCTTTGCCCGCGACTTTGTACGTGTGGTACTTAGAATAAAAAAAAATCATTTCTGTGGTGAAATGTAGCCTATATATTAAGTTAGGCATTTAGCAGTAGAGCGGCGAAAATTGCGTCCAAATCCATGCAGTAGTTTTTGCGTGATGCGCGTACAAACATAAAGACAGACAGACAAAAATTCTACAAAACTATTGTTTTGGCTTCTGTTGCTCTAATAAAGACCCCCATATAAATTTTTGTTTAACATCTCCAATGTACAGACATCGACCTGTTACAATTTTATTATATCAGTATCGGTACTTTATTTGCTTTGAATCTAGGTAAAGGTATAAGTATGTATTTATGTTGTACATAAATTAATGAGATCAGCTACATTTTACCTTACGGCGTGCAAATTATTATAAATATTAAAATAAACAAAATAAAATATATAGATATACATTGTTACAAACCATTTTGAAATAACATAAACATACCAACACAAACCATATAGGAGTGTACCTTTCTACCAAGTTTTTTTTTCTTTTGAAACTGGATGAGTTCCTGAATGTTCAAAGTTAGCATAGTTATATCAAGGTAGCAAGGTAGCAAGTTAGTGATATCATAGAGCTTTACTTTATCAATTTACTCCTTTAATACTAGGACTAAGGCTTAGTTTAAATGCTCCTCCAGATTAGGAAAGCAACTGCTTTCCTAATCTACAAATACAGCTAGGTATACAATATGTCATTATTTTATTCGTCCTTTAATCTGTCGGCGTGAAATGTAGTAGTTTGTGTGTTTACATTGTGAAATCTTAAGAACATTTTGCAAATACGGCCTTGGACTGAGACCTCCTTTCATGCAGACATAACATTTTTCTTGAAAATAATTCGCAACTATAATATTACACAGATTTCTCTTCTAAATTCGTCTGTCAACAACATTCAACAAAATTTTCGTCCAAGATGTCACATGTCTCCTAAGATTAATAGTTTCAACTCATATTCGGGCGGCGGTCTACATAAGGTCCGGTAAAAAAATGTCTAGTCGGGACCCTCTACTACGATCCTACTCCTTATAACGAATAACAAGAAGTTTTCGTGACGTAATATATCACCTTTTTGTAAGTGGACATAGCAACCGTAAGGTAATAAATTAGGTAAAAGTTTTGACAGAAAATCAAAATCAAATTGATATTGTTTCGAAAGAAAACTACATTACTAAAGGGTACTCAAACTATAACTTGCGAAATGTGGGTGTACTAATAGGTACACCTCTTCCTAAGCAGAGGCGCATAGTACAGTCACGAGCACCAATATGTATACACTTTCCTAAATTTAAAAGCATATTTTGCGAGAAATAACGATTGCAACTTGGAGATAGGATCTGTTTCATAAAAATATGAGTTCCAAAATGCTATGTTCGCAACAACATGAAATTTTAATCAGAACAGTAGGAAAAAATCACTTTTAAAAGTTGCTAAGTGTTTATTTATACACCCAAATTTTGTTAGCTATGCATTCATTAAATGGGAGGCGATCCTATTGTCATCAACAAGGCAGAAATCTGAACTGCGGGCTGTTACTGAGAAATTCTTGAAAAAATAGTACCCATTAATTTTATGAAAATACAAACTAAAAAATCTAACGCAAAGCTTCAAGCTTGCTTGCATAACAAGTTAAAACTCATGAATCAAATTATTTTATCATGACCAACCCATTGCGGCTGGACCAAAGATTTGGCCCCCAGCCAGGCAACGTACGCGAATTAATATACCACCCGCTATTGTGACTAGGATAACATAATGTAATAAGAGTGAAAAATTAATGTTGCTGCGTATGCTCAGTTTTTTTTGTTTTGAAATGTGGGTAGATTTGTTTTATCTTGTTTAGTGTTGTGTGTGTTATTTATGGGGAGAATTTTGGCGTTGTTATGTCAAGGATTTGTTTAATTTAATATCCTCCCACCGAGTTTCGGTGACGGCGGAGACTAGCCATGTACGCTTGATGTTATAGAGCACAAGTGCGTACCGTAGACACAGATGCGCTCTGTATCCATACCTTACTTTCTTCCTTATTCTTCCTCTATCTATTCCTTACTTTCTTCCTTATTCTTCCTCTATCTAATCCTTTTTCTCTTACTCTTGTAAGCCCCCAACTTATTCTTGTTTTTTGTATTTAGAGTGCATATTTTTTAAACACACACCATGACGTGTAGTGCAAACAAATTATTAATCTTTTCTTTAATCCAATGGGATGGCAATCAGACGCGACTGAGAAGATATCAGGCGCAGGACCAACAGCTTTACGTACTCTCCGAGGCCCTTTCCCGAACGGAAAACCCCTTTCCCGGATTTGCAACAGAATCAATCCCAGAAACTCACGGTTAGCTATAGTACTTACGACCACCAAGGCAGTCTAGAGAACTTACATGAGTCAACAAATACATAACCGTCAATTGACGATATTATGTCATTATTTACAGACATTTGATGAAGTTAAGAGATAGATGCCCCATTTTGTTTCACCTTAAAACAGATATTGTCATTAATCGTAATATTTATTTTGATTGTATGACTCTGGTAGAAAAGACGATTTTTACTAAATAGATTTAAAAACTGCTAAAATTTCCTCAGCTAGAAGCGAAAATAATATCTAGTAAGTACCAACAGTCGCTATATACCGAGTAAACCTTTTTAGGTGAAAGCTAAGAGAACTCATCAGTTAAAGTGAACGTACAGTTTATGTTTAAAAAAGTTGAAGCTCGTTGTAAATGCAACGAGCACCAGCTCATTTCCCATCGAGCTTGTTTGGCACTGCTATAGCTCAAATTCTGGCATTCAGAAATGAAAAACTGACAAAGTTTATTTATTGGTTCCTAGTACCCATAGTTTACTACGAAATTGGCTCGATGTCCTGAAAAAAAAAGATAAGATGTCGACTATCGCATATACAAGACCATTTAAGTATTACAAATAAAATCATCATTTCGTTTTCCTAAAACGAATTTCAAACTAATTGATATAAGCTTTTACTTAGATTATGGCAGCCCCATTCATTTTAAACCTTTACATCGTGGTTAATGCTGATAGAATGTTACTTTGTGTAGCTAGACCATCTGAATTGTCTTTCTACGCATACTGAACCCTTTTCAACATAAAACGTTGTTACTTTTATACAAGGCCTATGTATCACGTCAATAATTTACTAATTTCCATAAAATATGACTTTTCCGTTCGCCCGTGAAGTTTTGCCAATGCCAAAATAGAAAGACCCAAATATATCCCAAATGACAAAACATCACGATTCGACTTGCCATTAAACGACTAGAATGATAGTGTCCGTCCACGTCAACAAAGTACCTAGCCATTCTGTTAGCCTAGTAATCCTATAAATGAGCGGCCGTTTCAGACACAATTTTAGGGCACACCTACTAATTTTTCAAGGGAATGTCTCTCACTAACAATTATCTTTTTTTATATTTGTTCTGTCTGTGTATATCGGACAAGACACAATAATCATAGTCTTTACAAACGATATGACTATGTTTTAGATAAAAACAATGAAGATTATGTAGATTTTTTTTTTTAAATTAAGGCCAAATCTAGTCATTGCGATGCTTTGCGATCCATTTGTAACCGGCTTCAAAAAAAGGAGGAGGTTCTCAATTCAGTTGTATGTTTTTTTTTTGTGTTTTTTACTTCATAATATCTTCGTCACTTATGAACCGATTTAAAAAAAAACTTGATTTAACTGAAAGGATATACTTCCCAATTGGTCCCATAGAAATTCATCAAAATCGGTTCAGTGGTTTGGTTTTTAAATCAAAATAGATAGAAAAAATATGTCATCCAAAAAAAAAATTACGAAATTAATACTTGACAAGGTTATATGTGTATTCCGAAAACTAAAAAGGGTAAAAAAAAAAGTGGAAATTAACTTTACTTTCGGAAGTCGGTGACTATCGTCGCACCGACTTCCGAAAGTAAAGTTATTTTCCACTTTTTTAGTGTTTTTTTGGAAGTCGGTTATTTTTTTTAAATAAATGTTTTTTATAAGAAAATGTAAAGCCTGTATATAAAATCCACCAATACATTTGCGTGATGCCAAAGTTCTTTTAATTTTAAAAGTACCGTAATACTTTTATTCATTTCAGTTTCCACATGAGCTGACCCGCGGGTACAATTACTTAAGTTGACGATAATTTGGAAAAATAGGCTACCATCGTAATACGGCAGGATGGATGTAACACGATTAGAAGGGTATCAAAAAAGGAGTCGTTTTTATAGCCGTTCCCCGAACCGTAAAAGTCACAAACGTATAGATGTTGTAAAAACGTTAGGTACAAAATAATCTAGATGGATTACCTTCAACAGTTTGATGAAGTTAACCTCCAGTAGCTTTAAGAATAAAGGAGTCATAACATGTAATCATCTTCAGTGGATTTCTAAGGAACTCTTGTAGTTATGTACAGGTTAAAAATAATGATGTAAATATTATTTGTTTATTCTATTTTTCGAGGAAAATAAATGCTGGTTGCATACATATTCAGCATTATTCTATCTCATAAATGGCGATAACGACTCTTTAAACAAGCCTCATTTTTTCACACTTTTCTTTCGAAATATACCAGATCGAAGGGAAACCGACGCTGTAATGATTACCACGTAGTCAGCACATCATTTTGAAACTTATCGAACATGTACACAGAAATTTTACGTAATTAAAAATAATCTGCTGTTCCATAGATTTTGACCGTGTAGGTATTGCAGTTTTGAAGGAAACAGCTGTTTTTTTTAGAATCTATCTCAAAGTTATCTAATTTAATCTCACCGAAACATATTTCCGTTTTATTCAAGAAAATTTGTAAAATATTCCTTGAAAACCATCGTAAGAATATGAATAAGAAATACATATTTATGTGAAATCTACAGCTGAATTCAGATACCTTATTTTGGTGAAGAATGATTAATGTCGGGAGCCTTTCAGACGGCCCAAACATTGGTTCTCGATCGAATATAAACGTTTTAACTGACGATTTTACTGTCTTCTTGAAAAAAATTATGATCTTTCGTGAAATCTATAGTTAATTTTTTTTTGTATATACATATATTGTTTGTTATGCGATGCCGCCGCCCGCGCCGTCACCGCAACGGGCGCCATTTAAACAATGCCTGATTACAGAGATGCACTGTTTTTGCCGTCGGGCAATATTGGTTTAAAAATTGCAAGTGACATTTAAAAAAGAAGACCACACAATATAGGCCTCTAACTCGACAAACTCGACTCACCGTGCACCGGTGCCGCCCCCGCTCCCCTTGTTCCTGTACTGACGCGTGACCAAATAGGACACTCAAAAGAGATTTGTATCTGAAGATCTTTTTTTAGCTGTTTCTGCACGATCGAAATCGAACGCATCGTACAATCGGCATTTACAATGCTCGCGCGATGATTTGCAAGCTTCAATTAGGACAGTCTAAAGAAATGTGTGTGTTTAATCCAATCGTGCGACGAAATCGCATCGTTTGCTCGTACGTTCGTAGCCAATTAGGACGACGCCTCACACGAATTTTTGTCAAGTATCGATTTTAAATTTTAACTAGAAGTTGTTAATTGGCACATGATCCACATAGACCAAGAAGAAAAAATGAATATCATAGAGGATAACTCATAAAGTACCGAAACAAAGTTAATAAAATTAATATGGGACCACCGCGCAAGCTTCCTCTATCAAATGAAAAAAAGAATCACTTAAATCAGACTAGTAAAATCACGAATAAATCGGTGTACATACCTACATGAAATGCTGGTCGAACCTCCTCCTTTGTTAAAAGTCGGTTAAAAACCCGCTGGTATCAGAGGCAGTCATTTGTCGTCATTATACCTTTAGCGGAAAAATATATTTAAACAAATAATGAGCGCCGTTTTAAATTTGCTTAGTGCAAAAAAAATTGTGTTGATCTGTGGTGCAAGCGGGCCCACGCCACGTAGTACCAGGAAATTAGCAGTAAGTAGAAGATTACCCTTTACGATCACGATTTTAAATTGCTCTACATAAATTCTCTCTTTGCGCCTGTCTGTGTACATACCTGTGCAAATACTATAATATCTCTTGCATGGGTGTAACAAATGCGTGCTTCTCAAGCTTCCTCCCACGCATGACACTTCTCACAGCTTTATATGCAAATAGCACGCAGGCGAGCATTTGCAAAGAGACTAAAAATGTTCGCTTGTGTCATTTTAAAATCTCTGGAAGAGATCGTATTTCTTTTCCTTTCTGAATGGGATTTCAGGAAAGGTAGAATTTTCTTATGCAAAAAAGTGCACACATAAGAAAGACTGTATTCTTATAACACTTGACTTTTAGACAAACAATTTTGGAAACCTATTTTCTCTGGACACTGTAATAATTTTTGATCGAACTGACAATCAAACACATGGGCCACATGCTTAGCAGTCGCACTTGTGACCACTACACATATTCAAGGCACAATATTTTTTTCTAATAATGATAATAATTATTAGTTAAGCCGCGCTTGTCTGGGTTGGT
The DNA here is from genome assembly GCA_964057025.1 of Standfussiana lucernea. NCBI lineage: Eukaryota > Metazoa > Arthropoda > Insecta > Lepidoptera > Noctuidae > Standfussiana > Standfussiana lucernea. The sequence continues at coordinate 11,997,944 of OZ059805.1, forward strand.
CCGTGGATAGGTGACCACCGAGTTTCCTCCGTGCCTCGGAAAGCACGTTAAGCTGTTGGTCCTGGTTGTGAATTATAATACATCTTTGACAGTCGTTACAGGTAGTGTGACGAACAGTCTTACCAAGGGGTATCGTGTTACCCAGTACTAACTGGGTTGTGGAGGTCAGATAGGCAGTCGCTCCATGTAAAATACTGGTATTCAGCTGCATCCAGTTAGACTGGAAGCCGACCCTAACATAGTTGGTAAAAGGCTAGGCAGATGATGAATGATTATAATTACCCAGTTATCTTAAAGCTAAAAGTAGCTTTCCGTCAATTTCTTTTAAGTTCATTGACTATCTCGTTGGCCTAGTGGTAGCAAGCGCGACTGCTGAGCATGAGATTCTGGGTTCGATACCCGGGTCGGGCAAATTGTTATTACGTTTTTCCATCAGTAATTTCTCAGTAGCAGCCACGGAGTCTGGATTTGTGCCCGGTTGATGCCAATAGGCTGGCCCCTATTACATGGGACTTAAGATAACTGGTGAAACGTGGGTGTAGGTACTATTAGGTAAGCCTCTGCCTAACTCTTCGGGGATTACAAGCGTGATGTTATGATATTATGTGAAAAGAAAAATAAAGTCCAATCTCTATAGTAGGAGCTTCCAATCTGAACAAGGGCATGAGAACGGTCCACGAATAATGTATACTTACAAGGCAAGGAGTGCTTGAGATTTGCCTAAAAATGATGAGAAGCCGACGGGCTCGATTCGGACCGCCCCTTTCTGTTGGCTCGGGAGTGAAGTTTGACGGGATGTAAATTGTATTTATGTGATATAAATAAAAGTTAAGGAGGTATGAATGGACTTTGTATGATCGCTAGTTTAGCCTAAAGATGGACATTCATCATTCACCTGGGATTTTCTCAACAATTTTGGTGTCGGTTTCCAATCTTACCTGATGCAGCTGTATACCAGTATTTAAGTTGGGGCTGACTGAACTGACCATCTGACCTCCACAACCCAGTTTTAACTTCTGACTTCAGACATTCGAACTTCTGACTAGACGACCACCCACGTGAAACACATTTAACGTGATTTTCGAACAGGACATTATTGGAGACCATTTTATTTTTAGCCTGTCTTTTTCCATTGGTATCCATCGATTTCGATAAAAGTATTAAGTGATCCAAGGCGTTTTCACGTTAAATCCAAAGACTAGGGATCCAGTATAACTGTACCTTCCACCCTACCTAAGGTAAATTCTTCCTTTAACGTCCTAAGAAAACACAACCTCATTCTTAAAAAGCGTGTTCACGAATTAAAACTCGCTAAGGAATTTTTAAACAGTATAAAAAAGTCAGTAGCAACAAACTAGAGCTCGCAGGGATTTCTGTATAATTTCCCTGCTACCGACGTTACGATCATAAAGTTAGTTAGCATCAGAACCAACGCGGTTTTATAAGAGACCTGTAGAGCTTATATTTACTATCTTAGCATCTCTGTTACTGATAGAAAAGGAAGAACGAATATTTGTATAGCTCTATTTCTATCTGAAGAACAGATTTACTTTAAATAAATTATTAAAGAGGTTGGAGTTCGATGAATTTATTCTTTTTTCAAATGAATAAAATAAAATCTTCTTGGCCAGTTTTGTGAATGAGATATGGTGCTTGGAATTCTATTTTTAACGGGTTCAAAATTATTAACCGATTTGAAAAAAAAACTTCTTTTATCTGAAAGGATATACTTTCCGATTGGTACCATAGAAATTTCATCAAATTCGGTTCAATAGTTTGGTTTGTAAATCAAAATAGCTGGAAAAAATATGTCATCCAAGTAAAAAATTGCGAAATTGATCCTTGACAAGGATTTGTGTGCGATACGTTACTAAAAAGCCAAAAAAGTTAATGAAACAAACAACAGTCACCGTAAACTTATTATATATTTATACTTCATAGTAAAGTTATATTCAATTTTTTTTGTGGTTTTTTGGAAGTCGGTTATTTTTTGCAAAAAAAGTGTTTTAGAAATGAATTTATGTTTTGATTAAAAAGTTTATAGTTTCAAAATACGATATTCCCTTACCAACTATTGTATATGTATTAGTAACGCTGATCTCTATTCCCTGATTAAGCACATATTAAGTCTACCTATTTAGCCAATTGTCTCAAACTACAATCAAAACCGGTCTATCAAAGGAATTGAGTTCAATGGCATTTGAAACAGGACATTCGAGCATACAGAGCTAATTTACTGGTCGAATAATTGCTAAGATGATAGTAATCATACGTGGTTAGGCTATCATTAGATCGAATCTGAGACTAGATAATAATTATCACCTATGCATAAACGTGCTAGTATGCAACACAATCATTTAGGTATAGCGTATACTGATCGAACTCGCAAGTGACACCAAGTACTAAGTTACCATCAATGCAGTTAGGTGTTGGACCGGTCGATCAACAACATAGGATATTATAACGTGTCATCGGCTCACCACACTATCTATTATGTGGGGACGCGCCACTTGCAGGGCCAGTGATTGATGTTCCTTGAGTTTATGTTACCCTAGTACATGTTGTATAACGGTTTGCATTACAGAGATATGGGATTTTCTTAAGGATTGATGATGTCGTTAAGGAGACAAAGACATGATCAACTAAATGGATTGCGAAATAAAAACGATCATAGTAACAGTTTAAAGTAATGCAGTATGAATTTCCTTAAAAGTGAATGCAAGATAAATCCCTTTTAAGAGAGAAAAGTGGTCAAACATGTGCCTTGCAAAGAAAGGCTCGAAGTACACGTGCAATAATAAAATAACCCTTATCTACCCAAAACAAGACCTAATTCCAGTTTTAGTTACGTGACATGCCAAGAAAGTTGTGTAAATCAGTTAAAATGGTTCGGACTGTACGCATCCCTGGTTGAAGGGACTGTGGCTTGACCCAATTGTGGTCGGGCGAAACCTTGCGCGACAGAGCAGCTAACGGCGACGTAGTGTTGATGTCTGTGTTTTATGATGTCCTGGTACTTGATTGAGGTACAAGATTGCTTGTCTTGTTTTACTGGAAGGTTTTATGCTTACTGCAGGTACTTGAACTACTTGTAGGTTGCTAGAATTATTTCTTTGGTTTACCTGAAAAAAGAAAAATAACAGGTATTAAAAAACTGGGAATATAATAGTTTTCCATACTCATTAATTTACTATCTAAAAATAAGCATAATTTATTCATTGAATACTTTAAGAACAGGAGGACAATTTGACAACAACAGGAGTAGAATTAATGAAATAATTATAGTCATTTTCGTTCTTCATTTCTACACACCACAATATCGCTGACTGTTAAATAAATCGTAACATTAAATGCTTTGATCCCTGTACAATCATCAACAGCTTCGTATTATTAATGATGAACCATTTGATGTTACCCTTGCCTGGAACAATAAACACGTTCCCCAAGACAACCTCGGCTATTATGCTCGGAAGGAAACGGACTGGCGAAGCGGAACTGAGTCCAAACCATTTATGTCAATTACGTTTCACTTCTTCGTATAATGTCACAATAATATAATTGCCAACAATAATTGGTTTGCATTTGCAGCTCGTGTTTAAATAATAACAGCCGCTCGGATCAATCGATTGACTAGGTTGGTCTGTGGATGGGTGACCACCGATGACATACCAGTTTCCTCCGTGCCTCGAAAAGCACGGTAAGCCGTTGGTCTCGGCTGTCATTTGTAGATCTTTGACAGTCGTTACACGTAGTCTGACAACCAGTCTTACCAAGGGGTATCGTATTACCCAGTACAAACTGGGTTGTGGAGGTCAGATAGGCAGTCGCGTCATATAAATACTGGTATCCAGCTGCATCCAGTTAGACTGGAAGCCGACTCCAACGTAGTTAAGAAAAGGCTAAGCAGATGATGAATTGGTTTGCATTTGTTACCTAGGCCACATAATACATAATAGCACAATGGAAATTGGTAATAAATACAATAAACTAGATTAAGGCCGAGATTTCTGCGTAACGATAATTAAAATGGGCGCTCAGTTACCTGTCACCTTACATAAACACACGATTTTTCCCCAAGAAAGTAGGCAGCAATTACAGAACGACATGCTACTTAGGTACCATTCGTAAATATTCCGTACAGTCACGAGCCCAATATGTATACACTTTCCTAAATATAAAGCAATTTTCGCGTGAACAAAGGATTGTAACTTGGAGATAGGATATATTTTAAAAAAATATGAGTTCCAAAATGTTATGTTCGTAGCAAGATGAAATTTTATTCAGAACAGTTACAGAAAATCACTTTTAAAAGTTGCTAAGTGTTTACATATTGGTGCTCGTGACTGTACGTGTACAGGCGTTAGGAGCAGTCCAGAAATTACGTCACACGTTAAGATGGGGACGGGGTCGACAAATGTGACATTGTGTGACAAGGGATTAGGAAGGGTCTTAAATTTTGTGACGTTGCATTTCAAAATCTAATATATCCAAGTATTAAAACACGTTTGAACTATGTACTTAAAACTTAAAATATTTTCTATTCTATCTGTTTGAACAAGTAAAATTGCAAAATATGTGACATCACACTAGGGAGGGGGGAGTAGTCTCACAAATGTGACCAGCTGTGACAAGGACGGGGGGGGGCGCTCAAAAAGTATACAAGGTGTAGTTTTGCATCCTCGTCAAATTCAAGGAGGTAACTATGCTAATGATTCTCTACCCGAATCAATAATAAAATAGGTAGGTAATTTTTTATTTTCTTAATATCGGAAATCGATAAGTGTACACCACCCGAATTAAAAAGCGGCCCGTCTAATACTAGCCCTATTTATTCGATAAACGGGTGATTCTCCTCTTTTGAGAAGGGCTTCATTCTAAAATAGTGTAAAATTAAAACAATAGAAAAAATCAACGTTTATTATTATTGACCAGGTACCGTAATTTATATTGGTTATTTACGTATTCTATGACAACCTCCTGAATTTTGACGAGGATGCAAAACTACACCTTGTATATAAAATTGTGCCCCCTATGTAATGTTATGGTTCAATGTAAATAAGAATGCCTCGTGCTACGATCATTACAAAATAACATATTTGCTTCGTTCTCGTTCATCATAATATTCATACACGTGTGACGGTTACTACATACGACGTCGAAATCCCCATAAAACCCGACCATTAGATCAAAGCGCTCAATATTCCGCCCACGTGAATACTTATCTCTAACTCTTTTTTGTCGTACAATTGACTGGCCTAACAAAAGGTTTTGCGTAACGAACTCTAACGAGTTGGCATAGTCGCGACAGTTAATCGCTGTGAATTTTAACTTATGTGTGAGCTATGTAGCTATCTATAAACTACGAGTGTGTATGTAAGGTAGTCTAAACCCAGCTTAGCGTAGCATTTATGTAATGACCATAGATTTAAACCGTTGTTAGTCAGTCAGAAATCGGAGTCAGGATTTGTCCCCAGTTGATGGCAATAGACTACATATTTACTATAATTATAATCCAAGAAAGTCAAATGCGCGCAAGTATCTCGGAATGAGAGATAGTCAGCTACAAAGTTCTATATCTCGTTTCCTATGGGTTTTATGCTATGTATTTATTATAAATATTGTAGAGATTAAATACTCTACAGCTTTTGTTTAACCATTTTTAGGAAACGAGATATTTGCAATAAATGTATAAAAAAACGATTTTTTGAACTTTGACCTTGGAATATCTGTAGTCGCGGACACCCTACGATAGGTAGGTTTTGAGACAACTTTTAGGGTGCCAAAATAAAGGTTTATACAACTTTATAGCTGACTATCTCTCATTCCGAGATGAAACCCCTAATATTCCTGAACTAATAGCCTTTCATCCGTTTAACCTTTCGAGGATTACTGACAGTTGTGATACAATTTTTGAGGAGTTAATGATGCCGTGACGTCTGACAGGAGAGAATGGAAGAAGAAAATGTGTTGCCCCGACCCCAAGTAGAATTGGACAAGAATGGGACAGGAAGATGGTGATGATGACTGGCCTAGAGAGCGATTCAAACGAATCAGAAACGTGATAATTTTTGGTCGCATTTCAATAGTAGCGTCTCACTCTCTGATACAGCATACATATATCGTATCTGCTATATCTGAATATCGTTCATGAGAATGTGCGAGTTAACTCTACTCAAAGTAAATGACTTATCCCGAGTCCTAAGTCCTAAGGGCACATCTTGAGATTTAACTATTTGGTAATGATATGATTTAATGGGGTTGGTAGAAATGTACTATACTATACGTGGTACTGTAACGTGTTTTTTTAAACTGTTACATGCTTTTCATATTTTAGTCGATTTCGGAACGATTTTTATACTGTCTTTTATTGGCATCGGTTTAGTTCGGCAACTGTCATTTTTTGACGTTTCACTTTACGACCTGATTTCGTCATCGAGGCATTTATCTCGCCAATTTAATTTTACAAATCCGGTATAATCACGGATATTTTTAGGCCAAATGATGCCATAATCGCTGCCTTAAACACCCAGGACAAGGTGTTCAGAAGGAGGGATCCTTAATTTCTTCGGTAAGATTTGTTTCCACCAGACCAATATGTGGTCATCATTTTAGGTTGGTTCGTGTTTTAAGTCGAATTGATGTTTCAGGATTTCAATATTGGACGATGCTCTAGTGTGATTTTCACCTACTTAATTTTTGGATTTATCGGTGCACACGGGAAAAGTCATTTATTAACGGAAAAACGGTAAGTTCCTTCTTGGGACGCCATGCTCCCCACGTGTTGAAATTCTAATAGACTTGTGTATTAACCTTTTAAAATTTTGTTACAGCCCTGCTGTGGCGTTTTTCTTTTTCTTTTTCTTTCGTCTGATTATAATTTTCCATTTCATGGATTCTGGATTCTCTCATCTTCGACGCCGAAATCTTGAGGTCTAATTTAACATTTTTTTAGCCAGACATCTGGCCCAAACTTAATTTACTTTCTTCATATAAAGATGCAACAATAATGATAACCTCAAATTAGTAATTTAATATTTAAAGTAAAAAGGAAGCTACTGACGTAATAAATAAGGTATTAACAAAGGTATTTCCATTGTTTCTATAATCCTAGTTTAGTCACCCCCGGAAGATTAGAAGTTCGACTCTACGAATTGTCCTATCTGGCAAGTATTTTTTAAATGTAGTGTGCGTTCCCAAGGCGCCCGAAATTATTTTATTGTTACACATACATCTTTTTTTTATTTTTAATAGGAGAACACACACACACACACATTCTTTTTTTTGCTCTTGTATGATTTCTTACATTGGATCTTACACTTGATCCCACACAAACCCCGGGTATGTTGCAGTACCTACACGTGTACTTGAAAACTTCATGTTCTAAACACAAATTCAATCTATGACTACAGCGGAGCTACAGGCTCTCCGCTTTTTGATGAAACTCAAATAACTGACGAAATGAAGGTACCATTAACTCTGCTGTCCCTTTTGGGAAAAACACAGGGCGTAATTATAAATAACAAAATTGGGAGCATTGGGTACTTTCCGTGAATCGAAAATATTTATTTTTTTGTACATCCATCCACTGGTAAACCGTGGTCAACGTTTGCAGAACAATCAATCAATTTCGTTTATTTGACGAGGTATGAGCAACGTGATCTGTTGCTAGTACAGCATACATAAAAAATGTAATTGATTAAAAACTGGCAAAGTGTATATCGTAGCTTAAGTTCTAACACCACGTAAGTCAAAAATAGCAACTTTACAGGTGAGTGAAAAAACTGCATAGTTATACTTAGGTAATGGTGCAATGCCACTGTATAATTTGTGTTCCCTTTAAATTAGATAGAGACGTTCCTTGTTTCTGATTGGCTGAATCAAGTCGCCGATCCGAGCATACGGCACAAAAATGTCAAAACCGCCAAAAATTTACTTACGTGGTGTTAGAACGTAAACGATGATATCGAATTCCGTACCACCGCACAACAATGTCATAAAATCCCCTTAGATTTGGATTTTTATAAGTATCGAAGACTTACGCTCACGAAGGATTCCATTGGCACCCATTAGGCATTGGCCCTAAAAATACAAATACAACCTTTCATTTTCTAAGGCAGTTTGTCACAAAAACATTTCGAAACTTTCAGTCGACTTTTAGACCGTATATAAAAACCAAAAACTCATATTTACTCACATACATCATTTCAGTAACTGAGTATACATTATATGTATATAACTCCTAAGGTATTCGCTTCAGCGGTTTTCGTTCTCCCTTCAATAAACACATTCAGCGTAATTCAGGTGCTTCAGCACGCTTGGCTACTGAAACATAAAGTTTATTTGTAATGTATTAGTATTTTTAACCGACTTCAAAAAAGGAGAAGGTTCTCAATTCGGCTGTATTTTTTTTTTGTATTTTTTCCTCATATCTTTGTCATTTAAGTAACGATTTGAAAAATTCTTCTTTATTCTGAAATGATATACTTTACGATTGGTTCCATAGAAATTTCATTTAGTAGTTAGGTAGGTTTAGTAGTTTGGTTTTTAAATCAAAATAGCTGGAAAAATATGTCATCAAAGTAAAATAAATTGCAAAATTGATACTTGACAAGGATTTTCTTGAGATAACACAACTAAAAAGGGTAAAATAAACACCTTTTTTGTGCTTTTTTTGGAAGTCCGTTATTTTTTTGCAAAAAAGTTTTTGTATTTTATTCGAACTTTTGTTACGAATAAATGGAAGTTTTAGCGGAGTTGGTCGTTGAAGAGTATTAGGGCTACACGTGGCAGAGGCGGTGTACTCGTGCGTTCTTTTGGGGACAAAAGATACTTGTCCCATGCTCACTTACGAAACAACATATAGGTTTATGACATAAATATTACAGCTCTGTTGGAATTTCAACTAAGCCTGAGCCAAACGTTGATCATAGAACCGTGCGATGTTATTTAGGCATTAAGTTAGGTGTCTCCTTGAGTTTAGCTAAGTATTTGTTAGTTGAGCTAATTAATGACTATAAGTATATATACACGACAAAAATCTGGCTTATTTAAGTTTCTATTCTAAATGCGGTAAACATATTTAAACATTAAGTTTACGTCAAATGCTAGTGCGTGTTTGTGACCTCTGGCTCACCAGTCCGATACTTATTGATTTACAATTCAAGTTAATTACCAAACCCTAATTGAATCGCAATCAATCAACACCGATCACTTTCAAGCAGACGTATATTTTACCGAAAATCCAAAAAAAAATACTGCTTCTAAATTACCTCAAGTAACTGATACCCCACAAAAATATACTGCCAGCAAATTGTTCGGGACTCCGAAATAGCGGGAAAAATAAAAGTGAACAGAGCGTTTTTATTTTACACCGTTATTCCGGGAATTTCCACAAACATTCTCACGTTGCTTATGCCCTGGTACTCCAGTGAAAACGATATTGCAATTCGATATTTAGATTCTTGCTTTATTTTTTTGCGGGTTTAGTTTTGGTGTTATTGGTAGGCGATATCCTTTACCTTGAATTATATTCCACTAGCTTATGCCAGCAGCTTCGCCCGCGTGCAGTTCGGTAATTGACCCATGGGATCATCCTACCTGCTATTCCAAACTATAATCTATATCTGTGCCTAATTTCATCCAGATCCGATCAGCCGTTCTGGTGTGATTGAGTAACAAACAGCCATCCATCCATCCAAACTTTCGCATTTATAATATTAGTATAGAAGTCAGATTAGTATAGATTACTGGATGGTTGTATGAGTCTGTATATTGCAGCATAGTTCTTCTGGAGCTCGAATGACATTGTCAAGAGCGCTAGCAGACATGAGTTAAATTATAAGTTTTTAAACTGACATGGTCACTGACACACACACACATTACACACATCACATTATCATTGACAAATAACACGGGAGATTTAAAAAATTTTATGTGTCAATGATAATACTAGTTAAATTATTTTAGAATAATGAGCTGGCGACATTAGTTCGGGTTAAGCCACGCGCCAAAAGGACCATGAAGCACATAATGATATAATGAGTGTACTTATATGAAAGGGTAAGAGTTGAGAGTTTTATATTATCACTACATGGTATAAAACAAAGTCGTTTCCCGCTGTCTGTATGTCCCTATGTATGCTTAGATCTTTAAAACTACGCAATGGATTTTGATGCGGTTTTTTTTTAATAGATAGAGTGGAAGGTTTAAGTATGCAATTTGTCAAGGTCTTGTGTAAATTGGTTGAAATATGACGATAATTGTTAGAAGTGTCGGAAAAAGTCAAGCCGCCTAATATGCTCTACTACCCGTGCGAAGCCGGGGCGGTCGCCAGTTTAGAAACAAATGAAAGCTGTGTCGATACTTGTCACAATTTCGGGCAAACGCAAAGTCGTACTCTTTGAAGGGTGAAAAGAAAATAAGGAACTACGAAATCAAACCATACGATCCATCAATAAACGAGCAGTTTCTTCATAAAAATCTGGCGAGTCATGGGTATTCTCTGCTCTTCATTAATCATTTGGTGTAGGCTTTATCTAAAAAAAATACTCATTCTAAAGAAATAGACTCGCATTTTGAAAGGATTAAAACAGTATAGTAATAGTATATGTGTGTGTATATATATATATATATTATATATTCATTAGTAAGTAACATTAATAACAGCACATTTTTTGTCCTTCTCAACTAAAAAGAACTCAAAGCATTTTATTCCAATTAAACCAATTCCAGACATTTTTTAACGGTCAAAAAGCTGGTCAGTCTGAAAAGTAAACCAAATTCCAAAGTGTAGAAGAAAGTCCATTGATATGCAGTGTATCATCATTCTCCTGCCCTTATTCCAAGTTAGTTGTTATGTATTTTATTTTTTACACTTTAGGAAAGCTTACAAACTAATAACATTACAATATCAATAATATATAACTAAATTGCTATTTACAATCTTCCACAAAAACGTATGAAATTGAATTGGGTAATTTATTGTTAACTTAAGTTATTTTTAAACCATTAATTATTTATTTAAAAATCATTTAAATTACATTAAAAGGCATTAGACGAAAATTATTTAACGACTAGCATTTTCCCGCGACTTCGTACGTGTGGTACGTAGAATAAAAAAACAAGATATTTTCTGTGGTAAAATGTAGCCTATATTTTAGGATAGGCATCTAGAAGTAGAGCGGTGAAAACTGCGTTCAAATCCGTGCAGTAGTTTTTGCATGATACGCGTACAAACATACAGACAGGAAGACAAACAAAAAATCTAAAAACTGTTGTTTTGATTTCTGTTGCTCAAAAAAAGACCCCCCTTATATATTTTTTTCAATATCTTCAATGTACAATGGCCTATCACAATTAAGTATTACAACTAATCTGTAATTCCTAATTTGTATATGGATGGATATATTGTGAATATCTACCTCTTCACGGTCTACAGGAGCGGAAATGTCATATATATTACGTATACATACATATACGTATATACGTATTGTTTTCAGAAAGGTCAGGTACGTAGTTCTCGCAATCGGCGTGCTTGTATGACCGGATGTATGAACGTGGACGAAAAGTAAAAGCAAGGCGCAAATAGTATATTATGTAAGGATGGTAGTAGGGGGCGTTTTGTTGTTTCTGCCTACCCCCATGAGTGGGTGATGAGAGTTTATGTATGTGTGAATATACAAGGTGTAGTTTTGCAACCTCGTCAAAATTCAGGAGGTTGTCATAGAATACGTAAATAATCAATATAAATTACGGTACCTGCTCAATAATAATAAACGCTGCTTTTTTTAGTTGTTTTAATTTGACACTATTTCAGAATGAAGCCCTTTTCATAAGAGGAGAATCACCCGTTTATCGAATAAACGTTTGCGTTTGTTTGTGTGTGGGCTGCGTTTTAATAGGGGTGGTGTACATTTATCGATTTCCGATATTAAGGAAAAAAAAAACAAAAATTACCTACCCATTTTATTATGTCGAGAATCATTAGCATAGTTACTTCCTTGAATTTGACGAGGATGCAAAGCAACACCTTGTATACTTACGTAGGTATCGTTTTTTAAATACTGTATTTTAATCGAACTACATTTCTCTCGAACAGCCCTACTGACGTTAGCATGATATCCTTGGAAGCAATCTGGAAAATTAGTTTATTTACCTAATCGTTCTCAATTTCCATACCAGGAAAATAGTTCAGGTAAGTGCCTACTTATAGAAATAAGGACATTATGACACGGAACTGGGTCAATTTTCTTTGGCGTTTCATATAAATTGATAGTAACACGGAAATTAGGAGGAGCTTTTATGACAACCGAGGAGGTACCTAGCAACTGGGTTGTGAAGGTCTGATAGGCAGTCGTTTATATAAAAAACTGGTAATCAGCTGCATCAAAATCAAAGTCAAAGTCAAAATTATTTATTTGCGTTAAATGTGGCACAAAAGATGGTAAACATAACCTGTAGTGTAGTGACACATTTCGCCATACAAATAGCATGCAAATATTAATAAACACTCACATTCAATTAGGTAGGTAACCAAATAAATACAAATATAAAATTAGGTACCTGGGTAACCAAATAAAAACACATTATATTAAAACAAATAAACACAAATATTAAATAAGGTAGGAACTAAATAAAATAGGATATTTCTAAGTTTAATAAATACAACACAAAACAGAATTTTGCTGTTAAACACTACAAACAAATTTTAACATGATGAAGTATTTTTAACATACAACAAATTTTTAGTATAGTAAAACATTATTAAATAACACAACATCACATAATGTAAGTAGGTAATTATCTACAATGCATGCTGGTAATGGTATGATTGACAATTACATTGTTTGAGAAATTCCGCTATGGAATAAAAGCTCTGAGAAATAAGCCATTTTTTCAGAACTGATCAGACTGGAAACCTACTTCAACAGAAGAAGAGAAACTTTACATAGCAGTGCAATGTTTTAAATATTAAACCAATAAGTAACTTAGTGCCAGTAAAACAGACTTTCCATGACACAAAAACAGAAATTCTTTCCAAGCCATAGACTAGTAACATCACTATCAGCTACGTCGTAGCAGCGTAGCCGTGACGTCACATTCTTCAGCTACGTGACTACGCCGTAGCAGCCACGGTGCAATCCTCTTAAATTCGAACCTGCTTAGTTTCAAATAAAATATTTTCCTAGATTATAAGAGACAGAAGGAAAAACAACGGGTTGCCATATTCCGTGTAAATTTATAGGTCCCGGGGAAGCAATAAATTCAACTTTTTACGTGAGTGTATTCGCTTGAAAAATCTAGTTTATTGTACTTTTTTCACGTGGATGCAGTATTATTTATTGTTGTGATTACGAAAGGATTTGCGGTGGTGGAGGAGCCGATAAGGTACAAAATAAAAGGTGTTTATATTTTAACAATAATAAATAATAATAAAAATCGTTTATTTTCAGGCTTCGACGGCCCATAGCATGTTGGTTACTAACATGCTATGGGCCGTCGAAGCCTGAAAATAAACGATTTTTATTATTATTTATTATTGTTAAAATCGTCAGTTGTTCCTAGAAAAACGACTTATTTTTCATGTTGACGCGCGGTCAGTCTTCCACAGTGAATCTTTTTTTTATCTTTATATCTTCTAAGCAATTAGTGTTTTCCTCCTAACAATATCAATGCCAGTAACTTCATTAATTACCGCGGAGGTTAAATATCTACAGTACCTACTTGTCTAAAAAAGCCGAATTTATGAACTGAACATGACAGAAAAATCCGTTTTGTTAGTAAGTGCTAACAAAGATCAAAAATTAGTTCGTAGATATTTATGTGATTAGTTACTGTACATTTTATTACTCATTACACATAACATGACATTACGCCTGCAAACCCCGAAGGGTTAGGCAGAGGTGTACCTAATAGTACACCCACATTTCGCTCGTTATGTTTAAGTCCCATGTGATAGGGAGCGAGCCTATTGCCATCAACCGGGCACAAATCCAGACTCCGTAGCTGCTACTGAGAAATTCTTGATGGAAAACCCAATAAAAATTTGCCCGACCCAGGAATTGAACCCAGGATCTCATGCTCAGCAGTTGCAATCGCTACCACAAGACCAACGAGGTAGTCTTATTACTCATTTCTCAGTATCGGAATCTGATTCATCTATTACTGCAGTACATTAAACATTTTGTGGGATACAAAAATGTTCAGTGAAACATTCGAGGAATTTCGTCTAGACTTGAGAAAAATGTGGCGTTTATACAGATATAAAGAATATGTTGTTAGCTTCATAGAATCGTTATGAATACCAATCTATACAACATTATTTTTAGTACATATATGCGACACCAGAAAATAGTTTGTTCAGAATAAGTAACTGAATTGATTCCAATAATTTTTATATCATGTTATATTTTGTCCCTAAAATATTTAAAAAAGGTTACGGGTTGGACATTGAGCGACACTTAGTATCTATCCGCAATTATACGCGCACAACACAGGCATTAGGCGCGGGCGCACAGTGGGGCGCCGCGTGGTGAGTATGTTTTTGTAAGGACAGCCAGCTAACATAACAAGCTTATAACTTTGTGATTTTCATGAAACAGTTTTGAAATTTTGAACATAGATTCTTTACATAAAAATACTAGACACATGTTTCAGGTTTCGCATATACTAAAACTAATGTTGTGTATATTTAAAACACGAAACATGTTTCTACCTATGCCCTTTATAGACTTTGAAACCATCCAACCGATGTGCCCCAAACCGGTTTCATTAGAAAGGCAATAATGCGAAGATAGTTTTAGATCACTAAAACAATGCATTAAGCACTACAGCGTAGTAGCACACGCCGGGTATCCGCCATTTATTTATAATTGGCTCCGCGAGCATGGAGTATGAAATTATTTTCCCACTGGATCGTGCTACCGGGATATAACCATCCTTTGTTAATCCAGGACCTATCTTTGTGCCAAACATCCAAATCCATTTTCTAGTTGTTGCGTGAAAGAGTAACAAACATCCATTCATCCATCGTCACAATCTTTCCCATTTATTATAGTAGGAAGATTTTCCAGTAGCAGCCACGTCAGTCGGTATGATTTAAGATATCACCAAATTTAATTATTGATGAATTTCTTAAAAAATAGGTTTGTCCTCAAAATAGTAGATCTGTCACCAAAATGTAGTTGCCAAACCATATAAAAACAATTCCATAATAAATCACATATAATTATGTATAATCATTGGGATACACATATTTTCAAGTATCAAATAAATAGGTTTGTATTTATTATTTAATATTTCGATGGGTCAATTTTCATAGCGCACCAAATTTGCTCCACCCCTTTGAACATTTTTTCATTAAATTTATAATCTGAACTATTAAATTGGTAACGAATAGTATGATTTTGATGTCCGAACAAAATAAAATGTAACTACTTTACTGAAGACAATATAATAAATAAAAACAAGTCGCGATCTGGGGACGGTAATCAATTTATTTGGTG
The DNA here is from genome assembly GCA_964057025.1 of Standfussiana lucernea. Lineage (NCBI taxonomy): Eukaryota > Metazoa > Arthropoda > Insecta > Lepidoptera > Noctuidae > Standfussiana > Standfussiana lucernea. Next base: position 12,013,447 of record OZ059805.1, read on the forward strand.
ACAAATTTACCATTAGATGATACAAGTTGATGACAAATATAAACTTTGGTGACAAAAAATATAATTCCCTTTAAATATTACCCACCTAGACCAAAAAAATAACCTTCTCTAACATCACAAATATCTGTATTCCTTAACAAAATTTCCCAGAAGTCCTTTGGTAGACTTACAAAGATAGATCATGCACAAAAGCCGTATTTTCACACTGCAATGTCCCAGCTTTCCAACGAAGGAAGTTTCTAGAAAACCATTAATAAAATGGAGTAGTTTGCAGTATGATCTGCAGTTTTAAGATAGGTTTACACTATATTGAAAAGCTTGTTTCGAATGTAATTGAAGTGTCTCACATGTGTCCCACAGCTTTGTTTAAAGCACTTGTTTGCACGCTTATCTCTGACACATATTTGTTCAATAGAATGCTATGTGTCAGTTAATTATGCTAAACATAATATATCTACGTTCATGTTTGTCATAGCATGATTTGGTAGAGACGGGCGACAAAACCGAACATATGCAAATATGCCTTCGGGTAAAAGCCGTTCGGCTTAGCTCGAACATAATTCAGCTTAATAGCAACGCTAAAAATAATAACAGCGGCTCAGGTCGATCTTTACCGCTACCATAACATACCGAGTTTCCTCCGTGCTTCGGAAAGCACGTTAAGACGTAGGTTCCAGCTGTCATTTGTAGATATTTGACAGTCGTTACAGGTAGTCAGTATCACGAAAGTCTGACAACCAGTCTTACCATGCGGTATCGTATTACCAAGTACTAACTGGGTTGTGGAGGTCAGATAGGCAGTCGCTCCATGTAAAATTCTGTTATTGAACCGCATCCGGTTAGACTGGAAGCCGGCCCCAACCAAGTTGGAAAAAGGCTAGGCAGATGATGGTTTATAGGGAATGGAGTTAGCCGATCGGCGCGAGCCGAATTATCACCGTATTACTAAAATGAATCCTTATGCAAAGATTAGAAACTATCTCACAATTTAAGCTTTAATGACGTAAACATTACCCTAAAAAAATAGTATCGTAGCTTACAAATACTCATATAATGTGAAAACATTTCTTGTAAGTCATTGAGAAAATTCTTGGTTCCTATACATCAAAGCCCTCATTATCACGACCTCCTTTAAATCCGCAAAGAAATCAAGATGGCGTCTGATGTAGGAAGGTTCCCTGTGTGGGCAGGACTTACTTCAGTCCTTGAGAAATGTTTATTTTTCTTGTTATTCTTTGAGTTCGAAAATACTCTTGCTTGTTTACTTTTTCTTAGTAATGTATTTTGTTATTGATACAAGACAACAAAAAATGCAAGCTTACAAGAAAATGTGTTTAGTTTGCTTTAAAGTGGTTTGTAGAAGAATATTTATTTGAATAAAAAAATAAAACTCTATTATTATGTATACTTTTATTTTATGTAAGCTGTGTCAAGTGGTTTCACCCGCCGCTCGGCTTCTAAAGATTTTAGCGTGATATACAGCCTATAATTTCCTACCTTGAGAACTGGGCTATCAAATGCAAAAAGAATTAAAATCCGGCTGGTTCCAGATGTTAGCGTGTTCAAACGAAGAAACAAACTCAACTATAGCTTTATCATATTAGTATGTTATGTTCAGAGATCTGAATAGACAGAGTATATTCTCTTAATCTTCAAGCAAGTAAGTAACATGTGGATAATCATCAGTTCTCATTTGACCCATTTACCACCAAATCATACTCTGCACGCACTCGGCTGAACGCTGACTTTTTTAAAAGCGCGTAGTGCTTTCATCTTTTTATTTTTTCATAACCTGGTGTCAGAATGTTTTCCGTGCCTTGATTGTACCTTATTTTAATTATTTTTACTATTTCTTGTAATTGTGCTTATTATTGATCCTAAGATTTCTATAAAAAAAATCTGTTTTTACTCGTGAGAACCTGTAATTGGCTCTGTGTTCCATATGCAATTGTTATCCATTTGTTATCTGATGGTTCTCCTACTTATATGTAAATAAATAAACAATAGCACCCTTTAATTTAATAGCTTTATTTCGAAACTCAAAAATCATTTTTATATTGAGTTATTATCTACATTTTGCTCCAAAAAATGCAATTGAAAACCTCTCGCTACCACCGTCGACGACGTGCATGTGGCGAAGTTTGAAGTCAAACAAATTTGAAAACTAGCTACATGAAATTATAAAGATTCTCGAATTATAATACCCTACACATATTATTTTAGCTTGACCCAAAAACAATATCTACTGGTTTTTTCTAAGCAAGCATCACCCTAGGCGACCAAATGCAAGCCTAATTAGTATAAATAAAAACACACAATAAAATAACAGACAAACGCAACAGTACCGACGTATTTCACTTGAAATAAAACTTAGTTTTAAAGACGTACTAAATGCAATTACACTACAGATGCGACTGTCGTGAGACTCGACACCCGTTTTATTTAAAAAAAGAAACTTCAGACTTGCAGACAAAGATAAGCAAACAAATTTCTTGCACCGCTTTTGCTAGAAGTTTGTTAGCCATATATGTGTATTACTAGCCATAATAAACACTTTGTATTTAGTCAATTTATAACACGACATTTCTATCAGAAGATTAAGATCTCCATCGACACGCAAAGATGATTTAATCAGTGTGTATTTTATGGCATACTAGCTTATGCCCGCGGCTTTGCCCGCGTGGAGTTCGGTTATTGTCCCACGGGATCGTAATACAGAGATAAAAAGTTTCCTATATGTTAATCCAGGTTATAAACTATCTGTGTAGCAATTTTCATCCAAATCCGTGCAGTAGTTTTTGCGTGAAAGAGTAACAAACATCCATTCATTCATTACATACAAACTTTCGCGTTTATAATATTAGTAAGGATTAACATCCAAATAATACATTTATTAACACATTTTTCACCTAGCTTTTGCCCACGGATTCACCTAGCTGGTGATCTCACCGAAACATGGTAACAAGATGAAAAGGTATTTTCAGCCGTTAATTAAGGCGTAAAAAGGCAACAAAGAGACAGACATAGTCATTAATAATATTAGTGTCGATGAAATGGTTAACAAATATCTAAGAAAAATTAGATATGAGACATTTATTTAAACGATGCCTTCCCTGTTGGTCGAGTAGTCGCAAGCGCGACTGCTGAGCGCGAGGTCCTGGGATCGATTCCCAGGTCTAGTAAAGTGTTATTGGATTTTTACATCAAGAATTTCTCTGTAGCAGCCACGGTGTCTGGATTTGTGCCAGTGTTGATGGCAATAGGCTAGGCCTATTGCATGGGACTTAACCTTTGTTATGCGGCGAACGTGGTTCCGTGAACTAAACTAATGTTATTTAAAAAAAACTGTGATGACGTTTTGTCGTGGATCTGCGTTCTCGCAGTATAACTAACAATAACTAAACAAAACAAAACAAAACGCAACAATAAACAAACAAAACTGGCTGTGATTAAACATAACTGGCGAAATGGGGGTGTACTATTAGGTTCACCTTTGCCTAACCCTTCTGAGATAACAGGCGCGATGTTATATTACGTGTTATTTTAACGATATCCCTGAATTTACAGGTTTCATTTTCCACTACTGATAAACAGTTCTAAAATGAATAGAAACATTTTTCTTCACCTTCCTTTTTATTTGAAGAGTATATAGAAAGCGACATGTCAGGTGTAAAGCCTTAGATAAAGTGTCGTGGCATGTTGCCAACCCTTCGCTCAGATAACGATAATACAAGTCGGAACAAACACTTTCGCTGACTCGGACACGAGGATGTTTTCTATCATTTTTTATAGGTCTATGATTGTTTTTACTACTTATAGTAAACCTGGACGGAAGCTGAAGATGTTACATTTATAGAGAAGTCACGGAAAATGCCTTCTTTAAGCCCAAGATGCCTAACTGGAATTCTGTTCAGAGCATATATAGCGGACGGCTAGCGGACGGCTTCCAATTAATTTAAGCTAGTCAAAATCAGTATTTCAAAATCAACACTTTTCTCACGATTATGTCCCTTCTCGATGTAAAATAAAATCATAATTTATTTTTAAGAAGTCTGCCCACCTTACTAAGGCCATGTTGTGAACATATCATGCACGGTGAGAAACTTGACATGGACTAGTATGCCCTCTAGAACGTATCAACGGCGAACGTATCATACCCGTATAACGGGCTTAGAACGGTCATCATACGCCGTGATAACTCCTTATTCTTTGTATTGAAAAGATGAGAGACTAGATGAGACTTGACTGGCTTATTGACTGAATGAAAGATGAGCTCACACTTTTCAATACAAAGAATATGTTTTTGCCGAATACGTTCATACCTACCACGGCACGTATAGTCGTACACAGTACGTTCTTAAATCACATTTCAAGATTATTTACTTTTGTTTACTTATAATTTTGTAGTCGGTTGCAAATAGTGAGCGCTCTATCCCGAAACACAGCGGAAGAGACACTGCTGAATAAAACATACACTCACTCAACGAAAGCGAAGCAAACAAAATAACGAGCATATACTGTTACTAGATGGGATATAACCGATATTTTGATATAAAATAACGTCGTTATCTTACTACAGTTTTCCCATGTTATTTGTTTCTTCACATTACTCTTTCTTTGATATCATTCCTCACACACATTCATTTGTTCTTTGGTCATCCTCGATCTCTTCAAGTCCTTTAACATCACAATTTATATTCATTAAACTTCCAGTTACATTACATGCGTTTCATACCTCCTCATTACATGTCCATAGCAAGACAGACCACGCCTTTTCAACTTTTTAGTAACAATCGCGACTTTCAAACTTCCTCCAATTGATATAAAATAATGAATTTACTTTAAAAAAAAAAAAACCTTTTAAAGGATTGTTAGAGGCGTTGTATACGCTAATAACTCCAACTTCTTACCGGCAACATACCAAGACACCTTACAACATAATTTAACCTCCTCACCTTACCTACATTCCTGGTACCGCTACCGTTTCCATTACCCCTAAATCTTGACAAAATAAAGTGCAAACGGCCCGCCGACAGAACAAATTGTAGGCGCGAAAAATTCCATCGCCACTTGAGTTGCGCCGTGTTTAAATAAAAACACCATTATTTTTTATTACATCGTCGTTTTCGAGGGCAATTTTACAGAATACAGCCCGATTTATTTACGGTTATTAAACGCAATGGAAAGTGAGCGGATGATGTTAATTCTTTGTAAGAATTTTGAACGAAAATTGGCTAAACGATACCTTCAAAATTTTTAGATGAAATGAAACTTTTTATTGAAAATCTAGTCGCCTATAGTGATCATGCTCAAACCGTTCAAGTATATTCGTACCCAAAGACCACACCATTCTTTTTGTTTAGTTTATTTTACAAAAAACTTACAAACACATTAAAAAAAACTTTATTTACGCACTAAAGTAGAATGAATCTAAGCTACAAGCTACAATTTTCTACATTTTGATGTCAAGCGCCACATTTGTCTAGAAATCCTGACTGTTTCGATTAAAATCCTGACTAAATCGAGTAAGGTGTTGCTGCATTTTTCTGTTAAAATAAACCGGTATAATACTTATATTTTATGAATCCTTAGTAGGTAAACCACTCGATAAAAAAAATAAGAGTAAATAAATCACCTCATCATCATCTATACTAATATTATTAATGCGAAATTTGGATTAATGGATGTTTGTTACTCAATCACGCCAGAACGACTGAACGAATCTGGATGAAATTTGGCACAGAGATAGATTATAGTTTGTTACTTTTCATTTTGTTATTCTTTTGATTATAGTTGTTACTTTTCATCCCGGTAGGACGATCCCGTGGGTTATCGAATTCCATGCGGAATTCTATGCGGGCGCTTATGTATAGAAGAGTAGCTTATGCTAGTCTTCTATACATACACATAATAAAATTGTACCAGGCCGATGTCTGTACATTGAAGATATTGAAAAAAAATATATATGGGCGGTCTTTATTAGAGCAGCAGAAGCCACAACATCAGTTTTTGGAATTTTTGTCTTTCTGTCTGTCTTTCTGTCTGTATGTTTGTACGCGCATCACGCAAAAATTACTGCATGGATTTGAAGGCAGTTTTCACCGCTCTACTGCACCTAACAGTCATTGGCTTTTCTATGGATAATATTCATATTTTTAGTATGTCATTAGCATAAATGACTAGAAATATCTTATTATCAATGAGAATATAGTTTTTAAAACTTAAGTCCTGGAATCGGTTTTTTTTTTGTCAATGTAAACAGAAAGCCATGTTAAAATGGAATATCTTATGGGTATAATGAAATTGAGACCACGAGTATATTTATGGTGAATAATAAAAAAAGACATGGAAAAATAAAATTAAAAACAATTAGTATGACCTCCCCTAGCAGCGATTACGGCATGTCTTGGCTTGCTTTCCACCAGGCTTTTGATGGTGTTGTGACTGTTCCTAAATTACCCTAGGCTGATAAAATTTTCGTTTTTCCTAATTCATGGTAATATTAGTATGAAAGTCGGTTTCCCTGAGGGGGAAAGGGACGCGCCCCGCCTTCCGCGCGCCCCTGTGAGGTTCGTCCCTGACTGGATTTCCTCTCCACCGGTATAAGAAAGTGGACTGAATTCCCAATTTGGGGCTGCCCTGTCCCGACTTTGAAAGCTAAGGGACAGGGAGGGGACACAAGGTGAAGTTAGTATTGGGAATTCACTGTTAAGACACATACATGAATAATATCAAATCATATAAAATCAAACAATAATAAAATGTGACTTTAATAAGACGAGAGGGCGCAAAATATGATATATTGTAGTAAAGGTGGTAATGGGAACGTTGCGCTTGTGCTTTAGAAAATATTTATTTGTCCTTTACGTTACTTTATTTGATTCCAATGTACTAGATGCCGCTTTGCAAACGCAAACGGTTCCATGTCACAACATGGAATCATTTTACAACGTTTGCCCGGCCTACGTGTACTGTTAGACCTAGGTACATAGTCCTACTAAGGACGCTGCTATGAACTCTAACAGACCACGCTCCCTAAGCACTACTTACATGTCTTTCCCAATCCTAAGGCAGTGGGTTGTGAGGCCACTGCCATTGAGGAAGACACGTTTTCAGTGTTTATAATTACACGCGAACTCATGTTAACAACACCCTTACGGCAGGCTTACCCCTTTTAAACTCAACTTGCACAAGAGCACCGTAGGCTCAGTCTGTAGCAGAACATATTGCGATTGTTATTGTTGGACGCCGAAGTGGTAATACTTTCGTCACTTCACATTTCCTTACTCTGCCCCATGTCGAGGTTGCGTGTCTCGCTAAATAGTGTCGATTCAGTATTTGGCGTACCATATGCCAGGGTTTATTTTAACAAGACACAGTCCCTAGCGTTCCTTAGAACGTAGCTATCAATTTAGGCTGGAATACTTGGTGAAGCCTAACCCCGCTCCCGGAAATGTGCGCCATCAGTCTCAACGCAATGTTTCTGAGCTAGACCTTTATAGGAAGCAGTATTCATCAGCAGCGTTTGGTTGTTTTGTACCCCAAGTACAAGTAGGAAAAACAACATTATCTATTTTAATCAACTATGAATATTACGGTGTTGCCTACACCATTGAACAATATTATTTGTTCTAATCGTAATGCGAATATTACGGTTCGGCCTCCCTTTTGTGGTGCGTCAGGTAAAAGTCTCATCGTCAATAGTCGGGTGTATTATTGTACAGTGTAATGTATGCATTGAGGTGAATGTAGAGTAGTGGGAGGTTTTCGCCGGTTCCCTATAACCAAACGCAAATGACGGATATTTGCCAAAGGTACGGAAAGTGGATATATAACACATGAGATAATAGTATACATTGTGATGCAATATAGTAGCGGCTCCGTCAGCTGGAATGAATGATTATTAACAGTTCTTCTACACTACCGCCAGACTGCTACTATGAGCTATTAGTTAATTACAGTTAACACTTACCATGTGTTCATTGAAACTAGTCACAATTCACTTACAGAATACTGCACACATTACCAGTTTTGCCTCCGCCACACCTTATCTCCTTCCACTTCCATACACTGATTTTAACTAGATTTATTACTACTACTTATATTTAACTTATAAAATATTAATCGCTCTCTTACAACAGTCCTCTGGGACATGTGCATCTTGGTACCAAGACTACGCTAATTTCACTAGCCTAACCTAGGACGTCCTAGAACTTCGTGGTCTTAAATTCACCACCTTGACTTATTTTGACCGAACCCTATAGCGGTCCAAGACCGACTGTCCTGAGTCTCCTTCTTTCCTTTCAAACACTCTAAAAATACCACGCCTCTCTAACGCCCGTTTTTGCCATTGTTTTAAAGGTTCTCTTCGGTTCAGCCTCTAAACGTGGCTCCCAGATGTGCACTCGTATTGAGGAATGCACTTACAAACCGAATATTTTTTATCGTTTCTTAGGAATTTGTGGAAATATTACTTTTGACCTGTCAGCCCGGCATTCATCCCTAACTCGCTTCCCATTAAATAAAGAATTTATGCGCTTACGAGTGGCTAATATTATTTTACAATTCTAAGAAGGGACGGAACGTTTTGTTATTAATTACAGTAACTTGTCAGGCTGTCAAGCCATAAAATAAAGGTTTAATATGCTTGTAAGTGTCCCGATACCGTGTGATGATGTTGAAATAAATATGGACTAAGATATTCGCTTAATAATTAGGAATACGTGACAGACAGTCACAGTGTCCTGTGGCGTAAGTAAAAAGTCACAAACTGAAAAAGGGATTCTTATTTTTAAAAACAAAAGTTTCGAATTTGGAATTAACTTTTTTTTCATACCCAGACTCTTTATTACGTGCCAGTAACATAGTTTGGCTATTAAAACCTCTTTAGAACTACATGATTACTAATAACGTAGAAAAATCAAAACCGCCCGTTTTTTTTTTTGCAAATGAGTGTATTTACAGAAAACCTATCATTTAAATAAGAATAAATCTCTCAAAGCAATCTCACGCTGAAATGTAATAGGACAACAGTACCGCACAAGAGATGTAACATTAATGAACTAAAACAATTATATGGAACAGCCCGGTGGGTGAATTAACTAAACAATGCTAATTAATGTAAAGAGAACCAGAGTTATTAAAATAAACGGTTGTAAATGGCTGTGGAATTGAGAGTAACGATTTTAATAATAATTATCTTCTTTAATTTGAGCGTTGAAAGTCTGGTTGTTTAATATAACTTTGCGTCTGTGTTTTCCTTAAACGGAAAGACCTTGTTCGATACGTATTTAGCACATTTTTCACGACAGTTTTTCATGTTTGAAACATATTAAAGGACACATTATATAACTCTCTTGTTGTTTTTGGGCGAGTTTGAACCGGACGTCATTGAATACTAAGAGAAAGTTAATGAATAACAAACAACATATAAAACATTCTACTTAAAGACGTTATTATAACAATACCTATATGCCTGCCAACTGTAGTAATAAAACAGCTCAATTATGTACCGAAAGACCTTTTCTAAAACCTCCTAACAATTTGTGGGCTCCTAGTAACGACACAGACGTACTATGAACTATCCACAATTGGCTTGAAACGTCTGTTAAAACTTGAGCGTTTGTGCTCAAGCGCCAGATCAGAGGATCTGGTGCTTAAGGGATTGATCTCGAGTTTTCGAAACTACATTAATAATTGTGAAGAACCACTATAAAATATTTTTATCATAAGAAAGGTGGTATGTTACAGTCTTTAAAATAATTATAATAGAATTTTATATAAGTATTTTAGTAAACACAACTTTAAACGCGCCCCACGCCAGTTAATAAATTCCAAAGGGATGAAGAAGCCCCCTACGAATTGTAACAGTTACAATCCGGAGCTACCCTACAATCAGCGTATTAGGGGATAAAGTTCATATTATCGTAATCATAAAGTTAGGGTACAAATTACTAAGTGGGATCTTAGATACAAATGCGAGATATTTTGTTACTACGCTTGCCTCTCAAATAATATACAGTACCTACTACATCACAAAAATTGTCAAAGATGTTCCTAGATTTGTGTGGCTTTTATGGAATCTATGTTCATGATTATATTTCTGTCCTTATCCCAATTTATTTAGAGTCTGGTTCCATATCTCCATTAGTCGTTATTTCAGTAGACACTCCCTCTTCTAGCCACGTCATCTTTCACGCAGTTCATCTCTTGTTTATTAGGCTTTTCCTAATTCTGATTGCCATCCACATTCATACTATGAACTACGTTAAGAAACTTCTAGGCAAAGTATCTTAGTAACTGATTATATTTCTAGGAGCAAAAATAGTACAGAATTGTTTAAAATTATCCACAAAAAGATTATACCGATACTTATCCAGAGGTATAAAATTAAGAAACTACAAAAAAAATCTTTAATCGAGGTCCAAAGAAATAATTAATGTAGAAAATTAGGTCGTCGTATGGCTTATCCTAATTCCATGGACTCATTATCTTTAGATACGAAATTGGGCCACAAACGCAGGGTTCTGCTTTTCGGATAAAATTTCTCGGCGATAGATAAAACTGGCTTAGGAATGAAATAAATTGGCTTGTTGTAACGAAATGGAATTTGACGATATCGTGAAAATACCTGGATGAGGGACGCAAAGAACCGAAAAGTTTGGCAAAAAAAGGGGAGATCTACATGCAGCAGTGCGTGAGTCCGGGCTGAGATGATGATGATGATGTTAAAAGAACTGGAAATAGTACAAAGACATTTAAGAAAGATACTGTACAAGGTGTAGTTTTGCATCCTCGTCAAAATTCAGGAGGTTGTCGTAGAAGACGTAAATAATCAACATAAATTACGTTACTTGGTCAATAGTAATAAATGTTCCTTTTTGTTGTTGTTTTAATTTGACACTTTTTCAGAATGAAGCCCTTCTCAAAAGAGGAGAATCACCCGTTTATCGATTAAACGTTTGCGTTTGCTTGTGTGTTTGCACGGTTACAGGGCTAGTATTTGACTGGCCGCGTTTTAATATACTGTACACTTACCGATTTCCGTTGTTAAGAAAAAAGTATAAAAAATACCTACCCATTTTAGTATTGATTCGGGTCGAGAATCATTAGCATAGTTACCTCCTTGAATTTGACGAGGATGCAAAAGTACACCTTGCATAGAAGTAATCGGAATAGGTAATTGTCTTAGAATAAATACGAGGTTATGTCTCGGTGAGGCCGTGTAGCAAATTGCCAAGAAAGAAACTTTAAACTTGTACCGTCAGCAACCAGTAGGGTCTTTTCGTATTAAGAAGACCTATTAAGAAGCAAAGAGCAACACGGATATCTTGACGCGTAGCTAAAATCGGAAGTATCGCCAACTTGTTTTTTTTTTTTAATGTTGAAAAAAACGTTATCCCACATTGGGAATTTCTCCTGTATCGTGTCTACGATTACAAACATTTAAACTCCCACAAACAAACAGCCAGACTTGAAACAACTATCAATTGGCCATACAAATATTCATTCTGTGTGTGAATCGAAACCGCGACACGCAGCGCAGCAGCCAATCGCCGTCCATGCAGTCCACGTCCACGTTTAACAATACATGTCACATTTTTTTTTAAATAAAACTCATCAACAGCGCAACTCTGTCAACGACATAGAGTGAAAGTTCCTTGTTGCATTGTCTAAAAAGAACCGAACACTAGCTGAACCGTTATTTAAGTATCAAATAAACACAACAAATAACATCTCGCTCAAAACATCAGATAAAACTCCTACGCTCCTACAACTTACTCCTCACATATCATTCCTCGTTTTATGGAACCTTTCACACTTTCAGCACTTAAATCGCGTCTAAACTTGAGATTTGAAACAATAGCCGCGTCATGAAGATACATACAATGTATGAGACATGGATGTTATGGTGTTAGGGATGCTACATAATTTTTCGAGTCGGCACATTTGGTTCGCATAGTACGGTTATCATGGAGTTATTTCAAGTAAATTTATAACATTAAAACTTGTATTTAAAAAAAAATAACTTGTTAAAATTTAGAACTTTGACCCCAATATCTCTGTAACTAGAAGAAGAAGCTAACTGTAAGAAGGTTCCCAAGTTTGATGGTCATGAATGATGGTATTCGGTTTTCAGTCATCTTATACCAATCGGCATCTAACCGATTGAGTCTGGTTCGGTTCGGGTCGCTACAATTCAAGCTATGCCGAGCAACTCCATCCCGAACGTATTCTAACCATATTAGATTTTGCCGTTCGGTCCAAACACCTATGTAGCATCCGATACTTTGTAGAATGATAACAAATGAAGTAGATGACGTCACTTTAAGTGTTGGTATAAAACTAGACGAGATGTAAAATGGGGTTGTAAAATCGGAGTGATACCTGGTTTTAAATCTGGTATCAGATGTACGAGCACGGATATTCCGCTCGTGTATTTTAATGCAGCGTTTTTTTAAGATTTCCAACACTGCACCATGTTAAATTTGTTAAGGTCGCGGCTAGTCTGTTTCGGGATACATCCCTATCCTTGCCTATTTCTTTATAAACGGAGATGGAATAAAATGTTAAAACACATTATATTACATAACATCACGTCTAGAGGTGTAGATACCTCTGTAGGTATCTACACCTCTATGTATGGTGTGTGACTGTTCACATATCGCCAGTTAATAAATAACAGGAGGTGAGCCACAAATGTAGACTTCGAGATACTCCTGAGAAATTCCTAATGGAAAACCCCGGTAACACTTTGCCCGCCCTGAGAATCGAACTCTCGACATTTTTCTTGCTCAACACTTTTCTCTCTTCCTTCAGCGTCTTTTCACGATATCAACGAGGCAGCTTGGAAAAAATATAAATCATATTTTTTTCTGCAAATTGGTTTAAAAAAAACCACTTTAATACGTCACATCATGTTATGTATTAAAACTAGATGAGGCCGGTGTTTCGTATCTGACTACTCTGAGATGAAACAGCTGAAACAAACTCAGCGGTCACCGTCTCTTTTAAAGGACAGACATTCGGTAAATCATATGAGGACCATGCGGTAAAGAAGAGTACTACAATATGTGGCAAAAATGCTGATTTGAACTGAATATTATGTAAGCCAAAACGACAAACCAGGCTTTACATCGGCACATGAGGCAACAAAAACTAAAAGGGATAACACCGCAAAAAGTCCAAGGATTTCCGCGAGCTAAATCCGAGTGATTCCGGTCAAGCAAAACTATTATGTACAAAAGTTCCACTAGTTTTAAATACTAGCTACCATTTTATTTCTCTTTTAGAAATATAGAATTTAACTGCAACGTAGGTCGTGAAGCGTTTTTGCTGAGCATGGGGATCTGGGTTCGGTTTCCAGGTTGGCAAGATTGGGTTTTTCGATTGGAAATTTGTCTGTAGCAGCCTTGGACTCTGGAATTGTGACTGGTTGATAGAAATGGGCTTAAAGATAACTAGCAAAATGAGGGTGTAAAGCCAAGTCAGAGGCCCATGGGCGGCATAAAACTCTGACATCAGGTTAGGCACTAACCACACGATAAAAAAAACTTTTTTGCAAAAAAAACCGACTTCCAAAAAAAACACAAAAAAAGTGGAAAATAACTTTACTTTCGGAAGTCGGCGACTATTGTTTGTTTCATTGACTTTTTTGCCACCGACTTCCGAAAGTAAAGTTATTTTCCACTTTTTTAGTGTTTTTTTTGGAAGTCGGTTTTTTTTTTGCAAAAAAGTTTTTATTTTACCCTTTTTAGTTATCGTATCACACACAAATCCTTGTCAAGTATCAATTCCGAAATTTCTTTTACTTGGATGACATTTTTTCCAGTTATTTTGATTTCAAAACCAAACTGCTGAACCGATTTTGATGGAATTTCTATGGGACCGATCGGGAAGTAAATCGATTCAGATAAAAGAAGAATTTTTCAAATCGGTTCATAAATGACGGAGATATGAGGTAACAAACACAAAAAAAAAAAAAAAAAAAAACATACAACCGAATTGAGAACCTCCTCCTTTTTTTGAAGTCGGTTAAAAAAAGGGTGTAGTATATGTAAATACACACCTACCTAACTCTTCGAGGATAACAGGCGAGAGGTATGGTGTTTCTGGGAATATGATTGAATTAATTAACTAACTAATCAATCAGAATTAAAAACATAGTTCACACTAATATTAAAATACAATTTCAGATTATTAATTTGGTCACCAAATTAACTTAAAACGGTCTTCCCTCAAACAATACCTACTTGAAATACTATTTCTTCTTACAAATACTACTTGATATTATAATGAAACACTGCAACATTTTATAAAACTATTTGTATTTCAGACAATTCCTTTGTCTGTCAAGAGGTTTATCTTGTAAGTTGCATGGTTCCGTACACAGCGCTTAGGAAATGTTCCACAATAAATTGTACTGTCTTCAACAAAACATTTTTTAATTAGATCATATTTAAATAAATGTATTAAAACGTAACAGTTGCTCGCCCACGTGAGCTGATGTCATAGCGACGATATACAGTATGTTTGATTAACGGTTACCGATACTTTAAAAGCATATTATATACTCATTTCTATCGTTAAATTCACGTTCATAAATACTGCTAACCCAACACCCTGCGAATGGCTGCCATCTTGTTTTTTTATTCGGCTGATCTAGCCGTAACTGTTAACCAAACACACTGTATGGTGTGGGCAAAGTGTTATTGGGTTTTTCCGTCAAAACATTCTCGGGCTTCCCATTTATTGCATGGAACTTAAACATAACTGGCAAGTTGTGGATGTACAATAGGTAGTCCTCGGCCTCAACTTTCGAGCCAACAGGTGTGATATTATATTATCTAAATAATTTTCGATATAGTAGGTACTTTGTTCAAAAGATACGGTTTTATTTTAAAAGTTATAATAATATTATTATTTGGGTTAATTATTTCGTATCAAATAAATTAGTATGGATACCTAGACTCACATAACAATAATTACAAATTCCATACTAATTTTGTACAAACATTTCCCTTTCATTTGAAATGTGTAGAACAAATCCTTCGTTGTTCAAATCAATGACTATTGTTGTAAGTGAAAACGGGGCGCGGTTATATCAGGTACACAAGGTTGATTATTGAATAAATAATTTTCAATTTCCCTGGTGAGATTTTAGAAAAGAAGATAACAGACAAGCATTGGAAACAGCATTGTTTGAAGATTTATTATAATGGAATACCTAACTGAAAGCTCGGAACAGAATGCCTTCGTAAGGTGAGTCCACACCTGCGTACGTGCACGAACAGTGCGGTTCGCGTGCGTCTTAGGAACAAAGTATGTCCACCTTTGGACATGTTCGCGAGCCGTTAGCGAACAGTTCGAGTGCATGTTATATTGTTTTCCACGAACAGTGCTGTTCGCGTGCATCTTAGAAGCATTCAATGAGGGCTATCGTTTTCGAGCTCACCAGATGGCGCCACTGTCGAGTAAGGTCCTGTCATTAATTCTATTTTATACTTTAAAGTACCAAAAACTTCATAAAAAGTTTATTTAATTACGTTTAACAACATAGTGTAACTAAAGGTACATATTTACAATATTGTCCCTAAAATAAGCAAGCATGAAACATTTAAAAATCATGCTTCTTTCAAGTACTAACAAATTAGAACTCCTAACTTGCTACCTACAATCTTCAAGTCATAGGTAATTAATCAGGAATGGCTCAATCTTGAACTCACTCGTGAATATTAATAAAACTAAGTGATAAAAAAGCGCGCAACGCGGGAACACTCTATGACATCTGACATTTGTGAAGACCTTACTCTACACGAACGCCTCTAGCGGCGAATTCATGCGCGATAGCCCCCATTCATTCGGGCTTCAATTTCGCAGGTGTGGATCCTTGTATATCAAGTAATATTTGAACAGCAAATAGACATAGCCCATCAAAGAATTGACGTGAACCGTAACCGCTTTTAAATTTCTGGTTGCCTGGTAGTCTGGCTTGCTGCCAGTCAATTTACTTCCCCGCAAAACCTGATGGGTGGTGCGTTGGCCCAAGAAATATAATATTGTGTAAGTGTACTTCATAGCTGCTACAATAATTTAGTCTTTTAATTTAGACAATAGAAAACTATCATTATAATCCATTTAATTTTGAAAAACAGTATTGGCTTAAAATGTAACACAATGTTTAGGTTTTTCACAACAAACATAAACGCGAAAGTTTGTATGGGTGTTTATATGTTTGTTAGTCTTTTACGCAAGAATTCCTACACGGATTTTGATAAAACTACCATTTACCATTTAACTTACCATTAGAATAAACTATAATTTACAAACATAAATAGGTATAGTTTAAAAATTTCACACTAGAAGAATACGTTCGACATCAAATAAAAAAGAAATATCAAGCCACTCGAATGCATTTCTCGTTGACCCACTACACGAGCATGGAACAAGATAATCCAGACTATTAGGCTCCTATAGAACTGACCAGTGCAGTGCCGACATAACACTTTGAATTAATCCTGCAGCTAACACCTCCATTGGCAAGACATCGTCTAAAATATAACAGCCATAGTTTCATGTTTCAAAGGCTTACTAGAAATAAATAAATCTATATTAATGTTATAAATGTGAGAGTACTTTAATTTTGTCTGTCTACCTTTTTAACCGACCGACCGACTTCAAAAAAAAGGTTTTCAATTCGGTTGTATTTTTGTTTTGTGTTTGTTACCTCATATCTTCGTCATTTATGAACCGATTCGACAAAAATTCTTTTATCTGAAAGAATATACTTCCCGATTGGTCCCATAGAAATTTCATCAAAATCGGTTTAGTAGTTTGGATTTTAAATCAAAATAGCTGGAAAAATATGTCATCCAAGTAAAAGATATTGTGAAATTGATTCTCGACAAGGATTTGTGTGTGATACTATAGCTAAAAAGGTTAAAATAAAAACTTTTGACTATTGTTTGTTTCATTGAGTTTTTTGGCACCGACTTCCGAAAGTAAAGTTATTTTTCACTTTTTTTGTGTTTTTTTGGAAGTCGGTTATTTTTTGCAAAAAAAGTTTTTTACTACGTTTTCATGTTTTAACGGCAGAACGGCTTTCGATGAAATTGCACAGGTAGACAAAGCCTAGTGTTAGGTCGACAAAGGATATCAATATAAAACGAACCAATTATTTTTCACACCAAAAGCAAAAGACTTAATGGGTAATGTAATATGTGCTTTACTTTAACTCTTTTGTTTTAAATAAAATATATTTTGTAATGAACATTCATTAGTAAATAGGTCACTCTTCGTAGCATTGTTAATTTTAAATAATTAATTGTATTAAATTAAATGATCCTTTAGCGTGCATAAAACAATGAAGTTGTTGATTTTAAATTGTTTAATAAAGTATTGTAATAATTTATTTAGTTCTGTTATATTTACCAGCATAAAATAAAACATTAAATTTTCATCGTTTGCATTTATTTATCCTGTCAAAGTAGCTTTCAACTATTAACAATATAATACGGAGAACATTAATTTAAACATTCTCTGAAAAGCATCGTGTATTCGGGCTTTATTTTATATAATATAATGTTTCACGTTTATTTTAAATTTTGTGTACTATCAAGAAGGCCTAGACAAGTTGAAAGTGCTTTCAAAGCTTATCGTAATTCTGCAGTTGGGATTTCAACTGGATACACTATGTGGATTCAAAACAATGTTGACTCAATATTGAAACAATGTCTCTTTGTCAAGGCGCTCGGGTCTTCACCGTAATCTTCTTTAAGTTGTCCATCTATCTCATCATCAGCCTACAACATATTGCTGGTCATTTCGGCAACTCTCATTCAGTTGCCATCACCATGCGAAGATCGTCGCTCCACCAAGCCTAAGGCCTTCACACCTTACGCTTGCCGACTCGCGGTCTCCAATCAAGAACATGTGTACGGCACTTCAGCTTACCTATTCTGTGAGCTATGTCGACAACTCTGGTTCTCTGTCGGATCACCTCGTTCAGGATGCGATCCCTCAGAAAGACTCCAAGCATAGCCCGTTCCATAGCTCGATGAGAGACCCTGTATGTATCTAGCATCATCCAGATATAGAATGTCATTTGTCCTAGGTCCTAAGGAGTCTGCATCTAGGTAGATACTCTGTGTATCTGTATCTCATTCTGCATATTACTTAATACCGCTATTACTTGCTAATCTCAGCGGATTATTAGACAATGGCATCTTAAGCTCCGAAGCCGAACAGCCACCAATCTGATCAGTTTAATTCATGGATAGTTAGTAAAGCTGGTAGGCGATAGGTGACCCGCAAACTAATTGCTTTACATTCCACACGCACCGAATATTATTGGCAGTTTAACATATCATTGCGTTATTTATGTAGTCCAGCAAACCAATTTGTACTGTCAGTGCTGAACCGAGCGTTGAAAATTCAACAGTACGAAGGCAAGGCATAAATAGATATGTTAAGACTTTGGGATTCGGTATGTGTGTTGGATCGATGTATAACAAAATGCAGTCAGAACCGACACCACTGGGCCATCACTCCTCTAGGTCAAAATGCAGTACCTAAGTCCACCTTTTAAAAGGGGGTTATTAATTACAACACCCATAGATGCAGAAGGTATTTTAAGGGTTGCCCTATACTTTTATTTCACTTACGTGGAACATAAAAACAAAAATAACAGTTGCATGAAATAATAACGAAAATCAGAAATACAGAGTTTTCAAATCTATTAGGTTTTCATCATAGTATTTTATTTACACTGGGGCTTAAACTGATTGCAATGACATAGTATGCATGTGCACGCCTAGGCTTATAGTTCCAAAAAAATCCGTAATGTATGTGAGTGATTTGCTAAACCCCGAATGAAAGCGATCGTTTGGCCGAATACATACGAGTAATCGTAGCTATCATATTCCACTACTATTAGCGATTGCATGCTCGTGCCATGATCGCTTTGGTTAGGGAGCAGAACTGGTTTCGATTAGTAAACAATGCACTGTATATTTTAAAGTAAGTAGCTGATAGGCCAATCCAAATGTGGCAATAAGACCTATCTCGTCGTCTGCTATGACAAAGTTAAAAGTGACCAACTAGGCCAGATACAGAAAATTTCATAGAATTCTATATCAATTTAAAATAATCCGTCTCTTGGTTTTCGTTCAGCTGAATCTAAAACACTAATTAGTACTTATGTTACACGAAGCGACGGCCCAACAGACTCCCAGTTCTAGAAACTAATTTAGGTCAGGCAGTAAAAAGTCTAAATAATCGTTACCTGAAGTTCTGTTAACACAGGTACTGAAAATGTACTGAAATTCCCCCACCACAAGGCAGATTCTCTCCTATTTTTATTCGAAACTAGCTGACCCGGCGAACTTCGTACAGCCTAACAGTCAATGAATGTCTTGAAGCTATATATTTTGCTGCATGGCGTGTACTCGGGTTGATTCTCTTCAGTGAAGCACCTTGTGATATACGTCATGTTTCGTTTTGATATCTACCTACCTACCTACTTATCCTACCTACCCTACCAACATAACTACCAGCCCAACCTACCTACCTGCCTACCTACTTACCTAATCTACTTACCTACCTACCTATCCTACCCTCCTATTACCTACCTACCTACTATTTAAAGTGTAATTTACTTGTCTGTATGTATTTTTCCTATAATGTGTTTTGTGTGTACTTTGTGTTACATTATTGTAATTTTCTTAAGGATATCTAATTTTTTTTTAATAAATTATATTTCTGTTACTTGCTGATAATTTAGCTTTCTATTGGTGAAAACATGGTTAAAATCGGTACTGTAGTTTCGGAGCCAATTCGGTACAAATAAACAAAAAATATTTCCTCTTTATAACATTAGTACAGATAGTATAGACAAACTGTACGTATTTGTGGCCTTCCCAATTCTTTGTCAGTTCACGTTTCTAAAGAAAATCGTGCCCCAACAATACTAAAGCCCTATTTGACAGTCCATTGCTCGTTCTCTTTAGCGACAAGAAAGAACGTTAAAATAACAATGCCGCAAACGGAGTAATGGAATGCTAAAGTTTGAAGTTTTCGAGGAATTCGAACTGAGATAGCGACCACAGTCTTGTTTTATTCAGATGTTTACGTAATACTTGTGTAAAATGAAGTTCGGGAAGCGTTTCAGTAACATATGGCCTACAGATTTTTCTTGTATCTTTACCTTTGTAGCAGTCGTTTGTTTAGGAGTAAAAGATAAAAGGAACGTCATGAACTGTTCGGCGATTCCAAACCAATTAAATGTTTATATAGGAGGAAAATGGAATAAATAATTACTTTTGCGTCACTTTTTGAGCGTAATTAAGCTGTGAAATATACACGAACGAATAGGAAACTTCAATGCATCGATATCATTAAAATTCCACGTGTAATAATTTCATTACTTCCACTAAAATTATTCGAAATGAAAGGTTATTGTTTTCCTTACATTAACATTATATTCAGTGGGCATTCGAGTCGCGTTAAAGCAACACCTGTTTTTGAACGGGTACCAAGTGACATATATAGTTTTATTCCATTTGCATCATCATCAATATCAGCTAGAAAAAGACGAAAGGTGACAACCGTACATCTTTTTGGTCCTTCGAGCCGGATCAGTTTTTTTAATGAAATATAAATAAGCACTAAAATGTTCTTTTCTAAAATACTTATATGTAACTTTAGCAAGCTAATGGAGCAAATTCTTTATGGATAGATGATTGATTCCTATTATCAAATAAATGAAATAAGATCAGAATCAAATAGAATCTGTCTACGCATCCGAGAGGATATTCTTGTAGGGATTCCGAAAGATCGGGCGAATGGTATTACCGTACGTTTCAATTCATTTCTCCTATTGTGTCCGAGATATTATATTTTAGCTGGAGGACTATTGCTTATTTTGTATGTTTTCCTGGTAGGTCAGTCTACGAAGGTATGTGTGCG
This sequence comes from Standfussiana lucernea, assembly GCA_964057025.1. Taxonomy (NCBI): domain Eukaryota; kingdom Metazoa; phylum Arthropoda; class Insecta; order Lepidoptera; family Noctuidae; genus Standfussiana; species Standfussiana lucernea. The sequence continues at coordinate 12,034,411 of OZ059805.1, forward strand.
ATTGCTAGTTAAATTAACAATTTATTTCGGGGTCGGCGCAGCATGTCTTCTTCTTATATCTGCTTTTGGTGTTCGGGGATAATGTAGATTCACATTAGTGAAAGAATTCTTAGAATTGAATCAGAAGTTCCGAAGATTACCCCCTACATACAAATACAAACTTACCAACCGTACCTCTTGTACAAACTGTACCAGTGCCTGTGCAATTAGACATAAAACTTTCACCTACCACAAACCAACTCCATTCCAAATTAATTCCATTCATTCACTCATTTAACATTCCTGTCCAAAACTAGAGGTTTAGTTTCCATTCATTCACCTCACATAAATACCACATGAATAAGATAGTACCGTGAGTAATTCTGAAGCGTATGTGACTGATGTTACATGCAAATAAGTTTGTTAGACTCAGCGCTAAATAACACGGCTTCATCGAGAGTTCTTTGATGTGCACGGTACAGGATGGGCTCATATTTGTGCAGTGAGCTTTTGATACATGCGTTTTTTTTGGGTTGGCCGACGTTTTGTTGAGTGTTGAGAATGCGTTTTGCGATCGCGACTACGGAGAACAAATGACTGAACATGCTCTCCGTGTTGAATTACGTTTTTTTCTGATACATCAAAATCTGTACATTATTTTAATCTTTCTTGCCCTTATATCTTTGACAGTCTCTAAGGTTAAGCAGAAACCTCGAAAATCAACAACAGGTCCAATAATTATTATTAAGATAAGCTCGCGAGGTTGTAATGTGGGATGTGGACTCAGCGATCATTTTGCAAAGGCTTAACCTCCAAGAGCCTCGACCAATACCTGAGGAGACCCTCGTTAGACAGCTGGATCAAGGGCTGGATTCCGAAAGCCATATTCCTGGACACGGCTCCCATTGTTGGGAGGTTCCTCTCTCTAGAGCCCTGGCCCTGGCTTGAAGCCTGTTTCTGATACCGGAGGGCTTTTATTTTGTTATTTTTTCATTTAAAAAAATGTCAAAAGTTTGTAGAAGGCGAATAAACGAGATTAAGATAACACTGACCAATATTCTGAGGTCACACTTTAGAATATTGCTATAACCTTAGTAATTGGGTTACGTAGGTCAGTTAGCTACTCCATGTACGAAATATTGATATTTAGCCGTATCCGGTTAAACCGGAACTGACCGCAACACAGTTAGGTTGGGACGACGCTATCTAATAATGTTTAGTGTCGTATTTAGCCGCCTAGCTGCCTGCATACAGTTAACGATTTTTTGCAATTTAGGTGGAGTGTTGTTCACATTAGCCCTAGTTCGAAGGGTTTGGAAGTCATGGGGAGAGGCTTTTGACCCAGCAGTGGGATGACACCGGCTAACAGTAACAGCAGTCGGAGTGATCTAAAAGTGTTAGGTCGAAAAAACGGTAAAAAATAAGGCCTAAATAATATTTTCGTTAGAACATTAGATTCAAGTTTACCAAGAGCTTTACGGAATCAAGAGGTTTTTTCCCCATCCTGAACAATTATGACTCCATATTAGAATTAAGTCGACGATACGCTATATTATCATAGACTTTTCTCAACTATGCTGGGGTCGGCTTACAGTCTTACCGGATGCAGTGGTGACTAGTATTTCACATGCAGTGACGGAATCTGACCTCTACTACACAGTTTCTGAGTATCACGACCCCATTGCCCCTCGTTAAGTTTGGTTGACTGTGTGAATTTCAGACCATCCGTAACGACCGACAAAGATCTTGAAAAGACAGCTGTCACCAACAACTTATAAACCATATTTTAGTACCATGCTCAGAAAATTCTTAAACGCTTTTATGAAAACTTTAGGTTAATAATAGGCCAAAATGAACTCTTATCACCTCACCCAAAAAATGAAGTACTTAGATTAGACAAACAACCTGTAACTGAATGTTGTCGTAAATTGGAGGTGATTCCCACAAAGTTGCTTAACAGATAAGAGGGTAGGGATTCGGGGCTGATAGATGCGTGACAGTCAGAGTTGTGACACGCCGCCGCGCCGTAGTGTAACCCCAAATGTAACCGGCTAAGATAAGTGTCGTCATACGTTCTCGTGAGAGCTCTTGATATTTCTACCGCCCTGGTAGATTATTTTGAACGCCGCTCTTTATTTAGATACTAAACATAAAATAATAATACGAATATGTACATATAGATAAAAGAAGAAAAACATTAAAGGGCGTCAATAAATTCGTCCACATCGCTGTGAATAGGAATAGTGCTCAGAAAGCTGGCAGCATAGCCACGTTGAATGGCAATGCTGATTCTTCGACTCAAAAATAGGCCAGCCCTCTGGTCACGAGAAGAGTCGACCACACGAGTTGGCGATGTCCCGAAAGACTAGGTGTGCACTCGGACCCCATGGCCAAAGTGTTACAACCCCAAACGGCTCAAACACATAGCTACCATTATTGGATTATTGTATTTGCGCCGTTTGAGGTTTTCAGCACCTGCAGCAGCCACCTCACCTCAGCCCGCCGTGCTAGGAAGATGGGTTAGCGCAAGGGTGTCGACACATGTTGCATCCCACACCAAAGGCCGACCCAACTTCCAACGCAATCTTCATTCTTCTTCTTCTTCTTCTTTATTTAGACAATGATACTTCGGTGAAACAAGGTGTTTAAGTAAAAAATCTACAAAATATAATTTGATGTAGCTAATATCTTTATTACGTCAAATTATATTTTGTAGATTAGATTTCTTGCTTATTTACACTTCTAAGGACCGTTTTCACTAATACTAAACAACATCTACATGAATGCCACATAAAAACGCATCGTAGCAGAAAACTTACGGAGCGTTGCCATAGCAACGGGCTACTTCCCGTAACCTTCAACATAACATCTTATTGGCGTCCACATCCGCATTGATTACGTGTTTATGTGTAGGAAAGCAATTATTGCGTTACTTAAACTTTTGTTTATCTCAATATAGTAGTGTTGTGTAATGTTATGGTCGCCGTAAACAAATTATTATTGTGAGTAATGTTGACTTATGTACGGATTCGATTAACCCGTTTACAGCGTAAGGGGTCGGTAATGACCCAAAAGTACTTGAATACTTGTAATGCACACTGACCGCTTACATTGATGTATCTATTCTTGAAATAGGATGCAATATGCAGGATGAATTTTTCTTGCGGGCGTGGATGGCCAAATCCGAAACTATGAGGAATAACGAAAAATACTCAAAGAAATCTCGAACCCGATTTTATGAAAACTAAAACTGAATCATTGGATTTTTGAAAAATAAATAGTCTTAGCCAGGCATCAAACCCGTTGATATTGGAAAAAAACACACTGTATTAATACACCATTCGATAGCATTGATATTAAGAGCGTTTACGCCGTTCATGCGCTGTTTGCGCACCAGCGCTACGCACACAGTCTCGCGCGCTTCTATGTGTGTAAAAGTTGCATTGAATTACCTAAACTTGATGTCCCGCGATCGACGTAAACGCTTTTAAGGGTTACATTCTGGGAAGTAATGACATACAGAAAACTAAAGGAAAGAGTTAATATGTGATAAATTACGTAACAGTATGCAAACTGTTAGTAGTAATCAACGAAACGTTGGCAACGGAACCCTAATAACACTTTGCCTAACTTGGGAATCGAATCCATAACCTGTGCTCTGCAATAACACTTTAGGACGAGACGATAGTGGCGATAAGTCCCCTCTTTGAGGAGTGGCTTGAGAGGCGCCACGGCGCGCGGCGTCCTCACCTTCCGCTTGACGCAGGTCCTCACCGGACACGGTTGTTTCGGGAGGTTCCTGCACCGAATCAGGCGGGAGGAGACGCCCGGGTGTTTCCATTGCGAGGATCGACCGGAGGACACGGTGGAGCATACGGTGGAGGTCTGCCCCGCTTGGGCGGAGCAACGCCGTGTCCTCAAAGCGGCGATCGGCGGCGGCGACCTCTCGCGTCCGGCCCTGGTTCGAGCCATGATCCGGAGCGAGACGGAATGGGAAGCCGTCACCTCCTTTTGCGAAGCAGTCATGCTAGCAAAGGAGGAGGCGGAACGTGAGAGAGAGCGTTCCTCCTCACGTCCCAGCCGCCGCGGGAGACGCACCGGGCGTCGGGGGCCACCACGTGGCCCCCGGCCACCGTAGACGCGGGCCTGTGGACGGTGAGCTAAGGGCTAGCTCGCCGTCCCTCCGTCTTAGGACGACAGGCCGTGTCGACGGCGCGTTCGTGTTCCACGCGCGCCTCAAAGAGATGTCAGCATAGGGAAGGGGCCCGCAAGGGCCGATGCCTGCCGGGTGCTGCGGGTTGTTCGAAAGAGATACCGCGGCCCCGGAACACAAAGGGCGATGAAGGAACATGGGTGGGTTTTAGTCAGTAAAAGTCTGACACACCCTCCCGCTCAGCCCAGAGCGGGAGAAGTCATTTGATGATTTCCCATCCGGAAAAAAAAAAAAAAGGACGAGACAATTTTCATACTAAAATATGAAGCCTGTGATGTGAAATGCTGTATTATTTTGAACAGGAGCAACGTCAAAGCGTTCGTTTACCAAACGCGGCAGTGTTAGTTAAACGCACATTATTACTGTAACCGCTGGCTGTGTTACTAACTGAGCCAGTTCTTTGATCTAGTGGTTACTCGCCTACCGATCACGAGGTCAAGGTCAGTTTTAAATGTTATATTTTTTGTAAACGATTATTTCACACCTATAGTGTAAATAAATACCTAAATTAGTACAATATTATGATACGAGCTGGACCTGACTATCGAGAACGTTACATAAACTATGTCTATAAAAGCCCAGCATTTTCTAATGTGTTCACAGAATCGAATATAAAAAATCAAAATGCAAATCAACCCCATTCATCCATTCAAGCACTTCATTCACCAGACCTTGAACAACCATCTTCCTGTTTCACGATAATGACCCGTAACGACTCCAAAATAAAGGCTTAGCTTTCGGAATTCGCGTATAATAGAACAAGAATCGATATGGAATCGTTACGAGTACTCGATTACCGCATCGCAGAGCTTAGCTTCGCGGCTCATTAGTTTCGGAGCAAGATCGAGACGAGTCAAGCGTGAATCGCGCAACACAGCCTGTAAACAATTAATAATCGAGTTGTTGGTTATTTGATCGTCGAAACAGGAAGGGTTTGTGTCGTTTGTTGTTTGGAACAAAACAAATGTAAATAAATATTAATATAAAACAACTATATAGCTACAACACATGTATTTTCATCAGAAATATTCTCAACGAAAGCGTTCACTCAAACTTAACACTCACCCAATATAAACAAGTTAGTCAACGCAGCACACGGCGAGCAAGCTTGCTAGTTTTACCTAAAACAAGAATTAACTATGGCAAAAAATGCTAACTATTGAAGGAGCATAACTCTATAATAGATTACCGTCCTGTATAAGATCTTCACTCTTTCAATGCATTCAAAACTCAACTTAGCCAGCACATAATTGCGCATCGATCACTTCTGGAGAAATGAATGCATTGGATTGGTTATTAACTTGTAATACTGATGACGAACTTTTTGTAATCTATTCATGTATGTTTTTTAGTATTGTTCTCAAGTAAGTGACATGTCTTTATTCGGAATAAAGTTTCTTTAAACCGAATGTGATGCGGTGGCTACGTCATCATGCGATGAAAAACGAAAGGGTCAACAATCATTGTCACAACAGTTCTTTCACTCAGTCATCCAGCCTATAATTTTTTTAGAAGTAAGAGAGGCCAAAATAACAGCTCCGTCGATTATTCAAAGGCGTGTAAAGGACCAAAAACAAAATTTCGTCGGGGTCCAAGAGCACATTAATCTGCCGATTCCAATAAATGTGAAATTGACACTCATTGGGATCATGAACAATCATGAACATTCGATTTCATTCAAACCCGAAGAAATCGAGACTAACTCAGTAGATTTATTTTAAAAATATTGAGACTGCCTCATTGGTATGTGGTCACAAGAGTACTTACTGGTGACCAGTAGGAAGTCCTGTGTTTGATTCCCAGGTCAAGCAAAATGGTATTGAGTTATTTTAAATAAAATTTTCAGAAGCAGCCCAAAGCCAGAAATTTTGCCCGGTTAATGGGCAAAGACTAGCCTACGTTAATTTATACTCGTATGTACTAATACTACCTACTGTTACACCTCTGCCTAACCCTTCATGGATAGCCGTGATGTTATGATAAATATAAAAAATTACAAAGCCGTAATAAAACTTTCTGCAAAAACCTCAGACTGATGGAACAAAACGTCAACATATTGAACATAAATCCTCTTTTCTTAAATCTGATCGTCCATAACGATTTACCATCCCCTATCTCGCTCTAACGTATGCGGTTTGAAGGGGAGGGAAGTAATGTCGACGTTGAATGTTCGACACTTACATACGGCTTTGAAATCGATCTGCCACACAAATGGTTGCTTCCGGGACGAAAATATATGTGCAGTGAATGGGATTTGAACACTTTATGATTAACTAGCTTTTGCCCACGGCTTCGCTCGCATTATGATTGGAAATAATCTCATGGGACGTCGTTTTTTAGCCTTTTACACTCTGGAGATAATGTAGCTTTCCATTAGTAAGAGAATTTTTGGAATCAGATTAGTAAGGCTTCCATGCCGTCTTATTGCAGGAATGTTTTAGTTTTATTTCGAGAGTGGGAAAGACATGGCGCTGGATTCCTGCATTGAGAGGTCATAGTAGCTCTACAGATCAAACTTTACAGTATAGATTAGTATTGATAAATACAACATTACAACAGATACCTACATTGTATTGCATTCATTGTAAATTTTTGGACAGTTTTTACTCTATTCAGAACTCATGTATTTTTGTCGTGCTCATGGGTTTAGGCAAAAGCTATTGGATTTCACATTCAGTCAGTACCCTGCTTACGCAGTGATAGCCTAGAGTTGTGACCGTCGGACTGCCAAGTCATAGGTCTCGACACGATAAGGAAGAGAGAGTGCCTTGCATCACTTGATCGCTCTTATAATGAAGAAGGGTAAGAGCGCTTAGCTAATGCAGGACTCCCAATGTAGTATGATTCTAACTAACTCCATTGTCCATACCCGATAGACTCATAGTCACCCGCGAGAGGTTTACTTCTTCTTCTTTATCGTGTGGTTAGTGCCTAACCTGGTGTCAGAGTTTTTGTGCCGCCCATGGGCCTCTGAATTGGCATTACATGCCGTCGAGAAATATCTCTCAGGCATGCTGGTTTCCTCACGATGTTTTCCTTCACCGAAGCAATTGATTATTTTACAATACGCACGTGATTCCGAAAAGTCAGAGGTGCCATTCTTGGGTTCGAACTCGAGACCTATGACTTGGCAGTCCAACGGTCACACCACTAGGCTATCCCTGCTTACAGACTGTTTAAGGTTTACTTAATACAGGTATTTAGAGGTAAAAAAGATAGAAACTTTAAAATATATATTAATTCACTTTCCACAAAGCTTGAACACGGAGAAATATTCCAATTACTTTAGGTACATTAAACATAGTATATTAAAACATTTATTTTTAAAGTCTACTAAAACGAAATATTTAAGATGTCTGCCGAAATATACTTATGGCTAATGGTCCAAAGAAATATAGCTTAGAGTTATGTAAGCTTTCATGCATAATCATTTATCATATTCAAATAGGCCATTTTATAAGTTTGCTTTTGTAGAGGCTCTACTTAGGCAAATTAGAATATTTTCAACTTTTTTTATGACAAAACATAACATAACATCAAGTCTGTAGTCCCCGAGGGTTAGGTAGAGGTGTATACCCTAATATTACACCCACATTTCGCCAATTATGTTAAAATCCCATGAAACAGGAGGCGAGCCTATTGCCATTAGGTAATTTTTCAGTAAACCCTTTTAAAGTCCGCCATATTGGATTAAGAATAACATCACTTAGCTAACCATGCATTGCCGTCCAAACTAAACGTATATGCAAAATTTCGGCTCAATCGGTTGGGGATTCAGTGGTGGGGGTTTTAAAATTCAGTTGCAAAATTGACCTAAACAAACAAACATACATTGCAAGTTAAAAATAAAATAAAAACTTGTAAAATAGAACAATGACATTTAAAAAACAAAACAGAAGCGGTTTTAAATAATAGAATCTCCATTGAAATCCGATAAGTCCATTGCTGAAGGCGGGGCATTATCTCCAACAGATCTATTTATTGAAAGCTGAAACTCTAGTCAGATTTTGATTGCTTTTTTATTTATAAACATCCGCTTTTAGTACCAATTTGGGATTATTGTTGTTTATTTAAAAGTTAAGTAGTTTATTGTTGAAGTAATCTGAATAAAATCGGGCAAACAGTTTTTAGAATAGTGACTTTATAAGACTTTATAAGTTGCCCACATTGTAGAATTGGATATTACGGAAGAAAAGATGTCGGATAAAGATAAAGATTTTTTACACCGTTGAACAGTTACTGAAGTCATAAATAAATGAGAATGTATTGCCGTTTAAGTATGGCATACAAAAATGGATAGCTAACAGTTAATTACGAATAAAATATCTAAACAAATGCCCGGGCCAACAAAGAAATACGGATGATTACTAGGAATTGCTTATACGGGGTGCATACATTTTGACCGTATTGCACTTTTGTAGAAAACAGCTGTTTTTTTTTAATGACCGACGAAAAATTTCTATGTGGGGGTTTCAGAATGATGTACTGAGTAGGTGGTTTCCATTTTCGGTACGGTGTCCCTTCCACCCCATACATTCCTAAATAAATTATGTCGTGAATGTGTTAACAGACAAATGATACACATTCAGGTTAGATCAGATTTCCGGGAACAATTTCATGTAAGCCAAGCCATACACATTTTCGCTTCCGTCTGGAACTTACGCCGATCCATCGCACACAAATTAACATCGAGGTGTCCGTAATTTCACTCAAGAGGTTTAAATTTAAGTAACAGCCGAAGTTATGAAGAATTGTTAGAAAGAAGAATAAGACCTTTGCCCAGCGGTGGGATGATACAGGCTGAGAGTAACTAAAAACTTGTATACTTGACAGTAACAAAATGTACCCGTTGTCTATTTGGCGCTGCCTTGAGGACAGCAAAATTATGTTTTGTTTTTCTTTTGAGATTTAAGTTTTTTATAATTTTTTTGTTGGGTGCACTTGTGGCATGTGTAAAATAAATATGTTTTCCTTAAATAAATAAATAATTTACATCGTAAGATACAACGTCTCATAAGACACTACGTAATCCCTTCCAAAGTATAGCATTATTACTCATAGCTAACCGGCGCAACTTCGTCTGCGTAACATTTTTTATTAATGCTCCGCTCCTATTAGTCGCAGCATGATGTTTTATAGCCTATAGCCTTCCTAGATAAATGGGCTATCCAACATTAAAAGAATTTTTCAATTCGAACCTGTAGTTCCTGAGATTAGCGCGTTCAACCAAACAAACTCTTCAGTTTTATAATATTAGTATAGATAAGTACAGATTAATATTGTTTTCATTACTTATGCCATTCCCTCCTACTATATCGCAACATTCGATTTGCAGTTACATAACCTCAGAATTTGGCTTCGAACCAATTTCTATATAATCAGAATAAAGCTTCACAAGGCTGGATAACGTTGTAAAGGACAAGATTAAAATACGCAAGTTATAAGGCAAGAAGATTGCATGCAAGACGGTATATTACCTACGTACTTGCGTCTCTATCTAGAGGGGATTAGAAAGTTTTGCTGTAGGTATGTACTTGCTTGAACATTATGCATGAGTATGTGGTATGTTTGATCGTCGGAAGTTCGCAAATGTGCTGGTGTAGTTTTTGATTGAGGTAAGCGAATGTTTATGGTAAGACGGAAGTTTTAGAGCCACTGCGCATCAAGCTTAGGTTACAGAACTTGGCAACGAAACCTAACATGACAGTCGAATTATCATGATTAGTTTAGACTTTTTATAGCTTGCGACTTACATGTGACATGACTTGACTGTCCCGACTTGTTGTGACTTGTTGTCCGTTGAGTGCCCCGTCGGTCTCGTGGTCGCAAGCGCGACTGCTAAGCGTCCTGGGTTCGAATTCCGGGTCGGACAAAAAGTAGCGCGAAGTTTGGAAGTTGGCGGTATAATACCCTCGTGCCTGGGAAAACACGTTAAGCCGTTGGTGCTGCGCCTGATCTCTCTCCGGTTGTGTCGGATTGCCGTTCCATCGGACCATGAGAGTGAGGGAACAGAGAGTGCACCTGTGTCTGCGCACACGCATGTGCACCATAATATCTCCCGCACCGATGGCTAATCTTTGCCAAAGACTTTTAGCATACTATTTCCGTATCATAACATAACATCACGCCTATAATCCCCGAAGGGTTCGTCAGTTATGTTTAAGTCCCATGTAATAGGGGGCGAGCCTATTGCCATCAACCAGGCACAAATCCAGACTCCGTCGCTGCAACTGAGAAATTCATGGTGGAACAATTTGCCCGACCCGAGAATCGAATCCAGAACCTCATGCTCAGCAGTCGAAATTCACTGCTCACTAGATCAAGGAAGCAGTCTATTATTTCCTAGTATTTCCGCATCAGTATACAATTATGTCACAAAATCTATAAATAAAAAAGCTATAAGTACAATAAGCCCAATATAAAACACCTCATTACTCTCCCACACAATTCCTCTACCCAAGAATGCAGACGTCCACAGAGTATGAAGAATCCGAATCAGAGAGTCCGCGCGGTTGCGTCACCGCTGTCACGAGTACCTGCGACCGCTTTATCAATATGGCTACGACGGTATTAATTGACAGCGTTCAAAGGGACACCTCACTTACTATGAATGTCGGCTGTGCACAAACAATGGGATATTTTTGATTGTGTTATACGTAAATGCTGCTGGTCTGTTTGTGTTGGAAAAGAAATGACGTCATATCATTACTGAATTTTTTATGGGACTAGGCAAAGAACAAATCTATAATTTTTGTCTGTTACGTCAGAGGGAGCAAAGGTGGCTCAGCAGTAAAAGCCCCGACTTACAGGTCGTCGTTTTTGGGTGGGTTCGGACCCAGCTCAGACACTTAATTTTTGTGAATTATTTCATCACCACTGCTATCAAAACGGTGAAGAAAAACATCGTGAGTCCGATTCACACTGAGAAGAATTTTGTCCCAGTAGCGGAAACGTTAAAGGCCGAGTTATAATTACGATAAAAGAATAAGCAGAAACATGAAAACAATGAGACTCTTCTCTAATCTACACTAATACTATTAAAAGGCTGAAGAGTTTGTTTGGTTGAACGCGCTAATCTCAGGAACTACTGGTTCGAATTGAAAAAATACTTTAGAGTTGGATAGCCCATTTATCGAGATGTATCATTACGCTGCGACCAATAAGAGCGGAGCATCAATCAAAAATGTTACGCAGACGAAGTTGCGCTGGTCAGCTAGTCCCATAATAAAACCATTAATTCAATCAAAAAAACACCTATCCAAGTGCCTTCGCATTTCACTTTTCAAAATCTTCAAGAACTCACCCGTAGGGTAGAAGCACCCATTATCTGCCGTCCACGTCAATATATTGACGCTATAAATTGACGTCACACTGACAGTAGCCTCATTGTGTGCACTGACTTCAGAAGATTTATGGCAGTGCACGATTCGCGGGTTCTTCGAAATATTCTTTCTTTTCTTTGAGGAATGAAAAATGGATCTTGAGAATAGTTTGAGAAGTCATTAATTATTTATTAGATATTGTGTTGATGGATTGATGAGATATTGAAATTCATACATAAATTCTCGCCTTTTTCCCATGGGGGTAGGCAGAAACAGGACGACACCTGATATCATCCTTTCGCTTCGATATTGAGATGTTGATTGAAAATACAAACAGTTTTCAAATGTATTGATGAGTCCGGCTTTGAAAGATACAGGCTACATAGTGACATATAGTCTTGGCTTGCAGGTGCAGTTGAAAATCAGGGTCAATCTGTCAGTACCTACCTAAACCTATAACTAATGCTGCCACCAAATACTATTTTGGTTACTTTCTAGCAACAATATTTTTCGTAAACTGTCACTGCTAAATGAAAAATAAATCGTGTTTTTTTTCATCGGGATATAGTCCCGTCGATTGCGAATTCAATATGATAACGAGTTGCGTTTGTTTGATAAAATCTTGAACGATTGAGACATTCTTAACCTATAGAGAAAAATCCCATTTCTCAGCTAATTCTTAATCCCATCTTAAATCATTTCTGCTCCATTGGAGAATACTCAGATAAGGAAACTCGGTCATACGTGGTCTTACTATCTTATGCCATATGCTTGTCAGTTACACAGAACAGATAGACACAGAAGGCAAGCTCCATACAACTGGTGAAAACAGGCACACACATCTATAGTTGGAAAAGCACGGTCTCAAGATCACGGTCTTAAATGCATGCCAGACTCAAGTGCGAGCAAGATTGTGTGTTTTACTCCGTGAGCATGAGCTACAGGCTCGAGAGAGCGTCTAGCGACAGTGGCTACGGAGGAAACAAATAAACGAAGTTGTTTAGAAGATGAGGAGCTGACTAAGGAGACGCACGTGGCTACATAAACACAGCCGCACGGGTGGATCTTCAAGGTGAAGCCGGGTTTTCCAAGGTCGGTCTGTGGATGGTGAGCATCATTACATACCCAGTTTCCTCCGTGCCTCGAAAAGCACGTTAAGCTGTTGGTCCCGGCTGTCACTTGTAGATCTTTAACAGTCGTTACAGGTAGTCAGTGGTCAAAAAGTCTGACAACTAGCCCTAGCAAATGGTACCGTGTTACTCAGTAATAACTGGGCTATCGAGGTCAGATAGACAGTCGCTCCATGTAAACTACTAGAATTCAGCTGCACCCAGTAAGACTGGAAGCCGACGCACATAAATTTGGGAAACAGAAGAACAAACCACGAACCAGATCGACGCGATTTATTGTTAACACGGCATAAATGTGCGTGCGTTTTCACTTTTTGTGTGAAGTCGACCTTCTGTCTGTACCTACATATTCAGTGTGTGTTGGTTGGTCATAAATAAATCTCATACACCCAGCATTGCGGTTGCAGTGTGAGATTTATTGCAGAAGTGCGTGATTTTGTGTACAATATAAATGTATTTGTAAGTCGGTTGTTCTGTTGCCAAGCCGCCTGTCTGAATTAAGCGAGAATTCATATATAGATGAAAAGGACGCCCTGCTCAATCTACTACAGTCCTGCATTTTTATTTAGGTACCTATTTAAAACAATTTTAAAAGGGCTCCTGTCTATTTATGGAGTTTTAAATATTTTCTACATAGTTATTTACTTAGTACCTAATATTTTATGTAAGAACCAAAATAAATATTTCCCAACAGACTCTAGAATGGAATATTATTTATTGTTGCTACAGGTAATTTAGAAGTAAAGCTGATGAAATTCAAATTCATTTAATCATTTTGTGAACATAGGGTAAAAATTATACAGATGTTTAATAAATAAATGTTGATCCAAACTATGTCCCGCCAGAAGGCATACAAAATATTGTAGTAAATAAAAACTATAACAAAAAATAAGTTAAAAAGTAATTAGTAGATGTCACTATTTCATGTCAAACGCTAATCGCTAATAATAAAATATGTCAATAAATTAAAAACGACATATAAAACAATTATGCAAAGTCACAATCAAAGTGAGATCAAAAGTTAAAAAGTGTTTCTGTACCTACCCGTAAGAGAAGCCCCCCCTGCAGTTCGTAGTTAATATAGACAGCAAGACGCCATCCAATTGATACAAACCATAAGTCGCCTTTCACGACACCTTACAACGGAAAAGTACTTTCTTCTATTTTTCCGGGTACAACGAAATTAAATTATCGGTAAATTGGCAACCCAACTGACTCTTATAGAAACTGGCGCCATAATGTATCATGTACCTTCTAAATAAACTATTCAATATACCAAAGTATAGCATTAAGAACAATGTTTTTTTTTCCAAGGAATTAAATTGTATTTTTAAACATATTATTATTTATATACAAGATGGCGCCGAGAATACGACAATAAATAAAAACACTGGTCATACTAGTTCATAGGAATATTTTTAAACTATCAAAGAAATCCTAACATCGTTTTTTTTCAAACATACTAACATAAAACTGTGAAAAAAATATAATACCATTTATAATGATTAGTTTACTAATCGTAGGTAAAATTTGCACTAATTCATATATAGAAATAAAATTTAAGGAACGAATTTGCCATAGGTTTTTGAAGTAGCGAGTTGGCAACATGTGTTTAGTGTTTATACCGATGTGAGGGTCGTTAACCTGTCGGTGCTAGCCTAATAATCTACATCATGTAGAAAATGCTGAAAATTAAAAATAATGTCCTGTGACTAAATTGCTGGATATATTCGATTGATTTTTTGTAAACAGACTGGGAACGTCATGAGGTATACGCAATTTAATTTATTGTCGTATTGTCGGCGCCACTCTGTATAATATATAACTTTTTTTTTTCTTTAACCAATGCCTTTTTTATATATTAAATGGGCCTACTCATGGACCCCCCGTCCTTCCCCTTCTCTTGCTTAATTAAAAATTGTACATGGATCTTTTAGCTCGTAGCTATAATCAATTCTAAAATCGCCATATTGTTTGTTATCTACACGTCCACAAAAACAAATGATAAATCAACAACGGCAATATCACACAAGTGTCAAAAAGTCCTTGTAGCACTGTATCAAACAATAATAAAAACAGCCTTAAATCAACTAATTACAACACCTCATCAGTCACTTCACTTAAAAAAAAAAAACAGACATAAGAAGCCAACTACAGGTTTGTTTACGTTGACGTAAGACCGCGGGTACAAGAGATGCTCCAGACACGACTCGAGCCTCGTCAGGTACCTTAACACTAATGAACCCTGCTACGGAACCACAGAGAACGCTTCATAAGAGTGGCTGCCTTGCTTATGTGACGATTTTGTGGGCTAAGGATGTTGTTTTTTACTTCAGTGTGTACTCTGCGTTTTATTAGGACAAGCTTAGGAGAGTGTGTGTCCTGTGTTTTATTACTGACGTAGTTTTGTGAAGAAAGATTTGAAATGCAATGAAATAAATTGGGAATTATTAAGATTTCTGATTGAATAACTACTATTTGATCTTGATTCTTAATTAAAGACATGGTTCTGGCTGTCTCAGAAAACTTATAACTTTACCCGTGATAGCAGATGTGGGCGCGACGATTTTCGCTATACTTTCAAGTAAACTGCTAGGATGCGTTTTTTATATACTAAATAGGCTTGCGTTTATCCACAACTGGCCTGATGTGAAGCGACGATGCGGCCAAGGGTTGAGCACTCTTGTCTAGAAGAAACCGATTCTCTAGAACTTTGAAGAGATCCAGTTTATAATGATCGGGTAACAGAGAAGCCAGCAGTGAATTCTGCAGACGGTTCGCACAATAAATGTGAAAGCATGGTTCTTTGTACGGGACTAAGGAACTTCAACCATATAACGGTGACGCTTCGCCGTAACTCTGCTCGTCCTATTTAGGAGCTTGACTTGACGTTGTCAATAAGCCTCTTGGCACGTCGCTCAATAGCTTCCTAAAGCTTGCAGCTGGTACTTGGCTGATCCAACCCAAAGGTGCGGACATTACTCCTTGCACGATCGAACTTACAAAACGTATATTTATCTTATCAAATAAATAAAATATCAATAATACCAAAACACTCACAATCACTCCAAACATCAAAATACAGAAAACTCCAGTACCTGGAAAAAAGAACGAACATTTTAATATAACATTCATAAATACTTTTACAACGACAGACTTCTCGACCGAAGTGGTATCATCAATCTTATTTGTGCGTAGACAGGCAGAGACCCTGATTAATTGTCTACACAATTAATCGGTAAAGATGTACTGATACCGGCTTTTGTCACTGTGTCGTCGCCAGATATGATTCTGATAAACTGCTGTTTGAGCCTTTTGAAGTACCAGGGGTGCATATTCGTGGAAGGGTCACAAATGGGTTTAATGATTTTGTTATGATGAATTTGTCCTAGTATGCTTGGGTCATCGTATGTGTATAGACTTCTTGTTAACATGAAGATAACAATGAAAGCTCATGTGAAGTACCAGGATATCAAAGTCACTGTGTAGGTGTTAATTAAGAGAAATCTAAATATCATATCAGCAACAACAGCAGCTACTAGCTTCGCCTATTGAAAAGAACGCTCAAAAGATCATGAATTCAATATTGCTCTAGTACAGTGATTGACATACGTTTGAATGGCCTTTTTCCATCCTTTTCTTTAGATCGATTTCCGTTTCATGACATGTATTGCCATATTGTTACAATCGAGGAAACGCGCATGATTGTTTTTAAAGGCATGTAATGTTCCATTTACAGTTTCGTCAGTTGCCTAATTCATTTTCGAGACGAGGAAAGGTGCTGTCAAATTGGTATGGACAAACCGAAAGCAGATACAAGACTCCGACATATACCAAAGTAGGTACATTCTCTGTCGTGTATTGTTGTGTGTCGGTGCCCGGATCTGTGTCCGCAACTTTTCCGTACCAGATTGACCGATCCTAAGTGAAGTACGCGAATGAAGTCGCGATCTACAATCGCATAACACATAACATCACGCCTGGAATCCTGGAAGGGTTAGGCAGAGGTGTACCTAATAGTACGCCCACATTTCGCCAGTTATGTTTAAGTCCCATATAATAGGGGTCGAGCCTATTGCCATCAACCGTGCACAAATCCAGGCTCCGTGGCTGCTACTGAAAAATTCCTGATGCATAAACCCGAACACTTTGCCCGACCCGGGAATCTACCCCAGCACCTCATGTTCAGAAGTCGCGCTTGCGACCACTAACCAAATAAGGCAGTTTTACAATCACTTCTATACAAAAACCTAGACAGAAAAAGTATAGTACAAAACTCATTAACCTGCTCGCTGACTATCTCCAGGGACTATCCCACACATGACGTCAGTATATACCTTCATATTTATACATAGAATACATATGTAGCTCAACACGTGCTGAATTTGATATGGGTCGCTACTTCTGATTATTACGTATCCTGTTTCCCTTATTATTTGTGAAAGAATTAGCTCATCCGGGTATCCGTTTCCTGTCATAAGTAAAAATATAGAAGAGGCTTATTTACGATTGCAAGATAGAATTGGCTTGGTAAAATGTGATAATGTAATATGTTCATTGTAAAAATAAAACCTTGATCAAGTTAATTCATCACAAGGTTAGATAAGTCATATTGCTAAAATATGAAACTGGTGAACGCAATACCTAGACCTATATGCATGTAGCAATAGGGTTCTTAAGTGGTGGCTACCACTGACAAGTCTGTGAAAATTATAATGATCTTTTATTCGCAGCAATAAGGTTGTTATTGGACTGCAAATGTGTCCCCACACATCAGCCACAAATGTAGAAGAGGAAAACCGTGTGGACGGCAACTCAGAAACAAATGAAAACGTATGGTTTCAAGTTCCACTGTTCTATTATTAAAACGATTAAAACCATAAAGTTATACACGGCCATTTTTTTTCCTCCACAACTAAAAAGTTTTCTCAACATGACACTTTCAGAGCAAAGAGTCAAAAGTCAATATCAAACGCTCAGTTTACAATCAGTTTCGTTCTGCAAGGCGAATAGGCGAATATTTTCAATACCAATATCTTCAATATTTATTCCTACGGTTGAATTGAGACGGTTCGATTTTCTTTGCTCAAGTAGCCTCTGGAATATTTTCTTGGTGATCGAAACCTGTCTATCTTGAGAATTGGTTGTAGATAAGTAAATTATTTGATGAGCTTTGGATATTTTGTTGGTGGTAAAACCAACAGATAAACCAACTATGGCTTATCTGTTGGTATTAGGGGTTTTAAAAAGTTTAACGCACATTTTTTTATCAATGTATGTATTTTTACAATGTATTGTATGTAAGTACTGCTGAGATGACGAATAATAGAGAAGTATGGAAGAAGAAGACATGCTGCGCCGACCCCAAATAAACTGGGATATGGGCAGCAGAAGCATGTATTTTAACAATGTATTGACAAAACTTTAGGGTTTTTAAACCGCATTGAGAGCGTAATGACTTTAGAAATTGTCAATTGACCATCATTATTCATTTCAAAATAGACTTAAATTCCCAAAAATAAAATATCGTTTAATAAACAATGAACATTATATTATTTCTGTACCTTCCTACCAAAAGAAGTTACATAAAAGTCAGTGACCTGTTTTCTTAGCCTGAACTTTTCTCCGTCTCATTTGGAGACGTCTAAGTTTCCCGCGCATCTTACTATTCAGGTTCCTTTTCTTTCTCTCGATGAAGAGGGATTCATTAATCATCATCATCTGTCTAGCTTTTTCCCAACTATGTTGGGGTTGGCTTCCAGTCTAACCGGATGCAGCTGAATACCAGTATTTTACATGGAGCGACTGCCTATCTCACCTCCACAACCCAGTTAGTACCGGGTAATACTATACCCCTTGGTAAGACTGGTTGTCAGACTTTCGGGCCACTGACTACTTATAACGATTGTCAAAGTTCTTCAAATGACAGCCGGGACCAACGGCTTAACGTGCTTTCCAAGGCACGGAGGAAACTTGGTATGTAATGGGTGGTCACCCATCCACAGACCAACCTTGGCAAGTGCGGCTTAACCTGAAGATTGATTCGAGCGGCTGTTATTATTTTAGCCACGAGCTCGAGAGGGAGAGGGATTCATTAATCAGTTACATGTTGCCGATCAGCTAGTCCCAAAAGACCCGAATTTTCTCCAAAAATAGGAGTCGCTGAGGACATGCTACAACGAGTTAATTCCGACCCTTATATGAAAATCCCAACTGTGTGTAAAATAGAGATTTTTTTTACTCCCAGAAGATTTGATTAGACCTTATACAGGCTGTTTGGAAGACTGACCAACACAATTTTCTTTGGGAAAATCCTAGTTTTCTCGCACAGATAAACAACGCACATTGTACATACCAAATTACAAAATTACCTATTATCTTTTTTTTGTGTCATCCACATCAAAATTACAGTCCGAAAAATTACTATAATAGGGAGGAATAAAGATAATTGGTCTTAAAATAAATGGGTATAAACAGCTTTATCTTTTTAAAGTTTTTTTATGGCCGAACATACCAATTATAAAATGAAAAAGCCTTTATTATAATTATGTAAATTAAATTTTCAATAATAACGGAACACAGTACAATCATTATTATGTAAGATGAATACTGCAAAATAATTCTCATAATAATTACAGGTAAAAACCACAGGGTTATAAGCAAATGGAGTAATTACAGCTAACGAACCTTTTTACATTGTAATTACTGAACAGCGTGCGTCTGATCCTCATTGAAATTTCGCTATAAGTAGGTACATAGAATAAAATCCTGAAATTATATCTATGATGCGTTATTAAATCATAAATGATGTTTATTTTGCAAATTGGGTTTTACAAACACTTTTACACTTCGTCTTTTTTTAAACTAGATGAGGCTGGTGTTTCGTACTCTGAGAAGAAACAACCGAAACAAACTCAGGGGTCATAGTCTCTTTTAAGGTCCAGACATAATCTACGTACACACCAAAAATAATCAATAACCAGTAATCAGTAATCTGGGGACTAACTAATGAGAACTTTTGATGAATATACAGACTGGATTTTTGAGATGGAGTTGTAAAGGGTTTCAGATTGACTCATGATGAAAGAGTGCGATAACCGGGTGTGTGAAAAATGCCTTTACTACAAAAGTGTAAATGCTACTGGACTTCTGACCGCGATCGTACCTTGACCATTGCAACGATAGGAAAACGTTTTTTCGGAGACTTTCTTTATTTTTTTTATTATTAAATTTGTAAACAGAATTCACAGATTTTGTAAAAAAAATATAGCCACAAAATGTAAAAAAAAAACCACAGATAACAGACAGACAGATATTTTTGTTTTCACTAACGTTCCATTTCCTTCGTACTCCATGACCGCAATATTATTTAGGTCCCCAAGGAGTTTATTGGCGAGAATCAAAGATACTAAACGGTATTCCGTGACGAAAATTTCCAGGACAGTATTATCGATAAAGTAATCAGCGGCCATTATGATTTATTACCACGATTTTTCCTTTTTTGTCGGATACTTGTCCTAGGCTTAGAGTAATGAGTTTGCCGAGGAATCTTACAATTATTTCGTCTAAGAAATTAGCCTGATTGTGTTATTTCAGATTTCGGTAATATTTATTTTTCCGATGTATTTAGATCTTATTTATTTACTTTCACGGCACTTATTGGAACGGTACAGGCGGTAACATTTTGAAACTCTAGTTTCAGTAACTGGCAATACGTAATACTCTCTTTGATGTTTTTTTTTTTAATACTAAGCAATTGCGCAGACGTAGCTCCGAATGGCAACAATTTAAGGAAACATAACATTACGCCTGTAATCCCCGAAGGGTTAGGCAGAATTGTGCCTAATAGACCACCGACATTTCGCCAGTAATGTTTAAGTCCATGTAATAGAGGGCGAGCCTATTGCACATCAACCGAGCACAAATCCATAATCTGCGTCTGCTACTGAGAAATTCCTTATAGAAAAACTCAATAACAATATGCCTGACCCGGGAATTGAGCCCAGGACCTCATGCTCAGCAGTCGCGCTTGCATGACTAGATCAACGAAGCAGTCATTCATCATTTACGGAAACCTTTAAAAAATTACAGTTGGATGGAAGCCATCATTAGGATAGCTGCGGTTTTCCGAATTACTCAAAGGAATATCATTGTCAAAACACAAATTATCACGTGCGAGCTCGCTCTTCTCAGTTTAGCACTTGAGACACTACAATACGGTGAAGGTCTAATGATATATCATTCTTCATTTTTAACGACACTTGTCTTTAGTATTCCCGCAGTTCTAACAGATTTAACTTTTTGTTACGCACTTGAACGGTTAAGTGAAGGGCTAAGGGCCCGGGACACCCCCGGGCGGCTATTAGGCCGTTATTCTGCGCAGCTTATCTTAATTAAGCAGTCACTGGCTGCAATCACGGCCCACTCACACTTTTGTTAGGCCTTCATGAAAATTATAAGATGATATTACATTGACAGTCGCTTTTTATTACGATGATGATAGAAGACTGCCTCGACTGCTGATCATAAGGTCCTGGGTTCTTGGGAGATAGATGGGAAAACCATGAGGAATTTAGTAGCAGTCCCGGAGTCTGGATTTCAGCCCAGTTAATGGCAACAAGCTCACCCCCTATTACATGGGACTTAAACACAACTGGCAAAATGTGGGTGTAATATTAGGAACACCTCTGCCTAACCCTTCAGGGATTACAGTCGTGATGTTATGAAGATAAAATATTCCGATGATTCGAGTTACAAGATTAACAACTTGATGAGTGAAATTTTAATTTGGCTTGTGAAAAGTAAATATATATATATATATAAATTGTTAAAATGTAACATCATCTGCCTAGCTTTCATCGTAGCTCAACTATGTTGCATTTGCACTTGAATACAGATATGTTATTTGCCTATCCGACCGCCACAATCAAGCTATAACACTCAACAGGTGTCGGAATAAGGCTTTTGTATATGAACACGCCACTCGCCAATACCGTGAATATGTCAAAGCATTTATTTTATTTCAATTAAACCATTACAGGCACTTTTGAATGTCAAAACACAAAAAAATAAATTAGGCTACAGTCTCAGTCACAGGACATAATAACTTGTGACAGTACTGTAGTTGCCCATTCGAAAGCGTAGATCCTATGGAGAAGAATGAACCAGAAACTGCATGGACACTCTTTTAAATCAATATGTTGTTAGAAAATCTTGGTTACATCATTCATGTCGAGATTATACATTTATGTGAGAACGATGTAGAAAGACGTGCGAGTAAGAGCGTCCAGAGTAAAAAGATAAAATCAACAATTCAAAAATACAATAATCCATGGCAGCTGCGAGATGACCAGTCCCTACTGACAGCGCCCGTTCACGAATATGACGCATGGATCAGCCACCATTCAACTCAACCATTTTGAAGGGAACTAAACGACCCGACACACGCGCCACCATCAGCGAGACATTTCAGTGAGCATGACTTTCTCTCAACCACCAGGAAAATTCGAGTCAATAAAAGATGTAAATGGTAGCTTTATAGAAAAATCTTAAACAGTTGTAGTGACCTGATCGACGTTCCCACGAGAGCATAGGATAATTTCGTAAATTAATTATTTAACACTAGTCGCACAACTAAGACACAATAGGAATTGCCAATTTGTCAATTTATGTACCATTTAACGTTAATAAATTTTTAATTATCATCTAATGTTAACCAAATATTTAATCTTGGTTTAAGTTATTTATCTGTTATTTTATTATATCACTAATTGCTAGATTTATGCTTTGTTTAGTTAGCCTTTAAGTAATTGTTGCACTTAAAAATGTATATCGTGTACTTTTAAATGGAATCTAACGTGTAAACAATTTTAGTCTAACCTAAATAAATAAATAACTCTTAGAGTATGTTACACTATGGATTTATACTAAAGGAACCTCATCATCATCTTCCAAGCCCTTTCCCAACTAACATGTAGGGTTCAGCTTACAAAATTTCCAAATTGACTGCATTTCTAACCTTCACAACCCAGTAACTAAGCGACACTGCTGTTGTGGGTGGCTGACTGGCACACCAAACGACACTAGAACTTTATAGTCTTGTTGTGTGGTCACATCTTTACATAATAAAAAAAAGATTTATGTCTGGGGTAGAACGTCCCTTGAGCGATTTGTGAGCCCTCAATCATAAAAAATAGGCATTTTTCCGATGTGGTAAATCTAGGTTATCATTTGTTTTATATGGGGTCTATCTAAAAAAATACTATGCGGATATCCATAGTCAGATCGGACCATCTTCTGTTTTATTTTCTTGAAAGGCAAACAAGAGATATAGAAATAACATATAAGAGCATATTAGAAATTCTATGTTTATGTACGTCAGTTATTCATCGTGTTTTTTCCACTTGGGACAAATTCTAAACAGCTAATATTAATATTAACTATTCTGGTAGGATTTTTTTTAGTTGCAGGACCTTTTTTTTAGAATTAATCTCGTCTAACTAGTTCAGTTTCTTGCAGCCTTTTTTTTAGTTTTTTTTTTCCATATTTTTTTTCTATATAATCAAGTCATTTCTGACACTCGCTGGCCACTGCGCGGCACCGATCGCTTCGCTCGCTCGGCTCGTGCGTAGGAGGTCACAGTTCTAACCTAACCTAACCTAACCATTTTTCTTTTCATAAGTAACCCCGTCTAACTAGTTCGGTTCTCGATAGCCTGCTAAAAATAATCTCTTTTTTCCATATTTTTTTTCTTAATAATCTAGTCGTTTCTGGCATTCGCTCGGCTCGTGCGTAGGAGGTCACATTACTAACCTAACCTTTTTTTTTTCGAAAATTGTTTGGGAAGTGATAATTTGTCAATTTCTTTTCGATGAACCATAGGTAACCCTAAAATAAAATTGCATTTTTAAATTATATAATTCCCAAAAAATCTTATTTTTGCCTTTATATTTTTTGTCATAGCAAATCGTTTATTGTCTACAGATTGTTTGCTGTAATAAATCATTTGGTTAAAGACTAAATGCCATAATGACATTATCTTTGGTAATATTCTGCCACGTTAAAATTTGACCAAATGAAAAAGTGCGTACTAAAATCAATCCAAATATTGCATGGGTATAAAAAAAATGTTGCTAAAATTTGTTTGGGTAGTGAAATTTTGTCAAAATCTTTTGGACAAAACGGCAGGCTCCCGGTTAAGCAATATTTGGATTTGTCAGTGTTTTCATCATTCATAAGTTCATGCACTGTGCAGGCTCAATACCAACCAACTATGACCCAATTTCATAATAAAATTGTTCCTAACTGAAAACGATATACCGAAGACCTAAATCATATTTATCCAAATCATGTCTTGAATAAAACGGCGTCAATTTCCGGCACCTACAATAACATCGAAGATATGTCGGAGATATAATATTCTATTTTTCCTCTTCCTCGAAACTCGAGACTAGGGTCTTTGATGTTTATTTCCTGTGGATGTCAGCTCCATTGGTACGGATGGCCTAATATTAGGCACAATGATGGTGGTACATTTAATAAGAGCTCGTGGCTAAATAATAACAACCGCTCGTTGCCATCTGTGGATGGGTGGTCAACCATTACACACCGAGTTTCCTCCGTGCCTCGGAAAGCACGTTAAGCCGTTGGTCCCGGTTGTCATTTGTAGATCTTTGACAGTCGTTACCGGCAATGACCCGAAAGTCTGACAACCAGTCTTACCAATGGTTATCGTATTACCCAGTACTGACTGGGTTGTGGAGGTCAGTCAGGCAGTCGCTTCACGTAAAATGCTGGTATTCAGCTAGACTGGAAGCTGACCCCAACATAGTTGGGAAAATGCAGGCATATGATGATGCTGATGGTAGATTTAATTCTAGAATGTGTTAACACATAGACTTGCCATGGTGTGAGGAATTACTTTATATGGCAGGTACTATATTCAATTATCACCTACAAGTGTCAAGACTTAAATGCAAATACATCCAGGGTGCACTGTACTAGCCAGTTTTATTTAAATACTGCCTTGTCAGGAACAACCGTTGTTTTTTTGGTCGCACCAGACACAGACACTGTGGTACCATTTTAAAAAGCTAACGAGACAAGCTAGATTAAAAGAGCTACAAGCTAGTCATTTCTGTAATTTGTACGTTAAATGTTTTTTATTTATTTTGAGAAAAGTGTTTTGAAAAATAAGGCAAGTTTCAAGAAAATTTCTGCACATGAACTCTACGGCGGCGCTTTATTTCCAAAGGTAAGGATTTATTCGTTTATAAGCTATCAAAACACCATCAATTAAACACTGAAGGGAAACTGTTAAAAATCTACTAGATTTCATACAATTGGCCGTATATGGTGGAGAGGTGGATAATTTTCAAAACAACCCATTTTGGTCCCCAAGTTATTGGGGATCAAAATTGTTGCAAATTAGGTCTAGTATCACTCATTTCAAGGAATGCACCCAATTACCCTGTATAAACCGTACCACCGCGTTACGCTTTCGTGCCAAATAGGTAGCAAAGCGTGGCACACTCCACCAACAGTGACGCTTTAATTATATGGATTGTTAATTTGAAACGTGAGCTGCATAGGAAACGATCGCAGTGGCGGCGCTCGAACTGATACTAGTAATAGTGCTGACATTCCGCTTACCACGTGTGTATATACACGCATGTTGGTTAGCTAGCTATTCTAAAAAAGGAAGTTGTCGTTGTTCCCTATAATCAGACTATATACGTAATTTTTCCACTGCTTGAACATCACCTCATGGCACGTTGCGACATCATCATCATCTTCGTGCCCTTGTTCCATTCTACTTGGGGTCGGCGCATACCTTTTCTTCTTCCATTCTCCCCTTTCAACCGTCACTGCATCATTTACTCCTTTCTCTTTCATATCATCCCTCACACAATCTATCCATCTTTTCTTTGGCTTTCCTCTCCCTCTCCATCCATCAACATTCATATCCATCACTCTTTTAGTCGTTAGCACGTTGCCATGTCGTACCGTTGACGTGAATCGTAAAGAATCTTTTCGCAAGTTGTTTGTTTGCCTCGGAGGCGCAGGATTGCATCGTTAATAGGGTATAACTGTTGGCCCGTAGGCTTTTTCTCTGTGAAAGTAAGTTGGCCGTAACCAGCCACGCATGCCCCCCGTGCGGGTTGGTGCATGTAACAAATCTTCAATTTTTGGTTCTTCTTCCCTCACGATATTTTCCTACAGTACTGTTTTGAGGGCAGTGGTGATTAAAAGATACACAAAATAGTTTGTCTGCCTGGATTCGAACCAACGACCTACAAGTCAAAAGCGGCGGCCATATCCACTGGGCCATTATTGATGACCGGCAATGGTTTATCTGCACTAAATTATCTAATCGAATCAATGTTAGACGAAATAGAAACATGAAAAAATG
This sequence comes from Standfussiana lucernea, assembly GCA_964057025.1. Classification (NCBI taxonomy): domain Eukaryota; kingdom Metazoa; phylum Arthropoda; class Insecta; order Lepidoptera; family Noctuidae; genus Standfussiana; species Standfussiana lucernea. Next base: position 12,060,466 of record OZ059805.1, read on the forward strand.
CAGGAGTATTAAATTCGCGTACTAACTAGGTAGGGTTCGGCTTTCAGTCTGACCAATTGGTTTCGAAAACCTGTACTTTACATTGATTAACGTCATCTTTGTAATTTTGACGAAACGGCTTTAACAATTAATTTTTCAATTCAATATTTGGTCCAGAGGGTGAAAATTACAAAAAAAAAGTTCGATTACTTCGAAACCACTCAGATTGGACCCATAGTTATTGGGGTCAAATTTGTTGAAAATTAGCTCTAGTATTACCCATTTCAAGGACTGTAGCCAATTACCACTCACACTGTATTACAGAGCCCCCAACAATAACATTATTATTCATCACACGTCTACTCTGAGAAAAAAATACGTCTCCGATAGATTTCTTTTAATACGCAGTAATATCCGATAGTACGACATCCAGGATATGTGGTACATTATCAAAGACGGATCCGGATATCCAGTAACACGGGCTGACAGTCCGTGTCGGGTGTCAAGGTACTAGGGCCGCATACCACTGAGATGATGTGTTTATAATATGTAGTAGTAGTTAAAATAGATAAGATCACGCCTAAGGCCAACCTTCACTCATCTGCTTGTCGAATTTACAACAAACTGTTTTAAACAAACATATTAAAGAAAGGAAGAAAAAGGATTTATTACGATTAGGTGGCCTGATCAAATTAAGTCACGACTATTTAAAGTGTGACAGCTGTGAGTCTAGACCGATTTTACTTGACACCCTAATACCACCAAGTTTTAATACAATTATCTGTATTTTAAAATATATTCCAATAAGAAAACAGACAAAATGTAACATAGTTAATACTATTTAAAACCTGATGCCTGCCTTCCTGACAACCCTGCAGTAGGAACAAAAGCATCCCCTCACGTCAATTCTTCATCATAAAACAGCATTTATCGTAGAAAAAATAATTTTTCATCAAGCCCTTTTTGTTAACAGCCGAACTATAAAAATCACGCTCGACATTTGAGTGACATTGAAGAGACCAGTACATTATTAAAGCAAAACTCCGGCTTCCAGTATCACAGACAGTCAGTGTCGTGTGTCGCGAGTGTCACAAGTGTCACGAGTGTCAGCATATCTAGTGTCTAGGGCTGCCGGCTTGGTAATATCAAGATAGTAGAATAAAGTATTATTTGTTTTGGTAGTGAGAAATCTTGAAATGAAATAAACGGTAGAATACTATCTTTAAACGGTAGTTTTACCATGTTTTGAGTTTGTGTTGGTAAAAATCTCGTTATAAGCGCTAATAGTGTTAGTGACCATGCCAGTTTAAAAATGTTAGTGGTTGAATGTTTATATGTAAGGATAAGTAATTTTTTTTTAATACCAAATAGGCTTGCGTTTGGCCGCAACTCGCCCGATTTGGAGCGATGATGCGGCCTAGGGTGGAACATGCATGCCTAGAAGATACCGGGTCACATTTGGTCACTATCCTTAGTTATCTCTACCCAATGCTGAGCTTGCGTAGTGGGTTACGGCACACTGCCTTTTACAAAGAGTAGGTCTGTGACCGAATAGTGGAAACATTTACGTTGATTTGCTTTGCTACCTTAGAAACTTTACCTTACCGTACCTTCACCGTTGGAAAAATAATAAATGTTATAAGACGTACTTAAATTAAAAAAAAACTACTAACAAACACTCTACTTATCAAAAAAAATATTTCTTCTAAACAAAGTTTACACAATTTTTACAACTATCACTTTGCGAGCGTTCTTTTTAAAACTTGGAATAACAAACTCCAAGAATCTGAAAGTTTTAAAATCAATTTTAATATTTGAATTCACGTAGAACCCTTATTATCTACTCTCTCCTGGGACCGCCCCTAACTTAAAACCAAAGTTACCTCATATACTATTTAACTATTTGACAACCCTACCCAACCTTCGTTTATTTTGGTAAATTGAGATGTTATCACACTTGCGCATGTCTCCGTCGTTAATTTAGTACGCCCTTTATTTGTCTAATGTTTGGATAACAACTTATATACGCATAAAAAAAACGTATTATTACCCATTTTACAAATTATCAACAGAATATGTCCCCTATCGTAAATAAAAAAAATACAGGCTGCTCTGGCAAATGATTTATTGCATTTGGCTCTTCAACAATGGGTACACTATTACATTACATTTGAAAAAATAAGTCTTAGTCCCCATCACTTAAAGAATAGCACTAATACACGTTATAAAACAACGTAAAACAAAAGAATATAAATACAACATAATTAAAACAACAGAAAAAATATTCATAATATTAAGTACAGAATCAGACATTATACGGCAAGATAAGGCAGATTTATTTAAAATCCGGAACCAATATTTACTTATCAACCAGCATTTTTTGTTGCCATCCCAGACATAAAGCTAAAATAACTCATATGCTTTAAAACTATCATCAAATTAAGTACCCACTAGAACAAACGACCTAACGAACTTTATAACTGGGTTTTAGTGCTTTTAATTTTTACTAAATAAACGGTATTAAAAGTTCCAAAATATATTATCGTAGCGTACATTTTTAGTTGAGTTAATAAAACTTGGGGTAGAGGTAATCTGTTCATGAATGACCAAGTGTTTCATGATTAAAAGTTAGAATAGATGTTTTGATACTTTGTAAGCAAAGCTTACAATAAATTATTCAGCTTAAAATTAATGGGATATCTAAAAACTGCGAAGAAAACGGTATGTCCTACAGCGAAAAGTTTGAAGACATGTGACATCTGATAAACCTTACGGAGAGGTTTGAGTCATGGCAGTAAAGACATTAAATGGGTTTTTATATGAGTCATCATCATCTACTTAGCCTTTTCTGTAATTCCACTTCTCAGAGTGGCAATGGGTATCCAAATAAAGTTGGCCCAGAACTATAGTACAAGTTTAGTGCCTTCAGTAGCGTCCTTAAAGAGCAAACAACAGGACACAATATTAAGTGCCCCATCGTTTGTGGAACAGCACCACATTTACACTTCAGGGCAGAGTCATCTATGAATCTCCACCTGAATAGATTTCCTTGCTTCAGCCAACCCGGGTCCGGAGGCTTTTTCGGTTAGAAAAAGGAGGAGGTACTCAATTCAGTTGTATTTTTTTTTTTGTGTTTGTTACCTCATACCTTCGTCATTTATGAACCGATTTCAAAATACTTCTTTTGTCTGAAATGATATACTTCCCAATTGGTCCCATTGAAAAATCATCAAAATTGGTTCAGTAGTTTGGTTTTATCTAAATCAAAATAGCTGAAAAAATCCAACTAAAATAAATCACAAAATTGATACTTGACAAGCATTTGTATGTGATACGATAAATGGCAAAAAAGGCAAAAAAGTCAATACAAACAATAGTCACAGACTTCCGAAAATAAAGTTATTTTCCATTTTTTTAGTGTGTTTTTTGGAAGTCGGTTCTTTTTTTAATAACTAAAAATACAGCAGCTAAGGTATTGATAATACGCGAAAGTTTTCAGACCCATAAAAGAAACTACCTCCCTATCCGTTCAACTATTATCTTTATACTCATCAACTTTAAAACTATTATTAAACACTATAATACTCACGGTATCGATTAAAAAAACAATCAGGCAAGCACTGGGCGCATTAAAAGTTGGGGAAAGCCGGCACAAGTTTGTAATGGAGTTAGCAGAACTACACGAGGACGGAAGCATCACAAATTGCATTATGAGCCTCCGGGCATCAGTGAGTCAATGTTTGACAAATACTGACGTTGTTATGACGGACCTTCGTCTGGGCTTTAACGTTTTGTAGGTCTAGTTTAAGTAATGCTTACTCCAGATTTTTTATTGAATAAATCATAGTCATAATATCACGCCTGTAATCCACGAAGGGTAAGGCGGAGGTGTACCCCTTAGTCATTCGGAAATTACGCCAGTTATGTTGAAGTCCCATGTAATAAGGGCACAAATTCAGACTCCGCGGCTGCTACTGAATTTGTTGAATAAGTCTTGCAATAATTACAAACGATTGTTTCTTTGTTTGTCCAAACTATTCATACAATTGCGATGGTGTTGAGGTAAGTTGCGCGCACTTGCTAAGGTTTCCAAACGGATAAAACGATTTTCCGTGCGAACTAAGCTATTGGTATAAAGGAAGATTAAACTGAAAGATAAGATTAAATTGTGGAATGGAAACTGTTAAGTTGTTATAGCGCAGCTGGCACATTTGATAAGCTTTGCTGAAATATTGCCGCGAAGAACACAGTCTTAACATAATAAAATGTTATTGGGTTTTTCATATAGAAATTATTCATTATCAGCCCGGAATTTAGAATTATCCCTGCTTGAGGACTTTAACATAAGCAGAAAAAATGGAGTTACTTTAATTATATCTCTGCCTAGCCTTTCCGGGATTACAGGCGTAATGTTGTTTATGTTGTATCTATTTATGATACATTTTCCCCAAGCATAACACAACAAACAGGAGCAAACAGGCGCAATCCGGTGAGCCGTGAAATAATAACGACTACTGACGCATGACGTGTGAAGGTACATGTCATTCACTTCTCCAGACATGTGAGGCGAGGAGGAAAAAGGATATCAATTATAAATATTATGGGGAAAGCGTGGTTTCCTTTTTTTTTTGTTCATATTCATTGTATTAATATCGTTAATAGCTGTGTGCTAGGGTTCAAAATCTGGCTCTCACAGACCCGGGAAACATTCCACAAAATGGAAGCGGCCTGTTCTCACTTACGAAGCAGTGGATAGAACAAGGCTTCAAATGATCAATGATATAATCCGAGATAGGCAAAGCTACTTCTACAAATAAAATTAACACAATAAAAATTTGAGAAGCATGTCTAAGCTACGTTGAAGCTTATATTGAAGCGTACCTTGTGCATACCCGAGTATTCAGAAAATTAAACATAAATTCCGTTGTCATCATTTTAATCACGTCAATTTTCATATTTCGATCGATTGTAGTACATCAATTAAACTAGCACACAAAAAAACCAACCAATGTCATTTCATAATTAAATTCTATAATATCCACTCCATTTTTTCAAGGAAACAAGAACCATTTAAAATTATTTCGAAATAAAAACATTGTAGGAACTTCCGAATCACACCACAGTTCACTCGACGCCGGATATCAGGCCCTTAAATCCGGGTAAAAAGAATAAAAAGATGGTTAAAAGCTTAGCAAGTATACCGAGCGCGAGCTCGACGAGGGAGCGTACTATCGGGTGTCCGACCGTCCGGGAGGTGTCCGCTTTTCCGAGCGTGTTGGGGTGATCGGACGACCCACTGTCCGGCCGCGAACCGCAGTTAGGAAAACTTTTGCTAAATTTAAGGTGTTAAGGTGAAAGTCCCAGTTTGCACTGTAAGTGACGTTTGAAATTCTCTTTGAGTTTTGATCAGCTTTTTATTTTAACTGCCTAGATTAAATAACATTGCACTTATGTTTTAGAGTATTTGCTAAGTTTATTCTAGTTTTTTTTTGTCAGTACTCCAAATAAAATATGTACTGGATTTTGAATAGACTTACATATTATCTAGATTTATACTCAAAAGCCTCACAAAGTATCTAGAACATAATTATACACTATGCCTGTAAACCCGCAAGCCTAAGGAAGAGGTGTATCTATAATACTCCCACATTTCACCAATTATGTTTTAGTCCCATGTAAAAGGGGACGAGCCCTTTGCCATCAAACTAGCTAGATTTTATGTTGGATTCTCGAAACAGGATCAGCCCGCCCCAAAGCCTGCCTTTCAAAGTTAGGAAACCACCTAGGTTAACCCTTTTACCGGTATTAGTTCCGAAAACCGCTCAAACCAATCGGGGTTAATAAACCAATACAGGCGGTTATGTTTCCTTTACCAATTTGAAATTTCGGTTTCCATTTTGCCAAAATAAATCTTTGCTTGACTTACAGCCCGTTCACACGAGGACGATTAGTTTGTTTTTTTGACGAATCGTATTTTTAACCGATTCGCCAATATTTTTGACCCGCAATGCTTTTGAAATGCTCGTGTTCATACGCATCGCGAATCGTAAAAATGATAGACACGTCTTTAATCACGTATCGTCTTTTAAAAATCACGTACGTCAAAAAACAAGAATCGTGATTTTTTGTGACGGATTCGCTGATGCGCTCACTCCCGAAAAAAACACAAAACTAATGTGAACATCAATTCGTTTTTTTTACTGGATCGTGATAAAAAACGATTCCATATGCAATGTGAACGTCCATCCGTCACGACGTATCGTGTTTTATGACGGATCGTTAATGACGGAAGCCTTGTGAATGAGCCCTTAGAACTTCTATTTGATCATCCTATTTTTATTTTAGATATTTTTGTATATAATATACGCGTGGTAGATTATTGCCCACGCCCTCTCAGAGAAAAAGGCCTGCGCATCAGAAGTGGGAACGTTATACGCTAAATATTCGAAATGATAGAAAATAAGCCATCCTCTCTAAGCTATTATGCTTATTAATCATGGATATTAATATAGTTTGAACAAACAACTAATTGAAGTAATTAAAAAACAAGGCTTTTTTTAAACCTATGTCATTTTTGCTTTCAGCATCCACAAGGAGAATAAAAACACATTATCTCATTGCGTACTCTCTGTGCTTCAGCAAAGGCATGCTAATGATTTTATTTTCAACCAAGCAAACGAGAACTGTAGGACAACAATTAGCCACCTCACCCCGCAATGTTTAAGACTTACAAATGGGTGAAACGTTCTTTGTTTTCTGGAATCCATTGTGTTGTGCCCGCAAATATTTTGAATCGTCGCGTAGGGTTAAGTCGTCCAAAATGAAATAAATTAATAGTAACTTGGTAGATACCTGTAAGATGTACATTTCATGTTAAGCATGCATTCTGAAAGTATTTCGCCCTGTTTTACAAACATGTTTTAAGCTATATATGTCTGACAACTTCAACACCGTCCTGTCGGAAAACACCTACATACATGGGTAATGTTGTACCCTGTCTAAATTACCGGTAATAGGTGCACGACATGTACCAAAAAGAAAATCTTCCAACAAAATCTTATTTAAAACCTAAAAATAAAATTCTAACTGCCTCCAACATACTTCCGTAAGTCATCAGTGTGGTGGATCGCGGCGAAAGCGCCATCTGTGGCAACTGCCAGATGTGGCAGATGGCAAGTTGGCAAGTTCTGATTTATTGCCACATCTAGGCAGATGCGCTGCTATTGATTAGAGCAGGCTTGAGATGAGGAATAGCGGGTAAATTAGAACTCATAGTGGATGGAAAAACTGTTTAATGAAATATTGATAAAGTAAATCACGTTAGGGGGGGGGGAGGAGCATGCGTTTTGGGGATTATCTCTTGTACATTTTTAGGAGCTCGTGGCTAAATAATAACAGCCGCACGGGTCGATCTTCAAGGTTAAGCTGCGCTTGCCAAGGTCGGTCTGTAGATGGGTGACCACCATTACATACCGAGTTTCCTCCGTGCCTAAAGCACATTAAGCCGTATGTCCCGGCTGTTATTTGTAGATCTTTGACAATCGTTACAGGTAGTCAGTGGCCCGAATGTCTGACAAACAGTCCTTACCAAGGGGTAATGTATTAACCAGTACTAAATGGGTTGTGGAGGTCAGTCGCTCTATGGAGCGACTGCCTATCTGACCTCCACAATCATGTATACCAGTATTTTATATGTAAAATTGTTGTAAAATTGATGTATTCAGCTGCATCCGGTAAGACTGGCAGCCGACCCCAATAAATTTGGAAAAAGCCTATCCAGATGATGATGTCTCTTGTACATTCTGGCGGTCAAAAAGTGCTGATTATATCAGCCCAATTTGAATGAATGACATTTGATTTTGCAAATAAACGACTACATACGATAGATAATATAACATTAATAATTTTTATTTATCTTTTGATTTTGGTGTATGTTAATTCATAAGTCAGCCTGTGTGATGCTTACCTCAAAAGATCAGTTCAGGCAAACTTACATGGTCCTCATGTAATCTTATCTATTACAATGAAATTGTATGGACTTTAAAAATGACTTTAACCTCTGAGTTTTTCCGATTTTCTTCTCAGAGTAATCGTCTAGAAACGTCTTAATTGATTAAGACGGTTTTAAAAAAGCATTGCTTTTAACTAATTTACAAAAAAAAAAAAAAAAAACATTGTACACATATGCAATGGAATTCCCTGACTCCTGCGATAGTTAAAACTGTGTTGCAGGAGCCAGTGTCCTCCCCTAATTAAAGAAACATTTGTTTTATGACAAAAAATAAAAAAGCAAACAAACGAAAACTTCCACTTTCCTTGAAAAGAGAGAGAGAAAAAAATATATATAAGTATACAAAATTAAAAATAAAAGAGAAAAAATAATAATTCAAAAACTAAATTAATATTAATTAAATTCTACTAGAGCGCGTGTTTTTGTTTATGTACGGGTGTGCGTGTGTGTGTGTGAGTATAATGAATGTGTGTGTGAGTATGTATGTGTGTATTAGTGGGTGTCAGTGAGTGTGTGTGTACAAAATAAATGTCTTCATAACAGGATGCCAAAATTAACTGGATTTGTATCCAGTTAATTTTTTGTTTTTGATTATGAGCTGAGATGATTATTAGCGACTTACATATGTAGTTTAATCAAGTGTGGATTTAGACACATGTTGTATACATAATTTATGCCATCCAATAACACGCTAAAGTTTGTGCTGAATTAACTAGTTTGATGTATCTAAGATGGTCCATCTTCGGTAAAGGATAGCTATGGTTTGAGTTATATTTGGTTAACATGCCACATGCCAAGGATATAATTTAAATCCATTGACACGCAAAGAAGAAAAAATATACCACGAAAACGACATTTTCAATTGGCATACTTATGGCATATTTTCAACTTATTGCCTTCAGAATTGCCTTCAAATCAATTCGTTCTGCTATGCGTATTATGACCAGCTTATGTGTGCAGTTCAAGATGACGTTGTCAAGAAGAATTGCATCGAAATGTAAAACTTGGTACAATATTTATTATAGTTCTGTGTTTCCCCGCCTACACTGATAAATTGGTTGAACTGTTCATCGATCTTTTGACAGGATTGATAAGATTTTGGGCTGATGTCAATTCAATAATATTTTTGACTTTTCCATGGCTTTTTTCTCGCCAATTAACGTCACTTTTTCTGTCCTCTGGCCCTCTGATATGCACATATTTCACAGCTACAGATTCACAAACACCGTGCTTCCTTTCATTTGTCTCGTCCTCAACGAATATAAATGATTCGGACACCACTTGACATATAAATTCGGGTGCCTGCTTAACTCCGACGGTATGCGGAACCGTTACATCTGATTTGCATGTCGATCCTGTATCTTCCAGTTACGAAGACTGATAGATAAGACTTGTGCATACCAAGTCTGCAATGGTTCAATAACTCAGGCATTTGGATTGGCACGAGTAACGAAATATTGGAGAAAAAAAACATTTTCGTCAAGAAAGCCAAAGAAATGTTCATTTTTAGGTTATTTTTGTTTTACCGGATTTCCACTGCAAATTTTTGCTGCCAAGACCACATGCAATGTTACTTAAAAATAAATATTGGTAATTTAGTTTAGTCGTAATAATCATTTTATGTGAACAAACATTTGCTTTTGCAACGCTTGGATATAAGATAAGTATCTACTAACAAAATTAAATTAACAATAGTTATAAGAAGAAGTTAGTTGATAGAATTAATTAAATTCAAGTTTTTAAACTGACTTACTAACACTATCATTAATACTTTATACGTTATATTTAACTTTTGTTTTGAGTTCCGGATATATCGGGAACTCAAAACAAATAGTAAACATGGTAATTATCCCGTTATTGGTGATAATAATAGTTCAAACATATCTTTAAACAAAAACAAACACACCAAAAAACAACAAAACAAAAACAAAACTAAACATGTCTTTGCATTGTATAGATTCAATCTCTTAGTATTGTCTAATTGCATGGCACATGAGTGAGTACTATGTACGATAAAGCTACCATTTACATCTTATATTGACTCGCATTTTCCCTGGTGGCTGAGAGAATGTCATGCTCACTAAAATGTCTCGCTGATGGTGGCGCGTGTGTAGGGTCGTTTAGTTCCCTTCAAAATGGTTGAGTTGAATGATGGCTGATCCATGCGTCATGTTCGTGAACGGGCGCTGTCAGTAGGGACTGGTCATCTCGCAGCTGCCATGGATTATTGTATTTTTGAATTGTTGATTTTATCTTTTTACTCTGGACGCTCTTACTCACACGTCTTTTTACATCGTTCTCACATGTATGTATAATCTCGACGTGAATGATGTAACCAAGATTTTGTTAAAACATATTGATTTAAAAGAGTGTCCATGGAGTTTCTTGCCCATTCTTCTCCATAGGATCTACGCTTTCGAATGGGCAACTACAGTACTTTCACAAGTTATTAAGCCCCGTGCAGGGACTGTAGCTTAGTTAATTTTTTGTGTTTTGACATTCAAAAGTGCCTGTAATGGTCTAATTGAAATAAATGCTTGAGTTTGAGTTTTTGAGTTTCATTGTAATATCAGACCCAGAAAAACAACAAATATACAAAAACAACAAACAAACATAAAAACAAAAAAGACAAATATTTTCTTTCCCCCACCAAGTCCGAGCTATGTTGTTGAAATGTAATATATATTTTTTTACAAATCACGTATGTAATTAAACGTATGTAACCACAAAGCATCCAGGTACCAGGATTACATAAAAACAAGCAGCCAGGCAGATGTAATTGTTCGCTGGTATCGATACAACATCGACGCGCCACCGACAAACAATAGCGCTCTGCAAATTGGAAACACAAAACGTGACACTACGCTACGTGTTTGCATTGAGATTTTATTATTTTCATATATCCCTAGTACATTGTAGTATGTTGACATGAACAAAAATTTATTAAACAATTTTTCATAATTAAAATGGAATGTGAATGGCCTGCAGTGGGCGAAAATTGGCCAAAATACGCAGAATTTATCATTGTGTGATGCAATTATTTTGTCTTATTTAGCAAGAGGTAATTGTGTTCACAACTGAAAAACAAGAACCTGTCTTTGGCTTGTATATTTATTATTATTATCTCCTTTATTTAATTTTCTTACTTATTTATTACATTTTTAAATATTATTAAAAAAAAAGTAGCCCACAAGTATCGGGAACCGGGTCCAAGATACAGGTCAGGGCTCCAGAGGGAGGAACCTTCTAACAATGCGAGCCGTGTCCAGGAGAACCGCTTTCTGAATCAAGCCCTTGATCCAGCTACCTAACGAGAGCCTCCTCAGGTATTGGTCGAGGCTCTTGACAATTAAACCATTGGCTAAAACGACTATCGGCACAATGATCGCTGAGTTCACATCCCAGATGTCGACAAGCTCGCGAGCCAAGTCAAGATACTTGATTTGCTTATCTTTCTCTGCTTTCACGAGGTTCTCGTCATGCGGGACCGTTATGTAGATAATTATGAGCGGCCTAATTCTGACAGAAACATAGTGTCCCATTCCGACGAGCCCCAGCCAACAACAGACCTAGACAATGCCTACTCATTGTTTGAGTATTTGATAAAATAAAGTTGACAAAACTGTACCTTTGCCTTTAAAAAGATAAAATAAACAAACCCCTTTCTCAAAGTTTGGACAATCTTCGATGAGATATATAAAATAAAACAAAATAGTTAGGTACTAAGCACACTTTTCAAAAATAATAAAAATAAGTAAATGTAGAAAATATGCTTAAAATTTAAGACAAGGAATATCCATTACAAGACTTTTCGGCTTAGTTCTTTAGTTTTCCGAATATTGAAAAGACGATTTACAGCTCTGAAAGATTTATCTTTATTGAATAATGTCTTGGCATCAAAGCCTATAAAATTGTCAGTGAATATCTCATTACAGTGGAAGTTCTTCGAAGTATCTGTACCTACAGTTACTGGAAATATGAAAAAACACAAAAGTACATATATAACAACTGCCGTGAAATAAAGCAAAGGCAAAATAAAACAATTTAAAAACTAAGATAACTAAACTTTGGACACCAGCCCGTTATACAATACAACAACCTTGCCCCTATTTTTTAATTAGAGTTAAAAAAAACATAGCCTTAAAAAATTACTTACTAATCACACTAACATAGCACAATCTGTTACTAACCACTAACAACTTATGGACTTATCAAGGTCTGAATTAAAGATATTTTATTTTATAGCATAATACCATTAACAATATTTTAAATCTGTGCTCACCTACACGTCATTAATTTAATAGTCACTCAAATACAATTTTTATTTTATCGAATCCAGTTCTTTGATCGCTCTTAAGACACTACCACTAACACCCTGGCCACAAAGATCCGGCTCCAAGGACTGACATGGCGAGCCACAGTTATTACTTGAAGTCTTCAAGATATTGAAAACTATACCAACTTAGAAACACAACACTATCCGTCTTGTGTGCCTGCCTTTAAGTCTGACATCTGAAACAATCCCTATGAACGCAAACAATATTGCAGCTTCACTGTAATAGATGAATAAACAGAAATAGATGCGCTTCGAAAACGTTTCAACGAATAATATTGACATTTGATGTAGATTCAAACGGTGCATTGTGAGCTATGCTGTGATTCGTTGACAGAGAAATGTGAGGTGCGTATGTAGTCACTACTTGCACATAGAAATGATGTGTGTAGCCATGTACGTTGACAATCATAGCACGTAGCTTTGTGAAGTTATGAAGCGAGAGAGACGTGAGGGTATGCTTGTATGCAGCTAGAAAGCTGCTTTAGGGCTCCGTTTCTTCGTCAAATAACTAATAGGGAAGCTTGATCTTAAATTACTGTCGTGACATTCAAGATAAATAGGTACCTGCACTAATAAACTATTTCTGCTAAAGGTTATATAAATTAAATAAAAATAAATCATATGTAAGTTATAAAAAGTTCATTTGAATTCAGGATGTACATTATTTACAAACTAAAAATAGATCTAAAATAATGAAAAAAATAAGTACAAGTCTCAAAATTAGAAAAATCAAATAATTCGTCCACATCGTTGTCAATAGGAAAAGTCTAAGTTACAAAACTATTTTACATGGATTCTTTTAAATTATTTAGAACACTGAGTTAGACCAACTAAGAAGTGTTAAAGTCACCTTTCCATTCCTACAGAATCTGCCAGTCCTAGTCTTAACTTCTAAAAGAACTCCCGCCGTCTCATCCGTATAAATAATATATCGGTAATCCGAAGTATCCCGGAGTTAGCTGAAACTCTCAAAGAGTCCCCGGCACTAATTAATTGGGTCTATTTATACATCTGATGCCGTGCGACTTCGTGCGAATTTCCTATCGATATTCGATATCGGTTTGGAAGACCTTTGCCTATAGGTTTCGTGTTTGTGATGTGTTTTAAGTTGAAAAAAAGGCTGAAGTATCGCTTTTAGGCTATGTTTAGTAAATTTACTGTTAGAAATATTTATTATTTGGTAACTGGTAACATCAAATAATTGTATGTGCTGTGGTAATTGTCTATGAAACTCTATCATGTCTCTGTGTGCTAACGTTGTGCAGAATAAAATAAAATGGTTCCTTTGAAATTCACTGAATTACGTCGTTTTAATATTAACTTTTAACAAAAAGTTCAGTTTTACATAACATTCATTTCCAGGTTGGGTCAGGACAGATGGGCCGATTGCCGACAAATGGATGATTTGGACTCTATAAAACACGTGCATATTTGATCACTTTTGATCATACCCAAACGACGTTTATGGAACATCGTGGTTTTTTCTCAATCAGTTATATCTTCTTTCTAGTTGATAAGATGTCCCTAGATGACAAGATTATTGTAAAATTACAAGATTTGATACATGGGTTGAAAATCTAATGAACAGGCTTTCTTCTTAAAATATAAGATGACAAAATAATGTTGATTTGTACTCGCAGAAGGAAAACGTTAATTTTCTTTCTACTAATCAACATAATTTTGTCATCTTATATTTTTTCTAAAAAATAAGATATTAGCATAGCAGACACCAGGGCCATAAGGTCCGAGCGGTATATTTTGACGCCCTTTTTTTTTTTTTTTTTTCTTATTTTCTATATGTATGTACATATTTTTATTATTATTTTAAGCATAGATAGATAATTATATAAATAAAGTAGACATTAGTTACAGTAAATTCTTGAGATACCGTAGTGAGGCGAACAGAGTCTTAAAGACACTTGAAGTAATGAAAGATAGAACCTTAATAACCTTAATTAAGCATCTTTCAATGAAACGTAGGAAATTGCCGTAATATTTTGTTCTCATGAAATACTTGAATAGGTTAATGTAGGTGTGACTGTTCCTAAATTACCCTAGGCTGATAAAATTTTCGTTTTTCCTAATTCATGGTAATATTAGTATGAAAGTCGGTTTCCCTGAGGGGGAAAGGGACGCGCCCCGCCTTCCGCGCGCCCCTGTGAGGTTCGTCCGCCTGACTGGATTTCCTCCCCACCGGTATAAGAAAGTGGACTGAATTCCCAATTTGGGGCTGCCCTGTCCCGACTTTGAAAGCTAAGGGACAGGGAGGGGACGCAAGGTGAAGTTAGTATTGGGAATTCACTGTTAAGACACATACATGAATAATATCAAATCATATAAGACCAAACAATAATAAAATATGACTCTAATAAGACGAGAGGGCGCAAAATATGATATATTGTAGTAAAGGTGGTAATAGGAACGTTACGCTTGCGCTTAAGAAATTCATTATATACAGTTACGTTAACTTTATTATTTCTAATGTACTACGAACCCATTTCTATGGCATGTAATCCGGTACAATAATTGCCCCAGTACGTGACTGTTAGACCTAAGCGCATAGGTCCACTAAGGACACTGCTACGAATTCTAACAGAACACGCTCCCTAAGCATTCTTCACATGTCTTTCTCAATCCTAAGGCAGAGTTCTGAGAAGTCCAGCTGCCATTGAGGAAGGTATGTTTAAATAGTTTTTCCTACACGCGTATTCACGTTAGTACACCCTTACGGCAGTCTACCCCATCAATATGATAACACACAACTTGCACAAGCGCACCGCAGACTCAGTCTGTAGCAGAACATATTGCGATTGTTATTGGTGAACGCCGAAGTGGTAGTTCTATCGTCACTTCACATTTCCTTACTCTTCCCCATGTCGTTGGTTGCGTGTCTCGCTAAATAGTGTCGATTCAGTAATTGGCGTACCATATGCCTGGGTTTATTTTAACGAGACACAGTTAGTCCCTAGCGTTCCTTAGAACGGTGTTATCAGATCAGTTTGGGATAATTCGTGAGGCCTACCCCCACTCCCGGAAATGAGCGTCAACAATCTCTACGCAATGTCTCTGAGCTAGACCTTTATAGGAAGCAGTATTCATCAGCAGCGTTTGGTTGTTTTGTACCCCAAGTACAAGTCGGAATAATAACATTATCTGTTTTAATCAACTATGAATATTACGGTGTTGCCTACACCATTGAACAATATTATTTGTTCTAATCGTAATGCGAATATTACGGTTCGGCCTCCCTTTTGTGGTGCGTCAGGTAAAAGTCTCATCGTCAATAGTCGGGTGTATTATTGTACAGTGTAATGTATGCATTGAGGTGAATGTAGAGTAGTGGGAGGTTTTCGCCGTCTTCTAAAACCAAACGCAGGTGACGAATATTTGCCAAAGGTACGGAAAGTGGATATATGTATAACACATCAGATAATAGTATACATTGTGATGCAATATAGTAGCGGCTCCGTCAGCTGGAATGAATGATTATTAACAGTTCTTCTACACTACCGCCAGACTGCTACTATGAGCTATTAGTTAATTACAGTTAACACTTACCATGTGTTCATTGAAACTAGTCACAATTCACTTACAGAATACTGCACACATTACCAGTTTTGCCTCCGCCACACCTTATCTCTTTCCACTTCATACACTGATTTTAACTAGATTTATTACTACTACTTATATTTACTTATAAAATATTAATCGCTCTCTTACGACAGTCCACTGGGACATGTGCATCTTGGTACCAAGACTACGCTAATTTCACTAGCCTAACCTAGGACGTCCTAGAACTTCGTGGTCTTAATTTCACCATCTTGACTTATTTCGACTACTCTAAGGTCTGACCCCCTCCGTGATCTCAAACTAACTTAACTTTATTCGCTTATTTCGACCGAACCCTGTAGTGGTCTAAGACCGACTGCCTCAAGCTCCCTTTCTTCATCTCCAAACCTCTAAAAATACCACGCTTGCCTAACGCCCTTTTTTGCCATTGTTTTAAAGGTTCACTTCGGTCCAGCCCATAACGTGGTACCCAGATGTGCGCTAATATTGAAGAATGCACTTACAAACCGAATATTTTTTATCGTTTCTTAGGAATTTGTGGAAATATTAGTTTTGACCTGTCAGCCCGGCATTCATCCCTAACTCGCTTCCCATTAAATAGAGAATTTATGCGCTTACGAGTGGCTAATATTATTTTACAATTCTAAGAAGGGACGGAACGTTTTGTTATTAATTACAGTAACTTGTCAGGCTGTCAAGCCATAAAATAAAGGTTTAATATGCTTGTAAGTGTCCCGATACCGTGTGATGATGTTGAAATAAATATGGACTAAGATATTCGCTTAATAATTAGGAATACATGACAGGTAGTCACATTCCCCCCTCTGAAAATCAGACGCGTGACGCAGTACAGCGGATGAGCTTTCACAATAGGATAAACTGTGCCTTTCCATGACATTACTGGAGAGTTTGTATGTTCATATATTTGTTATGTTCACCTAATAAGAACATTATACCCGTTCTAACTGGACCATTAATCGAATAAGATGCAACATCTGCTTATAATTTTGCTTAGTTTCGCAGAAGTATGTTCAATCGTTTTATAATTCCTCTATTTGAACTTATTCTTCTTCAAAATATTCTTGTCATTTACAACGTTTCAGGTAATTTCAGAAGACCTGTGCATGCTTATAATTTTAGTTTTACATACCAGAGTCTCTTCTAAGAGTATATGTGCTATCGAGCGATGCTACCTACGCTGCTCCATCGTTCTTAACACAGCCTACCGCATCTGCCGCTGGACAGAGGCCTTTCCCATTGCACCTCAACGCTGAGTTAGCTGCTCGCAGCTGTATCCAGGAACAGCTGAAATAGTCGGCATATAGACATATTAGACTTTATTCCAAATAGTCGCCCCCCTCCGATTCGAAGAGGAGAGAGCAGTTCTGAAATCCAACTATAGTTGGAAAGCTGTATTAGAAAATGAATGTTATGTAATTTGAGATAACGCTCACTTGTACATTTATATATAGAATAAGAGCTTATCCAACATTAAAATCACAAAGTATCTTGTGAACCTTCATTGAGCAAATATAATCTTGACCTCGGTCTTTACTTTGAAATGTAGACACCCTAGATTATCCTAACAATTATTAGCTTATTAGGACAAGGGTTTATAACTTTCTCACTTGGAAATTAAAGTATTGGTAAGAATTTTAACCTTACGTTCCAATACTGGAACTGATTAGGTAGATTTATATAGCTCAAAACAATATATAATTATTGTTGAGTCAACAAAGTCATTCCACGTGACTACGAGAAACACTGGAACTGATTAGGTAGATTTATATAGCTCAAAACAATATATAATTATTGTTGAGTCAACAAAGTCATTCCACGTGACTACGAGAAACAATAAATAGCGTTCAATAAAAGTGGAACTTAGCTTCGTTACTGTAACTACGTTACGGCTGCCGTAGTAGTCAGCCCATATCAGCTGAATTTGATGGAACTTTGACCCAAGCGGCACGCACAAGCCAAAGGTTTAGACTGCCAAGCGAAGTTTGAAATATCCTGGAATTCGAAATAAGGCCACACGAGTATCTATGCAATTATTTGACACACGCTACTACAGCGTCGGGAAGTTTCAGGTTAACTTCCAATGATAATAGTTTAATGAATATCTTAGTTAACTAATCGACTAAGATCTAAATACTAATAATATAAAGTTTACCCATAGTTGAGGGCGTGTCTTATTTCTATGTTCACTCTCTCACGCACTCATATTCGTACGAATACAAACCGTGCAATTGCAAACATATGTCGAAATCTTGCTGTGTACTATCAAACACGAAACTTTCATCTATAGGGAATCGAACCCATCATTTTAGGTGCACTGAAACACAAGCAACCATCTTACAAACCGTTATTCACTAAAGAGTACCTATACGTATAACGTACGGGAATCGAACCCACTTTAACTAGTATCGGAACCAAAGCGTATTAAACCATTAAAACACGCGGGAATCGAACCCAAAATACGTGACAATGGAATGGAAGTATATAAACTGATAAATTATGCGGGATTTGAACCCGCTACCAGTGGTTGAAGAATTCACCCACGATAACCAAACCGTTTTCTAATAATAATATGTTATTATAGCCGTCGTAACTCTAGCAGTCTCTCACAATTCCTAGAGCCATATAATTACGTTGTGTTGTTATTGTAGTAACCCATAAATTGTCCTTTCTCGTTGCACTGAAGTGAATCAGTACATTTAATGACGAGAATCCTGGTCACGGCACCACATGTGACTGTTCCTAAATTACCCTAGGCTGATAAAATTTTCGTTTTTCCTAATTCATGGTAATATTAGTATGAAAGTCGGTTTCCCTGAGGGGGAAAGGGACGCGCCCCGCCTTCCGCGCGCCCCTGTGAGGTTCGTCCGCCTGACTGGATTTCCTCCCCACCGGTATAAGAAAGTGGACTGAATTCCCAATTTGGGGCTGCCCTGTCCCGACTTTGAAAGCTAAGGGACAGGGAGGGGACGCAAGGTGAAGTTAGTATTGGGAATTCACTGTTAAGACACATACATGAATAATATCAAATCATATAAGACCAAACAATAATAAAATATGACTCTAATAAGACGAGAGGGCGCAAAATATGATATATTGTAGTAAAGGTGGTAATAGGAACGTTACGCTTGCGCTTAAGAAATTCATTATATACAGTTACGTTAACTTTATTATTTCTAATGTACTACGAACCCATTTCTATGGCATGTAATCCGGTACAATAATTGCCCCAGTACGTGACTGTTAGACCTAAGCGCATAGGTCCACTAAGGACACTGCTACGAATTCTAACAGAACACGCTCCCTAAGCATTCTTCACATGTCTTTCTCAATCCTAAGGCAGAGTTCTGAGAAGTCCAGCTGCCATTGAGGAAGGTATGTTTAAATAGTTTTTCCTACACGCGTATTCACGTTAGTACACCCTTACGGCAGTCTACCCCATCAATATGATAACACACAACTTGCACAAGCGCACCGCAGACTCAGTCTGTAGCAGAACATATTGCGATTGTTATTGGTGAACGCCGAAGTGGTAGTTCTATCGTCACTTCACATTTCCTTACTCTTCCCCATGTCGTTGGTTGCGTGTCTCGCTAAATAGTGTCGATTCAGTAATTGGCGTACCATATGCCTGGGTTTATTTTAACGAGACACAGTTAGTCCCTAGCGTTCCTTAGAACGGTGTTATCAGATCAGTTTGGGATAATTCGTGAGGCCTACCCCCACTCCCGGAAATGAGCGTCAACAATCTCTACGCAATGTCTCTGAGCTAGACCTTTATAGGAAGCAGTATTCATCAGCAGCGTTTGGTTGTTTTGTACCCCAAGTACAAGTCGGAATAATAACATTATCTGTTTTAATCAACTATGAATATTACGGTGTTGCCTACACCATTGAACAATATTATTTGTTCTAATCGTAATGCGAATATTACGGTTCGGCCTCCCTTTTGTGGTGCGTCAGGTAAAAGTCTCATCGTCAATAGTCGGGTGTATTATTGTACAGTGTAATGTATGCATTGAGGTGAATGTAGAGTAGTGGGAGGTTTTCGCCGTCTTCTAAAACCAAACGCAGGTGACGAATATTTGCCAAAGGTACGGAAAGTGGATATATGTATAACACATCAGATAATAGTATACATTGTGATGCAATATAGTAGCGGCTCCGTCAGCTGGAATGAATGATTATTAACAGTTCTTCTACACTACCGCCAGACTGCTACTATGAGCTATTAGTTAATTACAGTTAACACTTACCATGTGTTCATTGAAACTAGTCACAATTCACTTACAGAATACTGCACACATTACCAGTTTTGCCTCCGCCACACCTTATCTCTTTCCACTTCATACACTGATTTTAACTAGATTTATTACTACTACTTATATTTACTTATAAAATATTAATCGCTCTCTTACGACAGTCCACTGGGACATGTGCATCTTGGTACCAAGACTACGCTAATTTCACTAGCCTAACCTAGGACGTCCTAGAACTTCGTGGTCTTAATTTCACCATCTTGACTTATTTCGACTACTCTAAGGTCTGACCCCCTCCGTGATCTCAAACTAACTTAACTTTATTCGCTTATTTCGACCGAACCCTGTAGTGGTCTAAGACCGACTGCCTCAAGCTCCCTTTCTTCATCTCCAAACCTCTAAAAATACCACGCTTGCCTAACGCCCTTTTTTGCCATTGTTTTAAAGGTTCACTTCGGTCCAGCCCATAACGTGGTACCCAGATGTGCGCTAATATTGAAGAATGCACTTACAAACCGAATATTTTTTATCGTTTCTTAGGAATTTGTGGAAATATTAGTTTTGACCTGTCAGCCCGGCATTCATCCCTAACTCGCTTCCCATTAAATAGAGAATTTATGCGCTTACGAGTGGCTAATATTATTTTACAATTCTAAGAAGGGACGGAACGTTTTGTTATTAATTACAGTAACTTGTCAGGCTGTCAAGCCATAAAATAAAGGTTTAATATGCTTGTAAGTGTCCCGATACCGTGTGATGATGTTGAAATAAATATGGACTAAGATATTCGCTTAATAATTAGGAATACATGACAGGTAGTCACATAGGCATTAACTTATTCAAGTATTTTTCCACTTGTTGCCAAGTACTATTATTAATGTATCCATTGTACTAAATGATAACAAACACGCAACAGCTATAGGGCTTTTTTTCACAGAAAAATTGCCGTTTACTCTTATTCAGAATATGTTAACATTTATTTGCCATTCCAAACATTTGAAACAATATAGTGTTTTTGTTCCTATTTAACATTTTCATGTGATCTATAATCATATATGACAATCGTTATTTGTGTTGCTAGGAGACATTTGAGCATTGTATCTAGTAATACATGAGAGAGTAATATACGATAAGATGCATTTGGGATTGTAGATGTCCATAGATATTGGCGACACTAGCGACCCTTGCTATCACATATTTCTGTAAACTAATTACCAAAGCAATACAGAAATCGTTCATATCTACATAGAAATTATAAATTGTCATGATGGTTTAGTGGTCACAAAGAGCAACAGATGGCCTTGGGTTCGATTCTCAGTGTTATTGGGTTTCTTCATGAGGATTTTTCAGCTTAAATACTTGCGGGTATTACATGACACTTACAAACAATAACTAAATGTTTGGGCACAGTTCTGCGAGTGGGATAACAAGCGTGATGTTATACGTAAAGTAAATAAATATTGTTGCCTTTTAGCTACACACACACAACAGAAATTATTGCCAGTTATTTATCGTTCTAAAAGCAAATAAGCATCAAATACCTGTAGGTAGTCCCAAGAATAGTTAACAACGTGTTAGGGATCGAACGTAACAAGCAACGCCCCTTATTTGGTACTGAAATAGAATATCTTAGAATATTGCTTATACACTCAACTCAACACTCAACACTCTCTGACACACCTACACCTCCTCTGTGAGCAGTGGGCGAAAAATTTTCATGAGGGCTTAATTTTTATAACAGTCATTTAGATATGTGAAATGAATTATAAGATATAAGATTTAAAGGTAGAACAGAAGCTAGAATGAGTGAATGAGAGATGATGAGATGAAAGAGATGTATGTATAAACGTGGGCGGGAAATGAATACATATGTAAGGAGCATAGTGTTCTGTGGTCTCACGGAAAAAAAGGTGTGAGTTTATGAATGTATGAGTGAGTGAATGTTCGTGAATGAGAAGGGGAGACAAAATATTTCAAAATTATAGAACCAGTAAATAAATATAATGTGATGAGAACCAAAATACATAGCAAAACCTCAAGAAAACGTTTTTCAAATCAAGCCTATCTCTTAAATTTATTAAAAAAGGCTACTTAACTTGCCTTTAAATAGTTTATCAGTGCCTCATCAGTTATCACACGAGGCATGTATTTGTTACGGTCATGCATACAGTACCTGAAATCAAAGACCTTAATAGTCATTCATAAAGCAAAGCATAATCGATCTGTGTTGTGTGTTTTAGAAACGTAAATGATGTAGAATTCAATAATACCTTTAAATAATAGATCACTAATAGTATGCGAGTCTGACCAAATGTATCGTAAAAAAAGCAAAAGGAGTTTGGCAGCTAGGAATCTGTAAATCTTACCTACCCAATGTCAAGAACGCGAGAATCAAGTACGTGATAGACCACAAACTGGAAACTCCCGTTAAACTATCTTCAAGTAAACCCTAACTCACATCACAAACAAGTTTCCTTCTTGTCCTAAACGGCAAATAATATATTATGGTCATCAAATATCGTTCAAGACATCTATGAAATATTTCACTGACTACTTAGTAACCATGCTGATTTTTCTTTGCAAACACCGCTTCATAATTATAGCAATGATCTTAATATGCGGCCGTAAAGGCAAGTTTACACTAACGACCAACGACCGAAAAGGTTACCCGTATAGAGGTTTTTTTAATCGAGATATTTTTTAGGGTTAGGTGAAAAACCATAGAGTAAAGGTTACCTCGTATTATAGGATTAATCAGCCTATAATAACCGGTTTACAAACAAAGTTCATTTTTGTACATAAAAAAAAAATATATATAGTGAATATGAAAATATATAGTGATAGTGCTATCCACACACCGTGGTTTTTTTATTCAAAAAAAATTACATGGGTTAACCTGTATAATGGTTAATCAAACATATGAGTTATAAGCTTGAACGGTTAACCTTTTAACCCGATTAATTGCACCCTGCCAACGACAGATAGTCAACATGAATTGGAAACCTACATCTCTATCGATGTTTTTTTTTTTTTTTGATGTTACGGGAACGTTCACGACCTCAGGTGATGCAACTGTCGCCATGACTTGCTTGTCGCTTGCCACTTAGGGGTAATGGGGATAAGAGAAATAATATTATTGATTACTAGCTGTAACGCATGCGTTGCAATGCCTTTTTTCAGAAACCTTCTTAAAGTATAAAATAAATAAATAAGCGGTGATGTGGTCTTAGAAGCAACCTATTAATTCTTGGCTTAAAGACACCCAGGTTATTGCTATCTGGAAACTCTAGCAAAGAATTCATTCATTTAAAACCCTTGAAGTACTACAGTGGAAAGTGTTCCGGGATCTCTGATCAATCACATCTCACACATTATTTTAAGAAGCATCTAAAGAAATGCGGTCATTCATTATATCAAACTTAGCTTTAGAAACCCAATATGTTTGTAAAAAAAATACTCTGTTGTGAAGGTCGCATATAGGCAGTCGTTACATGTTAAATTATATAGGACATCATTATAATCTGAATCTATTCAAACCTCGAGTGAGTCGGTTTCTTCTAGGCAAGCATGCTTCACCCTAGGCCGCATCATCACTTCACATCAGCCGAGTTACGACCAAACGCAAGCCTATATCGCATTAAAATAAATAAAAAATATGGTGTTCATCTGCATCCGGTAAGTCTGGAAGCCTACCCCGACATACTTAAGCTAAAGCTAGGCAGATTTTTTTTTATAATTAAATCTCAGCCATCTTTAAATTTGACCCTACACGTATGACGTAATTTCAAACCGTCGGCGCGTCGTTGTGAACATTCCTTATTTCGGTCACGTAGCAGTCATTGACCTGTTCCTTTATTGTGTTCTCCGCCAATTTCACTCCCTCTTTAAGGGCCCATACATAAAACGTTTGGCAAATAGCACCGTGTAGATATGTAGTCGTTTCTGTTATTTGGAAAAGAAGTGTGACCTTCCAAATAATATTCCAAGATCTTATATATGTATATGTTAATTATCTCACGCAGTTACCCATCCGTGCTAAACCGGGTCATGTCCACAAATCCAGACTCCATAGCTGCTACTGACAAATTCTGGATAGAAAAACCCAATAACATTTTGCCCGACCCAAGAATGGAACCCAGGACCTCATGCTCAGCAGTTGCGCTTGCGCATCTCGACCAACGAGGCAGTCGTCAGCAGTGATTTATGTTAAAAACAAATGCATTCGCTACCTGTTTAACAAACTTCGTCGAAATTCGTTCAGTATGGCTAGTTAACAAACAGATAGACATAGATACCTTCACATTTACATTTGTATGAAATTACAACTAATTTCTATTCCACAAAGACAACACCCCAATAGCA
This sequence comes from Standfussiana lucernea, assembly GCA_964057025.1. Taxonomy (NCBI): domain Eukaryota; kingdom Metazoa; phylum Arthropoda; class Insecta; order Lepidoptera; family Noctuidae; genus Standfussiana; species Standfussiana lucernea. Next base: position 12,085,001 of record OZ059805.1, read on the forward strand.
TTTAAATTGCCTCCAATAATGTAACATTTTGTAAACAAAAATATCCTTAAAACTCTCCACATTACTTCGACTGCATCCAAACCAAAGATTGACGTCGGAAACCCGTTATTTTACATCATAAAACACAAAAGGAAGTCCGATCAAAAAGCAATCGAGACATTAACTCATTATCATTGCACCACAATGGAAACGGAAAAATTATTGAACTACCCTCAAACGGAATACTATTTTTATAATGTCTTTTGTGTGTTTCCGAAATTTATTACTATCGGGAATTGGATACCTTTTGCTTTGTGTTAAAGGATAGTTACAATATTATAAAAGGTTTCAATTAAAGAAATGTAATAGTCTAGGAGAGTGAGTATAATAACGACCGTAAAACGCAGACTTCGATTTATTTAATAGAGAAAATGAATACAGAGATAATATTTTTTTTTATTTGTTGGCGGTTTTTGAGTATGATGAATAAAATATTGAGCATATTTTAATGATAAGTTGTTGAGAACTGGTATGTATATACCGGTATGACTCGTGTCCGGATGTCTGGAAGTTACAAAAAGCGATGTATGCTTCTGAAGACGATAAACTTGTAGCCGAATTCTATAATTCGGGCACGCTGAGAAGAAGAAGAAGAATGCAATTAACAATTTTATGGCTATATGTAATAGTGCCCAGATAAGTAAACTGCAATTCAACCAGAGCTAGTGAAATAATTACTTACTCTATAAAACGAACAAAATAAACAACAAAATGGTTTTCCGTCTTAAAAACCAACCAAGAAAAAAAAATGTAAACTAAAGAAACTGATTTATTACATCAAAAACCCAACTTAATCGGAAAGAAGAAAATATATTCGACAACTTAATGGTGGCAGTGAATCAACATTAACTTTTGTCGCCGCAGCAAATGATGGCAACTTAGAGCGTTATCACACTGACGAATTGCCAGCGAGTTTCTAGAGCGGCGATTTGTGAACTGAGTCTCCGCGGTTGGGAAGCGAGCTAGCCAGTAAAGTCACCGCACGTACGCAGAGTGAGTGCGACAAACTTAGTGTCATTGGAATCAGTGGACTGGCTGCGGACGTTGGACCTTGACAGATATTTCAGTACATTATCTGTGAAAGCCTGCAGTCCGCGGTCTGGTCTACCGCATCCGCTCCACCTTCCATCCTGCATTATTTGCCCAAAAAAAAGCCCCGAAGTGAACTTTGCGCTGCCACCGACGACGCAGTGTAAGTGGCGAAGTTCTGGGCTAACAAAAAAAAAAATGTGAAAACTGTCGCCAGTGAAAAATAATAACAGCCGCTCGGGTCGATCGTCAGGTTAAGCCGTGCTTGCCTTGGTTGGTCCGTGGATGGGTGACCACCCATACATGCCGAGTTTCCACCGTGCCTCGGAAAGCACGTTAAGCCGTTGGTCCCGGCTGTCAATTTAAGATCTTTGACAGTCTTTACCGGTAGTCAGTGACCCGAAAGTCTGACAACCAGTCTTACCAAGGGGTATCGTATTACCCAGTATTAACTGGGTTGTGGAGGTCAGATAGGCTCCATGTAAAATACTGGTATTCAGCTGCATCCGGTTAGATTGGAATCCGACCCCAACCTAGTTGGGGTAAGGCTAGGCAGATGATGATGATGTCGTGCCAGCGACACGAAGAAGAAGAAGACCGCATCTTATAACAATCGTCGCGTTGCAAAAACGTTTTAAATTGCCAGTGTGGTAAGGCCCTTACAGAGTCGCCACCATATTTTGATTCCCTCGGACAAATTGTACCATTTGTCTACCGTATTTGAACTAACATAGATGGCGAAATGTCTGGAAAAACTGAACTAATGCAATTTAGTCGAGTTGAAGTTTGAAATGTGATTTAGTCCAGTTGGAGGAATTATTGTAACTTTTATGTGAATTTAGAATGAAACGCTTTCATTTGCTTTAAAACATGATAACTTTCTGCGCTTAATATTTATGTGGGAATAGGATAATTTTCTTGAAAATAACAAACAACTCTTACTTGAAATTGTTGCGTTAAAACTCTTTTAAAACAGCCATGCCATTAAAAGAAAACATCATTATGCAAACTTGAAACAAAAAATAATAGAGGTAGGGTCTGGAAAAAACAGTTTCTAAATTAGGTAATTGAATTTTAGAACTTAATTCGTCTTTTTCTCAGTGCTGAGAATCATGACTCCGTTTCAGTTTGTCGACTTGTCTCATCTGTCACGATCAGTGGCCTGGTGGAGTGCTGTGCTGATAGGCATGTGGAATTGTTTGGATATTTCACCAAACCACAGTTTTAGGCTTCGACCCCTTGCACTTTAGCCCTATTTTTCAAGTCACCTTTTGCCGTTTCATGTTGTTGGTACCTCTGTGGGCAATGCGACCAAAGTATCACGGTGCCGGCAAGTTGAAAACAGTGGTAACGCTTTCTTTTATTTGAGTTTTTTTAGGAATCGAGACATTTTTGCGGTCAGCTGTCCATTGTGTCCTTAACACATCACGTCAAAGGCGTTCTTTGTTTTTTTCGATTCGATGAACTTATTTAAGTTAAAAAGCTTAGAATTTCGACGGAAACACCCAAGAGTAAGTAGTTCCATATTCATATAATGAAATCAGAATCTAAGCTACTATAAATTCAAACAGTGATAAACAGAGCTGGGTGCCAATACCTCTTTTAAAACAAAGTACAGTCACACAGTTGAAACACACCGATGCATTGAATTGTAAATACGAAAACTTGAATAATTTACGTAATTTACATAAGATGAACAAGTTTACCTTTACATAAAGTGTATCGCTATCACAGCAGTCTTTAACCTTTCACTTTTTTCCCCTGTTTTTCTTTCCAGAAGAAATTCCTGTGCTGGGAATGAAAACTGCAGGGAAATATCCAAGCAGCTAACGTTTTATATTGAGAACAGCATTTGATCGTAGTAATTGTGAGTTTAGGACTGTAGCCTGAACCTCACTTAGTTATCATGAAATAATTATGATGAATAATCTAAAAAATTAAATTAATATTGAGTCTAGGAAGTCAAATAAAACAAAATACTAAAATTAGTGCAGGTAGCAAAGTTTTAACTTCACACAATTTTGTAGCCACTTTCTTGTGTAATAAAGATTATTGATTGATTGATTGAACTTCATCGTAGCACGGTACAAGCTACGCTGTAGCAGAAAGCGAGCTACGGCGTAGCACAGAGCGAGCTACGCCGTAGCGCAGTGCTACGCCGTTAGTCGTGTAAGTAGTCCACATGGACAATAACTTTATTTGCTTTCATTATTATAACCCTTCTCTTTGTTAATTTAATTTGACATAATTGTCAACTGGCAGAGAATAGAAACTGGATTCTACCTTAAGCCTAACTAATAACAAAGTCATTCAGAAACTCGTTCAGGACATAAAAGAAAATTGAATGGTACAGCTGAGCCGAACAGGTGGCCTTGAAAACAACTTGAATAGTATCACAATCTATTCGTTAATTAGCGTTGTTACTTTATGTTACAGTTTAACATAAACTGACATTCTAAGTTACAGTAGAAGCAATTCTTACCTATAAATTGTTAATCGATACAGGATTTCAGTGAAAGGAACGTATGGACTATGCGACTACTGAACAGCTCGTGGATTTGTAGATCTTTGACAGTTGTCACGAGTTGTCAGAAGCCCAAAGTCTGACAACAATTCTTACGAAGGGGTACTTACCCAGTTACTGAGAAATTCAGTTGCAACCAGTTAGACTGGAAGCCGAACCCAACATAGTTTAGGACAAGGCTAGGCAGATGATGGCTTATAACAACAACGAAAAATATCATTAACAAAGTCACATCCAACAATTGTCACATTTGACAAAAAAATAGCCTTAAAAAACACCTACACAACATGTAGGTAGATCATAAAACGTCAATAAAACAAGTATTTTTCACGCCTCGTTCAATATCAGATAAGTAGGATAAATAAATAAACGCGAGTGTATGTAGGCGACACATACTTATTATACACGCGTATGATATTAGCACGTGTTCAAGTTCGTGCCGTTTGTAATTGTAGCTTACGGCTAATATTATGTTCATTAGACGTTCCGCCAAACATTTCTCAAGACCATAATATCCTATTAATTTTTAAACCTAAAAAAATATTATTTCAACGATATTAAGTACATAAGCGGCGAAAGAAAGTATTTTTTTTTGGAATTGCAATTACAGGTGGTTTTCAAGTTTTGCACAACAGAGCATGCAGCATCACATGCGTTATGCAACGAAATTTTCGTCTCTTGAAAAACAGCTCTGTTCGAGTCGGAAATAAGGCGGTAAAATCTGAGACAAAGCTGTAAATGATAATAACACAAAAGTAATTTATTCACAACAATTTTTAAATCAAATAAACCAGAGATTCCCAGCATACCTAGGAATTTCAATCGCAATACTTAGCGTCGCCTAAATGACGCTGAAATTCAGTTTATATTCCTCGCTCACGGTGGCGCGGCAACGATCTCATATCGGCCGCCTGCCACCGATATTAGAAATTGTTACCGACTTCCAATATTGAAACGATTTCAAATTATGATTTATAGTATCACACGGTGAGAATTGTCGCTCAGGAATTTATTGATAACTTGGATAACCTGGGTACAAATTCATGCTCCGAATTTGACCTCTATAACAATACACTACTGAGGAAGTGTTGCGAGCTCCTCGGGAAATATAAGTGTGGCGTTCTGATTTGTTCGATTATTTTATCATTCAGCTTTTGATATGGACCATTAGGTATTGAGGTGGACAACCAGTCTTACCAAGGGGTATCGTATTACCCAGGACTAACTGGGTTGCTGATGTCATATAAGCAGGCGCTCCACGTAAAATACTGGTGTTCAGCTGCATTCGGTCAGTCTAAACTGGAAGCTGAGCCCCCTGATGAGGTATTGAGATGGAATTGTGTCAACTTGTGAAACTTTATGGTGAGCGCAATATGGTGGTGGTGCCTATTTCTCATCAAACCTGCCATAAAATACCGAAGAAAAAGAATCGTAATTGTAAGCCTGTAGTTTAGAAGTTGGCAGGAGACCGAGAGGATTTGAAACAAAGATGATTTCGGAACTTAAAACCGTTAGCGAGTTGGGAACATCACTTTTCAACCACTTCCCTCCGCCCGCTGACGCGACAGTTCGCGTCGGTGGCGTAAGTCTTTAACGTTTTTTTACGATGCCTATATTTTGATAAGGCTTTGTATTTCGGTGTAAGTTATTATATAAGAATAATAATATTTAATTGACATAAAAAAGTACACAGTTAACAGGGTGTAACTTAATTTAAGCGTACAAATAGCAAATAAATGATCAATGACCCCCATGCTAAGTAAAACCTGTGTTATAGGGGTCATCCATCCGTCCATTATGGATAGTATAATAGTTGCATCCAAATGAATAATGTGCACTTTTGTAAAAATAAACTAGACTAGTACAATTTATTTTCAGAATAAGAAAACGTTGGGAAAAAAGTAAATGGAGTTTAAATGAATATTAATAACAAAGAAAACGGAGTATCTATAAAGGTGCGGGGTGTGTGTGTTTGTGCAAGTGTAGCTGTGTATGTATGTGAGTTTAGATGTGTATAAGTGAATGTAGTTGTGTAAGATTGATGCCAGTTTTTTTTTGTTATTGTTTGAGTAATTCTTCCGAGTCGTCATAATTTAGGGTGAGCAGATAAGCTTTTATTTTTTGTTTGCTTTGGTGTTTGTTCAAACAATTAATGTTCAATGTTTTGTTCAGTTATATATTTTTCGAAAACTCATTAACTAAAGATTATTATATATGTTTGGTACAATCGATTTCTGTGTATTTGCTTCTTAATTATTGTATATTAAATAAAAATTGGGTGTTTTTTTCTGACTAAGGAGATTTGAAACTGGCTGTTTCAACTCTCCTCGTTTTCAATTTTATATCAGACAGCAGTCAATAAATAACGGGAACAAAAAAAAAGTTTGTTGATTTAATTTGTTTATTTTGTTTCAGAATGCCTACTAATTAAAAAAGAAAAACTGACACAGCCAAAAATGGGTGCAATGTCTGGAATGCAACAACTGGGCTCATGAAGCTTTCACTGGTGAGGGGGAACTTTCTTATGTTGTCCACAACTGCTTGTCAGATTGACGTTTTTTATTTACAAAATATTTATATTTTTGACATTTGTGAGATTTATGCAACTTAAATATTTGAAGAAATATTGATCAAGACTGATTGTAATACTTGAGAAACGACTGAAAGTTAATCATGATTTTATGTCAAAGATTTAGAATGTAAAACATTTTGTTTATCTGACTGTTATTTTAATTTATGTTACGAATAGGACGTTATGGTACTTTTAACTACTTTAGGAGTTATTTGTATTAGACCTGTAGCTACCTACTTAACTGATATATCAGTACAAAATATTATATTATTTTAATAATTAAAAAGTTTGTTTCGTACTTAAAAAGTTTAATTTTAATACCTTTAAATTATATCATAATTTTTATTTTACAGCCCTTAATACTTCTCAAAAATCATATGTTTCAACTCTCTTCAGCCCTTGTTTCATCTTACCTCGGTATGAAGAGAGTTGAAACAAGTTGACTCGTTACGGTTAAGTCGATTTTTCACCACAATATTTAACGCTTACAATTTCTTTATGTTAGTCATTCGCACGTGTAAAGAATAACGTATCGATTGGTACTAATATCATACGATTTCTGTCTATAGTATTTGGTGTATGAAACAAAATGTGAAAATTGTTTCAATTCCTCTCGGTCCCCCCTATGTGTACACCCCGTGCCTTGGAAAGCACATTAAGCCGCTAGTCCTGCGCCTGATATTTCTCCGCTCATATCGGATTGCCGTCCCATCGCGCTTAAGAGGGAAGAGAGAGTAAGTGCACCTGGAGTTTCACACACACACAATATGTCCTTTGCTAGTCTCCGCTAAGATTTAAACCTATGGCCAAAACTCCAAACAGTGCGGAGGGCTACTAAGAAATTTCTGATTGAATAACCCAATAACACTGTTAAAATACCAAAATTATCGAATTCTTACCACTTAAACATTTTGATTTTAATAAAAGTTTTATTTCTTCGCTTCTGTTCAGTTAGTAAAACTTCAGCATAATTTTATCAAGAAAACGTTAAGAGACGTTATGAACTTGTGGACAATGAGAAAAATAAGCTGTCTATTTACTTTTGTCACAATTTTTTATGACGTAACTGACTTTGACAGTTGAACTGAGAGAGACTTCGTGGGTGATACAATATTTGCCGGTAACTTCTAATCTTATTATTAAACTTCATTTGCTCCATTTATAGTATGTTCCAGTTAAATTTTTTTTTTTTTTTTGGTTGGGAAATCATCAAATGACCTCTCCCGCTCTGGGTAGAGGGGGAGGGCGTGTCAGACTCTTACTGACTAAAACCCACCCGTGTTCCTTCACTTGCCTGTGCCAAGGTGCCAAGGGCCACGGTAACTCTTTCGAACAAATCCGCAACCCTGGCAGGCATCGGTCCTAATGGACCCCGTCAGTTTGTGCTGACATCTCTTTGAGGAGCGCGTGGAACACAACGCGCCATCGACCCGGGCCTGGTCCTTACCGGATGGCGAGCTACCCATTGCTCGCCGTCCGCAAGCCCGCGCCTACGGTGGCCGGGAATCCGCTTGGGATTCCCGACGCCCGGGGCGTCTCCTGCGGCGGCTAGGGGCGTGAGGGCGCAGAGAAGGCATGTTCCAGTTAACTTAAAAAGTGAATTTGCAAATTCTATCCCTTTCTAGCAAATTAAACGCATTGTTTTACATACTTGTATGGGATAAGGATTGTAAAACAATGCGTTTTATTTAACTTCCATTATTTAATTTATAGTTATGTATAAACGTAGACGAGGCAAACGGAGTATGTAAGGATCGTAGCAGGTGGCGTTCTGTGGTTTCTGCCTACCCACCGTAGGAAAAAGGTGTGAGTTTATGAATTATTTTTAATTTATCGTCGTTTTACTACATTCAACGCGTCATAGTTTTGACGCGCAAAAATAAATCCTTCATTTTACCAAAAATAACAAACAGATACCAATTGTGTTCTAACAACAAAGAAACACAAATTGAAATAGAAATTCAACGAAACTGTTTTTATCAAAACAAACAAACGTTGCCTACAAAATCCTATTATTAATTCTGTTGGAGTTTATTCTTCTTTTGTTTGATTTTAGAATTTCGCTTTCGTTATTTTTATTAGTCGACTTAAAATTAACACTATTAAAGGCCACTACAGAATTAGCCAACATTCTGAAATAAGACGTAAATAAATGTATTTTTGTTTTTCGTGGGGATTTATTCAAGAGGTCCTGGGTTGGATTCCCGGTTCGGGCAAAGTGATATTGGGTTTTTCTATCAAAAAATTCTCAGTAGCGGTCACGAAGTCTAGCTTTGTGCCCGATTGATGGCAATAGGCTCAGCCCCTATTACATGGGACTTAAACATATCTGGCGAAATGTGGTTGTACCATTAGGTACACCGCTGCTTAGCCCTGCGGGGATAACAGGCGTGTTGTTATGTTATTCTGTACTACTACGACTCTTTCCATGAGTGGAAATCCATCAGGAATTTTTCAGTAGCAGCTATGGTGTCTAGATTTGTGCCCGGTTGAAGGACATCGGCTCGCCGCCTATTATATGGCACTTAAATATAACTGGCGTACTGTTAGACCTCTGCTTAACCCTTCAGGAATTACAGGTATGATTTTATGTCTATAAATTATTTAGGAAAGTATTTTTCTTCTCTAAGCGAACGTAAACCATGAAGCTTTTTGACCGCAGAACATTAAATTTCAGGTTTCTACACATACTATTTTCCTTAACACACGTGCGTCACCAACCTAAAACATTCGAACGCTATAATGATCCAATAAAACTTGCGAGGCGTTTAACCTGCAAATAGATACTTACTAACCAGTTGTATTTATCTACAAGTTTATTAGAAGCAGTGATAGCCTAGTGGTGTGACCGTTGGACTGCCAAGTCATAGATGCCGAGTTCGAACCCAAGACCTGTGAATTTTCGGAATCATGTGCGTATTGTATAATTAATTATCACATGCTTTGGTGAAGGAAAACATCGTGAGGAAACCAGCATGCCTGAGAGCTATTTCTCGACGGCATGTAAAGCCAAGTCAGACGCCTGTGGGCGGCATACCAGGTTACGTACTAACCACATGAAAAGAAAGACAAGTTTATTTAACCTTGAATCCCGCATCTTCATAGAAATTTCTTTTAGTCCCGATAAAAACCTCAACAAGGAAGAGCTCACAGAACCTTCGCAATAAAAATACCGATAAATCATACCGCTATAATAAACAACGGTAATGGAACCCAAAAACGCGTATCCATAATTCCATAGTACAGGGATTAAAATCGACGGATCTCACATCATTTATCATACGAACGACCCTGTCGCTCAGGGCGATAACAGCAAGTCAAGAGAAAAGATTTTTGGTGTGAAATTGATTGTCCAGTTGTTTTTATCTGCTCTTTTTGCGATGCAGCGGGTAATACTGGTGATTTCGTGCGTTTTTTACAAAAACGGAGGCGCAAAAGGGTTGGTTTCAACTGTATTCTTCTTGCTGACTTTTTATGACAACAGTGAGCGCAAAAGCTGAAAGCAAAGATGAAAACAATCTAGCTTGAATCGCAACACAAAGGCTCACTCAAATATGTATAACAGCAATAGCTATCTATACCTTCCTCAGTTTGCGCATTCAAAAACATCCATCTGCCAAGCCTTTTCCCAACTATGTCGGGGTCGGCTTCCAGTGTAACCGGATGCAGCTGAATACCAATATTTTACTTGGAGCGACTGCCTATCTGACCTCCACAACCCAGTAAGTGCTGGGTAATACGACACCCGTTGGTAAAACTGGAATACTGGTTGTCAGACTTTCGGGCCACTGACTACCTATAACGACTGTCAAAGATCCACAAATGACAGCCAGGACCAACGGCTTAAAGTGCTTTCCGAGGCACGGAGGGGACTCGGTATGTAATGGGTGGTCACCCATCCACGGACCAAACTTGGCGAGCCCAGCTTAACCTAAAGATCGACCCGAGCGGCTGACATTATTTAGCCACGAGCTCCTCAAATTCGAATCAACAACATCGATCCAGTAAATTGCTTCATATGTTTATTTTTATGAATATGAAGGAATTTGATTAAGAATTTTCTTCGAAATTATTCGGATTGTGATAAAAAGTGTCATGTAGTTGGGGCGCTGGAATACTTATTTTGGAAGACCCTAATGTGACACCAGCGAATCCTTTCAAATAGTCTATATCTGCAGTCATCAACTTTCTTTATGGTGTGGTTTAGATTCCCAAAAAACATGGAATGACCATTCCTGCAGCGTCTAGAGACAGCTGTACCATTAAAGTTCTTAGAACTGAAAACGCGTTGAGCACTTCTGCCACGGAAAATTTGTAATTGGCTTTCTGGTTGCTATGGTTTCCTTTTTTGTTTGTTTTTATCAGCTGTAAGTCTTCTATGCACTAAAATATAAAAAATAAAATAAAGCCATCAGTTTCGATACGTTATTTTTGTCAGTGAATGAGTAAACGGTGACATGTTTGGTTTGTAAATAAAATTCCGTGTCTATCAGCGCTCGCCGAGGCGTCTCTCTATGAATGTGATTCTCAAAGTAAAGTCAAACAAACGCCTCCCGCTTAATTTACAAGCGTCGGTAAATACTTCTCACCGGCGGTTAAGAAACTTGGGCGGGACTCTACTGGGTGTTTCTAAAGAACTTTCAATATGCACGAGTGTGTAAAGTTTACATGTTAATTTATTTGTGTACATAGAACGTTTGAACGACTCTTTTGTACCTACATTTATTCAGTGTTTTGATACAAATCATTCTGAGGAGCTCGTGGTTAAATAAAACAGCCGCTCGGGTCGATCGTCAGGTTAAGCCGTGCTTGCCTGGGTTGGTCCGTGGATGGGTGACCACCCATTATATACCGAGTTTCCTCCGTGCCTCGGAAAGCACGTTAAGCCGTTTGTCCCGGATGTCAATTGTACATCTTTCACAGTCGTTACAGGTAGTCAGTGGCCGCAAAGTCTGACAACCAGTCTTACCAAGGGGTATCGTATTATCCAGTAATTACTGGGTTGTGGAGGTCAGATAGGCAGTCGCTCCATGTAAAATACTGGTATTCAGCTGCATCCGGTTAGACTGGAAGCCGACCCCAACATAGTTGGGAAAAGGCTAGGCAGATGATAATAGTATAATACAAAACATTCTCAACTTGGTGAAATAATGGTAAACCGCTATTAATTTTTTTAAAGTATTGTAATCCAAATCCATACTTGCATCCATCCATAGTTATATTATAAATGCGAAAGTAACGATGTTTGTTTGTTACCTTTCTACAACTAAACGGTTGATCGGATAGTAATGAAATTTGACAAGGAGATAGATTATATCCTGAGGAAAGACATATGATAGGCTATGTTCTATATCTTTTTTTTCTCACATACACATCAAATTTTCCACGCAAACAACAGCTATTAAATCATATAATAACTTTAAACAGGACTTCAAAATCTTCTATGATTTTTGTTTTCCTGGTACTCTACGATAATTTTGTAAAAGTGGTTGCAGAACTGAGACACAGAAAACAATCGGATCATTATACGTCTAAATAGTAAGTATATATATAAGTTTCTGTGATCCTAGTACTTTGACATCTCTAGTCTGTTGAAATCTTTGAGTGGAAAAGGAATCCCCGGATTACGAGTTTTGTCTATTTGCCCTCAGTAGATTTTGTCAGACAGAATAAAAGCAGTTCTTTTTATTTAATTTTATTATCTCAAGGTTGTGTATAGGCAAGAACTCTAATATATGTATGAGATTGCCTGAGTAATTTATAAAATGCAAAAGGTGATATTTTATTTTATACTAAGGACTAGAAAAATGATAATTGCTTTCAAAGCAATTTTTTTTTTTTAGTTTTCAATAAAACAATTTGAAGCAGAAAATATATACAAATTACATTTTCAAAGTGTTTTCAGTTTCTACAACGACGTACAACAGGATTTACTTAAGCTTTTTGGCAGCTTGATGTCAATCCAAAATATGGGTAACTTTTCCAATATCGTTATCACTGACTAAATGTAATTTTCACCTAGTTAATTGTCGAAAGTCGACAGTAAATCATGATAACCATATCATAAAGAAACATATTCGTAAACAGTACTATCACAGCCGTTTCTAAATTATCATTTTAACTGCCAACTTAATGACGAACAAGTTCATAAATACGAGAATATTCTCAGATAAAAAAAATGACAATAGAGCATATTAAAAGAGCGAGCCCGAAATAATTTATGGTAGCCATTACCGAAACAGAGCGAATATTAAAAGTCAAGTGGTAGAAGCGGATAATTATGATAAGCCGATGTTTTGTTTTCGTATAATGAGGGAGGTCTTCGAAACGGGCTTTTTTGTTTTAATAATAAGCATCATTCGGGTAACGGGTCAGTGATTCAGTGAGATGGGCATTTTGAAGTTTTATTTTTTTGCAGAATTATTTCATGAATCAGCTGAATTTAGAAGATGGGTATATGAAGGCACACATAAGAGAGAATAAGGGTGATTTTTATGTACTGTTTCAATCAGAATTCGGTTTAGATATTCAGAAGTTCTTTAAACTATGATATTGACTGTGAAACAACAATTTGGAACACATTGTATTTAATAATTTAATTTTCATCCCACCATCTCGGAAAGAGTATTTTTAATCTTCAATATCTGAGTGGAAAAGCCGTTTTTATTCTCTAGAGGATAAAGTAAATTGAATTTAGAACATCGTGTGCACTAAGTTTGTGAATTAAAAAAAACATTAAACCTATTTACTGCTACCTCTATGGTGCCGAATATATCATACAACTTTTTTTTAATTTGTTAAAAACTCAGACTCGGAACCTTCTTGGTGTTCTTTTTTCAATTTGCTTTGTACGCGGTTCTTTACGCGGCATTTTTTCACGTCATTGTTAAACCTTATATTAAAAACAAGAAACTTGAAAACAAATGAAAAAACTAAAATGAGTGATTCTAGCGACGAGTTAGTTTGCTTGACGCCAACAGAATTGACTGAAACTGTTAATAATGCGCAAATGAGCTTTCTCCCTCAACAATCACGCGAGAAGTATTTAAAACAGTACGATATGTTCAACACGTGGCGACTAGCAAAAGGAGCCAAAACTTTCTCAGAAAACGTTTTGCTGGCATATTTTATAGAATTATCCGAGAACAAGAAAGCAAGCACTCTATGGAGTACGTATTCGATGCTAAAAGCAACAATAATGATGAAAAAAGACAAACATATCGATACCTATCCTAAATTAGTGGCATTTTTAAAAAGAGCCTCATCTGGTCATCAACCAAAAAAATCGAAGGTTTTCACAGTATCTGATATTGAAAAGTTTCTTAACGAAGCACCCGATTCCGTATATTTGGCGGCAAAAGTAAGTCAGTTGCACATTCAGTATCTACTTAAGTATATTAATCTCAATTAAATAGTATACTTAGTAGATGTTGATAGGCATAATTATGCGTTCATATCAATTTTATTCATTTATCTACTACAATACTCTTTACGTTACAGGTTGTTCTTATTATTGGAATAAACGGAGCATGTCGAACTAATGAACTAACACAACTTAATGTCAAAAACATTGAGAAACATTCAGATGACTTACTATTAATTAATTTACCTAATACAAAGACAAAAAGAGACCGCAACTTCGTCATTCGCAAGGAATACGTAACGATTGTTGAGAAATATCAAGCCTTACGCCCGCCTAACACTCCAATCAATCGATTTTTTCTACAGTATCGCAATGGAAAGTGTGTTAGACAGCCTATGGGTACTAATAAAATTGGCAGTATCCCACGAGAAATAGCAACATTTCTTGAACTTCCAGAACCCCTGTTGTACACGGGTCATTGTTTCCGACGAACTTCAGCCACACTTTTGGCTGATTCCGGAGCTGATCTCCTGTCCCTTAAGCGCCACGGAGGCTGGAAGTCCAATGCAGTTGTAGAGGGATACATAGAGGATTCCATCCAAAATAAGTCTAAAATATGTGAAGGCATCGTAGGAGCCATTACACTGAAAGAGCCTCAATCGGATCCTTGGACTGGCCCTTCTACATAAAAAATAAGCCGTTATGAAACACCTAACCATCTCCCTCTCTCTCCAACATTCACGCCAAGGGAATCCGATGAATCGGTACAACTATTAAGTATGACAGATAGTTTACCGAAAAACAGTACACAAGTGACTAACACCAATATTACAGTACCAAACAAAAATATTACACTCAATTTAAATAACTGTAGCAACGTTACTTTAAAATTTTCTTAATTATACCTTAGTATTATTTTGTTATAATTTAAAGATTATTCTGTAATACTTACCTGTCATAATGTAGTAATTAATACCTAAACTGAAATAAAAGTGTACCTATCTTGTGATTATAAACGTTTTTTTTTTTTGCATTTAGTCATTTCCTCGCTGAGGTGGAATGAAAAGTTACGTGTTGCACTCGAGTGCAAAGATTTTTCACCTCGTGCTCTTTTGATTCCCTCGCTAACGCTCAGGATTCTAATTTTGAATCACTCGCTGCGCTCGTGATTCAATTTTAGAATCCTTCGCTTGCTCGGTCATCAAAATTGAACACGCGGTTAAAAAGCAACTTTGCACTCTTGTATAACAAATAACTATTATTTATTTGTTAGTTTAATAAATTTAATTCATCGTGTATGTTAATTTAATGCAGTTTTAAGTATGTCATAAGATAAATGTTCGACGGAGGGTTAGCCTGGTGATCTGTAATACAGGTTTAACCTAAAACAGACACCAGTCTCTATGTAGTGATAATGTGACTCTGTACTGTTAATGATAATGAGAGAAATAAACTAATTTATTATTATTCCTTTATTCATTTTTTCTTCTTATTGTTTTACATTTTTAAATATAAAAAAAAAAAAACATTTAAAATGTTAAAAATAATAGCCCACCGGCTCTTGAGAAAGGAACCTCCTAACAATACAAGCCGTGTCCAGAAGTACTGCTTTCTGAATCAAGGCCTTGATCCAGCCGCCAAGCGAGAGCCTCCTCAGATGTTAGTCGAGGCTCTTGGCTATTAAACCATAGGCCGACACGACTATCGGCACAATGACTGTATTATTTTCTTTATTCATTTATCATCTCATTTTTTACATTTTAAAATATTTCCTAAAAAAAAGGACAAAAAAAAAACATTTAAGAGTATAAATAATTGTTATTATTATTTTATGTGACAAACGACTTTCCTACAGGTATCTCAAATTTAACCTTAGTTATTGCAGTCTTCTTTCTTTTTCGTGTGGTAAGTGCATAACGTGGTGTCAGAGTTTTTTTTTTTATTTTATTTTATGATAGGTAGCTTCACAGCTGACAGTATATAAACATAAAATGATTATACTAAACATTACGCCAATTACGAAGTACACAGAAAAAAATAAGATAATCAAAGAGTGACTAATTAATTGTCGTTAAAGTTTATAGTGTTGGCTTTACATGCCGTCGAAAAATATCTCTAAGACATGCTGGGTTCCTCACAACGTTTTCCTTCATCAAAGTAAGTGATAATTATACAGTATGCACATGAATCCGAAAAATCAGAGGTGTGTGTCTAGGGTTCGAACTTGAGATCCTTTTCTTTATGACTTGGTAGTCCAACGGTCACACCACTAGGCTATCACTGCTTCTTCGGCTACTTTATCTTATGCAGTTATTATATAAATGAATACATATTCAATTATGCATTGTGTATGCCGAATATCTCAACATCTGTGAAACGTTAATAACTATCAAAGCTTTTCAGAGAATTTCTTAAAATGTCACTTAAATCAAATACCCACGTTTCTCAAGTCATAAGCGCTTTAACGTGTAGACAGACATCGTGTAGGTAGGTAATATGGTATTTTATTTTATTTTTAGATATGTGTAAGGAAGCAAATAACGCATTTTATCTGCCTATCATCTCAGTTAAGCAATGGAGGCAATTTTAGAAAACAGCCATTTTGTGGGCCGCCTAATGTAAAGTAGGATATAGGAAGTGATTTATTGCTATTTATGTGATATTTCTGTTTTTATGCCTCGTTGGTCGCGTGACAGCTGAGCATGAGGTCTGGGTTCAATTCCCGGGTCGGACAAAGTGCTTTTGGGTTTTTTCATCAGGAATCCCAGTAGCACGCTAGGAGTTTGGATTTGTGCCCGATTGATGGCAATAGGCTCGCCCCCTTTTACATGGGACTTAAACATAACTGGCGAAATATGGGTGTACTACAAGGTACACCTATGCCGAACCCTTTCGGGATTACAGGCGTGATGTTTTGTTATTCTATGTTTTTATGATCAAATACTAACCTAAATAGCTCAGGCTCAAAATGGTGGGAGCTCGTGGCTAAATAATAACAGCCGCAGGGGTTGCCGAGATCTGTCTGTGGATGGGTGACCAACTGACCATCTAACACATAGTCGGGTCGTTGGGCCCGGCCGTCATTTGTAGATATTTAGGGTACCTATCTGACCTTGACTTTCAGTTTTCTGACTGCTCGTAGCAATTATCGAAGAATTTCTTCATTTTAGAACATGGTGTCAAAATAAACCGTTACGATGTTACGATCTAAAAGGCGGGGAAACATGTGAGGTTTTATTACTGACACTCGAGTGAGATAGATCTCATTAAACTTTGTGAGCCATCAAACAATGTTACGTGAGTTGAACAAACAACATTATGTTTTGATTTCAGAGTTATATTGTGTAAGAATTACACGATATTAAAAGGGCAATGTCTCTTTATCTGAAGGTCACGTATAGCACAAGCAACGTCTAGAGTAATAATAGTATTATAGCTTATTCTTCTTTTTCTTCTCGAATCGATGACTTAGATTTTGTCCAACCAGTACGTAGCGACCTGGACACTTCTGTCGTTTGCCTCATTTAAGTCCTGGAGGGTGCAATTAGCTGACGGAAGACAGGACAGGAGAGAAGGTGTGGCACACCTGTGTTTTGGGGCTCCACACCCGCATTGTGTACGAGATGGGTCGATTATACCCCATCTAGCCAGCGGCAAAAGTTTGTTAGTAAAGTTTATTGAAAAGTTGCTACAATCATTACCATAAGCATATTATTTGACTGTAACTGTTGGCGATCATCATATTGGTATACACGGTGGGCCCCAAACTAGGCGACGCCTGTATAACTTAGTACTTAGGTATATGCTTCATAGAGAATACCGTTCAAAAATTGCATAGAACATCTGATTGGTATCAACCCACAGTAGGCCTATGTTGTGGTGGATTATGGCCCACTCCCTCTCTTTTCTCTTGGTTTTTCCGTCAGTTTTATTTCAACAAGATTCCTGAGTCTTGCCCGGTTGATGGTTATAGGGTCACTCTCTATTGTATGGGTCTTAAACATAATTGTAACCAAGATTTTGTAACAATATTTTGATTTAAAAGAGTGTCCAAGGAGTTTCTTGTATCGAGATCTACGCTTTGTAATGGGCAGCTGCAGCACTTTCACAAGTTATTATACCTTTTGACTTCGATTCGCTTTTTTTTTGAAATTCAAAAGTGCATTTAATGATCAAATTGAAATAAATGCTTTGAGTTTTAGTTTGAAATGTGCGTGAATATACAGGGTTACTGGTAACTCGAAGTATTCCTTGCAACAAATGAAGCCACCAAATATTGTACGGAAATTCAGTCCTTTTTGAGCAAATTTGATTTTTAGTTTGTTTAAATTTAATTTCAGTACAGTTGCGCCGTAAATCACTTTTAAATTGGCATCAAATGATTTAATCTGTTTTTTTTTTTCATAAAAAACTAAAAATGTAATCCTTTTATGATCAGAGTGTCTAACTTTCAATTCGTCTACGAAGCAAAATGCCTAAAATTAATGTCTACACAGCAAATTGCCTAAGCTGTAAATCGCCTAGAGATCAAAATGTTTAACAAGCAAAATGCCTAAAATGCAATAACTTCTAAGTAGTAAATCGCCTGGAGATCAAAATGCCTACCAAGCAATGTTCCTAAAAAGCAATAATTTTAAGCAGCAAATTACAAAACTACTGAATTTCGGTAGAACATTTTGTGGATTATTTTTTTGCATTTTAACGCTTCTATGACGTCCTGCAAGGAATACGTCGAGTTACCAGTAACCCTGTATTCTAAGTTGCCCCATATTATAATGTTTCTCTTCAGACGTAATAACCCAAAATTCTTAATAGCCACAAGTACTTATTAAAATCTGTTATTACCACTCATAAACAGATGGTTGCCGAACGGAAAACATTAAAGTGAAAATTCCCAACTCGTGCTCAAAACTTCCCAAATCGTTATTAAACTTGGTTTCATTACGATTTAAATTGATTTTGTGTTTAATTTTAATGTCTCCACCTCTCGATTTTGTATTTAAATTGTTGATAACCTGTTATAAGCTATAAGGGCCCCACTACCGAGACTTTACCTTACAAAATAATCCACGAAAATTACTGAACGCATTTGAATGAGGCACAGATGGTTTATAACCTAGATTAACACACGAGCCGACGACCCGCAGGCATAAACTATTACATATTTGCATTACGGGTCCACATGATACGAAAACAAACTGTGTATTAAAATTTACGAAAAACTGTTAAAACATAATCAAAACCAATCAAAAAAGCCCTTAAAAATTGAACACTTTCTAAATTAAATAACAGTTTCTTCAACATTCCTTTCCACTTCCAATATAGAACGACAGAATCAAAGTTTACATGGCAGAATACAAAAAAAATACAAACAAATATTCTTTATCCTATCACAAACAATGGTTTCTATAGAAAAACAAAACAAGATATTTCTCCACGAATACTAAACTGATATAGATCTCGGTACTATAAAACTTTACAAAGAAAAAACTTACAAAAGGCACCAACTTCCGATAGAGAAGTTGTGGAACTCGATATATCAAAACATTCGCGTCAACGCTACGGGGTACACCGAGAACTGTGGAGAAGACTGGAGAAAATGTTAAAATTGGGGAATTGTGTTTTCTAATCACTCAGTTCTTTGGAAGAGACGAACGTATGAGATTTACTTGATAGATAAATGTATTGATTGTACTAAAAAAGTCCATATTCATAGAATAGTATACGTGACAGCAAGTTGCGCGTATGGTTACATTTATACCTAAAAATCGGCGACCCGCATATGCCTCGCACATCAATGAAGCTCCTCAATTTATGTGTCAAACTATTTTTTTCACATAGTATGGTTCCTGTTTTATGTGTACATAAAATAAATAAATAACAATCATAAAATTAATAAAACACATTTTCAGAGAAATTCTTAAAATAATGTTGAAAAACGGATTAAATGCCGTTGTGTAGAAAGAACTAAGTAATCGCTTTTCGTGTCGTGTGTGACCACACACAGGACACGAAAATTACTGTACGAACATTATTGTACGAAAAAGATAATGTATCGATATATTTTTGAGACGAAAACCTCATGAAACTAAAAATAGACCATCCTACAAAGCGGCACATAAAAACAACCCCTTTAGACTTTATAAACAGCATACTAAACGTATAATTTAATCTAGCTCGAGTAAAGATAGGTAAGGTTTGATAGGCGCTCGTCACTCGCCCCCGGGTACACTAACATTACATTTGCTAGCCTGATCAGTATTCAGATGGACAGTCCATGTGTGTTCAAGCTTAGATTATTCATGTTTTAAAATCTTCGTACCATGTTGCATAGCATATCATCACGCCTATATTCTCAAAAGTGATCGGCAGAGATGTACAGTACCTAAATCATCGTCCATGACGCTACTCAAAATCAGCAACCAGTAGCCTGTCATAGCAGTCGTATATCCATGGCGGTCCGTACACCGCGCAATTAATCACTAACTGGTAAATAACAGGCTAGTGAATCGCAACACGGACGAATGAAGTTAAATAGTATAGAAAAGTCAATCAGTAATAATGAAAAAGTTCTCTCAATAACTATACTGTGACTCGCTATGACGACAATCTCCTGTTAATTTAAAAACATTTTTGCAAAAAAAAAAACTTGACAAGGATTTATGTGAGATACCACAACTAGAAAGTGTAAAATAAAGCTGTCTTTGCCATAAAAATAACCGAGTTCCAAAAAAAAAAAACATTAAAAAGTGGACTTCTGAAAGTGAAGTTATTTTCTACTTTTTTGTGTTTTTTTTTTTTTTTGGAAGTCGGTTAATTTATCAATAATTTTAAGTTGTAACTAGAAGTTATTAACACGTCTTCATCCACATAGACGACGTAGAATAAATGCATATTAAAGAGCAAAGTTAATAAAATTTACATAGTATGGGACCACCGAGCAAACCTTTTCTATCAAAGATAAAAAAAATCACTGAAATCCAAACAGTAAAATCTGTAATAAATACCGTGTATTTAGAAAAACTGCAGGTCATACATCTCCTTTAGACTTGTTACCAGCATACTAAACTTATAAGTTAGTCTAGCGCAAGTAACAGCTAGCTCCGTCTTGATAGGCGCTCGTCCCACGTCTCCGAATTATTACATACATTACGTAGCCCGCTCAGTATTCAGATTTAGACTCCATGCGTGTTGAAACTTAGATTAATTGTATCTTTGTAAAATGTTTCATAATTTATCATCACACTTCTTCTTCTTCGTGTCGCTGGCACGACAGTATGCATGTGTCTCATTTGATAGCTAGCCTATAGCTTCTAAAAATTGAAGGGAACACTCTATACTATACGCTCAGCAGTTACAAGGTTAAATGATTTAATAAGACACTCTCTTAAAATTTACCTGGTGAAGTAATTATTGGTCCCTTACATGTCCTAAAAAAAACCTATAACATAAGTGAATAGGTGACATACTTCTTTCGTAAATGAAATGTCACAACGGGTAGTCCGTATCGTAAAAGCGATTCATCATCCGTCTACCCTTTTACTTATATTAGGGGATGAGGCAGATCCTATACATATTTTTCTTCTATATGTCAGTGACTGAAAAGCAGTCTTACTTGATGTTACCTAGTAATCTGGATCTATTCAAGGTTCGAGTGAATCGGGTTTCTTTTAGGCAAGCGTGCTCTACCCCGCATCGTCGCTTCACATCAGGCGAGTTGCGGTCAAACGCAAGCCTATTTAGTATTTTTTTTTGCTGGTACATGGGGGTCAAATAGGCAGTTGGGTCATGTAAAATACTGGTTTTCAGCTGCATATGATTTGACTGAAAGCCGACTTCAACATAGTTAGGAAAACGCTAGACAGATAATGATAATATCTCTATCAGCCATCTTCTCAGAGCTCACTTCCTTCCTCGACTTAATGTATTTCTATCCAATCAAGCAGCCAAAATTCAAGACTTCCCGCAAATTGCTCAAACATTCGCCTTGTGTGTGTGATTACTATTATAGAACTTTCTATCCCGTTTAATATTCAGTGACAGTACAACCACAAGTTTCTGTAAGCTAGGAGTCGCTCCCAGAAATGTTCTGATCGAAACTCTGACCAAAAGCAACATTGACAAATGACATATTGTGTCGCGATTTGTCAATTTTTTGTGAGAAAAAATCGGTTCAGTCGCAAAATGTACCTTTCGCAAAATGTACCCCATTCGCAAAACGTACCTTTCTCAAAACGTACCTTTCTCAAAATGCACCTTTCTCATAATGCACCTTTCGCAAAACGTACCTTTTTTCTACATTAACTCTTTACAGTGTTACAGCTAGCAAAAGGCTAATTAGGGATTGATTTTATTTATAATCAAATAATAATTGAAAAACATCACAAAAGTCGAATGAAACCATTTATTATGAGAAATATACTACGTCTATTGCATTGAATAGCCATTTTATACAGTGCAATAGACGTAGACCTCTCTTTCAAAAATAATGTTATTAGACTTAACATTATATTATTTTTTTTATTTATAAATATTGATTCACTAACATTAGGTATAACTTGCGCTAATTCGCATCTGGAAATAAAATTTAGAACGAAATACTAGAAATAAGTTTTTTTCTGTTTATTAAATTCGGCATTAGGTGATTTTCCTTCTCAATTTGTAAAGACACTTTATTTTATTCGGTGGACAAATGAATACGACTAAAAATAAATGGTTTCATTCGACTTTTCTGATGTTTTTCAATTATTATTTGATTATAAATAAAATCAATCCCTAATTAGCCTTTTGCTAGCTGTAACACTGTAAAGAGTTAATGTAGAAAAAAGGTACGTTTTGCGAAAGGTGCATTATGAGAAAGGTGCATTTTGAGAAAGGTACGTTTTGAGAAAGGTACGTTTTGAGAAAGGTACGTTTTGTGAATGGGGTACATTTTGCGAAAGGTACATTTTGCGACTGAACCAAAAAAATCTTTGCATTTAATATTGACAAGCCGTGTTTTTGAGAAGGTTGCTATCGGCAAAAATGACGAACATTTCATCCTCTTTTCAACCCTTTTGTGCTCACTTTCAATAAATAAAGAACTCTTCTAAACTCAGTTGAGTTTAGACTGCGTGTTGTCAGTCAGTGATTTTTTTTAAATAATTTATTGTGTTATATCCTGTCAGTGTGTCAGTATACTTACAGCTCGTGTAAGAATTATGTGTCTGAAAACGTAACTGATACTTACTTAAACCGTAATAGAGGTCGTCCCGACTTTAATCATTAATAGTTTTTGAAACTTACAAAGTTTACACAGAGACTTTTAATGAATTTGAAAAAATGAATGATTAATGTTAAGAATATATCTATGAGAAAAAAAAAAGATCTAAAGAAAGCAATGATAAAGCTTATATATAACATGAGACCGCGCCTAATAATCCCTGAAAAGTCAGGCAAAGGCCTATACCTATGGTATACTCAAATTTCGCCAGTTATATTATTTTTTAAAGTCCCTTGTAATAAGAGACGACCCTATTGCCATCAATCAGCCTAAAAAAATCCATATGAGAAAAAAAAAACAAAAACACTTTGTCCGACCTGGAAAATGAACTTAAGACCTCAGGAAGACCAGTAGCGCTTGCGAACACCAGAACAGCGGCAATTTTAAACTTTACTTTCAAATATCATAACATCTAAAACCTTGATACTTCTATTCTGCAGCCAAAACCGAGCATCTCTTTCCCAGCAACCTTACACTGCCGAACATAGCACACGTACATGTTCGTCCCTACTCAATATTCTGTGAAGGTACACTCACTGTCACAAGCGTATCGCCGCTAATGACGTTATTCAAATAATTACTCTGTATTCACTTCACTTTTATTGTTCGCTTTAGGGTCGATAGTGAAAATAAATGTTTATTTATGTAGGCTCATTATTTTGAGGACGCTTTTAGATGTTAAGGTATTAAAATCAAAAGTCAAATCAAAATTAGGCTGATAATCAGCACTTTTCGAATGTCAAGTTTACAAGAGACAGTCCCCCAAAATGCCCGCCCTTCGCCAATTCTTAGTGTTTTAGCTGGGAAGAAGAAGTGGCGGAACAAACTCCCCAACAACACATCTGTCTGTTAGGTTAGAAGAACCAGATTCTATACAATAGCGTGTAAAATATATGAACAAAGAATCAATTGCATTCAATAATTGTGACATGTCAGCTAGCACACACTAATAATAAAATAAAACATTAACATATATATAATATATAAATATACATATACTCAAGCATAAATAAAGCCACCAGGCATAAAGACGCGTGCAATGTTGGGTTATACATATAGCAGTAACCTGAAGTCACAAATGATAAACTAGGACCATAGTGTAAAAAACGAAAAGAAACTAAAATAAAAACGAATTACTAATAACAGTAACAAAAACCTGGTCAACAAGATGACCAGTCAGCACAAGCAGCACCCGTTCACGAGCATAACGCAAAGACCAGCCATCACTCCCTTCGCCATATTTGAGGGAAGGAGGTAACCCGACCCCCGACGCTACTGCAAGCAATGACATCTAAGGGAGCATGACGAACTTGCTGCCGGTTCAAGAGGCAAAAAAAAAAAAATCAATAGTCGAGGTCGCTAGTTAACCACATACAACTCATCAAAAACATTGTAATGAGTAGATTAGCTCATTACATAAAAACAAATAAAAATCATTTACACACAAAGACGAAAAAATAAACAAAAAAAATAATATAAACACGAAACTAGATAACATATCATCAGTAAGCTAATTTTGAAGCCGGAACATAAACATTGTCTTGAGTTCAACACAGCGACCAACTATTCTTATCGTTTAAATAGTCATTAATGAAATAGTAGGCCGTTAGACAAAGGTTAGATTTTACTTTAGCTTTAAATGCATTAAATGGCAAGTCTAGAAAAGAAGGCGGTAGCTTGTTATAAAAGGTTTTACCAAGCCCTACGAATGAATTATGGACCTTATAGAGCCAGTGAAAGGGAGCACGTAATTTATGCTATTGATATTGTCTGGTAGATTGCTTAAAACTAAATTGTTCTTCTAGAAGATTTTTTTATACAAAATAGGCTTGCGTCTGGCCGCAACTCGCCTGATTTGAAGCGATGATGCGGGCTAGAGTTGAGCACGCTTGCCTAGAAGAAATCGATATTTAGAATATTGATACAACCCTATCACCTAAAGCTCTTACAAGTAAGACATGACGTTATTCAGAACTAGTATTTTACATAACACGTAAACAACAGTTTAAAATCACGCCTGTAACTCCCAAAAGCTGTGATAGAGGTGGAGGTTATATTTCGCCAGTTATGTTGGAAGACCCAAATTGGTGGTGACACTATCGCCATCAACCGGGCATAACGCTAGACTGCTACTGAGTAATTCCAAATGGAAAACCCAATAACACTTTACCCACGCCAGGAATTACACCTAAGGCTCTGCTGAGCCTGAGGTCCTGCGCTACCGCTGATGTACGGCTTTCGTACAATGCCAACAAGATTATTCAGCATTTGCTCTGTTTTTAGATTTAATTCACATTTATTACTTAAATCATAAGTATGTATAGTTCATTTCTTTTTAAAGTTAATTAAAAGACTAAGAACTTTATTGTGTCCTAAAGTAAATGATTTTACTAAATAATTTTAGACAAAAGACACGGCCACGTGTGTAATTTATGTCAAACTCCAATTAATAATTTAATCTGTTCATGTGGGCACACATCAAGAGTACTAAACCATAAAGGATCCGTCGTCAAACCCCTTGGCTATGGTATAAATTATAGGAGCTAGCGAGTTCCATTAAAAATGCACGAAAAAATCTTAATTCTATTAAGAAAAATTGCTCGAGTTAATGAGTTGGAAAAAATCAACGGCCAGTGGTCCACAATAGCTCTGGATTAGTTCTTCTAAAATTCATGAAAAGAGACATTTGACTCAGTAGTAGGATAACGCTGGCGTAACTGAATATGAAACTTGACTTGATTTGACTACACACTAGATGTTTGATGCTAAACGTATTTAGAACGTCATGGTGTCTCTGTTAAACGTTTAAAAATGAGAATCAGTTCAATTTAACAATTTCACAGCTCGATTATCTTTCATTAAAACAATAAAAAAGATTCATAAACGACCCAATATCCACTCAAAAGACAAACATGAGAGGTAAATATTTTGCCACGCACCGCTTTCACCTTTACGCCATTTGTCATCTCATATCGTTCCCCAAAGGACGCAAAAGCCCACTAGGGTCACATAACATCGCAGAGATTTTAATTTTCAAAAAATATCTACATAATAAACTGAGCTTCCTGGGTTGTTTGCCAAATATAAATGATGATGAATGTAGGACTGAGGGTTTTTTATGGAAACCGCTGCGTTGTTATACAAATTTTATAGTACGTCTGTTGAATGATAATGTGTGTCCTTTTATAATCGGGGACGTTCGCATACATACGTTGGATAAGAAAATCTGCTACGAGGATGCTACGGCGTAGCGGTCGCTACGCGATCGTAGCAGTTCATCTATTTAATTGATTTTATTAATCCCATTGTGGAAGTTATTTAAGGTGCATTTTTGACATTAGTCAGTTACTCTTATGTAGTGTTTTTGCCACAGTATCCTGCTACATGTGTTGTTATATGTCTGTCGATAAAATAATAAAAAAAGTAAAACTTAACTACGATATTCAACATAATAGTTGAATAAATATATCGAATCACATTTTAATTACACCTCAAGTGAAATAATGGAAGTAGATTGTAATTAAATTAGCTTGCCTACACTTCCAAATGGATTGTTTTGTTAGTAACACATCTAAAAGTTTTATCAAAACTGTTAGAAGTTATTAGTTTTGTTGGAAACAAGTTTTAGATACTGTTGTAACTGGATTTAAAATATTTAATAAATTAAAGTTATTTGTAATAAGCTAGAAGTCTGGTCTGGTCTTTTATTTTAATGGATTAGGTACCAACTTGAAACTTTTAATTGGTGGTTGCTTATCGCACAGTTAATTTTAATGTGGCTTGCAGATATTTGTCTCGGTAGTGTAATCTGTAAAGTTTACTTCGAATCTCACTCAAGTGAATTAATTTTGTTTTTTTTTTCTCAGTTTTCAATCTAGGACATGTTCGCGCCAGTTTGGAAACCCATAACTATTTGAATCAGTTGACAACAAGGAAAGGTCTTAGCTTTAAGCCATTTTTGTAAGATCACGTTTAACATTATGGAATGCAAATAAGAATATGAGTATACTCATACATATTATAATTATGTCTGGCCAGAGCTTAAGTTAATTTAAGTAGAGTTGATGTTTCTTATGAATATTAATCCGTAAACGTACCCACGAAAACGAGTTTTGGATAATAAATGTCTAGAAGTCTAAAAATAATAAGTTTCTAGCCGCCTCATTTTCTTTTGGTTTTATTACTCATGTCGTACAACGGTATACGTTTTATAGACGTGCTATATTGGCATCCTTTAGATTTATGCCAAACTCAAAAAAGAGAGGGAGTAGTGATAAATGTTCGTACGGGGAATCACGAAAAGTTTCCGCATGGGGGAAAACTTGTGAGTGACTGCAATCGAAACTTTTTCACGTACGATTAAGTTCATATCGTAAACACATCAACATTGTGTTTGTACACGGTACAAGTCATCATCTGCCTAGCCTTTTTTCAAACTATGTTGGGATCGGCTTCCAGTCTAAACGGTTGGAGCTGAATTCCAGTATTTTACATGGAGCGACTGCCTATCTGACCTCCACAACCACCACTATCATGAAAATCTGCTTTTGTTTAGTAATCTTTTCAAATCATTCTTAAGTCAAAATTAGTCAGTTATATGAGAGAGAGAGAGAGTACTCTTGAGACATATCTTTTGCAAAAAATGCAGCATTTTACACATCACTCTTTTGAGACTAAATATTTATATCTACAGATCGCGTCCCACATTACAGCCACCTCTTTAAACTCCACCTCGGTCATAATGCCCTGGTAAATAAGAAAGAACTGCACTTTCAAAGTAGTTTTAAAATAGTTTTCTTTTAATTGAAGCACGGATAATACGTTCTAATTAATTCTGGCGCCTTATCAAGAACAGGCAAGCGTAAGGTGGGACGGCCTCAGGCTAGGTGGGGCGACGATCTCCGCAGGGCGGCTGGTAGCAGCTGGATGTGAGTTGCCGAGAATGAAGCTCAGTGACTTGCAATTGAAGAGCTAGCAATTAGCTGATCAAGATGATAATGATGTGTCAGCTTATAGGATGCGCTTGAGATCAAATTCAAATTGTTATAATGTTGCATGGTCCTTTTGGCGCTCTTATGATATTGACAGGAGGTGGCTGTTTGTAAACATTTGTAGAAATTGTATTGAAATAAAAAGGCAGTGTTAGTTTGACTGCAACCAAGCTCCAAAAGAAACGTGCAGTATTATATTTTTTTTCGGCTTTGGTTAGAATAGTAAACTAGGATTCAAACTCAGTGACTAACTTATTGTCAAAGGGCTCTTAAAAATAACGGCCTCTTAGAAGCTTTGCTTTGTTGAAGTTCAAAAATTCGATGCAATTATACATAATATAACCTATATGAATTGTTCATAAGCTATTTTTACCTTCTGCTTTTGAAAAACCCTACCCAAAATTGCAAAAAAAAAATTCACTGATGTTTAGCAAAATTACATGAATAATTTTAAACTGTAAACCTTCAAATTAATCATTCATATAATTAAACGGTACTTCACCTCATTTTCTTCACTTAAGAAACGTTTAAATTACACTTTCACGCCTGGAAAGCGTGTAATTTCCAACACCTCCAAGTATTTAAGTATTAGCTCTCATAAATTCTGCTAGCCTAGTCTTATTTTCTGGCCGGCGCGGCGGTATACAAGACAAGTAGCTACACACTACGTGGCATCTCTTTGTTTTCTGCGCGCTCTATAATTGCATCCTTCACTTGTTCCCTGAGCACCGTCTTGAGAGCTCTCATCGTGTATGGACTCCTAGTACTTTTGCACGCAAATGGGAATTAGGAGGTGATTTACTTTTGAACCGTGTAAAATTTTGTAGGAGGGGTGGTTGTTTCTTTTAAAAGTGCATTCATAGTTGCGAAATAATCCCTGCATTTTACCTTAAAAAATAAAAATATCATTTACTCGTCTTAAAACAAATAATATTTAACGTTATCGTAGCACAAATTAATTATTTTCGTCGACTCTTCTTGTGACCGAGGGCAGGCCTATTTTTGGGTCAAAGAATCAGCATTGCCATTCAACGTGGCAATTCTGCCAGCCTTCTGGGCACTATTCCTGTTGACAGCGATGTGGACAAATTTTTTTGACGCCCTTAATGCTTTTCTTCTTTTATAAATGTACATATTTGTATTAATATTTTATGTTTCTATAATAAATACGTTTTGCAGTATTTCGAATTCTTTCAATTCAAATCTGACACCCTAGAACTTGTTAAATAACTACAAGTCTGCTAGACAACTGCGCTCTTTCTCAAAATGTTCTCCTAGTAACAAGAGAACGTTCAGACATTTCATTACTTAGTCGTTACGCGCCAAGACCCAAATCAGGTCAAGAGTTATGAGAGTTATGACAATGTCTTCCATACAATGAACGCATACTCTGTTACAGGAACCCCCTTTTCATTCATGAATGGAATGATGGATCCTTTCATGAAACGGAGGTAATGTATGAAATTGGCCAATAGAATTTCACATTCAATTGTGTTAGTTAGCAAGTAATTAATTGGTACAGTCACCAAATTAAGCCGATGAATATTTCAATAATATAAAGTTAACTATAATATATAGGAGGTGAACGTTACTGTTACTGTTAGCCTACATCATCCCACTGCTTCTTGGCGTAACTTCCAGTTCCTTCGATCCAGGACTAAATGTGGAGTTACGGGTCGGAACTTTACGAACAATAACAATATAAAAATGTAATTATATAACGTTATCTATTCTAATATATTATTTTTCGTACTATAACACGCACATTTCGTTTACAATATCTACAAATTAATCTAATATAAATAGTTTAATAATTTTTCAAGGACAAAATTGAACATTCAACACTTACTTTTATGCTTTCAGTGCCTTCTAAGGTCAGAGAGAAAAAAATCTTTTCTACCTTTATAACGTAGCAAATTTCTTAAAAAACTCAAGTCCCTGTAAAATAATGAAGTTCGTAAAGGTAATTGGTGGTAATTAGATTCGTTAAGGTCAGCGGAGCTCTCGACCCCAGAAAATTATGTCTTTAACATTGCTACGTCACTGAGGAAATTATTTTTCAATTCGACGCAGCGAAAATTGTTAGGAAAGAGTTACTTACCTACTCCATTGTAAATTTTTATTCTTGTGGCTTCGTTGTAACGCTAATATTTGAGAATTAACTTTCTAATATCGCTATTTTGAGTTGTGCTATTGATTTCAGTAGGTTTGGTCCATAAAAGTTTTTATCGAGAACTTTAGAGTATTAGACATATTGTAAGCTTAAGCGTTTTTACATATCGCTGTGTGTTAGTAAATTCCCAGTTTGATGAATCATTATGAATATAGACGTCAATGCTACCAAGGAAAATTGTATGCAAAACGGTTGGTTTTCAAAATTGAAATTCAATATTACATAACGTATAGACCCGGCAGGGTTATGCTAAGGTGTACCTAATGGTACACCATTATTTCGCCAATTATGTTCAAATCCCATGGAAAATGGGGCGAGCCTATTGCCATCAACCGGTCAGGTATCCAGACTCCGTGGCTGCTACTGACAAATTTCTGATGGAAAAACCCAATAACAAATTGCCCAACCAGGGAATCAAACCTCATGCTTAGCAGTCGCGATTGCAACCACTAGAGGCAATAAAAACTTTCAATATTATATTGTTACTATTCACATCAATTATGACAGTGACAGCTCTTGAACGCGGTCTTCTCAGATATACTCGTATGCTTCATTATTGCTTTTACATTACATTAGACTTATAAAAAAGACTTTCCTCTATCGACAGCTAATCACATCTGCTACTTGATCATAGCCCTAAACGGATCAAACATGTAACAACTCTTAATTTTGTAAATGACGCGCACCTACATCTTTAAACACATAGAACACATGGGCTCTTTCCACGACTTGTCACGTAACTACGGAACCCTCGATAAACTAATAACGACGTGATGTCTTCGGTCACATGGCTAAGCTTATTGATCACTAAAAGAGGTTGATGTTTTTTTTTTAAGCCATTATGTACATGGAACTTATATGACCATTGATATAAGGGTGTACTTATACATTTCAGCCTGCTTTTTTAGAGACTGCAAACGTGATTTCATACGGGGTGGAAGGGACACCGTACCGAAAACGGGAACCACATACTCAGCACATCATTATAAACCCCCCCACAAAGAAATTTTTCATCGGTTATATAAAAAAAAACAGCCGTTTCCTACAAAAGTGCACCTTTGACCTACACGGTATAAAAAGTTTAATATAAGATTTTTGTTAGCTACTTTAGTTCATATTTTGCTCTTGTTATTTTTTATTGTTATTCTTAAGTAAATTCAAAATATAGAATTATTTTCTTTTTCTCATTTTTTCTCATTATAAAATTACTTTGGATTGTTTCCTTATAATAATTAGATTCGAAATTGTTGTGACACCACGTAACTTTAAGCTTCGGAAGAGCGAAGTGTCCTAACACAGGCAATTTTTGCCTAAAAGGTCACTTCAACCACTAGATGTTGTACATAACTTGTGAAAGAAAATAAATTATTTGTATTTTGTTTGTATTTGTACACGGTCAAAATGTATGGAACAGCTGTTTTTTTTAATAACCGACGCAAAATTTCTATGTGGGGAGTTCAGAATGATGTACTGAGTATATGGTTTCCGTTTTCGGTACGGTGTCTCCCTTCCGCCCTGTTTTATGTAGCAACCAGTCAATTACTTTTAATAAATAATTTTCGGTAACCAAATATAACATTTAGGCAGATGTATTGCCAAAAATCTTTCAAAACGACCCCTTAAAGCGAAACCTCAAGGGGAGATATCGAAATATTTACGGTATCAAAATTTCATACATTTGACAAGCGATTAAATCAGCAGTTTCTTAACAAAAAATGACACCTTAGAAGAGAGAGATTGATATAAGTTTTAAACTTTTCAGTTTACAATACGTCAAACCACTTTTCATTTATCTACTATCAATCATCTCAACTCGCTAATCTCCATGCGAATAGTAGTTACTCAACAAAATATAAAATAACACTGTAGCTGTTGTAGAAAATTGTCTTCTCTTTAAAAGTATGTAAGTCTCAGCGCTGCCGCCGAAGCAATTTACTGACGGTCGCCGAGAATCTAGACTGTGTGTATATTTATGTGTCTACGTGATACGAAGAGGATAAATACACTTTGTATTAAACTACACTTTGGTTAAACTTATTCATTTTGAGCATTTTCATGAATCTCAATCTCTAAGAATTCTATGTAGGCTCAAAAGCTACTTTCTACTTCTGATCATGAGATCCCTGGTCCGATTACCAAGTCAGGCACTGTATTATTGGCAGTATTTCCATCAGGAATTTCTCAGTAGCAGCCCGGAATTTGGACAGTGCCAGGTCGGCAATAGGCTCGCCCCCCCTCCACCCCTATCAACTGGGACTTAAACGTAAAAGCGATGAATGACAAGTGTGACAACGTGTGACTGTACTATACAAGGTGTATATAATACGTAGTTTTGCAACCTTGTCAAAATTCAGCAGGTTGTCATAGAAGACGTAAATAATCAGTATAATTTACGGTATCTGGTCAATAATAATAAACGCTGCTTTTTTAGTTTGTTTTAATTTGACACTTATTCAGAATGAAGCTCTTTTCAAAAGAGGAGAATTACCCGTTTATCGAATAAACGTCTGCGTTTGTTTGCGAGTGTGAAAGCGCGGTTATAGGGCTAGTATTAGACGGGCCGCGTTTTAATACAGGTGGTGTACACTTATCGATTTCCGATATTAAGAAAAAAATATAAAAAAAAATACATTTTATTATTGATTCGGGTCTAGAATCATTAGCATAGTTACTTCCTTGAATTTGACGAGGATGCAAAGCAACACCTTGTATATGGGTCTACCTCTCTAACCCTTCAGAGATATATTATGTACAGGCGTAATTATATGTTATTAATTCTAGAGGTCACCTAGAGCTCTAGGCCCGCTTAGTAATCTTCATTCAAAACCTGATAAGCAATGTGAGATAAATCATACCGCAAACTTTACTTTCTGAAACAGTTTTTTAGGATCACTGATCTAAAGATATGCTATTTTTCAAAAGGATAGGCGCTGAAATATAAAATCATTCTTGCTTCGTGAATTTTTTAAACCAATCTGAATATATACTAAAAACTATTATTTATTTAGGGTTTAGGACTAATATTCTTTTTTGTTTTTCTTTCTTTTACTTTAGCTTACAAGGATAACTTATTTTGGAGCTTAGTTCTTCAAAATATAAATATCACCTTGATATTGAGATCATAAACCTTTTAAAAGTTAAAAAAAGTAAAGCAAGTTCTTACTTACGTTACCTGTTTCCAAGAAAAAAATAACTTTACAACCAAAACCTTATTAATAAGAACCAGAAATATTTTATGTTCAGAAACTTTTCCTGTACTTGGGAATAAATCGAAAAAATTCGCGCAGCAACATAAAGTTTTATGAAACATTCCCTAAAATGTAAGACGATTTATCAATATACATTGCGTTGTTTTACTACAAGGTCATACCCATAACCGATGTATGTAGTAGTGATGTTACTTTGTTGTAGTTGATGTGTTTTTTCTTATTCTATATATATTATATAATATAAATATTATTTATCAGACAGGTACGCCAAGTGGCCACAGAGTGACATGCCCGTAAACTGCATTGCTTACACCAAAAATAAAAGTCGTTTCCCAGCAACAATGTTGTATCTATGTTTCTTAGTTTAATGGTGATGTGTATAGAATGCGTATACGGCTATGTAATGGGGTTCTTTTACAGCCAATAAGTGAAAAGAGATTAAGCATTATGCCACCGATAAAAAATACGGCGTGGTGCTAGAAACTTTGAAGATTCAGACCCGGTGAGGGACTCATGTAAATACAGGATTATCTAAAGCCAACAAGTATTTCAACACTTTTCAATTTACTTAGTTTACGTAAATATAATGTAGTCATTTTTAAGGCAATCAAATACCTAGGCACTACAATCTCCAGTCAACTGAAAACATCTTCAAACCTTTAGTAACGTTCAACGAGTGAAGGAAGATAGTCTAATCCTAAATATAAATGGTTTAAAAAACCACATCAGTTTCACACAATTTCTCATACTAAACATCTTCGAACAAAACACAACAGTAACAGTAAATTAACACGTTCACAAAGCTCTATCTTGCCCATTGTTTATCTTAGGATCAAGCTCATTTGTCTCTCGCGGCGCCTACTACCCTGGTAGCATACTACCCGGCTACGCGTTAAATCTTTGAATAATACCCGCCAGACGTATGTGAATGGCGTTGTAGGCAAAAAGGTTTTGCAAGGGGATTGTGAATAACCATGAGATTCGAATTAGGGATCTTTTATTTGACGTAATACGCATTGACGATAACGAAAAGACTGTTTCTAGGTCATTTATGGACATGTAAGAAACCTACGTCAATGTTGATAGCAATTTGTTTGCTTTTACATAACATCACGCCAGTAATCCCCACGGTTAAGCAGAGGTGTTTCTAATAGTACACCCACATTTCGCCAGTTAGGTTTTAAGTCCCATTTAATAGGGTGCGAGCCTATTGCCATCAACCGGACACAAATCCAGACTCCGTGGCTGCTACTGAAAAATTCCTGATGGAAAAACCCAATAACACTTTGCCCGACCTGGGGACTTTATGTCTCGAAAACTCGACACTCGACCAACGAGGCACTTAATTGCTTTTATTTGTATGATTAATTCGTATTTTGCTCTCATGGTAAACTTGGAGCATTTTAAAACATAAATAAAATGATCTACAGTGTGGTTTAACCTACAAATGTACAGTTGTGTGGTACCTATAAAACTTTGTTACGTATCATTGCACTGGCGAGAAAACTATTTAACTATCAAGAAAGCACCAAAAGTTAGCTTCAAGTATCTAATACTATTTTTTTGCAAATAGTAGTAGTAGTCTAATGCTAGTAAGCAATGAACTAGAAACTTGAGCACTTCCTTAGAGTAGAAATAGCTATATTAAGTGATCGTAGCAGTGATCGGAAGTATCAGAACTAAATGGATAAAAGAAAATTACGCAATATAAGGATCCAAACCCGATGAAATTATCTATCAGCAAAAATAACATATACAGTACTTCCATCCATACTTTCCATACAAACTTTCGTCCCCCAATTAACATCACCAGGAGTAATTAAAAAAAATCGTTCCTTACGCTCACCTTTTTTATTATAAGGAACTCTGCCAAAGGTATAAACTATGCGTTGTCTAAGTGTCATCATCATTCTCCTGCCCTTATCCCAATTTATTTGGGGTCGGCGCAGCATGTCTTCTTCTTCCATACTTCTCTATTACTCGTCATCTCTTCAGACACCTCCTTCACACAGTCCATCCATCGATTCTTTGGTCTTCCTCTACTCTTATACCCATCCACATTCATTCTCAAAACTTTCCTCACGACAGTTTCCTCATTTTTCCGCATCACATGCCCATAAAGTGTCTATTAGTGTATATAGGAATTTTATAAAGGCACTCTACGTCGGAGCAACCACGCCTTCGGATTTGCCAAAAAAAAAACGAACTTGATGGTCGCGTATTCACACGACGAACGATGCGGTGACCAAGAACAGAACACAATTAATCAACAAACCTAATAAATTGAAATCAACAAGCCGAACGAAAAATACACAAACATTCGTTACCAATGCAGTCACCACCACAATAAAATTATCTGACCCTTTAGCATACAAATCAACCCCATTCAAAATTGTCGGATGAAAATTGAATACTGAGCAAGTCTAACTGCTTCAATACGCAAGCCAAGAGCCAAATTAAACTTAGTCAGGGAAAACCTGCATTGCTAAGCTGCATTTGCAGTTGGTACTACTTACCAAAGATTAAGCAAATATTTATAGAACCGAACTTCCTGCTCTGAAATCACACTAAATGCCTACAGTAGGTAGTTTCGAAGCCTTTACTTAATAGGGAAAATTGTATCTTCACTTTGCACCCGACTTTGTGGTTTGTGCTGTATCATTGACAAATTGATGATCCTTTAGGAGTATGAACAGCAGGACATAAAGTGCCCCAACCCCTATTTATATGGGGAGTATCCTCCGATCAGACGGGTGTTGTGTCTGGTTGGCTACTGCCTGACCTTCCGACTGTGGTTCGATCCATGGTTGGAAGCGAGAACGCGTGGAATGCCGTCGCCTCTTTTTGCGAGGAGTTGATGCACGCAAAGGAGGCAGCGGAGAGGGAAAGAGAGCATGCCTCTCACTCTACCCGCACCAGAAGAGCAGCCGGGTGTCGAGGGCGCTCAACGATCTCCGGCCACCATAAAGCGGAGCCTGCGGGTAGCAAACTGAGGGCTGAGTCGTCGACCGACCAGCCAGAACCAAAGAGGTGGTATGGATAATGGATGACAATGAAGCTTACTTGTAGAAGAAATGTTGATTTTTATTTCAAAGTACAAAAAATCAGGAAGGCGCAGAATTAAATTCTAATCAATTAACTATTAAGACTAGTATTGGGTAACACTTATTGGTTATACTTATTCAAAGAAAACATACTTGCCCAATATTAATTGGGATAAAGGTAGTAGAATGATGATACTTGCCCGAAATATTTTAAGAAAGAAAAGAAAGAAAGAAAAAGTATTTATTAGTCTCGCACTGGACAAAACAAAATGGTAACTTGAACAATAAAACAAGATTACGAGACGATACGACGACGATTACGAGTTTACGATTTTTACGAGTAAAAATTTGACTTTTCCAAAAACAAAAAACCTTGCAGTAATTAAAATGAAGCCATGTTAATGTAACGTACCTTTATAAAGGAAAATGTCAAATGGTTCATATTAAAAATCGATGAGAGCACTTTCGACGGATGAGGAGCTATTACATTCTAACGTTAGCAATTTGTCTAAATCGGTTCAGCCGTTTAGGTGATGTGAGGCAGTAATGTGTCGGTTCTATGTATGTACTTACTGGATATAGACCAAGACTAATAATTTTAAAGCATAAAATGTTTGTCAATAATTACGATTTTTAAAACGGTTTGGCCCAGGTCTAATAGGCCATATACCTTATATGATCATGTTGAAAATATTGTTATTATATAAAATTTACGTTAAATTTTAAGAAAAATAATAGAAAATACATAAACAATGAAAATATTTTAATTTTATGAAAGTAAATATTTTTTTTTTAATTTATAATTTAATTTGCGCGTGTAATTTCTAACGTGACTATTAATCAAAACAAAAATCTAAAGTAGAGAATATTAAATCAAGTTATGTTGTACTATAAAACAAAGAACATTTTTTCTTAAATTTTCCTGAGTTTAGTGAGTTCTATATAATATTCCCATTTCCATTTAAAATCTCTCACGTCCATTCAATTACACTAGGACTACATAATTGCATAGCTCTGCAACAATTAAATAACCTGACAAAGTCGTTCTCTGCTCAAGAGTTATCACTCTCGCTGCTGACACCTCAATCTGCAGTGGGACAATTTTTCCCAAACACTATTAAATTACATTGCCAATCCCATTAAGTTGGTATGTAAAAGTAACACGAGATAAAACAAGACAGAACACCAACTCCGTACAAAGTATTAAAAAAAAAACTTTAGTAAAGTTATTTTCCACTGTTTTAGTGTTTTTTTTTTTGGAAGTCGGTTTTTTTTTGCAAAAAAGTTTTTATTTTACCCTTTTTAGTTATCGCATCACACACAAATCCTTGTCAAGTATCAATTTCGCAATTTCTTTTACTTCTTCTTTTTTTTGGATGACACATTTTTTCCAGCTATTTTGATTTCAAAACCAAACTGCTGAACCGATTTCGATGAAATTTATATGGGACCAATCGGGAAGTAGATCCATTCAGATAAAAGAAGAATTTTTCAAATCGGTTCATAAATGACGAAGATATGAGGTAACAAACACAAAAAAAAACAACCGAATTGAGAACCTCCTCCTTTTTTTGAAGTCGGTTAAAAAAAGATTCAAGCATAAATTCTAAAATAACTTTAATTCATAAGACAATACGGTCTTTGCTTCGATTCGATTCGAGTTTAGATTTGGGCCCGGTTGATGGCGTTAATCTCACTATACACCTATTACATGGCAAAACGTGAGTGAAATAGCATGTATTACCAGTTTTAATATAAATACAATGATGGTTGCTTGCTTATTGGGCATAAAAAAACATCTTATAAGGAGTCAAAGGTGTTAAGAGCCGTGTAAAGAATGCACAAACATTCAGCAACCTGCAATACAAACAACAGCTTTACATGAGCCTTCTATATCCAACCTTGCATTGTGTGCCAACTTGATTGTCCCTGCTAGCTAATGAGGGAATTAATCTCGGCCCTCTTGGCAATGGTCCTACTGTTTCCACCGGAATTCCAGTGTTTTTGCAACTATTCTATCATTCACTCGTTTCGTATATTAAGGTTCTTGTGTTATTTGCCGCTAATTAGTTTAAATGTGAGTTTTTTGCTCATAAAATGTTATGTGTTACGCTGTAATAGAGAAGTAAGTAAATACTAATAAGTATTCGTCTTGAAAATAGAACTAGTTTTTTTTTTTTTTTGTTAAGCAAGGCGCTCAACTTATTGCGAAGGATTGTGAACAATCTAAACGTGCTCACTACGTGTTGGCGACTTTAGACTGCTATATTTAGTGGTGTACAGACACAATATGTACATTATCTTATCCTTTCTCCCCATGGGGGTAGGCAGAAACAACAGAACGTCAAATCACACATCCTTTCCAACTCCTTTTGCTTTTTACACGTTCATACATCTGGTAAGCCAAGTCAGAGGCCCATGAGTGGCATTAAAACTCAGACACCAGGTTAGGCACTAACCACACGATAAAGAAGAAAGATACATCTGGTCATAGACGCGCGTCGTTTGCTAGTATACGCTGGTATAATTTATCCTACGTTTTTTATGAGTATTGAGACAGAAACCCGGTACCCAATAAATCTACAGAATCCTTTTGAAAGAAGCCAGGCCTACTTCTGGACAATAAATAATATTCCCGACACCAAACCCTACCCAATAACACGAACTTCCTAAGAGCCCAAACGGAAGAGTAGAACATTTTTTCAGACTGACACGAATGAGAAATCTTTCACCATTATTCTTCACAAATCACAGTTATGAATGACGTAACAATAAAAGTTACAGAGAGGGCTATAAAAGGAGAAAATACCAATGATTCAAGTTAGCTAGAATGTAGTTAACTTCTTTTACTTTGGTCTCCAGGGAATAATCATGTTATGTTGGCGTTAAATAATGTTCTGGACACTACGAAAATCGGAGCCATTTAGGGACTTCCTAAGGTTGCGGACACATGGACAGGGTAAAATTAAAATTAGATGGTAAAGCTCTGCTGACATGATGAGTATCGATAAACATGACATAAAAACTGTCCTGATGATTTTCGGAGAACCAACTGCCCTATGTAGTGTAGTTAGGTACTTAAAGTATGAGTTAGGTTGACTTGACCTTCCATAAAGACGCGACGAACTAGTGAAAACACGTGCGATTTTCCGCGACTCCGCGATGACTTGCTATTTTCAAATTGCTGGCAAAACTAGTGTGTATGCGGTACATCAAATACACACACTCT
This sequence comes from Standfussiana lucernea, assembly GCA_964057025.1. NCBI lineage: Eukaryota > Metazoa > Arthropoda > Insecta > Lepidoptera > Noctuidae > Standfussiana > Standfussiana lucernea. Next base: position 12,124,436 of record OZ059805.1, read on the forward strand.
TCATTCCGGTGCAGTCACAAGAAGCGTTTTGCTTGCATGTTTATTACATGTACTTCAATCAAAGTAGCTCTTTACAGGAGTCTGTGTTCTTGGTGATTACTATCTAGGATCAAGGGGCTAGATAATTAACATACAAGCGTGTTACTTAGCTAACTTTGTTGTCACTTAGGGCGAGATGCATCCATGAAACTGAACGCGATCAACACATATTAAATACGTTTAAAAGCCATCCATTTCAATATTCTACAACAATGATGAACTTGACAGATCTCGAACAAGGTTTCAGTTATAACAAACAGTCGTATATAATACAAAATGTACAATATTCGACACACACACATGTGTAGGCAACCTAAGAGAACATTACGCAAGGCCGTCGCTACAACACATCCATCATGATGAGGACAGCACTCGGCGGGTATCCTGCCGAAAAAATATTGATAATGTCTCCCGAGACCCGATCGCAGTGTCAAGGACATATGACGCCCTGGTACTCGACAAGTAAATTGGATAAACTGTCCTTAGGTTGTTTGACGGAGATTTTAACATAATTCGGAATTGTTGTTACCATGCCAACATTAGAAACAGCGTTCTATGGGATCATAAATAAAATTATAATTAAGACAAATTTACAGAAATGTAATTACCGAAGTAAAACAGATTTAAAGCTGTGCCAAATTGCATTGTGTTCCTAAAGCGGAACACACTTGAGAGCTGTTACCGCCGCCGAAAAGTTTGGATTAAAATAAATCTCCAGAACTTTCTGAACTCCTAGTCATTGTTTAGACCGCCTCTAGCTGTTACAGCTTGTTCTTCTCGTAGTTGATAGTAAACTCACTTAATTGGCTGGTAAAGTAACTAAATTCCATTTATAGATCATAAGGCTAGTGTTAGACCGCGGCGAAGGTGGTGTGACAATCTGACCTTGTGTGCGGGGCGAACATGGCCAGATATTGCACAGAATAGAGAGGTTTCGAAGGAAAAAGGGGAGGCCTTAGCCTAGCAGTGGGAAACTCGATAGGCTATTATTTATCTATACCATATAATATCTATACTAATATATATACTAAGCAGAAGAGTTTGTTTGTTTGGTTGAACGCTCTAATCTCAGGAACTACTGGTTCGAATTGAAAAATTATTTTAGTGTTGGATTAGCCCATTTATCGAGGAAGGCTATAGGCTAAAACATCACGCTGCGACCAATAGGAGCGGAGCATTAATCAAAAATGTTACGCAGACGAAGTTGCGCCGGTCAGCTAGTATAAAATAAAAACGGTTGGAGGTTGAGCTGACAGATTTACGAATAAAACTAACTGGATGGGAGGGAACCTGAAAACCAAGCAACAACAGAAATATTATTAACCTGCAACGAAATTGGAAAAAAATCTCGGTATATTTATTTTGCGTGAGATGAATGTATAGAAACCATACACGACAATAACATAAGACATTTTAAAACAAACACTCACATGAGGAACCAAAGCTGAGATCAAGCATGAAGTACTTTCCTCGTTTATTTCGCCAAACCGGGGGCTTCATAGTAAATAGACTTGGCCTACATGGATATTCCCTCCGTCCATCTAAGCAATAACTCAAAATGAAGGACGAGAAATATCACAGAATATCCCAAAAAAACTCATAGACCGAAATTGTAAGCGCCGAGGACGTTTAGGCATTCTAATAAACGTAATTTCAACGGAACATACCAATAAAAAGTTTATTGGATGGCCGCTATATACCGGTATTAACTTTATTATGTTGGAAATGTTTATTTAATTAATTTTCCCTAATATTGGCGGATAAGTTCAATATAAGGAAGTAACACTAATTAATTTATGCCCGGTTCCTATAAACAAGAAACGAGTCGTTTTGCATACGGATAGTAGTATTTTCTACGAGGCGTATGTCAAAACCATTCCTAAAAAAAACGTTTCGTAAGTTATGTTACCGATAGATCACTACCTACGGATGGGAGGGTTACGAATAACGGACAGTAAGGCAAATGTATGCAGATGTCTAGCGATGGTGTTCCTATAAAAAATAAGAAACGTCAACGAGCTGTCAAAGTTACGAGCCGTTAACAATACGTTTACCGCCCGATTTCGGTCGGTTGTATACAAAAGTTTTACTCATTCTGTGTTATTTGTTATAAATACTTGTAAAATGTCGCTTTCAGACAGTGAATTAAGTGATTTGGAAAGGTTATCGGACTGGAGTAACTCCGAATCAGATGAAGAAAGTGGTTCTAATCGGAGGAATTACAAAACAAGGGTCGATCATTTTAGTATCTTGGATACTAATGAATTCCAAGTTAGATTTCGGCTAGATAAGCCGTCTGTACAAAGTTTACTCGTCGAAATTTATCCGCATTTAAGAGTAAAAGGAGCCAGGTATGTATTTCTCAAACTAACCTTGAAATATTCACTTGAAACAACCAAAACAACAATAATTCATTACGCATTCTACTCCTAAAACATTAATTTAGTCTTTGTTTTAGGAACCATGGTATACATCCTCTTCACCAACTCTTATTGACGTTAAGATTTTACGCATTAGGGACAATGCTATTATCAGTAGCTGACTTTGTTGGGGTATCAAAATCATCGGCTTGTCGTATAGTATTTGATGTAAGCTGTGCTATAGCACGGTTTATACAACAAATATAATATATACATGCACCCTGACACTGAACAAGATTTTTATGAAACTGCCCGCTTCCCAAGGGTTCTTGGAGCACTTGATGGTACACACATCAGAATTCAATCACCATGTAAGTTTTTGTTGAATCTTCTAGGTAATCTTTTAATTTGATAGGCTTCTACTTTTTTATTTAATTAACACAATTCAATTCTTTTTCATAGGTTCAGAGACTGGAGAAGAATTCAGAAATCGAAAGGGCTACTTTTCCCTTAATATACAAGCTGTGTGTAATGCAAAATTATTATTTATGAATTTAGTAGCCCGTTGGCCTGGTTCAGCTCATGATGCAACTATATTCAATAACTCAGAACTAAGAGGTAACAGTAATAATAGATAACATCATTATGAAGTATGTTTTGTGGTCATATAATTTAATCCAGTATCTATACCTAACTACATTTTTTTTCAGCTCAGTGTGAAAGCGGGCTGTATGGAAACAAATGGCTGCTTGCAGACAGTGCATATCCTCTGAAACGATACCTATTAACACCTTTGTTAAACCCTCAAAGTAGAGGGCAACTGCTTTATAATGAAGCCCACATTCATACTAGAAACTGTATTGAAAGGTATGTTTTTCATCAGTGTGGAGGAATGTGACACTTTCCATTTTTATTGTTCTTGTGTACCATGGGTGAGATAAGAGCATTCATGATTAATAATCCTTACATTTAGAGAAAGACTACCTCATTGGTCTATTGGTTGCAAATGTGACTGCTGAGCGTGTGGTCGTTCAAAGCATCATGCACCAAGTCGGGCAGTGTTATTGCTAAAGATAACTGGTTCTTTTTTATTGCAGATGCTTTGGAGTGTGGAAGAGGAGATTTCCAGTAGTAGCTTTGACATTGCGTTTAAGTCTGTTACGAGCCAATGCAGTAATCATAGCTACTGGTGTGTTGCATAATATCTGTCGATTAAACAGTATAGCTGATGTCCCACCAGAGGTAGAAATTCCTACTGCAGAGGTAGTGCCTGTACCAAATACTGCTGAAGAACCAGATTACACAGAAAGAGCAACACTAATTTCAAATTTCTTTAATAAGTGAGTAATAACAATCTGTATAGTGCTAAGCTGAGGTGTCAAGTTTGAAACCTTGACTATGTTAAAGTACTGTGCACTGAATATGTTTAATAATTACTTTTTATTTCATTTCAGTTTATCATCACATGAGTAATTTTAAGTTTGTATCGAGAAAGAAAAACACTTATCTGCTACATACAAAACAAAGTGTATGAAGAAATGACCGTTGATGAAGGACACTGGCTTAGTTATAGGGAAATATTGTTAATTTAAGTATCTAGCTTTACTATTAGTTATTAAAAGAATCATTTTTATATAAAACTTTATTTTAATTATAGTTTTCCTTAATATATTCTAAATTATTATGGCACTAACACAAATTAAAACTTACATATGAAACACTAACTATAAACATCATTTACAGTAACATTATTTTCTTCTTGTGCTAATTCTAATTTTAAAAGTCTAATTTCTAAATCTAATTTCTCCTTTTTCTTGTCATAGTAACTTGCTATAGCAAGGTTACGGGTGATGATGGACGTCTGTACATCTCTGTCTGCTGTCTTTTTACCTGAAATAAATGGAAATATGTTTTATTTCATACAATGTGTTTGACCAGGGTTCTAGACTATAGTTTACAATATGGGAACAGGTATAAGAAATTCACATAAAATATGTGTGTAAATTAATAATAAATTTAATTATGTACCTTTATTTTTTGTTGTTAATTGCCTGGACATAGGCATGCCAAAGAAATACTTGGAGCCCTGTGCACTGGGAGAGCTGTTGCCCTCACACAAATCAATTTTTCTTTTTTTTGCATGTATGTCTGAAAAAAATGATTTGACATTTACAAACAAATTAATTAATAAAAGTATAGGTAGAGAAGGAAGATTTAATCAAAATAATACCTCTACATGGTGTTTCAGCTACACTATCTTCTGAGATAGATGGAATAGCATTAGTTGCACCATTTATTCTAAGACGATGTCCATATCTGCCACACTCCCTTCTGCTATACCACCCACATCCAGGACCGCATTACCACCATCAATACCATCACCACCAAATAGCACATCAAACCCTGTGCAAGTAGACCCCAGAAGACCAGTCACCTTTTCCAATATCTCATCATGTGGAATAAAATCAGGTTTACATTCACTTGAAACATCCAAAACAACAATAATTCATTACGCATTCTTCTCCTAAAACGTTAATTTAATCTTTGTTTTAGGAACTATGATATGTAGGATACATATCATGGTTCCTTCTTCACCAACTCTTATGTTGAGTTAATTATGTTTTACTACAAAACCTTAGAATTGAATTTAAAGTTCCTTTAAAATACATGGGTGACATGGGTCAAGCCAGACGCTATCAATTGCGTTTTGTTCACTTCAGTAGCCCGAATAAAAAACTGTTTTTTATTTTTAATAATGAGATTTCTTCAACACATTTTTTTTTTAAATAAACGTGTAAGTTAAGTTTTCTCCATGAAAGTATAAATATGTTATATTATGTGTATTATGCACAGGTTTTCACTCTAATCCTAAACATGCTCGATTGTAATAACGAAACGCAAGGAGGGTTGCACATGTGTTCATGGAGGGCTTCGGTAAGTGAGTTACCAACAACCGTTCGTAGCAGGTAGATGACTCAAAAACTTATAGGAACGCCTATTACCATCCGTTACTCGTAACCCAAAAACGAATGGTACCTTTTGTACAATAACGAATCGTTGTTTATAGGAACCGGGCATTAGTGAATAAAGATTGACTCAAAAAGTTAACAAGAATTATATTTTTGGTAAATACGGAGATTGAGTAAAAATGTATTGGACTATACACGGAAGTAATTCAAATTAATTTAGGGAATTAATTTGACTCGAAAAGTTATCAAGAGGATGTTATTTTTAGTAAATACGGAGATTTGGAGAGAAAAAATATTTTTAAAAACTTGGTGTTACGTCAGGATTAAAATAACTACACCACGCGTTTAGCCGTATACTTGTTTTCGACGATGTTCTAAAATATTTGTCAAAATTGTCGTGTGTCAAATATGTACTGTACACTTTTGACATTGTTTCTAAGATTTATTGTTAACTGTTTTGTTCTCTATCTTTTTTCGTATCGTGTGGTTAGTGCCTAACCTGGTGTCAGAGTTTTTATGCCGCCCATGGGCCTCTGACTTGGCTTTACAAGCCGTTGAGAAATATCTCTCGGGCATGCTGGGTTCCCCACGATGTTTTCCTTCACCGAAGCAAGTGATAATTAAGCAATACGCAAAGAATCCGAAAAATAAGAATCCGAAAAATCAGAGGTGCGTGTCTTGGGACCACACGTCACACCACTAGACAATCACTGCTAACTATGATTCCTTTTTATACCGTTCTTAACAAATTCTCACTGGCTGCATCCAAGCAAAAAAAAAACCAGACCAAAGCATAATGTCATAATAAAATTCCATATTTAAACCAAAGAGGTGACCCCGAGATAAACTGTATACAATACGCATATAATTCCGAAAAATCAGAGGTCCGTGTCTTGGGTTCGAACTCGAGACCTATGACTTTTGTTTTGTTCTCTATTTTGATTAGCTTTCAATTTTAACAAATATTCCTTTCCTTGTCTATGTTTACCGAAACGATAAACGAAATTTGTAGTCACATAATGTAGAAAACATGTTTTATACCTCTGTTTAAACGCTAAATAAAATTTCGCAGAACTCTTTAAAGCTCTAATACTCCCAAACGTACAGTTTTTAACTCTGAACATCCAAAATTACCATTAAGCTAGAACAAAACGAGTATACTAAAGCAAACAGCAGTAACATGAGAACGACAATTTAAGAGAATTCCACTGCATTTGTTTTTAGTTCGTTAATGAACTAGCTCGGATGGAAATGGAGTGAATTTGTACTAAATAGTGCTTGTGTTACGAACCGAGTCTAGTGAATGAAGAGATGTTTGGTAATGTTATTTTAGTGGAGATACATTGTTTAATTCTCTGTAACATTGTTGGTACACAAGTGTACCACCAGACAGAACTGTTTTAAAATGCATGCATTAGCAACTAATTGCAATCGAAATGTACCAAAATCGATCAATCGATTATGTACCAAGAGTGATTTAGGAGAATTAGATATTGTTAAGGTTATTATTAGAGAGTCATCATAACATTTTGACACAAAACTCGTCTTTTGGAAAAAACTAAGTAATCCCTTCTTCTTCTTAGCGTGTCGATGACAGTTTCAATTGAGTCAGCCCAAAATGTGGCGACGAGTTTGACATATTCAGTTACGTCCATAAGCTCCTGTGTGTCCTGTCCGTCCTGTGTATGATGATGTGCAAGAAACAGGACAGGCAGGACAGGATATCCAGGCCAGTGTCATCTATGAATCTCCACCTGAACCGGTTTTCCTTGCTTCGGCCATGGCAACTCTTGTCCAAGTGGGAGATTTTCAGCAAGTGCCACAAATAGGTTGGGATTTTCCCTTTAAAACGGTTCGATGTTTGGCATTCGTTGGAATTGAAAATGACGATAGGCTTAGAGTATTGACTGCACACTGACTGTCTTGTGCAAATATGATCAATCAGACTATATTTTATTCTGTAACCAGTTTATATACAAATGAGTATATTAGAGGAAGTTTGAGAGTTGCGCCAGTTACAGAAAAGTTTAGGGAGTCGACTGTTTTGGTATGGGACATAATTATAATGAGCAGGGATGTAACATATGTGACTCAAAGAGTGATGAATATATAGTGTTGATGGAAGGAGACGGAGAGGAAGACTAAAGAAACGATGGATGGATTGTGTGAGGAATTATATGAAAGAGAAAGGAGTAAATGATAGCGTGGCGGTTGACAGAGGAGAATGGAAGAAAACACCAGGTAACATGGGACAAGGCTGCCCTTGTCCCATGTAACTTGGGGTCGGTTGGTAATACTCATCACCTTCCTGCGAAGATGATGATGTATTACCAATTTCCTAGAATCGTCATCTACTCACAAAACATCACAAAGTTCCAACATTGAAAACATTTCTAAATTGTAGTTGTGAAAGTACATACCACTTTGAATTTACTATGCAACATGCAATGGCTTAAAATGCTCTTCAGAATGAAAAGTCCTTTGTCAGATGCAATAAAACAGATAAAAGCTAAAGCTAGCTGCAGTCGACAACCTTAATCACACGTTCGGTGGAATTAAAAAAACTTGGGTCCATTTCGACCCGTTTCGATTCGTAGTCCTTTTCAATAAAAGTCACTAAACAATCATTCAAAAAGGTTGCGCTTGTTGTTTGTGTTTGAAATAAAGAAACAACAGACAAAACGCATTAAATTGCTCACATGGTTTTACACGTGAAAATAGTACATATGACTGGCTACTTGGTCCAGTGGTCGAAAAAGTGATTGCTGAACAAGAGGTCTTGGGTTCGATTCCCAGGTCGGGCTAAATGTGATATTGGGTTTTTCCATTAGGATGCAATAGCAGGCACGGAGTCTGGATTTGTGCCCGGTTGATGGCAGTAGGCTCGCCCCCTATTACATGGGACTTAAACAAAACCGGTGAAATGTGGGTGTACTATTAGGTACACCTCTGCCTAACCCTTCTGGGATTACAGGCGTGATGTTATGTTGTTGTTATGTAATAGAACATTTCATTTTGATGCAATGATGAATGCTTACGAGTATCAATTGCCACTTCCTCTTCACTTCCACACATGCGAAACAACAAAACTTAAAAAATTAAATTACGTTCCACTTTGTTAACTTGCAGTAATTGTCAGACACAGAATGTTTTTTAAATACGTTTTGCACTAAATGTAATTAATGATTTGCTTTGCAGACGGCTTTAAACTTACAACTAGAGTTAGTCAACTCCAATAAAATAAAACTTACCAATATGCCGTCGTATTATTAGTCAGTCACGTAGCGGTTCTGACTGCCCAAAGTACGTTGGATAGTCATTGGCGGCCCTATTGCAACCAATTTAGGCCTCCTCACTTCCATACCATGTTTCCCTGGTATGTGCGAGTGTCACCGTTACGAATTAAGAAGGTAAAAAATGGTACACTTTTTAGTACTAGACCGAAACGTGAAGCGTCAATCGTCACTTTCAGAGTGTCGACTCCAACGTATAAGTACACGAACTCAATTCAACTTTTATATTGAATTTTTAATAACGAACTTTGAAGGAGGCTCCGCGTCGCGAATCGCGATGGCGAAATATGAAACTGAATATTTTAATTCTTTGATCGTGTTAAATGAGTTTCTACGTGTTTGGGGAACGTTATTTTAATCTCTTTTTTTGTCTACCTTGTTTGCTTTTAATTGGTAATTAATAAAATATATTTTGATTGGGCAAATTTTTCCGGCAGTTCTGAGCCCAGTGAAAAAAAATACGTTTGCCGTCTATTTCACGTTTAATTCGACGTATCGATGATTTCAGGATACATGAGTTTCAACCAAAATTCAGCCTCGTCATCTTTATTACCTCGCAAAGGTCTGGCTGACTGTAAAAGCTGCGTGGATTAGACTAAAAGACAACACAAACTTAACTGTAATCCATCTACCTTTGACCAAACAGAAATGAACGCAGTCCTCCGAAATTTTCGTGGAACTGTGAAGTGAAGCACTATACGCTTGTGTTCCGATTTCCCGCTAGAGATTCATATTACCCTGGTATCGGTGTGCACTTAATGCAAAAAGAGGGTTATATTCTCCGAAATGGTTGCACTGTGCACAAACGAACATTTTTGACGTTAAAAGAGGAGCTTTAAAATGCTTCTATATTGGTATTCTTTTCGAACAAATTGATCCTTCGTTATTTTTTTGTTTGCGCACTTCCACAAACTTATCTTTTACTTAACTTTCGGAAGTCGGTTACTATTGTTTGTTTCATTGACTTTTTTGCCACCGACTTCCGAAAGTAAAGTTATTTTCCACTTTTTGTGTTTTTTTAGGAAGTCGGTTTTTTTTTTGCAAAAAAGTTTATATTTTACCCTTTCCAATTATCGTATCACACACAAATCCTTGTCGAGTATCAATTTCGCAATTTCTTTTACTTGGATGACATATTTTTTCCAAGCTATTTTGATTTAAAAACCAACTTACTGAACCGATTTTGATGCAATTTCTATGGTACGATTTCTATCGGGAAGTATAATATCCTTTCAGAAAAAAGAAGAATTTTTCAAATCGGTTAGTAAATGACGAAGATATGAGGTAAAATACATAAAAAAAGGTTCCGACGAATTGAGAACCTCCTCCTTTTTGAAGTCGGTTAATAATAGTAAAATGTGTAAGTAACTCCGTCTGCATGTATTTCATGCAACATTTTCAACCTAAACCCCTATATTTATGACAAAAGACCTCGAGGTTACCTCGGCATTGGAGTTGGAAAACAATTGAAATGTATGAATTACTCGTATATTGTGCCGAGTTGATTTACTGGTCGCAACCGCGACTGCTGAGCATGAGGTCTTGTTGAAGTGTTATTGGGTTTTTCCATCAGGAATTTCTCAGTAGCAGCCACGGAGTCTGAATTCGTGCCCGGTTGATGGCAATACGCTCACCCCCAAACATAACTGACGAAATGGGTATACCATTATGTACACCTCTGCCTAACCCGTTGGGGACAGGCGTTATATTATGGTATGAATTATGTTGTACTTTATAAGACTAACCCCCAATACTTACGCTGTGCAACAGTCAGTCACCGTACCATCACAACGCTCAATTACACCCAGGAAGTTATTATGACCATAGTGTTTGTTTTACTTTAATGGACCCCCTAAAAGACTCCGCAAGGAAACCCCTACACGTTCACACAGGAGTGATCTATACATATAATAAAATTGTAACAGGCTAAGAATCTTCAATGTCTGTACATTGAAGATTCTTAGCGTATCGATGGCAAATAAGTTCAAATATTATGTTTAGCCCAGAACTCAGCCACGCGAACTCCGCTCACTGACGCAGTAAGCATATCATCAAGTGCACAGGTGATAGGGCACGCGGTGCAAGATGGAAGGTGTGCCATTGTCTGTGGGGAAACGAATACGCACTTGAGGTCTGAGTCGTCCATGAAATTTGCAGATATTGAAAAAAATATAAATGGGGGGTCTTTATTAGAGCAACAGAAGCCAAAATAACAGTTTTTAGAATTTTCGTCTGTCTGTCTGTCTTTCTGTCTGTATGTTTGTACACGCATCACGCAAAAACTACTGCATGGAATTGGACGCAGTTTTCACCGATCTACTGCTAGATGCCTAACTTAAAATATAGGCTACATTTTACCACAGAAATTATCTTTTTTTTTAATTCTATGTACCACACGTACGAAGTCGCGGGCAAAGGCAATATGTTCTGAAAGCCGATATCAGTGCCATCAATAGCCATTGAGAGACGATCGAGTATAGTGGGGACGTATTATGAATTGGTCGTCTGTTTAACCAATACTGTCAAAATTTATGAAGCGAGTCGTTTTTTATGAACTGACACAAAATTCATTAACATCAGCGTTGGGTCTATAATTTTAGGTGTAGAATTATGTAGTCAATTTATGGTATCGTTTGTGCATCGATGTTGATTTCTTGTGTAAACCTTCCGTTCGTCCAATCCCACTATTTATGTAAATCGTGTCCTTATAACACACTAGCTGTTGCCGGTGACTTCGTTCGCGTGAAAATTTTGATGTGAATATCTGAGAAAAAAAAAACTATATGTTATTGTTATTCCAGACTTTAGTCTATATCTGTTCCAAATTTTATCCAGATACGTTCAGCCATTCTGGCCTGATTAAGTAACAAATATCCATCCATCCAAACTTTCGTAAATATATGTATAGATTAATCAATAATTAAATAATTAACTAATTTGCCAGGTTATCATAGTCGTCGACAAGTTTCGAGTCTCAATTAGGAGTTCCACATAGTTAATAGTGGCAATAAACGCGAGGAGTTCCACATAGTTAATAGTGGCAATAAACGCTAGGAGTTCCACATAGTTAATAGTGACAATAAACGCGTACAGTTTCTTGCATTCAGGGTGGAAGGGACAGCGACGCTAAGCTGGTTCCCACGGATTCAGTACATCATTCTGAACGCTCCCCCCCCCCCCTATAGAAATTTTACGTCGGTTATTAAAAAAAAACTTCTGTTTCCCACAAAAGTGCAATACCTATGTACACGTCAAAATGTACTGAACAGCTGTTTTTTTTTTAATATCCTACGAAAAATAATTACACACATTATTTCATTATATTCATAATTATACACTCAATTACAACACATGCACACCTAATAATTTATAACAATATTATTGAATTGCTACTGAGCCCTCTTCCTCTCTCCTAGTGTTGTTGTGCCCGACAGGGTCCATATTGAACTTTTATCTTGTTACACCAACTATGTAATACATATGGAATGCAATAAAGACTTGAGTATTGAGTAATGAAATTTTTTTGTGTAGCGGCCACACAAAAATTTTTCTTAATGATGTACTGAACGCGTGGTAACCGGCTTAGCATCGCTGTCCCTCTCACCCTGAACTCTCTGCCTATTATAATGAGCCTGTAAACGTTTATTTAGTGTTAAACAGGGGCTCCCTAATACAACATAATTTTCCTGTTGTGTTCCCACTGCTTTTATTCACCAAGCGGGTCCATAGGGCTTAGATTGGTTTGGGCGCAGAACGTCAGAAAAGCAAAATGACAGATTAGCGAATTGTCAGGTATTTTGTCTCAAATGGTCAGAATCGTAAAAAGACAGATTAGCAAAATGACAGGTTCGCAAAAAGACAGATTAGCAAAATGACAGAATGACATAGTGGTCATCGTTTTCTAGCTTGTATTAACCCAATACATTTTTGACACTTCCATGATCTTATATCTGATTGAATGTTGTTTTTACTATGACTTCAGTGCAGATTGGGATAATCAAGACAACTTAAGTAAGTTGCAACTCGAAGGCCAACACTTTTGAAAATCAGATCGGGGTCACTTATGAATATAGATTGGAGTCACTTTTGCAAAGCAGATTGGGAGATCGCGGTGTATAAAAATTAACAAACAGAGGATGAAAGCTAAACTACGACAAAGGTAATATCAGAATGGAAAATGAGCAAGGCAGAAACGTCAAAACAATGCTTGGTATTGGGTGAATTCTACTCTTGAAAATGGCATATTGATCAAACAGAGACATAATCTAATATTTGGAATACTATCAAACAATAACAATTTAACGTCACAAGTGATCCGTAAGTCATTATAGTCAATCCAATAGTCACAATAAACATAGGGTCTGTGGGACCGAACTTGTAGAAAGATGTGCCAACACTGCCAACAATATGATTCGAGTGCTCAACCATACGTATACGATACCTTTTCTAACAAATCTAATACGGCTGAAAGGTTGAAGGGCTGTGTCGAAATAGATCTCTGTGATGATAAGATGTTATGTAAATTATTCTTTGATATGATAATGATTATTTCAGTGAATTCTGATTTTGATGGGTGGTTCCATCATTATCAGCTTATACGGCAATCCACTACTGGACATAGGACTCACTTAACTATCTCGTCTCACCAGACGAGATAGTTAAGTGATAAAGAAAATCGACACAATTTGATTGATTGACCGTATACTGTAGAGTAGTGTAGATTATGAGTTATTATTGTATATTACCTTTTAGAATTACCATTTTATTTTTTTGTAATATTTATGCAGAAAAAAATCTTTTGGAAAGAATTGACAAGTGACCTTTTAGTGACATAAGCTTTTCAGTAGCTTTTGCAAATTAATTTTTGACATGATTATTTTTTAAACTTGCAACGTGCAATATAATTATGTTTGTTTAGGTCAAATCTTACCACTGAATTTTAAAACAGTAAAACTGAATTTTAAAATAAGTGGTATTTTCTACCGTAAGAACGAGACAATAATTTTAGTAAAATAAATCACCCCAAACCAAACTTGGAAAGATACTAAACGACATGAACTAAATACAAACATTTCCATCTTAAGCGAAACCTCCTTGCTATACTACCTCCCCATTACTCAGATTCGAAGAAATCGTTAACAGTGCAATCAATATAAGTCGTGCCCTCAAGATGTACTAGCGATGTAGGTCAGGCTGATAACGCACCTTATCTAGCCCATTCCACCACGGACTGAGATAGAATTAGAACGAAGTGATATTGACTGAATTGAATTTTCTTAAGGACTATTCGGGCTTTATCAAGTGGTTTGTTTCCGTACTGCAAATGAAGGTTTTACTCGTCTTTTGACCATTTTGTGGAATTTAATTTTCTCTATCTAATTGTCTAGATACTTATGCCCGGTTCTACTCACTCCATAACGAATGCTCAAGATGTGCCAGTCACGAGCACAAATACGTATCCTGTAGGGGGAACAATAAAAAATGTTATATTCTTAAGAGTATTGAACAGATGCAATCAATACAATGGCAAATAATGAGTTTAGGAAGTTAAATACTGATGAAATTTTTTTATGTGGGTTCAAATTATGTAAACAAGGTGTAGTTTTGCAACCTCGTCAAAATTCAGGAGGTTGTCATAGAAAATGTAAATAATCAATATAAATTACGGTGGTCAATAATAATAAACGCTGCTTTTTTTAGTTGTTTTAATTTGACACTTTTTCAGAATGAAGGCCTTTTCAAAGGAGGAGAATCGCCCGTTTATCGAATAAACGTCTGCGTTTGTTTGTGTGTGTGAAAGCGCGGTTATAGGGCTAGTATTAGACGGGCCACGTTTTAATACGGATGGTTTACACTTATCGATTTCTGATATTAAGAAAAAAATATTAAAATTACCTACCCATTTTATTATTGATTCGGGTCGAGAATCATTAGCATAGTTACCTCCTTGAATTTGACGAGGATGCAAAGCAACAACTTGTATATGTCACTGTTCAACGAGCCGTCACGATGCAAGCAGACATTACCTGAAACGTAATTATGATAACTATACTGCAAAATTCAGTTAGGAATCACATTTGGGCTCGTATTAACGTGTTTAACTTTACGTTATAAATAAAATAAATAATTTAATTAAATTTAATTATTTAATTTTTTTTTGTTTTTTTTTTATTTAATTTAATTTTTTTATTATTTTTTCAGATAGCAGGGTTCATTTAGGTAAAAGCATATTCATAAACACATTCATAAATTAATTTCCTAAAGTTAATATATTTTTTTTATACTTATTTATGTTAGTATTATGGTTTTTAAATGCAAAAGAAGTTAATTCGTAATGACATATAATTTTGCTAACCTTTTTGTTATGCCTCTGCAGAACGACATTGGATTCACTTTTCAAGCTTACTTTTGTTCACAAAATTAAGATCCCCCGCTCTATGCATACTATCAACGACATTAAAATATTTACAAACGATAGACGGTACAACACGAAGAAACTCATAATCTAATACTTGGTAACACACACGTTCTGTCGTGTCATTCGCCCGCTTGTCAGGTAGTATTCGTATTTCAAAATCGAAAATGTTTGGGATCAAAATATTTGTATGAAAATATTTGCAATGTCCCCTCTATAAGTCTTTTAAATCTCTTTGCATACTATAAATCCGTTTAGATTTAAAGCGACAGTGAAATACCAAAATCCAAGAATTAAAAGCAAGAAAAATAAATGTATAAAAGTATAATCAAAAACCGAACAACTAAAGCTCTCCCATATCACACACAATGATAAATCCAAAAATTTGTTCCAGAACGTTCTAATACTAACAATTAATGCCTTTTTAGCATGTAAGGCCAAGCGCAAAAAACTAGGCTAAACTATAAAAACAGGGAACAACTGTTTGGGACATTTGGCCAGTAGAATACTAAATAGCGTCAGCATTACGCTAACTCCCAAATACTATGGAAGTGTAGGAGTCGGTGCGATTTTTTACTGGAATTTGAGAGCGATTAGATTTTTGAGGATCTCGTGGCTAAGTAATAACAGCCGCACAGGCCGATCTTCAAGGTTAAGCCGCGCTTGACTAGTTCGGTCTGTGGATGGGTGACCATCATTACATGCCTCGGAAAGCACGTTAAGCCGTTGGTCCTGGCTGTCATTTGTAAATCTTTGACAGTCGTTACAGGTAGTCAGTGGCCTGAAAGTCTGACAACTAATCTTACCCAGTATTGACTGGGGTGTGGAGGTCAGTTAGGCAGTCGCTTCATGTAAAATTCTGGTATACAGCTGCATCCGGTAAGACTGGAAGCCTACCCCAATAAAGTTGCAAAACGCTAGGCAGATGATGATGGCCGATTTCACTAAAACTAGGCGTTACCTAGTATCGTAACAAGGACTAGCATTTATGTTAAAGCAAGTAGATCCGATTGGCACACCCTGGGCAGTCCATCTCTTTACATCTACAGCGTTCCACTTCTACCAATATCCTACTCATAGCTTTTGTAATTTTAAGCTCACAACACTTGAAATAGACGTAAGTACTTAGAAGCCATGAATTTATATAGTATTGTTAGAAATAAATTTGATTGCATTGAACTCTCCAACATGTGATGCTATGCAGTTCCTAGGACAGTCCACAAGCGAAAGGTGCGCGCTGGCACATTATTTTCAGTGGGTACTTGCAAGTCCAACTCTGGCTTGCGTTCGCCTGTTCGCAGAATGGTCGATTCCGACAATAGGACTTTTGAACATATACTCGTAGACATTTTTGCATGTGCTCCCTATAGGTTCAAAATTCTTATACTTAAGGACATTTCTTGTATGTTAATATATTTTTTTTTCTTTTTTGTGCCTTTTCTTGAGTATAATATACATACACAAACATAAATCTGAAACACGAAAGTTAATCTAATAAGTGCGATTAATCTGTGTACAGCGTCGTCGTGGGCTGCAATATTGTCTATAAATTTTGTATATTGCTTGTTCCTATTTTTTATATTGTAGCTGTTTGTTGTACCTCTTGAATAACTTAAAATAAAAATGTTTTTAAAAAAAATATTTTTTAACCCCTACCCAAATAAAGGCAATGCTCAATATCATTGTGTATGTTAAACTAGCTTGAAAGGCTAACATAACTCCGTTGAAGGAACAATAATGATACAGATACAATAGACGTATACAATTACTGTTGATTTCCAATACAGTATCGGTTTTTTGCCGGAAAACATTAATTATAATAATTGACACAGGAAATACCGTTAAAAACAGTATTAACTATACATTAACGGCGTACGTAATGGATTTTAATTAACATAGCATTTAATATTTGATAAACATTGACAACCGAAATACAGAGGAAATGGTATGTTAAATTGCGTTGAATTCCTCAACAAATGCACACTGGTTTTTAAAATGTTTAAAATGTCTGTAGTAGGTATTATACAGTAATTTAGTTTGTACCACAAACTCCTGCTGCAAGCTTCTCATTTCCCTGTAACTGGTAGCAAGCGAGTGCATCCCTCAAGATAATATTAAACGAACCGTATACTTTCTACAAACGACTTCTGAGTCCCATCCCTATCCGTTTGAGTGATGTATTATGTCATCTCGTAATCCGGGACTGATCCCGACGTAGAGCGTAATCACATTACTGCTCTTTTCTGTTATCCTGGTACCCGTATTGGATTAAGCTGACCGATTTCTGTTTAAATAATGGTTTTTATACAAAAGGAATCTAGAATCATTTTTCGCAATTTAAGGACGAATGTGATTTACAAAGATGCTATTATTTTCACTATATAATAACTAATATAGTAATTATTACTGTTTTTTTTTTTTTCAATATTCTTCAGCTATGCGTGTTCTGCGGGAGATTGAGAAGCCTACGCGCTTGCAGAATTACGATGTTATTTATCAAAGGGCTTTTTAAAATAAACTGATTTGATATGGAGCTGAACTTTAGGCTTACCAGTTGGCGTAGATCAATCTACAACATCATTAAAAGATACTTATTGACTTTTTGACATGAAATGCGCTCAAAATAGATTCTTCGTAGGTTGTTCAATTTGTAGATCATTGTTGTGGCGTCAATCTGTTTCTTTGCGATGGCGAGGATCGTTTTCTTTGAAGGTGCTATTCAATGTAAAGTATTTGTTATAAAGCTTTCCTTTGCTGTTCTTTAGCTCTACTTTCATGAAATGACTTTCGATAGAACCTCACAGTTGTTCTTGATAAGGAAATAATTTTAAAATGTTTACTGGGGCGTCAGCGAGGAGCTCGTGGCTAAATAATAACAGCCGCACGGGTCGCTCTTCAAGGTTAATAAGCCGCGCTTACCAAGGTCGGTCTGTGGATGGGTGACGATCATTATATACCGAGTTTCCTCTATGCCTCGGAAAACACGTTAAGCCGTTGGTCCTGGCTGTCATTTGTAGATCTTTGAAAGTCGTTACAGGTAGCCAGTGCCCGAAAGTCTGACAACCAGTCATACCAAGGGTACCGTATTACCCAGTACTAACTGGGTTGTGGAGGTCAGATAGGCAATCGCTCCATGTAAAATACTGGTATTCAGCTGCAACCGGTAAGACTGTAAGCCGTTCCCAAAAAAGTTGAGAAAAAGGCTCAGCAGATGACTGGAGCGTCAGTTGCTGTCAGAAGAAAAACAGAGACAAACACACACAGTATCCACCAGTGGTGATAGTTTAAGCCAACGGAAACCATCCCCATATGGTACCAGGCTTTCATAAACTGAGCAGCACATAATACTAAACTTTCAATAACTCGATACGAGGATGCAAGTTCTCTTCTTGTTCAGCGCAATATTCTTACAAGGAAAACCGGAAGTTTATTACGCGAAGCTAATATGCGCATGAAAGTCAAACAAAACTGAAGGAAGTTTCCAGCACATCTTACTTGATGGGTAAAATATAAAACAATGTGCTTAAAGTCGGGTAACGCCATCACTTAATTGTGTATTTGTGTTATGGTGGTATGGATAATGTTATCAATCATAAAGCTAGATAGATTACCATAAATAAGTCACATTTTCGCAACATTCATAACCTTTTTGACCGACTACTAAAAAAAGATTCCTGCTACAAGTAATTTTCAGTAGTCAAAACTGTACCCATGAGGGCCCCAAGCACCTGACTTTGATAGTATCTCATATTAATTCCGTTTATCTTTGTTTTAGCACATGTGGACTTCGCACACATAATTATTAACCGACGCCTGAGGGATATAATAAATAGACAATTGATCTTGGCAGACAGAATACTGTACCGAGGGGTAAATATGACAGATCAAGCTTCAGAGGTATCTATCTTCTATCTTCTTCTTCTATATATGTATATATATCCGTACGCAAAATACGCGCGTTGGTCGTGGAGTTGCGGACACCGGCCCGCTATACAATACAATACAATATCGGTAAAGTAAGAAACTGACTGGCTGACTGATTCACTGACTGATCCATCAACGCACAGTTCCTTAAATGACGTAAGTGTGCCATAAGAAGGGATTTTTGGAAATTCATCTCTTAAGGGTAAAACGAGGGTTGAAAGTTTGTTTGAAACTTGGTCAATTTTGAAGTTTTTTTTTTGGTTAATTTATTTTTTCTCACACATACACATCAAAATTTCCACGCAAACAAAGTTGCGAGCAACCGCTAGTGAGAAATAAAGACTAAGCTCCACGTTTATTGGAACTTTTTCTCGCGTTTAAAATGCCATTAATTCGAAATTCAAAGCGAAAAAATGGTTGAATAAGTTCAGCCAGTGTTGCTGAGCGTAAAAAGAAATAATTGGTGCAATTTTTAAATTGTCTCGGGTTGGAACGTTTTCTGGAATAGTTTTGAATGCATTATTCAAAAATAGTTTCCACTTCATACCATAATGATGCAATTTATTACCGAATGCCTTTGTAATAAAGTTTTATTTTTGGCTCAACGCATCTTGAACATTTTCATGCAATTTAAGATCTAAAGGCACTGTGCAATTAAAGAGTCACACATCAGTGAAAGAGAAAGGCAGATGTATGTGAGAGGGACGCAAATGTTGCCTGAGACGGTAAAGTTAGGGTTGCCACGTATACTTAGAAACAATCTGTGGAAAAGAGATTGACAAATAGGAGTAATTGAATCTCTTTACAGCGAGACACATTTGAGCGTAAAGGCGGTGCGACGCGCGTCTTATGCTGAGAAACGTCTCTAAGTGGCAAAATATTAATACTTATGTATTTCTCGCAACGAAAACCGGTGTGTATTGAATAAAAGCTGTACTTTACTCGGGCGCTGTTTTGTATATACTTTTCTTTTTCTTACACCGATAAACCCCATACACTCATTCTCTCTAATTTGTGAAGATTTAGGTTGTTTAATTTTTTCAAAGTTAAAGTGTCCCTATATTATGCATATTTTTATAAAGACTACGTGGTTCCTCAAACATGATTATTTACGGAATGATAAAATGCAATACTTGTTTGTGTAGAGGGAAATATTAAAAGTGGTCCTAATACAGACACATATCGACATAACACTATATTTTTTTTAACATTGAACAGTCCATTGATACATCCTTATTTATTGTAGTTGAGTATTCGGCAACACTAGTTAATGCCTATTATGGCGTAACGACTTTAAAAAGTTGCACTTAAAAATAATTACAGCCACTTTTGCGGAAAGTTAATCTCAACTCAAGTAGCAATGAAAAACTTTTAAAAGAAGTTTTCTCTCTAGTTATTTAGTTCATTTGATGACTCTCTCCGGGTAACTGCTTAAAGTACCAGTGCCACATAAATTGGAAGAAGTCATAAAATCCAGACAGCATGCAAATCGATTGAACTGCGTCCAGCAAAAATTGAGTCAATAAATTGTAGAAAACATTAGTAAATTGTCTTCGCTCCATTTACTTGCAACTGTTCCTAGACCCATAGTCTTACCACCAGTGATGCATAGGTATGAGGAGGTCACAGTTCGTGTTCATATTGGCAATCGCGATCGCTGGCAACTACCCAGCGTTATTTGTGGCGCTGCAGCGCTGCTGCGGTTTAGTTTAGCGCTGTCAAGCGAATTAAATGATTTATTATGTTTAAGAATTCAACTGGGAATGATAAGCGATTGTCTCTTTAGGAGAGTTTTCAAAAACATTGCCTTAAAGGCTACTTTTCTATACCGACAGCCAGCAATCGACATAGGTTTCGTTCAAATAACTTTGGACACACACGTCGAATTCATAAGGTTCAAGAGTCGTAACCTGTGTGTAGACATTTTTCATGCGCAATATTCCACGTTATTAGCAGCGACGTAAGCTGTCAAGTGCCGACATGCGAACGATTGATCCGAACGGCGATTACCGGCTCACGTCAATTTCTGAAACGGGTGTAAGGTTGGGTTGTTGTTTTAAGAAGGTATGGAAACGTATTAATTCCGCATCGACTGCGATAAGTATAAGTACTCATTGTCCTTTCTCAAGTCTAGATACACAAAAGGTGAGAGACACAAGCAGTTACTTTTGCATTTTTAACCGACTTCAAAAAAAGGAGGAGGTTCTCAATTCGGTTGTATGTTTTTTTTTGTATTTGTTACCTCATATCTCCGTCATTTATGAACCGATTTGAAAAATTCTTCTTTTATCTGAATGGATCTACTTCCCGATTGGTCCCATAGAAATTTCATCAAAATCGGTTCAGCAGTTTGGTTTTAAAATCAAAATAGCTGGAAAAAATGTCATCCAAGTAAAAGAAATTGCGAAATTGATACTTGATAAGGATTTGTGGGTGATACGATAACTAAAAAGGGTAAAATAAAAACTTTTTTGCAAAAAAGTCAATGAAACAAACAACAGTCACCGACTTCCGAAAGTAAAGTTATTTTCCACTTTTTTAGTGTTTTTTTTTGGAAGTCGGTTTTTTTTTTATTTTACCTAATGGGGGAAAAGCTTTGAAAAGAACAAGGCAGTTGTTATTTGGTGATTGACTTTGACACATTTCTTACAAATGGTCCGATTTTTGGTGGAAACGTATTGACATTACCCGGACGTTGAAATGTCACAATGAGATTTAAAAAAACGATTTTTTCTTTTAACCGCTGATTGCCATATTTCCTTAGCCTATCGAAGAAACTTAATTTTGAGCATCAACATGTTCTCCACACATGTCTCCCTGGTACTTTAACAATAGGAAATAGTAGCACCGTAACAATCTAGCAATCCAAGCGGAACGCTTTATCTTCGATCACGAACTAAACGAGTATTTTACAGCGCCCGAGCAATTACTGCAACTATTAGTGCGACGTCTAAGCTCTATAGGGCGTCAATCGCCACGTCCTCGTATGTTGGCGGAATTTGCCGAAGATGTACTATGTGTGTGTTACTTTAAGAGCTAGATTATTTTAATAAGAGGTGCTTGTTAAAAATGCCTATACCGTTATGAAAGAACTTGAGTCAGATTCGAAGAAGGGATATGATTAGTTTGGGACCAACTCTGAAATACATACATAACATCACGCATGTAATCCCCGAAGGGTTAGGCAGAGGTGTACCTAATAGTGTAAGTACCCACATTTCGCCAGTCATGATAAAGTCCCATGTAATATGAGGCGAGCCTATTGCCATCAAAAGGGCACACCATTCAAATCCAGACACCATGGCTGCTACTGAGAAATTCCTGATGGAAAAACCCAATAACAATTTGCCCGACCCGGGTATTGAACCCAAGACCCTATGCTCAGCAGTCGTGCTTGCGAGCACTAGACCAACGAACGAACATTCTGATTTATAAAAAAATATCTGCTGACTGAAACAGCAGAAGTTGTTAATTATTCTAGGAATAAGTTACTTTTTTTATCTTCCATACTGATATGGAAGATAAAAAAAGATGCACTATTTTAAAAGCAGTATTCAGGCCTTGGGTTCGATTTCCAGGTCTAACAAAGTGTTATTAGATTTTCCCATCAAAAATTTCTCATCAGTTACCCAGAGTCTGGATCTCATCAGTTACCCAGTTTCCGATTGATAGCAATAGGCTCCCCCTATTACGTATGACGACATGTGAGTGTACCATAGGCACACCTCTGCCAAACCTTTCTGGGTTTACAGGCGCGATATAAATAAAATGTAAATGGTCGTCTACACTCAAAAATAGGGTTTATGTCCAACCAATTTCAGACAGCCTCTGTCTCCACTCCGGTGACACGTGAAAATAATTTGTCACCGGCCGAAAACGGCCAGATTTTTGTAAGACTTTTGTTTTTAAAATAAAAACGTCAATTTGTCTCTGGGAAATTTAAAAACTTAAAAAGCCGTAAGAGCTTCGTGAGGCATACGATTCACTCAGAAGACAGTGACAGATCAGATGAGAGAAATGTGAATTGTGGAGGAACAGATAGCAAACCCCTCACCACTTCATCAATTCAGCAGGAACTGCTGTGGCCAATCTGGAAATCTCTTAACAGTTCCCGGGCCCAGGTTGGCCGCTGTAGAAATAATCTGGCCAAATGGGATATCATCGACCCGTCCCAAGTACAATGCCAGTGTGGAGTCCCTCTGCAGAATATGCCCCACCTCCTCTCTTGCCCATCCTGCACAGCCACCTGCACCTTCCTGGATTTAAACGAATCCAACGAAAGAGCTGTACAGGTGGCTACATACTGGTCGGGTTTTATTTGAGTTCATCGACACGCAAAGAAGAAGAATGTAAAAATTAAAAAAGTAATTAATAAAACTAAAAAACCCGACTGCGGTAAAAAACTTTAGATAAAAAAACACTAAAAAGCTAAGAACAAGCACAATTTAAATTTAAAAAAAGTTGGAAGCGGGCCCATTTGAGTTTGAAAATATAAAAAATGGAATAGATCCCACCTGCTTCCAACTTATTTTTTTTTTTTTTATTTCAAGCTTTTTAGTTTACAAATGTGAAAGATTTCGCAGACGATTAGCCAAACAATTTTTACCGCGTTCACCGCGTGGAGGTACTCCCAGCTTATGTTGTTTTCTGATTCGAAATTTATCTCTCACAGTAAATGCAAATCTAACGACACCTCTCAAGCTAAAATCCATCGAGCCGTTCAGGCTGCAGAGCGTGCCAAACATTTGAATTTGGCGCCAAAAATCCGCCATTTTGTTTTTTTTTTATTTTGATATACCCAGTGTCACTCTTACAGTAAATACAAATCTAACGACACCTCTCAAGCTAAACAATTATACATATATATGACGGCGTAAGCGATGGCTGAGCGATAGCGCCGTTGTGATTAGGGTTCGGTGGTACCGGGTTCATGATGAAATGTTAAAATAATAGTTTCGGTTTCGGTACACAAAAATCACAGTTTATAATTTAACACAAATTTACATTAAATAACACTAACAAATAATCTCCACAAAATGGGCAAACCGACAGTTTCGTTCTGAAGGAGTGACTTGGTTGGAGTTCCGAGCAAAAGTGATCTCGGCACAATCCCCACTCTACAAAACGACTCTGTCCACGTGCCGCCATTAAAACAACATCTGACGTCACGGCGTTTACCCCTACTACAATGGTCAAATCAGCAACTTGACGTGTAAAAGTTATCTCTTTCTCCGACATATACATACTTACATACATACTTACATACATACTTACATACATACTTACATACATACTTACATACATACTTACATACATACTTACATACATACATACTCTCGAAAAACATAACCCTCCTTCTGGCGCAGTCGGGTAAGAAACAAATTGTTTATTTGATTTGTAAAATTCGGCTTTGATTTATATTTCTTTTGACATAATTGTGTACGCATATTTTAAATTCGAAGTTTCAGTTCAAAGTAAACATTTGCTTTTTACATTCAACAGGCTTTATGAAACTCACAATTTATTTCTCAGTAACGTCTGGAAATCAAACCTAGAAAATTGTGTGTAATGACTGCAAAAAAACATAACTATGTTTTCATACGGGGTCTAAGAAAATCTAGACAAAAATTCCCATACTAAAATATTCAGTACAAAATTATAGCAATGCTGAATAAATATATACCGGAATGTTTTGTTATCGTGTCTATTTATAAACTGTGTTTTTAATAACTAGGAATTTGATATTTAGGGTCTCATTACAAAAACCCGTCTTCATCCCACGGTCCTTTTGATAATAAATATTCATGATAAACAAATCGTTTTTGATATCAAAATTGTTTGATGTCAATATTTCTACCTCTCCGTCAACACCACTACAGATAAACGGAACTCACTAGGTCCATCGTCAATGATCTTTCGCTTCCGGCTGTGGTTCAATCCATGGTGGGAAGCGAAAACACGTGGAATGCTGTCTCTTCTTTTTGCGAGAAGGTGATGCATGCAAAGGAGGCAGCGGAGAGGGAAAGAGAGCATGCCTCTCACTCTACCCGCACCAGAAGAGCAGCCGGGTGTCGAAGGGCGCTCAACAATCTCCGGCCACCATAAGGAGGGGCCTGCGGGCGGTAAATTGAGTCGTCGCCCGACCAGCCAGGTCCAAAGAAATAGCGCTCAGTGGTTCCTGCGCGCTTTCATGGAGAATGTGCGGTCACTAAATAGGCCGCATTTGGTGATGGGGCCCGCCTGGGATGGCGGGCTGATACTAGTCGGGGGTGCGCGCGAATGTACTAGTATCTCCCGGGCCCCCGGCACATGGTAGTAGTAGGAACAGTGGGTTTTTAGCCGGTTAGAATCTGACATAAACCTACGTTGTAAAAAAAAATCTCCATATTCGTCAAACCAGTTGCCAAATGAGCTGACTTCATTCAGATTGCCATCGACACCCCAAAAAAGAAGAATAGAGTAGGTATCTGCTACATTTCAAAAATTATTTGCGTCCAAAAACTAAATCAATAAAACCAAAATCGGTCTATCCATAAAGCGATCCTCTATTTAAATGCTTTATATGCGCCTATAACCAGCGATTACACTGAACATATGTACATCAAAGTAAACCCCTCACGTTCAATTTACTGGGCGCCTGGTACCTCCTGATTTTTAAGCAATCCCTTGGGGAGATTTTTACGCATCACTAAATTAGGTACTTGTTTGAGACCCTTCCCTGCGGCCATTAATTATGTTACAGCTATGTGTCGAACTTAGGTGTTGCTTAAATAACTTACAATTTATACCTGTCCGACTGTATAGTCGTATATCACTTGCTTATAAAAGGTTTGGGCTCTTTTTCTATGAAGATTTATTGGTTTGAATTAATCAGATTTTAAATTCATTCCTTTACTTTTATGAGAAACCTTACGCCCCGTATTTTTCCGGGCACCAAAACAAACAAATCTCTCATTAGGAACATACCCAATTTATATGACCGAAAGCTAATGAATGTGGAGGCTCGCAAATTAAAACGAAAGGGATCAAAATTATGTAACAAACGTATAAATTTTGTAAAAATGCAGATATAATGAAGGATATAGAAAACAGTATTTATTTGAATCTAATTAACATTGTTGTTTTTTTAACCGACTTCTTTAAGTTTTTAAATCGGACCTATGATAAAAACTTACAAAATAAAGAAAGGTAAAAACATAGTAGGCTTCTTTGTTCAACCGTGTCTCTATGTCATGTGACTAGGCCGCCAGAATTTGAAGGCCATTGCATTCAGTGAGATATTGTTTTGAATGGGGCATTCGCTTGCTATCAACATTGTGATCGATCAGAATGACACATTGCAAATGTGACTGTTCCTAAATTACCCTAGGCTGATGAAATTTTCGTTTTTCCTAATTCATGGTAATATTAGTATGAAAGTCGGTTTCCCTGAGGGGGAAAGGGACACGCCCCGCCATCCGCGCGCCCCTGTGAGATTCGTCCCAAACTGGATGTCTCTCCACCGGTATAAGAAATGAATCCCTTAACATGTAGAAGTCCAATGCCTCGTATCATCATAAGAACGAGGAAAGGATTGAAAGATATAGTAAATCAGACTAGGGAATTCATAGTTATTGAAATATATTGAAAGTGGTTTCAAAAGTGTAAAATAAAACTGGGGAAGCCAATTATATTTATATTGCAACCAATATAGTTCTCGTAAGTAACCCTTACGCTAACGTAATAGGTAATAGGTCAATCGTGACTCACACGATACCTTGCATCTACACCTGGAGCACTCAAAGCTACACTTCCATAAGTGACGTAAGCGGCTTTTCAGCGGCAATGCGTCGACATCATGCTCCTAGTGAACACTGTCCCTAGCAGCTCTTTCGAACTGGTGTACGTGACAAGGCGGCTTTTCAGCGGCAGAAAGTCAATCATCATGCTAATCAATAGACATGGTCCCTAACAGTCCTTAGACTGGTAATAAAATAGATGTGGTATCAAACCATTCCAATCCCTCCCCATGGAAAGTGCACTTTTCGTACAACTATCGTATATGCAAGACATGTGTTCATGTCAGCCTGACCGAATCATTTGTGTGAGATACAGCATAGATTATTCTAGAATCGCTATATGGCTGGTCATAATAAGGTTGAGAATCAAAACTCAAAAGCAATGGCTGGATTGTTAGTTAGAGCTAATGAATACATAATTCAAGAATTACCAGATATTAGAGTTGATAATCAGAACTCAAGAATCATTTTTCAATAGAGTTGGAGATCAACTCTATTGAAACCCTATAGACAGCCCCAAAAGCGCCCACCCTTCACCACTTCCTAGTGTTGGAGCTGGGGAGAAGAAGTGGCGCAACAAACTCCCCAGCAACACGTTTCTGTCTGATTAGTTTTAAGAACTTTGATAAAACCATCAGCCTAGGATAATTATTGTAATAAAGGACTCACCCAGCCGCTCACCAACAAACACACACACACATACTAGATTTGTCTAAACAAGGCTTTTAATTCAGCTATATTTAACTTATTCAATCACTATCGCACTATTGCGATAACCCACTTGGACATAGGCGTCGCTATCTGCCGAGTCACCTAACTTAACTTCATTATCTTATTTCGTCCGGACCCTATAGCGGTGTAAGACCGACTGCCTCGAGCTCCCTTTCTTCATCCCCAAACCTTCTAAAAATACCACGCTCGCCTAACGCTCTTTTTTGCCATTGTTTTAAAGGTTCACTTCGGTCCAGCCCATAACGTGGTACCCAGATGTGCACTAATATTGAAGAATGCACTTACAAACCGAATATTTTTTATCGTTTCTTAGGAATTTGTGGAAATATTAGTTTTGACCTGTCAGCCCGGCATTCATCCCTAACTCGCTTCCCATTAAATAGAGAATTTATGCGCTTACGAGTGGCTAATATTATTTTACAATTCTAAGAAGGGACGGAACGTTTTGTTAATAATTACGGTAACTTGTCAGGCCGTCAAGCCAAATGTGTTTGTAAGTGTCCCGATAAGGTGTGATGATGTTGAAATAAATATGGATATTTGCTTAATAATTAAGAGAACGTGACAGACAGTCACATTCCCCCCTCTGAAAATCAGACGCGTGACGCAGTACAGCGGATGAGCTTTCACAATAGGATAATCTGTGCCTTTCCATGACATTACTAGAGAGTTTGAATGTTCATATATTTGTTATGTTCACCCAATAAGAACATTATAACCGTTCTAACTGGACCATTAATCTAATAAGATGCATCATCTGCTTATAATTTTGCTTAGTTTCGCAGAAGTATCTTCAATCGTTATATAATTCCTCTATTTGAACTTATTCTTCTTCAAAATATTCTTGTCATTTACAACGTTTCAGGTAATTTCAGAAGACCTGTGCATGCTTATAATTTTAGTTTTACATACCAGAGTCTCTTCTAAGAGTATATGTGCTATCGAGCGATGCTACCTACGCTGCTGCATCGTTCTTAACTCAGCCTACCGCATCTGCCGCTGGACAGAGGCCTTTCCCATTGCACCTCAACGCTGAGTTAGCTGCTCGCAGCTGTATCCAGGAACAGCTGAAATAGTCGGCACATAGACATATTAGACTTTATTCCAAATAGTCGCCCCCCTCCGATTCGAAGAGGAGAGAGCAGTTCTGAAATCCAACTATAGTTGGAAAGCTGTATAATGTTATGTAATTTGAGATAACGCTCACTTGTACATTTATATATAGAATAAGAGCTTATACAACATTAAAATCACAAAGTATCTTGTGAACCTTCATTGAGCAAATAGAATCTTGACCTCGGTCTTTACTTTGAAATGTAGACACCCTAGATTATCCAAACAATTATTAGCTTATATTAGGACAAGGGGTTATAACTTTCTCACTTGGAAATTCAAATATTGGTAAGAATTTAACCTTACGTTGAATATTGGAACTGATTAGGTAGATTTATATAGCTCAAAACAAAATATAATTATTGTTGAGTCAACAAAGTCATTCCACGTGACTACGGGAAACAATAAATAGAGTTCAATAAGAGTGGAACTTAGCTTCGTTACTGTAACAGCGTTACGGCTGCCGCAGAAGTCAGCCCATATCAGCTGAATTTGATGGAACTTTGACCCAAGCGCCAGGCACAACCCAAAGGTTTAGACAGCCAAGCGAAGTTTGAAATATCCTGGAATTCGAAATAAGGCCACACGAGTATTTGTCTAATTATTATATGTCATACACTATGGAGTCGAAAGGTTTTAGGTTAACTTCCTTCGACGATAGTTTAATGTACCTCTTAGTAAACTAATCGACTAAGATCTAAGTACTAATAATATAAAGTTTACCCATAGTTGAGGGCGTGTCTTATTTCTATGTTCACTCTCTCACGCACTCATACTCGTACAAATACAAACCGTGCAATTGCAAACATATGTCAAAATCTTGCTGTGTACTATCAAACACGAAACTTTCATCTATAGGGAATCGAACCCATCATTTAAGGTGCACTGAAACACAAGCAAGCATCTTACAAACTGTTATTCACTAAAGAGTACCTATACGTACTCGTATAACGCGCGGGAATCGAACCCACTTTAACTAGTATCGGAACAAAAGCCTTTTAAACCAATAAAACGTGTAGTAATCGAACCCAAAAACCGTAACACAGGAATCTAATTACTTATCAACTATTGCGTCAGACGGGAATCGAACCCAAAATGCATGATAATGGAATAATAATAATAATAATTAACAATTTTTATTTCAAAAAGCCAAGTACATCCAGTAGTAGTCCATCTCAATCAAAACATATTAAAACGCCATTACATGAAGTACAACATATGCATTATTAAATGGAAATATATCAACTGATAAATCATGCGGGATTTTAACCCGCTACCAGTGGTTGAAGAATTCATTCACGATAACCAAACCGTTATCTAATTCAAAATATGTTATTTTAGCCGTTGTAACTAGCCATCTCTCACAATTCCTAGAGCCATATAATTACGTTGTGTTGTCATTGTAGTAACCCATAAATTGTCCTTTCTCGTTGCACTGAAGTGAATCAGTACATTTAATGACGAGAATCCTGGTCACTGCACCACATGTGACTGTTCCTAAATTACCCTAGGCTGATGAAATTTTCGTTTTTCCTAATTCATGGTAATATTAGTATGAAAGTCGGTTTCCCTGAGGGGGAAAGGGACACGCCCCGCCATCCGCGCGCCCCTGTGAGATTCGTCCCAAACTGGATGTCTCTCCACCGGTATAAGAAATGAATCCCTTAACATGTAGAAGTCCAATGCCTCGTATCATCATAAGAACGAGGAAAGGATTGAAAGATATAGTAAATCAGACTAGGGAATTCATAGTTATTGAAATATATTGAAAGTGGTTTCAAAAGTGTAAAATAAAACTGGGGAAGCCAATTATATTTATATTGCAACCAATATAGTTCTCGTAAGTAACCCTTACGCTAACGTAATAGGTAATAGGTCAATCGTGACTCACACGATACCTTGCATCTACACCTGGAGCACTCAAAGCTACACTTCCATAAGTGACGTAAGCGGCTTTTCAGCGGCAATGCGTCGACATCATGCTCCTAGTGAACACTGTCCCTAGCAGCTCTTTCGAACTGGTGTACGTGACAAGGCGGCTTTTCAGCGGCAGAAAGTCAATCATCATGCTAATCAATAGACATGGTCCCTAACAGTCCTTAGACTGGTAATAAAATAGATGTGGTATCAAACCATTCCAATCCCTCCCCATGGAAAGTGCACTTTTCGTACAACTATCGTATATGCAAGACATGTGTTCATGTCAGCCTGACCGAATCATTTGTGTGAGATACAGCATAGATTATTCTAGAATCGCTATATGGCTGGTCATAATAAGGTTGAGAATCAAAACTCAAAAGCAATGGCTGGATTGTTAGTTAGAGCTAATGAATACATAATTCAAGAATTACCAGATATTAGAGTTGATAATCAGAACTCAAGAATCATTTTTCAATAGAGTTGGAGATCAACTCTATTGAAACCCTATAGACAGCCCCAAAAGCGCCCACCCTTCACCACTTCCTAGTGTTGGAGCTGGGGAGAAGAAGTGGCGCAACAAACTCCCCAGCAACACGTTTCTGTCTGATTAGTTTTAAGAACTTTGATAAAACCATCAGCCTAGGATAATTATTGTAATAAAGGACTCACCCAGCCGCTCACCAACAAACACACACACACATACTAGATTTGTCTAAACAAGGCTTTTAATTCAGCTATATTTAACTTATTCAATCACTATCGCACTATTGCGATAACCCACTTGGACATAGGCGTCGCTATCTGCCGAGTCACCTAACTTAACTTCATTATCTTATTTCGTCCGGACCCTATAGCGGTGTAAGACCGACTGCCTCGAGCTCCCTTTCTTCATCCCCAAACCTTCTAAAAATACCACGCTCGCCTAACGCTCTTTTTTGCCATTGTTTTAAAGGTTCACTTCGGTCCAGCCCATAACGTGGTACCCAGATGTGCACTAATATTGAAGAATGCACTTACAAACCGAATATTTTTTATCGTTTCTTAGGAATTTGTGGAAATATTAGTTTTGACCTGTCAGCCCGGCATTCATCCCTAACTCGCTTCCCATTAAATAGAGAATTTATGCGCTTACGAGTGGCTAATATTATTTTACAATTCTAAGAAGGGACGGAACGTTTTGTTAATAATTACGGTAACTTGTCAGGCCGTCAAGCCAAATGTGTTTGTAAGTGTCCCGATAAGGTGTGATGATGTTGAAATAAATATGGATATTTGCTTAATAATTAAGAGAACGTGACAGACAGTCACACAAAGAATTTGAT
Source organism: Standfussiana lucernea (assembly GCA_964057025.1). NCBI lineage: Eukaryota > Metazoa > Arthropoda > Insecta > Lepidoptera > Noctuidae > Standfussiana > Standfussiana lucernea. The sequence goes on from OZ059805.1 coordinate 12,156,301, forward strand.
ATCTTTACCTGGAAAGTTTTCCGGGAGTTTTGAAAATTGGTATTTTTATAGATTTTGATGTGCTCTTTCCGATTTTCAACTTTAGTATACATACCTCATGGTGGTGTGGAAATGAGTTTTTAGACGAAACACATGTTGAAGTACACTTTGCGGCACTCGTACGCTATAACTATTAATCTTAAAAAAATTATCTGTACATTACTTGTAGAAAATGTTTTAAAATTTCATTTTGTAAATACATGTTTTATAGAGCCTAGATAGGGAGATATTCTCAAAAAATTGCTATAAGGCGCCATTTTTCCAACATGGCGGTGCGATCGGCAAAGATACGAGGTGGCAAGTTGAAATTCCTAACCTCTTTTTCGAAGCAAATGACTGTAACATAGTATACTTTATTTGCTTAAAATACAGGTGTTACCTGTTGTTAAAATTGGTGGTTTAGACACAAACCATATTTTGCTTTTTCAGGGCATGCAAATATAATTTTACACTATTATATAATGCGTATTTAAAAGGAATATAACAAATATTTCCATAAGCTAAATTAAAGAAAAATAATCTATTATCTATATATATATAAATGAATTGCTGTTCGTTAGTCTCGCTAAAACTCGAGAACGGCTGAACGGATTTATCTTATCTTGGTTTTGAAATGTTCGTGGAAGTCTAGGGAAGGTTTAAAAGTTGAGAAAAATTCGAATGATTGCCGGGAAAACCCTCAAAACAGCACTTTTCTATTTCCCATACAAACGTTTTCTAAATAAAATGAAGAGTCAATTTGTAATTTATAACCGCTGCATAAAGTTCAAATTCGCGTGCGCGTTGGAGGATCTAATGTCGAGTTTCGAAACTCAACAAAAGTGAATCGCGAACGCGACAAAATTGAGGATAGTATATGTAGATAGGTACTAGGAGGGTAGGATAGGTAGGTAGGTACTAGGAGAGTAGGATGGGTAGGTAGGTACTAGGAGAGTAGGGTAGGTAGGTACTAGGAGAGTAGGATAGGTAGGCAGGTACTAGGAGAATAGGATATGTAGATAGGTACTAGGAGGGTAGAATAGGTAGGCAGGTAATAGGAGAATAGGATTATGTAGGTAGGTACTAGGAGGGTAGGATAGGAAGGTAGGTACTAGGAGAGTAGGGTAGGTAGGTACTAGGAGAGTAGGATAGGTAGGCAGGTACTAGGAGAATAGGATATGTAGATAGGTACTAGGAGGGTAGAATAGGTAGGCAGGTAATAGGAGAATAGGATATGTAGGTAGGTACTAGGAGTGTAGGATAGGTAAGTAGGTACTAGGAGAGTAGAATAGGTAGGTAGGTACTACGAGAGTAGGATAGGTAGGTAGGTACTACGAGAGTAGGATAGGTAGGCAGGTACTAGGAAGTAGGTAGATAGGGTGGGTAGAGTAGGTAGGGTAGGTGGGGTAGACAGGGTAGGTAGGGTGGGTAGAGTAGGTAGGGTAGGTGGGGCAGGTAGGGTAGGCGGGGTAAGATTCATTGACTGTTAGGCGGTACGAAGTTCGCCGGGACAGCTAGTTATAAATAAGAAAAAGAAACAAAAAACACATATTGCACATAAAACCATACAAATACCTTAACATTAAATTTTGTGTTGCAGAAATTCTTTTAAATTGTAGAAACAATTTTCTGTCAATACAAGTAGTATTATATTATTAGCTTTTGAAACGAACGGAACGTTTGCTGCAACTTTGTAGGTTTATAACTATTCGATCCGTGGGTGTAGCTTAATTTCAACTTTCAAGCTTATTTTTTCCCTTGTTTCGAAAATTAAAACTTTGTCAGTCATAGACACGTAAAATTGACCGAAAATATCACCAGTAACCATAAACTGTCTACAAATTTTTTAACAGTTTCGGGTAATGATATAAAAGGCTTGCCCTAATTAAGCAGACATCAAGTTTACTAGAAATAATTTATTGCTATTACTTTTAGCGTTAAAAGTCAATTAGGAAGAGTGTAGAGTTGAAATTGTTTAAAAAATGTTATTTGCTCCAACATTTTATACAAACAACGGTGGCAACGTAATTGTTGGCTAATTATTTTGCTTTAAAAAGTGATTAGCTCAGATATTTTATTCATGGCAGTTGTCTGAATTCGTGTGTATCTTTTTGTTGCAGTTATATTTTTTATTTTTTTGATACCTGTAATTTGTAAAGTAGAATAGATTAGAATTATTTTTATTTCTACTTACGTTTCATTACTTTCTAAGTTTTAAAAACTAAAGGAATCGTATGTTAACTTAACTTACCGCAAAAAAATGCTGAACGAAATTGTAATATATAAAATACAAATAAAACCCGCCAAACATATTATATTACTCACACGGTTATTAATTAAAACCACATGCTACCGATAAAAATGTAGGCTTCAAACAAACTGGATCAGATTAAATGATGTAAACATCATGGTTATATAGCCATAACCATGTCGTTTACATAATCTGATCAAGTTTAATGCGTATTTGTGTTATTAAAACATAAAATGTAACTAATCCGCTGGTGTCAAGAGAGTATATAAGACGATAAAACCTATTTCATAATAGTGCACAATACTATGTTCGTAAAAACATCAAATTACCATCGAATAACTTCGAAAACAGTAGGAGAAAATCACTTTTAAAAGTTGTTGTGCACGTGTTTACATATTGGTGTATCTACGTGACTGTACATGTACAGTCACGAGCACCAATATGTAAACACTTAGCAACTTTTAAAAGTGATTTTTCCCTACTGTTTTGATTAAAATTTCATGTTGTTACGAACATAGTATTTTGGAACTCACATTTTTATGAAATGGATCCTATCTCCATATTACAATCGTTATTTCTCCCGAAAATTGCTTTTAAATTTAGAAAAGTGTATACATATTGGGGCTCGTGAATGTATCCAAAATTTCACCGAAATTCGTTGAGGCGTGGAAAGGCAACAGTAATATTATGGTGAATTTGCAACTTTACTCACGTATTTATCTCTACCATTTACAATAAACAATATCATACTCCAAGTAAAGAGATAAATACAAACACTTTATTTAAAGAATAAATAACACTCATTGTTACCAGGGGAACATAAAAGATTACAGAGTGAAATTCAAATGGTTTAACACGAAAGAGGCTAAATTAATTCGACTACTTATAAATTCAAGGAGACATATTTATTATATTCAATTACCAAGCCATTTCTGAGTCCGACACTGAAATATTTTATGTGTAAATATGTAAAACTAGCTTATGCCAGTGGCTTCGCCCGCGTGGTGTTCGATAATTGACCCACGGGATCGTCTTACCGGGATAAAAAGTAGCCTATGTGCTATTCCAAACTATAATCCATCTCTGTGCCATATTTCATCCAGATCCGTTCAGCTGTTCTGTCGTGATTGAGTAACAAACATCCATACATCCATCCACCCAAACTTTCGCATTTATAATATTAGTATAGAAGTATAGATTACCACTTTATGCTTAAAGCTGTTACGTAAGTTTGTGTAGTGGAAACTATTGGTAGAATGTTGTTATGAATAGTTTGGTAAACAATCCACGGGCGGTTTAACAGGTGAAACGATTACAGTTTAGATGCACACACATCTGCTGTCTCGTCACGGAGTAGTCGTTCTGGGGACCCTTCACTTTCCAAAGCCCGTCTGATAACCAGTATTATTATGTTAGAATAGAATATACTTACTGTACACCAATTAGTGTACAATAAATAATGATAGCGATATCTTCCAGACAACCTTTGGATGGACTGTACCAACATAAAATAAAAACGGGGGTATACAGTAGTGTGTGGTATGTTACCTAGTAACTGGGTTGTGGAAGTCAAATATGCAGTCGCTCCACTTTAAAATACTAGTAATCAGCTGCGTCCAGTACCATCCAGCCGCCATCCAGGAACTAGGACGACCATTTACCCTGATATCGAATCCGGAATCAAATGCTCAGTCGCAATTTCGACCACTAGACTGACGACCGTGTCTTACATGGTTTGTTTTAAGAACCTCTTAATCTCTTTATATAACACCCGCGACTTCGTGGAAATTTTGATGAGTACCTATGTATAGGTTTTAGGGCGGGATTCGTACACAACAGACACACAAAAGTCGGTAAAAACTCGCGTATATTAAAATTACAAAATTTCACAGTACATACAACACTAGCATTAGGTATACATTTTTGGCGGGAACGCCTGAGCGTTAAGTACGCGCCCGCTCGCGAGTGTGTTTGTGACGCTACTGGTCATGCGGCACACGGTGACCGTTGGCCGACACGCGCGCGGACAACATTGTTGTTCGCGCGCTTTATGCAAGTGCGACAGGGATAGCATGAAGTGTAGCGATGCGGACGGCGCGCGATGATGCCATTCGCTTCGCGCGATATTCAAAACTTAAATAATTATAAACTTACTGCTAAGATACAAAAAATCAAAGGAATTGCCTACATTCCACCCCCTTGTTCCTGAACACACTCGTCAGTAGGCAACACAACTATTTTTACAACGGGTCGCTTCATCAAGCCCCTACAGGTTCTTACAGTAACTACTCTAATTTGGCCATCACGGCCTGGGTGGACTGCGCTAATTACGCCCCTAGGCCATGCATTACGAGGCTGATGCTCTTCTAAAATAAGAACCATGTCTCCCACTTTTACGGGTGGCACTTCGTGCAACCACTTCTGACGCTTTTGGAGGGTTGGAACATACTCCTTGAGCCACCGTCTCCAAAACATGTCTGCCAGAGCTTGGGCTTTCACCCATGCCTTTCTACTTGTTAAGTCCGATGCATCAAAGATACCTAGCGTGGTTGCACCGGTAGCTGTACCTATCAATAAATGGTTTGGGGTAAGAGCGATGGGTCCATCGGGGTCCATACCTACAAAGGTTAATGGCCTACTGTTTAGGGTCATTTCCACCTCAGCCATCAATGTAATTAATAACTCCTCTTTAGGCGCACGCGCCGACAAAATAACTTTAAGTGCGGTCTTTACTGAGCGGACGAGCCGCTCCCAGCACCCACCCATGTGCGGGGCCGCGGGGGGATTAAATTGCCAAGAAATGCCCTTGGTAACCAAGAAATCCATAGTTTGGTCGCTTTCCATTGCCTGAATGGCAGCTTTCAGTTCTGCGTCAGCACCGACAAAGTTCGTGCCTCTATCGCTGAACATGATAGAGGGTTGTCCACGGCGAGCTATTAAGCGTCGGATCGCCATTATGGCCGAGTCAGCTGATAACGAAGCCGCGAGCTCGATATGCACACCACGAGTGACAAGACATGTAAAAATTACACCCCACCTTTTTTCACGGCGCCTTCCTATTGAAACTTCCATTGGCCCAAAATAATCTACCCCACAATGTACAAAAGCTCTTCTAGTATTAACGAGTCTAGCGGCTGGTAGATCACCCATCTTGGGCAACGAAGGACGAGCGCGACGGACAAGACAAGGCTGACACTTAGATACGGCGGATTTGACTGTACGTCTCAACTGAGTAATCCAATATTTTTCTCTTATACTGTTGATCACAGTTTCAGTATTGGCGTGGTGAGCGCGCTTATGATATTCAAGTGCAATAAGACGCGCAGTATAGCTGTGCCCATCTAAAATAACGGGATACTTCTCGTCAAACATTAATTCCGGTGCAGCACTCAGGCGTCCTCTGACTCGAAGCAACCCATCACCTTCATACAAAAAAGGATCTAAATCGCGAATTTTACTTTCCGCAGGCAATGCACTTTTCGTCTTTAATAGTGCCAACTCCTTAGGAAAAGTCTCGACTTGACATTGTTTCAACAAAAGAATCTCAGCCTCACGGACGTTGCCAACTGTTAACGTCTCAACCTGGTTCTTGCGACACATACCTAAAAAAGCAAGAACTCGACCTGCAGTTCTAACAGCCCTTGTCCAACTGGTAAACCTATCGACATTAAATAGCGGAACATATTGCTTTACAAGGTGAACCTTCTCAATGCGTTCCAAATCCGTATCAACAGCATCGTCGTACTCATTGACCGGCCACTGGTCTTTATCCTGGTATAAAAAAGTTGGACCTGTAAACCACAATTTACAATTTGTAGGCCAGTACAGTTTCGTGGCTTCATCAGCGGGATTTTCTGCTGACGGCACCCAACGCCACTCACTCGGGTTGGACTTCCGGTCTATTTCTGCCAATCGATGTGAAACGAACTTCTGAAAATCACGAGGATCCGAATGCACCCATTTTAAGACGGTTTTTGAATCAGACCACAAGTACTTGCGTGTTATTGTCAAACCCTGCTCTTTAACGACGGTACAAGCTAACCTACACGCCAACACAGCTGCCTGCAGTTCAAGACGGGGCACGGATATTACCTTCAGGGGGGCGACACGAGCCTTGCCAATAACAAGTGAGACGGTTACTTTGCCAAAGTCATCCCTACCTACAAGATATGCTACTGCAGCATAGGCTGATTCACTGGCATCACCAAAAACGTGTAATTCGACAGCAGAAGGGCCAAGCTTGTACCACCGTGGCACACGTACGTTATCTAATTGTTTGATATCATGCAGCCACTTTTCCCATTCCTTAAACTCGTCCTCCTTAAGTTGATCGTCCCATCCTATACCAGATTTCCATATTTTCTGCAACAAAATTTTTGACTTTATCGTGTAAGGATAAAGTAAGCCTAATGGGTCAAAAATACTCATAATAAATCTCAGGAACTGCCGTTTGGTAGGAATAACTTTGCCCTCAACTACATCTGGTGTAACCTTTTTGAACGATAAGTCAAAGGCTAATTCATCTGACTCTGGCACCCATATCATTCCTAAAGTTCGTTCACCATTAAACGGAGACTTATCAAAATTTATAGTACCTGGCACGACAGCTGGTAATTCTTTTCGAAGCTCTGCAGAATTGGTCACCCACCCCCTGATAGAGAATCCACCAGCGGAGTGTATCATGGAGACATCTTTGATCAGCTGACGAGCACTATCTATTGAATCAACACTGTCTAGGTAATCATCCATGTAGTGGTTTTCGTGGATGGCTTTGACGGCCTCAGGATGTGAATCTCGGAACTCACTAGCATTTTTATTCAAAATATGAATGGCTGAGGCAGGCGACGACTTAGCACCGAAGATCATCGAGTCCATTACATATGTATCAGGATCGCGCCCTCTGTCCCGGCCTCTCCACAAAAAGAGCTGCGCGCCCTTATCTTCCGTCCGAATTTTAATTCGCAAAAACATATCAGCTATGTCCGCTGTATAAGCAATTGGGCCAGATCGGAACTTGAACAGAACACCTAATAATGAGTTTAACAAGTCAGGCCCTGTTAATAAATAATCATTCAAACATGCACCTTTATATTTGGCCGCGGCATCATAGACTAATCTAAGTTTATTTGGTTTATTCGGGTTAATGACCCCAAAATGCGGCAGGTGCCATACCGGGTTAACACTGAGTGGATTAACCAATCGCCTAGCATAATTCTCAGAAATTAACCTTTCAATTTGACGCGAATACGATTCAGCATAGTCGGGATTTTTATCCATCTTACTCTCTATCCCGCGTAGACGCTTCACAGCGTAATCGTAATTATCAGGTAAGTGTACCGCGTCACGTGACCATAGTAAGCCTACCTCCCAGCCCCCGTCAACACGGCGGCTAGTGCTATCTAGAATCTTACAAGCGCGTTCAGTCTCGACATTTTTACGTGACAATTCTGCGATACCGATTGACTCGAGCAAAAATTGTTGTTTCACAAGTTCACTTAAATCATCTAAATTATCATTAACGACATTAACCGATTCATGACCAGACTTATCATAAATACCTACAGGTCCATGAACAACCCACCCTAACTTCGTAAGTGACGCTACGGGTTGTCCGGATTTACCTTGTCGTATCTCCTGGTTTACTATTAACTGCCAATTGTCTTGCCCGATTAATAGCAATGGTTTAGCGCATGACATCTCACCACAATCTAGGTCTCGTAAATGTTTATATGTATCTATAACTCTGGCGGAAATACTTTGGGTCGGTAAGTCTAAGTTTTCAATCGTGCGTAACGATACATCATGACACAGGCCGTTAGGTCCACGAATTAGCGCAGTCACCCTACACGAATTCTTATCGATAATAACATGACCGCCTGCACTTACAATTTTTAACGGGGATGCTGGTCCACTTAACTTACAAATACTTGAATCGATTAACGACACAGTGGCACCATCATCAAGCAATGCATAACAACTATATTTTACATGGTTCACAATAATACTAACAGGAACAATTTTTAACAACGTTTTAGTGTTTGTACATCGCTCACCCACACTCGTTACCGACTCAGCGTCCGACGGCGACTGTAGGTGGGGCGCAGCCGTCTGCTCCGCGGCACCCGCGGGTGGGGCTGCGGCGCCGGCGGCGCTCGAGCCGCTCGACTTCTCGTAGTGGAGAAGTGTGTGATGCGGAGAACGGCACTTATCACATCGTTTTGCGCGACAACGATAACGAGAATGGGTTTGCACTAAACATTTAAAACATAACTTATTTACCTTCACATAGTCCCACTTATCTCGTTCACTCTTATTTATAAACATCTCGCACTCGGGTAACCGGTGACCCGCACTACTACACAACACGCACACACTCGATTGCGACGACGTACTTCGCGATGCACTCGATAACGCAGCTTCCTCGCTGGTGATGTGAACCCGGTGAATATGTTCGCGTTGTTGTCGACGCGTGGAGTCGGCGCGCCCGCGCCCCGCGCGCGAACTGCTATCAGCGACGGCAGAGCTCGCGGGGTAAGCAGGAGCGGTGGTCCGGTTGCGATGACTGTTACTATTTTGCTCGGTGCTTATGTTCAGTGGTAGATAAAAAGCTGACGCTCGTGACAAATAACTCAGAAACTCGAGTAGTATATTTATGTTCGGCGAAACACGAAGATCTTCGTTGCTATTGATGTTTTTTTTCATAACAAACTCGCCGTACTGCGCTTTTTGATAGTGGGTTAATTTGCTTAGGATTTCATGAGTTAATTGTGGGTTGTTGATATAACCCTCGGCTCTTATGTTTTTTAACAAGTAAACACAATTTCGAACGACGCACGTCATATTTCGAAGCTCGACGCCACTGTCGGACACCCTCGGTAGACTTCGTATCTTATTTACAGCAGTTTCCAGAAGTAGATTTGGATGTCCGAATTCTTCCTCGAGGGCGTCTATAACGTCTATTGGGTCGGACCCGGTACTCAGCAGACCTTCGACGGCACACTTTGCCGCGCCACGGAGCGATGCTTGTAGTCGCACGGCGTTTTCATACGAGCTATACTTGGACGCGGTGGCTTCGTAGGTGCGTCGGTACGCCAACCAGTCAACTGGGCTGCCATCAAATATGGGAAGATCATAATTCTGTCTTGGCCGTTTAGTCATGCTCGTAATAATAACGTCGGCTAGATGCATGATGTCGGAAGCTGCGACGGCGCCGGCGGTGTTGGTGGCCCCGGACGGAGCGACAGGCGCATATTTCGTAGCGGGCGGGGAGGAAGCCGCCGCGGGCGCGAACGACGCGTGGACGCCGACCGCGGTGTACGGCGCATGCGCGAGCCCGCGCGCGCGCTCTCGAGTTAGGCCTTCGGTCGAGCACGCGCCGGCCGGCGCGGGAGGCGCTGGCGGTAAATCCAGGTGCTCGCATGGGACTTGACTAGAGCTTATCCACTCATCTACGTTATTAGGACCACTGCAAACACTCGGAGCGTGATGTTCTGCTTCTTCGTCTTCGATCTCAGCGATGTCTAATGCTAGTTTTTTTCTTATGAGCTGTTCTTTTAACTTGACGAGTTCTTCCTCGGCTTTGTACTCGGCACGGAGGCGCAGCGCTTCGCGGCTCATGCGGCTTGATCGCGACCCGGTCGACGCGCACGTGGCAACAACCTCACTACGCGGGATCGTAGTGACACACGTGGTATCCGCTCCAGGTCGTAGCTCAGCCTCAGCGTGGGCTTTGCTCCGTGTGACAACACCAGCAACGCGGCTATCCATTGTGATCCGGCTCTCGAAGGACCAATTTATAGGTTTTAGGGCGGGATTCGTACACAACAGACACACAAAAGTCGGTAAAACTCGCGTATATTAAAATTACAAAATTTCACAGTACATACAACACTAGCATTAGGTATACATTTTTGGCGGGAACGCCTGAGCGTTAAGTACGCGCCCGCTCGCGAGTGTGTTTGTGACGCTACTGGTCATGCGGCACACGGTGACCGTTGGCCGACACGCGCGCGGACAACATTGTTGTTCGCGCGCTTTATGCAAGTGCGACAGGGATAGCATGAAGTGTAGCGATGCGGACGGCGCGCGATGATGCCATTCGCTTCGCGCGATATTCAAAACTTAAATAATTATAAACTTACTGCTAAGATACAAAAAATCAAAGGAATTGCCTACACTATGTGTTAAAAAAAGAAAAGCTATGTCCTTCCCCAGGATATAACCTATCCTAATTCTCTCCTTGCCAAATTTCATTACGGTCCCATCAGTCGTTTAGTCGTGAATAGGTAACAAACAAACTTACTATCGCATTTAGAATAGTAGTATGGACTAGCATTTGCTCGCGGCCTCGCTCCCGTTATGTACCGAAATTAACGACGTTTTAAATGTAGCCCATGACACTCTGGGATACTGTAGCTTACCATTGGTAAAAGATTTTTTGGAATCGGATCAGTAGACATACAAACTTACAAACAAATTTTACCTCTTTATAATATTAGTGTAGATTATATCACGGCTATAATCCCAGAAGGTTACGTCAAAATTGTACCTATACTACATCCACATGTCGGCAGTTACGGTTAAGTCCCATGTAATAAGGGACGAGCCTATTGCCATCAACCGGGCACAAATCTAGTCGCCTACTCCAATTAAAAACAAAAAGTTGCTTAACCCTTAAAAAGCTAACAAATCTCATTTAATCGAGTTTTTTTTTTGTTAAAATCTATGTTAAATGTAACATGTTGAACGTTAAAAATACGTTGGGTGACGAGCTTAATTATTTAAACCAAACTAGTCTGAAGGCTGAACTGTAATTAACAATTCATTCGAAGTATTGATTTTTAAACGTTGTTTCAAACTGTGTGTTATAAACGTGTGATTGTATTTGTTAATTATTATTTGAATTTTTAATGCCACCTGTTATTGAAACATAATAATAAATAATTTACTTTAATAATTTAAAATTTAAAAAACAAAGGCTGTATGGAATGTTTATAAATTTAATAATTTATAAACATTCCATACAGCCTTTGTTTTTTCTTACCTTAACTTTTAACAGTTCATTTAATTAATCATTACGAACAAGTTTTACGATGGGACAATACTGAGATTTCGTCAAACAGCAGAATTGCAGTTAAAGTGGTATCCCATCAAAAACATAACATGTACAAAAATGCAAGTCTCGCAAGACAGTTCTTTTACCGTTTAAAGGTGTGAGATCTAATGTAATTTCTTTAATAAAAAGTATGACTTGTCCATCGCAAGGCAACATAATCACATAGGACTATCTAATTAAAAAAAGCGCTAGCTGGCCAAATTTGATATTGTTGTGTGTAGATTCTATTGCCGTTTGCGATTGCCAAGTCATACTATTTATCAAAGAAATTACATTAGAGCTCACACCTTTTTAAGGTAAAAGAACTGTGTTGCGAGACTTGCATTTTTGTACTTGTTATGTTTTTGATAGGGTCTCATTTCTTTTTGTAGGTACTCTTCGTATTATTATGCGTGTATTGTCTGTGACTTGCCATACCTTCCTTTTTTATATTAGATAGGCTTACTCTTGACCTCAATCTTATCTTGTGAACAGAGATGAAGTCGACGATGGAACGAGCTAACCCAAAAGAAGCCTATTAACTCGCGACTTAAATAGATTGGGGTCATATGAACTCGGGAGCACCGAGTTCCTATATCCACTATTACTAACTTAGGTAGGTAGACCTATCTATCTATTTAAGAGTCCCTAAAGACTGCAGACTTTCTATCTGCCGATAGTTTAGTCGAGCTTTTAATCGGTATAAACAAAAATGCTGGTGCGTATATTACATTGATGGGCTACATGACTGCCTTCAAACTATACTATCGGCCAACTGCTAGATCACAACTGCTCAACTACTGCTCTTATCCCGCGCACACACTTGCCAATTGTTGAATCGGCCGATTCAGTCGATATTTCCAACTAGCCAAATTGTTGTAAGTAGCAAAATGCAAATTGATCCGCGTTGATTTTGAAACTTGTGTGTCTGCTAGAACTACCATAGAATTATGATGATCGGTGAGTGAATCAGTGACAAAATCAAGGAACTTTGACTTGCAATAGTTCATGAACTACTGGTTCAAATTGAATATAATTTAGGAATATACTTAGTTATCAGGTTTCTAACTTTATCCACAACGAAGTTACAAAGGAAAATGCCCTGAATGGCTTCGATAAAAGGATGGTACGGCTGTGCTTTTTTTTTTTGCTCGACTTGGCGGGGGCACTTCCGTGCCCCCAGATATTTATGAGTACAGTGACCAATTAATGAGAGGTTTACAGTAAACCAAATCTATGCCATTTTGAAAACGAAAACATATTCATATTTGGGAAATGTTTTGACGCCATTTTTAACATAACACACATAAAATCACGAATGTAATCCCCAAAGGGTTAGGCAGAGGTGTACCTAATAGTACACTCACATTTCGCGATTATGTTTCATTCCGATATAATAGGGGCGAGCTTATTGCCATCAACCGGGCAGACTCCATGGCTGCCAATGAGAAATTCCTGATGAAAAAATCCAATAACGATTTGCCCGACTCGGGAATCGATCCCAGGACTTCATGCTCAGCAGTCGCGCTTGCGACCACTAGTCCAACGTAGCAGTCATTTTTAAGTAAAAGAGTGTAACTACGCCAAATTCTCTTATCACACACACATCTCGTTCCCTGAAATCGTATTTATACAAATTACCATTCAAATTGTAACTTTGACGTATTGCGGATTCCAATCTCCGTTCTCATCTCCCAAACATGTCGCTACTTCACTTAACATCCATTCTGTGACAAAACGCGTCACGTGTTATGTTCTAAATTTAATCTTGATTCTGTTACTGGCTGGTTTAATTTGAAAATTGCGCCTATTTTTAACCGACTTCAAAAAAAGGAGGAGGTTCTCAATTCGGTTGTATTTTTTTTTTGTTTGTTACCTCATATCTTCGTCATTTATGAACTGATTTGAAAAAATCTTTTTTTCTGAAAGGATATACTTCCCGATTAGTCCCATAGAAATTTTATCAAAATCGGTTTAGTAGTTAAGTTTTTAAATGAAAATATCTGGTAAAAATATGTTATCCAAGTAAAAGAAATTGCGAAATTGATAGTTGACAAGGCTTTATGTGTGATACGATAACTAAAAAGGGTAAAATAAAAACTTTTTTGCCAAAAAAATAACCGACTTCCAAAAAAAACTGGAAATATGTTTCATTTGTTTTGTAGATGTCTACTTGCACTTTGTAGCCTGAGACACAGGTTCAACCTAGTTCAGGCAAATAAGCAACTGTGCTCTATTTTAATTGTTATGATATTTTATTGTAACTGTGCACCTTTTTATAAAATAAACGATTGATTGATTGATTGATTTACTCTTTTGCCACCGACTTCCGAAGGTAAAGTTATTTTCAATTTTTTTGTTTTTTTTTTTTGGAAGTCGGTTATTTTTTCATTTAAGTTTTCCACGAAATGTTTATTTAACTATTTATAGACAACACCGAAAAATAATATAATAATGGAATTTATTATACCACAGTTCACCCACATTTCACTAGCCAAGTTTTTAAGTCAGATTTTTAAGGATGAGCCTATTGCCATAAATTAGGAACAAATCCATTTTATGGGCTGAGAAATTTCTTGAGGAAAAACTTACTCTATTTACCCAAAGTTTTTGTTCAGTGAATGGGCAACTAAGGGTATTAGGAAAAGTAGGGAGCGATTGTTTGAGCTGTACGGCCTCAAGCCTTACATTAATTCAGAAACTTTTAATAAATATGTTGCAACATACTCAAAAATTTTTAAAAACACTTGCAAGGTTGCTAAAGCCTTATTCATTAGCAACAAGATTAAATCCGCAGATAATAAAATAAAGACGGTTTGGAAAATTATCAATAGTGAAACTAATAGAAATAAAAAATCCAATAGTGATATCACATTAGAAACCTCACGTGGTGTTCTAAGATCTAAAAATGAAGTTGCTCAAGAATTTGTAAATTTCTTTACCAGTATCCCACTTAAAACTACCGAAACCTTAAATTCCTCACCCTTGCTTTCTATTGATTTATTAAGAGCAAATATTTCAGCCTGTCCGGTTGAGTTTCAATTTAAACATATAAACCCCATAGCTGTCATTAAAGCCTTTAAGGAAATCAAAATCAAATTAACAGAAGATCTATGGGGAATGTCTATTAAAGTTTGCCAAGCTATTATTGAGACTATAGCACCGTACTTGGCTTTAATATTTAATTTGTGTGTGGACCAAGGCGTCTTCCCGGACCTTATGAAATACAGCAAGGTAATACCACTTTTCAAATCCGGGGACAGTAAAGACACCAATAACTATAGACCCGTATCCGTATTGCCAGTTTTTAGCAAGGTGTTTGAGAAGGTAATGCTTAATCAGATGCTTAACCACTTTAACAACAATAAGATCTTACATGAGAAACAATATGGTATCACCAAAGGACGTTGTACGACTGACGCCGGTGTCACCTTATTAAAACACATATTCACTGCGTGGGAGGAGGCACAAGATGCCATAGGAATCTTCTGTGATCTCTCGAAAGCATTTGATTGCGTGAGCCACGAAACCCTACTCCTTAAACTTGAGCATTACGGTTTAGGACAGCTTGCGCTCAGTTTAGTGAAGTCGTATTTAAACGATAGACATCAGCAAGTACAAATAAATGGTGTCAATTCAATGGATTTAAAAGTAAGGATGGGTGTACCACAAGGCTCGATATTAGGTCCTTTCCTCTTTTTAGTATAGCTATATTAATGATCTACCCCATTAATTTAAAAACCAACCACAAATGGTGTTGTTTGCTGACGATACTTCTTTAATATTTAAGATCAACAGACGTGCCTCAAATCTTGACGACGTAAATAGCGCCCTACTGCAGGTCCATAATTGGTTTACCGCGAATAATTTAGTATTAAATGGGAAAAAATCCAAGTGCATAAAATTTACTCTACCAAATGTCAAAAGTAGTGATTGTGACATAGTATTGGATCAAGAGAAACTAAAATTCGTCGATGAAACTGTTTTCTTAGGGATCACGCTCGACTCAAGGCTACAATGGGGTCCTCATTTAACATCTCTTGCAGGACGGCTGAGTTCAGCAGCATATGCTGTTAGAAAAATCCGTCAATTTACTGATGTAGATACCGCGAGGCTAGTCTATTTTAGTTATTTTCATAGTATTATGTCATACGGTATTTTACTATGGGGACGGGCTGCAGACATCGAGTCTATATTTAGTCTGCAGAAAAGAGCCATCAGAGCCATATATAATCTACGTAGGCGCGATTCTCTAAGAGAACTGTTTAAGGAAATTAACATTATGACAGTACCTTGCCAATATATCTATGAAAACATAATGTACGTTAGAAAAAATCTGCATTTATTTAGTAAAAGAGGCGACAGACACCACTATAATACTAGAACCAGGGACCAACTAGTTCAGCCAGGTTTCAGGCTAGCTAAAGTAGACTCATCTTTCATGGGGTACTGTTTAAAATGTTACAATAAAATACCTCCCCGCATTCTACAACTGAATGAGACGAAGTTTAAATCTTGTATAAAACGCACACTATGTAGGCAAGCATACTATAAGTTGGGAGATTACATTGATGATAAAAATGCTTGGCTGAATGCTGGTCCTGCTCCACAACCATAGGGGCAAACTAATTGATTACTTTGTGAAGTTATTGTGGAAGCTGCAGAAGATTGTAAACATATGTTTGCATTGTATAGATTCAGTCTCTTAGTATTATATAATTGCATAGCACATGTGTGAGTTCTATGTACGATAAAGCTACCATTTACATCTTTTACTGACTCGAATTTGCCCTGGCGGTTGAGAGAATGTCATGCTCACTCAAATGTCTCGCTGATGGTGGCGCGTGTGTCGGGTCGTTTAGTTCCCTCCAAAATGGTTGAGTTGAATGAGTTGACGGACTGACAAGTGGCAATTTCTAGGTTAGGTAAACGTCATATCTACAACCTGTCATAACAGTCACGATGAACGTCAAGCATTTTTAATTTTTATTATGTGCATAAAAAACACTTTATAATAAGGAAAAAATTATACTTTATTCTATTCAGGGGTTAGTTTCCCAGCTTTCCTAAAAGGTACAGGTCATGGCCCGAGTCCCACACAAAAATGTTACATCTCTTTTAAAACTTCCTCTTGAATCACTTTATCTATTAAAAAAAAACCGCATCAAAATCCGTTGCGTAGTATTAAAGATCTAAGCATACATAGGGACAGACAGCGGGAAGCAACTTTGTTTTATACTATGTAGTGATGACTTCGCAGGGTCTAGAAACATTAAATTTTGGTCAAGGTTGTGACAAATGCCGATGATGAGCATTTTGGAAGTTAGGAAGGGCTATTAAAAAATCACCTGACATGATTAAATAAGGAAATTAAAGTTTTTCTATGGAAGTTCGACATTGTTGGCAATAGGATATGCAATTGGACGCACGGCTTGTTAAATATAAATATCAATAGATTAGTAACACGACTATGAACACAACAGACAACATCGATGCAATCACTATCTTACACAAACTGACTTCGCCATTCACCACTCTAGGCATATACAAACGACCCATAACAGTAGCTAGTAATCTATCAAGGGACACTGAAGCGTGGTCAACATCGTCGCTGTGGACAGACAGACAGCCAGTCTTTGTACAAAGGCTCAACATACTATTACGTAAAGGTGGCTGTACCAGGACTTCAGAAATCGATGGTCTTAAACGTTTTGGTCAAAATAGACTTCCATGTTACCACAGTTGCCAAGGCACACTATTGTAGAAATAGTCGTTCTAGGTTTTAGAGGATACTGGCTGGAAAAAACATTCGTTTCACGAATTTGGTGTCGTGATTACCACATGACTGAAGTTTTCTATTAAATGGGTAAAATTATTAATTTTACACTCGGTACAGAATACTTTTCAATTTTCATTTATTTTAATAAGCTATTATATATTACAGTGGAAATACATCGACGATACAGGCAAAATAAACGGGAAATTCAAGCTATCAAAAATTGTCCTCAATATTTAATTTTGGTGTACAATAAAGTATCTATATATATTTGTATTTAATATAAACTGGCAACATTTTTTCAAAACTTAGCAGTTAATGACAAAGCTTTTGCTTGCCCAACAAATGAATCTTACAAATTTAAAGTTATACAACAATGAACGAAGCTCATTAAACAAAGACAATTTAAAGAAATAATGAAGCTGACTCGGTTGCCAAAGCCTATCGGATAGATTTTGAAAACTTTTTGCATGAAGAGCCCTGCCAAGTCCATATAATGAAACTTCACTTGAAAACGGGTTACCCGCTTCCAAGTTATTGCTTGCTACTTTATAAAAGACCCAAAAACTATGTAGCCTAGATTATGCAAAATGTTGGCTTCGTAGCAAACTTGTTCAAGAGGCCAATTTAATTATTGATTACCAATCTTACTACGTCATCATCCTGCCATCCATTTTCTTTCATGTAGTTAGTTATTTATACATATTATATCAAACGCGTGGCCATAATTGGAACTAACACCGCCATTTTGGTTTTTTATAACTTACACACAGGTATAATTTTTTTAATTATGTTTACCAACATAGCGGTCTTTACGTTCAAGGGCCAAAAGATGCACCATGCAGATAATGAGCCAGTGTCTCAGTGGTCACTTTGTGCTAATAAGTCCTCTTTGTTTCTACCTGCTGAATTTTTTTTAAGTTTAAATTTGAAAGCACCAACTTTTTTACTGTTTCAAAACTTTGACGTCACAAGTAGTTGCCCACTAAAGTATTTCATTAAACGGGCGCTTTGTATGCTCCACAATAGCGTCTCGTCATCCCGCCACAATACTGATTGGAGAATACCCGATGCCCGCGCTTTTTATGGCGCCATGCAGCCTCACGTTACATTTTAAAAGGCTTTCCATTTTTAACTTTTACTCTTTAAAGTTTATGCGATCCCGGTACCTAATTGAAATTTTCTTCACTTTTTGTAAGGCTTTATTTTGAATTTATCTATAGACTCAATCTCTGCCTTTATGCGATCCTAGTACTTTATTTTCAATGTTCGATTTTTAACAGGAAATTGAAATGAAGCCAGATTTGATAATTCCGCGTCCCAACCCCGACTTTAGTTCTATTTTAATTTTCGCTTTTCATTTTTAGGCTTCCGTCAGGCTGAAAAGAAAATGATTTTCTGAATTTTATTTTATCCTGTTACGAGCGATAGAACTTCAATTACCTTATCAGGTAGGAATATTTTTGGATAAAAAATATAATTTAGTGAACTCCCAAAACCAATTTTAGTGATGTTTTTCAGAGTTTATAATAACTGGGACCTCGTAAAATAAGTTTCCAGCACGTTACAACTTACAATACACAACTAATAGACAATCAAAAAAATACGCAACATTCATAGACTCCTTTCACAGACGCTTTTGTAAAGGCTCAGTACAAATTAATCTTTGTATGAAATACCTTGGAGACCTGTGTTAGATCCTCTGGTTTATTGAAAGTATTGTATAGGACGCTGATTGCAGTGGTGTCTTTGTGATACGCAAACGGTTATATCGGTGCGGTGTCTATTTGATTGGACAGCCACTGTAATGAAAAAATAGTTACCTATAGTAATTTTTTTGTTGTGGATTGATTGATTAATCTGGAACTTTTCTCAACTAGCTCTCCAGAAAACCAGAATCAACGGTACAGTGGCGACCAACAGAAAAGCTGTCAACTTTTTATGTAATGCTACATATAGACAACTGATTATGTAACGCTGCATATAATATCTTGATATTTGCAATTGGGAGCAATATCGACGCAACTCGTGGCATCATTACGGGGGATATATCTAGGAATGGCAGGAATAGACAGTTCTACGAACTTTGTGAAGAATTCCTACATAGATATAGATACCTTATCTATGGATTCGTTAGATATAAAGCGATATGAATTTCTAATATTAAGTGGAACGTAGTTGAAGGAATCGAAAGATTGTTTATTTGTTTTTTTGATGTCTTGGTAACAAACGAATATTTAAACATTCAATTTACTAACAGGCCTAAACGGCTATGGCTAGAATCATAAAAAAGAGTTAAATATAAATAACTAAGGTTAGCCGTAAAGAAGGATATTTGAAAATGTATAACTTAAAGGGGATGAAAGTTTGATGGATGTTCGGAATTTTTACTAATTGTAAATACCATGGGAGACAGAACTTGTGACATTATAATAATGGCAAATGAAAAGTGTTGAATTGATGATACACTAACACCCATATTTATAAACAAGTCAAAGTGATTACTTGAGTAAAAGTAATTAGTAATTGCTTGAAGTTGGGAACTGTCAAAAGTTAGAATTCTTAGCTTTGCTTTTTTGACGGTTCTTACTTCATTTAAATTCTTGTCTATTGCATAAAAATGTTTGTGTAATTACTTAAACTCAAGTAATTACTTTAACTTGACTATGGGATACGGGCGTAAAACGTTTAAAGGACTAACTTCACACAGTCAATCATATACTTTGCTGTACCAGGGGCGCAAAGACGACAGAAGTCTGTCTGTTACTGACCAAAAGTCAGATAGTACCACTATTGTTGCCCATGCCACAATCCCGTGTGTCACTGCGGTAATGTAGACATTGTTCACTTTTACGGATTCAGGTCAGGTGTCATCGTTCGTCGTTGATTGTCATGCAAAACGCGACACAACCTTGTTTTAACGGATTAGCAATTTTAACGAACGTACTGTATACTTTAGCTATGTAATTATCGAGTTCCGTGGTGCAGTATCTTTTTTATTTCCAGTTAGGTATCTTAAAACAAACAGGGTATTATGGCGTAACCTAGGAAAGTCTACCTCCAGCAGTAAATTGCGATAGGCTAGGTTGATCAATTTTATCAGGTAAAAAAACCAAATATGAATAACACAAGAAACACAGAAACTTGCTTATGGTCGTGCCTGTTCATTTGTAAACCACAGTATAGGACTGGGTATAATAAACACTACAGATTCGCGACTTAATAGGCTTCTTTTGAGTTAGCTCGTTCCATTGTTCACCTCATCTCAGTCCCAAGGACAAGATTGACGTCAACAGCAGGTCCACTTAAAATAAAAAAAAATCCGCAATGAACTTCAGTCCTTCCACTACTTTTGCTCAACCTTAGTTTCCCACAGATTCTTGCCGGATCTGCACGCCTGGTTACATAATTGGAAATCTAAGTTCAAAGGATTGAAATAGTTCGTCAGATTTTCGAACCACTTATTACAAGGGTTAAAGGGACTATAGCCAGATTTTACGAGAAATCACTTGAAGCAAGAGTCAAATGCCAGTTTAATGTGTTAAATTCTTGGTATTTCGGAACTAATCCAACACTAAACTAGATAGATTAAATTTTACATTTATATACGCTTTACATATTCTTGCTGCCCTTGTCATTCATGTCGATCTTAAGAGATAGAGATAACACATTATGATATTGGTTACGTCTGTTAACTGATGCATAACATAACATCATGCCTATAATCCCCTTAAGGATTAGGCAGTAGTGTACCTAATAATATACCCACATCTCGCCAGTTATGTTTAAGTCCCATGTAATACCTAGGGGGCTATTGCCATCAACCGGGCACAAATCCAGACTCCGTGGCTGCTACTGAGAAATTCCTGATGGAAATTCCAGATAATTGCCCGAGCCGGGAATCGAATTTAGGATATCCTGCTCAGCAGTCGCGATTGGCACCACTACACCTACGAGACAGTCAACTGATGCATATGAATCAATACGTATTTTGCCCATGCGTATTTTCACCATCATCTTTCTCCTGCCCTTATCCCAATTAATTTGGTGTCGGCGTAGCATGTCTTCTTCTTCCATACTTCTCTATTACTCGTCATCTCATCAGACACCTCCTTTCACGCCATATCATCCCTCACACAGTCCTTGGATCGTTTCTTTGGTCTTCCTCTACTCTTATACCCATCCACATTCATACTCAAAACTTTCCTCACGAGATTTTCCTCATTCCACCACGACAGCTGATTACCACACAAGTTTTCAGTCACCGGCGCCACTTTCAGACTTCCTCTTATGTGCTCATTTCTTATTTTATCCCTCCATCCTCCCATCCCCCTTAGCACTCTCATCTCAGCCACATGCAAAAGCCTGTCATTCATCCCTTCTGTAGCCCAACATTCTGATCCATACAAGACAGCAGGTCTAACCATTGTTTTATAAATGAATGCGGGAGTCGCAGATTGTTCCCGTGATCTGCCACCATTTCGTCGCCACAGCACCATAATATTTATAAGCGGTGAAAGGGACACCGACGCGAAAACGGAAACCACATACTCAGTACATCATTCTGACCCCCCCCCCCATAGAAATTTTTCGTCGGTTATTAAAAAAAAAACAGCTGTTTCCTACAAAAGTGCAATACCTACACGGTCAAAATGTATGGAACTGCTGTCAAATTCAAATGCTGAAAGCAGTATAAGCTGGCCTCAACCTATTATAACTACATATCATGCTAAGCCAGCTTAAGGTCAATGTGTAACCGTCGACGCACAGTCTATTATACCTACTAAATATTGCACCGCATTCGATCAAATAAACAGGAAATCCAATATTATTTATCTTGTTTATTTGATAGAATGCAACAATATTTTGTCAATCCAATGCAAATCATTAGTTCCTGAAATTCTAGAAACCTAAATTTTCACAAAAAGGCTTATGATTCCATGAAATTTTGTAGTTATTTCCTCTGCAAAAACTGATTCAGTCCAAATTAGGATAGATAGTATTCTAGAATTATATTTTCTTTTTCAGAATTATTCAAACTAATATTGTAACGAAGGCATATAAATAGTGGTTACTGAAATCAAGTATTCAACTCGGGACCGAAAATCTAGCGAGGAGCGGCAGCTTCCAGGTCAGAAAGTGTATAGTTAGACGCGGTGTCGAGTCGTCAGTACCGAAACGAAGCGGAATAACATCTTTTTCGGTGTTATTGCGTGAACATGAAGATTTCTTGCCCGGCTTAAGCCGATTCCACGTCGATAAGTGCTGTCACTAAGTACCTATAGTCACCAGGAACACGTCTTGAAGGCTAAGGGTAGCCGTTAATCTTCAATATATCGTCAAGTGTTTCTGGAATGGTTATTAAGTAATTATGTGAACTGGGCTATCATTGTGCCGATTATCTTTATGGCCAATACAGATGTACGAACATCTGTCGAAGCTCTTGCTAGGCGGTTAGATCAAGGTCTGATTCAGGCGACAGTACTCGTGATACGGCCCGAATTGTGAGGAGGTTCCTATCTCCAGAGATAGGGATCCAGATCCCTAACCACCGGTTGCTTGGACCCTGCTCTCGACACCATTCCATCGGGAATCGAACCACACGCGGCGCAGCATTCAATCGCTCAGCCACTGCGCCAACCGTGCCGTCTAAATTCAATGTAATGAATGTGCAGAAAGTATGAATAAAGAACATTAAATGTAACAAAACAAATAATCGATCCCGCGATTCACCATAACATAAAACAAAATACTACCAAAGTTTTCCTTTGATAGTAAAAAAAGGTACATAATCTTACCATAGGTATAGCTGTAAAAAGAAGCTATAAGCAATTGAAACTATTTATCCCATTGAGCAGAACGAGCAAAGTTTTTACCATCTTATGATAGCATCTTTATAGACTCAGATCAAACACTGGAATAGGTATAGCCACCACCATTTTATACATAGCTCATATTTCCACTGAGGATTGTAAAGTTATTTGCAGCAAAGGTGCTTTGACGCAAACTATTTTCTAGGAAACCACCAACCAACTAAATTTGTTGAAATTAATATTAATATTTACATTCAGGAGAATTTAGAGAGACCAGTGTTCATCTATGTATGTATGTTTATATTATGTTGATGAAATGTGTGTCTATGAAAGACAGATAGATAAATATAATTATCACAAATGATACCTAAAAGTAATTTTAAACGTTGGTAGTTACTGTGTCGTTAGTTTTCAAATTCATTTTGACTTTTCTGTCATCAATGAACACTTCGTCTTCAGTTTTGACCAAAAACTCTTGTCACAATGACTTCAGTCGCTATTCTGAACATTAATAAACTGGTTTAAAAATAATAAAGTTAAATTATTGCTCAACCCTTCGCATTTCAACGGGCACGTCAACTTTCTCAACCCTCTCTCAAAAATGAAAGCAAACCTAATTATTTAACAATTTGTTGTTCGTCTTAACTGCTTGCAAGGGGACAATATTTTAACAACAGGAAAAATTCTGACGGAAATTAATAATCACCAAGAATTTGAAATTTTTCACTTTCCTATTTCCGGGAGTGAATATACAATTTTATGGATATTTATTTGGTACCAGGACTGCATAAATTTGTAATATAGAGTTTACAAATTCACATCGTATACATCGTCCAGACATCGCTAGTCTATTTATAGGAGCAGCGCAACGTGGCAGCCCATTTCCGTCCTAATCAGCTTATGAAGGAACGGAATTACGTGATTCAACTTACCGTTTTCCGTCATGCCTTTTTTAGAGAGTCACTTAATTTAATTTTCTCCAATTTCTGTTTGTACGCAATTAGATGTAAGCTCTATAACACATAGATAGGGACTCCATTCTATTAGAATTTTCCTCCTGCTTAGATATTTATCCGTGCAATCATGAATTTAATTTGATGTGTAGGAGGTACATCAGTTAAGCTTACAATATTTTAACATTGATTCCAAAAATTACAAAACATTTATCGTTTAACCTTTCATAATTCATAACTCTATTAAAGCTGAAACTCTTAATAAAATTTATCCGAGTCCCAGTGGTGCGAGTTAATCAGTTTAGTAATTAAACGCCGATACGAAGTATGTGCCGGATGGGGCGATGAGTAATGTGCCAAGTCGAGAACTTCTGTAATTTATCGTGCGAACGTGACGG
The DNA here is from genome assembly GCA_964057025.1 of Standfussiana lucernea. Classification (NCBI taxonomy): domain Eukaryota; kingdom Metazoa; phylum Arthropoda; class Insecta; order Lepidoptera; family Noctuidae; genus Standfussiana; species Standfussiana lucernea. Next base: position 12,180,604 of record OZ059805.1, read on the forward strand.
CTCGCGAATTCTTACATCACACTTATAAGGGATGGGCCTTCGTATAGATAGCTCTTGATAGTCATGTCGTCTTGGTAAACATGGGATCAGGAGTAGAATATATTGGATATCTTCCATATAATTTATGAAGGGTTTTTGAAAATACAGAACAGTTTCATTATTTTCAGTTTCTAGTGTAATTCTGATCCCTATCAGTCTATTTTATATTAGATGCTTACTCTTGACCTCAATGTTGTCCTGAGAACAGAGATGAAGTCGACGATGAAACAAGCTAGCCCAAAAGAAGCCTATTAGCTCGCGACTTAAATAGATTGGGGTCATATGAACTCGCGATCACCGACGCAGGCAGGAGATTCCACTCCTTGGCTGTGCGCACAATAAAAGACGTACAAAGCGCTTCGTGCGAATGTGTCGAACATCAACGAGGTATGGGTGATAACCTGCAGTACGTCTGGACTTCCGATGGAAGAAGGGAGATGGTGGAATAAGCCCGTGGAGCTCTTGGGCACACTCACCCAAGACTGTACAGACACTGTATGAGCCTCTTGGCTCTGCGCTCAACAGAGTCGAGTGTGGCTTATTGGTATTTGGCTGAGCCATCCCAAAGGTGACAGCAATACTCCACGCCGGACCGGACTTGAGCTTTATATAAGACTAAAAGCTGTCCAGGGCTGAAGTAACGCTTAACCTTATTTAGGATACCCAGCTTTTTTGCTGCAGTTGGTGCTTTCGACTCAATGTAGGCACCGAAGTTCAGATTCGCACTTAACTTCGCACCAAGAAGCTCGAGGCTGTCGGTAACTGGTACAGATGTACCTCGGAAAGTAGGAGCCAGATTAAACGGGCTCTTTTTGGCGGTGAACAGACACACTTGTATTTTGGTGGCGTTAAAAACAACCAGATTTTCATCACCCCACTTGGAGACAAGACTTAAGGTTGAATTTGTTCGCTCTACCATAGCGTCTCTCAATGAACGCACTTCTTCACCGCTGGCTTTTGTGCTGGATGCATAACCCTCCATAAATGTGCTGTCGTCTGCGTACTCAACAATAAGGAGGTCATTGATGTGCAGCAGGAACAGCGTCACGGAGAGAACAGACCCCTGAGGAACTCCGGCGTCAATGGCAAAAAGGTCAGAAGAGCAGCCATCAATGACAACTCGGATAGACCGTTCACGCAGGAAGTCAGATATCCAGCAGCAAATGTCAGCGGAAATGCCGTATGCAAGAAGTTTGCTCAGCAGAATTGCGTGCCATACCCTGTGGAAAGCCTTCGAGATGTCCAGTGACACGGCAAAGGCTTTGCCGTGTTTCTCGATGGCCTCCCCTACCAGTGCGTGGCAAAAACCAGAAGATCCCCGGTTGATCGTCCCCGGCAAAAACCATACTGACGATCACTAAGTAGGTCGTTGGCTTCTAGCTATGCTAGTAGCTTCCCATTAAGACCCCTTTTCATAACTTTGCAAAGTATGGATGTGATAGCGTTTGGTCCATAATTACTGGGGTCGGCACGACTACTCTTCTTGGGTACTGGTTGTTCATTAGCAACCTTCCACGATATCGGTACCGTTCTGGTTTTAAGAGAGAGGCGGTACAAGCGTGTCAACACAGAAGACAACTCAGGCGCCCAGTTCCTCAACACTCTTGCTGGAATGCCATCAGGACCGCTAGCCTTGTTCACGACTAGGCTATGATTAAGCGCTCTACGAACCTCTTTCATGTATATTGTGATTTCCGGCATCGAAGAATCACAGCGAGAAATTCTTCGTGGCTGCTTTGTGTCACTATCTAGACATGAATTGCTCGCAAATAGAGATGCAAATGCCTTCCCAGTGGCGGAGTGAGCTAGCGACCCATGCAGCATTAGCAGGGGGGGGAGGGGTAATGTGGGCCGGCAGAAGTTGGTTTCGATCGATTTGGATAGGGACCAAAACTGTTTATTACCAGAGGGGTAGGACGCAAGTTTTGCCCCTATGCGACTGACGTGGTCGAAACGCGCCTTTCGGATCACCCGCTTACAGGACTAACACGAAGCCAAGTCTGCTTTTTCAGAAAAATAAGTTAACTTTGGCCAAATGATGAATTTATGTATCACCTAAAACCAGCGAAAAGGAACATAAGTTTCCTGACGCACAATTTTTTTTCAACTTCCTTTTTTATAAATCGCAAAAACGCAGAAACCGAACAAATTTTTCTAAAGATTTTTCTTTCCTACCAATATTCAAATGTTTCCCGAGACGCGCTGGTACTCGACCAAAAGCAATACATCCGGTACTTTTCAGTGCCAAGAACTAGGAAATATTTATACTTTCGTGTCATGTATTAAACACGATTCATTGTTATTTCTCTTTAGTGAGAGTTTACAGTCAGAAGTTTGTTGCATTGCTGATTATTTTAGAGCAGAAAGTTAAGCCAAGAAACTGTCAACATTTAAATGTGTGTACTGCAGAGAATACTTAAGTATTTTATTAAAAATCTCTGCATCTTTTAGGGTTTTTTCGCCCAAAAATAACCCATAAAATTTTCCGGATTTTTAGATTGGTTTAAAGTTCTGATAGAATTATGAGGCCGATCTCTTAATTTTTTGTGCGTAATTTATGAAAGAGGTACTGCAAAAAAATATTTGAAAAGCAAATGGCTGAAATGCTGCCAAACTGCTTCTTACATAGTGCCAAAAAAGTAGGAACATTCATCTTCCATTTTCACATAGTAAATAATAACATGTACATGTACCAGGAGTACATATAATACAAGATAAACACATACATCATGTTCTCTACGTACATCATGTACCGTCGTCGCTTCGAGGCACTCACATGCTCGTTTTCTTTATTACATTGTATAAAACATACTAAAATAAGTTACAAATCCTATTACGGAACCCTACAGGGCAGGTCGTTTAACCTCGCGTTATATACGATTTACTGCACATAATACATCGCTAAGGATGTTTTCCAGCAAAATTAAACCATCCACATGCGCTGATAGTGCCAATAAAATTTCTATAAGGGGCTACTTTGCTCCAGATGATTATGATATCCTATGGCCTGGTGGAAGATTGAGCCTTTTTGCCGTCCTGTCAAGGCTGTTTCCGGATAATAAATATTATGAGGTTAGCCTTTTACGATAAAATGGCTGTTTATCGTTACCTACTTGGAAAACACAAATACCTACTTGGAATACTACAAGATGAAACCTTATATCTGCAGAAAACGACATAAGCTGCTTTTGATGTCACAACTTATACACAATAATGGACCTAGATAAAAGGTAGGTTATACAGTACCAGTTACTTTATATTTCCTCAACATCTTGTAAGAACGACATCAGAAACCGATCCCACCTCTCCAACTTATCAAAATCAAAGTACTGGGTAAATAAAACTCTCTAAGAGCTGGAGAAACGGTTCCGTTGTTTACGTCAAGAGAGAAGTAAGTCGTCAATTCAATCAATAGCAAATAATCTATTTCCGTGGTGCAGTCGTCGAGGCAATCTCAGGGGGACGTTGGAAAATGAGAAATTCTACCGAGCTATCACCGAACTACTGCGGGCTATGCGCCCCTGGTGCTGTAAAGCAAATGATTGATTGTGAAATTGAGTTCTTTAAACATTTCGGTGCATCAATCAGTCTTTTTTCGCTTGCCATAAATTACTATTACAAGTCGTGTGCTCAATGGGGTTTCCCATTGCCAAAAATTACTGACCCCTAATCTAACTGAACATCCTCGACATAAAAGATTTTAAAAAAACTCAACTCATACTCAACATCCCTAATTAACTTGGGATGAATTTCTAAAAACAGGCCTTAGTGCCGTAGTGTAGTTGGTTCATCTCAGCGCATAATGTCCTTTTCTCCAAATGTCCTTTCTTAGAAAGTCCTTTCTTAAAATGTCCTTTTATCTAAATGTACCTTTCTCAAAATGTTCTTTTCTCGTAATACCCTTTCCCAAATTGAAAAATATAAAAAATGAAAATGCATTGGATAAACATTAATTTGTTATATTTCTTTTATAAAACAGACAATAAAAAAATAACTGTCCAACTAAAATAAAATGTAATTCTTTGTCAGATCAGTTTTGTTATTTATACGTATGTCTTGTGTTCAACATAAGGTTTTTACGAGGTTTTTCATCATCACATGCCTAGCCTTTTCCCAACTATGTTGAGGTCGGCTTCCAGTGTAACCGGATGCAGATGAATACCAGTATTTTACATGGAGCGAGGCATTTAATTTTAGTATTTTAGATTTTCTCCAAATTGCGTCATTAAAATGGTGATAGCAACCTGTGATTGGAGTATTTGGGACAAAAGTTACTTGACATACATAACAAAACTGATTTGACACAGAATTACATTTCGTTTTAGTGGAGTAGTTATTACAGTTCTTCTTTAATGTTTTCTTTTTTTTAATATCACAAATTAATGTTTATCCAGTGCATTTTCATTTTTATATTTTTCAATTCGGGAAAAGGCCATTGCGAGAAAAGAACATTTTGAGAAAGTGGCTTCTTAAGATAGAGATATTTAGAGAAAAGAACATTTAGATAAAAGGACATTTTGAGAAAGGACATTCTAAGAAAGGACATTTGGAGAAAAGGACAATATGCGCTGAGACGCGTTGCTTAAGAATCTCTTAATACTGTGCGCTATCTATCAGAGAATTTAAGGTTTTTATACATCTACCCTTATAACCTTTATTTATTTACTTACTTAAAAAAATAAATTCACATAAAAACCACCTACTAACATTAGAAACGCTCCATTTGCATGTCGTATCTGCAAAACTACAAATGAATCAAAGTTGAGCATAGTTCCACCACATGCGCGGATCCAACTAAAACTTTCATATATCGGATATCCATATAGACCGACAGAAAATAAACAAAGTTTTATATGCGTAAACAACAGAGCAATCCGTTTTATGAATATGATATTGAAGTACTAGGTTTTGTCCTGGATTTGGTCTACGTGGATTTCCTCTTTTGTTGGGATTAAAAGAACACCGTTGTGATATTTTCGCATGCATATTCAGTATGTACGAAACAAGCTTTCACACAAATATTATTCAGTAGTAGATAGTACTCATCAAAACATACAAATATGAAAAGTTCTGCAGTTCGGATTCTAGAGCCTCTTTTTTTATTTGTATATTATATTTATTTTTGTAAAAGTAGTTAGCGCTCCTATGCGTACAATATTTATAACGCAATAGGTACAATATTGCCAACTATAGTCCGGCCATCTCAGAAACATTTTGATGCCGATTAGGTCTGAAAAATTTATATCCCAGCAATAGGCCCGCACTTGACTACCTCGTTGGTCGAGTGGTGGCCAGCGCAACTGCTGAGCATGAAGTCCTGGGTTCGATACGCTCGCCCCCTATTAAATAAGACTCAAAACAAAACTGGCGAAATGTGGGTGTACTATAGGTAAACCCCTACCTAACCCTTCGGGGATTACAGGCATGATGTATGTTAATTTTTTGTTCGAAAAACATTGTTTCATGATTAATTTTAGTGTTCTACACATAATTTACCTCCTCAAGCAACTAATTTATTATAATAAAGCGATATTTATTAATGAGCAACGAAGAAAAGATCTCCTCATCCATTATAAATACTTTCCTAGTCAGTTACATTGATTGTAGCAAGTGGGTGTCAGTAAAGTTGTAGGTAGCTAACGCCTACTAGCTAACATTAAAAGCCAATTATATTAAATGCCTAGTGGGTAGCAACTGATAAGCATAATGAGGTAGTTTCTTCTTAATTTGGTCGCGGACCTACCCTTAGCAGGGAGTTGCCATGCTCATATTCATCACAAGTTAATAAATTCTTAGAACGCATGTAGGTAGGTGTGCAACTCTTTTAAGTTCATACCACACTTAAGCCCCGTACTAAACCGCCATCTCATCGCCATATTTTTATTAGTTGATCTGATCCGAGGCGATGCCGTTACTTCGCCTGTGCGTTCCAGAATGGAGTTTAATGGAAAAATCTCGAACGCCCGAACTGACAAAAAGCGAGGCATACCTACTTCTAATATATTTAGCTGTAAACGCAGTAGCAGGGCTTAGTCTTGTGTTCTTTATTTATTTATTTTAATGTTTAAAGTATCCAAGAATTTTCCGTTAAATTAGTAATCGCTGCCGAATTACTTACGCTATTAATCAATTTTGAGTGTATCGACACCTTTTCACCCGATTGCCCGAGAAAGAGGGTAATGTTTTTTTTATCTTCACCTTTGACGGTCCAAGGCCGTCGTTTTAAATAAATTTTCATACCAACAAAACGTAAACGACGAACTTTTGTCCAAAAGATCTTCATACTTTTATTTTGACGGATAACATGCCTCCAGTCGGGAAGAGCCATAACGATTGTTTTATAGCAAAACTTGGTAACAGAAATATATTGTGCTTAAAAATAACCACCAAACCAGATCTCCTGACTTTATTCATGTTTCTGTCTCGACATTATTGCTAAATGTACGTTGCCTTAGCAAGACATTAATTATATGACAGAAAAAAAAGAAACTTTATTCAGCACAAAAAGTGATATCTAGTTCTAGTTAACCAGGGCACCAGAATCCAGATATAGTTTGAAACATTTGGAGACTGCAAGACGAATGGATGATGAGCAGTCAGTCCCACTCACTACCTTGCTGGCAGGCGAATCATTTCACCTTGCATTTCTGTAAAGGTCAAGCCGACATGAGGAATCGAGAATAATGTAACCTTTACGATTTAAAGTGCAGCTGACTAGTTTCGATAAATTATTCAATAGATCAACAATCGTCGATGCATCACGCGATGTACTGGACTGGCCTTACCATAATTATTCAGGGCAAAGGTTTTATTTGGCGTGCATAATTATAGACTCGTCGCTTAGCCTGACACTTCCATTTTCGTCTAAAATTGGCTTATACTACAAGAATATGACTAGGTAGTACTTGCGGACGTCAAATTGACAGTCGTTTCCAGTAAAATAGATACTGGTATTCAGTAGCATCCGGTGAGACTAGAAGCCGAACCTAAATTAGTTGAGAAAGGACCAAGTAGATGATGACAAGAGTAGATATTTATGGAAAACCGCTGAACATTATACGGTCATAATTATGCATGTTCCATTAAAAAAATAAAAAAGTAGTATTTTCGTTTAAAATTAAAAATATCTTGACCTCTTAACTTTTCCGCTTTGTTACCTACGCACTTGGAGACTTCTCATAAAATATACATATTATCAAAGCAGCTCCCTTTCCAAGAAGATGGTCCGTAGGCACGGATTGTAGGATCGGAGCTATTTACTTTTTAGTTTCAAAGTCACGAGGTTACCTGTAAAATATCAAATTTTACTACTCCTATTAAACTTTTTCAATTTTATCGTAAAATAGAACAAAGTTCGGTTTATTTTAAGTCCGTCGTAAACTAAATCGTTGTTTTTTTTATGTTAGCTTTACTGTATTTTATAACCAGGACTGCATATTACAAAGGAGGTTGCTGCTACGTGTGTACAGTTCACGAGACAATTAATTAATTTTACCAGTTATTAGTACACTACTTCCTCCTCTTTATTTCTTTTGACTACGTCGTTGGTCTACTGGTCTCAAGCGCGGCTGCTCAGCACGAAGTCCTGGGTTCGATTCCCAGGTCGGGAAAGGTGTTATTGGGTTTTTCCATCAAGAATTTCTCAGTAGCAGCATTGGCAGCCACGGAGTTTAGATTCGTGCCCGGTTGATGGCAATAGGCGCACCCCCTATTATATGGGTCTTAAACGTAACTGGTGAAATGTGGGTGTACTTTTTAGGTACACCTCGGCCTAACCCTTCGGGGTTTATAGGCGTGATGTTTGCCTTAACAACGACCAGCATTCACATTCCATCACCAGGAGCACATATTACGCAAGAGGTTGTAACTCTAACAGCGCGTAAAAGATTATCGGGCCTATAGCTGCAACGTTGGGTGAATGGTCGTAATTAGAGGCTTGTAGACGCAGTGTGGTCGTAACACGATTAGGCTGAAGCCGTATATGGCGATAATTATCGGCAGGTGTGAGTTCCTTAGACATGAGTTTGTACTATCGATCACGGGTTCATGTTTGTTTCTTGTAAGGCGGATTGTGTGGTGGTGGGGGTGGGGGGGGTAATTCTGGAATAGTGTATGTTGCATTAGTATTTCGATTATTGGCATAAATGTGTAAACTAGGGATTATCTATGTTTAATTTAACTTAAACTTAACTTTCTTTCATAGAAACTTGTATATTTAAAAGTTTATAATGGTCGAATTATTGCTACGAACTTTCTAAGTATAGTTACTTTGACTTAAGTTCGTAGCAATATCAATTAACGATAAAACAAAATTTTTGAAAGCGTCATCACAAAACATCACGCCCCTAATCCCAGGGTTAGGCAGAGGTATGCCTAATTGTACACCCACATTTTGCCAGTTATGTTTAAGTCCCATGTCATAGGAGGCGAGCCTATTGCCATCAACCGGGCACAAATCCAGACTCCGTGGCTGCTACTGAGAAATTCCTGATGGAAAAACCCAATAACACTATGCCCGACCAAGACCTCATGCTCAACATTCGCGCTTTTAACCACTGGACCAACGCAACGAGGCAGTCAAAAAAAAAACTTTCGTTTGTTTTCGTTTAAAAAATCTTAGAAATTTTCATAACTGTTAAAATCTCAGTTCGCTTGTTAGAATATGATAAAAATATATTTTCTGCAAAAATTGTAAAGGCACAAAGACGTATCTTGTGTATCAAAGTAAGTATAATATTTTAAAAACGAGATAAACTTACGACATCACGTTACATCTTTACAACTTTGCAGATACAGAGCCAATTTTCGTAAAATGAATTTCTTTAACAAAAATATATGAACGGCAAAAGATTTTAGTAATAGGTACATCGTGGGGATTTAAAACTAGCGGATGCGTAAATTGTTGATATAGGAAAATTATGTTTTTTATCTAATATTATAATGAGGTATCAGTAGAATACAAATTTTTATATTATGGTTTAAACAGAACAATTCAAAGATTTTATCTGATTTGAAAGTTTTTGATTTACAGAAACTAAATTTCAATCCGCGCTGGCATTATGTGTCACAGATAAAACAAATGTTTACAGACGCCTGTAGTTTAGTTAATAATAAAGTAAAGTAGCCAAGAGCCTCAACAAATACCTGAGGAGGATCTCGTTAGGCAGCTGGATCAAGGGCGTGATTCGGAAAGCGGTACTCGGTTCTGAACACGGCTCGTATTGCTAGGAGGTTCCTTTTTCTGGAGCCCTGGCCGCCGGTAGCTTGAATCCCTGTTCCCGATACCAGTAGGCTACAATTTTTATATTTTAATGAATAAATAAAGGGAAGTAAAGTAAAAAAAGTTACGTACAAGTTTACAAAATCAGTGTTTCTTCTTTTATACTATTTAGATATCGATACCCATCACGCTTTTGGAGTATCGCTAGCTAATTTAATTTCACCCTACACATTATTGCAGCCATGACACTTTGAAGCCTCTCTTGTTGACAAAAACGATCAGCTTATTTAAGGGCGTCGTAAAGTTGCCCCGGAATCGCTTGGAGGCTGGTTTGTATTAACATTTTCAATAAAAGGAATCATCTCATTCGACAAGTGTTGTTACGGTGTGACACAGAGTAAAATAAGTCTCACTGCTGGGCAAAGATCTCCATATAACTTTCCACTCTTTTCTGTGTGCGGTTTTTTCTGGCCAATTTCTGCCAATTTGTGTTCATTAGTAAATTGCACCCGTGCGAAGCCGGGGCAAGTCACTTGTTACATATAAAATTAGACATTTAGCTAATTCAGACCTTCATTTCATATTTCAGTCTGAAGTTCTAGTAGGCTGTTGAGGTCATTAAAGAGAAACTTATCCCGGAAACTTCTAATAACTTTATCCTTTCCGCACTGGATATCATCATCATATATCGATAGATAAGAATGATATCAATGATATTTCTATTTATTTTCTGGTAGGTATAAGCAAGTGGCCTACCATGACGTCTTAAAGCAGAAATGTTTTAATGTCATTCCAGTTTGGAATAGAGACAGCGCTATACAGGATGTCTAGCGCCATCTCTTTCCCATACTGGAATAATACTAAAACATTCCTGCTTTAAGACGTCATATGGCCTGAAGGAAAAGAGTTAATTTTGTAGGTACCGTTTAATGTCTCGCCTTTTTCCCATGGGGTTAAGCAAAAACCACGGAACCACCTAGTCTGATCCTAACATACTCCTTTTTCTTCATCCACCTTCATATCTGGTCACACACGCACGCCAGTTGAGAGTACTACGTTGCGGAGAACTTCACCTAAAAGGTCAGTGTATCATTATAAAAGTTACCTATTAGTTTTAAGCTCAGATTTCTTAGAACCTGTTAGTAACTCGAGAAAGTCTGTTTCTAATTGAATTGAAATAGCTAAGAAAATTCATTTCAATATCAGAAAATCGTTTCTCATTCTGAAATATATTTTTTATAAAAATAACAGACGACAGCAAATATTATCCCTCTGTTTTCTTTACTCTGTGGTTTGTGAAATCGAACGATGAATTGTACAGGGTTGTAAAACAAATGTAAACATCACTCTAAAGAGATTTAAAAGACTTATAGAGCGGACATTTGGAATATTTTCATACAAAAATTTTGATCGCAAACATTTTCGATTTTGACACACGAATGCTATATGACAAGCGGGCGTATGACACTGGACGGAACGATTTGTTACCAAGTTGTAACAAGTATTGGATTACGAGTTCGTAAATATTTTAATGTCTTTGCATCACTCGTTACTTGATTCACGACAATCCTTCCGCAGTTATTTAACCCCAAACATAAACCTTATGTCAATGAGTATAAAGGTTACTGTACTGCGAAATCAGAGATAAAAAACAATGAATGTAAAGTACACTGATATGCTTTCACAATCACAGTCGATGTTACCTATTTATTGTTTTTAATCAGCATATTATTAATCCATGTAAGTAGTTATTGGAAATTGCAAACGGCTGAAAGCCGCACTTTCCTGTTTTTGTCGATGAAATTATGAATATGATTGATAATATTGGATACATTGTTCAAGTACCTACATATATTTTTCAATTGGCAGAATTTACTAATTTAAATTTCAGTCAAAAAGGTACGGACCAATTGTGGACGCATCTCCGGACACGATGTCCTTGTCCGGAGATACGTCCACAATTTGTTCCCTGTTTGTTGGACACCTGCAAATATATACTTACTGAAGTATTTGTTTACAGATATTTTTTAAATTTTATATGATTCCGTTCTTTCTTCCTTTATCGTGTAGTTAGTGACTAACCTGGTGTCAGAGTTTTATGCCACGAAATATCGCTCAGGCATGCTGGTTTCCTCACGATGTTTTCCTTCACCGAAGCAAGTGATAATTAAGCAATACGCACAATAATCCGAAAAATCATAGGTACGTGTCTTGGGTACGAACTTGAGACTAATGACTCGGCAGTCCAACGGTCACACCACTAGGCTATCACTGCTAATTACTATGATTCCGTTTTATACCATTCTTAAGAAAATCTCACTGGCTGCATCCAAGCAAAAAATCAACCAAACAAAAGCATAACGTCATAATTCCATATTTAAACCAAAAAGGTGACCCCGAGATAAACTGTCGCGAAACAAATTCTAATCGCGAGAGAAAAAAATGGGCCGTGGAAATAAAAGGCGAAACGGCGCGAATACCAAGATATTGCTTTTGTAGTTTATACGTTTAGATTGGTATTACTCCTTATGGATTTTTTCTTGGAGAATTCGAAAGCTTGCATTTGTATTGTCAAAATATGTGTAACAAAGAGCCGTTTTCTCTAACGAGCATAAGATATCTAGTGAATGTCTACCAAAATTTGGAAGAAAACTCATTAATTTATTTAATCTCTGGATTAAAAACTGAAAAAATAGATCACCTAGGTCTTGATATCGACAATAATAGGGCTATGACTATGACGAGACTAGTTTTTGTTGGTAACAACAACATAATAATGGATTGTGTCATTATTTTCACAAAAAAATCACAAGCAATTTAGTTGAAAAATCTTTACGAGTCGAAAATGTATTGACCACGTCTCCTATGTCTTTTCTAACAAGACAAGACCAATTTCAGGACATTTTTTTTTTAAATCGGAGACTTTCTCCTAACTGAATGTAACTAAATAGACAACTCATTGGTAAAGAGAAAAGAACATTCCCAATTTTTATACCAGTGCCTGATTTAGTGCGCGACATTTTCCCCAGAGGTCGTTTGGAGGTTTAATTAAGCCCTTTATGACCCAAGAGTGGAGGATTCAATCTTCCGAACAAGCGAACAGTGTTTTTAGGCTTAATATTGGGATCAACTTTGACCTTGCATAGATTGGGAAAAGAATAGGCATGCAAATAGTAGAGTGATGTTGTTTGAATGTTTTTTGGTGAACTGCAAGTAGTCAGATTGTGGAAGGGTAAATATTTTGTCGAATAAAAAGCGGCTGAAAGTGATACCAAGCTGTGTTGTTTATCCCGGTAGCGAACAAATGAAACGCCCACAAGACAAGCATTTTACCAAATTTACATACATTTATTAATAATCTGACTGGCAAATCTATTTACGATCATCGCGTCGCTTCGACTGAAAAGACAAGATACTTTACTTTTACTTTTTTTTCCTATTTTTATATATGTTCACATGTATTTATAGTATTTTAATATATATTTATAGTATTTTATATATCTTTGTAGTTTAGTTTAGTATTTGATCAAAATTATTTTCAGATTATACACCCTACCACTGTTTGTCTCTGCACCACCCAAAGGTCTGAAGGTCTGTGACTGGTAGAAAATACCTATGGCATTAAGTCCGCCTCTGTACATTGTGTTTGAAGTGTTAAATAAATAAATAAATACTTCTCGGTAAATTCCTAGCTACTGCAACCACTTTAGGTACTAGGAACTTGTCGGTGCAGCAGTGGTTAGCCGGTTCGACCATACCGCAGAGTCCTCTGCGCGTCGGATTGGCTGACACAACCGCAATACGACTGTCGGATTGAATCACGCGCTTGGATGCTTTGCTTCGTGTCTCAGCTTGCTCTTAATGTTGTAATTTTCGGCTTTTGGTAGGATTTTGAAAATAACTATTTTGATTTAGGATTGGCGACTTGCGTTTCTTTATGGTTTTTAGATGAACCAGAGAAAAGATAGAAATTTCGAACGAAAAATATTAAGCGACAAAATTTGTGGGTTTTTTTCTCTATGAATATAAAAAAGGTGAAGGCCGTACGTAACTTGACGCTTTTCACACAGATCCTGATTAATTTTCTCTTGATCTCGTCTTTCGTATATCTACATATATGTACTAGGACAACATAAAGGGCTTAGAAGTAACCGAACATAAAACTTGTAGATTTTGAGCCGTTTCGCAATTTAGTGCCACGGATTACATGTTGCGGAAGAAGTGTAGTTTCAACTAAAATATTTTACCAGTTTTCTTCACACGAATGCCTTTCACTTAATTTTATTCACAACTCCCTGGGACCAAGCAAAATTCATCCACTCAACGATAGCTTGGAAGTTTGGAACTTGGTTAATTCATTGGCTCGGCGCCGCCTCGTAACAGAAAAGTAATCTGGATAAAATCCTGGAGGTCAGAGTACTGGGAGAACATGAGTAGGTAGGTCTTCTTATCTCTAACCAAACATTGCTTCGACGCAGTTTTGTTTTCCTTAACTTTATTGCGCGAGCTGTGAACTTACATGTAAGATTTCGGAGATATAAAATTTCCCGCGTCTTATGGAAATTGTTTATCTTGTGTGTTTGTGTTTATTACGTTGAAAAGTTAGTAAGAATGTAGGTTTTCCTTTTTAGGTCATTACTGATGAAGTGTTTTGAATATAAAAGCTATTTTAGTTAGTAGGAAGTATTAAGTATACTTTATTGAGATTTTAGCCAACCCAAAGATTCAAATCAAGCTAAAAATAACTCTATTTTTCTTTGTAACACTGATAGTCTGTTTAAAAAAAGTTTAATTATTCTTCAAGTTTCATTAGGTTTCAATAAATCTTTACGCCTGACTTACAACGGGCAATTTATTGTCATTTAAAATTCCTTCTTTGATTCTGAACAAGGCGATAAATTCACTTGGGTCACGTCAATATTACAAATTGTTTTCGACGAGATATTTAATAAAGTTAAAAACTATTTTCGGTACGTTAAGTATTTAAATATTGTATCTGTATTCCTTTCCCGGAAATCAGTTTTTTATTTAAGAAACCTTGCTCCACGCTAGGAATTTCTCCTGTATAACATTTAAACTCACTTAAACAAACAGCTAGACCCAGAACAACTAGCTGTAAATTTAGTCAATGTGCTGTTGTGAATATGGTAGAAATTGAATTCGATTTCCTTCTTTTCTGCTTTGCGGATAATTGAGCAATAATTTATTTTGTAAAGTCTGCGTTAAAAGCAAGTTTTAAAGGCAGACCTTTATTATAATAATTGGATATTATGAGTTCACCCCTTGGGTAATTAAGATTTCATCCCGAGATTTTATTATTATGGAAACCCTTTCTTTCATAAAATGAGGTTCAAGAATATACTTTTCACGAACACAACCACAATTTATTTTAGTATTTTATTTACTTTATTTTGTTTTACTTTGAATTTGTCTGACTGTAAAAGACAGTCGTATATATTCATATATAACATTGTGATTTTATTATTATTAAAAAAAACCAGATGTGTTTGCGAGATTTATTTTTATGAAATTGACACCAAAAGTTTCACTCCGATCAACTACTGCGTAGTTTACGATACCAGGATATCATAAACCACGTAGACGTGAGCCCAGCCAATAACGCACGTCGGCGTTCGCGTGATACGATAAAACACGCTACTGGAATCCGATATGTTTCTGATGTGAACCGTTTCATTCTGGATTTGAAAGCTTGACACTTGTATGTTATGGATAAAATCTTAGGAAAAATACTCACGCATGATATCTGTGAAAAGATTTTTTTTTTTTGAGAATAGGCCCGCTATTTAAATAGTAGCGTATAATAATGAAACGTATATTTATTTCTTCCTTATAATCTCTAGATTACAGTGTTAATATTAGCTAAGCCTTGTGTAACGGGAATATTGAGAAATACGATAAGAACCACACGACAGATATTACATGTGCACAGCAGCTGACAGTGCGTCTGCCCAATAACAACAATATCCAGCAAGAGCAGCGTTAGGAATTGATGGGTCGGTATCAACTAAGCAGTCTCTGACATTGTATTCGCACATTGCGTTGAAATGTTACCGCACATTTGAAACAACGGCTTTGTGGAGTAGACACTGTACTTGTAGATGCCATTTTTATTGTTTTTTTTTTTAATAAATTTGAAAAATCTGCAAGAAACCCTTTCACGAAAATCGAAATAAATAGAAATAGCAAATGTCAAATGAAGTTGTCTGTCAACCACCAAACAGGCGGACTTACAACGTTCCGTGATGATTTTTTAAACCATCTACGCGATTTTACCGAAATCCTTTAAAATAGCTTTAAAAAAGTTTACAGTTTAATACTATTTGTTTTTATATAAATAAAGCAAATATTATTACCACTGGGTACCGTACTTTTTTTTGTAAACGTAAAAACGCTCCTATTCACGTACATATTTCTTAAATGACATTGACCATAACAGGAATGAATTGACTCCCAAAAAAAGATTTAAATATCACTATCTAATATGATTTCAAGATTCTAGTTAGATTTCAATGTAATCTTTCTTTTATAAATTGGTTACTTTTCTGTGTAATATGAATATTATAGTAAGGGGTCGTCCTTTAATAGATGTGACAATTACGTGTATTTTTTTCGTGGGACAAAAATATGAATTTAACGACGTGTAAAATATTTTTTACCAATAATGAATCAAAAACCCGAGCAAGCGATTTTTTCTCTAAAATATCCGTTTTTTTACTAACTTTTTAATAAAACAGTTTCTGAAACTCTCTGCCTTTTCAATAATAAAAAATACACGTTATACTGGGAGGGGAAGGAGGGGTAGCCGTAAAAGGGGGGCTATAAAAGTGCCTTAAAAAAAGTCACGTGATTAAAGGACGGCCCCTAACATATCAAGTGGGCCGAAAAAAGATTGAAAATTTTGTGTTAGAAAAAGCATTCGGCTACATTTTGTTTTGCGACAGCTGAAAGTTAATATTTGATCTGGTAAGCCTGAATTCTGCTAATTTTATGAGCTGCTTGGCTTACACCAATTACTTATAATTATAATATTACATAATTTCTAATACTAAATAACGGACTTCGGAAATAGAAGGATGTGAAAAGAAATCATAATCTAAAATTGAGTAATGTATTACTCAAGATGGAGGTTTTCTTTCTTAAGTTCGTAGAATGTTAAATTATGTCAAAAACCTTATACCTTAAAAATATTTTTCGAGAAAGACAATGATAATCTTGAACAGTGTGAATGTTCGTGCTTTTCAATTTCCACGTACATTCAGAACGGTTGAGCGTCTCGCAGTCGCGACGTATGTTATGGATACCAAAGGATTTAGGTCGTGATCGCGGAAACTGGTATCAGTTTAGTATCAGTTATCCTGTATCGGAAACATTTTATTCATCCCTGCGTTACTTATGCGATCTTGGTAATCGCTGAGAATGCATCTGAATTTCGAATTTCCTTGCTATGGAGGGGTAGTAGTACGTTAATTTCTATTTAATCAACTTTTACATTGTTAATCAGATATTTCTGTTAAGGATTTTCGAAAAACACTCGACCTATTGAGTGGTCCTTCGATTCTAATCAACTTTCTTACTATCAAGCAACCAACAACAAAAACTCAACTAAAAAATTACAACCAACCAACAACAACTACATACATCAACTAATCACCATATTTTCATATTTTTTTTAAGACATCAACACTTCTTTTTTATGAGTACTAAAAACCCGTTCATTCAATTAAAATGTAGGAAAAACTGTCAACCTAAAAAATTATGTTTCTCAAACACTGTTCGGTTTATAACTGAACTGTCACTATCACTTACGGGATATCTTCCGCGATTAATGTTTATGTTTAGTTTATACCATCCACCCGCATTCTCCAGTCATCTCGTGATCATGGCGCTTGCAACAGCGTCGAAATATCGGGAGCTCAATATAAACATTAATCGCGGAAGATATCCCGTAAGTGATAGTGAAAGTATTGTGTTTTTGATTTAGAGAGTAACAAACATCCACCCATCATCGCACTTCGCAATATTTCGCATTTATAATAGTAGTAAGATTACCATCTTGTGAATATTCAACCTCTATGGCTGAATGTTCACCAGCAAGGGCCTTGTGTACAGACGCTAGAGCCAACTAGAAAAGAGTAGATTATTGAGCACGGCCCAGCAAACACTACTGCCATTCTGTTTGCGTTCTTTTAGCGTAGGCAAAAGATTGCACTTTATGTCAACGCAATAAGGTACTTATTACTTTTAAAATCCTCAATTTTTTTTAAAGAATTGTCGACATGGTCTGGACGCGCATCACGAAGGCTGGTTCGAGGTGGCGCAGGGGAAGAGTACTTTGAAGGATATGGAGGAGGGCATTGCCTGGCAGTGGGACATATAAGACCAATATAAAAAAAAAGTGTTAACAAAGATTTTTTACACAATTGCCATGTTAATGCTTTTCAGTATAAGATAAAATCAAAATATCAAAAATCCTTCTTACATCTTTTGTCATTTTTGATAACGTATCAAATTGAATTATTTGCAAGTATTGTTATATGAAACGTACCAGTCATTAGTACGTACCCATCATGATTGCACGACTCCTAGTAACAAATAACATTTTATATTAAAAGAAAGCAGTCTT
The DNA here is from genome assembly GCA_964057025.1 of Standfussiana lucernea. Lineage (NCBI taxonomy): Eukaryota > Metazoa > Arthropoda > Insecta > Lepidoptera > Noctuidae > Standfussiana > Standfussiana lucernea. The sequence goes on from OZ059805.1 coordinate 12,198,507, forward strand.
GTTGAAGTTACTGAGTCCAACATCTCTTCGACTCGACTGGTTATCAAGCTTTTGCACTAATGACTTTAGAGAAACTCTTATAGAACAAATAATATTATTAACATTGCAAACTACGAAGAATCACTAGTTGTTTTATACAAAACACTTGGACATATCAGTCAGTATCAAATAATATTTTTGTTTTCGTCGAAAGAGTATCGTAATGCATTTAAGACGGTACTTACATAAATATGAGGTCGGATAAATGAGTGAGGCCTCCACCGTGCCGCGCTCCAGTTCCAAAAAACGCTCTCTTGGCAAGAAACTCTTCAAGATAGATAACTAACGGATTCAATGAAATGCAAGCTAAGATTTTATATTTTCTACTATTTTATTTACTTAGCGGTCTCACTATGCAAAGACGCTGGAATTAAAACGTCTGGTTGTATTAAACATAAAGGAGGATTTGGTTTTTTTGTGGTTTGTATAAACTTTTACACCATTTATGTCATGCATTTAAACTTAGATCACCGGTAGACACGCTACCATCGACTCTATTAAAAGAAGCTGTTTATTCGTCCTCATGGCAGATCGGCTTTAGCAGAACTGCAAAGACCGAGAAGCAGTACTTCAATTGTTTAATTTTGTACTACGTGTTGAACTTCAATATTTAAAAATGTTTACATTTAGAGTAACCAGGCCCTAACCGCCCAGCTTGTATAAACATGTGCTCGACAAAACGCATCGTACGAGCCCAAACACAAGATAGATACCATTCACCGTTGAGGAGTTCTTCTGGCTGGTTGGGTATCCTGCATGATCCTGGTGATGCCTGCGCATCAGCTCAAGATCATCATACTTTGTAATATCATAGACAAGTGATAGAATTTCAAATCGGTCAGTCCTGTGGAAGTTGTTTATATTGTCTTCAAACTCAAAGCATTTATTTCAATTAGACCATTACAGGCACTTTTGAATGTCAATCAATCGTCAATAAATCTTCATCAACTAGAAAAGAAGTGATGATCTTCAAACGGCCGAGCAGATTTTCTTGAAACATAGCTAACAACACTCTCGATGAAGACACCTTTTAAACGAAAAAAACTTAATCAAAATCGGTTCAGAAGCTATGATGCCACGGACAGACACTCAGATACACAGATATACAGATACACAGACTCACAGATACCCACTTCAAACATTAGTTTGAAACATAGACAACCCCCACCCCCATCAAAAAGAGAAGTGTATTAACACTTCTCTTTTTTGTGGGGGTTAAAGATAAATTAACGTTTATGATTTTCCACGGAACAACGGTCATGAATTGACCATGTTCTATCATAGTTGCAAAGTATTTGTAACTGAGTCTGCATGAAATATATCATATATCTTTGTAACTAAATAAATACTACCATGACAGAAAACAGGGTGTCGTGTCTATCTCACAAATGTGTCCACATTTTGTAGTGCCTTTTATGCAACGCTTTGCATAACCTTGATGTAATTCAAATGCAGCACGTTGTTTAGATTTATGATGTCCTAGTAGCACGCGAACGAACTATTTTGAGTTTACGTTTTTTTTATCGATTACAATTATGTCAAAAACTTGAGGTGTTGTTTATCATAGTGATCGGCTAAAAATCGTCTTGGTATGGGTATGTGATGCGGAGAAATGAGGAATGTTCTGAGTATGAATGTTGATGGCTATAATAGTAGAAGCAGACCAAATAAACGATGGATGGACGACTGTGTGAAGGATGATATGGCTAGAAAAGTCTAGTCTGGCGAGATTACGAGTAATAGAGAAGTATGTAGGTATACAAGAAGAAATAATTTGCCCAAATAAATTGGGATACGAGCAAGAGAATGATGATGATTGGCTAAAAACTGTATTTCTAATATTACTGGTGAAGATTTATCTCTAGTTAACTATTTATGAGTTGCTCTAATCTTTAAAATGCCTCAAAAAAGCCTTAAAGAAGTTTTGAAGGACTAATATTAGCGTAATAACTAACGGCGACTGCAACTTCACATACGTAAGATTTGTTAGCAATAAAGTACCAGGTAAACATGAACTGAAAGGAAATGAGTAAGTACTTCACGTTATTAACAAAGTTTATGACTACACTAACAGTGTCCACGCATGCTCTATGTCCTTAAATAAACAGCTATAATATCAAGTTGAAATAGCCTCGTCTACGTGGGCTTATATATTATTTAAAGGTGCAATAATGGTGCAATTATTTGAGATTTATGTTGTCGGCTGATTGATTGGCAATTTATAAGACATCTATCTTATTTAACTAGCAATTTTAGCCATATCGTTTTCTCAGACGAAAAAATCAATATTTTCATTGTTCATGCGACAGTTTTGTGAATACGAATGGGCCATTTTAATTTAAAGCCCTTTAGTTTAATTTGACAATTTATATCCCTGCATTACAGCAATCAATTTTAACATGTTAAAACGTGATTTGCACATATCTATACTTCTTTCTTCTTTATCGTGTGGTTAGTGCCTAACCTGGTGTCAGAGTTCTTATGCCGCCCATGGGCCTCTGACTTGGCTTTACATACCGTCGTCGAGAAATATCTCTCTATACTAATATTATAGAGACGTAAAAAAATGGTATGTAAGTTTGTTTGTATTTTTAATGTGCTCTATTCAACGATTCAATTAATATACATTGTATATTAATTTTATAATGCCTCTCTTCTTCGAATCCGACTTTCTTAAAACCACTGTAATAATTTGCAGTTCTCGTTGATAGGAAGTGTATATTGATAGAAGAAAAGTATTGCACGACGAAATGTGTTTAGTTTAAACTGTGCTGTTCCATTTTTTAAGGCAATCGATATCGGCAAGTATTGTGTAACATTTTTCAAACAAAGTTTTTTGTTCGTAGAAAATTATCCATTTGTAGCATTTTGTACAATCGTTCATCTCATGGTTTATTTATCTTCCGGCTAGTGATGTAGTGCTTGTTTCAGTGAATCAGTGATGTATTTATGACTCAGTCGCATAAAAAAGTTTTTTTTTTTTCGCATGTCTCAGTATTTTTTTTTAATCCTCGGAACTAATGATCCCATTCTGAAAATTCTTAAACTAACCGGAAGTTATATTGTGCCCCAGTGTCATAGGCATACATTTACATAACGTTCCCGAGTGTTTATTTCCGTACATGACGAGAGCGAAACCGCGAGCAAAAGCTAGGGCATTATTTGCTTGTGTTGTAATTTGGTATGTAAGATCTAATAAATACTTAAAAGATAATCTCACAAGGACAGCAACCATTATAGCTAATACCATTATACCAAAACTGCATGCATGACTTAACTAGGATAGAGAAATCTAAAAGAAAAACGATAATAACTTATATGGAGGACCATTATTTTCGTATTTCCTGCAGCAATACTATATCTGTAGCGGATGTCTAAAGATTTGTTTTGATATAAAAGCGCGACTGCTAAGCATGAGTTCCTGGACTCGATTCCCGGGTCGAGCAAAATGTTATTGGGTTTTTCCATCAGGAATTTCTCAGTAGCAGCCACGGAGTGTTTTTGTGTCCGGTTGATGGCAACAGGCTCGGCCCCCTTACATGGGACTTAAACAACTAGCAAAATGTGGGTGTACTATTAGGTACATCTCTGCCTAACCCTTCGGAGATTACGGGCGTGATTTTATTTAACTGTTCCTTAAACTAGAGTGATCTACAAGGTGTTGCTTTGCATTCGTCAAATTCAAGGAGGTAACTATGCTAATGATTCTCGACCCGAATCAATAATAAAATGGGTAGGTAATTTTTTATGTTTTTTTCCCCTTCGAGTGTCGCTAAACATTCGTTCAACAACATATAAATTATACCTTCCTGGATTCGTTATGAGTTTACCTGTTTATTGGTATAAATTTAAGGAATTAAAACTGACCTGGCCTCACAGTGACACGAAAAAAATACCAGCCAATTGTGACCGACTAGTTATGAGCCTACGGGTGCACACATGACATTTCTTCATTTTGTTCTTATGTGCACCCGTAGGTTCATAACGACACTCGAAGGGTATATCGGAAATCAATAAGTGTACATCACCCGTATTAAAACGCAGCCCGTCTAATACTAGCCCTGTAACCGCGCCTTCACACACACAAACAAAACGGGTGATTCCCCTCTTTTGAAAAGGGCTTCATTCTGAAATAGTGTCAAATAACAACTAAAAAAAAAGCAGCGTTTATTATTATTGACCAGGTACCGTAATTTATATTGATTATTTACGTCTTCTATGACAACCTCCTGAATTTTGACGAGGTTGCAAAACTACACCTCTTATTAAACTTAAACACCATTAACACTAAAAATCACAATCCTAAAAAGGCACGTAATATTTATAATAGTAGTCGAAGTATAAAAGAATCCAATTGTTTTTATTAGACTACTCGAAATCGCGGAATAACTTTGAGGAGCCTACGTCTAATCCCAAAGATGGCGGCTTCTGAAGGGTGCTAAGTATGACTTTCATTGTGAAAGTAGGGTAGAAGTTATAAGTTTCACCCCCTTTCTTTTGATATAGGAAGTTTATTAACAGATTGTCTTGGGAAAATGGGTCTAGATTTCGGGTGCTTTTATCTTACTTGGGAAATATAACTTGAGATGTTGGCAAAATGACTTTGTGATTCGGAAATGCTCAGTTTTCTCCTAAACAATATTTTAAAATCTCTTCCGTGTACGGAGGACTTACAAATCAGAAATGGTGTGGAATTTTACTGACATACTTGGAAAATTGCCCGTTTTCGTGCTGACGAGATAAAATGGTCTTCAATATTGTGTGGTTCCATGGAATCAAGATTCAAATAGTCTAAAGAAGTTTTCTTGTACGATGAACCAAGTTTAACCTGTCTTTTTAGGGTTCCGTTGCCAAATGGCAAAAAAACGGAACCCTTAAAGTTCCGTCCTGTCTGCCTGTCCGTATGTCACAGCCATTTTACTATGAGACTGTGGCATCGTACAATTGAAATTTGGACTGCAGGTCTTCTATGAACCGCTACACAAAAACGATGTGAAATTACGAACAAAAAAAATAGCCCTCATTACAAGAAACTGTGTAAATGTTGAAAAAAAAATCCATCGTCTATAACTTTATCTATCGACAACTCTTAAAAAACGATTAAGTCAATGGTTGTTGTCGCTTCTAAAGCCGTCAATTTCTGAAAATAATTATGTTTGCAGAACGTAAAAAAAACTTTCAACGAAACTGAGTTTGAATAAGATTTGATATTTAGCTTTTGAAATACGGGTCTTTTTCGTGAAACTGCAGCAGTAACTTTGTTTTTCATTCACATATGAAAAACTTATTTATTAATACGAGTAAACCATTCACATGAGTTACTGAAGAGTTACTGCACCAAAAAATTTATACACCCCAGAAGTCGGCCTGCCCGCAGTGTATTTATCTTGACAGATGTCTAAATGTGGGTCAAGTGAAATTAAACCTTACGGGGGTCGAGAATATCGCGTGGAAATAGAAAAATCAAACAACGGGTCTGTATCGTGCAATTATTTTTTGAGGATTATTCGTCGTGGTTGATCATAGATATATTCAATAGTCATTAACGTGATTGCCTCTGACATCTGTGAGTTCACCGAGTTCCAAATTAAATTAGGTTTGAATGAATTTAATTGTTTTCAAATAAGTATCGAAATGCTGAATATTACAAAACTTACCAACTTATTTCAATTGAATTGAATTTTTTATTGAAATTCAATTTGTTTATTATTTTATTTTATGTAAACTACTGTGTTTTATCAAAATAAACCAGAATCTGTATAGAAAATAAAATGATATTTGACAAGTGACTTCACTTGCGGTAGATTTAAATCATCATTCTGCAACCATGATAATGAACACTAAATATACAAGACAACTAAAAATTATAAAAGTTGATGTTCACCGTAATATTGATTTAATAGAAATTGAGGCATCATCACCTTCCTGCCCTTGTCCCATTGTACTTAGGGTCGGCGCAACATGTTTTCTTCTTCCACTCTCCCCGTCAGACGTCATGGCATCATTTACTCCTTTCTCTTTCATATCATTCCTCACACAATCCGTCCATCTTTTCTTTGGCCTTCATTAATAGGAATTGAGCCATCCGCCATAAATCTATATGTAAAAGTAATGTTGTTATTCGCGCCACGGATCAAAATAATTACTAGAAGTCTCTTATTTTCTATAATAATAGTGAAATAGCAGGTTTTATACGTAAATGGATTGTCTATGCGCTATTCGTAAACGTCAGACAAACCAAAGCCGTCTTATGTTTGGAAATGTTTCTAGAATTATGTGTGAATGGATAATGTTGCCTTTTAATATTAGCAGTACACCGCTGACTACCCCCCTTTTTTCTATTTCGTGTTCGTACAGTCCATCCAAAGGTTGTCTGGAAGATATCGCTATCAGCGATAAGACCGCCTTTGTAACCATAAAATTAACAATATTGTAAAACCGTTCTGTTTAAATTTTGGTGTACAATAAAGTATATTCTATTCTAATGTTTCTCTAAATCAACCTCTGGAGTACAAATTACAGTATAAACATTCAAGTGTGGAAGATACATGTTTAAACTTGAAACTTTGTACGCCTACTTAAACCGACAGCGACTTCCAAGTTCGATCGCAGGTTCGAACCACTTCAGGCACTTTATCAATATAAAGTGCCTGAAGTGGTTCAGTGACTTTTAACTCATCACCACTGCGCTCGAATTGGTGACGGAAAATATTGCTAGGAAACCGGCGTGTCCTAGAATAGAAAGCTCAAAGACAGGTGACATCGCCGCGGGGTAGTTTAAGAGCCACACCGTCTCACAGAGAAGAAGCCAGTGACCCAGTAATGACAACATTATAAACTTATTCTCACCAATGGGTATTAATTAACAGGGTTGTTGAGGTCAAATAGGCAGTCGCTCCATGTAAAATACTGGTACTCATCTGCAACCGTTTAGACTGGAAGCTGACCACAACATAGTTGGGAAAAAGGCAGGCAGATAAAATAAGACTGAGCGTGCTGTACTGAAGTAAGTAGTAGTGAATCATCTAGTAACTTTATTTCGAAAATAAACACAAGCAAAAGTTAGTACCGAAATAATCCGTATCATATTTAATGTAGTGTCATATCATATCGCACTATCGTACGTGCTTAGACTCCGATACTCGCCTCTCGCCCTTTCAACGAACTCTCGGATTCTAATCCAACTTATTATCTGTTTGCCGATGAATGAACCAAGATTTTCTAGTGATGTTGTATGTATTATGAGAAGAATTGATATGAAAGTTACGCACTAATTTCGAATTGGACTGTTATGATAATTAAGTAGGTATGTTCAGAATAGTAAACAGCGGCACAATTGCCAAAAATATAATAAAAAGTCGTTAATCATCACATCACATTTGTACATCAGTATATCCCCGAAGGAACACAGTCACAGATGAACCTAAAAAGCACCTACATTTCGCCAGTTATGTTTAAGACCCGTGTAATAGGGGGCGAGCCTAGTGCCATCAACCGGGCACTAATCCAGACTCCGTGGCTGCAACTGAGAAATTTTCGATGGAAAAATGAAATAACACTGCTCGACCTGCCAGAACGCTTGTGACAACTAGAACAACGGGCAGTCCACAGAAATCCGTATTATATTGAATGTAGTATCATATCCGACTCCGCCCATTGAACGAACTCTCAGATTTTAATTCAATTTATTATCTGTTTGCCGACGAATGGACCAAGATTTTCTTGTTATGTTATCACAAGGTTGTAATGAATGTTGCTGGTTTTTGGGGTTCTGTTATTGATGCGTCTCGCAGGCCGTTATAACAAAATTTATTATATAAAGTAGGTATGTCAGAATAGCACAATCAAATTTAAATATATATGTATAAATATATGTATATGTCTGGAGTATATACTGAAGTGGGCAGTACAGCAGCAGTTACTTCATATTTTTCAGTACCACTGCACGTGGTGGATTATGCCCTAACCCCCCCCCCCCCCCCCCCCAAAGAGAGGAGGTCTGAGACATATCCCGGTAGTGTGGGCACGTTATTGGTTGATTATGTGAAATGCAGCAGCGAAAAGGAGTTCAAACTACCCATGATGTAATGTCGATTGACTTCCAAATTTGTCAACTATACTGATTACATAACAGGAGGAGCTCTTGGCTAAATAATAACAGCCTCTCGGATCAATCCTCAGGTTAAGCCGCGCTTGCCTATGCTAGTCTGTGAATGGGTAACCACCCATTACATACCGAGTTTCCTCCGTGCCTCTGATTAAGCCGTTGGTCCCGGCTGTCAATGGTACATCTTTGACATTCGTTACAGGTAGTCAGTGACCCAAAATTCTGACAACCAGTCTTACCAAGGGGCATCGTATTATCCAGTAATAACTGCGTTGTGAAGGTCAGATAGGCAGTCGCTCCATGTAAAATACTGGTATTCAGCTGCATCCGGTTAGACTGGAAGCCGACCCCAACATAGTTGGGAAAAGGCTAGGCAGATGATGATGACAGATTAACCTAACATACAATCACTCCTATAATCCCCGTTGGGTTAGGCAGAGGTGTACCTGACAGTACCCACATTTCGCCAGCTATATTGATTCTTTCACCGAAAGACGATATGACTTAATCATGATTGAATAATACGACATTAAGCACCGAAACACGCGTAAGATTCACAATCAACATTAATCAGCAAATAGAAAAAAAACGGAAACTTCCTTCATAATTTTATAAGTTGTAACAAATTAGCGCCGACACAACATAACGTTTGCCGTTAGTAAACACTCGCTACGTGATGGTACACAAATAAATTATGTACGTGTACCTTATATAATTACCGTGAAGTGAACTGGGGAACTGGAGTTCTGAGATTTTTACTTCAAAATTTTCTTCTTTTACTTATTGTCATTTGTCATTGACTATATTTATATCTATGTTTATAAAGCGATAAAATATTAATATAATAATACCAGCCCGTAACTGTCCCACTGCTGGGCAAATGCCTCTTCTCATACAGAAGTATAAGTCTGAAATCGCCAACCTGTCTTGAGCAAGCGTGGTGATCAATGCTCGTGCCTTCTCTGTATAAAGCGATATTGACGAAAACCTTTAAAATACGGGTACAAAGAATGCACTGTTGTGCCATTGCATTTTACTTTTTTCTCTACCTGAGAATGGAACCTAAGACCTTCATGCTTAGCAGTAGCGCTTGCGCACACTAGATCAATGAGAGAATCTTACAATAGGTACCTAGACTAGAAACAACATCTGACTAAATGGTAACAAACCAACTACATAAGTAACTAACTAACAAGACAAGTTAAATAAAAACTTTTTTTGCAAAAAAAAACAGACTTCCAAAAAAACACTAAAAAAGTGGAAAATAACATTACTTTCGGAAGTCGGTGACTATGGTTTGTTTCATTGACTTTTTTGGCACCGACTTCCGAAAGTAATGTTATTTTCCACTTTTTTAGTGTTTTTTTTGGAAGTCGGTTTTTTTTTTGCAAAAAAGTTTTTATTTTACCCTTTTTAGTTATAGTATCACACACAAATCCTTGTCAAGTATCAATTTCGCAATTTCTTTTACTTGGATGAAATTTTTTCCAGCTATTTTGATTTCAAAACCAAACTGCTGAACCGATTTTGATGAAATTTCTATGGGACCAATCGGGAAGTAGATCCATTCAGATAAAAGAAGAATTTTTCAAATCGGTTCATAAATGACGGAGATATGAGGTAACAAACACAAAAAAAAAAAAAAAACATACAACCGAATTGAGAACCTCCTCCTTTTTTAGAAGTCGGTTAATAAAAGCTTCTAAAAAGGATTCTGTAAACGTTCATTTACAGGATAATGGCTCGTAAACTCATTAGAGTTTAAATTAATCATACCAATACTAATTATAGTGTTAGTACCAACTAACACTGTCGCGTGTTATGCGTGTCATTATGGTAATCTGGTACACCAGTACCAGGCTACTATACAGTTAACAAGTTAAACAGCTTTTGTTCTGCCTACAAATTACAGTAAGCCATTATTTCAACCAAACACTTAATTTAGTTTATCATCAGAGCTTATTATCGCGTGTAATTACAGTGTATTGGCAGTTAATAAGTTCTGTAATGGGATGTTTATTAAGGGTAAGGCTTATAGCAGCATATTATAAGATTTGGTGAACCCCCTTGCAGTCAATACGGTCTACAGCGTAAGGTATGATTCTTACCTAAAACCCCCTTTGTATGTAAAACAGACTTCTAGACGGATATACGAGTAAGGTGGTTAGAGCTAGTAGTGTAAAGAGTTGTTGGAAGTTTGTCTCTCATAATAAAAATATTTTATGGATCAAATGGTTCACATGAAAATATTTTTTTTACTGTTTTGCACTTAATGCTGGTCTAAGACCAGTCTGTCTGACAACAGAAACGTCTCTGTATTCCTATTTAACTTCATACCAACATATTTGACATAGCAACACACATTTTAAATCAAAGCCACACAACTCATCATGGGCTTCGCAAATTACATGAAACTCAAAACTTTACACAAAAATTAATGTATTCGTTTTCAACAAAAACATCAACTCCAATCACAGTGAGCACACGTACAAAGAGTTATACTAACGAGTTCCTCTCGACATAAAGTGACACACTAGGATATCATGACAGTGATTACCATGTATGTGAGTAGAATATTGCATTTCCTCTTTGTCTATACACTGGTTTAAAAAAAATATTTGCTTTTTACTTTGCTTTGTCACAATCATGGGTTTTGACGTGGTGACGTGATACTTTGTGAACTGATTTAGATTCGAAATGCGTTGGCCGGAACGGCGGAACATACATAGCTGTTGCGGGTTCAAAATATACAAATAATAATTATTGCGAAAATTCGGTCTGTAGACATGGAGTTAGTAAAAACATTAAAAGCAATGATGTACTGCGGTTGTTATAATAATATAGTGTTTTCACATTAACTCTTCAATAATAACGCTAAATACATATAAAAGCTTGTTAACTTATAATTAGCAGAAGAATACTACGCACAGCGCCTACTACGCCGTAGCACAGTGCGTAGCAAATGGCGTAGCACCACCGTAGCTTGGTGCGTGGCAAGAGGTGCTCGTACGCAGGCCGAATTTTCCGTTTATTGGTGGTTTAATTAATATGACGAAATACTGATGTGATAATAAATCTAGCGAAATTGGGCTGGAAATAATAAACAGTTATTTAAACAAGACTAGGATACAAGAGAAATTCCTAGTGTGGGGCAACGTTTTTTTTTTAAAAAAAAAGAATGTCTACTATATGGCGTTCCCGATGTAAAACTAGTAGCTCAGTTCTGGGCCGACACAATTTAGATTGCCATCGACACGCTAAGAAGAAGAAGAATTTAAAACTATTTAACAAACTTATTTCTTTAAGCTTGTATCTAAATTAAATACATTCTGACTAAAATAGTTGATAGGTTTATTTTTCTTTTACTAACCCTTTAAGGAGGTTGCTTATCCGAAATAGACGTTTTTTACTTATTTATAAATACTACATGTATTTTTACTTTTTACTATACCCCGGACTCAAAACTAAAAAGTAACATTATCATTCCCAACACGTTAACTGCAGCTTTGTTTCGTCGCCATGTTTAGCGCTGGACGTTTACAAACTGTTGACAGTGTTCCCTTGAGATAGCTATCCAAAATGATCTGAACATTCGACAATAGATCTGTTCAAACTGAAAGCAATGTTTGAATTTTGTTGGTTAACTAGCAAAATCGAAAAGACAAAGTAAAATCTAGGAGTAGTAAACAAAAATCTAACACCCGTATCTATAGTTAAGTTAAAGTAATTACTTGAGCTTAAGTAATTACTTGAGTAAATCTTTTTATGCAATAAGACTAGAATTTAAACGAAGTAAGAACCGTCAAAGAAAGCAAAGCTAAGAATTCTAACTTTTTACAGTTCTAACTTTAAGCAATTACTAAACTACATTAAAAAATCGTATCTTAAAAATTGACATTTACTCCAGTAAACACTGAAACTTTTTTATAAATACGGGTGTAAGAGTGTCTAAAATCACATTTAAGATACTCTAGCAAAGCTGTCAGACGAAATTTCATTGGAAAATGTAATCCCATATCGGAGTGGGGCCAAGCGAATTTGGGTAAGTAGTTGCACCTTTTACCCAAAATTCCGAGAAATAACTTCTTCAAAAACCATTTTATTTAAAACCTGAAAACCGATTCATTTTTCATTTGCTGTCAAGTCATTGAGTTGATAAATTCATGACGTCACAGTTTGCTATAGTCATGCAAAATCTATGAGGAACTACGTTTTGACAGCTCAAAAAAAAGTATGTCAATTGATTGATGGTGCAACAACCGTTTTGACAAGTTCGACGTTACACTTGTACCAACAACAACCAGTTGCCTAAAATATTTTTTTTTGCACCTAACATAACACGTACCATAACATCACGACTGTAAAATCCGAAGGGTTAGGCAGAGGTCTACCTAATAGAACACCCACATTTCGACGGTTTCGATGTAAGTCCCATGTAATACCCCTATTACAAGGGACTTAAAACATAACCGGTGAGGCTATAAGCCAGCCTTTAAGTTTTTTTTCTTTTTTAATAATTTATTTATAAAAATTTCACAAATGTTACAACACAGTTGGCCTGCCAAACTGCAGAACAGTTTGTAATCTCGTGGACATACGTATTTTCCATAATTTAGAACTGAATTAGTACATTATAAAGTAACTAGTAGCTAAAAAAAGTAAGTAAATTTTCATTTGTTCGCGTTGTCCCTTTTAAAAGTATATTCAATTGTCTTTGACCGAGAATCAACGTCAAAATTACTTTAAAAACTCCCTGAAGTGGCTGAAGTGGCCCAACAAACACCCCATCTATCTAGTAAGTTAGGAGAACCTAGCCTATCAGTTCTACAGTGAAATGAATAAATTATTAACTGACTTCTATTTTCTGTCTGATATCGATCTTTTGATAGGCTGTTATTACTAATACAGGTCAAGTACTATAAGGTAAGTAATAGTTAGTTTGTAATCAAGTGTTACAGATTATTTATTTAAGTTTTTTTTAGGGTGGGAGGCATGTCCTGGAACCAAATCAGAAAATATGTTATTACAACCCAGCATATAAGTAATGTAGTCGAATGTAAAAGAATTGCTTGTTTAAACAAAGCAACAGGCAATTCGAAACATTGGTTCAGGATCAGTGATATGAATACAATTAAAAACTTTGTTCGACTATAATACATCGCCACTTAAAAACAAAATAAAACTTATAAAGTTATATTTGGATATACTTATATTTGCTACATGAAATCTGAAATAAAGCCTGCTATTGTTAAAGTTGCTGTGAAAACGGTAATTGGTTCGTAGAATTAATAAGTTCTACGTGATGTAAAGTCCCTTCCGCTACTAGTTGGTACCCAGAGCTGTTAAGATACCATCTTAAATCTACAAATGTAACTATTTGTTAGGTTACTTGATTAAAAAGGCTCTTACTAAAACTTTTCTACTAACATAATAGATAATCTACACTATCTATACTTCTATACTTATATTATACATAAATGCGAAAGTTTGGATGGATGGATGTTTGTTACTCAATCACGCCAGAACGGCTGAACGGATCTGAATGAAATTTGGCACAAAGATAGACTATAGTCTGGATTAGCTCATAGGCTACTTTTTATCCCAGTGACGATCCCGTGGATCAATTATTGAACACCACGCGGGCGAAACCGCTGGCATAAGCTAGTACTTCATAATGGTGGCAAATCGTGAAAATGAATGTAAAATATTTCATATTCATTAGTTTCTTTATTTTAAGTACCTGAGCGACCGACCTCTGCTTGGGTGAAATAGAGAAAATGAATTTTCCCAGATGTGAGACCAAGCTAGATCGATGTTTCGCCCCCGTAAACCCTTATATTGCCACTTTCATCGAAATCGTTTAAGCGGTTTTCGAGAACGTAATTACAAATATTGCTCGAGGATAACTCTGGACTTTTGTATAGAGTTACGTTGTGGTAACCAATCGGGAAAATTACGAAAACTCTCTTACGTAGAATGTATAAAGAGCTTTGCCATATTTTAGGCGTGCGGTTCATTTGTTTTCTAGTGACGCATTTATAATTCGACGATCTCACCAAGACTTTCATACAAAGCAAAGCTAAGCAGTGAACTGCTATGGAGTGGCGCTTTTCTACAATTAACAGTACTAAACTGCCACTCACATCGAGTTGAAAACTCTTACAGCCCTTTCACACGACGGCGTATCGTATTTTTTCACAATCCGTCATTTTTTTTTTGACAGCGTCAATGCTTTTTAAATGCCCACGTTCACACGCATCACGAATCGTGTCAAATGACGGACACGTCTGTAATCACGTGACGTCTTTGAAAAATCAGGTACGTCAAGAAACACGGATCGTGATTTTTTGTGAAGGATTCGCCGATGCGTTCGCTCCCGAAAAATCACGGAACTAATGTGAACACCAATTCGTTTTTTTTGCTGGATCGTATGTTTTAAATGAAGCACAAACAACATTACAAAACAGCACGTCTGTAACTTATGAAGGGTTAGGCAGATGTGTACCTAAAATAACAAATAATTAGGATAATATTCACCATGTGGAAACAAGTAGGTAATAATAAAATAAGACCTTCTAATTAATTCATTGCCTTTATGGGCGCCCATAAAAGAGAGTTATCTAAGATACTTTGACATGAAAAAACACCGTAGGTTGATCTGCCAATTAAATGACAAATCTACAAAAAATATAATTGTACAAAAATATCTCGTTACGTATACAATTTTCCCCATCCCACCCAGTGCTTAGAATCTTCGATATTGTCATTGGAACCTAATAAAATGGTATAAATATAATGGGTGTGCTTTTATTCCTATTACACCCACGCCACGTGGTGTCAACACCCACCTCTGTCGTGATTGGAGCGGGGAGCAAATTATATTAATGAGGTATCATGAATTTTGTGGCAAAGCTGAATTATGTTTTGTTATGATTGTGGTTAGGATTTATTAGTGATCAGATATTTGGAATGGGTTCGTGGATAAATAAGGTTTTAAATTATCTTACGAGGTCGATTCATCATCCATTACATATCATACAAAGTCCGTTAATCAATTAGTGCCAGCTAGAGCTATCATTCTATCATTGACAGTCGTTACAGGTAAATAATTAAAGCCTAAATATCTGACAACCAAACTTGCCAAGGGGTATTGTGTTACTCATTACCTATCTGGGTTGTGGACCTGGGTTGTCAGTCAAACCCAGGTCCACAACCCGATTAGGTTAGGTGAGTAACACTCAAGTAATGTCGGTCTTCAGCTGAAGCCGATTAGACCCCAACATAATTGGGAAAAGAGAAAACAGATGAAGACCATGATTTTCTAGACAAACTTGGGGACTTGTTAGTGCAGGTCTATAACGAGACAGATTGATATTTACCATTGATCACCCAGCGAAGTCGCGTGTATCCTATGCTAGCCTAGTCCTTTTAGATGCTAGCTCCGGAAAATGTGAAAAACGTGAGATCAATGAAAACATTAAAAATGAAAATTTTAAGTTCCTCGTGAGACGAAAACTTAATTATTCACGCAGACATCTCGACTGGATAAAACTTTCATACATTGCCTTTAGTTGAAAATCTTATAGACGCAGAATCTAGCTTGAGAGCAGTAGTTAGTAGGTAATGGTAGTATTCCCCCCTAGGGTACCGTTAACTTATACGTTTCCTAGTCGAGCACTTGAAGTACTTGTAGTAACTTCTTGTTAGCGATCCGAACGGGAACTTTTGAGGTTATAGAATTTGCACTTACTAAAGATCTGTATAGTGGACTAAGTGAATTTATTTTTATGGAAAATATACCTAGAGTTATACAATAAATATATAAGTAATTATATCAGCCCCACAGATCGATCTTCGAAGTTAAGCTGCGCTTGCCCAGGTCCGTTTGTGGATAGGTGACCATTACATACCGAGTTTCCTATCCTACGTGCCTCGGAAGGCACGTTAAGCTGTTTGTCCCGGCTGTCATTTGTAGATCTTTAGCAGTCGTTACAGATAGTCAGTAGCCCGAAAGTCTAACATACAGTCTTGTCAAAAGGTATTGTATTACCCAGTACTAACTGGGTTCTGGAGGTCATGCAGGCAATCGCTCCATGTAAAATACTACGGATATTCAGCTGCATCCAGTTAGTCTGAAAGCCGACCTCAACGTAGTTGGGAAAAGGCTAGGCAGATGATGTTAAGTTTTAGTCTGCTTTTTTAATGTTTCGTCAACTTTATAAATTCGAAGACGTGTGAGGCTATGTGACATCCACCGACCCGGCCCACGTGGTGGAGTCCTGTCCAGTTCTTCTCATGGAGAGGAGGCCTGTTTGTCAGTTGAAACATTATAAGCTGATAAGTGTATACAAGGTGTTGCTTTGCATCCTCGTCAAATTCAAGGAGTAACTATGCTTATGATTCTCGACCCGAATCAATAATAAAATGGGTAGGTAATTTTTATATTTTTTTCTTAATATCGGAAATCGATAAGTGTACACCACCCGTATTAAAACGCGGCCCGTGCCCTATAACCGTGCTTTCACAAACGCAGACGTTTATTCGATAAACGGGTGATTCTCCTCTTTTGAAAAGGGCTTCATTCTGAACTAGTGTCCACTTAAAACAAATAAAAAAGCAGCGTTTATTATTATTGACCAGGTACCGTAATTTACATTTATTATTTACGTCTTCTATGGCAACCTGCTGAATTTTGACGAGGTTGCAAAACTACACCTTGTATATATGTTGCCTTGTTGGACTATTGGTCGCAAGCGAGACTGCTAAGCATGAGACCCAGTGTTCGATTCGAGTTCGAGTTTAAATTTGTGCCCGGTTGATGGGAATAGGCTCGCCCCCTATTACATGGGACTTAAACATAACTGGTGAAATGTGGGTGAACTATTAGGTACACCTCTGTCTGGCCCTTGTTGGGCAAAATACAAAAAAAATGTAAACAGGTAGGTATTCCCATTAATGAATTCGATCCATTTACTAATTTATGATCGAATTGCATTAAAGTATACTGAATTTATGATAAGCCTATTGTAGTGCAGAAGTGGCTGGAAGAAACTGGATGAGCATGTCACAAAACCGCTAAAAATAGTGAGATTTGAAAGAGACCTGCACCATTCGGTGGCCCAAGGTTGAAGAATTAGAATAAGTACAGAATACGCATATTTCGTAAAATATATATTCAATACATTTATTGTAATTGCTATATAACCTTATAATTATTATCAAAACCAATGAGAGGCAAAGAATCCTTACAAAATAAATCATAATTCAGTTTAGTTTTTTGCGTAACTAGCACTAATAAGCATGTTATAAATATAACTTATAGCCCATAGCACCCACGCATAATGTAGCTTTCTACCAGTGAAAAAAATTTGAGAATCGGATCAGTAGTTCCAAAGATAACCCCCCACATACAAACAAATTTTACCTCTTTATAATATTGGTATATATTAAATGTCTATACATAGGGCATAATAAATCCGCATTTTACAACAATATTAAAAAATCCATTCTCAGTACATACCATAACAGTACGCCTGTAATGCCCAAAAGGTTAGACAGAAGTATACCTATCATAGTACATCCACATTTCGCCAATTATGTTCAAGTCGCAGGTTCTCAGTAAATAATGATTGTTCCAATAGCTTCATTAGGTAAATGGATAACTTGAATAAGTAGGTATAAGGTAACTACGTAGTTTTAAGCTTTACTAACATATAAATAAGATATACATATATGGAATTATCTTTTGAAATAAAATTATAAATAAAAAACTAAGTATTAAAATAGTCCGTCGAAGCATTTATATAAATAAGATAATCATTCAATCGTTCCATTCATGAATGAGACATGTGACGTAACACTAACATCTTAGAGCCCTTTTTCCAATAGTGTTTCTTTGTAAGAACAAATGTTTGTAAGAAGCTTTCTAAATTAAATAAGAGTACTTAATAAAGATGTTAATGAAGTCTCATGGCGAACGTTTAGCTGAGAGCGTAATCCACACTTAAGCGCTTGCTTAAAACTTCGTGGGACACCACCAGGTTCTTTACGACACAGTTTAGGGCGAATTTCACAAAACAAACTGAACGAGATCAGTGCATCTCTAAACTGTGTTTATGGGCGTATTTTGTATGGAATGTTGCCACTTAAAGCCCCATGAACTAGATGTACTGTCCGCGTTCACTTTCCCATGTGGGATATTGCTTTAGTCAAAACTCATCGCCATCATCTGTCCAGCCTTTTCCCAACTATGTTGGGGTCGGTTTCCAGTCTAACCAGATGCAGCTCAATACCAGTATTTTACCTAGAGCGACTGTCTATCTGACCTCCACAACAAATTTAGTACTGGGTATTACGATACCCCTTAGTAAGACTGGTTGCCTGTATAATTTGGATTAAATATTCTTCTTCCATTTAAGAGTAAATATCGTCAAAATTAGAGCCGTCGTCAATCGCAATCAACCGGGTACCTATTATTCCCCGAAATATCCCCAAATAGCGTCAATTTAAATGAAGTGACTGTTTAATGGTTTCATTAATTATTTTCGCTCACAAATTAAACTTAGTCATGGGCCGTTTTATAGGAAATTGCTCGATTAAATAGGAGCGTAGGACGTGACGTTAAACTACGGGGTTTTTTTTAAAATTTTACGGTTTTTTTTATAAATAAGAAAAGTAAGCTGAAATCTTCCCTGTTCAAAAATCAAAAAATAGAAAAAGAAAATAGTTTTTCTTTTTTTATTTAGACTTTGTAATGTAGAAAAGGTCAGCTGTATCTTATAAAGGTATTTAAAAAAAACTTTCCGGTTCTCTATAAAAGGTATATCGATAGCTTCGGTAACTCATTAATATTGTAAAGGAAGCCCTAAATATCAAAACCATATAAATTCAATTTCAGAAGCAGGAAGTCAGAAAGTTTCATAACTTTCCATAGCCGGAAGGAACAAACCTGAAAATAAATCTAGCTTACCTTATGAGAAACTTCCATAACGGCCAAGAAAACACAATTCAGTTCTTTAACAGTAACTTTCACATACTTTTTTTGTTATAGTAATAACAGAAAAAAAAAACAACCAATCACCGAACAGTTTTTTAAATTGTTCGTAAAACTAACACAGCCCTAAACTCACCGAAAATAAAATATTTTTAATATTTTTTTAGAATTTTAATTTTTTTTTTGTTTATGTCACAGTTTTAATTTTTTTTTAAAGAATTAAATTTGAAATTTCCTTTGGCGGGCTTGAGTCGCGGAGCGCGCGTTTCACTCCGCCCGTCCCGAACATTTTATCACACTGAACATTGGTGAAATCTGCCATTAGGGACGTACCGAGATCTCGACTTTTATTGTTTGCAATAATGTTCGCTATCGAAAACAATATCTTACGTTCTCGCGGAACAAATAAACACTGCAATAAACGCCTTGCAGTGTTTTTTACGGATGTAATGTTTTTTATTGCGACAAAAAGAGTGTAGTAAAATGGAGAGGCTATCTTATGGAGGTGGTTTATGTATTAGTCATGAATTGGCGAGCGATTTGGCTCAACAACAACATATTTACGATATTTAGAAAATATTGCCTATGACAGCGATATTATTCTTAGCAAGAAAAGCTTGTCACGCTAGCGTTATTTAAGTTGCTAGTCAGTCGACTAAGCTTTTTGTTGATCTTGATAGATTAAATCACTTCACATATTAGACCAAAAAAACTAATTTAACGACTGCCAGCTACAGTCCACTCAATCAATACCTCTAGACAATCAATCATCACAACCGTTAAATATCCATAATTACACATTACTGAACAAAACAAATTATCTTATCAATCATCGACTCGATAGTATCGACAGCGCTCCCCTCCCTACAGCTTCTCGAGCGCCCGTCACGCACTGTCCATGCTCGGGAACAACATTGGTCGAGTTGGCGCATGCGCTCTGCGTGTTTTTCTCAACTCAACTTAGATATCAGTTCGTCTGTATTCGGCCTATAAATCTTCGAGATGAGACGAAGCTGCCCATTTGTGAGTGTCACAGGTTTTAGTTGATAAACACCTACATAAGTTGAGTTGAACGCCCCTGACATTGCTGTGGGTTTTCATCAATGAAAATAATTTAGTTCTTCTTTTTATAGTTGTCGGACTCATAATGTGGAAAAGTTTTCGGCCTCGGAATTTTAAGATTCTGACGTTTAATTTTATAGTAGTTTGGAAGTAGTATAAGTTACCTAGCAGAGGTTTTACACTTGTAAAGTAACTCGATTTTCATGAAAAATATCAGAATTTTAAGAGAAAATCCTCAACTTAGATGTCCCTAAGCAGTCCCGCAAATTTTGCTTACTAGCACATTTCGACCACGACATGTGCTTTTCCTCACAATTATAATTCCGGCCCAAAAGATACAAGATAAGAAATCTGTCACAAAAATAATCAAAACAGCCAGCAACATTTTGGTAACCTTTTTTCACAACCTATAAACATCAAGAAAGGGTCTCGTGGGTAAACAATAACAGCCGCACGAGTCAAGGTTATGCAACGCTTACCGATCGTCCCTAATATACCGAGACTCCTCTGCCCTTCGGAAACACTTCAAACAGTTGTTCCCTACTTATCATTCGCACATATTTGACTGTCGTTAAGGGTAATCAAAAGCCCGGGAGTCATTTTTTTGGGACAAGCCCGCCATACTATTCCCAAACCACTGCAACTCCTGAAAGCCAGAATCAATAGTGGATCTGGCGACCATCAGAAAAGCGCCGAGACAATGAAGTTCGACGAAGTCCCAGATAAACGATTTAACTGTCTTGGATTTCGCAACGATTTTAATCAGAAAAGAATAGCGGGGGAGTAGGAAAAACATAAGTTCCACATCCTTCCATATCAGCTGGAGACAGAACAAAACAATGCCCGAGAATCTCACAACCCGTCTTGTCTGGGGGTACATATGATGGTGTTATCCTGTTAATGGATGCTGGAATTCTGATAGGCAGTTACTCCATAACCCGATCCGATCCTGCTGCATCCGGTATAACTAGAACCAGATCCAACATAGTGAGGAAAACGCCAAACATGTAGTAAGATAACATCAACAAGAAAAGTGCAGAAAAAGCCCGCCTCAGATAAATTTTATCTATAAAATTAAAAGTCCTTAATTTCCAGGAGTTGTTTGTTAAAGCATCGTGTTTTGTAAGTAAGTACGTAAATTAAAAGCTACAGTTCCGCGGAAATTTATTAATAGTCTGTTGCAGGTGAGTACCACTACTTACTAAATAAACCTTATTAAAATTGCGAACATTATTTTAGTGATTGTCGATGCAATTATAGGCTAAATATAATAATGAAAATTTTTTTTTTTTATATATCTGTTATGTAACATAACATAACATCACGCCTGTAATCCCAGAAGGGTTAGGCAGAGGTGTAGGTACCTAATATTACACCCACATTTCGCAAGTTATATTTTAGTCCCATGCCTGCCTATGATGGCCTATTGCCATCACTCAGTGGCTGCTACTGAGAAATTCATGAAGGAAAAACCCAATAATAATTTGCTCGATCCGGGAATCGGACCTAACACCTCAGAATGCTCAGCAGTCAAAGAGGTAGAGCATGTTTTAAGTCCCATGTAATAGAGAGCGACCCTATTATACCTATGAACCAATAATTCTTCACGATTTTGAAAAAAAATATATTTCAAAGTAATACTAACAAGGGATAATTCAATATAACTTAAGACCACACGACCAAGACCCAAAAGCTAAAAACTCGTAGCCGCGTAGCAGCGTAGGCCGGCGTAGCACGTAGGTCTACGAGCCAATGCCTACGCAGTTATCAGCCAAAAGAACATTATAATTCACTTAGTTTATCAGATTTTACGAATCCGGGACTAAGAAAAAAGCTAAATGGTCCACAGAACATGAATTTATGTCCTGAATTTACACCCTGGAATAAGTAATTGGAAGGATCTAGTTTTGTACAAGGTGGAAACAACACCGACGCGACGCTAAAACGCTTGCCACGTATTCAGTATAATTATTATTCTGAACCCATATACAAACCACATAGAAATTTTTCATCGGTAATTTGAAAAAATCTGCAATCCATACATTTAGACCGTGTAGATATTGCAGTTTTTTAGGAAACAGCTGTTTTTTTTTAAATAACCGACGAAAAATTTCTATGAGCGGGGTTCAGAAAGACGTACTGAATACGTCGTAACCATTTCAGCATTGATGTACCTTCCATTCTGTATAGTCGTGATGATACTTTGATTTAATAGGACGTTCGCAAAGAGGTTTTTTTTTATTATAACCAGTAATAGTAGTAAGGTAAAAGTGATTACAGCAGCAACCCTTTTTTAATAGTAATGCTAATGGTCCCAGTAACTTTGAGCGAACACTACACGAGCACCTCTTTCTTTATCGTGTGGTTATTACGTAACCTGTTGTCAGAGTTTTTATGCCGCCCATGGCCCTCTAACTTGGTTTTTAATGGTGTGACCGTTGGACTGCCAAATCATAGGTCTCGAGTTCGAATCCAAGACACGCCACCTCAGATTTTTCGGAATCATGTGCGTATTATATAATAAATCACTTGCTTCGGTGAAGGAAAAAATCGTGAGGAAACCAGCTTGCCTGAGAGATATTTCTCAACGGCATGTAAAGCCAAGTCAGAGACCCATGGGTGGCATAAAACTCTGACTCCAGGTTAGGCACTAACCACACGATAAAAAAAGAAGAGAGAGAATATTGCTTTTGAATTTTTCCAAGTTTCTTATTTATGCTCGTGACTGTACATAGTCCACTAAGTTCCACGAGCCACTCACGACCGCGACTAGTGGCCACCCCGCCGCTAAATGTAGGTAGGGAAATTGGCTGTCGTGAACCACTAGAAGCGCTCGCGAGTTCTCCACGTGCGGTTACACGTAGCTTTGCTGGTAAGTTTTTTAGATAGTCTATGTTTCCATTAAATTATTTACTTCTTGTTGGAATTTAAACATGTAAGTACATATGTTGATATTATATGGTGATAGTATCGGTGTATAAAGAGCAGGGTGTACCATTTTTTTACCCCAGAGAAAAGGGAGTTGTGTCTGGTGGGTGCCAACAATGCCCAACAGTTATTGTCGGGTTTTTCATAAGTTCTTAAGTCGCGGATAACTTTAATACCGCCATTTAGGAATTTAACGTTTGTTCTTCATTTGTGGCCTAGATGGCGTTCTAGTGTTTTTTATAGTGCCGCTAGAATAGTAATGACGACTGTGATTGTGAGCTCACAAAGTCTCCTAGGTGGTGTGTTTGAATCCAGAGAGGCATCTTACGTTGTGAAAGTTATTTCATTACAACTGCTTCCCAAACGGTGTAGGAAAACATCGTGAGAAAATGGTTGAACATGGCCACCATTAATACAAAGATATGTAACATCCACTAACCAATTAGGCCCTTACCTTTCGCAGAGAGGAATTATTATTTCCCAGCCATCAGAACATAACAAGCTAATTAAACTAATGAAGATCAATTTTTATGCAAAGATAATCTTTTGAAATCCTGATCGAAAATCCAGAATACGCCTCACTAAACGCCCCAAAAATTTCACTCACACACACAATAATAAAATTGTGATCTCGCCAGATCCTGTAACCCAAATATGTCGTCGCTCATAATAATAACTTCTCCATTATCCGTCGCTTACAGTAAGTGATTGATGACGGCCTATTGGGGCGAATGAAGGTAGATGCTACATGGATTCTGTACGAATTTACTTTAGCACGGGTTTAGAGATAAGACTTGGATTTGTGATGTCTTTATTCGCCTTATGGGTGTGCAATTAACATGAAATGTTTGTGACACAAAAGTAATATAGGTACTATAGTAGGTACAGTAGGTCGCAGTTTAGTGGTTTTTAAACCACCAGTACAAGCTGGTCTTTTACTCCATTGAAACTAGCTAAGCCAGTTCAAGGTCAAATTGATGCTATCGACCTGCAGTCGACTGTTAAGGGTCCAAGCACATGGCGTCCTACAGTTTCTGCCTATGCACATGAAAAAGAGCCATGAAATTTATGTATGTAGGTAATGGCTAGTACTCATCCTTGTCTATGCGAATTTGCTTTTAATTTATGACTTCTTTATTCGGTCAGAGTGTCGCTTTAGGGCCGGACCGGGCCGCGGCTGGTCAGGTGCGTGGTACCCAATTACACTTGGCCATTTTGTCCGTATTCGGGTGCTCGAAATAAGGTCGTCGTCAAAGAGGAGGCAGCTGCCCCCCCCCCCCCTAGACGCTCAATATTACTTATGTTGTATCTTTTCCTGCCTTCACATATTAAGTAAGAATATCATAAATTCTAGCGTACAGTCGAATCATGAGCTACGAAGGTACCTACTCTTTATACTGGTATAAATGTACATTTTTTTTTACAAATTTGCTCCTTACGAAAAAGGGCGCCCTTTTAGCCTCTTGTTTGAATTTTGGCATGATCGATCAATAAAATAGAGGTTGATAAACTGAAACTCAAAGCATTTATTTCAATTAGACCATTACAGGCACTTTGTAATGTCAAAACAAAAAAAAAAAAAACTAGCTACAGTCCCAGTCACAGGGCATAATAACTTGTGAAAGTACTGTAGTTGCCCATTCGAAAGCGTAGATCTCTATGGAGAAGAATAGGCAAGAAACTCCATGGACACTCTTTTAAATCATTATGTTCTTACAAAGTCTTGGTAACATCAATAAGGAGCCCCTTGCCACTAGACAAATCAGGCATACACGAGGTTGCCAAAAATCGAGAATGTAGGTAGATTATACACTGTGTGGATCATTAATGATATAAAAGCCAATGACCAGAATGTACTTTATGGGGCAATACAAAGAAACGACATTTTGTATTAGTTTGTCATGTTATTTTGTTCTACATACAAGGTGGAAGGGACACCGCCGCTAAGACGGTTACTACGTATATATACGTCAGTACATTTCTATGTGAGGGGGTGCGGAATAATGCATTGAATACGTATGTATCTAGTAACCGTTTCAGCGTCGGTCTTTTCCACCTTGTATATAAAGTTTCGTTAGTGAGTGCAGAAAAATATAAAAGCATCAATTTTGTTAATTGACTGCCGAGGCAAGGTGTTAAAATTTTGGAGCTCGCTCTTGAAAACTTTCACTTGTATTCTGAACATGAGTCAACCAAGTAACTCCTGTATGAAGGGTCGCAACTATTCTAACCTATCAGACATTATCTTAGTTCTTTATCGTTTTTGCACGTATAAGTCACCGAAGTAATTTATATTTCGGAATGAAGGGTCACAATAAAATGTAACCTATCCGAGGCGGCTTTGAGCTCGTCTTCTCGCTTCGCTCGCGGAGCTTGTAGTTCTTTTTGTTCATAAAGTGTGTGTGTTTCCATGAAGATGCGAGCAACTAGCTCTTTCTTCCTCCGCTTCAGTGCATTTGACGTCAAGTCTACCACGAATATGCGGAGCGAATGCGTAATGTAAATTGAAACAATTTTGTAATTGAAAATACTCTATTCGCACAATACATTGACTTCGTTTTAAGGCTTTGTGAATTTTTATGGATAACAAAATTAGTAAATTGTTGCTTGTCGAATAAACGTAAACCACAATGCCATAAAAGAGTTGTATTTTCCGATTCGAAATTATTAGAATTAACGTTACGATTGCGTCCCGTGAAAAAATGATGCCGTGACGGCTGACAGGGGAGAATGGAAGAAGAAAACGTGTTGCACCGACCCCAAGTAGAATGGGACATGGGCAGGAAGATCATGAGGTTACGATTACGTCCCGTGTTCGTGCCGGGGCCTGAGTTGATTACTGCTCAGCATTTCAGTCACAGCTGAAATTAATAGGTACAAAAAAAAACAGTTTCAAAGGCATGTCTTTATTATTTAAAAGATACAAACTAGGCTATTAAAAGGGGGCTGTATTATTAACACAGCGCTGAAATACTACCACAAAACATTATTGCTAATACATTGAACGTTGATAGTGAAAAACGTGTCTAAGCTCCAAATAAAGGTGTAAAATCGTAATAAAGTGGAAGCGACAGCGTGGCCCGCGAAATTTAATTTTTCTTACGTTTTTGCATAATAGTCATTAAATGGCATCAAATAAACTTTAAGGAGTTGTATTGATGATTATAATGAGTAAAAGTCTGTAAAGCCATATTTGTTCGGCCGAGAATCATATTTTAGCCAACAAACAACCTGACACTGTCCTGCTAATTGCAAAAAACGACAGAAAATTTAAATTTCGCGGGCTACGCTGTCGCTTCTACATTAAAACAAGTAATTTCGTTACCCAGGGCCTCCAATTATTCAGCATAGAAAAACATTTGTGACTACTCCGAAATAGAGAGCACCAAAAACTGAGTAGGTACATTAATAAAAAATAAATCAGATCTTATTGTTTTAACCTCTATTAAGTACAGCCATATTATATTTGTTTTTTATTCACCTGTACGCAGTTCTATAGTACTACTGGCATGACTGTACGAAGAACCATTATATTAAATGCATATAAAAAAGATAATAGCAAAACCTACACTAACTTATAATAAACAAGGCTTTTTTGGGAAGAAAGTAATCATTCATCAGCCAGACATCGGAATATCATCTGTTCTTAAGTTTTCATTTTTTTTTAATCTTCGTTTTATTGTCAAAATACCACTTTGTTTTGTCCAGTGCGAGACTAATAAATGCTTTTTCTTTCTTTCTTTCTTTTGAATATTTACCTAAACTTCAAGGAAGTAAGTAACATGTAGATAATACCACCCTCTACTTTAACAGCTTTATTTCGAAACTTAAAAATCATTCCGAAATTTTATATGGAGTTATTATCCACATGTTACTGACTTCCTTGAAGTTTAGGTAAATATACTCTGGCTATTCCGATCTCTGTTCATGACAGAAAATATAAACAACCACTGTTTAATTTAAAACCAAGTAAAAATCGTAGGTACTAAGTAAAAGGCATAGGTAAATGCATGTTGTTTTTTTTTATCTATTAATATCCGTTTTCACTAAACAACACCTAAATGAATTCCTAAATAAAAGCACTCACTTGCGATTTCCAATTTTGAAATTCCAAGTGTTATAATATTTAGGCAAACATTAAGATGCCGCCAAGTGTTCGTGCAAACGGATAAAAATTCCATGTGGAATGAAATAATTGTTTATTAATCTCAATTATTCTTTTTATTTAATTTCGGCATTATACGTCACTAAATTAATGCATACCAAACAAGGTTTCTTTTTATTTCAATACACAAACTTTATGTACCCAGTGATTCGAAAATTAAACAAGAGATAGTGCCTACTTTCGTTAAAGCATCGTGAATCGTTTGTTAGTAAAAAAGGCCCAGCCATTTAGTATAGTTTGTGGCCATATATGGGTTAATTCAAAAAACAATTTCAAAAAGGTTCTTTTCAACATCATTCGATCGTGTAAAGATTCTTATAGCACTATATTCCGTTGACTGACTTCAACACATCAATTGGAATGCAGAATATCTTCCCAGCTCATTTCTATCCAGTCATCATTCTAATTCCGTTATCCCAATTTATTTGGTGTCGGCGCAGCATGTCGTCTTCTTCCATACTTCTCTATTACTCGTCATCTAAACAGTCACCTGCTTTCTAGCCATATCATCCTGCACACAGTCCATCCATCGTTTCCTTGTGAAGGATGATATGGTTAGAAAGGGGGTGACTGCTGAGAGGACGAGTAATAGAGCTCATTTCTACCGAGTCTGTGGTGTAATCTTGTTACAGCTTAGCCGTAGTAACACGTGTAACCTCATGACTTATAGTTTTACTCAGGTTTACATACTTGTTCACAATATGCTTGCATATGTGACACTAATGATTCTACATTCACAATCGAACAGTTATAATGACACAACATCACGCCTGTATTCGTCGAAGGGTTAGGCAGATGGGAGCCTAGAGCACACCCACATCTCGCCAATTAGGTTTAAGTCACACGTCACAGAGTGCGACCCTATTGTCATCAACCGGGTATAAATCCAGACTCCGTGACGCTACTGGTACATTCCTGAACACGTAAACCCAATAACATTCGCCTGGGTTGGGTGTCGAACCCAGAATGTCCTCATAGAACATATTTTATCTGCACCTTTAAACTCTGCGTGATTTCAACGCAATTTTACATTATCAAGCGATCTGTCAAATTAGTCAACAGAATAGTAGGAAACTTACATACTACATGATACTTAGGGCGAATGTCACCAATGAAGCTGAACGCGATCAACACATCTAAACGGCGTTCAAGAGCTGCCAGAGTCATTATTCCATCGACAGCTAGTGAAATTCACTCATACACTCTAACACTTGTATCTATAGTCAAGTTAAAGTAAATAATTACTTGAGCTTGAGTAATTACTTATGCCCATTTTAATGCAATAGACAATAATTTAAAAGAATTAGGAACCGTCAAAGAGAGCAAAGCTAAGAATTCTAACTTTCGACAGTTCTAACTTTAAGCAATTACTAAATTACAGAATAAAGCTCGTACCTATCTCAAATAATTACTTTTACTCAAGTAATCACTTTCAACTTGTTTATACATACGGAGATCTCATAGGTCACATAAGTACGGGATATCTTCCGTGACTATTATCGATTTATTTATCATCCACCCGCATTCTCTAGTCATCCCGCGCGATCATGGCGCTTGCAACAGCGCCGAAATATCAGGAGCTCGCATAATTGTTAATCACGGAATATATCCCGTAAGTGATAGTGAAAGCTTAAAACAGGGCTAAAGTAGTAGTTTATTAAAAGGCAATAAATGTTCTCATTGATAACAAAACACGTGATGTTTGTACCATGTTTGCTAACAATAAAAGACATTGTGAGGAAAACTAGTATATGTGGAGAAGATGCTTTATACTAATGGAACTACTACGTATTGAAATCTTACAATTATATGTAGTTTTAAAAATAAAAATGTAATATAGCTGTGTCCACTAGCAAATGTCATGTTGGCAAAATGATATCTTATTAAAAAAAAAAGGGCCAACATTTACTTAATCGTGTAGATAAGACGCTTTTATTTTTTGATAATCTTCTACTTTCGACGACTAACTCTACTACAGCTCTTCTTCTTCGTCTTTCCCTCACTCCTGAGGATCGCGACCACATAAGACACGTCTCCAAGCCACGCGGTCTCCTCTACTGATAAGCAATGATTGACTATTCACTCAGAAATTGAAGACTAAAACTTCTTACACACATGTGTACCAGGCATTTTTTTAAATTCAAGTGATGCTATTTCTTACTAAAACATTATAATGACGGCCGAGTTTAGGCAGTTACAAACGTCAGAAAGCCGTTCAGCAGCAGAAGTTATTAAAGTCTAATAAAAGCTGAAAAATTTCATCTCACCTAAAAATCTGAAATAGTCTACCAACACGTACTGGGTTCGCTTTTAAAGAGAGCAGGTCTTTGTTCCGGCAGAGGAAATATTATAGGCTGGTTATGATATGATTATATTACATATAGTATAGCAGGTATATAAAAAAAAACTTTAAACCTATTGTTTATAGCTAGAGGACACAGTAGTTTCTTGCTTGGATGCAGGGTGATTAAATCTTTTTCCTTCGCTTTTCCGGGGTAGTTTGGAAGAGGGCCTCGTCGGCGCGAATCAGCCGGTTGACGGCGCGACTCAACGACACATCTGTCACCAGAAACAAATATCAACCCATTTAGTCGATTTTTCATTTAATTTTTTTTTTGTTCTTGAGTATGGCAATACTATGTTTCAGAATGTATCTTTTTTAAAGAACGCGGCCTTGTACGTGCAATATCAGTGGATTTCAAAAGAGGTATATTTCATTTTATAAGCACAAAATATAAATAAATCATTTAGAAATTAAATAAGTAATATTAAAAGACCAGAGCGCACTAATCCACCGACCAAAAAACGAATGTATTAAAATATATTTAACTAAATACTGTAAACGTCACTTATAGTTTTTTTTTCCATAAAGTACTAATTTAAAGTATTTACAGTCAAAGACGAAGTAAATATTATATCACATAGTGTTGCCATATTCCAATATTCTAGTGATGGTAAGCAGATTGTGTCAATTGAATCACCCATTGCGAACAAAATATTAGGTTAGTGATGTTAAAAAATGAAACAAAAGTGATTTGGAAAATTCCTCTTTAATGTGATAAAATTTTAACAGTCCACTTACTTTCTTAATACATTACATGAACATGTAAAAACTAACACGAAAAAATCTTCGCACAAATAAATAATTTAAATTAAATTAATATTCACTTTGTTTTTTGGCAGTGACTGTACTTGGTTGTACTACATTTTTTCGTGTAAATTTTACTAAAAATCTTAACTATATTGCATCTATTATGAAATTGTACTCATGAAAGGCATCAATACGTTTTCATTAATTAATTGTTGAACAATGTTGTAAATTGTAAAATTAACTAGAAAATACTTGAGATAAAACTGTCACCATGACTTGATTTTATATTGACACTGTGACGGCTTTGAAAAGTGTTATCGTCAGTCTTAAAATATGGAGTATACTCCGATAGACATAAGCATACCAGTCTGATTTGGGAACACCCAAATTGAGTTATATGAAAAACTCTATCAGTCTTTGCATAAATATGGATAGTAAAATTGTAGTCTGTAGTGTATAATAATAAATTTTACGAAAGATATAAGAGAATATCATTTCATATTTAATGTATCTTTCACAATAGTTGAATTGCCTATTTCAAAGTAGTCAAAGTGTCCGTACATTTAATACCTCAGTCCATAATTGTAATATTAATACTTATAATTAATTAAATATTTTAAAACTGATTTGACTGTAACTTGTAAACAAAGTTAGCCTCAGAAACG
The DNA here is from genome assembly GCA_964057025.1 of Standfussiana lucernea. NCBI lineage: Eukaryota > Metazoa > Arthropoda > Insecta > Lepidoptera > Noctuidae > Standfussiana > Standfussiana lucernea. Next base: position 12,229,557 of record OZ059805.1, read on the forward strand.
CGTATTATGTCTAATATATTATTTTTAATATTCAATAATCTGCTTGATTAGCTATTAAATTGTATTAATTCGACTATTGCTTGCACGCTGTCAATAAAATGGCGAATTGTCACTTCAAAGTTAATTATTATTAGAATTAATTATAAGATTCTGTGATATATTATATTAGTCATTCTATTATTAAATAGGTCAACTAAGTTTAACTTATGCAGCCATTTTGAATATCGGTAATTCAGCTGCCAATATATTTAAATCGATTATTTGAATCATTCGACTATTTCACGTACAACTCGACTATCTACTTTGTAATGACAACCTCACCTATTATTGGTATCGCACTGGCAACACTTAATATATCTTTTTAGGAAGACCAGTGTTTTATTTTTATTAATTTGACTATGGAGGCAGCTCTGTTTATCAAGATCCTTAAACACTAAAGGTGCCTACAGACTTGATTAACTTTGACGATCGACAACCGAAATAGTTAATGAGCCAGTTTTTTCGTCCAATTGGTAAAATCTCTCACTTCTATATGCACCTTAACATTGCAAATTGCAGATTTTTTGACGGCAACGGTAAGGTTACCGAAAGATATTTAATAATAAAGTAAGCACGTCCACCGAGTATAATTCGGCCTATAATAAATAATTAAGCCTCAGTGTCATCTATAGTAATTGTACGACAAAAAATCCGCAACTTACGACAATTCTAACTAAACATTGTAGCTTTTATTAAGTACGGTACGCAAAAATATTTGTTTAAAATAATAACAACACCTAACTAACAGAAATCCCGTCAAAACGTGTATAAATGTATAGTTATAATGATTTCATGCAAATTCTACTAATTTGTTAATAATATAATTATTTCCGTTATGTGATAAATGTAAAAATGTATAATAATGGCCCGATTTTCTATATTCTTCAAGTTTGTTACGGGCAAGTATAGATATGTCAGAAATGTGAAAAGGAGGGATGGCTATGCAGGCAATATTAAGCTTCATTTCAACTTTTAAATCCTATTAATACTATTCCTCGTTTTATTGATTTAGTTTGTAACTTTGTACTACTGCTAATGAAACTCGTGCTATATACGAAGATGGCAATTTTTCTGTCATAATGACTCATAACTCGGTATGTATGGTCGGGTGACCACCCATACATACCGAGTTTCCTCCGTGCTTCGGAAAGCACGTTACCGGCTGTCAACTGTAGATCTTCGACAGTCGTTACAGGTAGTCAGTGACCTAATAGTCTGACAACCAGTCTTACCAAGAGGTATCGTACTACCTAGTACTAACTGGGTTGTGAAGGTCAGATAGGCAGTCGCTTCATGTAAAATACTGGTATTCAGCTGCATCCGGTTAGACTGGAAGCCGAACCCGACATAGTTGAGAACAGGCTAGGCAGATGAATGATTCATAAGTGTGTAAAGACGGGTATGACAGTAAAAGAACTCCAGAAAAACGATAGATGGAGTATGTAAAAGACGATATGTCTAGAAAGGGATGACTACTGAGAAGAATGAGTTATAGTGAACTATAGAAAAAGACATGCTGCGCCGACTATAAATAAATTGGGATAAGTACACGAGAATAATGATGAGCTTGAAGTTCTATTCCTCATATTCTCGGTTTTGTTCATATTTCTGACACATCCAACTTACCCTCATGTATAATTGTAAACTTTATGTACTTATAAGTTTGTATGACTACCTACCCGTGTTGTATCAGTGAAATCGCATGCTGTATGTTGTGATTTATTCCTATCACCTATGATTGACTTAAGCTATGGAGCTTCCACACAGTTCAGGGCTAGAGATTTCCGGTGTTCAGATTGCCTAGACTTAGTGATCGTGTATATCTAGAAAATTCAGGGACTTGTAAGGCTCACATATGGTTGATGAATGTCATATAAAATGTATGCAAGCATAAATTTGACTGGTCCTGCAGGGTCAGTGACCCGGCCTAGCTCGCCTAGATAGAAGACTGTAAAGCTCTAACCCTGATATGTGTGCCAAGACCCTTATCCAACATATTTACCCATTCCAAACAACTATGCAGAAGACCTCTGCTTACCCACAGATAAAATTGTTGCATTTCACGTCTTTTGACACTGACATAAAGTACAAATTTGTGAAATGCAACAATCATAGGCGTCCAGTATATTTTGGTCCTCACAGCGCTGCTTGCAAACACAATTAATATCAAACGCCAAATTCAGTACTTTTAATTTTAGTATTCTACTTCGCCATATGTCAAGATATACTGGACAAAGTATATTTCTGACTTTAATGGGCAGTATACTTGTGTATATTACTAGTGTTGCATGGTTCTTTTGGCGTGTGGCCATAATCGTAAATTTTTCAATATAATTTGAAAATGGTTACCGATAGCGCCCTCCTGTAAGCTCCTGTAAGCCTTGGCATTGAAACGCCAAAAAACCCATGTACCACTGTTTTGCATTTCAGGATGACACATTTTAGTGTTTTCGTGAAATACAATTCAACTATATTTTAGACTTAAAAAATTGCGTTTGAATTGGGCAAGTAACTTGAACAAGCCGCGGTTCCATCAAGCTAGTTTAGCTGGCATCAAGTAGTCATTACTCTCTTATACTGCACCTTGAGTGATAATACCTGCGCGTCCAACTACTTGCACAACAAAATTTTTTGAGTAGATATCCAACAAAGACCAAGCTCATATCCTGCTGTGACGTGTACAGACATAGATCATAGGTATTTTATCAAAAGCAGAAAAAATACTTTTTGAATTGCCAGGGTTTTTTTATATTTGTTTAGGTAGATGTCCACCTTTTGAGGCTAACCATATGCGTGAAAAATTGTCCCCTCTCTACAAAAGCACGTTGCTACTCCATTTTTCTACTCCATGGTCCTCACATGATCTGACCAAGACAATGTCTGGACTACATAAACTGTGACCTCTGAATTTCTTCTTAGAGTACTGGTGATATAGGAGACACTAACTTCGTCTACATTTTTAAAGTTTCTTGGATATCTACTCAATCACGCAACCTTGCAATAAATCAGTATACGTTCATATAAGACTACGTAAGAGCAAGTCTACCAACCGGGCGTGGTGTTGGCGAGACGTCGCATGCGGCGCGTGTTGCGGTCCTGGTCTCGGATCTTCTTCTCCATCTCCGCGTTGGTGAGGGTCTCCAGGTGCGGCGCCCATTGTTCGGCTTCTGATGGTTGACGGTATGGTGTCTGCTGGGTCAAAAGGGAGGTTATAGTAACTAATAACATTCAAAATGCTAAAGTGAGTGAGGCTGAACGGATCTCGAATCGGATATCAATGAAATTTGGCATACGGATAGACATAGGACCTGATATAGACATGGGTTAGGACATAGAATTCTTAAGAATCTGGTAGGACATCCACATGTTACTTACTTCCTTGAAGTTGAGGCAAATATGCTCTACCTATTCCGATCTCTGATAATGACACAATGGTGAAGACACTTTTCAGCTCATGAGGTATTCCAGCAAGAATATTCAGCCTGACAAATTGATAGCTGATTAGGTAGAGCATGATGAGAGGACGAAATTAAAATTATACCCAACTAAGGTTACGTGTTGTGCTTTGTTGGGGAGTTTGTTAAGTGATTAATACTAGAAAGTGAAGAATGGCGATTATTTATGAGTCTTTGATAGCCTCAGAGGCATGTAATCTCTAGCATCCAATGATCAGCTATTCTCTGCTCACAGGCATAAGGTTGAATCTTACTAACTGGCATGACTTTACATAGCGGAACGTAAAACTGATCCTTATTTTCCAAATTTTGTAGCATTAAGCCTCTTACCTCCACAACAGGCAGTGGTGCCTCGCTAAAGGCATAAGTCCTCTGATGCCAGCTCAGTTGTCCTCTCACACTATAAGCGATGCCGGTCACAAACTCGCCTCCTAAGCCCAGCTCAGCACACAGCTTCATCGCAAACTGCTCCGGATTGTTCTCCTTTTCTGACATGTCCCATTCCACCTGGAAATTGTGGTATGGTGTTAAAATCAATATTATGATAAAAAGATGTTTTTTTTTTCATAAATGGGCATCCTTTAGTATCTTGTCGTGATCACATCTTACTTAGAATCCCCTGTTCCAAACCTGATCAAAAGTATTGCCCCCATTATTCAGTTTGATGACAACTGTTTGTTCTGGCTGTTTCCCTGGTAAAAGGGCAACAAATGGCGGGGTGGGATGCCGCGAGTCGCGAAAAGTGGTCGTGTCGTGAAAACTAACGACTCAATCTTGCGGCAAAAATGGTAAAAAATAGATGGGCTCAGTGTTTTCTATGATTTCACTCGCAACGTCACAAGATACGACAACGACATGAGTCGTGAATTTTTAACATTCAGGTATACAATTTACACGTTGTCGCCACATGTGCAACGATGCGTCGTATGGTGTTATACCCGGATACTTTCACTAACCTGATCAACAAGCGAAGTGTTCCCCACATGTATGTTGAGTTTGATGACAACTCTCTGGTCCGGCTGCTCCTCTAGTATCGCGGGCGGTTCGCTGGGGTACGCGTCTATTTGCTGCCTGATGGACGAAGCGATGGCCGGAATGAATGTACTGGTGTTCAGTTCTAAGTCATCACATAACACTTCGGCGAACTGCTCTGGTGTTATTATTGACTCTGGAATATTAGAAAAGATTTGATTAAAAAGGATTGACAGAAGGGTTCAGAAAGAGTTTTAAATCCATGCAATCAAAGCTTGTCTGACCCAAAACAAAGTGAATGAAGTTCTCAAATGGACATCACATTGGTCATAAAGCCGTTTCGAACTGGACTGCAAGGTTTATAAATAATTGAATGCTGTATGCTGGAGCGCAGCATTCTAGGCGTCAAACTTACCGACCATGTACTTAACACCACACTGCTCTCAAAATCACAAATTACTGACGTTGCCTTAAAAGCCGCTAAGCTGAAGTGAGACTGGACTGACCACGTATGCCGCATGCCCAATGAGCTGTGGGCCAAAATAACCACTTTCTGGACACAGCCAGATGGTGTCGCGGCAGACCTCGTAGAAGATGACGGGATGAGCTAGACAAGACCAGCGACCCGTGGTCTACATTGGCCCTGGATCGAAACAACTGGAAGTCATAGGGAGAGGCCTTTGCACAGCAGTGGGATGATGCACGCTAACAGTAACAGTAATGCTGTTGTGGTCAGACAGACATACTTCACCACAAAATACCATAGCAGTTTGTGGTAAAGTACTAACACTACAGAACTAAAAATGTTTTATTCTAGAATACACAAGAATTTTTTTTAATTCTGATTGATGAAATATACTCCAAAAAAACTATAATCGTTACCATTCTTGTTCCAAGTGAATGTATCCCTCAGTTTCTGGCCTTCAATCTCCATGTCGAGTCTGATGGGCACTAAGATCTGCTTCTGTGAGGAGTTCTCCAGCATCGATGTCATGTCCGTGTCGTCGAAGCATAGAGGGAATGTGCGGACCTGAAGCGTAATAGAATGTTACCGCTTTTGGTCTTGCAATCGCCTTGTGTGCGACCCGATGAAGGAACGTGGATGAAGCTAAATAGTATGTGCCTAGTAGTGCCTACCCACATGGGGAGAAGTGTGAGTATTTACGTATGTTGGGTGAAGAAGTCCATAGAACAATTGAAGAATGTTTAATAAAATCCTTTTAACAACATCGTAATGTAGGTATTGTAATATTAGGGCAAAATAAGAACGGGATTGTATGCAAGAATGAGCATGGACCAACTGAAAGAATAGGCACGAAGACAGAAGAAGAGCATAAGATTTGGATAGGGGTGCCCGCCCCCATCCAAAATGGCCTTGTAATTGCAAAGGCCTAAACAGAAAGAATAACAAATTATTCTAAATACCTTCTTATTATGCACCCTAGTCCTGCTAATCTGTGTGGCTTGCGGTACTGCATCCAAGTGTGAGGAGTTGGGCATGACCGGCAGCCATGACGGGTTGTGAGGCTTCTTGCTCTTGCTCTCCCTTGGTGTTGCCAGCTCCTGGCTGACTGACACTGCTTTGTACCTGATTGTGAAGAAATCATGTCAAATGGACAGTTCTAGTAATTGTTGTCATGTTAGTGGTGATAAGAATGTAATGGGCTGAAGATGTTGATGTGGAAACTTGAAAAGTCATAAGGGTCATTGATTGTGCTATTTGATTCTCAAGTTTTGGTGCTGAGACAAATATTGCCAATCAAACAATGCACTGTGTCCCTTAAAGCATTTCAAATTGCTATCATTGATATGCTGTATGCACCAATGTGATTTAATTTTGTAAACATTGAATGGCCAATATGGTGTTTAGTGTTTAGTGAAAAAACCAACAAAACCAGAAATTAATTATTAATACAATAATGATGAAGCTCCACAACCTAGATGAATAACACAACAGAATTTTTGTTCATGTTAAGGAAGAAAAAAGCAAGTCATAGTACTGTAGTGCCCAAATGGTTCCCAGATTATGTTGAAAAAGAAATATATCCATAACCCTCCTTTAGCTCTGCCATAGTCGGTAACTAGAGTGAAGTTTTAATGATGATGATAAATTGATAGTGATAGGTGACCATCTCCAATAATCACTTACCAACATCTCCACAAATACATCATCAAATACTCATCACTCATATTCCTAAAATTAAGAATTATTATTGTAAAACGTACACATACTTATCATCGTTGCCCTCAATAATATCTTCCACCTCAGAAGCCTTGAGTAGTGATACCGAACTGGAGAGTACGTGGGCTCCTAAGCCGTTGTCGATAAGACGTTTCCTTTCATCATTGGTGAGGGTACGCCGGGCCATGCCCGGGTACTTCTTGTAGAGGGACCCACGGAATAACCGTAGGTAGTTGCCAACCTGAATATAATAAAATCTTATGATGTACTTCAATTAAGCAGAATACAATGTGCTCTTGCTCACATTGTAAGTGATGTAGTTGTAGTTCCATCTATCAAGAAGATTTGGGTAATTTGTGTCATTATGAAAGCAAGGTTCTACCATGTTAACTGGATTTTGATGTGTGATCTTATGATTGCTATAGGTTTGCTACTTTAATAAAAAGGGACGATTAACACATGGCTTCGATTCAAGTGGGGCCGAATAATTCATTTATTACTTGTAGAATTAAAGCTTCTGAATATAAATAAAATGAATGCGAACCAACCTCTGAGCCGACACAATAAAATTCTCCTCCCTCTTCTATTTGGAAACTTATCGGCTTATCACCGTAAGTTCTCAACGCCATTTTCACTGTTTTTCTTAGCTTCCAACTAAAAAGAAACTAAATAATACTGTATATTTTCACTAAATTGATAGAATCATTTGCTACGTTATCGATAGACGATAAGTTGAATGACATTGATTGAGCGAATGAATAGATGAAACAAACGCCAAACAATAAATCTGTCAAACCTCAGCGTCTTCAAAATGTTGTCACAACGAAAAATATTGAAACTTTATTTTCACTTTAGTTGATTTTGTTCCAACACTTCTTCATGGGAATCCTTGGCGTTGATGTTGGCAACACTGACCCAGTTACCCTATTCCTTCACTATTTCCCATTTTCCTATTAGCAAAGACTACTATATATATATGGAGATAGACGGCACTCTCAACCGTATTTCCGTCATCATACAAGCAGCGCCATCTATCCGTGGTGGTGACGAACTAAATCCATAATTTATAGGTACCTACAGCATTATAGTACCTGTAAATTTATTTATGGCCGTTCCCAACCCAATTAACCGATTTTTCAGCTCTTTCCCTTTAGAGATAAGATTTTTGACTTAAGTCTTTAGAATTAATATCAAAAATATATCTCTAGTAGGATAAAGAGCCGATATATCGATTATTGGGAACGGCCAATGAATCAATTGATTTTGTTACTTGTGATTGGTACCATAATATTGTCATTCACATGTAATAAGATTGTTTTACATAAAAATGTACTAGAACGTGTGACAAAACATGGTGTGGCAAGTAAAATCTAGATGGAAATAATACAATACAAACGGAATAAAAAACGTTTTAAAATTACCATACTTTTATTTTCGAACTTGATCAAGGCAACTTATTTAATTAATTGTATAAATACTTAAGTAAGTTCCAACACCACAAAATTATGAAAAGAAGAGTCAATTTCTCACACTTAACACTAACTACGAGTCCTGTCTCAAACCAGAGTCAATTTCTCACACAGAGTCCTATCTCACAACAAAGCACTTGTGACCTCGCCACGCCAAAACGGAGAGCAGCGGCTCAACTCGAAATCAAAATCCAGGGAAAAATTTTTCCTTCAAACAAACAATCTCATCCGAAATCCAAAATCTCGAATGAAATCAAAATAACACATTTTTCTTAATGACAGACGGTTGACAGTGTAACCATATGACTAAAATACGTTTTTGTAATTGATTGAATTAATTCTTTTATTATTTTTATTTACTTATTGAGATTAATGTAAATTAAATTAATATGGTTTATTGTTAATGTTATTTTAGATTAAATCCAATCACAGTTTTATAGTGGTAACCCAACTAGTAAATAGTTTTCACCATGGGGGATAGATGGAGCTAGTTTCCATACAAAAGCTTCAAGCAGGCTGCAATGTTCTAAGAGAGCATAGCAATCATAGCATGCCTATTAGTTTCGAAATCATTGTCCAAGGGGGAAGTCGACGCAGCCGCTGTCGTAATCGACAAGTGCCTAAAAAGAAATAGTAATGTCTAATAGACCAGTAGCATTCAAAAATCCATTCTCTAGGCCATGGATGTCGGAAACTGGCGCGGCGGCTGCGGCTGGCGAGAAAGCAAAGGGTTTGAAAGGTGTTGTGGCCGGCGGAATAACTGGTGGCATTGAAATTTGTATTACATTCCCGACGGAGTACGTGAAAACACAGCTGCAATTAGACGAAAAAGGTCAGTTTACTCTTCTCTTTCAACTTTAAACATAGTTCATTCACCAATCAATAATCCCGTATCGCATAAAATCCCGTGTCATATTTTGTAAACATCGCACTTAAAAAAACTTCGCTAAAAATACTGCCCTTCGGACGTCATTCGTTATTTTTATTTATTTTAATATCGGTTCGATATTCATTTGTTTCTGGGTATAAAGTTTGTTTTGAACACTCGAGTTAGATTGAACTGAAAACTTATTAAATTATTCTAGGTTACTTGACCTTGGGAGTCTTCGGAAGCGCTGTTTCGCTCGATATCTCTTCAAGAAGTGTAGGAAATATTTTGAACAACTACAAGAATTGGACTTTGGTCTGGTACCACTGTTATGTCAGAACACAGACTAATAAAAATATTGTTCAAGGCTTTTCCTTCGCGGCACTTGATTATTGAGTATCTTACGTGAATGACCACCTCATGAATATTTATTATTATTGTATGAACCGTCTTTTGTTGATTAGTCTGTACCTGTAGATTGAAGAATTATTATACCCTCGGAATCTTATAATTATTGCCCTTATTATTCCCATTATCTAAAGTTACACGAAAACAAAATGGAATCATAAGTATAAAATATCAAAACCTATTCACACATCTTTTGGTTGTTGTTCAAATAGTCAGGCTACTAATTGAGTAGGCAAACGATATTTTTGTACTTAAAAAAAACTAGTAATACATGAATTGCCTAAGTTTCTAATTAGAAAATAATTACTTGACCCGCGCTATGCAAGCCCTTAGTTCAATTAAATTCCATGCTATTCAAATAAAGTCCTAATGTCATAAGGAATAAAGAATTAAATTAAGTATTCTAAAAACATGGCTTTTAAATATTTAAATTGAAGTGAAAAGAATAATGTTCCAAGCATTTAGGTAGGTACATAAGAACTGTTTCCGATTTCATGTTCCTTTGGTTTTTTTTGTTGTGTCATACAAATAATCATTAAATTGAACAATCACATTCTATTGTTTGCTTCATCATGGAATAATACAGTTGCTTAAGGCAGAATAATATTATAGAAACTTTTATTACAACATTTGTGATCATTTAAAATTAATGTTCATCTGTCATAAGTACTACAATTTAAGTTATTAGCATCCTGTTAGTTTTCATCCCAAACAGGCAAGTCCTGCCTGGCAACAATAAGGAAACAACATGTACTTACATAACATTAAAATTATTATAGTAATAAAAATCATATTTTGTTATCCCCAAACAGACATACATAAATTACTAATGTCTATTTAATGTAACTGTTATATTTTTCTGAACCAATCACGGAAGCAATCATGTTTGTTAACTACTGATTAACTGATCAGAAACTTGATAAAGCAGGTTTACTAGAACCATGGGGTAAACTGAGCTTAACTGCAGATTATTTACTGAGACTGTCTCCTTCGTCTACTGGTTGCAAGCGCGACTGCTGAACATGAGGTCCTGGGTTCGATTTCCAGGTCGGACGAAGCGTTATTGGGGTTTTCCATCAGGAATTTCTCAGTAGCAGCCACGGAGTCTGGAATTGTGCCCGGTTGATGGCAATAGGCTTGACCCCTAATTACCACCGACTATTACATGGGACTAAAACATTTAGAAATTTCTTCCAGCGGACCTGCGAGAGGATAGATAGTTAAGAGATGTAGACACAGAGTGTAAAAAGAATAAATTAACTATAAAATGAATAACTTAAACAATCATAATTAAACAGATAATAAACATACTGTATGCTTATATAATAAATAAACATAATTATATTTATTTTAATAATCTATATAAATATATACCTATAATATAAGTACAGAATCAAAGTATAGAAGAGAGGTAATCTTCTTTGACTAGTTTTTGAAAGACAGAAATAGTTTCGGCATCGCAAATGTTAGTCTTCGGAAGTGAATTCCACAAACATACAGCATGAACAGAGAAAGAGTAAGAATAGAAGTCGGTTTTATGGGATGGGAAATTGAGATGATGCCTAAGGTGGGATCTACAAAGAGCGTTGGAAGAGCAGGTAAATGAAAAACGATCACACAGGTAGCAAGGATATGAAGGGTTATAAAGGATGTTGAAGAGGAGACATAATATTCGAGTGATGTTATGTTATGTAGTGTGTGCTATTTAAATTATCAACTGATTAGGTTACACCAGCATGAGCTGTGATAAGAGTGTCTTAGTTGTAATGGTACAACTTGCACTTTTTATGAGGTGTTGCATGACAACTCGGTTATCATATTTAGCGCTAGGCATATCATTCCCCTTAAAATCATGTTAGATAATCAACTTAATAGCTGATTCATTCAAAACATTTTTTTAAAGTCGAATTTTACAAAACTCCTCATATGTATTGGTTGGATAGTGGATGCTTAAAAATAACAAGAAATAAAATAGTTTTACATTTTTTGGTGTATAGGGATATGAAGAACAGGGTGTAAAGTACTTCATCCCCCATAGGGTACCTTTGTGCTCTTTTGTCTTTATGTATTTTTCCTGTAATGTGTTTAGTGTGTACATAAATAAATAAATAAAGGGAGGATCAAACCCTCCGACCAGATGGGGGTTGTTTCTGGTGGGCTGTTGTTACTGCTCAATAGTTGTTGGATTTTTCTATGTGGTCTTAAGTCGGATAACATTAACAGTGCGATTCAGAAATTTTTGCTGTTATTTCTTCATTTGTTTTATAGATGGCGCTGTAGTACTTTTTGTAATGCCGCTACAGTTCGATTCGTTGAGTCAATGACCGCTAGTAGTGTGAAAGTATGTAATTTTTTAAATCTTGTTTCTACCGTGATACCTATCACGTTTGTCGAGATTCGCTAGCTAATTTAACTTGACAATGTCTCAAAAAAGTCCAAAACAGGAGAATAATAAATTGAAAAGAAAATATTCAGTGTGGTCAAGATAATTTGGCGGTGTTTTCAATACAAACACCTAAATATACATTCTGTTATCCTTATCAGTCGGTGTCATGTAACGCCTTTATCGTTTGGTGATAATATGATCCATGGTATAAATTACATTATCTGTTTGCGTTAACCGAAGAGGGCAAAGGACGGAGAAAATGTGCCTATACGGTTGATTAGACGTCGCCAGCAACTAAGTTATGCTGATATTTATATTATGGTTGCAGGTAGTGATGGTTAAGATAGATACGGGTTAGATTTAACTCTGCCAGCCCATAGTGAGGTAAAGTCACTTAGCCGTCGTTAACTGTGACCTATCAAAGTTACCACCTAGCTAAATTGAGGATAACCCATTCGTTAGATGGCATTGGCCGCCGAAGTGCCGAACTTCGGACGTTAAATAAAACCCATACAAACACCCACTTCTTCAGAGAAAGTGGCTAAGAATCACCACAATAAACTTCAACGAAGTAAGAATAATAAAAATGAAAGAATATCGTATTTGTCAAGCTGTTTGTTGTCAATAGATTTTGAGGTTTGCCGTAGTTGGTGTAGTACAACTTGACCCATAAAATTCATGGTCAATGCGACCACGTATGAGTTTCACCTCGTGATTTTCAACATGTGTACAATTTACCTGTTTGGGCTGTGTCTCATTTAGTCAAGACTTGGCAATTATTGCGACAATACCGAAAAAAAAAATTATAATGTTTCCACAAATAATATTGGTATTACCTGTAGGTAGTATTTTATACTTATACGAGTAGAATCCTGAAATACTTACGTAGAGTAATCAATTTGCCTCGGTGCAATCGGACGTCACGAAAACTGAAACAAAAAATGAAGTAGCTACCATCTTGCTTCCTACGCGAACTTATTTTTATAAATTACGATACGTGGCATTCGGTAGTAATACCGAAAAAATTATATACATGCAGCAACTGCAGCGTTACTTCTCAAAATGATTTACGATGTTGATTTTAACCAAAGCGATGATTTAAAATCTGCGTCCATGCTTGACGAGGTCAAATATTCTATTAGAAAACGTCAATTTCACCTAAATGTCCGGGGTTTTTAAGTTTTTCTTCGACATCATTAGTTTAGGTGATGGGACCCCTAGGTCTAGACAGTGCACGCATTTGTCAGTAAATCGTGTAGCTCAACTCAAAACTCTATAGCCAAAATTCTCTATATTCCAGGAGGTGCCAAGAAGTACACAGGCATCGGCGACTGCGTGAGGAAGACTGTGAAGTCACATGGAGTGTTCGGTCTATACAGAGGACTCAGCGTTCTCGTTTATGGATCCATTCCCAAATCCGCCGTCAGGTAAGCTTAAAGTCTACGCTGTGTCCCACTGTTGGGTCAAGTTTACCCCACATACACCCCTCATTAACCCAGCCCATTAACTTAAATTAATTAAGAAAAGTTTGTGTATGTACATAGAATTGCCCTTATCATACATAAAAATGCATACCTACATATTGTAAAACCATTGTTTCAATTTTGGTGTACAATAAAGTCTATTCTATTCCATAATTAATGATAGTAAGTACTGAATTAAATTACATAAAAGTGTAGTATCTGTGACTTTGTCCTACTCTGGTTTACAAGCGCGTGTCGGTACATATCGATAAAAAACCAAATTGTTCTTTTTATCAACTTGATACATGCGGCAAAAATTCAATACAATTCAGAGTAGACTTGGAGTTTCTTAAGATCACACATCAGAATTAATGATTATAAATGTATGAGGCGTCCCCGAGAAAAAATATTAATTTTTAAGTTAAATACTAAGCGGTTTTCTCAACAACCGCTGTAAATGCAATTGTTGAATATAACATGTTTCAGCACCCTGTCATTCTACCAAAAAAAAAAACTATACTATTTTTTGCGCGTTAGCAGCATGTCCCAAACTCGACGATCCTATTGCAGTTATACGTACGCCGTACGACCCAGCAAACCAAAATCACAGCCAAAACATGAAGTATCCTAAATAACAGAATTCAACCATGTTGTACAGTTATGCAGTGATAGAAATGCGCCACAGAATCCGATAAGATTATGAAAATTAAGAAAAACGCTTGTTTGACAAATAACCACGACAGATAAGATTCGTTTGGATTAAGTACAGTGTTCTATTTTTGTTATTCGAGAAGTTTCATTTCTAAAAACATCTCGCGACCTGAATTGATTGCGTTATTTTCAAATTCTTGATTCGTGAGTAGGTAACTAACAGGTCATGGTATCTGCAAAAATACCTTAGCTTCGCTCTGTAGGAATTAACCTCCACCCAAATGACAGGCGGTATTACCCCACATAATGTATACGTTCCCAAGGGGTATCGTATTACGAAGTGCTAACTGGGTTGTAGAGTACAGGTTACCATGATCTCTTAAAGCAGGAATGTTTTAGTTGTATTCCGATTTTGTCGCGGTAACCCCAGTACAGATAGGCAGTCGCTCCATCTAAAATACTGGTATTCAGCTGCATCCAGTTAGACTGGAAGCCGACCTAAACATAGTTGGGAAAAGGCTAGGCAGATGATGTATGTACCCACCTAAAGATTCACATTTGTTTCGTTCCATTTCATTCAGTTTTAGGTCAAACCAATAAAGGGCGAGAGACACGTGGCGATGGAGCGAAACAATTTTGAGTCAACTCATTTTATACAAACAAACGTAAGCCACTTTCGATGAAACCGCATTTTATTTTCAACATTATCATGTTCTGGTTATCTTAACTAGAAATGTTGATATAATGCTGTTATATCTTGTCAAATAATGATGACCAATAACGTTTTATGGTGTCAACATCACTACGCTAGAACCTAATGCTAGGCAAAACATCGTTACCTACTAATTAATGAGATTACGAAACTATTATGATAAAATAAAATGCCATTAGCGTAAATTATTTAGGTGTAGTTATGCGGAGGCGCTTATGGGCCTTTTACGACAGTTACAAATGTGAAAGACAGAAAGTTACCGCTTCGGAACTAATAAATAATTATTTCCAAATCTGCGTTAGTTCCTGAAGCTTAGTGGTTCTGCAGCCCCGAGTAATGAATTGTACGTCGTGTCGTGGACAGTCTAAGCCAGGCAGGCCCGTTAGTTCGGATTATTCACCACAACTAGAATCAAAAAGACATTTGCCGTCTACAAACCAACATTTGGCCTACGTTGTGTCCCGTGGAGACTTGGAGCCCTGTAATAGTAAATTAGTTATAGGCTGATGTTGCTTCACCACAAAAAAAAACAGTTTAAGCTTGACTGTCGGTCATATCTGACAAGGACAACCGGCATTTGTTTGTAAGCTGATAAAGTTATACTGTAACATCAGACTATCTTGTCTGATCAAGAAAAAGTATTACTAGCTTGGCAAACTCGTGATCATCCTATTTAATGTAGACCTAAAAAATAGTAACTACAGCTATTTCATGGACAGCTCAGACCTCAAGTGCGTATGCGGCGTCTCCCCACAGACAATGGCTCACCTTCCATCTTGCACCGCATGACCACGCTATATCGTCCGCGGTTTTTTCTTTGCATTTTAAATCAAAATAACTTTATTTATGTCACCTGCGCACGTGCGCAAGGCTCTGATATATTGACATATATTTACTGCATCAGCGAGCGCGGCGGAGTTCGCGTGGCTGAGTTTTAAGCTTTAAACTTTTTGCCATCGATATGCTAAGAAGACCAGCATTTATGTCGCATAGCATAAGCATTATAATCAAACCTATAACGTCCATGTGGTCCCCATAGCCGGGACGTAGGCCTTCTCTCAATGCATAGCATGTCCAGCACCTTCATAATATTACACTTGTAGGCAAGTACCCACGCAACAACTAGATATCAAATTGCTGCTGATATTGATATACATGTATTACCTTGACCTTTTGTTGACTTTGTTAGGTACTCTATGTTCTATTTATTATACAATGGTAATTGTATATTTCCTTAGTAATAGTACTTACTAGGCTGCAACGAAATATCTCTTTTTATTTTATAATATTCTTTGCTGGTCTAGTAATCGTAAGCACGATTGCTGAGCATGGGGTCGTCTTTTTGGTTCGATTCCCCCATGTCGGGGAGTATTATTTTATTAGGTATTCTTGTCAGATATTTTGTTAGTAATACCTACCTTACCTTACTTCAAAATAAACATAAATAACAAAATACGGTAATTAAATGTATTCGAAGCATGTTAAAAATTAGCACCGTTTATAAGAGTGTTCAGTTCCGAGTGATTTACTCTAAATCACTCGGAACGTCTCTATCTCTGTAGAGACGCTGAAAACATGTTACTTACGGTATCCTTGACCATTTTGCAATACCGTGACAGTGATTGAGACTAATGACAATTCATCCATTCATGCATATACCGTCTACGAAATCCATCAAACTGCCAGTCAAGTACCAGGCTTACATAACAGCGCAGTAGTTCTCGCATTTCTCTAGTCTAATCTATTCGAGTAAAGTCGACACGTATATCTCACGTTACCGCAAAGTGGAGCATTAATGGCTGATAACAACAGTTCATTGTGTCACTTAGCCGAAGGTTGATGCAGATAAACAGACTCAATGACATTCAGGGCATTGCGTTGCGAGGAGAATTTGCACGGATTTAATTTGTCTTGAATTTTACCGTCTACAATTACTGCTAAATATTTCGTCACTTGCAATAGATTCCAACTTCAAGCGTGGTGTTTTGACCATTCATGGCACGAAGCACTAGTCAGGTACCGGTCAGGGTAAAATCTTTTTAGCCTTGATTCACCTAAGTACAGCTAAAAGATCTGCCCATTCCCCCTTGTCTGGGACAGTTATCAATTACTTAACAAATGAACCTAAGTGAAAAGATAACGATCTAATCGTCTAAGTATCCATCGCGAAATACATTTAAATTAATAGAGTTTGTAGAGTTGTCAGTGCCCGTATTTGTAGATAAAAAACGCGCAAGATAGACAGACATATGACTTTCCGAAATCGAATCGCGCACGATTTAGTAGTTTTATTAATATTCACGACTGTGGTCAAGATTGAGCCATTCCTGATTAATTATGACTTGAAGATTGTAGGTAGCAAGTTGGGAGTTCTAACTTGGTAGTACTTGAAGGAAGAATGATTTTTTAATGTTTCATGCTTGCTAATTTTAGGGTCAATATTTTAAATATGTACCTTAATTTATTATGTTGTTAAACGTAATTAAATAAACTTTTTATGAAGTTATTGGTATTCTAAAGTATAAAATAGAATTAATGACAGGACCTTACTCGACAGTGGCGCCATCTGATGAGCTCAAAAACGATAGCCCTCATTGAAGCGTTGTGAATACGGGGGCAGAAAAAAAATGAGTCCACAAAATACGTCAATTTCTGTCGTTTCTTATTGGCATATAATTTCCTCCTTTTAGCACTAATTAACTGAAGCAACATAACACGATTAAGGCTTCAAACTTTCCACAAAAGTACTAGGCAAGCATAAATCAAAGGCACTAATGTGCTGTTAGCTTTGCTCAAGTAATTAGCTAGCAGAAGTTGAACATACCGTACCTACGCAAGATCACGTGAAACGTATCCGATGAAACCGGATAGGAAAAATTTCGATTATTTTAGTAGCAGTGAAGATATAATTAGAATCGTGGCCGGCAGCGTCCGTTTCTTTTCTAAAATATTTTATTTAAATAGTTTGTTTTTTAATACGATACAAGTAACTGGCGGCCTGTGTTTTAACAAAACAAACTCAATGTCAAAGAAAATGATATCATTTGAATGTGCTAATATGATGATAGCTACTGACCAGCGTATTGCATAAGCAAGCCATCGATCTGTCTGACCCTATTTTAGGGAGCTATATGACCTCAATATAAACCATGACAGTGTAGTAGGGTTTCCCAAATTGGCTGAAGCTGTTGTATAACTTTCCTTGTCTAATTTTAGTATGTAAATTATTTTTTTGAATTTCCGTGTTACAAATATTGGTGAGACTCTATTCCAATTCTTTTTTTAAACTGTTCTAAGATTTTCCTTGTAAAACTGAAAAAAAAAACGGAACTTAACGAATATCGATGTTTACAGGTGTGAAACCCGTCACCTACACGATAATAAATCTTACAACAGAATACTATTGTTACACAAAACCTTGTTGTCACTATTACTCAAATTCTATAGCAGTCAGTGTACCTGTACGAGTAAATTATGCAGCCCGGATCTTGTATGACACGGTCGACAAAATTCGTGACATAATATTATCTTGTCACGAAAACTCTAAGCTAGACCTACATACTGAATAATGAAACCCTGTTTAAAAAAGTTCCAGTGATAGGTAGGTAATAGACTGCTGGGTCGGGACGGTAGCGTTCATCGCAGGGAGATTACGTGTGGGGTTCCGCAGGGATCTGTTTTAAGGCCTCTCTTATAGAACTTTGCTTACGATGTTGTCCTGCATATTGATATGATAGGCGTTAATGTTGTTTGCTATGCGGACGACCTTGGTGTTATCCATCCAGCTTGCAGAGCTCGGATTGGCAAAAGTCACGGCGTTGATCCGCGAGCTGGGTTTAGAGATAGCGTCTTATAAAACTGAGGCGCTATGGTGCCACAAACTGCCGTGGAGCAGAGAACCACCCAGCTCGTTAAAGTTGGAGATGCGCAAGTCGTCAATGCGATACATTATGTATTTTGGCCTAACCTGCACATTCAAGGCACATAATCTGCGTACAGATGGGAAAATTGATTACCCGATCTATCCACCCAATATTAAAAGGAAACTAGCTAAAAATTCACCTACCTATTCTTCTTTCCCAGATTCGGCGTGTTCGAACAAGCTCGACTGTACATGGTGACCGAAGATGGTACACTCTCCACGACCGGCAAGCTGGCTTGCGGTCTTGCCGCGGGTGTCTCTGAGGCTATCTTCGCGGTCACCCCTATGGAGACCGTCAAGGTCAAGTTCATCAACGACTTAAGGTTGGAGAAGCCCCGGTTCAGAGGGTTCTTCCATGGTGTCAGGACTATTGTTAGGGAAGATGGTACGTATTGTTTATGTGCCGTAGAAGATAGCGGTACCAAACCAATGGGCCTCATTACCCCTGGATCAAAGTTACTGAATGATTATAGGGGCAGGTCTTTGCCCAGCTGTCACTCAACTTCAGATTCATGTTTTGTTTTTTTCGAAAACCGTCAATTCACAAACCAATGGTACATTTCTTCAAATCTTCTACAAACGATCAAATATTCGCCGGTTTTAAGCCGGTTGGGTGGGCTTGCCACAACAGATTTTTTCAACATAGAAATAACTCCTCCTCCTGTCCACACAAATGAACTGCTTCTGTGGCCCTAGCGCTCGCCCCTGCAGTGCCCGGTGTAAACGTAACTTAAATCTGTTTCGTGTAGTCCAGAAATCGACAATAGGCTATAATATAGGGAATATCTATAATAAATTATTACGCCTATGCTTCTCTTTGTATGTCCACCATAGTCTAATCAATTATATCCCTTCCACAGGTGTCGGAGGCTTATACAAGGGTGTAACAGCCACAGTGATGAAGCAGGGCAGCAACCAGGCCATCCGGTTCTTCGTGATGGAGTCTCTCCGGGACTGGTACAAGGGCGGTGACCGAGACAAGCATGTGCCCAAGTACATTGTGGCGCTGTTCGGTGGCATGGCTGGTAAGATTCGCATGCTTTTTCAATAACTTCCTTACTTGATAATTAATATAGATAAATCCCTGCGGGTTTTACTTGTCAAGAATTCGGAAACTAATTACCACCCATCAGATTGATAAAAAACTAGAACAAAATCAACTCTTGCGCAAGCAAAACAAACTCTAAAAGCAAAGAGACTGATGTATATCGACTTAAAGGGTCAGCCATAACCATTTCAAAACTCCGTAGAACTTTTTATTCCGTTATTTGGAACTATCCTAATAAAATTCCTTGGATTCTACCTTCTATATTATTTTTATTTTTTATTTTTATTTTATTATGTTTAGGGGGCTTACAGCTAACAATACAAAATATATATATATTGAGACAATCAACGAAAAACCATTTACAAGCCTCCGCAGTTAGCAATAAACTATTGTTGCACAAACTAATAACTAAGCCAAATAACAAAAACTAAGCATTATATAATAACAAAGAATAGAACTAAATTTAGTATTAAAATTATAAAATATTAAAACAAAGTCATGCAGGTGAAACCACTATTCAAATTCATCTTGTACAACACAGCTTTTAGACAACGCAGTACTAATACTTGCTAAGGTGCTTACAAACAAATCAATTGAGGGGTGTTCGTTCATTACAACGTGGTTAAATGCTTTAATTGAGCGAAGCAAAAAAGAATTGCTACGGTAAACTGTGCGAGCATAAGGAGCACGAAGAAGATTTCTCAAGCGAGAATGCCGAGTTGAACATTCAGGGACAGTTTGGAAAGAAGTTCAGGACACTCAATTCTTGATTGTGCTATTTTCACAAGGAACCGTAGGTATATCAGATATATTTCTCCGAGTTACAAGTGGAAGTAAGTGGAATCGAACGCATCGTTCCTTGTAACACAGATAAGGGATTTTAAATTTATAACCTAAGTATCTCGTGAATTTCCTTTGTATTCGTTCCAATCTCTCCGAATGCACTGCATAATTTGGATTCCAAATTTGACTACCATACTCGAGGTGACTGCGGACGTAAGCGCAATACAGAATTTTCAGGGTTTTCATTCTCTTAAACGAACTGGCATTACGGATAATGAATCCCAGGGCTTTGGACGCCTTTTTGGCAATATGGTCAACATGACACTCAAAGGTGAGCTTACTGTCCAGAAAAATACCAAGATCTTTGGTGGCGTGAGTTCGGGATAAAGGCTGATTTGCAATTGAGTAATTAAATATTATTGATCGGTTCTTCCGGGTAAAGCTGATAACTAAGCATTTAGATATATTAAGATCTAATTTATTAATACTACAATAGTTAACTAATCTAGATATGTCAGCCTGCAAACGTATAGCGTCATTGAGACTCTTTACTGATGTAAAAAATTTCATGTCATCCGCAAACATTAAGTATTTAGAATGTTTGAAACATTCGCCGATGTCATTAATTATATTCCTTCTATTCCTTGACAGGTGCTGCATCAGTATTCGGCAACACGCCGATAGACGTGGTCAAAACTCGAATGCAAGGTCTGGAGGCTGCGAAATACAAGAACACCTGGGACTGCTTCATCAAGACCTGGAAGGCGGAAGGTCCCTTCGCGTTCTACAAGGGAACGGTTCCCAGGCTGTCCCGGGTGGTCTTTGACGTAGCTATCACCTTCACTATTTACGACTCAATCATGGATCTTTTTAACTATGCATGGAAGTAGTTATTAGAGTCAACCATTTCTTGTTTGTAGGCTTTAATTTTCGAATGAGTCGGTTTTTATTAGGTCGTGGTGAAAAACAAGGAGCTTATATGACTTACGATGTAACAGAAAATCTTGAGAAAAAGTTCGATAAATATGAGTTCGTGAGAATAAGGAATGCAAGTTATCTCGTCACGACTTAATGAAAACTGACTCCTATACCGTATTAGGTCATGTGGCGGTAGACCAAACTAGTTTTGCATCGATCGATGTACCAAAGTAGCTTGAATGTAGTTAGAGGAACCAACGAGTATGCAGACGCGCGTATACCTCGCATTGTATAATGAGCATTTAATCACCGAAAAGAATGCTAGTCTTTGTGACGTCAAACTCATTTTGGACCAAAAAATTAGCATCAAATTACGATAACTATGGCTTTTTCGCAGTCATTTTACCTCTGACTGTAAGCCACTAGCAACCTTAAGGTCACAAAAATAAAGATCAGTGATGCGAAAGCAGAGTTAAAATAATTACGAAAAAACTTAATTGGATTGTGTGTTGAGCATTTACTGACGTTATTATTTTATATAACGTCATTCTAAAAATGAATTGTCGAAACATTATTGCACAGTACATTATTACATTATTGCTGCCGTTGTTAATGCTCATAGAAAAGGCCTATTGGACTAGAACCTAGTGCTGTACTGTGCGTTTTAGTCGCAATTTTGTCTCGAAAAATGCGTCAAAATCTTTAAATCACTAACCTATGTAGAGCACACCGTCACATCAACCTATGTTATAGACTCATTTATTTAATGTAGATGTACAAATATTATTGGGCTGCGCCTGCGATCAATAATGTAGTTTTAAGTGCAACTTTTATTCTAAGTGTGTTGACCTTGAGTCAGTCGGACCTATTAATATTATATTGGTTTGCATACAAATGAATATAACAAGGAAGATCGCTATCTTCATGTCTTAAACCCAAAAATTCGAAGATGAGTTTCACAAACCCGCGCTGTGCCCGGGACATAGGGATACAGGACAATCATGCTCACAAAGACGGAAAAAATACTGTAATTAAATTATTTTCTTCTCCGAATGAGAAGAGTCCTTTGGCGTATAAAGGAACGATTTACAGGTTGATTCCAACATACTGCTAGCTTTGACTGTGTCTTTATGTAAATCAAAAATCTTTTTTGTAGGACTTACTTATGTAGGTAAGCAATTGTTTTTTGTGTTGTTAAATATAATGTATTGGTTAGCGATCGCAAGCGCAGCTTTCGTGAGGTCCTGGATTCTGTTCCCGGGTCGGGCAATAACAGCCCGGAAGTTATGAATTGGCTATATTTGAGTGTACACAGATACACAGATGACATAAGTGTGTGTAGCAATATTTGTTAATCTCGTTCAGGGCAGGAAAAACCATTGTTACTACATACAAGTCGACGGTGAAAATTTGAAATGTCGTAAGGGTTAGTGTCTTGTTAGTTTTTAAACTTTCGGCGTTGGGCCGAGCAATTCTAACAACACGTTCGTCCCGGCGGCATTTCAATTTTTTCTGTGTTGATGTGTCAATGTTTTCCCCAATTAGGGATGTATTAAAAATAATGTAGTTTGTTGACACGAACCAGGGTTTTTTTAATGTATAATTTATATCATAAATATTTTTTCAGCGAAGCGGGATTATGTATGTGATTTTTATTTACCGGGTTTAATATGGCTGTATTATTATTTATTTGTTTACGGATGATTTATATTATATTTTTATGCAATTTTTGCAATGGCTAGATCTTTCTAGTTCTTATGAAATAGATCCAAAACGTTTTATAGATTGTTATTCCTGTACAAAGTAGATTTTCTACTATATTTTTATATACTTGATTAAACCAATCTTTGTATGAATTGTGTATATGAAATAACTACTGTTTGTATAATTATTATTTTGCTATCAGTTGTTCCATTTGATAGGTTCTAGATAACTAGATTGTTTATCAAATTACATGATTATCATGTCAAATACACATGTAGTTTTGTAAAACACACAAGAAGCCAGACATCTTATAAGCACTATAAATTAATATTATTATTGCGTCATACCCAACTTCTATAATATCATACCAATTGACGTCGGTAATTTAAAATAACAGTCTGCATTTACAGGAAGCGGGTTTTCTAACATTTATGTTCCAATTACGCATTTCACTTTTTTTACTCTTTTTAAGAATTAAGGTCACTTTTGGAGTAGGCTGTATGGCCTTTAGGCCGTCGACTTGAAACCTTAAGGTATCTTAAAAAGACATTCCAGAACTTACACATCGACGCTAAATATGAGTTTGTTAATTATTTTGTATTGTTTCAGTTTTTATCGATGTTGACATGTTTATTTATTTATATTTACTATGTAATAAAATTGTCAGATAATTTGAAGATTTCTTTTATTTTTAGCGTATTGTTATCCCTTCTACAGTTCGTCTTAACCAGACACACCGGCCTCATCTAGTTTTAAAAAAGAAGACGTGTAAAAACCTATTTGCAAAATAAACATCATTTATCATTTGACATCCCAACTAATGGAAAAACAACCGTCTTGAGAAAATAATATTGTCAATATAAAAACTCCAAAATTATATCCAAAATATATTTTAATATTCAACAGGAAATGTACATATATACATATTTTTGCATTATCAGTATGAAAAGTTGCATTACAATATTTTGTATTCCTTACGTATTAATATCACAATCATAGTTACTAAACCTTGATCATTTACCAGTATATTATAAATCATGAAATTTGACGTCCGTGACAACAACACTGGGCAGACTATAACAAACCATCACAAAAGTTATTCACCTTTAAAGGGGTAATATTTCAATCCCTTGAAGGCAGTGGCAGGGACACACCTGTGGTTAATATTGAAACTGTCTAATAATGCCATCTCACTGTCCGTCAGTTCGAAGTCGAAGAGGTTCAGGTTCTCGGCAATACGCGATTTGGTGAATGATTTTGGAATCACTGGAATTCCGCGTTGGATCTGAAATTAAATGCATTGTGTTTATTAACCAGAAAAGAAATATTTCATACAGTAGTCAGCGATTAGGTAGATTAAAAGATCATCGTCATTCACCTGACCTTATTCCAATTTATTTGGGGTGGGCGCAGCATGTCTCCTTCCATACTTCTCTATTACTCGTCATCCCAGCCGTCACCTTTCTAGCCATATCATTCTTCACACAGTCCATCCATCGTTTCTTTGGTCTTCCTCTTCTCATAAAGCCATTTACATACATACTCAACATTTTCCTTGCTTTGTGGAGTATGAATGTAGGCTATAAGATAGTAGATAGAATAAAAGGAAGATTTGAAAATTGCGGCACCGCCCTCCACGGCAGATACGCAAATTGAGCATGAGTTATGTTTGGACTCATCCTAACCATTTTCTACAACATTCAAGTCTAGTAAAACGCACAGCAGTGTTTAAGCGTAGCAGTAGGACTGGTATTCGAAGCGCATTCCTTTCGAAAACGGCCCAACTACGTCATAAAGGTCAGTTTCAAATGATTACCACTACAATAAAAAATATTTCCTTACCAAATATCTCAATGCGATTTGGGCACGAGTTTTCCCATACTTCTCAGCTAGGGCACCAAATTTGGGATCAGTCTTGATGACATCCTTCCCGATGAACTCGGGCCGGGCTTCAGATATGAGACCCAGGGGAGTGTACGCAACTGGCACCACTGAGTGCTGCTTGCAGAAGTCTACTAGTTTGTGCTGGGTTAGAGTTGGGCTTATCTGCAAAAAAGAATTTTATAACTTTGGATTAGGAAGGGTCAGAAAGTGGACTGATTTATTGTTATCTATACTAATATTATAAAGCTGAAGAGTTTGTTTGTTGAACGCGCTAATCTCAGGAACTACTGGTTCGAATTGAAAAAATCTTTTAGTGTTGGATAGCCCATTTATCGAGGAAAGCCATAGGCTAATAACCAGTGATCGGAGTAGGTAGATTGAATTGGGGTCATTGATCCGCAACGTATATATTAATATGGACATTCCTCCAGAATTGGTTGATTATTTAAAAAAAAAACCGGAACTTTGGTAGGAATTGTATTAAATAAAATGAGCAATATTATATTCTTCATAATTTCTTTAACGGCATACAGTCACGATTTGACACAACCCAACGACCAATCAGAACAAAGGATCATGGGTGGTTCACTCGTTTACTTCGGTTCGTAGAGTGCGCTTCTTTGTTTGTTACTGTGTTGTGAAAACGTTACTGGACTCTGGCTTGTTTACATACTGACTTCTGGAATCTGCTCAAAACCACGATTTGGCTCGAATATACGGACTTAGATTTTTCACTGTTTATTTATTCAACAGATAAATAATAAATTAATTTAGTTTTGATGCCTTCCTTTAAATTTTGAATTGAGTAGTAATAATATCACTACCAACATTAACAATATTTAATTGAATCCGGAAATACCGGAATTACTTTCCAGAAAAATGGCTTATCCATGTTATTCTTTCTGTGTGCATTTATGATACAAGTACCAAAAATCAATCTACCTACTCCGATCACTGCTAATAACATTACGCTGCGACCAATAGGAGCGGAGCATCAATAAAAATGTTATGCAAACAAAGTTGCGTGGGTCAGCTACAATGAGCCTGTAATGCCTCACTGTTTGCAAACGCCTCACTCTATTATTTCTATCAGTCCTTAAATTTTATCACATTTTGGTTATTTCTTACCTCAAACTGATTAATAACAGGCTTAATAGTTGAATTCTTCAGCAACCTCTCCAGTTGCTCCTCATTAAAGTTGGACACTCCAATGGACTTGGCGAGTCCAAGCTTCACAGTCTGTTCCATGCCTCTCCAGGTTTCCAGGTAATCTATACCAGCGTCTTCTCCTTTACCCTAAAAACAAAGTTTTGTTTTTAACACTTTCGGTGCTAAGCACCCAGCATAAAGGGTCGAAACAATAATTCGTTCGTGTGCCCACAAACCGCCTCCCGAATCGTCGTTATATGTAGTTTTAATGACTTGTGCATACAAGTAAAAATGAATTATTAAACTTGTAATTAGGGGCCGTCCTTTAATCACGTGAGGTTTTTAGGCCACTTCTATAGCCGCCCTCCCCCTTGGTGATACGTCGTGAGGTTTCAGGCTACCCCTCCCACCCCCTCCCAGCATCACGTGTATTTGGTATTATTCTATAGTTCTAGAATCATTTTTAACAAAAAAAATAAACGGATTTTTCAATAAAAATCGCTTGCTTGGACATTTTAGACAAAAAAATTGCTTAATCGGGTTTTTAATCCATTATTGGTAAAACGTGTTTCACATGTCACACATTAAATTATTATTTTTAGTCCCACGAAAAAATACGCGTGATTTACCCCATCCCCCCCATCGTGATTTTTTTCTGACCCCTCCCCCCTGTCCAAACCTCACGTGATTAAAGGACGACCCCTTAGCAGAGAAAGTGTTAACTTGAAAGAACAAGAGGGAAGTCGACAATGTTGCAAGTAGCTGTGTAAAAGAAAATTGATGTTGGCAACTTTCACTTTTACTCAGAAAAGTTTCTACAATCATGTTGATTTATAAAAGAAGACAGCACATACAGACTTCACTGTCTTAAATTGCAATTGCCAGTATCAAGAGTTTTAGAGGTGTTTTTTATTTTTATTCATACATACAATTTTAGTATGAAGATGTTAATACTTAGAAATGAGTAATAATTGGTTTGGTAGATACTCTTACTGGCTTACCTATTCAAAATAAAGCAATAATTGTGCAGGGCCTTAAAGAATAAAGAGAAAACAGGAATTGACCTTCAAAATTAATAGAAACCTACATTAACAGAGAATGGCCAATGTACAAGGTATAAATCCACATAGTCCAGCTTGAACCTCGCCAATGACTCCTTCAATGATGACACTACCTCCTCCTCAGCATGGCGGTCATTCCAGACCTGGAAAATAATGATTTGGTAACTTTAATTTTATTTTATTCTCAAGTTATATTGACTACAAAAGAAGTATGGAAGAAGAAGACATGCTGCACCACTTCTGTATAAATTCAGATAAGGACAGGAGACTGATGATATTGGGTACAAAACTAGTAAGATAAACCTTCAATAATTACAAAAACACACTTCTAAATCTTCCAGCAAGCACAAATTTATCAGACAAAAAAAATTGAAGATTACTACAAAAAAACACTGCCTAGAACTAGGGCGATATTGCTACTTATCCCTTATAAGATAGCACAAGTTTTGTTTTGTAGTCTTCTAAAAATAAAAAACAAGTTACCTTAGTAGTAACAAACAGTTGATCTCTAGTTACAGAACCATCTTTGATCTTGTTGTTGATTCCTTCTCCAACTTCTTCTTCGTTACCATAGAAAGATGCTGTGTCTATGTGCTTGTAACCTGCCTCGATGCCCCATTCCACACCCTGTCTGAACTGGCCAGGATCAGCTTTTCTCTGAAAACATTTTTTTTCATATATTTAGTGCTAATAATAGTCATCTAACAGATATGATGATGAGTGGGATGTTATTTATTAGTTGATAAGATAATGGTTAAATTCACTGATAAAATACTCACAGCATAAGTGCCAAGGCCAACCATGGGCATCTCTCGGCCACTCGATAGTTTTACACTTAGAACTTTTGACACCATCTTTCTAAGAAAGATTTTACTGCTCTGAGAAACAAACGGTTTATTGTATAACCTCTAAAAGTTAGGCAAATTGTAATATTCTTATCAGTAAAATCGTGCAAAGGGCAAGTTCAACTCTGTTCAACAAATGATGAAATGACTTCAAAAGTCATAACAAGACAACTGCCAACAGTGCCAACTGGTAAACTAATAACACAAAACCGCAGTGTCGAGAATATCATCTGTACAATGTAAACCTAATCAAATAAAAACTCAACCACAACACTAAATGAATGAAGAAAATCAATGTCAAATTGACTGACGTTTAGTAAACTAACAATTACTATACTCTATGCCAACAAAGTATATGATAGAAATCGCTGGAGATCTAAGATTAATTATAAAATTTTCAATTGATTCATAAAATTAAAATAAACCCAAAATGTCAGCAGAAGAGACTTTTAACAAAGGCGCCGCTGAAGCAATAGTTGGATTTTTAAAATCCAATATATCAAGATCAGCGCAACAAAATATGGACGCCGAATTGAAAACAGATTTTGTTCTTGCTAAGAAAAGGGGTAAAGGACAGAGAAGAAAATCAAAGAAAAAGAAAGTACGTTGTCTTACAAGGGTAGAGAAGAAATCTTTAGGGTTTTATGCAATACCGAGGAAAGGGGTGAAATACAATGATGTCTTGCCTTTAAACAAAATGTGGCTAAAGTATATAAGTGGTGTGCTAGAATTAGATAAACCTGTACCAGATTGTACAAGCAAAGCCTGGGAAACCTTTACTCAAACTCTATTCAAGGCAGACTTTCATGGAAGTATCTTAAATGTAATCAGATCAAAATGCCCAAGCTATGTTGGTAAATCTGGAATTTGTATTATGGATACAAGAAACACTTTTAAAATTGTATCTAAAGACAATGTAACAACCACCATACCTAAAAGAGAGTGTGTGTTTGAAATGTATTTGGGGAAGAGTAAAGTAACTTTGTTTGGTAAACATTTATGTATACGGCCTGCAGAGAGATCCACTAAGAAAATAAAAGGACATCTTCATCCAGATTTATGAAAATATTTTGTTTTATTAATGCAGCCAAACAACTCTTCCTTCCTCTCTAAACAGCTTGGCACAGAATCACCAATCATCCTTTAATTTACAATTACTCATAATAAGGTTGTAATACATCCTTGGTTCTTAAAATCTTTGCATAGATAGCATAATAAAATTCTGGATTGGATTGTTATTTGTAGAGATGGAGTTCAGCCGAACATTCGGTTGGAACATGTGCTGTACCTGAAGTTCGGTTGAATTTCGCGCCTTTAGACGGCAACAAGTTCAATCACGTTTTTTAGGGCTTCATGGATGGATGCTGAAATTTTGTTTGGATGGCAAAATTTCATCAAAATCAGTCCATCGTATAGGAGCAGTCCAGTTACATAGGTACACATGTACAATCACAAGCACCAATATGTAAACACTTAACACCTGTTAACAGTGATTTTCTCCTACTATTCAGATGATTTATATATCTGCCACACTAGCGAAAAGAGCAGTAAGTATGCAAAACATACTAACTGTTCTTACCGCTAGCGCCACAGATATAATTTAGTATTTTCTTCTGATTTCTTTAACTAGCAGTGCATTCAGTTGGCAAAATGCAAGATATAGACTACTAGTCTGTCCTACATTTTGATAAAGGTCTGTTCAACCGAATGTTCTATCCATGAACCGAAATTCGGTAAAAGTTGCCGAGTTTCGGTATTAGGTACCGAATGTGAAACGAATTTCAGTCTATCTCGTTTGTTCGACGCTGAATCGTAAGTAGCGAGTTGATGCTCAGCGTGACTGTAAAACCAGCCATATAGCGAAAATAAGACCTCTTACTGTTTTTGTAAAATTAAAAAAACAAAACATCACGCCTGCAATCCCCAAAGGGATGGCAGAGGTAATTAATTTCACCAGTTAGGGATCGTCCTATAATCACGTGAGGTTTGAACAGGGGGGAGGGGGTGAGAAAAAAACACGATGGGGGGAGAGGGGATAATGTGATTATCACGTGTACTTTTTTCGTGGGACTAAAAAAATCTAATGTGTGACGTGAAATATACGTTTTACCAATAATGAATTTAAAAAAAAACCGAGCGATTTTTTTTTGCTAGAACAGATTCTAGAACTATCTGATGTTTTGAATAATAAAAAATACACGTGATGCTGGGACGGGGAGGGAGGGGCAGCCTGAAACCTCACGACGTATCACCTCGTAGGGGGAGGAGAGGCTATAAAAGTGGCCTAAAAACCTCACGTGATTTAAGTACGGTCCCTTACGTTTATGTGCCGTATAATAAGGGACAAGTCTATTGTCATCAACCGGGCCAAATCCAACTCCGTAGCTACAACAGATAAATTCTTGATGGAGAAACCCAATAACATATTGCCCGACCCGGGAATCGAGTCCAGCACTTCATGCTCAGCAGTCCCGCTTGCGATCACTAGACCAACGAGGCAATTGCTGCATATTAGGTCTAGTATCACCCATTTCAAGGAATGCACCCAATACCAATCATTCTATACAAAAGTAAGAAAACGTGTAGGTACAAAAAACCGGGTTCCAAACTCTGACAACTAAAAGAAAAATGGCAATTTGACAAGCAAGTTCCGTTTATGTCAATTGTGAAATGTCATCTAATCTAAATTGTCATTCGGAGATTAATCAGCCAGCTTACGAATAGTGAAAAAATCGATCTATTTGCGTAAACAAAAATAAAAATCATCTTCCCTAATCGTATTTCAGATTATTTCAATTAAAAAACAATGGCCAACACAAAAGACGAGCCAGTTATTCTCGCGCACGAGTGTTATGTAAAAAAGGATTACGCTGGAGCATTACAACACCTCAATGAATTGGAAACTTTGGTTGGCATAAGTAATAAACGAGTACAGCACAACAAAGCAGTGGTTGAGTTCATGATCAGTGATATGAAAAACGTAGATAAGTTAAAGAAAGCCATTGCACAGTTAACAGGCCTCGCATTTCCAGACATCGACACAAAAGACCTCAGTTCACCTTTCTTGTTATACAATTATGCAGTGTTATTGTACCATTCGAGATACTACTATCAATGTACTGTGCTCCTAGAGAGATTGCTTGGTTGTAAGAATGTCAAAGACAACAAATTATTACAGCAAATTGTCCTACTGTTGCTAGAGGCTTCACTGTGCAGAAGAACCTATGAGAAAACATTGGACATAGCTAAGACACATGGTGACCCTCTAAAAACCAACAATGAAGTGAGTGACCTGTTTGAAAGGCTTGTCAGTAGAGCTCAGTTGTTATTAGGACAGAAAGTAAAGTTAAATCTCAAACCAGACTCAATAGAGAATGTATTTATTATAGCTCAACAGCAATATCTCAATGGTGATGTCAAAGAAGCAGCAACCACATTAGGTCAATACAAAACACTCAAATATAATTATGATTTAAAAACTCAGGGAGAAGATATATGGGCAGCCATCAATAATAACCTTGGAGTCATATATTTATCAATAAAGAAACCATTTTTAGCATCAAAATATTTCCAACATGCAGTCAAGGAACACTTTAAAGCAATGGAATGTGAGGATAGTGAAAAGTTAATAGCATGTAGAGACAGACCTCTGTATGTGTTTAACTTGGGGTTAGCATTACTTGCCGCTAACAACTCCGAAGGTGCCTTTGAGTGTTTAGTAGAGGCAGCTCGGCACTACCCCAACAATCCTCGCATTTGGCTGCACTTAGCAGAATGTTGTGTGAAAAAGTGTTGCAGTGAAGAAGCACAACAGTACACTGTAAAGAAGCTTGGCAGTGGGCCGCACACACGCATCTTGTTGTCAAAGGAAGGCAAAGACAAGTATTCAACATCAGGAGAATCATTCGCCATCCCATCATTGTCATTAGAATTTGCTGCATTATGTTTAAGAAATGCAATAACGTTACTGCCGAATCAGGAAGCCCCAGCTGATGTTACTGCACCAATTATTCAAGCACCTCCAGGTCCACCCATCAACTGGCAACAGAGGTGTGAACTGAAGAACTCCACATTTGTGCTCCAGAGTTATGTGCTACTACATTTACAGGACCCATTGTCAGCTTTGATGAGTGCAAATGAGTTGTTAAGTCAGACAGAGGCATCTAGTAGCCACAAAGCATGGGCACACATTTATGCAGCTGAAGCTCTTATAAATCTGGACCGAATAGCAGATGCAGTGGAACATTTACATCCACCTATGATCCATGACCTCGTGTCAGTGTTGCCATATCAAATGAGAGATATGATAGCAGTCAGTGTGTGGGCAAAGGCAGCTGTTTGTCATATTTTGAGAGGTGATTTGGTCACTGCCAGAAAGATACTTTTGCAAATAAATTCGCCAAGAGTTTTGCCATTGCAAATGTATTTAGAAATATGTACAGGGAATATAGATAACTGTCACACATTACTAAGAAAACTTAGGTTTACTAGCTTATCACAGTGAATTGTTAACTTTATAATAAAATGTTTATATTACTTATACTGAATCTAAAACTGGTTTTGTATTTAAATTCCCAAAATTGTAAACACTATTTTGTATTATACAGGGTTACTGCTAATTTGACGTGTTCCTTGCAGGACGTCATAGTAGGGTTAAAATGAAACAAATTAACCCACCAAATGCTCTAGCGAAATTCAGTAGTTTTTGAGTTAGTTAGATTTTTAGTTTTTTATTATTTAAAACCAATTTAAAAATGATTTACGCCGCGACTGTACTGACGTTTGAGTTTCTATCACAGACTTTTGTTAACAATTAAAAGTTCAGAAATGCCTAAAACTCTGGAAAAGATAACTAATCAAACATAAAATTGTTTGTAATTGTTGCTATCACTTCATAAAAATTTTGTCAAGTGCAAAAAAAAATAACAATTTACTAGGCAAATATCCTTGTCTTATCAGCTATCTAAAAAGGTAAGTATGAAACTTAATACAAAGTCACGGACTGCATTATGAAAATTGTTTTTGATTTAGTAAAGGAAGGCATGCATCTCATAAAAAAGGTGATTATTCGGAAAATCCAATAAAAAAAATTTAAAACTTTAATTACACACGTTTTGTTCGATGTGCAGACTTTGGTTTCGAATATATGTTCTGATTCGCTTCCTTACTTCGGTTTTTGTGATTCTTGCCATCATCTGGTCCATCGCATGTTACTCTCTCCTTAGTTCTTCAATTGAATTTACTGGGGTCACATAAACTAGGTCTTTCAGGGCTTCGTGCAGGCTAAGGAATCGGCACACCGCGCCCTATCCATCCGTTTGGATAATTTTCAGGGCAACGATCACATCGAGAATCACAAAACCGAAGTAAGCGAGCGAAGCGAATAAGAACATGTCTTCGAAACCGAGGGCTGCACATCGAGCAAAACGTGTGCTACGGCATCAAATTTTTTTTTATTAGCCTTCTATGTCCCACTGCTGAGCAAAGGCCTCCCCCATATCCTTCTAGGTACTCTTCTCCTGCGCCACCTCTAACCAGCCTCCGTGATGTGTGTCAAGATCTTCTCGCCATCTCTTTCTAGGCCGGCCTCGGCAGCGCCGTCCATTCTCAGGCACCCATCGTGTTGAGACCTTTGCCCAGCATTTTTGCTTACGTCTGCAATTCCTGTTTTTAAGCTTGTTCCGTATTTTATCTGTTCTTTTTACACCCAGAATGCTGCGCTCCATTGCTCTTTGGCAGACCCCAAGGCGGAAATTTTGCGATTTGGTGAGTGACCAGGGTCTGAGCACCGTAGGTTAGGACGGACAGGATTCACCCATCGATGAGTTTTCGCTTCAAGGAGATCGGCAGTTCTCCTTTCATTAGCGTCTTCATGGACCAGTAGCTTTTCCAAGCGTTGTCGATTCGGCGATCGATTTCCTTTTCCTGCCTGTTTTCGAAAGAAACTAACTGGCCCAAGTAGATGTACTCATCGCCATAGTGTATTTCCTGCCCATCTACCACGATCCTACGTTTTGTGCTATTCTTCATAGTTTTAGACCGATTCATCGCGAATCCCACCTTGAAGCTAGCCGTTCTCAGGTCTTGGAGCATGCTTTGTAGTTCGAGAGCTATAGGAGCAAAAAGGACAATGTCATCGGCAAATCTGAGGTTATTCAACCTCTTACTGCCTACTTCAACGCCCTTGGTCTCCCATGAGACTGCCAGTGTCTGAAATATCTCCTGAAGTGTGTTCGTAAACAATTTGGGAGAGAGTGGGTCACCCTGTTTAACACCCCTTTGTATTCCAAAACAAGGTCCTGCAGAATTTAGTTTAATATTGGCGGAGCTATTGTAGTATATGTTTCTGAGAACATCGATATTGTGTTTCAAGTTCCTGCTTTTGCAAGGATCTGAATATTTCGGGGTGTTTTACCTACGCTTTCGAATGCCTTTGTATAATCTACGAAGGCCAAATATAGTGGTTTGTTCAATTTTTTTAGAAAAATCCGCCGATTTTTCTAAAATCTGGTTTATGGTCTGAAGGTGAGCAGTTGTGGAAAAACAATTGCGAAATCCGGCTTGTTCTGGTGGCTGATGTTTGTCCAGCTTTTCGTCAATACGATTATGTATGACTTTAATAAATGCTTTGTAGATGTGTGATGTTAGGCTGATTGGACGGTAATTGCCGATATCGTTTTTATCGCGTTTTTTATGCAGTAGTATTATATTGGACTGGCACATTGTTTTGGGAACTTTTCCCGATTGCAGAATGGTGTTGAACAGGTTTGTAAGGTAAGGCAATAAGGTAGTGGAGCCGATTTTGAGTGCTTCGGTGGAAATTCCATCCTCCCCGGGACATTTATCGTAGCGCATGGTAGTAAGCGCTCTGTGCGCTTCATACCCAGTTCTTGGCAAAATGGAATCTGAGTCAACTATGGTAATCATTTAAATTTCAGTACAGTCGCGCCATAAATCATTTTTAAATTGGCATCAAATGATTTAATCTGGGATTTTTCATAAAAAACTAAAATCGATTTAACTCAAAAACTAATGAATTTCGCTAGAACATTTGGTGGCTTAATTTGTTTCATTTTAATCCTATTATGACGAAGGAATACCTACGTCGAGTTACCAGTAACCGTGTATAAGTAGTTTGTATCAGACAAATAACTTGGGATAAGGACAGTAGAAATCAAAGCTTATAGATAAGTTTTTGGGGTTGGTGAGACCTATGCCCAGCAGTGGCACAGAACCCTTTAGATTCCCTAAACCACTGAACCGATTTTGATGAAATTGTGCAGATGTTCTACATACGCCATCCAGCAAAAGTTCTGAAATAAAAGGCATTGCAACGCACGCCGGGCACAAGTAGTAGCTAATAAAAAAAGAGCAGGAGAGTGATGATGATGATAGTTCATAGGAGGCAGAAGGCTTAAAGAATCTAAAATAAAAATATCATTAAATGTTTAAAATTTGCAGTTTTGACTGCAAATTTTAAACATTTAATAATATCACGCCTGTATTCCGTAAGATTAGCATATTCTACAAACGTGTGAGTGATACATTATCGCACAACAAATTGCATTCTTTTGATTCGATGAAAAACCAGCAGTCATAGGATTTGCCTTATCAAGCCAAACCAAATAGTCGAGTGCAATTAAACAACAAGGTGCAACGAAGTTTACAGTGGTCGGATTTTCATGGGACTTTTTTTGTTGATTTCATAAAGGTGTTGAGATGAAAGTACAAAAAAGTCAATGAAACAAACAATAGTCACCGACTTCCGAAAGTAAAGTTAATTTCCACTTTTTTTTGTTTTTTTTGGAAGTTGGTTTTTTTTTGCAAAAAAGTTTTTGATTTATTCACTCAAGAAGTCGAGACCAAGCCGAAAGATTCTTTTTGGCATTTAGCACAGAAACAAAGAAAGATAAAA
This sequence comes from Standfussiana lucernea, assembly GCA_964057025.1. Taxonomy (NCBI): domain Eukaryota; kingdom Metazoa; phylum Arthropoda; class Insecta; order Lepidoptera; family Noctuidae; genus Standfussiana; species Standfussiana lucernea. Next base: position 12,265,391 of record OZ059805.1, read on the forward strand.
GTTTATTGGCACACGCCACCAGTACACAATATACAATATAAAAAAGCAAATATAAAATAAAACATAAAACTAAACAAGAAATATTGTGTGACTCACGGCTGCGCCAAATAGGCCCAGTTCAGCAAAATACCGGACAACTAATGCCCGACGCTGGTTTTCAACTGAACCTAAATGGTGAGTGTGCGGATAGTCAATAGGATTCAATAATTATATTTTTAAAAATATTGTGTAACATATGATAATATTATGTAGTGTGTATTATGAAAATAAAATAATGGTATCGGCGAAACAACAACTAGAAGACTATTTAAATACCGGTATCAAGCAGTTTTCAACACACCATCGGTAGTCCATGGCATCACACTGCGCCGCACGCAGCCGAGCATAGCAAAGCATAATCAGCGTATGATGTCCCCACAGCTGGTACACAGACCTCCAGTCTATGAAAGGGAGTGGGCTGTGATCCAACACGCGTGGCTAGTGTAGGTTGGTAGATGTCACATGTCTTCGAATTTTTGGTTCTGGATTTTTGGTTTACTCACGATGTTTTCCGTCACCGTTTTGGCCTCCGTTTTGGCGCTAGAATGCCCTTAACCTACCCTTAACATAAATGCACGCGCGTGCCCTCCACGCCAAGCCACAATTTCACCGCGTACAAAATAAATATCTTCAAAAAGAATAGGGATTCTTAAATTTTATCGAAAAACAATATTGTGAAAGAGACAAGACAAGAGCTTAAATATTTAAGGTATACAAATAAAACACACAAAAGTAATGATTTAATTGTTTATTTCGTGTTACAGTGCATCGCCTTTTTTGTCACATATTTGTGTCGTTGGCGTACAGAGCACTTGGTTGCTTGTCACGTATAGGCGACAATAGCGTTCAAACGGTTAATTTCCAGTTTGCAAGACCACCAGCTATTATGGAGAGGTATGTGCGGTCTGTGTCGTCCAATTTTATCTATTTATCTCACCACTAAGATACGAGATACATCAAATAGAGTGTACAGTGTACCGATCTCTTAAAGGTGAGCACATCATGCTCCACTTATTTGTAGTTGAGTGCCCACACAAAATCAGATGTACTATCCAATCACTCACCGAACATAATTCTGGTTTTTTAATATAAAAATACAATTAAAATTAAATTTACATGCCAGCCTTAACACCAATGATGAAATGGAAAGCATATTTCTTCATCATCTTCCTGCCCTTGCTCCATTCTACTTGGGGTCAGCGCAACACGTTTTCTTCTTCCATTCTCCCCTGTCAGACCTCACGGAAAGCATATTCATCCTATAACAAAATACATACGAAATTTTCGAGGCCATCAGGTGGCTTAAAACTATAGCTTAAAGTATGAAAGGAAAAACCACCCCCACCACCACCATTAAAAGCTTAAAACCTCCGCGAGTATTGATTTAATGTTCCATAAGGCCTAAGGGGGAATCTTGAACCGTAAATACGCAACAAAAACCTGCTTAAGCTAATACTAGCAGACAGTACTGACAGGCGGTACTGATAGGCGGTATGAAAGTCGGTACTGACCGGCGGTACTGACAGGCCGTATTGACAGGCCTTACTGACAAGCGGTACCGACAGGCCTTACTGACATGCGGTAATGACAGGCGGTTTTGACAGGCAGAACTGAGAGGCGGAACTGACAGGCGGTACTGACATGCGGTACTGACATGCGGTACTGACATGCGGTACTGACAGGCGGAACTGACCTGCGGTACTGAAAGTCCGTATTGACAGTCCGTACTGACAGTCCGTTCTGTCAGGCTGTACTGACAGTCCGTTATGACAGGCTGTACCGACAGTCCGTCCGTATCGACAGTCCGTACTGACAGACTGTACCGACAGGCGGTACTGACAGTCCGTTCTGTCAGGCCGTACCGACAGGCGGTACTGACAGTCCGTATTGACAGGCCTTACTGACAGTTTGTACTGACAGGCCTTACAGAAAGTCAGTACTGACAGGCTGCACCGACAGGTGGTAATGACAGTCCGTATTGACAGTCCGTACTGACAGTCCGTTCTGTCAGGCTGTACCGACAGGCGGTACTGACAGTTCGTATTGACAGTCGATACTGACAGGCTATACTGAAAGGCCTTACTGACAGTCCGTATTGACAGTCTGTACCGACAGGCCTTATTGACAGTCCGTACTGACAGGCGGTACTGACAGTCCGTTCTGTCAGTCCATACTGACTACACTTTTCTAAAACACCCTCGCTTTTTAACCGACTTCAAAAAAAGGAGGAGGTTCTCAATTCGGTTGTATGTTTTTTTTTGTGTTTGTTATCTCATATCTTCGTCATTTATGAACCGATTTGAAAAATTCTTCTTTTATCTTAATGGATCTACTTTCAGATTGGTCCCATAGAAATTTCATTGAAATCGGTTCAGCAGTTTGGTTTTGAAATCAAAATAGCTGCAAAAAATATATCATCCAAGTAAAAGAAAAAGTCAATGAAACAAACAATAGTCACCGACTTCCGAAAGTAAAGTTATTTCCCACTTTTTTTTTGTGTTTTTTTGGAAGTCGGTTTTTTTTTTGCAAAAAAGTTTTTATTTTACCCTTTTTAGTTATCGCATCACACACCACAAATCCTTGTCAAGTATCAATTTCGCAATTTCTTTTACTTGGATGATATATTTTTTGCAGCTATTTTGATTTCAAAACCAAACTGCTGAACCGATTTCAATGAAATTTCTATGGGACCAATCTGAAAGTAGATCCATTAAGATTACGTTTTTTTTTTGCAAAAAAAGTTTTTTGTTCATTGTTTTCGATGAAATGCATACCTACTTCAAGTATTTTTTCCCGATGAAAACTGTACCGATTCAGATTAAGGGACAACTTTCAACATCAACGGAAATGATATTCTGACTGAGTCTCAAGATTGGTAACTATCTTAATTATTGAGGTTGATTTCTGTTCACGTTTAGTTTCAATAATTGTACAAAATTAATAAATTGTTTTTTTTTTACCTTGTCTGTTCTAACTATTAAAGCCGGTATGTAAATTAAATAAGCTTCCATACTTACTTACGGCGTTCAAACGAAGATAAGGAGATTACCTTTATTTTTTAAACAATAAAAATCGTGCACTTTTTTTTTAAAACAGAAACAGTAAATGAATTAGATAGTTGTTTTACTTTATTAATTTTAGTTGTACTTAAGTAATGTTTCGACATTCGGAACAAATGTTCCGAAAACGAATGTTGTCGTAAGGAAAATCTCCACTTTTCGTTTTTGTTCCTTGAACTTTAGGCACATTAGCTCTCATTAGCCTATTCCAATCACTGGTTAATAGTTGGGAACAATTGTTTTAAAAGAATCTATTAACTATGAATGTTTGAAGAGAAAAAGAAACCACAAAAATATTTTATCATTTAAAGCGAAGTAACGCCATTTAGTAATAGCATAATTAAATGTTGTTAGTCAATAACTGTTTTTACGCTAGATGGCGTCATTTCTCGCGTTACACGATTTTGTTTCTGTACTGTCCATATGGACTTTTGCAGCCCACTGTATGTGTGAACTAGCAGGGAAATCAAGGCCAGGACTTCAAAATATGAGCCCCGAAACCACTTCATAAGGCTGACTAACATACAGTACCACCACAGGTGGAATAGGCAACTCACAAAAAGTCAAAGTCGTGTCGAGTAAGGCTAACCTGGATATAATATTGGCCTGCTGCAGTGATATTTTTCTAGTGAACGAGGAAGTCACAAGATCATAATAAACAGTTGCTGGAAAATTAAGCAAATGAAGAATGATTTCTACTACTTGCTACCATTTACCCACAATGTTATTTTCTTTAGGCAACATTTTTTGCGCATAAAAATAACGCTTGTCAATACTAGTCAATAGAAACTTACGATCTAATAAAAAAAATACTATAATCAATGTAAATATTATGACTACAACTGAGCATGAAATTAAAAACCGTTTCCAACAGCATGAAATTAAAAAACAGTGAAAGTTTCTACTTATCCTTCTAAAAACAACATGCTAACGAAATCAAAACACAAAGTGGGCAGGTGCCAATAATCGCGAATCAAAAAACATGAATCAAAAAAATGTTTATACTAAGAAGAATTGAGTTCAAATTAGCAGTCATGTCGCGAAGATCGATATTTTTTCTTGCGGCTGCGGTGGTGATGTTATATTTCTCGATAATTCTGTTTATGTTGAGCCCTTTGCGTGGTACGCGGGGTGGTTACTACGCGGGCGGATATATGAATAACTTCGCGTTTCGTCATGCGCCGCCTCTGAACTGGTGCAGCGAGCTGCGGTGGCGGTCGCCGCCGTCACCGGACGTGGTCGCGCTGGTGTCGTTCCCTGGGAGTGGCAACACGTGGCTCAGATACCTGCTGCAACAAGTTACAGGTAAATATTACTAGAAGTTATGTCAGGTGAGTTATCTTTTCGTACAATATATAAACATATAAATTATTCTGTATTTTCAATGGCCTAGTCACTTAGTGCTTACTATTGCGCTATAAAGGAACTGCCCCTAAAATGAACTTCTAAATGGTTAGCGATTTTGAGGCGACTTATCCTGAAATCTAATGCGTACATGGCTCATCCAGTGAACATAGACTTCTGAGCTTGCAAACAATATCTAGTTGCAAAAATGGCCCCATATATGAACTTAGCTTAGTCAAGAGCAGACGGGTGAGGTATATCTATCACTATCTTCCCAAAATTACTTGGATAGTTATTGTTATGGCTTCTATCTTTAATTCTTACAGTTTATAAAGCTTAATGATTTTTACACCCTGTTAAATATTTCCAGGTGTATTAACCGGTTCTATATACATGGATTATGGCCTAAGAGTACATGGCTTCCCCGCAGAGAATGTAACAGACGGTTCAGTGCTTGTAGTCAAGACGCATGACGTGCCAAGTAGGTTCCACAAGTACCGATCTGCTATACTACTCATTCGGAACCCAAGGGATGCTATATTGGTAAACAAGGAGGTTTTATGTCACAAGCATATGTTAGATATTAGTTCTGAACTTTTTTTCTACCAAATTAATTAGAGAAATTATTAATAATATTAAATTGTATATAAGGCCTTGTAGTTTTATGTAAATTATTATGACCTTATCTCAAGGTGTTAGTTATTAGCAGATCAATTGAGAGTTACAAATATGTACTTTGTGTTTTAGATGAATAGTGTGTGAGGAATGTATTGAATGTGTAAAGACCAAAGAAAGGCTCAAAAGACCAATAGTCACAATAAAGTGAATGTGTTCCTCACGGCTGCTCTAAATAGGCCCAAGTCGGCCAGAAACAGCCAGACATCTAGTGCCTGATGCTGGTTTTCAAATAGACCTAACTAGGCAACAATTTCATTTGTTGACTACCTTAAACTTAATCATGCAAGCTGAATGGCTGGTTGAATTTTTATGAATCAATTTCTGTTTTGTTTGAATAATCCTTATAACAAACGGTATGATTTATCTCCATTGCATTGATGATTTCAATAACATGCAGTCATATTTTTTTGAATAATGATGTTTTGTAAATTAAAGGTCATTGGGCAAAATCTGACCCAGTTAACGAAAGTTTTCCTACAAAAACCAAATTAGTTTTTAATTGTTAAGTATTCACCCACATTTAATTTTATGTAGTTATTTCTTTTTTAAACAATGGGAATGAAATGTAAAATATGAATAAAAAATTGGTGTTCAGTGATCTATAAATGTGTACATAAAACAATTTCAGTGAAGCATTCTGTTAAATAAACAAAAGAAACGTTTGCGCGCTAAAAGTTCGCGGTCAGTGGCATGCATATGCCGTCTCACTCGCACTTCGACAAGTAGAAACCGGTTTCGTAGTTGCGCGCGCGTCGTGCAGAACCTAGCATCGACGACGCACGCAGTCTTTCGTCATTTATCGTTGTGATCTGTGTGTTACTTGAGTTTCTATTGTTTTTATCGATTACTTTGGCGTGTTTATTGGGTTTTGGTTTGCATTTGGATTGGATTTAGTTGATAATATGGAAAGACAAAATAGTTGTGTTTCATGTAGCCGATCTGTGCTGCGGCGCAGAAAACACAGCCTCACAGAACTTTTTCTTGAAAGGTTCCGAAATCACGCCGAGTTATTATTACAGGAAATAACACCACGTGAGGTGAGTACCTTACCAGATTTGTTTTATTATTGTTCCATTTGTGCAATCATGCCGGCGGTGGCTTTGATAATAAATCATTTATTCTCAAGCATCATTTATCCAATTATCATAAATAGACTTATACAGCAAGTATATAGAAGAGTTACAGCCGTATTCACAAACAAGAAGCTGGGAACTGTGTGTTGCTTAATGTAGGTAGCTGGCTACCTTACCTATGCATTCATTTTAAGGGTCTCATAGTGCCGTTCGCCACTCAAGTATTGTGTAATTATACATTTTTGAGACTAGTGTAGACACACAGGCCGCAGACGCGCACACTGTGAGACCTCATAGTAATGTTTGTGAATACGGGTGTAAGTCTTTATAAAATGACCCAATGGGATTGATAAAGTACTATGAGTTAATATTATTCCTTTTTTTTTCAGATTCCTTTTGATGGTTCACGATCTATATGCCATGCTTGTTGGGTGAGATTGGGTTCCACTCTGAGAAATCAGCCTAGGGGAAATCAGTCACTTCAACTAGTTCATGTCGAACCACCTCAACAAGTACAAGATCAACTCCCCCCACGAGTAGAAGATGCTGGTGAGGAAGAACAGAATGTGAGTCAACAAGTGAATCCTGGTTTCATTTCCCTACAAGGATATTCTCGTACTCCAAATACAGCTAGACGATGCATATTCCAAAACTGCAGGAATATGGCTACGCACATAGTGCCATTGTATGTTAAATTCCATTTATTGCATACAAATAATTTTTATATACCTCCACTTGCCCGTGTTTGTCATTCACATTTACAAAGAAATGATTGGGAGGAACTGAATACTCAGAGGATTATGAATGAATTCAATAGTAGTCATGTACTGGATATTATCCATTTGTACAAATGGGGCTTGGAACGAAGGAACCAACTGGATTTTGAAAATATTAATTCAGTTGACGATAATGAACTGCATTTTTGGACAGGAGTAACTAAACATCAATTCAACACTGTCCTACAACTAACACCGTCTCTTCATAACAGAACTGATAGTCCTGCCGTGGCTTTAGGTATTTATCTGACAAAAATAAGGACTTGTGAACCGGATGAACGGTTGGCTACGAAATTCCAAATGTCCAGAAGAACGTTGGAGAGAAAGATAAGATTAGCAAGAGAATGTTTAACTGATGATTTCGTTCCGCGTTTTCTGGGCTTAAATCATATGACCAGAGAAGAGGTGGTTGCTCGAAATCTTTCCATCCCGGCTCATATTTTCGGGGGCGACCACGAATCAGCCATTTTGGTGTTCGATGGCACATATCTATATGTGCAAAAGAGCTCCAATTTTTTATTCCAGAGAATAACATATAGCCTACATAAATTCAGGAACTTAGTAAAACCTTTTTTGATTGTTTGCTCAGATGGCTACATTTTAGATGTTTTAGGGCCATATGCAGCAACAACATCGGATGCGACAATTATGCGTAACCTAATGGATGAAGAAAACTCTACTTGGCATTGGTTTCTACGGACTAACGATGTCTTTATACTAGACCGTGGCTTCCGAGACTCAATCCACTCTATACAAGAATATGGCTATAATCCCCATATGCCACCATCCAGCTTCAGAGGAGAACAACTAACAACAGACGATGCAAATAAGTCGAGACTTATCACAATGACCCGATGGGTGGTCGAAACTATGAATGGTCGTTTTAAAAAAGATTTTAAAATATTTCGGCACACCTATTTTAATATTTCCTTACCAAACATGATGGCAGATTTTAAAATTACCGCAGCGCTCATCAACGCTACTCGGCGTCCATACGAGAACAGCATATACGCTGAGCAATTCATAAATATTATTAATGAAAATGTAAATAGAAGAAATGAGTTGGCGGATTATGTGAGCGAGCACAATCTAAGTAGGCAAAGAGTAGCCTTTATTTCAATTGACGCAAGTAATGCAGCTTTGGATAACTTCCCACAACTAACTTTTGAAGATTTGATTCTATTTACGTTGGGCACCTATCATTTACGGATCGCTAAATCATATGTTCACGAACACTTGCGACCAAATGGTCTGTACATTGTTGAACTATACCGGCACCGTGAATTGGTTAACAACAAAATATTAATACGAGGAAGAATGCAGTCGCGACATATCAGGAGTAAAAAATACTATATTTACATATTGGTGAACCCAACAAGACAGGGTAGAGATGGTATCAAAGATTACTACTGCTCTTGTATCCACGGCCGCCGCACCATTGGATGCTGCGCGCATATAGCTAGCGTAGTATATTTTTTGTCTTGGGCCAGACATCAAGAGCAAATAGATTCGCCTGCGGGGTTTTTAGATGATACAATTATTCCTGTAGACATTGATCATGTCGAATAAAACTTAAAAACTTTTAAATACTTTTTTTATTTTAACCCATTTTATTTTTTTAATCGTGTTTATTATCAAGAAAACCAATACAAATGTGCTAAGCCTTGTTATATTAAGCTTAACATTTTATTTTAATATTTTTTAGTTTTTGTATTATTTTTGTTTTTTCCCATTATCTGCATTAATGCGACATATATATTCGTAAACTAGAGACGTTTAACTAAACATCCTACCCAATTTGTTTCCTGTAGGCCGTGGGTATAGGTTCCATACTAAGTTGCCCAATAACCTTTGTTAGTGGTTTTGTGCCTGATTGCTGGCGTTAAGTGATTGTTTAAAAAAGTTATAAATAACAATGACAGTAGTCAGTTAGTTTGGTTGATGACAGGGCAGCCATCCATGGGTTATGATGATTGCAAGGGATGGCTCAATGATGTAATTGCAGTACCTCCTATTGGTTCTTTGAAATTCTCGATCTATCTCAAAATACCACACATAATAATTTACATAATTTCTGTTATTCTTATCTGCCCATTAATAATTTTTAAAGCTTTTTTTATGTTTTGTGTATATTTTCAGTTTGTGTGTTGCCGCAGTTTGAATGAAACACCTTGTTTTTAACAATTCTAGTTGCACTCACACTTACTCACTCTCATATTGCTTCATGTGCTCTTACCAGACCTACCAGGGCAACATGGCTGCAGATGAGGTTCTGTATTTTTGTTTTGCTTTCTTAATTCTGACTGTTTTTGGATATGTAGAATATCAATGTATCTATTTGATTATTGTTTTCCATTCAATTCAAATACACATTTACATTTTAATTTCTATTAAAAAGTAATGCAGTAGAGAAATCTAAACATTCATATTAAAATAGTGTTGACATGTTTTCAGGCCGATTTCCATAGACTGCACAGAGGGCATATAGGAACGGCGCCAAAATCTGCATTCAAAAAGCAATCTCCGGACCATAAGAAATTAGGTACCGTATCTAATCACAAAGTATTAGGTGTATTCAAAATGTTTGATATCGGCTTAATATTAGGCATTTGCACGACATTGTATCAGCATCATAATTTTCCTGCCCTTGTCCCATTCTACTTGGGGTTGGGTTTTCTTCTTCCATTCTCCCTTGTCAGACGTCACGGCATCATTCCTCACACAATCTATTCATCATTACCAGTCTTATTAAAATTTTTGAAAAGTCCTATTTAGTAGAAGATACAAAATTTTCAAACTACATTCACCCAAATTTAAAAGTTGCGTCGTATCCAAGCGGGAAATACGAGTTAATGTAAGACGTAAGCAATGTAAACTATATTGCACGAATCTCACACCCGCCTAGACGCGTTAATTGACTGATGGCCAAAAACTATTTTTATCATGATTGTTTAAAAACTGTTTTGTAAAGCGCCTAGTTTACGTGAGAATAATCGTTAGGCTGCACGCAATATCCTGCATTATACAATGTAAATAGCAATTGTGGTTTCAATGAAATGCTTGAGATGACTAACCACCCTGTATATTATTTACATAAATTAGCTAGAGTTATGACGTACAGAGATACAAGACTTTTTCCGACTTTGTTGACGATATTCGTCAAGTCGAAAAAGTCTTGTATCTTGAGAGCTTCCATAGCGTGCGCTGCGATAATAGTTAGAAAATAATGTATAGCTGAATTTTCCTCACACAAAGTTCTAAAAAAAAATCCGCGAGAGCATATGTTTATCTTTAAAGGTTGACACTCAATAACCACTTTATGCTTTTCTAGTCTAAACTATTTGCGACGGTGTTTTTATCGACATATAATGTAGTATTCATTCATCCTTATCAAAATAAATATGTTAGTCTTCTTTATCATGTGGTTAATGCTTAAACCTGGTGTAACCTGGTGTCAGAGTGTTTATGCCGCCCATGGGCCTCTGACTTGGCTTTACATCCGTCGAAAAATATCTCTCAGCTATGCTGGTTTCCTCACGATGATTTCCTTCACCGAAGCTAGTGATAATTATACAATAAGCCCATGATTCCGAAAAATCAGAGGTGCGTGTCTTCGGTTCGAACTCGAGACCTATGCTTGGCAGTCCAACGGTCACACCACTAGGCTATCACTGCTCATATCTCTATAATATAGCTTTAGGCCTTAGATATTACTTTCGTCATTTAGGTATCATTTATAATGAATCGAGTAATGTTTTAACGTGAGCTCGTCATCAATACAATAATCTCCTGCACCTATTTACTTTGTGTCATTAAGTTACATAACAACTTTCTTACCCTACTGCCAGCGGTTCATGGTGTCTCTTCTTATAGTCCATGACCATACTGAGCACGTTGTTCCTCACCTTCTCCAACGATCTGTACACATCGGCTGTTAACGGCTCGAAGTCTTGGTGCTTTTACCGTATTCACACAAACTCACAAAAATCGCCCTCTCTTTTTAATATTAGTATAGATTTCGTCCAACTGGTTAAGTGTGCAGAAATCCACAGGAACCGAGAACCATAGGACCGATTTGTGTTGCGATGATTAATGGGAGGAGACGTAGGTACGTCCATCAGCTGACATCTTTCGACTGATTGATATACTTAATTAAATTTATTCTTTGGCAGACCACAGCAAGACGACTCGGTTGAAAGCAGCGCTCCCGCCAAGTAGGTACCACAGGTCCTACGTACTCTCTCAATAACTTGCAAATAGAAAAACATCACAACTGGATGCTGTCTAAGTTAACATATTAATTTACATTTTCTTCCATTCAATTAAATATCACTACATATACTACTCAAAACAGAATAAGGGCCACGAGGTATTTTGTCTGTACCATGAAAATAATAAAACCAATATATATTTTTTTGTCTCCATAACGAAAACTAATGTTGTTTTTACCATGTAGACCAATACATTTATTCAAATAATAATTATTAAAAAGTTTATTTGCTTTTGAAAGAAAAAACACATTTTAGGTTAAAAATAAAAACAATGTAAAGTTACTGAAAACAAAAGAAAATACTCCATGCTCATCTTTTAGTAACGGGTATGCCCCCTCGTTTAGCTACGCACTCCTGAAGCCTGGAGTGCATGCTCTCAATCAAATGCCTGACATTTTCCATTGGAATCTCTTCCCAGGCCCTTTTAACAGCGTTGATGAGTTGCTGTTGGTTGTGGATTTCCTGATCACCGTCTCTAACTCTTCGTTTCAACTGATCCCACATGTGCTCTATTGGATTTAAGTCCGGACTGTTCGTCGGCCACGACAAGACTTGAATTTGAGAGGCTTCCAGTACAAACCGAGTCGCTTGAGCCGTGTGTGCACGAGCATTGTCTTGCATCAAGATGAATCCAGAACCCGCTCGCTGTGCAAATGGGATCACATGTGGTCTGACAACTTCCTCAATATACCGCTGAGCAGTAACAGTACCCTCATTTAAAATAGCGAGCTCAGTTTTGCCGTGTAAGCTTATCCCGCCCCAAATCATTACATTTGGACCACCAAAACGATCGACTTCATGGATGCAGGCTTCTGAAAATCTCTCGCCGCGTCTTCTCCATACTGTAATACGCCAATCGTCGTTAAAAAAATTAACTTTGCATTCGTCTGTGAAGAGCACCATGCCCCATTGGTTTATGTCCCAGTCCAAATGTTGACGGGAAAATCTTAAACGATTTGCACGATGATTTCTGGTTAATGGAACACGAACAACTCGCCTTCTTGATGCCTGCTGGTCTTCATGCAATCGACTACGAATAGTTTGGTCACTGACACGAGTACCCGTTGTCAGCCGTAAACGATTTTGCAGCTTGCGGGCCGTCGTTGTGCGATCTCGGCGCGCACTTAATCGAATGTAACGATCCTCTTGAGCTGTTGTAATGCGAACTCTGCCCGAACCAGGTCTTCTTCTAACACTACCGGTCTCATGGAAACGATTCCATAGATTTTGAATAGCTCTTCGAGAAAATCCCAATTGCAAACCCACAGATCGCTGCGAATGACCTTCTTCAATCATTGTAACGGCTCTGGTTGCTGTCAGCGAGTCCATATGACGCCTGCGTGCTTGTGGCATATTGCAAAAGACGTTTCTGACTCGAGATATCAATGAACTCTGATAATTTCTAATAAACCAAGAAGCTAAGGAAAGCAAAACGTCAAAGAAAATGGAATCAAAATCTTCAAAAAGAATTTTAAATCAAATTTTATTTAAAATTGTTGCCAGCATTAGATGAATACTACAATATTAAAAAGTTTAGGTATCAAAGAGTTTGTATACTCAATATTTTACTACTTTCAATATGTAAATGTTTACTAAATTACACCAAAATGTAAAAATACCTCGTGGCCCTTATTCTGTTTTGAGTAGTATATCAAACAAAGTCCCCCACCGCGTCTGTCTGTGTGTCTGTTCGCGATAAACTCAAAAACGACTGAACGGATTTTCATGCGGTTTTCACCAATAGATAGAGTGATTCATGAGGAAGGTTTAGGTATACAATTTGTCAAGGTTTTACGTAAAATGTTGAAATATGACGATAATTATTGGAAGGCTCGGAAAAAGTCAAGCCGCCTAATATGCTCTACTACCCGTGCGAAGCCGGGGCGGGTCGCTAGTAATAACTAAAAATATAATATAATTATATTTGTCCTCAAAAAATGATGTTGCAATAAATAAAATTATGAATCCTACCATTCATGAATACTAACTTGGTGTCCATATCTTTACACTATTATTATTTAATACCTTATTGTCTTTTCTCAGATTGGTCAGCCTACGTGTCCAAGCAGCTGAAGGACTGGGAGGCGCTCCACGAGCTGTGGCTGACCATGTTCAACGGGCCCCTGCACATCGTGTTCTATGAGGTCCTGGTACGCGACACCAGACAAGCCATGCAAGGAATACTGGACTTCTTGAAGTATAATGTTACTGAGGTTAGTACTTTTTTTAAAAGATGGATCAATGAAATTAACATTAAACTTATAAGAAAAATGTGCCCCACTTTAAAAATATTTTTCTTTTGTATCATGAGTAGGTATAGTCCTTTTAAAATTATTTCATCTCTGCCAGCAGTAACCGATTACACCTTATTAATGAGATTCAAGATTTCTGTGATTTTGACAGATTTACCAGCAACAACAACCCAAAAGCAATCCTAGTGTAACACAAATTAAGTTCACTGTAGTTTCGACAAAGGTTTAACTGTGAAAGTGTGTGTGTGTGTAATGCATGATCGTTTAGGCATGGATCTCTGCTGAGGGGAAGAAAAGAATGAGAAGCCTACTTAATTGTGTTTAATGTTAGATTCATAAATTCTATTACCAGGCTGCCATGAACTGCGCGATAGCTAACAAAGAAGGCATCTACAGACGTAAGAAAAAGCACCAAGACTTCGACCCTTTTACAGCCGATATGTACAGATCGTTGGAGAAGGTGAGGAACAACGTTCTCAGTATGGTCATGGACTATAAGAAGAGTCATCATGAACCGCTGACAGTAGGGTAAGAAAGTTGTTATGTAACTTAATGACACAAAGTAAATAGGTGCAGGAGATTATTGTATTAATGATGAGCTCACTTTAAAACATTATTGGTTTTAGTATCTCTATATATATATAAATCTATATTTTATAGATATAAATCTATATTATATAGAAACATGGATCTAAAGACCTACGTGGTGCTATGAAACCTCACTGTCATATGGGTGAACCTGTGAGTATATTTTGTGAAAATAAAGGCCTAAGTAAAAGGTAAAATAAACCGGGTTGGTTTCAACTAAAGGTATAGGAACAATTTTAATAAGACATTTTTAGTACTGGCAACCCTTGATCGCCGTTTATGGCAACATTTTTGCTCGTTTCAAGAGCTTATGTGCAATTATTTGAAGAAATCTTCTGTCCTATCAATTTTGTGTAGAACTAAGATCACACAACTTGATAATATCAGTATTTTTATAATATAGATCAGATTTATGTAGATGATGAATGGCAAAGGAGTAGAAAATAACTAGAGTAATATTGTGTTGTCCCTTTCTGTACCTGGATCTTATAAATCCTTCAATGAAGCGGCTCAAACTTTAATCATGAAGCTTTTCTAGTTCATTGTGTAGTTACTAGTAAGTTATTAATAAGAATTAAGCCAACGTAGTTGTAACAAAATGTACAAATGCATTAATTCTTTACGTGTTGTGATTGGATGTATTATATCAGGTTATTGATGTGGAAAATGTTCTATATAATAAGTCCGGCTGCATTGCGTTTGCTTGACCACATACTGCTATTTATAAGGATGCCCGACCATCCGTACCATGTATCGATATTGTCAATAACAACCAATATTGGCCCATCGGGTTTTCCTGTCAACCCATCCAGTTGGCCCCCATAATTTATTTTTCGCCTGTATATATTCCCGTTATCCCCCCCCTCCTCAAGGCTTACTGGAGAATCTCGGAAATGCGCATACGATCCAGCTGCAGCACTCATCTCAAACTGGTAGAGGGCAGATCTTTGAAAAGGCTCGTCGTACGATGCTGGAAGCGGTTTGGATACCGACAACACTGGCCGCTCCATCCTTACGTGGAAAAACGTCGACAATACGTCCTAAGGTCCATTTTAGTGGAGGTTGATCGTCATCCTTCATAAGAACAAGCGTGTTTTTCTTCAGACTATCTTGGGTTTCTTTCCATTTGCCAGCGGCTTCAGAATTGCTGACGTATTTGCTCGACTCTCTGGTAGCGTGTTAGGCGATTTGTAAAAACGGCGGAGATGTCGGTGCAGAAAGGTGTAGTTATCGGACGGCCAACCAGAAAATGAGCAAGGGAAAGAGGGAGATAGTCATGTGGATCTGTGGACATGAGTCAATGGTCGGGAGTTCAGTATGGCCTCGAGTTGTGTCAACACCGTGCTGAGCTCCTCGATCGTTAAGTGCGCATTTGCCCACCACACGTCGCAAGTGATGCTTACAACTCTTAAACCAGGCCTCCCCAAGTCTCCTGGCGTGACGAGTTATTTAAAATTTAATATTTTGAGGTGTGACGTGGCGTACTCTTTTACGTCGGAACAACTGGAAAGATATTTGTTGAAATCATTCATTAAGCCAAAAAAGCTCCTTCGATTGTCAGAAAATATTTCAGGGGGTTTACCTCGCCATTAAATGAAGCGTTTTAATGCTAATAAATATGCTTCCGAAGTGAGATCGCTTACCAATTATAAATGAACCGCGTGCGTCTTAAAACAAATAAATAAACAAACGTATGATTTTAAGGTTCTAGCACCCCTGCCCTTTCGGTTCAATAGAAGCAGTGGCCCAGCTTAATCTACGCCGTAATGTGTGAACGGGAACCCATAGTTTAATCTTTCCTTTGGTAAATCCGCCATTTCTGGTATAGGTAACAATTTGGCCTCGCATACGCACGCACTTTACGCACATATGACAGGTCTGACGTGCGAGATTTCTACCACCTAATGGCCACCATGCTTCCCTGATAGTAAACAATAGCACCTGCGGTCCTGCGTGCATCAACCGGTTATGCTGAATACTGGTTATAATGAAGCTTAAAATAAAAAGGGAGTGCGAAAATATAATTCGTCAGTGTAGGTACCATCCTTATCCTAAAGTTTTGCTGTCTACATGTTCACCTAATGAGAAATCTTTTGCGTCGTTAGGCAGGCCACACTACTGGAGTCTGCATGGAAATCATATACCCACTTGCGCAGCGGAAAACCTAACCTAAACCTGGTATGTAAAATTTTTACAGCACCATTACAGATCTGAATTAATGTACTTTGATCGTTTTTACCAAAAATCAAGTCATCAACGTAAAAGTATTTGCGAATCGTTCATGCATGCCACATCAGGATCGTCACATTCCTGTACTAATTGTTTCAGACAACTGCAACTAGAAAACGGCGCAGACGTTTTAAGGAACGGCGCAGACTCTTTAAGAAACGGACCAGACGCCGTACCATACGTCACCGTGTTTAACTGATAAATACCTTAGGGACTACCAACTTGTTTTCGCGTTATATACAGGGCCATCTTTTCCATTGGACACACTGGGCACGTGCCCAGGGCCCCACAATCCAAGAGGCTCTCAAGTTCATGTAACTGTCAAAACTAGAGGCTGACAAAAGAAACTTAACTTACCCCAGGCAGGATCGCAGGATACTAAAATTTTCGAGCTCGCTTTTGCATCTAGCTTTTTAGCATACGTCAAAGTTACATATTATATAGGATGATTTTTGAGGCGGAGAACTTTAAATTGAAAAAAAAACACAGAAAAAGTTTTAACATCCTTTGGCATTATTTGACTGATAATTTTAGGCCATTAATGGTTGTTTTCCATGAAGGAGCTTAAGAAAGGAAACCCTCTTTTTTCACTCAAGTAAAAATCATAGGCATGTTTCCCATTTTGGCCTATGAATCCCAGACTTGGTCCTTTAAAACCACATGTATGCAACATTAATGCCTTGCAATTGAGGAACGAAAAGTAAGTAATCATGTCTCTGTACTGCTCACCGTGGACTGTAACGTTCTGACCATCTTCACTTTTGAACGTTTGAACAAATTTGAAACAATTGAGCACTTGGAAGCCAACATTCAACGCATTATTGCTGAAATACAGCCTGGACCTTCAGATTTCGACATGTTTACGTCAGCCGAGGTGGCCACACGACCGAAACCATATTCATACATTCACCGCATAAAATTATCCGTAAAATAAAGCCAATTTCATCGATATGAAAAATATTTTTGTTTTATTTCAAATTAAACTTCTCCGCCGCTAAAAAAACACAAGAAAACCTAATCGATCCGAGGCGGGGGAAAAAGTATTCGAGCTCGTTTCGCTCGCTCTTGCATCACATGAGGGCCCCATTATTCTCAAGTACCCAGGGCCTCCAATTGGCCATAAAATCAACTGAAGGTCACGCTGTTCCTTATCAATAAAGGTACATCTTTTCTATATCTGCGCATGCTACATGTCCTCTTGCAATCGCAGTAAAATAGAAATTAAATCATCCTGTATAGGCGGCCCGACGTACTGTAAGACATTTAACGACCTTCCCGACTTAGTAGCTGCGCTTGAGTTGCATACAACACGCAATTTTTTTGACGTAGCAAAATACGCTATGATGGGGCATGAAATAATGCAGAGTTCAGTATGTGGTAATACAATTCATATGATCTAAAGTTTCGTACTCGGTCATGTATCAATTCCGTGTACAACTTTTTATATTCTGAATAACGTTCCAACCGTTTTTCCAAAGCATAAAACGTCGTTCAGTTTGTGCGAATGTATCACCTAACGTCAGGTTCATATTTGAATGGTATGCGTACGATAAATCTGCCATCAGCTATGCGCTTCATGTATTCTCGAAATGATCCTCGCACGCAAGCTCATCGTCGCTGCTGAATCAGCTGATTTGGTGCTAATGGGTAACTCTTCGAAGTCCCAGAAGCTGCGCACTTGTATCTAAAGAATTAATATCTAAAGATTGCGTGAAATTACCATTTACAAGATTAGATTTTCGCGGGAAGTCTAAAACAGAACCTGAATTAATCCAACCTAACTTTGTAATTTATAATATATGGGCCATTATTTAATTTAATTTTTCTTCTTTCAGTCAGCTGGTCCCAAAATAGATTCGCGCCTATTTTTTTTTTTTGCTTTCATAGAATGTGGGATCGGCTAACACAATATTATCAGGTAAGTTTGACCTATAGAAATATACCTTACAGACTAATATACAAATAATAAAATACAATTAGTGTTATAACGCCTCCACACATTTGGGAGCAGCTTATGATAAATAAATATTCGAAGAGGCTGCAATGATCAGAACGCTCGTTAATTGCGTCCTGTCCAGTCCAGCTTGTCCAATTGTCCAATGGGCATAAATTGTAACAACGCAAGCTTCGGTTTCAGCTTGATAACCTTGGTTTGAACGTGAAGTAGGCAATCAACACGTAGAGGTCACGCAGAGGTGGCTCAACACTGGAATTTAGAAAAAAAAACGAGATCAAACAGGGGAGGATGGATAGTTCTGGTTGTCTCGTCACACCAAGTGCGCTGCAATGCTGCTGATGATAGTTGACGAGGATCTTGCGTCGATCAATGCCCAACCGTCATCATAGCTTATATCTAAATTCTTTATCCGGCTCTAAGGACCAAATTATGTTTGCTATTTCTGGCTTCAATTGGAATCAATTTCAATAAAAGTGCGGAGATATCAAAAAAAAAAAACATCTATTCTTGAATGGTTCGTAAAGAGAAGTACTATATGGTAATTAAAACTAAACGTAAACATGGATCATTGGTATTGGTTACAATAAAACAACGCGATTGGCTCTTCATGACGTGATAGGCGGTCAACATTGGTTGATGATGATGTGATGAAACGTGCGTTTATAAGCTTGAACATATGACATTAATTCAGCAAACGTTTTTCGTCCTCCCTTTATTTCTAAGTTTACTAACTGTGCCCGGCATGCGTTGCCAAGCCCCTTTTCCTACCTAATTTTATTTTTTTACTACTTTACCTAGCCTACCTGCCTCTCATTTTATATATATTTTATTTATTTATTGAGTTTTAAATACTTGAGTCTTATTGTGTCGGGTGATGGATGGTATATCTAAACTATGGAGATTTATAATCATGTTGGCTTTACAATTAATTATTTTGTATTGTTATATGTTTTATGTAAATAACAAACAACATACGGGTTTCACATAGATCTGCAAATTGATACGTCTTTTATATTTTTGCTAAATATTGAACAATATTTCAGGATGTTCAAGTATAACCAAGGAAATTATTTATTTGTATTATATTTGTAAGTCTTAAACTTTAATAGCTTTACAATCTCGATACGTAATTGTTCCTAATTTAAGGCCTAACTTTTTATTTTATTAGTAAATAATAATTAATACCTAGTCAAAACGGAAGTCAAGTAAACACTGTACTTATATGTTGTTATTATAAAAATACTAGGATTGCATAATACACAAGAATTTTTAAAAACTATTTTTAAAAACAAAAGAAACCAACGATATTTACATTGAAAGTTCAAACGAAGCCTAATATAATGCACTTGGTTAAAACATGCACTGCATACGTTTATAAGGTCCTAGTAGGTACTTTCTGAAGCGAAACTTTTGACTAATATTAGTTAAAAGTTGCGCTTTTAGATAATAATTAATTATTGTTGTTAGAAATCGACGTTAGAAATTAACAAAGTATTGCAAATTATTAGTAAATCTGTGAAAAGGATTATACAGGGTGTCGCCGACAATATGACAATAAATAAAACTGCGTATACCTTTCCCCCCCCCCGCGTGGTGTCACAGTGATCGGACGTGCTTTTTGTTCTCGCTATATTTGAAATTGTAAATCAGTGGAAAAAGTTACTACACTCCGGAGAAAATCACATCATTATAAACCCAAGTGAACAAGTGACAAACTGTGCGAAAATTATAGTGAAATAACAATTGTATCACCTCCTAAATACAAACAGAAACTTTACAACAGACAACAAAATTTTAAAATCGCGCAAGTTTTGGACTTTGAACCCATTAGTGTACACAAAAGATACGAGCTACCGCGCACCGTCTAGTGACGAAATCCGTGCGATTCGCTACAGATTGTCTGTTTTCGAGCTCCTTCGTAACGTTGTCGTAGCACTGTGGCGTAGGCTGCCTACCAGTAATAACATCGTCTCGGGTTCAAATCCAAGACCTCGAGTGACTGTACTTTTTGCTTTTTACTTTTTGGATGTTTGCTAAAGACTGTTTTTCTAAATTAGTAAATATATTTTAAATAGCTAGAAAAACGCAGAATAGCTTTACAAACACATAAAAATGATGCCGCTACGACGCACCCCACCAGCATCACCGGCCGCAATGCAGCCTCCTGTTCTTCATCAATCCGAGCCTAACATTAGTGTGCTTTCGGAATTGAGTGAACCTTGCATGGATACAAATATAACAAATCGCAATAAAAGGAAACGGGACGATCACCAATTGTTTGTCAACATGTGCGAGTTCAAGGACGAAATATCGAACACACTCAAAGAGCTAAAGAAAGAGCAATCATTGTTTCGCTCAGATATTGCAACGACGCTGGTAGAAATTAGAAACCAATGCAGTAAATTTCAGGATTACGTTGATTTCTCAGTTGCCAAATATGATGAGATGCTGGCAAAAATGCAGGAATATGAAGTGGAGAGAAAGGAAAATCGGGATTATATATGTAGACTTGAAGAAAAAATCGACCACCTGGAAAAACAATCAAAACTTACTAGCCTTGAAATTAAAAATGTCCCAAAAATTGCCGATGAATCGAAGCTTGATCTGTCTAATGCAGTGAGAAATATCGGCAACGTCCTTGATACCAGCATTGTTCAGTCCGATATTAAAGATGTTTATAGAATAAACTCCAAAAGCTCCATGAATAACACGATCATAGTGGATTTTACTACCGTTATGCTGAAATCAAAACTACTTCATTCGGTCAGGACCTTCAACAAAAACAACATTAATAACAAATTAAACACAACGCACCTACGAGTTGACGGCCCCAAGGTACCTATTTATATATCTGACAACCTTCCGTCAAAAACCCGAAAAATATACTCTTTAGCAAGAGATTTCGCCGCTCAGAATAAATATAAACACTGCTGGTCAGCATATGGTAAGATCTACTTACGCAAAGAAGACGGAGCGCAGCGTGTCGTAGTAAACTCTGAAGTAGACTTAGCCAAGTTAACTCAGACCTGACTATGTAGTCATCATGTCATTATTACAAAGATCTGCATGTCCATTTTTAATTATTGTTACTATATATGTCCATTTTTACTTATAGTTATAAAACTATGCAGCATGCCTAATTGTAGCTATTTCACTGATTTTTGTTACTTAATGCTGAAATTTCTTGGTTTTTATAAAACACTTATTCACGATCACACTTTCAAACAATCACACTGGCACAAAAATTCACACAATCCTACACCGTACGCACATAAAATATTTACAAAATTTACAAATTCACGATCAAGACCTGTCCCTACAGGTGGTTCTCGCATTTTCTTCGAATACTGCTGTGACTCACATACTGCTGGAAAAATAATAATAATATTGAGAATTCTGTACTTTGTCCCCTTAGCTTTAAACCGTATCATTCGATAATTCAAATAATGTAAATGAAATGTTAGACAATTTGGATAACGTTACTTTCTCAAACGCGATAACATGTGACCCTGATGATTGTTCCAAGCTGGTGCCCTCTAACACATGTTTGACTATTTTATCCCAAAACATTCGCAGTGTAAATGCTAATTATGCGGGGCTTTTAACTCTATTACAAAGAATTGTGGTACCTAGTGACGTTATTATTCTATCAGAATGTTGGCTCTCCCGCAACCCCGTCATTCCGATTCTAGATGGATATACTTCTCATAAGTCCTCAAAAACCTTTAATCAAAATGACGGAGTAATTGTATATGTCAATAGTTTGCTAGCTAATGTGAAAGTTAAAGAACCCGTCGTATCCGAAGCGAACTGCTTGACAGTCACGGTTGGATCGGATATAGCCATAATTGCCGTGTACAGGCCCTATGCATTTAAAGATCCCTCAAAATTTTTAGAATCAATGGACAGGGTTCTCTCTGAGCTCAAATCGATTAGAAACATCGTAATTATGGGAGACATAAATATTGACATTTCCCGCAATAATAAAGATGCATACTCACTTGACTATCTGGATTTACTAGGTCACCATGGACTTTTCCCGGGACATGCGTTGAAAACACATGGATCTACATGTCTTGATCACGCCAATATAAAGACTTCTTTCTCTAGCACAGTCATGGTGATAGAATCCACTGTCACAGATCACTTTGCAGTTTTACTCTCCTTGGCACCAAATAGAATCAAAGTTCTAAACTCACGCCACATCACAAAAGTAAATGAGGATGAGCTTGCAAATGACATTAGCAACATAAGTTTTGATGCCGTCTATGCAACAAAAGATCCCAATCTGGCTACTCAATATTTAATAGAACCACTTCTCCTAGCTATATCTAAGAACACTAAAACTCTTTCAACTTCACGTAGACGCAGGCCGATTAAACCCTGGATTACTCAAGGACTACTTAAATGTATGCGCCACAGAGACAATTTGTACAAAAAGCTTAGAACAGATCCAACAAATGAAGTCCTCGTGGTGTCCTACAGAAGGTATCGTAATTTTTGCACAAATCTGCTACGAAAAGCAAAAAGAGATTACGAGAGACTAGAATTTGAAAAAGCAGGTAGAAATTCTAAGCAGCTATGGCGTGTTATTAAAAGTGTATCAAACTTGGGAAAACTGAAGTCTTCAGCTCATGATCTCATAACGAATAATCACGATAAGCAGGACGCTATTAATCAAATTAATGATTATTTCGCAAATGTAGGGAGACGTCTAGCTGATAAAATACATAGAGACCCTCAATCTATTTCTCTACCCGATCCCCAGAAAGAGTCTTTTGTACTGCTTAAGACAAATGAGCAAGAGGTGGAACGCTTGATTCTATCACTCAAGAGTGAATGTGCGGTTGGCTGGGACGGTATTTCTTCTAGTTTTCTAAAACGACATAGAAACGTTATTGTGCCTCCGCTGACACATGTTTGCAACCTGTGCCTTGACTCTGGTGTCTTCCCTAACTGGTTCAAAAAGGCAATTCTTCACCCTATTTTTAAATCTGGAGATCGTGATTGTGTCGAAAACTATAGGCCCATATCAGTTCTGCCTGCGATGTCTAAGATACTGGAAAAGACCATAAATACAAGGCTGGTTGCGTATTTAGAGGCACGTAATCTTTTGTCGATTAACCAATTTGGCTTTCGAAAAAATCTATCCACTGCTGATGCTGTCCACAAACTGGTTAATCACATAGCTCAGAAACTTGACAACGGTAAGAAATGTGTTGCATTGTTCCTGGATCTCGCGAAGGCATTCGATACGGTCTCGATTCCCATCTTAATATCTAAGCTCGAATGCCTGGGTATACGAGGTACCCAGCTATCCCTGTTTCGGAGCTATCTCACAAATAGAACACAGAGTGCCAAAATAGGAACTTACTCCAGCTCTGATCTAAATATAGCTTTTGGTGTCCCACAGGGCAGTATTCTTGGCCCCACTTTATTTTTAATTTACATGAATGATCTGTGTTGCCTCGGCCTAGAAAGCGGTACAATATTTTCCTATGCGGACGATACAGCACTTGTTTTTGCGTCGGACAACTGGGAAGAGGCATATCGCCTTGCTCAGAAGGGTTTCGATACAGTCAGTGAATGGCTTAAGAACAATTTGCTTACCCTTAACATATCGAAAACTAAAATAATAAATTTTTCGATTCGAAATACCAATATGCCAGTTACAAGCTCACTAAACGTTACTGCCCAGTTGACACTATCAAATGGTAGTAGCGACAGCAGTCGAACCCAAGATCGCTATAACATTGAACGAGTCACCTCGATAAGGTATCTTGGTATAGTGATTGACTGCAACCTTACGTTCAAAGAGTACATAATACACCTATCAAATAGAGTGCGCAAGCTGATGTACATTTTTAAACAACTACGAAATTCAGCTGATACTGTTGTCATGAAAATGACATATCAGGCACTGTGTCAATCAATTTTGGCCTATTGTATCTCTTCCTGGGGCGGGGCAGCCAAATCACACTTTATTCAGATTGAACGTGCGCAGAGAGCGGTTCTTAAGGTGTGCTGTTTCAAGCCAAGACTTTATCCCACCGTCAAGCTCTATGAATACTGTCAAGTCCTTACGGTTAGGCAGTTGTTTGTACTGACCACTGCTATTAAGCAACACTCTATTTCCAATTATTCACAGCAAACAAATCGCCGTAACCGTATAGTGGCCTTGGCTACTCCTCTTAAAACTTCTTTTAGTCGAAGATTTTTTGTTTTCCTTGGACCCTATCTATACAATAAATTAAACCAAATTCTTTCGCTACACCCATTGAACAAACATAATTTTAAAATCACTTTACATGCCTGGCTAAAAAACCAAACGTATACTGCCACAGAAGCTCTTTTTAACGTATTAGTCTAATCAGATTCATCCACTAACACTCTCTCCAACACACACGCGCACACACACACACACACACGCACACAATACACACATACACACACACAAGCACGCACGCACACACACACACACACACACGCACACACACAGACCTACATTCATAAAAACCTCTCAACATATTTTAATTTTATTTTTTTATTTTTTTAACCGTATTTATATTACTACAATACTCTCTTGTGTCTTCTTATATTTAAGCTCACTAGTTGTTTTAAATTTTGTTATCTGCTGAGATACCAGATGTAAGCTATAAAATGTGTGTAACTTTAAACTGTAGGGGACCTGGTGACCTGTATTACAGGTGTTACTACCTACCACAGGCACCAGCGATCCACAACCAAAAATCGTACTGCTTGTGTGTAAATATTGTTTGTATATTTTTGGCTTGTGGTGAGAAATAAACACTTTTTATTTATTATTATTATTTACCTCCTGACGTTTTCAGTCTGCGTACAAAAATTAATTCGAATATATTCATTACTTTAGTCACAGGACATTATTTTTCATATTGGCAATTTTCTACATGATGTAGATTAATAAGCTAGCACTGACAGGTTAACGACTCCCGCATCGGTATAAACAATAAACACATGTTGACAACTTGCTATTTCAAAAACTTTTGCCAAATTTGTTCCTTAAATGTTATTTCCAGACGCGAATTAGTGCAAATTATATCTAAGGTTAGTAAACCAATATGTTTAAAGGGTGTTGTATTTCGTTAACAGTTTTATGCTATTTAATTTGTTTGAAAAAGTTTTTTCATTTTGATGCTAGGATTTTTTTGATGGTTTATAAATATTCCTATGAACTAGTATTACCAGTGTTTTCATTTATTGTCGTATTGTCGGCGCCATCCTGTATAAGCTAAATTATTTTATTTCATAATATGATTTAAATTATAAACTTTATATTTTTGTATAGAAAATGCATTTCATTTTTTATGGTTACTTTCTAGTCTGAACATAATTTTTGTATCCATATAAAATGTCTAGGTATGTGTAGTGTCTAGGTACCAAACTCAAACTCAAAGCATTTATTTCAATTAAACCATTACAGGCACTTTTGAATGTCAAAAAAAACCAAAGATCTGTATAAGGTTAATTATATGTTAATAGCAATATGTATGTTATTTTATGTCAGCAATGTTATATGTATATTGTTAAACAGCATTATATAATGTATTCTATACATTCTGCTAACATTTATTTACGAATGTCCTTTGCAATGAGAATCATTCCGTTTTTTCAAATATACATATATGGGCTATACTTACGTATTTATATTGTATGTTAGATCGGCCGACTACTGCATTTATTTATTGTCAATGTTAATTAGTTGTAAGCACTACTGAGATTGATGTTAATGGATGCTGAGAATAAATGACTTTCTAATATTTTTCTGGTTTTAATTTCGAAAATTAACACAAGCTAAAAATTGCCAAGCGCACGTTAACCTGCTGTCATTGGTTGACTGAAATATCAGATTATTTATTACATTAGGGTCAGTTCAGACAGAGCGGAAAAAAACTTCGCGGGCATCCGCAGTCTCGAGCCGCCTCTGATTTCGACCAGAGGCGTCTCGATTCACCAAGAGATTTTTGATTGAGAGAAAGCTCGAGACCGCGCGAAGAGGCGCGCGTCTACGCTCAAAACTTAGCAATAAAAACGCAAGGGATGATACGTGAGCACGTCAAAACTTGCTCACGCGGTCTCTGGAATTCTCAAGGACTCCCGAGCGCGACCGAATCGCGAGCATGCGCGAGGCGACGCTCGATGTCCGCATCGATATTAATTCAATTTTCTACTTTAACCTTTTGACCGCCACGGTCGGCTATAGCCACGGAGTAAATACAAAGAGGAGATGTTGTAATTAGATTTCCTTAGGAAACAACGCGTGACACTTAACGGGGTGAGGGGGTGCTAGATCCCGCCCACTTCTCTATTTTCCATCTACCGGTCAATGGCAAAACTATTCGCTCGTTCTGTCGATTTTGTTTTGTAGTTACGTAACTATCTCACACTAGATGTCACTAAGTGCAGGATGCAACAGGGTCGTACTCAGAGTTTTCGTACCGGGGAGTACTGTTTTATTTTAAATTAATTTTGCGAACCATCTTGATGCGTATTTTTTTTTAAATTTAAATTGTGATTTTACTAAGAAAAAAAAAAAAGGTTTCTGATGAAGAATGAAGATTATTAGATTTCCCAAATGAATTGAAACTGGTATACAGGCTGTTAGTGTAAACACCGTTATCCTTGAAACCAGTGGTTTGGTTTCACTTATAGAACGTAAATTCAATGAAAAAAAAAAAAACATTTTTTTTAAAGTAAAATCTCCATTTTTCCTCAAAATTATTTCACCCTATACGCAAGGGCAAAGAGGACGGAGCGCGGGAACACAGCGCTAGATCAAACAGGCCACACGCCGCGCGCGCGACGCGGCGCGACCCCGCCCACACCCCTCAGTCTCTCCGCAGCCTCGCTATCGATCGCACGTTACGACACGCTTGCTCGCAGCGCAGCGCTCGCGCCCGCGCCGCCCGCGCACCACCGCTCATTTTTCGCGCAATTGTGTAGTTAGGTATTGTGTAGTGATTTTATATCCTCTCGGACCGCGCTAGCGAACAGTCGTGTGCCACATCGTTTTGCATTATTTTATTTAGTAAATAAAAATAAAAAGTATAAATTAAAATTCCGCCATAGTACTAGGAGCTCACATCAGTAAGGAGTTGTGGAGTGTTGAGCCGCAAGCCGTGCGCCGTGCGCAAGAAGGACAGAAACAAGGTGACAAATACTGATATCTCACTCACTTCGTAAACCGGTCGCCTGATTCCGCGTGCACTACCTAAACTGCGGACTTAAGCATATTAAGAAATGTCAATACACAGATCTCCACCTGGTAAAAATGTTCAACATGTGCAGTCAGAAAATGACATTTGCAATCTTAGTCCAGATAGTCCCGTTATCTATACGGGGAGGTCACATAAGCGTTTCCGCAGAGACGGTCAAGAACAATCGGGCTATGAAGTTCTTAAAGACGAACTAGCCGCCATGCTCACCACTATGCTATCCAGTTGGAAAAAGGACCAGGACGTAATTCTAAACAAACTGCTCACTGATTTGACTGAGCTCAAATCGCAAAACTTAAGCATCCAATCGACTAACGACGCTTTGGAAAAATCACTCAAATTCATGTCTTCGCAATATGAAGATATAAAGCAAAAACTCGTTGACACGGAATGCGAACGAAAAGAAAACTTGAAGTACATATCCACCTTAGAAAACAACATCCACGAGTTGCAAAAAAGATCCAAGTTCACAGTCATCGAATTCAAAAACTTAACTTCGCCACTTGAACAGATAAAGTCCGAGTCACAACAAGACCTATGCGAACTTGTAAAAAAAACATGTAACGCGGTTAAAACCCAAATACATTCATCTGAGATAAAGGATATTTACAGGATCAAAACAAAAACTGGCGTATCCACCATTGTAACAGAGCTAACCACAGTTCTATCCAAAAACAGGATCCTGAATGGAGTGAAGGAATTCAACAAGCTGAATCCTCTCAATAAACTCTCCTCCTTAACCATTGGCCACCCGGGAACCAAAATTCCCATTTATGTAGCTGAAAGCCTCACTAGCAAAGACAGAAAATTGTTTGGAATGACTCGCGATAAAGCAAAATTTCTGGAATATAAATACTGTTGGATTAATAACGGCCGCATATTCATCAAGAAAGCGGATGGCGACACTCGAATTCAAATTAAAAATGAAGCGGATTTGGCAACTCTAAAGAAAATGATATGACTAGGTACTTTATTTACTTTTTACGTTATTCTTTTTGTTGAATGTATTAATAGTTGTCTCATCAAATTTACTTGTTGTACTCTTTGTGTCACCTGCCTAATAAGGTATGTCACAAATGTTATCATGTACTATTTTTTAAGTCTACCTACTTACCATAATTATAAATCATATCCATATCTTAAGAACAAAACGTATCTATCTACCTCACACTCACAATTATACTATTATAACACACAAGTTTTATTAAAAACTATCGCACATCTACACACAACATACAACAAATACGACACACTTAGCACATCCTCTCACAAAAACACCTGGGAGTCTAGCCTACTAACAACACTGTTTTTACATATACATTTGTATGATCATCATTTATTGTATTATGTACTTTACGTTGGGATAATTATATTAGAACGCAGAAGAGCCTTTCATGACTCAAAGAACTGCCCCGTTATATTATATCAACACAACATTATCGTAGTTATTATCAAATCAATGCGTGTTTTGTCTATGAAATCTCAAATCTGCCAACTTAGACTATTCTTAGTTATAATTCGCAGCCCTTAATGACGTGCTATCCGACTTAGATAATATTTCTTTTTGTGAATCCGTTTTGTGTGACCCTCACGAATGTTCCTTACTGCTTCCTGAAAATAATAACATTCGTGTGCTATGTCAAAACATCCGTAGTATAAAAGCTAATTTCTCCGGGTTACTAACACTATTAGAACGAATCAACACAGATTGCGACATATTAGTGCTCTCGGAATGCTGGCTTTCCTGCAATCCTATTATACCAATCCTTAATGGTTACAACTCTTTTTCTACTTTAAACAATCATAACCAAAATGATGGAGTAATTGTGTTTATTAAATCAAAGTTATCTAATATAAAAATAAAGGAACCCGGGATACTTGAATCAAGTTGCTTAGTGATCACCATAGGTTCTGACTTGGCTATTATTGCACTGTATAGACCTTATGCGTTTAAAGACCCATCCAATTTCATACACTCCTTAGACAAAGTCCTCAGCGAACTTAAATCGTATAAAAATATATTCCTGGTGGGTGACATAAATATTGATATTGGTCAAGAAAATAAATCTACATATACTCTAGACTACCTAGATCTTCTCATGCACTACGGTTTATATCCGGGGCATACCCTTCCAACACACGGGTCCACATGTTTGGATCACGTTAATATTAAGACCTCTTTGCCTACTAAGGTTTTAGTATTGCAGACTACTATCACAGACCATTATGCAGTCCTGGTAGCTATATCGTTGAGGAAGCCAACTACTGCTCAGCGCTCTTTTATTACCAAGGTAGATGAAGATAACTTAAAAATTGATATGGAAAAATTGAATTTTGATAACGTCTTCATGACACATGACCCCAATATTGCTGCTAAATTGTTAATAGAGCCTATTATTTTTGCTTTATCTGCAAATACCTCCACTATCGCATTATCTCGAAGACGTAGGCCAATTAAAGCGTGGATTACCCCGGGATTACTAAAATGTATGCGCCATAGAGATAATCTTAATAAGTTATTTCTAAAAAACCCCAAAAATGATGTTATCAAGGTATCTTACAAAAGGTATAATAACTACTGCATTTCTCTTTTACGAAAGGCCAAAAATAATTATGAAAAGAAGGAATTTCTAAAGGCAGGCAAAAACTCCAAACAGTTATGGAAAGTCATTAAATCTGTTACAAACACTAGTAAAACAAAGGACACTGCGTCTGCTTTATTAGAATCCAACGTGGATAAACAGGACTCAGTGAATAACATTAACTCGTACTTTGCAAATGTGGGAAAACAGCTAGCTGAAAAGATAAATGAAACTCCGTGTCTCCCTGTTTCGGTAGATTCAGTGACGGATTCCTTTGTAATGCTCGAAACAGATGACACGGAGGTAAATGCGCTGTTGATGTCACTAAAAAACGACTGTGCAGTTGGTTATGACGGCCTCTCTTCAGGGTTCCTAAAGAAGTATAGCACGACTATTGTGCCCCCGCTCACCTATATATGCAATTTAAGTTTGAGAACTGGCATCTTCCCCGACTTATTTAAAAAAGCCCTCCTTCACCCTATCTTTAAATCAGGGGATCGCAACTGTGTTGAAAATTATAGACCTATTTCGGTGTTACCAGCTTTTTCAAAAATTTTGGAAAATGTTATTAAAACAAGACTTGTAGATTATTTAGAATCACACAAACTCTTATCAACTCATCAATTTGGCTTCCGTAAAAAAACATCAACGGCTGATGCAGTGCATCACCTGGTGGACCATATAGTCAGAAAGCTTGATAGAAACAAAAAATGTGTCGCTCTATTCCTGGATCTAGCAAAGGCATTCGACACGGTTTCGATCCAAATCCTGTTAAAAAAGTTGGAGAATATGGGGATTAGGGGCACTCAGTTGTCCCTTTTCCAGAGCTATCTCAGCAAAAGAACTCAATGCGTAAAAATAGGGCCGCACATTAGTTCTGAGATGCCAGTTGATTACGGGGTTCCTCAGGGCAGCGTCCTTGGACCGAGCCTCTTTTTATGCTATATAAATGATTTGTGTGATCTTATCATTGAAAACGGAACGATATTCTCATATGCGGATGATACAGTACTTGTTTTCTCCTCGAACAATTGGGCAGAAACGTATCGCCTTGCACAGAGAGGTTTTGATACCGTTAGTGACTGGCTTAACAAAAATCTACTCACTCTGAACGTTTCCAAGACCAAGTTGCTAAACTTTTCCATCCGCAGTACCGCAATTTCATCTGATGAACTCCTTCAAATTACTACTTCTGATAATACAAACAGTATAGATAAAGTCACACACGTAAAGTATCTCGGCGTCGTGATAGACAGTAATCTCAATTTCAAAAAATATATTGATCACCTCTCAAACCGTGTACGCAAGCTCATTTATATATTTAATAAATTGCGCGAATCTGCAGATGCACACATTATGAAGATGGTCTATCAGGCCCTGTGTCAATCGATTCTGAACTATTGCAACACGACCTGGGGAGGTGCTGCCAAATCTAACCTGATAAAAGTCGAGCGCGCCCAAAGAGCGGTCCTTAAGGTTTGCTGCTTCAAACCCCGCCTGTTTCCCACAGTTGAACTGTACGAATTCTGCCAAGTACTGACTGTAAGGCAATTATTTATCCTGGCCACAGTTATAAAGCAACACTCTCTGTCACCGTACACTCCTGGGCCAATGCGTCGAAGCCGCCTTGTTGCCACATCTGTCCCAACCAAAACATCATTCAGCCGTCGCTTCTTTATTTTCCTCGGACCATATCTTTATAATAAAATTCACAAAATTCTATCTGTGCACCAACTAAACCAATACGATCTCAAAGTAACTGTCCAAGATTGGCTACAACATCAGTCATATACTGCAACAGAGGGTCTGTTGCAGGTTTTAGCTTAACTAACCTTATCACTTACAGGCACATTATCATACACACATACATACTTACACACACTCATGTACATGAACACACATGCACAACCACATGCACACATTCATACACACACACACACACACACACACTCACACACACACACACACTACCACACACCTTCACCATGAAAGTAATTCGTAAGTCGTTTTGTTTTTTTGTGTTATTTCTTATTTTTAAATCTTTTAGTTTGTTAGCCAACTTCTAATATTGGTACATAACAATGATAATTGTAAAATGACTTCTGAGTGGAAGCCTGGTGACCTGTAATACAGGTGTTTCACTACCTACCACAGGCACCAGTGATTCACAATCATGTAAACTTGTTTATGCCAATAAATAAAATTTATTATTATGCCAATAAATAAAATTTATTATTATTATTATTATTATGTCGTATACAAACGTACAGTGGACCGAAATGGTTCGGGTTTACGCCGCGTCGGGTGATAACCTAAACGAGGCTCGAAGAATGTACGCAGAGTTATTCCCTGGACAACCTGTGCCAAACCGAGAAACGATGTTGGCGGCTACTCAAAGGTTACGTACCTATGGCCAGTTCACCGTGCCGGCCCATGCTCAGGGGCGTGGCAACCAGCAGCTGCCAGTTGACCTTCAGGAACGCATACTAAATTTCTTCGCGGAGAACCCAGAGGAGAGTACGAAGCGGGCAGCCTGTATTTTTAATGTTTCCCACTGGACTGTTTGGAAAATTCTTCATATCGATGGTCAACATCCATATCATTTTCGGCCAGTACAAGAATTAAATGAAAACGATCACATACCGCGGGTGCTATTCTCACAATGGTTAATCCAAAATTTTGACAACGTTTCCATTTTATTTACGGATGAAGCAATGTTTACGAGGTCGGGCATTTACAATGTTCATAATGAACATTACTGGAGCCGGGTAAATGAACACCGCGTCCGGCAAAACAGTTATCAGCACCGTTTTTCCGTAAACGTGTGGGCGGGAATTCTGGATGGGAAACTTCTCGGACCCTATTTTATTGACGGACATTTAAATGCGCAGTCGTACATGGCTATTTTAAGACATGTGTTCGACAGGATGTTGGACAATGTGCCCCTTCGTTCCCTGAGAAACCTTTTCTACCAACATGACGGTGCCCCTGCACATTTTCAGCTGCAAGTCAGGGCTATGCTGGATGAAGAGTTTCCTGGGCGATGGATTGGCCGTGGAGGGCCCGCGCGCTCGCCAGATCTTACACCTCTGGACTTTTATCTGTGGGGTGAAATGAAGCGCCGGGTGTATGCCACTGAGTTCCGTAATACGTCGGAACTCAAAAGGCGGATTCGTAGTGCGTTTAGAGACCTGAGAAATGACACTTTTGTGCTTTCGAGAGTGAGAAACAATTTAAGAAAACGTGCGGAGGCATGCGTGGCCGTAAATGGATCCCATTTTGAACAGCTTTTGAGATTAATGTAAGTGTAAAAATAATTCAATCAGTGTAAATAAAACCAGTATTTTTTAATGAAATTGTAGATAAAAATGTGATTAACTTTTAAATACGCCAAAAATACCTACCCAGTTGTTTGTATTTTTTTTAATTTTCATTGTTGTTAAATCTAACTTACATCTGGACTCGTCACGCAACAAAGGTAGGTATTTTTGCCTGTCCTAAGCCAGGAAAAGTATGAAGGGAAAGTTACATCACAGGTTACGTGTATTGTGTTTTTATTACAATGATGTAGTTAGTTAAAACTTATGTAGGTAGTTATAACGGACGGCCAGTGCAGCAGGTCAACGCCCTTTGCAGTGATTACGTAAATCGGGCGCATATTATCCATGATTTTACGGACGGTGTCGGACAGAAACATTTTGAAGTTTTTAAAGAAAAATTCGTTTATTTATTTTTAAATTCAGATAAACATTTTTATAATTAAATCAACTACCTATGGTTTTAGTGACAACGGTGTTTACCCTTACAGCCTGTATACATACTAACTGCATTGAAACGAACCGATATATCCAGTTTTAAACAAGGCAAAGTTCCCTTTTTTAATTTTATAAGGCCTTTTTTTGTCACTATGAAGTCTTCATCATTAAAATGGCAAGAACAAATTTTCGTATATTTAGTCGGAGACCAGTCTTGTCTTTAATAGACAAGACTGGTCTCCGACTAAATATATTTTTGTAATCCATTGCTGTCTTAGATTATCTTCGGATGGAAATCTAAGACATACATCATTTAAAATTTAACTAAATAAACTAGGTGGACTTTAAGTACTTTAAATAAATAAAATAATTGTAGATAGAATATTTAATTTATAGGAGATTGTTTTTTATGTCCAGCGTATTTAATGTTTTAAGTACTTTACATTTATGAGACAGCCGCAGCCGCATGCGGGCCATTCAGTAAAATAATTGATTTCTAATTACGGCCCTGTCTTTTTGTAGTTCATAGTTGACGATAGATGGCGGCCTGTTTACAAAATGATATGAAAACTACAAAAATAACATTTTGGCCATTAAAGGGTCTTTAGGAATGAATGTTGAACAAATTTCAGCATTAATGTTATTAAAATATGTTAGTTCTGAGTTAGTTTCCATGACACCAAGTGTCGCCATCTAGTGTCGGGTAGAATTATGTTTGGAAACGCCGACGCTAGGAGATTTTTCTAGAACTATATTAATAAATTACGCATAATATTACTTACAGATGAAATGTGATGCCATCCATAGCATCAGAACGTCTATCCGAGTAATTTTTACAAGACAAAACACAACACTTCATTCTTTTTTTCGTCTAGCGCGAACAATGCTGTAAAATGGGAACGTTCACAAAGTTGTGCACAGGACGAACGCCAACAATACACTGACTAAGGCCACGCCCACATGATGACGTCAGGACCTAGTTAGAATAGACCTAGCTAGAATCACAGTGCACAGTTGCTTAGGCCATCTCCTCTTTGTATTTACTCCGTGGCTATAGCCGACAGATGAAAACTACTTGAAAAATGTCGTTTTATTGTCGGCTATAGCCGACGGTGGCATGTTGGGCACTTTTTAATTTGTCGGCTATTGCCGACCATGGCGGTCAAAAGGTTAAACAATGATAATACGATCCTATTTTCAATGCAGCCAGTAAATTGCCCGAGCAATTTTCCGTTGTGACTATACTTACCCATAAGCAGATGATGAAATGATCTTAGTGGCTTTTCGGATTACATAACATGCTTAAAAAACTTTAAACCGTGTTTACACCATTCGATATGTATGGGAAACACGAAGGAAACCAGATATGTATCACGCAACACAAGTTACTAGTGGGTCATTGTCATAGTTTTTGGAGGGATTGCCATTGCTGCGGTAATACATACATCCCTTCAAAAACGTATATCGCATACTGGAGCTTCACGCGGCATGCTCAAGTCTCCTCGCAACGATATCAACAGAAAGTCAAGTGTGATGAAAATAGGATTCAAAATCCTTTGCCATGTCATGCCGCCTGGTGTATGAATTAGGTTCGTAATTGAAATTATTGGGGATGAAATTAAGAAAAATAAAAGATATCAATTCATAAAACTAAATATGCTTTATTTCACATCGTGTCAATATTCATTGGTCACAAACAAGTTTTGCACTTCGACAATACTTACACGTTACTCCGAGCTTTTCCTTTACAATATAAAATATATGCAGTTAACAACAATCCCCTCAGTTTACGAATAAATTACAAAATCATTTTTATTTATATACGAAGCAGTTACGCTGTCGCGCGGCCCTCGGCGACGAGCGGGTCTAACATTATTATATCCATGTATAAAAAAATGTATTAAGAAAATAACACCTATAGTAGTAGAATCATTTTTCTATTAATATATTATCTAGAGTAGATGTGGGTGTCGTTATTACCTACTAGGGCCGCTCGTCGCGTGTTGAAGCGGGGCCGCGCTACGCACTTGTCGCACTTAAGCAGGTCTACACTATCGTTGACACCACATGGACATTTGCTCCTAGTGCTTTCGACAACAGCTAAATCAACGAACCGCGAGGGTTAAAATAATCACCTGTAAAATTTAACTTCTAACAACATGTTATTAAACTCTTAATCATTATACAAAATTATCATCACAATATCACAAATAAAATACAGAACTCTGACGCTCTACTCTACGAAATTATTACGGTGTGAAAATTTAGTACACAATATAAATGTATCAACGTAATTATAAAGCTTAGTATGGATTTTATAAATCAATATGTCCAATATAGACATCTATTCTTATCCATAAGCAAATTCAGTCGAATATTTAATAGTACAAAGAAATGTATTTTATACATTTGAAATTAATGGAAAATGTCGAATATACAAATTAAGTCTTATATAAGGTTATTGGTCTCTCTGTAGCTGACCGACGCGCGCCGGTCAGCTCACGGGAGACTGCCCAGTGTCTGACCAAGTGTGAAACAAAACCTTACTGTACAAAAATAATAATAGAACAAATGAAACACTATAATACAAAATAAAAATAAAAAAACAAGTTTATACAAAGTGATACCTACGTGCCTGTATTCACACCAGTTGGGGCCAGTTACAACCATCGCTCTCTCGGCTAACAAAAGAAAAGGAAAAAGTAATCGAAAAGAAATACATTTAGTGAATTTATTTATAGAGACCGAAAAAAACAGTCGTAGAAAAAAGTTTAAATATTAATCGTAGAAAGTCAGCCTTCGCGTAACAATTCACTATACCATTTCCTAACTACATTACCGCGACCAGCCAGCCAACATCCAGCATCCAGCATCCAACGCCAACCACAAACCACGAAAGACTAGATCCTCTGCAATGTTCACATCCATCTGTTACACGTCATGTTACAGTTCGGTACGGTCGGTCAATGTCGTTAGCACATTTGGACAACAATAATGAAACAATAATGTCATGGTGATATTAATGAAAATAAAGATGACAATCAATTTGAATTCTCATACATAATTCGTAGATAAGTAGCGTTTTGAAAACGTTTCACAAGCTAGTTATCGAAGCGGCATGACTAGTTTTAAACGTAAAAACTGTTTAGACGTAACTATATACTTTACTATTGTTTTTATATTTTTATAGGAACGCTAATCTAGTAAGATTGGCCGGTAGGGAAGCGGGGGTCGGTCTAAACAGTTTTCGCACTCGCGCAGAGGTCGGGGCGGGGCGGGCCGAGTGACGTCACCGCAGCGCGCGACAGCGCCGGCACACGCGCATGGTGCCGCAGTCGCCCCACGAGCTCATCTCTGAGCATGATCCGCAGAATATTCCGCCACACCGTCTGTGACAAAAGAACTACTGGTTAAATGATAGTCGACTGTCGCTTTGCGTGGCTACGGCGGCCTGTCGAACTAAACTCCAGTGAGTTATGTGATCCTGGTAGGTTACCTGCAGTGGTGCCTGCGGCGGGCCAGCCAGAAGTGGTTCCTGCAGTACTGGCAGCGCGGCGCGGCGCTGTCGGGCACCCACACCACGCCGCGCGCCTCCTCGCCCACTTCTACTTCAGACGCGCTGCCGCTGCTGCTGCCGCTGCCTCGCACTGACCCGCTACCGCTGCTTGTTTTCTGTACCAGGAGAATATAATTGTTAGACAAGTGTTGAACCATGCTTTGGGAAACAAACTAAGCAAATGTGTTTGGAGGGAGAAGTTTGTCGGTTCGAGAGAGGAGATAATACCGTCAAATCCTGAATTCATCAAATTTTTACGCAGGCCTATCTATACAAGTTGGAAGGGACACTGACGCACAAACGCCTACCACGTATTCAGTACATCATTTCGAATCCGCCGTTACATACATTTTAATCGTTTTAATGTCTATAAAAAATTATGTGTGTGGGGGGGGGGGGAGGGGATTCGGAATGATGTACGAATACGTGATAAATGTTTGTGCGTCGGTGTCCCTTGCAACTTGCATAATGGGGCAAGCTAAAATGTAGCTGGA
The DNA here is from genome assembly GCA_964057025.1 of Standfussiana lucernea. Classification (NCBI taxonomy): domain Eukaryota; kingdom Metazoa; phylum Arthropoda; class Insecta; order Lepidoptera; family Noctuidae; genus Standfussiana; species Standfussiana lucernea. The sequence goes on from OZ059805.1 coordinate 12,303,298, forward strand.
GTCTACTTGCGGAACAGAAGACTAAATTTATTAACGGGCATTCAACCAGGGTAACATGAGCCGTGAGAAAGGTATACTATGTTTTAGCGGTGTGTTACGTGTGTATATGACGTCGTACTTGCGTGGGTGTGGTCGCGTGCGGGGCGGAGGGCGGGGCGACCGCAGGCGGCGACGACAGCCGCAAAGCTTCTCGAGCCTCGCGCAACTGACCGCTCAGCTCCTCCACTACTTTCTGTAATGAAAACTGCATTTTTAGCCGCAAGTTGTGGATTACAATTTATAGCGATGCACTCGAACCAACGAAACAGCATTTATTGCGCAGTTTAGTGAAGCGGCAAGTAGCAGGTGTGGGTAAGGCTGGGTGGGGTGCTTGTACCTTCTGGTAGAGTATGATCTGGTGCAGCCGCGCCTGCAGCGGGTCGAGCGCGGGCGGCAGGCCGTCCAGCGGGTCCGCGCGCGCGCCGCCCGCCGCGCCGCACACGCAGCGCACGCGCGCGCCGCCGCACACGCCGCACCACCACACCTCCGAGCTGCCGCCCGACGACCCGGAAGTCTCGATACCGCCTGCAAATAAAGCCCACGTCAAATAATATTCGAGTCCCGCGTAGCTACCGCCATGTCACCCGGATCGATGATACGGGGCTCCCGAGTTACAGGAGCCCCCGAATTGTGAAAAAAAAAAAATTCACCCCCTTAATTTTATATTGAAAAGGCCCGTTATAGATCACAAATTATAATTCGAAAATTTACTTTATTTGTTTTGAAAATACATAATTATTCTGTTATTATATTCTACGACTGAGTGAGCGTGTGACACATCATTTATTTTTTTCATAATTTAACCTTCGAATGACGAATTCATTTTTGTTCCGTCTGTGAGCATGTCACACGCTACATTATATGTATTCATACCTTCAAGAAGTACTAAGTTGTCATAGATTACTGGGAGTGCTAACTTTCCTCCCGGAACGATGGTATGAAGCGAACAGCTAAGTTTCTCTTGACGCGGACATATTTGCGTAACATAAAAAGTAATAGGCTGTCATAAGATTCAAAGAGATGGTACTCACTGGTAGTGCTAGCTCTCCTGGAACAATGGCAGCACCCAATCCGTCGCGGTGAAGTAGGACACAGCGTGAGTTGGCTGGCGACGCGCGTGCGAGTGTGTGCGTGACCTGTCCGCCTCGGCTGTGTGTGGGCCTCGCCTTCGCTCTCTGAGCTTATACTGCTTGATGTGGCTCCCCCTGAAATATAGAGAATGATTACAATTTTACTGTTTTAATTATGTTCTCGATTGTATTGTACGTGGTAATGAGACTAGTTCTTGAGTTGGTTTGTTTTCACTTTATCAGGATAACAGTAAGAGCTGAGGTTTATTTTTAAACACACTATATAATTATAATTTTCTTACCATTTAGGTCGACTTCAAGAAACTTAGTAGCTACATCATCAATCCCATTCATAGTCCCATTAGTCGTCACACCATTCTCTCTTGTATGGTTGTTATCAAGGACCACATTGTGGTTGGTTCTATCTTCAGTGCTATGGATGTCGAGTGGCGAGGAGTCGTGGGAAGTGTTTCTGGAAGCCGGTGGTTCTGCTCGACCCTCGTTGATCTCGAAACCGGTGGAAGACTGGTTGCTTGACTCTGATATGGAACGCCATGTTATGCTGATGTTGCGGGTTCGGGCGGATTCTCTTGCGGCCTGTGAGTAAAAAATAACATGATTAATATTTACATTTAACTGGAGAAATAATATTTTAAAACTCAATGCATTTAACGGGTTTCTGAAAATGTATGTAATCTATAAATTATCCGTATATCTATGCATCTGAAATTCAAGTACCAGGTAAACATAAAAACAGAAGAAGTTACACAAACTCACGTCAGCCATCCCAATAACATCAGTATAAGTATCACAGACGAACACGGGCGGTTCTTCAGGCGTGTCCACGTCGGGCTCGGGCAAGCCGGCTCGCACGCCGCCCACGCCGTCGCCCACGCCGCCCACGCCGGCGTGCTGGCTGGCCGGGTCGTGGGTGTGCGAGATGACCTGGTCGGGGATGTGCTGCGCGGCCAGCTCGCGCTCCAGCGACGAGGAGCCGCTCGTGAGGTCGCGGGGGAGGCGGCTGCTGTTCTCGAAGTGGTCGGGGTGGAGGCCGTCGACCTGGGACGAACAAGGTAACATTAGTTTTCCAACTCTTTGGACTTGTAGTCGGGCAGGTCTATCTCCTACATCTTTATGTTACCCTAGTATACTGACCGTGTCGGAACAGTTGTCGGTGGCGAGCGGCAGTACGGGCAGCTCGTCAACACAGCTGTCGGTGAGCGCTGCACGACACTCGCGACGGTTCTCACATTCGCTGTTCACTACCATTGATAGTTTCCTGCAATGAAAATAGTAATATTTAGTATACAGACATCATCATCATTCTCCTGCCCTTATCCCAATTTATTTGGGGTCGGCGCAGCATGTTTTCTTTTTCCATACTTCTCTATTACTCGTATATCAGCAGTTACCACCTTTCTAGCCGTATCATCCCTCACACAGTCCTTGCATCGTTTCTTTGGTCTTCCTCTACTCTTATACCCATCCACATTCATAGTCAAAACTTTCCTCACGACATTTTCCCATTCCTCCGCATCACGTGCACAAACCACGACAACCGATTACTTCACAACTTTTAGTCACCGGCGCCACTTTCAGACTTCCTCTTATGTACTCATTTCTTATTTTATTCATCCGCGTTACACCACACATCCCCCTTAGCATTCTCATCTCAGCCACATGCAAATGCCTTTCATTCATCCCTTTTGTGGCCCAACATTCTGATCCATACAAGACAGCACGTCTAACCATTGTTTTATAAATCTTCCCCTTAAGCTTAAGAGGAATGCGGGATACAGACATCCTTGGAACTAAAACCTTAAAAATTGCATAATGCGTTATACGACAGCACGACACTAATTGCAATTTAAACCTTATGTAAACCGGCATAAAACTCGCATGGCACGCAAAATACGCGCTTCGGACGTGGAGTTGCGGGCATCACCACGATTTACAATACAATACAAGACGCATGTTGCATGCTCGTGATTTGCAACGAAAAATAAGGTGAAGAATTTGGTACTTGCAAAACAATTTGCAAAATTACAACCCCTGCCAACGAATCCAGCTTTGGCTCGTCTGGTGGATTTTGTGACCCACACTCATCTCATAGAGAAAAAGCAGTAGTCACAAGGTGATAAGGCTGATTATGCTATACACGGCTAACTTACATAACATCAGGCGCTAAACTAGGGTCGCTACACCTCCTCTGCGCCGTTCGCTTCTCGCCTTCACTCAGCAGGTTATCACAAGATCTCGTCTTCGTCATCAGGCCTGGAACAAATTGAAAGATGTTTTTATTGAAGAAAAAAATACCGACGGGCATCCATTGATGCGAGAGAGCTTTCCTCCCATAACTAGTGCAACCCTGCCGGTTAGTCTTTTCGCCTTTTTGGAGTACTTTATTGGGCTTCGAGTTTGGTCCTTTAATCTCTAGGGTTTTGCATATTCACCAGTGAGTCAGGACCAATAGGTTTTAGGGTTATAAGTTTTCAGCTGTATCTTATTAGCTGGCTTGACAGTTTACTTGGGCAGCGATTTGAGTTTTTCAGTTTTTTTTTTTTCTACATTTGAATAAAAAATATGTCCAGCACCACGAAACGTTATCAGTAAATCTTTTTGATTGGTTGACCAGACTCAAAGTAGTTAGTTTTTGAATGTTTACTGTATGTCTTGTTTTACAATGAAAACCAAGACAAATAATAGAGAAGAAGGAATTTATAATAGAGTTACCGTTATGGTTCTGTGTGCTATGTAACTGTTGCGCGGGAAGGTCGGGCTTGTGTTCGGAGCGCGGCTCGTCGTGCGGGCTCTGCGCGCAGAACATGCCGCTCCACACACACATCGTGCGCACCGAGTACTCCGGCCAGATAGCCTGCTGGAATATTAATATGGGAGGTCAGTTTTAGGTATTTTGAGCAAAATATATGTTTATAGGAAACTAATTTGGTATCTTTCTTCAATAATAAGAAGGTACTTTATTTTAATATTTACATTTTGCCATATTTCATGTAGCATCGTGTAAAATTCATTAATATGCAAACAGAGCGTGCGTGATGGAACGCACAATAGCATGCGGCTGGAATAGGTGGAGATGGACGAAGACTTACTCGTTCTTCTCCATGGAGTTCTACGCTTTGGAATGCGTCACTTTATAGCTCCATTTTGACAGACTTCTTGACAATTCAATCAGTGCCTGTATCTGGTTTGTTTTGAATAAATGCATTTGAGTTTGACGCAGTAGGCTAAACTCCGCGCGCTCGCGGCCCGTGTTGCACACGAACGTGCCGAACATGCACGAGTGTGCCCGAACATGGCCGAGTGTATGTTAACAAACCCACCTGTTCGAGCTGGTGCGGCGAGTACAGATGGTTCCTGTAGGCCGGCGCGCGCAGCAGATGCCACACGTGCGGCGTGAGGTCGCCGGCGCGGCACTCCGCGCGCTGGCGGCCCGTGTTGCACAGGAACGTGCCGAACATGCACGAGTGCACGTGTGTGCCCAGCTTTATCTGCGTACATGGTACACGGTCTTATAACATCTCCGTCATCTATGGAGATAGGGATAGAGGTTTAGTGTTTGGTTGGGTTGGTGGTGCCCAAACGGTCGGTAACGGTTGGCTTGATGTTATATTCTGAGGACCTTCAAAAGTTGAAGAGAGAGAAGTAATTTATGGCTTTCTTGCCATAAATTACTTCTCTCTCTACAGGTTTACTACGATACAAAAAAGATGTGGAGCCAATAAGGTTCATTAGCGGCTGAAAATAAAAAGTTGAAGATATAAAACGCAAATTTTCGGTCGAGGGTTAAAAAGAAAGTAGATAGGATGGAGGACGTTAATGGAAGGACTCTATTTTCATCTCTAATCTAAAGGAAGGAATTTGAATACTGAAAATGTAAAAACAGTCTTAAAATAGAATAGGATAAATAAAATAGGGTGGTAATAATTTCGGTTTCCACTTACCAAATAAGCCTCATTAAACTCAAAGCTGCATGGAAACTGCAGCATCATTTGATGGACGACGTCAAGCCATTGAAGGAAGATGGGTGACCGCTCGTTAGGATCCTCCGGACCGAACTGATGCCCGCATCGATCCGCGAACTTGTGCCCAAAGTCGAGCCATTCACGCTCGATTAGTATACGGAAGCCCTGAGGAAAGACATGAATTAATTACTAGAAGTAAACTCCAGCATTAGTCTGTTAGCCTAGTGGCCTGATACTTGATCGCAAATTTTATTCTGCTTGTGATTTTTGCTCCCAACTTTGATCGATATTAGGGTCACCACTTTCACATCATGTTCCCCTAGTACGGCAGTACGTCTGAGTTTTGTGAATGCATAGGCTTTTGCTCCCCACGTTAGGACTACTTACTTTGGGACCGCGGTATCGCGCCCTGGCCCCTACAGTCCTCTTAAATTATGCAGCTCTGGTGCTCCTGCTAAATAACCTAGTACTTCCAAAGAAAACTAACCTCTAAAGTTCTGTAATATGGATCTAGTATGAGTTGCGCAGCGGCGACAATCTGTGGTGTCCTGTCCCAGCCATCAGAACAGTGGACGAGCACCGGCCGGCCCGCGGCCACGGCGCGTGCCACCACGCTCGACGCGCGTACTACGCCTGAGACGTACTGCAGCCATAGTGTGCGCTCCAGGTTGCTGTGCCAACTAGGACAACAGAAAATATTACATGAATTGTGTTCTTCGAAACATGATTTTTCTGAATAATATGTATGTAGTACAAGGAATCGTAGGGCATCAAAAAATTCATTGGCATCATTTTCAACGGAAAAAGTAACCAATGCAATGCTGATTGTATGACCAAAAGTATAGTGTAATATTATAGGTAGTAATACATACGGGGTGGAAGGGACACTGTACCGAAAACGGAAACCACATACTCAGCACATCATTCTGAAACTTCCCCCACATAGGTACAAATTTTTCGCCGGTTATTAAAAAAAAACAGCTGTTTCTTACAAAGTGCAATACCTACACGGTCAAAATATATGGAACAGCTGTTTTTTTTAAATTACCGATGAAAAATTTCTATGTGTGGGGGGGGGGGGTTAAGAACGATGTACGAATACGTGGTTTCAGTTTTCGGTACGGTGTCTTCCAGCCTGTATAATTATGGAAAGCCATTACTTTTTATTTCGGTCAGCAATGGATATAATATTATAGTAACGCCCTGAGCGGAATAGTACACGCACATTTGAATAGTTATATGTCTATTATGTGTGAGTCTCACGTCATGGGGTGACTCAGAAATTAAATCCCAATAACATGTTGCTCAGCCTCCGCATTCGCACCTCTTGACCAAAGTTTTATGACGGAAATTATTATCCACAGCTATAAATGAAGAATCTTTCATATATTCATTAAGATGAGAGAAACTACAAGTCACATTTAAAAAAAAAAAAAATATTTGCTTGCAAAATCACGTGTATTCTTAAATAAATTTCTTTTAAAAATACGCTTCGTAAAACACGTTTGACGGCGCAATGTTTCCGGAAGAGATATTGCGGGTATTTGCGAGCTTGGATTCAAAACAATGAGTTCACTCGGGCACAATGCCAACTGACACAAAAAATCCGCTGTGATACTACCTAGGTCCGCGTAACGAACGGTGTATCGTTAACATTGCCTATTTAGTGCAGGGACACTGCGTCGTTGGTCCAGTGGTCTTTGGTTTTCGAGCATGAGGCTTTGGTTTCGATTCCCAGATCGAGCAAAAGATTGGGCTTTTCCAACAACATTTGTTAGAAGTTGCCTGGTTCTGCCTACCTTTTCCAATAACATAGGCGGGATATTATAGTATGTAGCTGCATTAAATGCAGGAAGTAATTTAACTGTCAGAGGAAGTGAATTGTAAAGCTAAACTAAACTATTAACTCGATAATCGTCCTAGTTGTATTCCTAAGTGCATTAAGGCTCGCCTTAAATGCGTCGCCCACTTCTATTGACTTCCTGCTATCCGAGTATCGATTATACTACGCAGCCAGCTGTCTATAGGTACTAGGCTATCAGGATCACGGCCTTGACCTCAACCGTACTAACTTCATTCAGAATATTAGCTGACTGCAGTTAGTTTGACAGCTAAAACAACATGACGGAAGAATACTATCGATATTCGTTTGTCCATTTAGTTTAACGAAGCACCAAAGTCTGTCTGACGGTACGCTTTTGATTCAAGAACCACATCAGGCCATCATTTTTTTAATTAATTCATTAATAATCTTCTTTTTTTTTTAATAGTGACCTTGGAGTTTCTTGCCGGTTCCACTCCATGGGAAACCAACTCGAACCGTGCAGATATTTTTGACGTTGCATAAACGCCCATGTTTGTAGGTTTATGTCAAATTCAATATTTTTGTATTTCGTAGTTTAGGTCCATACAGCTTACGTAAATAGACGTAAACTGATTGATGGCGTATCTTAATACTGATTTATGCGGTAAACCATTGCCAACAAATTAAACTGAATAAGTGGACGCTAGGTTACCCTTTAATCTATAAAATTCAACGGTGTCATATCGCCTTTACAAGAAGTGGTTCCCACAGCTGATGACTCTGGGAGACCCCGAGTGTCAAGGATCTTTAAAGTTACCATGGAGAAAATATAAAACATTACATTAGGTACGACACGTTTTCCCCGAACGACTAGCCGAAGATGTACTACCGGGCTCACAGACGGTCGACCACTTTTCAACCTTATAACTCAGAACATAAGGGTGAAAAGGGGTCGACCGTTGGTGAGAGCGGTAGAAGGTGTCTATAATATATCCACATTTCGCCAGTGATGTTTACACAATAGTTATTTGTTATACAAGAGTGCAAAGTTGCTTTTTAACCGCGTGTTCAATTTTGATGACCGAGCAAGCGAAGGATTATAAAATTGAATCACGAGCGCAGCGAGTGATTCAAAATTAGAATCCTGAGCGTTAGCGAGGGAATCAAAAGAGCACGAGGTGAAAAATCTTTGCACTCGAGTGCAACACGTAACTTTTCATTCCACCTCAGCGAGGAAATGACTAAATGCAAAAAAAAAAAAACGTTTATAATCACAAGATAGGTACACTTTTATTTCAGTTTAGGTATTAATTACTACATTATGACAGGTAAGTATTACAGAATAATCTTTAAATTATAACAAAATAATACTAAGGTATAATTAAGAAAATTTTAAAGTAACGTTGCTACAGTTATTTAAATTGAGTGTAATATTTTTGTTTGGTACTGTAATATTGGTGTTAGTCACTTGTGTACTGTTTTTCGGTAAACTATCTGTCATACTTAATAGTTGTACCGATTCATCGGATTCCCTTGGCGTGAATGTTGGAGAGAGAGGGAGATGGTTAGGTGTTTCATAACGGCTTATTTTTGATGTAGAAGGGCCAGTCCAAGGATCCGATTGAGGCTCTTTCAGTGTAATGGCTCCTACGATGCCTTCACATATTTTAGACTTATTTTGGATGGAATCCTCTATGTATCCCTCTACAACTGCATTGGACTTCCAGCCTCCGTGGCGCTTAAGGGACAGGAGATCAGCTCCGGAATCAGCCAAAAGTGTGGCTGAAGTTCGTCGGAAACAATGACCCGTGTACAACAGGGGTTCTGGAAGTTCAAGAAATGTTGCTATTTCTCGTGGGATACTGCCAATTTTATTAGTACCCATAGGCTGTCTAACACACTTTCCATTGCGATACTGTAGAAAAAATCGATTGATTGGAGTGTTAGGCGGGCGTAAGGCTTGATATTTCTCAACAATCGTTACGTATTCCTTGCGAATGACGAAGTTGCGGTCTCTTTTTGTCTTTGTATTAGGTAAATTAATTAATAGTAAGTCATCTGAATGTTTCTCAATGTTTTTGACATTAAGTTGTGTTAGTTCATTAGTTCGACATGCTCCGTTTATTCCAATAATAAGAACAACCTGTAACGTAAAGAGTATTGTAGTAGATAAATGAATAAAATTGATATGAACGCATAATTATGCCTATCAACATCTACTAAGTATACTATTTAATTGAGATTAATATACTTAAGTAGATACTGAATGTGCAACTGACTTACTTTTGCCGCCAAATATACGGAATCGGGTGCTTCGTTAAGAAACTTTTCAATATCAGATACTGTGAAAACCTTCGATTTTTTTGGTTGATGACCAGATGAGGCTCTTTTTAAAAATGCCACTAATTTAGGATAGGTATCGATATGTTTGTCTTTTTTCATCTTTATTGTTGCTTTTAGCATCGAATACGTACTCCATAGAGTGCTTGCTTTCTTGTTCTCGGATAATTCTATAAAATATGCCAGCAAAACGTTTTCTGAGAAAGTTTTGGCTCCTTTTGCTAGTCGCCACGTGTTGAACATATCGTACTGTTTTAAATACTTCTCGCGTGATTGTTGAGGGAGAAAGCTCATTTGCGCATTATTAACAGTTTCAGTCAATTCTGTTGGCGTCAAGCAAACTAACTCGTCGCTAGAATCACTCATTTTAGTTTTTTCATTTGTTTTCAAGTTTCTTGTTTTTAATATAAGGTTTAACAATGACGTGAAAAAATGCCGCGTAAAGAACCGCGTACAAAGCAAATTGAAAAAAGAACACCAAGAAGGTTCCGAGTCTGAGTTTTTAACAAATTAAAAAAAAGTTGTATGATATATTCGGCACCATAGAGGTAGCAGTAAATAGGTTTAATGTTTTTTTTAATTCACAAACTTAGTGCACACGATGTTCTAAATTCAATTTACTTTATCCTCTAGAGAATAAAAACGGCTTTTCCACTCAGATATTGAAGATTAAAAATACTCTTTCCGAGATGGTGGGATGAAAAAGCATTTGCAATCCGACATGAGAGGAGGATGTGTTTAGAAGGCGCGGTATCCATTTTCTATCAGGTGTTCTTCGACTTATGATAAACGAGCCAATGACGGTGACTATCATCACACAATATTTCTTGGTTAGTTTTTTTTTTTTTATATATTTTTTTTTATGTTTTGTATTGTGTACTTGTGGCGTGTGCCAATAAACGTTTTTTCTTTCTTTCTTTCTTTCATCATGTACCTAGCCTTTTTCCAACTATGTTGGGGTCGGCTTCCAGTCCAACAGGATGCAGCTGACTACAATTATTTAAGATGGAGCGACTACCTATCTGAGTAAATAACTGAGTAATAAGATATCTCATGGTTAGACTGATTTGACGGTCACCGTTTGATTTCAAAGTCCACACTACGATGGCATGTAAAGCCAAGTCAGAGGCCCATAATAATAATACCAGCCTATAACTGTCCCACTGCTGAGTAAAGGCCTCTTCTTCTTCTTCAGAGGCCCATGGGCAGCATAAAACTCTGACAACAGATTAGGCACTAACCACACGATTAAAAAAAGTCCACATTTTCTACATACTTGGTCTGGTCGCTGGGCTCGGCCGCCAGCGCCCGCATCTGCTGGAAGCTCCTCCGCACGTGGTGTATGTTGGGAAGGCACATGAACTGTATGTCGGCGGCCGGGTAGTACTGTTGACACTCACACCCGCCGCCGCGCGCTCGGTTGGTGACTGCAGACGCGTATGAACGCGCGTCTACGATTAACAGCTTTAGTTGCTGTAACAATAGATAGGTAACTTGTCAAGCAAGAAAGGATATTAGGACTTTACATACCATTCATTTATGGGACGTTCTTTTGCAAAAAGCAATTTATATTAGAAAAACAACCATTCGAGGGAAGAAGCACTTAACTCACGGCACCACAAACTACCTACTAACTGAATTTTACGCTAAACGTATTCAAAACTTAATGTTGTCTCTGTCATCTTCGACCAAAATACGGAATCAGAACGATTTTTTTTATATGTTTCAATTCTAAACGCATTTAGTGACTTGTGGTGCAAGTTATGTGAACTGGAACTAGTTATTTACCATGGGAATATACAAAAGTTATATTAATTTATATAAAGCCTACCAAATGATGCGATTTTCCTTCTACAGTTCATTCACATTGTTTGGTGGGCACTGGGGGATCATAATACATTAATAAGCAATGGGCGTTATGATGACGATAATGTTATATTTGATGCATTACACGACTGCGACAGACTCATTTTAAATTTTACCTTATTTCACTGACATAAAGTGCAAAATTGTAAGCTAGGTTCTATGTTAATTGAATCTTAGGATTAGGTACAGCACCATTATAAACTTGTTCAATTAAGTTTCCTGTATCGTAACTTGTGTATTACGGACAGATACTGAGTGGGCAACACGACTAACTAATAAGTTACAAGCTATAAATATCACAAGTAGGTACTTTCTGACATCACGGTTCTGTTTATAATATTGGTAACTGCTTATTGTATTAAAGGCGATTAATATTAATGGTACCAGGGGAGCATGATCGCTAAGAAGTAGGTAAGATAGATTAGTTTGTAATGCTAATCTGGCTTGATGTTATTTTGTTATTGAAATAGCAATTAGTTCTACTATGGTGTACCGGACTTAGTATAATTATTAATTTTTTTATTACCATTTTGATAAAGCAAAGAACAAAATTAGTTAGTCTTCAAAATATTCGCTCCGCTACAGCCCTAGCCAGCTGGATGGCCAGATTGTGCCCAGTTTTCCAAGTTGCGCGCACCTGTGCCATCTAGTTTAGGCCCTTAATCGCAACGTTACCATACTTTTTAGATCTACCTTTTTGGCATATTTGGTCCCGGAGCTTTCGAAGCCTTACGAGGCCAAAGACAATTCTAAGAGGTCTCTTAGACATCTTTGAATGGAATGAGGCACCAGCCGACGATCATCTCTGTATGAACTATGCTAGTGTCTCCAAGGAGATTATCTCCAGTTGGTGTAGGAATATTATATACTAATATAGACCATGAACACAAAGGATGAGGATTGCTGATGAAATGGATATGGGTTTGGGTGGTTAGTGGACAGATATGCTACCTTATGTATTTCCTTTATTTATTTTTCTTACTTACTTATTTACATTTTTAAATATTCCTATAAAAAAAAAACATTTAAAAATATAAAAAATAGTAGCCCACCGGTATCGGGAACAGGGTCCAAGCTACCGGCGGTCAGGGCTCCAGAGAGAGGAACCTCCTAACAATACGAGCCGTGTCCAGGAGTACCGCTTTCTGAATCAAGCCCTTGATCCAGCCGCCTAACGAGAGCCTCCTCAGGTATTGGTCGAGGCTCTTGGCAATTAAGCCATGGGCTGAAACGACTATCGGCACAATGATCGCCGTGTCCACTTCCCACATGTCGACAACCTCGCGAGCCAAGTCAAGATACTTGATTTGTTTATCTTTCTCGGCTTTCACGAGGTTCCCGTCATGCGGGACCGTTATGTCGACAATCATTGCGCGCCGCTCTGATCGATCCACCACCACTATGTCAGGCTTGTTGGCCACAATAGTCCTGTCAGTGATGATGGATTGATCCCAGTACAGTGTGATATTGCCATTTTCGAGAACTGGGTCGGGCACATACCTATAGTACGGCACCTCCGATTCCACAAGGTTGTATTTTAGAGCAAGTTGCTGGTGGATAATCCTGGCTACAAGGTTGTGTCTATGCAAGTACTCACCGTTAGCTAGACGAGAACACCCGGAGATAATGTGACGAATTGATTCGCCCGGACGGTGGCATGCCCGACATATGTCAACCGTGCCGTCCTTCACAATAAATCTGCGGTAGTTATTCGTCATCATAACTTCATCCATAATTGCACAGACAAAACCTTCGGTTTCTCCGAAGAGGTCGCCGGAACGTAGCCAGGCTACGGACGCTGATAGGATACTGATACTGATACTGATACCTTATTATTATTAGGCTGCTGCATGCCCCGGTCCTGGTTGCAGGCGCTGACGAAGGCGGCCAGCAGACGCTCGTCCTCGCTGGAGCGCCAGCCCAGCCACCCCACCTCCGGCTGCGACGAGCGCGCGATCACGGCGCCGTTGGCGCGGTGCCGCCACACCACGGCTGGCACCCGCCGCATGGCACGGAACCTACATACCAAATGGATATTATTATTAGTGAATTTTCAAGACGGGGCTAAAAATTGCTCAGAAATTATGTAAACAGAGGTTGTCACGACGAACGGGCGCTATTAGCACTAACATTAGAGAGTGATCACAAAGAACTATCAACATCTCAAAATAATCATGTCTTGGAGTCCTTACCTCGCAACCGAGTCGAGGTCTTCATCACAGATAGATGCGGGCACTACGATGAGGGGTGGGTACGAGGGGCACAACTTGTACTCTGCGTTAGCTGCCGTGACCCGCCACGCGCCCTTCGAAGTGAAGCCTAATCGCTCCACCTGTAGACGAAGCAACAGGTTAATATGGATTGAAGGGGAGGAATTAATGCTGTAAAAGGAGAAATGTAGAATTTTGACGATAAATAAAAGAATGAGAACAATGGTGTTTTTAAGTTGAGAATGACGTGTGCGGGTAAGATGCAATTAGCGTGCACATATTCTGAAGACTTCCTCCCGATTTGAACATCCTGGTATTTCATCGAAGACTTCAAAATATAGTCTACTGAACCAAAACTGGTTTCATTTAATTTATTTTCTCTACCTGCATAAATTACTTAAAAGTGATCGACGCGTATCCATTTTGGTGGACTTGCAGTGCAATTGAAGAGAGAGAAAGTTTTACTCTTAAAAGTACCAGGTAATCAGAAGGCACACGGAGACACAACGAGATTAAATGCACTGAATGAACTAAGTGAAATGATAACACGCAAATGGAGAGAAAGTTGTTATCATAAAGGTACTAGGCAATCAAAAGACATGAAGAGTTTGCTTACTTCAGGACCAAACCAATGTCTCTGAGGAGACTGAGACGCCCTCATCAGTGCTCTGTGCACTGACGTGGGCGGCTGTTCCTTGGCCCACGCCGCGTACGCCGCAGCGAAGGTCTCCTGGACGGATCCGATAGGGGCGAGCGCGGTATTCAACCGCCTCCACCATTCTATACATTGATCCCCAGTGGTGAATGAGCATCTAGAACAAATGGAATGTTTTCATGAAGAACAATCGTCATGTTAATGATTTATTTACACAATCCCAACTCGCGAAGAGGTTTTTATGAGATACCCATGCATTAAAGACTACGCTTAGCACCGAAGTTATTCGCTCATTCGGGCATCCCTAAACGCTCGTGAAGCCTGTAACCATATCAGCTACATATTTATGAAATAAATGTTTTAATTCACGAGTAGGTAGCAACTCAGATAATAAACATTAGTTTAAACAATCTTTATCTTATTATTGAAGGAAAATTTACATGTCCGCTTTCTTTAGTCGCTATGTGATTTTATCAGTCAGTACCCTCAATTTGGTGTTACGGTAATCGAAAATTAAATCAACATTGCTTTTGGCTTTCAATACTATCCGTTCATAAAGTAAATAATTATGGACTATTATTGTACTTGTTTAAACATGGACAAATAAATGACTTCATAGTAAAGACAAAATAAAGTGTGAATTTTAAAATTTAAATATTGAATACTTAGCACGTTTTTTGTTCAAACAAGATAATTTTTACATGTTTATTTACCGTGGCATATTTACCTATTTGAATATCTCATAACTTTGTATGTAAACACTAGATAAGTTAGTCCAATTATTATAAAATACTTTAAGAACTACCTAATCAGCACGTGAACCAGAGTGTTGTTTATCACTAAATCAAATGAGTAGGTTACTACCCGTATGAACTCGTGTGCATTCAACTAATTTATAAATAGGTTGAAGTTTGCTGATTATGCTTAGAATAGAATAGAATAGAATAGAATAGAGATACATGTAGGGTAAGGCTCATTTTGATCTGGATGCTGGTCTCAATACCAGGCTATCATAACACACAAGGATACTAACTTGAGTTGTCTTCCATTTTTGCAGAGCACGATCAAGTGCAGCAGGTCACGGATCTCCAGTGCGTCGATGAGACGGAGCGGGATGGACGCTCCCGGTCCGTTCCTCCGACGTGGCTGGACGTGCAGACGGTAGTTGGACATTGCGATAGTTCCGCCGTCCGCTGTTCGACCCACCCACTGCCAACAAATGATTAGGTTAGACAAATGGCACTTTTAGAAGACGAAAATACAGTTGTAGTTGTGCTCACGTCTATTCGTTTGGGTCATCGGACAAATCTATAACATACACTTGAAGTAGGCGATAAAGAGTTCTTTTCTTGATAATTCATACTCATGACATGACACAATTATCACGTGCTCAAGCACGAGGGATTTTGATAACATTTACTCCTGTCATGCCCTACTTGACATAAGCACATGTCTATAGTACTATTTTCGCAAAGCTGCAGTTTCTACCGGCATAAGTGCACGCTTTGGGCTGATAACGCGCAGTCAACGAACTACCAGGAATGCAGAACTAGAACGGAGCTAAACACTATCGGAACGTCATTGCGGTTCGTTCAACCCGATGCATGCGACCTGCTGACCTTTTAGGCCACCAGCCGTATTAGTTACTTAATATGTGCGTGTTTTATCTATTTGTTACTATTTCGCTTATTAATTATTGACATAGACTTTGGACTAAGAAATACGGTTGTTTACAGACGTGCCAGTAGCTTATTTGTCATGGATTCATTAAGACGTCATGTCTATTGAAGAGGTTGCGGCAGCCGTGTAATTACGTTGGGAAACAATACCGAACACGAGGTATTATACCTACTGACGTTTCTGAAGGTAACAAAACGTACTATTAAACTGCGATTACTACAATTTTCATTTTAAATTGCCTAATTCGTAGTTTCCCGTAAACAAGCTGTTATTACCAAAAAAGTGCCTTCAAATAGTTACAAATTGTGGTATGATTGAGTGGTTCTGCCGTCATATTGCGACAATGAATGTCTGGCTGCATTCAAGGCGATTATAAAATAATATTCCCCTCAGTAAATACTATAAGTAGGTACCTATTTGTAGTTTTCCCTATCGATATTTATAACTTTATAGTTTATAATTAGTACAACATTCTACAAAATATCCTCAAATGATGTTTCTACAACTGGGTACATCTATTGAGAGGAAATGGAGTGCACTTTTGACTAATGCCTATGATTTTTTAATGTTCATGTTAGCATGAACATTGAAAAATCATAGGCTTAAAGCATCGTGCACTCGATTAAAACACATCTCTGTTAATCAATACAATCCTAGTAGCTCACCTGCACAAACTCCCCACATATAGGCGTGAACCCTGCATCCAGGCCGGGCTCATCGTAGTGCGTACGCAAGCGAGGGTACAGGTCGGCAGCACGGACGCGGTGTGGCGGCGGCTCAGGTTGCGGCGGCGCACGGTACCGCTCGCGGTCACCCATCTCGCTTGTCGAGGGCACTACCACCTGGGGACAAAGGAGGAGGACTCTTAGTTCAAGTCACTCAGAAAACAAACGAAGATCGCAAAAATCACACACACGTCACAACACCATCTTCTTGTTCGACACAATCCAAATTTATGTGAGCTCGGTATCAATTTAGGTCCAATTACGTTCCAATTTCCTGTCTTGTCTTCAACCACACATTTCTATCAGCTGACATCTCAAAAAACCGAAATGAATAAGTACTTCCAAACGTATACACGTGCAAGATGCCAACTACATTTATTTCTGGACAAATTGTCCATAAACACTTCATTACGATTCCAACAGCTCCATTGAACAAAGTCATTTCCTGCGATCGTCAACGCTTAGAAATCCCAACAAAAGATTCAAGGCGCCATCATTTTTGGATGCCGTGGCTTTTGGATTGAGTGAAATCCATTATGCGTTGAAGAAAGCAGAAATATGTTTTCAAGGTGAGTAGGACAATTTAATTTTGAAGTAAAGAAATAATTATTTACTCTCCATCCGCATAATACCTCGAGAATGCCAGAGATATTGAGACACGTCACATCCGACATGGTCACGTACATATTCATATCGAGACAGATTTCGACAAACTCTCCAATAACAACGAATCTATTGAACAAATTAATGAACAATAATTGTTTATAAATTGTGCACACAATGAGCCACAAGGTCGAATTAAATTTCAACACGAGAACGAAAATGTAAACGGAACAAATTATTTTACTATAAAGTATTGATCGGAACGCGTTCACTTTTGTATTCGGTTATTGTCTAACTGTTACTATAATTTGATAATAACTCCTTCGAGCCAGCAAGATGGTCCTAAGGATACCACATATGCGAGCGGGATAGCAAGACACTTTCTCTATCTTTATTTGTGTATTGATACGGTATCTGCAAACAGGGACTCTTGTATTTCCCAGAACTGTATGCAGTTATGTACCTTATCAAGAAATGCGTGTCCGTTGTTGGAATATGTTCAAAGTTCTGTTTTCTACGGACGAGCAGAGTCATAGCCGTAGCAAACACTAATCCAGAAACGCAACATACTGAAGATATCACAGGTCGTTATGATTCAAAGGAAGTTGTAATGGTAGCCACCATTGAAAACCAAAACACTAGATTTACACTATATATGCTGGAAGACTATCACAACATAGGAAAAATACTAGGGTTTATATACGTAAATGAATGCGTTAGGACAAGGGTTAAAGGTTCTGCATAAGTAATGGTGACAGATTTCCACTTCATCGCTTATTTATGCGGCATCTCAATAACTTACCCTTCTGTTGCTTCTTACGACTTACAAAGATGAAAAACAAACTTTGAAAATACATAAGACCATTATTGATATTTTGCTTTCATTCAGGGACCCTTTTCTAAGCTTAAATCTTATTCTTGAAAATACAGAGGAAAAATTCTCAAACACCAGACTATACTATGAACAATGGTTATTTAAAATCAGGCATGTCTTGCAAAATTAGATTCTTCATAACTTTCGTTACATAATGACATGCACTATTGCGATGCAGTAGAGTTAAATTCCCAAGTGCATAACGAATACATAGGTATTATGTAAAAGGCGCTGAACGTGAAGTTATGCTGCCTTGGTATCGTTTATCGCCGGTATATAATAACTAAAACGCTGAGATATCGACGATCATAAATAATGATCTTGCGTGCTTATGATTCACTGGTGGCGCTTCGAACCTCTTGGTGGAATGTGGTTACTTCGTAGGTGTTTATCTTAATAACAAGCGTAAGAAAACCTGTCTCGTTACTTAGTTGGCTAATTGGTGAATGTTGTAGCAACTTCGAAGTACCGAATTAGATTGTTAATCGACTACTACCACTACCAACCGTCGTGGCGTGCGTGTATGAACGTGGACGAGGCAAAAGGAGTATGTTTAGGATCGTAGCAGGTGGCGTTCTGTGGTTTCTGCCTACCCCCATGGGAAAAAAGCGTGAGTTTATGTACTTAATTGATTTAGCATTAGAATATGAGTAAAAGTATCAAGGTAGTCGTTAGCAGGATTTTCGCAATAGTAGGCTGTTTACTCATGTATTAAGATAGTATGACTAGATACTTAATTATTATTCAATAAATAAACAAATAAAGGTTATAAACCGTAATCGTCAATATTCAGAAATAAAAATGTCGTCCTTCGAGCCGGATATTGAAGAATTAGCTTGGAAGGAAATTTGACCAATTCACTTCAGAAAAGCTATCAAAAAGTCAAAGAATTCCTCAGTTAAAAGTTGGCCGCCTAATCGGCCCTCAAATACCAAAGAATTCAACATACGTGATGGAAATTTTAAAAGCAAAGAAAACCCACGTTTTCCAGCCATTGCACATACTATAAGGCAATTCACACTCGACTCACGCCCATACTGCATGCCTGGCCCTCGTTGGATACTACAAAACACGTTAGAAAGCGACCTTGCGTTACCTAACTTGCCACTCATGCGCATTACTTACTTATACGTACTCTTAAATGCTTGTTGGTTCTACAGGATAGCTATCAAGGACGGAATTTAAAGGTTTACTTAATTTTTTTTATCATTGGAACGTGCTCCCTTGAGAATATACCAGCGCTGTTTTGTTAATTTTGTTTATTATTTAGTTAAGAATTTACGAGGTTATAGACGAGGCCTTCTCAATGCTGTGAAGTTTCATGAATATGACTTTGACAATCAGTATTATCGCCATTAATGATGTCTTAGGCTCTCATTTATTGTTGCTGAATGTATTTTTATGTTGTTATTTTTTTTTTTAAGTCGTGTCCCCAATTATTGCGTTACACCCACCTAACACGCATTTATCCGAAAATGCAACAGAGCTGATGGCTATTAAACATTAGTATCTATGTTATGAACGGTTCACACAAAAGGCATTATGCAAAGGATAATGTGAAGTAGGTATAGTAGTGATATGTTTGAAGTATGTATGAAATACCAAGAGACCAGTACCTATCTACTTAGTACTGACATTTTAAAAGGAACTTTTACACAATTATTTACTTTGCTTCGTACACAAGCAATTTACCTAGATACTTTGTCATAACGCTGCTGAACGCAGAATTTTTTAAAAGCGCGTAGTGCTTTCATGTTTTTATTTTTTTTCTTTCCCGTATGATTAGTGCCTATCCTGGTGTCAGAGTGTTTACAGTGCTATTGTACCTTATTTTAATTCTTTTTACTATTTTTTTTATCGTGCTTATTAGTGATCCTAAGATTTCTACAACTTTTTCTGTTTTTACTCGTGGGAACCTGTAATTGGCTCTGTGTTATATATTCAATTGTAATCCATTTGTTACAGCTGTTGGTTCTCCTACTTATAAATAAATAAATAAATAAAATAAGTCATACCTCCAGGTACTTACCAGGAAGGCATAATAAACAGCAGTAACTTAACAATTTTGCAAGAAGTGTCAAGTTTCTTCTACGAATTCCGATTTCCGACACACGCGTTGTTTGGTAAGTGATATAAGATGTGCCAGTTACGTTAAGGTCCAAAATGTAAGCCATGGACAAGACATACCATTATCTTACATTAATATTTAAGATGCAAAACAGTGCATTTCCCTACTTACATTTTAAGGTTCAAAATGTTCAAATACATGTTGATTTATACACAGCTACCCAATTCTGTCCTTATTATTTTTCACTGTAGTGTAAAGGCTTCTTGTCATACAGTACGAAACAACATTTTAAATAATTACGAGTAATAAGAAACATGCAATACCGCTCAGTAACATTCCGTGTTTTGTTAATATGAATAACCAAACACACGTAACTGATAAAGAGTACAGTACATAAGGAAATAATAACGAAAGGTAATTAGTGGTTGATAATGTATGCTGGAACACCGATAGCAACAGCTGTAATTGACCTAATTTGACCACAACTATTTTTGTTTAAAAGCAATTAATTTTGACGTCTACAATACAAATACATACGGAAACTGAGATTACCGCAGCTAAGAGTTTGTTATTAATTGATATATTAAAAACCTCTTGAAAATCAGAGAAGTAAAATCTTGTACCAAAATCTAAAAAATACTATTGAATATGGGATAAAATGTTATTGCATCAACAACTATTCACAACTCACACACATACACCACACCACATGTAATAATTCATACTTCGTTAGATACAAGCTCCACTTTCCATCAAATATAATTGGTGCAGCATTCCATAGTAATGACGTAATCTCCTGCGGCGGTTCACATGAGCAGCATAGAACATACACTTACATGGTCTATGACTATGATTCATCTCGAGCGATGCCTATTAAAGCCGATGGGCTATGATTTAGGCTCGCATCTCAAGTTGCGTACCTACATTGATGACTTACTTATTTTTTCGTACTTTGTAAATACACAGTTTCATCATTTTACTGCCCTTGTTCTATTCTACTTGGGGTCGGCGCAGCACGTTTTCTTCTTCCATTCTCCCCTGTCAGACATCACTGCATCATTTACTTCTTTCTCTTTTATATCTTTCCTCACACAATCCATCCATCTTTTCTTTCGCTTTCCTCTCCCTCCCCATCCGACAACATTTTGATTCATGACTCTTTTATTCACATGTGTTTCATCCCTCCTCATCACAAGTCCATAACAACACAGACGATTGCCTATAAATACAGAGATTATAGGATACTAGCTACCCGCCCCGGCTTCGCACGGGTGCAATGCTGATACTAAATATACATGTAAACCTTCCTCTTGAATCATTCTATCTATTAAAAAAAAAGCATCAAAATCCGTTGCGTAGTTTTAAAGATCTAAGCATACATGGGACAGTCAGTGATTTTATGTCTCCTTTTGATTGGCTTTATGAAGAATTGAAGTATAAATAAAATTGAATGCAATGACGGTATGAAACATTGCCTAGTGAGGAACGGAGACATTAAAATATTAGGTGATCGTGGGTGTGCGCCCACGGTCCTTT
The DNA here is from genome assembly GCA_964057025.1 of Standfussiana lucernea. Lineage (NCBI taxonomy): Eukaryota > Metazoa > Arthropoda > Insecta > Lepidoptera > Noctuidae > Standfussiana > Standfussiana lucernea. The sequence continues at coordinate 12,324,751 of OZ059805.1, forward strand.
TAGCGCATTCACCTTCCGCAGTTCAATGAACACAAACTTTTGCGCAACAACGGAGACAGTCATCCAAAAAACTAAAAAGCTTTTATGTTAGCACTAACCAAACGTGACGAACTACGCCATTACAGACTAGCCTGTCGTTACATAAGTAATAGCGTACGTTCTTGCGAGATGAGATAATCAAGTGTGTTGTTGACCGTATGAAAAAAAAAACTAGATCGAAATCGGAGCTGTATTTTTTGTTGAACAATACGTAACGTTAGACGGTTCATTGTTGCCTTTCACGGAGCTGAATCAGAATTTCAAACAAAACAGCGATATATCAAAAGGAGAGTACCTATGGATACTTTTTATAAACCGTAGTGTAAATAAACAAAGCTTACTGTTCAAAACAGAAACAAACTCTGCACTAAAGCATGGTCGTAATCATTAAAACAGTCATCAAACACGCGCGGGTGGGCGCCTAGAGCCGACTACTAGGTACCTAATGACTAACCAACCAACTAGGAAAGCCCCATTGGTTGTTATAAACTTCCATTGAACGAGGATCCCCATACATATGGTTGGGTTAATAGTCGAATTTGAAGCGTGGGTCGTTCACCTCGTAAGCCGATGGATGGTAAACATTAAAAAAAAAACTCGCCGACTCTGAGGAGCACCAAAATATATTCTAGAACGTTTCAAACAGGTATAACTACGTATACACCTTTGATTGAAACAAAACAGAATCTTGCTTAAATGATTTTCATTGTGTCCTTGAAGTAATCGCTTTTGTATTAAAACCTAACAACGTAGTGCTGAGGTCGATGCCTTCCATGATTTTCTTTTATGTAAAGAAGGTTTTAGGTGTTTTCAAAATACCATCAGGGAAATCTATGTTTCTGGCACTTGTATTTCTTTTTTAGCATGTTCTCTTACCATAATTTGGCTAACCAGGATTACAGTCAATCTGTAATCCTAGTATTTCAATTGAGTTTGTGCTTCTTAAATTTTAATTAAATGTTAATTTTGACAGACATAATATTTCCAACATCGTAGGAATTTTTAAGTAAGCTGGAACTTCTGTTTCTTCAAAAGCCAGGGAGCTGAGTGAACTTCTGTGTTCAAGTGTGAGCTTTAAAATACCAGGACTGCATAACAATTAGCTGGTGTGAAAATTATGAATGAACTGTTCGGGCAAGTCGTACTGATGTGTAAACGGGGTTAGCCGTTAGCAAACCAGACATTTGATGATAACATTACAGGTACCTAGTTTCATAATAAATTGCCCAAGACGAATTGATTACAAACGTTGTTTTTATTATTTGGTTATATAACGTCTAAGTTGACTAGGTACTTATTTTTTGCGTCCATCTGTAAAACCCGTTATTTTTTTAACATATAACGTTTATTCAAATGAAGTAGGTAATTTACAGAATTTTAAACATAGCATTGAACATACGTCATTTGAGAAACACAGTCTTGAATACAAAATATTTTCAAAAGGTAATAAACAACAATGGCACATACACATTGAGGTTATTTTAATTTTGACAAGTTTCCTGACTCCTGAGCCTGAAAGGTAGGCAGATTTAGCAAGATTTGGTAAGGAACAAGAGGATTGTGTGTAGAAGTTCACAAGGAATGTATAGCAGAATAGTAAAATGAATGTGATTGGATTATCACAATTCGAAGGATTTCGAAGGAAATACTATAATCCATCGCCCCATTCATCATCTGCCAAGCCTTTTCCCAACTATGTTGGGGTCGGCTTCTCGGCTTCCAGTCTAACCAGATGCAGCTGACCAGCTACCAGTACTTTACATGGAACGAGTGTCTATCTGACCTCCACAACCCATTTAGTGCTGGGTAGTAATAAGACTAGTTGTCAGACTTTCTTTCAGGCCACTGACTACCTGTAACGACTGTCAAAGATCTACAATTGACAGCCGAGACCAACGGTTTAACGTGCTTTCCGAAGCCCGGAGGTAACTTGGTATGCAACAGGTGGTCACCCATCCGCGGACCAACCCAAGCAAGCGCGGCTTAACCTGCAGATCGACCAGAGCGGCTGTTATTATTAAGCCACAAGCTCCTCCAAATCCATCGCTACATGAGAAAAAAATATCTGCTCGACGATGAATGACGTGATGAATGTTGTTAAATTGTCAAAATGATTGTCATTGCCATAATAAGCGTATTACGCAAAAACCCTGCTGATTTGACAGATCGCTGACACCTTCCCTTTGCAAATAGCACTGCTATACATTTACGAAGATGATTGATTGATTGCATTTTTGTAACACCGTTCTGTATCCATTTTGGTGTACAATAAAGTATATTCTATTCTATTCTATTGCATACGTCAGTTCTGCAACAGACAGATCCCCGACGCTATCAAAGCGTGGCATTAAGCAACAGCCTCTGCGGAAGAGGCAAACCTTCGCTTGCATAATGTAAAGCATGACTAATGCAACCGTAGCGTGCATAGGAGATAGAATAAGGTCGTTCGAGGTTAAAATGTGGACATCATCAGTTAACGTCCGCGTGTTGCAGAACTATACATCTATCATACTACTTGGAGCTATATCTGTAGGAGTATATGCTGCATATTCTTACAATATGCCTTGCAAAAAGACAATTATATCATTATATGTGGCTGGAGTAGTTTGTGAAACAAAAACGCAACACAAAGGTTCATAAAGAGTTAGAATAAAAAGATTGATCACCTAATTCAGAGCACCAAACTGACTATTACGGCTATGTCTTTGTTTTCAACGTGTTCGCAGCTTCACAACTACGCTGAAATAGTGTTTGATACCTAGTGATACTGATAGTGAATGAATGAAAGGAGCGTTCATTATCCATTCACTCAATCATTCATGTCATTCAACCCTGCTCGAGGCCGTGTGTTGCATTGAAAGGCCCATTCAAGGTTTTGTACTGATATTTGTAGGTATGTTATGAATTCCTAGTACAATATACAAACTATTGAAACGTGAAGGATATAGAATATGCGTTGTAGCTGTATGAGCCGCTGAGGAGTGATCTACAGATTTTTGTGTGTCACTCTTCATTGCAAACAACAATGGATTAAAAAGCTTCCGGTGTTTCCAACTATGGGTAGTATTATCTGTTTGCGCTCATGTGATCCTGGTTGAATGCATCTGCGACGTCAATGACGTAATGACAAATTGCTTGGCAAGATGTTCAATAACATTGAAAGTTATGTTGATCTAAAATTAACCACTAGCCGCACGTTTCGTAACACGTAATTATTATAATTTTCATCTTATCACTCACTCTATCAATTTTTTTTGGGACGCACGCCTCCTTCTTTACATCATAATTCATAAGTTCTACGATATTTTTAGGTCAGACAGTAAATGAGTGATTAACAGAGTCCAAATTAGGATATCACACACAACACAACATGTGTTCAACAATGGCAGTAGCTAGGGAACATGTTTTTGTAATGAGTCACTGCTGTGTCTCATCATCACGGTGCATGGACCGACCATTACTGCTCATATAACCCCACCATTAGTTTCAATTGATAAATTACGATTTTGACTGCGTCTTATAAAGGGAAACTTTTAATAAAGACTGATGGGTTACCAGTATAGACAGATTAACAAACAAACAATAGAAGACACAGTGGGCGTTATTTGATCAGAATGTAAACATAATTTGGAACATTTTTATTTTTAGTGGATGACTCAAGATATCCGTATTGATCGTGTGGTTGTCATCGTTCGAAATGCAATCATAGTTGTTGTCATCACCTTGTCACTATCCTCCAGTCACACAACAGACAGGTTGACCTGATACTGATACTTTTAGCATGCATAATCCTACTGCGTCTCCCCATGACTTCTCCGATCCAGGGCTAATGTAGACAGACCACTGGTCTTTGGTTTTGTCCAGCTCGTCCCGTGATTGCCTAAAAGGATCAAGCAGTCATCTAAACCCTAAGCCCTCTAGTCTGGCTTAGCCAAGACACGAACAAATGAAAAAACAAACAAATTAAATTCATAAAAAAGCCCCACATTCAACGCTTTTAAAATTCCTTCCCACTCACTCCAGTCTTAATAAAGTACAGGAAAATCATAAATAGAATTCAAGAGCTCTAATTTCTACAACGGAAGTTAATTACTTCGAAAAGTTCCAATTACTCAGCGCAAAGCCTTACAAGTAATCATAGGTTGATAGTACTCCGTCGTCCTTCCTCACCCCCTGAATGAACGGACGAGAGAGGGGGGTGTTGGGGGAGGGAATGTCGACGTATACACAATTATTAGTCTCAAGGTGAAGGACTCGTAGTATACCGTTACTTTTCCCCGCTTCGTCAATATTTAAACTACCTGCTTTACATCACAAAGTACGTGTCGCATCCAGTTGTTTTTTCTGAACTTTTTTTGCCGTGACGCCCACTGGGAAGTATCGTATCGAATTATTGCAAGACGATATTTCAGTGTTATTTTATTTTGTATATTAATTTCTATATTCTTGTGTAACTGTCGGGTCATTGATATGTTTTCACAACCAACAAGTATTGATTACATAGCGGAGAATAATTACAATAAATAATAATGTAATTTATGATAAAATAGGTACTTAGGTATAGGCTATTTCAAAATAATGAAAACTGGAAATATAGGTATACTACAATATTGTTGTTTTTTCTTTTGCTCCGAATGGTAACTTTTATACTTATTAGTGTCAGTATTTCCTTTAGGAACTTCTCCCTAAACGTGACTCAGACATTTTTGGCACCTAACCAATAATTTACCAGGCTTCCATAAAAAGGGGGAGGTGTATCTTAGCACAAACCTGTGAGTATTCTGGCGAGGGCGGTCTGGGCGGGTACTTGGACGCCATGCGCGCGCCGGCACCACAGCCCTGCACGGCCGCAGGCTCATCCTCCGGATAATACAAGTGCACGAAATCCTCCGTGTCCAAAAACGTATTGATCAGCATAATCCACACGATATAAACACTAACTAATAAATAATTTAACGCAGTCTAACAGATCAGACTTTACGACCACTATGCACTAGTTTAAATTTTAATCACTGTAGTAGGAAGCACGCCATCGTAACGCATCGGATTTGTAACGTTCCATGTTTTGAGTCTTCATTGTATATCTGGATATGTTAAATAATAAATAAGTTAATACACTACACTTGTATAAATATAAATTCACATTTGCACCGTTCAACCGCACACTTATCTGGTAAAAATGGTGTTATTTGATTATTTTTATATTGTCAGTCATCGTTTTTGACACTACTGTTATGGTTGTTATCGCAACTAAAAACGAGGTCTTTTCGCTCGCTTATCGGCGACGACACAGCTGTTTAAAGGCCACCAGCGAATGTAGGGGCGTGAATATTGCTTATCTTTGAGAAGTGACTGAAAATATCTATGAGGATAATTTTATGATACACCTCCGAGCTACTAACACTTGAGATAGCAAGAGTTTGACATGTTACTACTACTCCACGTTGTTTTATTACCCGAAATGAACCTTATCCACAGCTAAAACGTTCGTAACACGAGAACATTTCGAAAAACATTTAATATTAATTTGCTCTGGCAACTTAATACGTGTTATTATTACTGAAGTAATGCGATGTAATATGGCGCTCAACGATCATTATGTTACGTTTAAGAGCATAATAATTAAAACAGATAAAACGACATAGTAACGAAATGCACTTTTGATATACTATGTGCAATAATTTAAATATGTACGTATGAAGCACACTTTATGTAATGTGGTGATAGTGTTATTGGAATTGTCAATGATAACCACAGAACTGCGGAATTTTACTGGTCTATAAAAATTGGACAGCCAAGGCCATTAAAAATAGGACAATATGTACTGATTAATTATTCATCACCAAAAGTAAGTTGTCAAGTTGATAAGAAACCTATTACAGTAATAGGAATTATGGAGTGACCTGACAATTCTTAGGTATTCCCTAAGATAAGTATTCTTGAAAGACAAAGAGCATGTTTTGATTAATCACGAGCTAATAATATAAACTTGGCTTCCTTAATAAATTCGCAACTTTATAAATGTATCAATACAGGGTCACTTGCAAATCATTGGCAGTTATTCAGGGGGTGAATGTGTACTTTGTACTTTTTGTCTCTACTACGGGTGCGACTCTGAAATAACGATATTTGTTTTGGTCAGAGTTAGTACCGTTGTTAATTTTGAGCTGGAAGATTGCCAATGGATTGACAGTTATCCTGTATAATCATCCTGCAGAAGGACTATCTGGGACCAGAAAAAAACCGATTATTCCTAATCTGACCCGAAATTCTAACCTGGTCGCGGGTTAGGTTGGGAACTTGAAAAATTTTATGTTCCTAACCTGACCCGAGGCATCATTCCTATCGATTACGTAGGTATGTAAATATTAGACTCTGATTTGAGATACAGGAACGTTTTATTATAAGAAAGAGGAGAGGGGAAACCTATCTATATCGCAATTCGGGTTGGGTTAGGAATGATACGTCGGGTCAGGTTAGGAATAGGGTTAGGTTAGGAACAAATTTTACAATTCTTTTCAAGTTCCTAACCTAACCCGCGACCGGGTTAGGATTTCGGGTCAGGTTAGGAATAATCGTAAAAAAAACGCCCCAGAAGTAAAAGCAGCTGATGTTCAAAACAAATTTGTACTAGGGCGACACAGTAGTTCAAGAGGTCGCCAAATGAAATTCGAATCCAGCCGTGTTTACCGCTAACAGTAGTGTCATAAACATAGTAATTAATAACTGTGTGATAGACACACATATTTTAGGTCATGCGACCGATCGTGCGGGTATGAAGGTTCAATTGACGTCATTCAGAATAATATGGCGCTTGTTTATAGAAAACTATCGCGAGATTGTAATTGTGTCTTGGTAAATGAACATAATTAAATAAAACCCTCAGCTGAAGGCCTAAGACGCCCTTTGACGTTCGAGATATTCATCCATGCTAGAACATTTTCTGTTCCAAAAAGGGAACTTATTAAAGAAAAGATATGGAAAAGAAACTTAAAGAAGTATCTAATGATGGATATACATAAAGTATACCATCATTAATTGCCATCAATGCAGATACATCAATATAGATTATCTATAAACAATTTTAATATTCAAAACGAAAAGCAGAAAGACGCATAAGGAATATCAAAACACCCAAGTAATAAAAATTGCAACAAAGCAGAGGGTGACGACACTGGATGCAGTCATGGTTTCTTAGAAAAGATACAACTTTATCACCCATTAAACACTCGTAAAGTCGTTGCTAATCTTCTAGCTATGGACGATTTGAAAAGCTGACGGACAGAATTCGAGCCGACACTTGCTTTTCTTATTGTTCCAAGCATCTTTTGTTTCTTGTCATTCAATAGTATTTGTTATCGCGAGCAAATAATGCATGTGTTATTGATACAATTCAAAGTCGAATAGGTTCATTGACCTCGACGGATATGGGATCATCCATTGAAACAACTACTTGCGTCGATTCTAGAATGGGCATTGTCCACAAACTAGCAATTCCAAATATTGGTTTAGGAGTTTGTCACTAGTGTGATAATGTGTTTAGTGATAATATTCCAGACCAGTAAAGCAATGAGAATACATACATATAAGTATTACAAAATATTGAAATACCAAAAGAGGACGGCAAAAGTAAATTACTGACCACATCGACAATGTGTAGAAGAATTTGAGTACCATCTAAGGACACTTTTGTATAATTTCTAATCCGTCTGAGTTTAATGCTGATAATAATTAAAAACAATAGAATAATGCTAAGACTAGTACTGTAGAAATTTTAATACTGTTGAAGTATGGCTTGTAGACGTTGGTAAACCACTTCAGGCTTTTTGGGTAGCACCGCGACCGTGTTCAATTATATTGAAAAACAGGCTCATGGCGACCAGTTTGTTGACAAAACAATTCAAATTAAATTCTATTATTATCATACAATTAAATCTATTTAATTGTGATGTAACTAGATTACGATACATGTCTAAATACATCAATATACATGACAGTTTTAACACTGGACATTTCTATTTAAAAAAAAAATATGGAAAATAACTTTACTTTCGGAAGTCAGTGACTATTGTTTGTTTCATTGAATTTTTTGCCACCGACTTCTCAAAGTAAAGTTATTTTCCATTTCTTCGTGTTTTTTTGGAAGACGGTTATTTTTTGCAAAAAAGTTTTTATTTAACCATTTTTACTTATCGTATCACACACAAATCCTTGTCAAGTTTCAATTACGCAATTTCTTTTACTTGGATGACATATTTTTCCAGCTATTTTGATTTAAAAACCAAACTACTGAACTGATTTTTTCTATGGGACCAATCGGGAAGTATATCCTTTGAGATAAAAGAAGATTTTTTAAATCGGTTCATAAATGACGAAGATATGAGGTAACCAACACAAAAAATACAACCGAATTGAGAACCTCCTCTTTTTTTTGAAGACGGTTAATAAAATTAATGGTCACCTTTTCCTTTTCATCCATTGTTGTGAAGTAAATCTGATGAATGACAACGAAGAAGTTTATCATTTAAATTGAAAACTGCACAATAACGCTTTCCTTTTGCATACATAAAGTATTTCCCTTTTTAGATATACATATGTACTAGGATCCGTGACGATAACGAGAACTATGGTATTGCAAATCTTATAAATGTTGAACGGATGCTTGCTCCACTTTCAATACGCTGCGACGACGTCAAGAATGCGGTCACCGGCGCCTACCGAGTGATCGACTCATCTGTAAAACTGTCCCTGGTACGCGTACGATTAAAAGTACCGAAGTACAAGATAACAATAGCAATTGTTATAAAGGCAAACAACATGGTTTTGTTGAAAAAAGTTTCAATGAAAATGTAAATGACGCAGAACGACACGAATCTAAGATAATAATAGATCTCCGTGAATTCAATTAAAAGAATCAAAGTACCTCAGCAAGGCCTTTTGAAAGACTAATAGCAATTATTCCAAGATTAGTTTTTTTGTGAACAATTCGAAGTTCTTGCGCTAGTTGCGACATCAAATTGCGTGAATAATTCTACTGAAGAAGTACCTAAGCTTGCGCTGTCAGTGATTACAAAACACTAAAGTGAGGTCAGTAAAACATTTATCGATACTTTCCGTAGGTAGTAATTAAACAACAAATAATACCATGTTTGTTGACGAAGCTAAACATTCTTGCGCAATTGAGAGGGGGATATTTGGAAACGGCATCATATAATTTTGGAAACCAGCGATTTAGGAAGGAAATATAGAGATTTACAAAGAGCATTATAATTAAATCAATAGAAAGACGCGAGTAAAGCGGTCGCGTATCACATTCCTGGACCGCAAACTAGCGTAGTTGTCGCCGCTTGCCAGCATTCTCAAGTTTCTTACGACAAACATGTTTTTACATCCAACAAATTAAATTTTCGCACGAAATCCACTCTTAGGCCTTAGAAAACACGGTATTTTAAGTTGGAAAATTTACTTGGATGTATGTTAATATATTTTTGTTGCGGTTTGTTTTACGGTTGGACGTAACATGATCCAGTACGTTCGAATTGACATGCAGTTTTGTACTTGCGTAAATGCGTAACATGTATATTCATGCAACCAGGAAAGCATTGGAAATTATAAACGATTATCAAAACGCCTGTGAAGTGAAAGGTGAAAAACTGGAAACACGAGAATAAGGAACTATCATTCAACAGACTTTAAGAAGCTTAAAACAAAATGTGAATCAATCCTTGAAGTTAAAAAACTAATTAAGTCAGAAAGAAAACAAGGAAGTAGTCCGACAAGAGAACGATATGAAATGATAATGTAATTATTTATCATAAGAAAGATACAAGTCATAATTATTCGCCATTAGTGGGCCAAGGTCTGTTTCCGCAAAAACTCGTCGAAGATATGGAAATAGCGGCAAGACTGAAGAGAAAACTGTGTAGACACACTGAAATTATTGATGCTGTCGCGTTTTCCAGGTACGACATACAGAAACTCAAGATAAAAACACACAAATACAAGCGAGCCGGACATCGGACGCTGTTTATACGGCTCGTTGGCGACCTTCTCGCACATTCACACTGTCCGCTGATGGATGATCAAATTGATTGGACCTTTCATTAGACACGGTACGCGGCAATCGTCCGTCATAACTCACGAACTGTGATGACAAACATTCCGTCCTCTTTGTATCTTTACATTAACACAAGCTCCTTCAAAGTGACTTGCAAAATCTATATTTAGATTCACTTGAAATTATGTGTGGACTTGCTTTGTGCAATGTTTCTGGCTACTTGCGGATTTTGCGCAACGTTTCAATCCCAACGGCTCAAATAGCCAAGTATCGCGTGCTTAAGTATTAAATTTCAATCAAGTGTCAACTCTGACCAATCAGGCGCGACTCACAAGACAAACAAACGGTTATTATTGGCTAAATCGAGTCGAGCCAGTCGACGGTCGTAGAAAAAATTATAAACATCCTTGACAGTTGTTTACGACAGTAAATGGACTTGTTAGTATTATGAAGGATAAGGACCTCTATTGCGCTATTGTAGCACAATATATTACGTACATTACATTTATCTTAATCGAAAAAAGGACTATTACCCAGTCTTTACGTGTCAATTTCGAGAGAAATTATGACTTCAATAACTGTTACAGAACCAATTATATTACAATGACCTATTCCTTTGAATTACCATCGTTTAATTAAATAGACGTCAGCTTCATAGCTTTTCGATTAATAAATAGCCAATGTATCAAGAGCTATTAAAGATAATGCAATTCTAATGCTTTGCCAAGAAGTAATAGAAGTGTCAAGTGTTAACACTAGGCATAAATGGAATGAAACATGAGATCGTTCCGGTACACTGTATTTAAATACATTATCTAGGCAATTAATTTTCCTCGGCGAATAGACTAGACGTATGGGCCATTGGATGGTGAATTATCACCATAGCATCCATAATTCTCGTGTCATTTCTCTCGCAGTAGGGTTCTTTCAGTAAAAGCTTCATAATTTGCAGCCAGGGATTTAGTTTCCATTTTGCCATAACTGCTTTGTAATTTCCTCCTGTAGGTGTCATAAAAGATTTATTTGTTTCTTTAACGTTTGATGCACGATGATCGTGTCTGAGTTAGGCTTTATGGAAGGCCGTTTATCCTAATTTCATAATATATTTTTTGAAGTTCACCAATATTTTGTTCTGACTGACCTCCAATCAAACATTATAGCCTACCAGGTGGGCGGGAGCTGACTTTCCAGATAATCTTAATACACGTCATAGCAGCTGACACAATGAATGACGACGCCTACGATTGTGTATTTCAATCAAACAAAGAGTAAATCGTTCGGAAAAAAATATTTGTTCAGCTGTAAGACCTACAGCGACATCAAGTAAACAATATTGTACAAGAAATATTCACCAATCCTCTTAAAACCTACTAACAAGACAGCAGTAAAGCTAGTACTTTTATCGTTACCTTTTCAGTTAATCCAAACCTGTACATTACCGGTGCGAAGGTGTGAATTATATCCATTTTGCAGCAGAAACTTGTCGGGTAGAACGACACTTAAATAAACTACCGTTATCGGATAAAGTACAAGAGGAATAAATCAAGTCAATTTTCACCTTAATCCGTCTAAGGACAAAGCACGGACCTTATTAAATGAGGCTATATTATTCACCTTTCCCCAAGTGCTTACGGCTAGAAATCTAGTCTCGGTACAACAACAAGCGAACCGTAAAATAGTTATTTATGGTTTATTGCAGCATAAACAGTAACAGCTATATAAATTATATCAGGAACTGACAGTCAGGATTTTCTCAGTATTTTTATGACATTTATATTATGCATTGTCGCAAAGAAACGTCAGTATCTCAATTATTTTTAAAGGCTAAACGGACGGAACTACTCAAGTGACATTAAAATAAATGTCAAGGCTTTTGCTCAGATTAGATCTCCTGAAAAGGAGACACGAATAAAAATAGGTTAGAGAAGGTAGTTAGAAAGTTGGAACTACTCGGTTAACGCTTTGCAATTTTATTATTGAAGTAGTTTCCAAACAGTATTGCACGAGCTGTGAAAACTGAGGATAAAGTAAACTTAGAAGAAAGCTGTTGTTGACAGATAACCTATTGATGGCGCTAAGAAAGTTTTATAACGTGAACCTGATCCAAATGTTTAGAATACAAGAAAAGACGTGATTGGAATAATGCTATTCATTCATATCGCTACGATTAGGTTTAACCGCCTTAAACTTTCAAGAGGTCCAGAAAACGTGACTTCAATAAGTTGATTATCATTCATTACATCCATTTCTATTCTAATTAGATACAAAACAAGAAACGATAAAGTTCCATACGAAGACGGCATACTTAATAAACTAACCAATATTGAAAATTTAACCGTTAACGACAATGAGCAAGTTATAATCATTTTCAATGACAAAATACATTCCAAACATCGAGATACCAAACAATGATTCGTCATCGTTGAAAAAGCCGGCGCGGTACAAACATACGGCCATTGTGATTAACCCAAATGTAGATCCGACCATATGACTCAAGTTATAAGATCAAGGTCTTTCCCAGGCGGCCTATAAAGACGACCTTGCCGTACACTTGTCAGATTCAAATGTAACGACCGCTGAAAAAACATACCGTCGTGTCCTATTATAGCGGAAGACTTATCAATGAACAAGCACTGCACGGTTTCTAGGAATGGACCGGAAATACTGAATGAAAATTTAATCCACCTTATTGGATATATGGTTGAGTAAAAAGTGAAACGCTTTGAATAAATTCATTTGCGCAAAAATTGTATACGAATTCATACGATGGACGGTAAGAAAAGCATGACCATATTAAGATACTACGACCAAGTGCATATAGCTTGTCACTCGCACTAGGAGCGGAGATACTACCATTTATGTAACGAGGTTCGTGAAAGCCGACCAATCGCGTTCGAACACGCCGCCGCCGCCGCCGCCGAGCGCGTCGTAACGCGGCACATACAAACAACCAGTCATGTGAGTGCGCCGCGTCCAGGCGCCTCGACCATGACCTTCACCTGTGCACGCCGATGAATCGCTGTAAACGCAACTACTATGTACACAAACCAAACACTAGTAAGCGCAACAAAGGGCTATAAATAAACCGAGAGAAAAAATAAAAGATCCTGACGGCATTACGTTGCAATTTGCACAATGTATTGAACGGAAGTTTAAATCTTCAGACAATGAGACCAATGACGTTATGGCGGGATTTCAATTTGCAAATACATAGAGTCATCATTTCAAGTACATTATGAGGAAAGCACGAATTCAAATGTTTGTGAATGGCAAATGATAGTACAAGGTCTTTAAAGTTGGGATAAGGAGATTTAACGAGATGATAACTTTGAGATGGTAATAATGCAGAGGGTAAAAATAAACGAAGTTAATTATGTAAATCTAGGAAGCGGCAGAATATTTAATTTATTGTACCTATACAGAGGTACAGACTTAAAGAGACGAGGGGCTTCCGCGTTAGATGCAAACGCTTCCGTGATGCAACAAGATTGTAGATAAGTTCTTACTGAGTTAGCGACTGTGAAAGTTGACTCGCTGTAAATGTCATTATTTCATTAAACATGTTAATACATGTGGCATTAATTGAAGCGGACGTAGAACTGACATTCTCCACTAACGGCAAGGTCGTCTAGATATGACCGATGAAGGTCGCACTCTCAAAACAAGACAAACTCAAAATCTAAATATAAATAGAATGAGAACAAACAGTGCCTCAAAGTCGAAGCGTTATGTATGATTGCATTATCTGGTTTGCATTGTCTCCGCATTGAAATGAGTATTTTAAAATCTTTCGTGATGCCAAACTTTCTTCGGCAGATTTCGGTATATTTACCTAGAGTATGGGAGGTACTTTATAGATGATTTTTCAAGTGAACTTGAAATCAATACACTCAATGTAATTGTACCTATTCAATTGTTATTCTACTGTGGAATTACCACGTAACTAATGGGGATTCCCCAGAAAAACACTACAAGTAGTACAGTACCAAAACCTTTGGCAGAGTTTTATTGTTGTTTCAATTTCATTTTCTAGAACTAACATACTCATACTATGTTGATTATATCTATGGAAAATTTATGGGTTTGGATGCATCGGGAGAGAAAGTCGACTTGGCAGACACAACGATCATAAGCGAAAAGCAAATGCACGAGGTACATACTGAAATGGAAATAAGTCACGTGAAACTCGATAAAGGTCGGGCTGTACACGTCTTGGCACTGATACTTATGCAGTTTAATAACAAAGTCTCATGAATATGGAAGGATCATGCCGATGCACTATTCGACGGCATCGATCGAAGAATAACACAAAAACTTCATGGATCATTCAACAATTTGATAGACGTCTAAGTAAAGAGAAAGAAGGTAATAAAAATCCCTAAAATGATGCACGCGATATGTTCGTGGTGACCACGACCTAAAAACATAATGATAAAACGATGAACTTTACGATTGAAGTCAGAGACCAACTTTCAGACGATACTCGAAGTAATTAAAAATATTAATTTATGCTTCACGATACTTTCGAAGAAGTTCACTTATCTGAAGATTCAACTAAAAAGTACGACAAAAGTTTATACTTCTAACCATGGTCCTTTACGATAGCTTTTATAATATCCTAGAGAAACTTTAAAGCAATTGCATTACAAAATGATATTTTTGTACGTTTTAACAAATTAAAGGATGTCAAATCATATCTGTCGTCCAATTTACTTATAAAACCTTTTATCAATACCAGCGATTACAATATTATCAATATCAAGCTTAATTGGAGCACACATGGGCTTGCGAGTTGATAAAACTGATTAAGATTCCCAAATATTTTGTATACACAATTCATTTCATAATCTAATCTATGGAACTATTAATAAAATGTTAAATATGTTGGAAAGAAAGAAGATAAGTAAAAGAAAACAATAACAGTGAGTAAAGCTTGACACCATAACATAATAGGGCATTAATTGAAGCATTGGATGCAGGTGCAATGAAAATGAAAAGAGAATTCTTTAAAAAAGCCGTGAGATTTTTCGACATACCACGTGACGAAAAGTGGGTGCGTTGGACGATGGTAACGATTTTCTCAGAACACAGCTGAGACGAGGTTGTAGACTTGCGCACTAGAGTCGCCATCCACGTGGCTACACCATCAATGTTTAATTGGATTCATAACCAACAAAACTTAAGCAGAAAGAAAATTTGAAAATTGTAGAAGGATCCCAAGGCAAGATAGTATTTATAACTTAACCGAGACTGTGTCCAAACTTTCAGTAATTAAATACACATACTATGGAAAAGAGCAGATCCAATCTCTGAATGAAAAATGCCTTAATGGGAAAGTAATCAAAACATAAACGACTCAGGACTTCCAGAATGACACTCCATTTTACGGTATGTCTAGATTGTCTAGAATATAGTTGCAATGTCATGGATCTATCTCTCAGGCATGCGCAGAACGAAGGGTAGTGCCACGTGGAAATCTCCCGTTGCATAACCTTTCCCACATTGCGGTTATGTCTCGTATAACCCCAAAATCAATGGATAATTTTTGGACATCCCAAATAAAGATTAAGACCTCCTACATTGTTGTTTCTAGTTCCTAAAATGTCAGTGATACTATCAGAACTCAATTCATGGATATTTAAGCGATAAAAATTCTTAGACACTACCCCAACGATATCATTCTATTTGTCACATTTTTTATTCAAAGAAGCATGTAAATGGGCTAACATTTAACAAGTTTCAGATGTCAACCCACGAAGTGTCAGGCTAGTCGTATCTATTCTAATTAAGTTAATTAGAATGTTTGGCGTGTCATGCATAATTAGCATATCATCGTTATTGCGGGTAAATGAACCTAAGTTTGTTTAGCTTCCATGCATTAAGTGAGTCCGACTTCAGAATCTATTCACACCTTTTGAAAAAAAAAATGCTCCTTATTTAAAGTTTGCTAGAATTTCTAGAGTTTAAGATGAAGATATTGATGAACATTAGAATATAATTTGACGCAGCTTGTTCAATCTATAACGAGTCCAAGTACCAGGAAGCCAGCAATCGGAGAATGTCTCCGATTACGCCTACAGTACCCTATTAGTTAGTAGTAGTACAATGGCATGTTGCAGCCACGTTGCACTGCTGTGACTGTGCGCACACATGCACAGTTTTAAGACCCACACAGGTGCAAGTTCTGCAGAATGACTGCGGAATTCGCCCGCCATTTTAGACAGAATGAAAACACAAAATTTGGATTCGATGGCAAGTGTTTAACAAGTGTTTTATAGGGAGATATTTATATGAGGGATACTGTAAAAAGCAAGTAGGTAACAATTTAAGAATGCAGTCAGGTGAATAAAAGTTAAATAAGGCTAGAAGAAGCTAGATATTGGTTGTATTGTATAGATTCGTGCGATTCATTCAGTAGTGCGAAATGATTAGCCAACGTTTTCTTGAGCCAGTGACCTCGGACGAAATCGTACTTTGAAGTCTGAACAAAGCAATAAATACTGTTCACTTTGCTTAAAAAACTCTAGACACTCATTACAACAAATCCACTTCCACTCTAAAAACATATGTCAACCATTTGTACGAACTGTATCAAAATCATTGTATTATTTATCTCCTTTCAGATTGGTAATTTTTTTGGTGAAACTTGTGGTAGTAAAAGATTCTTAAATATAATTTACGTACATTGCCAGAAAGCGAAAACCCGCCATAATGTAACGTGGACGCCACGAGTACCTACGCCATGCTGCGACGCAACTAATCCATGAATGTAATTAAAAGAAGTATTTCTGAATACATCAGACACAATATTTACACTCTCGCTTTACCGCCACACAGACAGTTGTAAATCCTGACGTAATTTCCGCAAGCACCATATTATTATGAAGCCATGTGCCGAACACGTCGACGGCGCGCTACGGTTTGCCATATTAGAAATTCCAATGCGGACCTTATAAAACTAATAGTTTCTTGTGGCACTTTACAATATAATCCATTTATACTTGTCGAAGATTTCGCAGAACCACAAATACGCGAACTGGGTGTTGATAAGAACGCCGATTTGCTGTATATCCATATTACGGTAGAGGGATAGCGGGGTCGCATGGAGTATGCGACGGACACGCGCGGCAGCTGCGGGGCAACTAAAGCGTGCTGACGGGTGTGGTGCTGGGGGGGGGGAGGCGGCTCGGCGTGCCGGCGCGCGACGTGCAGGGCAGGGGGGAGGGCAGGCGGCGTCTGAACCGCGTCTCTAGTTCGCTAGTAGAGGCCCGCCGTGAATTGTGCAACGTCAGCAGGCGCGTGCGTACAGCCGTACCCGACTTCGCAACAAAAACCTCGATACAACTCTTGCGTCGGCTATTATGCGAGCATCAAGTTTTCACACAAACTCGTTATACTATACCCCGATGTTACTTTATAATTATCGTGGGATGCGACTCGCTTCCATTAACAGTTTTTTCGTTACTCCAGTCAAGGCTGGCGTTGTTTTTATCATATTAATGATTGGCTAATATTGTCTTGTAAACGTGCTGCACGTTCATGTAAACACAAACTTATTTGAAGTCCGCGGTTTATACTTAAAGAAGAAACTCTTAGCAAATATGAAACTGAACTCTTGAACAATTTAGGTAATAAAACAAATTCTAAGAATTTTTACCAAGACTATTCCCTGATGTCAACTTGGTTCGAAGATTCAGGTGATTTCAATTTTCGATGAATGTTGATCGAAGTTATCATTGCAATAGATGACGATGGAAAAACCAGACATTGCTATAATTTTACGATTCTTATACGTGACAAGGATATGAAATTCAAATTGGATGCTGATATATCCAGTTCAAAGAACACTAACGTTTGAATATGTAATTTGACTGGATGATCTAATCAAGCGGAGGAAAAGGTAAACAAAAACGCATTAGATTCAAACATGAGATTTGATGTTTGCATGTCGAAGGATGATATTAGGTCTGTGATTGTGGATGACGTGGTGTAACCGGAGAGGTGCACGATGAAGTCAAAACAAACATACATAATGATTATAATAGAGCACGACTAGATAAATGAACGAGACAAATGAAAAAATCCACGACAGATTCTCTTTTTGATGTACATGCTTTAAAGAAAACAGAAAAATAATAAGCTATACTAACAAAATCTTGGTCAACAACAGGTAAACATTACCAGTGTCCTACTATTCAAGAGCTGATAGCTAACAATGATAATGTTATAGGCGATAACGATATTGTATTCATTATTTTTCCATTTTTTAGCAACTGAACATCCAATTTTGGATTCTCTTTGATGTTAAACTGACCCAGATCCTTATGCAAGTTTCCTCGTAATATTTAAAAATTCATTGCGTATGCATGCAGCTCAACCATCGCGTTTAGACAACTATTTCCGGTCATAGAACATACTCGTAATACTACAAAATCAGTTTCTTACTGACCAAATCAACATAAACCTTGTAACCAGTGGAAAATTTAAGATTTAACCGAGCAATTAATATTACGGAATTTTATGGAATACACACGACTCTAAAGGGTCGTTAATGGCTACTACCATGATATTTGTAGCTATGGCAAAATTTAAAAGAGATAATCAGGAAATTTCCAGAACTACAAAAGTAAAACTTTGGTAACAGTTTTATAGCACCCATGTCCATGTACAAGTACAAGCGACTGTAGATAATATCAATAAAAATCAAGTGAAGAATTTAATGAAAGATCTCATGATTCTTTTCACTTTCTTGTTTAATATACTTTCGCATTTTGGTTGAGCCAATGACCCTCTTGAAATATCATCACAGGTGACACTAAACTTGAATGATGAAATAGTAAACAAAATTGAAGTATTAATCAGAAGAAAAGTGCGTTACCAAGCAGGTGTAGAGTGCCAAGGTGAAGTTATACAATACCGAAAGAATGTTAATACAATTAGAAACGACGATAAGAATTAGCGTGAAGAAAAATCAATGGCGGACATTTCCTGCGATTGTCGGCAGCCTCAGCCACGGGGTTTATTGTCGATTATAGCGTATCATGGCTTTAAATACTTGCGTTACTTGGTGGCTACTGAGGAGATGGAAAATATAATGTTGATCATCATACTTTTTGTGATTTTTTTGTTGCCGATGCAACATTAATTCTTTTACTAAAAATATGCGCTGACATGGTAACTATATTGTATGGTAGATTAGACTAAATACAATAAGCTGGTGGTTTTAAGAGTGAGGTTTTTGCTCGGATTGTATTCTTATTTAACCTCTAAGGATGTAAATCTAAGCACCTGCTTTTGTATTCCTTTCAAAAATGTTGGATAGTAGTTTCATTTTTTTTCCACACTTTCATGGTGGCGTCAAGTGTACATTTAATTTCTTTTCACCTATCACTAGCTGGCGAATTACTTCCAACTCACTCACAAACGTCGTGTTAAATTATAGCTATGTAGTCGTTATCAGGTTTGCAGAAGATCAAGGAGGTATACACGTGGAGCTCTCAGTCGCTATGGGGACTAGTTACAGCAGTTGCATTGCATAGTACAATGAAAGCGATAACAAAAATATTTTTATTGCTTTCTGTACACACGGTTTTACAACTGCTAATAAAACGATCTCAACGTTACCAGTTACTAGGCTCAATTCGCTAGACTTAGTTTACAAACAGTATAAAGCAATAATTTTAATAGTACCTAACAACAACAACTAAAAATCAATAATGAAAACGGACGATGCAAAACAGATGAGAATTCTGTTCTAATAATTTAAATAATCATGTGACACACCTGCTTGATAACAAAAATAGCTTCTCCTAAACAAAATGCCAATTCAAAAAACGATATAAGAGCGACACGAAATAATTAATTAAAGAAGCTTTGCCGAAATCCTTGCGAAGTTGTTGAACGAGTTTATTGTCACAATGGTCCAATACCGGCTTATGTTCCTTAGCGGCGATAAAAACACCGGACAAACCAATACCTTGACACGAAGCTACAAAACAGACAGACGCCAAAAATAATGGAACAACTGTGTTTTCAGTAGCCCACAAGATAGTTTTTCACACAAATACTTGGGACATTCGAGAATCGCTTACTTCAGCATCGAATGCTGGTTTTGCGAGTGTAAGACGGACATAAGATGAAACAGGAGGAGCAGTGGATGTGATATACTGCGAAGAGCCAGTTCCTTGTAAACTCCTAGTGCTCTGGCCGGAGGTGTGGTGGGCGATGGTGCAATTCCCCGCCCACATATTTCGCCCACAGTCGGGCGCCACTGAAATATGTTGTGACGTTTTGCATTTGATAATGCCGACATAGTTACTCGTACTATTTTAAGCGACCTCGTTTTCAATTAAACATGTTTGCAAAGAAAATTTTCCGAAGCATCGGCAGATTAAAATGGCAAAGCGATTCTTATTAATGCGTTAGTTGTCCTCAAATTTGCTATTTTTTTTAGCAATAGATACAAGATTTTTGGAAGAACTGGTGGTCTAAAATGACCACTTTAGCAGAACATAATATGATAATAATATGAATTACGTTACAATTCGTGAAATAGTCACAAACTGATAATTCAACATATTAACTGTGTCTGTGACCATTTTAAGAATTTTGATGTGATTCATATTATTATCCTATTATGTTCTGCTAAGGTGGCCATTTTAGACCCCCAGATAATTTGATTATTTGACTCTAAAATCACGGAAGTGCGTCAATGCTGAATGGTGAACTCTCCAACAGAATAAATCAATAATGGGAATTGTGATCTCTATTTTTAATCTGTCCTTGACTCTCAAAATTTCACGTGCGGGCCAGGAGCTTTTAACAATAAACTGTTGAAGTTATTTTGATTCAGCTTTGAAATAAACATGATTGTATCAAGAGGTTTACTACTCTGTCAAGAAAGTACCGGGAAACGATCAATAATACACAATATGTTAGTTGTTTATCCAATGTTATTTTATCGCCTTCAAAGTATGCTCCTTCAGAAGCGATACACTTACGCCAACGAATAATCCAAATATCAAAACATTTTTTAAACGCTCTTTCCGGAATTGAGTTCAGTTCTCGCCGCGAATTCTCCTTTGTCTTATACCGAATGGAAACGGGTACCACGAAGTGGTAATTTGAGTTTAGAAAAAACAAAGAAGTCGACTGGAGCCATCTCTGGTGAATAAGGTGGTTGCTCGATGGTATTTGTTGAGTTTTTGGTAAAAAAATCGTTCACTATAATGGCCTTGTGCGAAGGCGCATTATCGTGGTGCAAAATCCAAGAATTTTCTTTACAAAAATCTGGCCTTTTTCGTCGAATTTGCTCTCTTAAACGCCGCATAACGCTCAAATAATATTTTTTATTAACTGTTTGACTTTCCGGCAAGAATTCCGAGTGCACAACACCGCGATAGTCAAAGAAAACGGTCAACATGACTTTGAATTTTGATCGACTTTGGCTTATTTCAGTTTCGGTACAGTTGGACGGCGCCACTCCGAAGCTTGTTGACTAGTTTGCATGTCAAACTCGTAAACCCACGTCTCGTCACCAGTAACAATGCGTTTCATGAATGTTGGGTCGGAATTGACTCGTTCCAGCATGTCCTCAGCGACTCTTATGCGATTGAGTTTTTGAAGAAAATTCAGGTCTTTTGGGACTAGCCGAGCGGCAGGCAACATGTTTCATACCCAAGTGATTATTTAAAATGGTACGGATCGACTCGTGAGACACAGAAAGTTCAGCGGCTATCTCTTTCAAATTTGTCAAATTCTCCTTTACTTTTGCGATGATAACTTCAGTTGAAGACGTTGATGGCCAACCAGAGCGACGCAAATCATCCATCACATCTCGACCGCTTTTGAACGCTTTGTACCACACATAAATTCCATTGGCGATGCAAAATTTAAGACAACTCTTTGTTCGATGTTTTTGTCCATTATGAAATTCGCAATACACAGTACACACTAGATAATATGATCTAACTAAAAACAGCACTGTATTTAATCGAAATAACAGATGCAACTCAAACTCCGCGCCAAAATGGAAAAGAGTTGTGCCAAACTAACAACAAAAATAATAATTTGGAACTATGAACAAATCATCCATTCCTGATACTTTTTTGACTAAATGTATTTCCAAACGACCACTTAGTGGATAATGTCGTTTTTGCATATAATATGACAAGAGGTTATCTGGTGATATAATTAGGTTTGTTCAAATAAATAATCCTATGTTAATTAAATGTGACGTATTTATAATTATCATGATACTAATTATACACTTTGTATATGCGATAGTGTGTATCTGAATTACAATCGATATTGATACAATTTCTTCGATTCCAATAAAAGAAAACAACTTTGAAATTTTTGAACGCATTTTATCTCTAAGACTTTGTCATAGAATAAAAATAAAACATAGCCTTGAACCATGTTACAAATGGGACAAATCATCACATGTATAAATTAAATGACTTTACAACGTCTAACGTAACTAATCTAACTAGGCCAGAAGCAACTGTTATAATCAGGAAAATTGCTAGTGCGACAACTTTCCGTGCTCCATGCAATTTAGCTAACTCAATTCCATTATAAGTATGGCAATAGCAAATCCAACACGCCCAAACTAGTCTAGACATACTCGGGAGAGAATTAGGCCACGGAAATCGATAGAACCTGAATCCATTAACTGTTCTACGTTAAACTTGTAGTAGAGTTTACTATTAACGCTGGAAACAATACTATTGTGAACCAAGTTCACAGGTATTTTCATAATAGGTTTGTGTGTGACCTATTCGTTCACGAAGTTTAGTATTTCGTTGAGAAAGCGCTTTTTTTAAATAGTATGCTTTGTGACGCTGCTGGTATATATTTGGATTGCCTTGACTTGTTTATGATTTAGCTGCAGTAAGATTACTTCAAGGCAGTTTTCTTAGATCCTTGTAGTCGCATAATGGATTACAAGGCTGTGGCTTTCATTTTCAGAATAGCGTCAGCAAGTTAGAAGGATTACCTAGTAGTTCTATTTATTTCGGTGTTCAGTGTATTAGTCATTTGTGCGCCAGCTGCTGTTAAAAGGTTCTTGTTGGTGTGAATAAAACTAGTTAAACATCAAACACAGTTTCATAGAAAGGAATATTACGATTCAAAAGTCAATAAATAATATCGTATCACAGGTCAGTAAAGAGTTTAGCAAATATGTGCATTAAAGCAAGTACACAATAA
Organism: Standfussiana lucernea; assembly: GCA_964057025.1. Lineage (NCBI taxonomy): Eukaryota > Metazoa > Arthropoda > Insecta > Lepidoptera > Noctuidae > Standfussiana > Standfussiana lucernea. The sequence continues at coordinate 12,348,059 of OZ059805.1, forward strand.
CAAACGATTACTTATCGCTTGCGTCAACTTCGGTAACACGTTACCTTTGCTTGACTCCTGCACAATTGCAAAGCGATAACCACAACAAACATACACTTATGTTTAAGAAACTTTTCTGATTAAGTCATTGTATTTACAGGTCAAAGCAATATTGTGTTTATTTAAAACATTTTTTTCACCGATTCCTCGGTGATTTGAAACAGTGAGACGACTGGCCTTCCAGATCTGTATCTACCGACGGTAATCGCTACTATTCACCTGGCTTCGGGTTTAAAGTCCACCGTAGCAAGAACAGCTATAAAACTAGCTACTAATCTCAATATTAACATTGTCTACTAGGATAGTGAACTCATAAATTCACACACGGCTGATCTTCAATCAGACAATAAAACGTTTGCAATTATGATTCCGATCGCGTGCATGTGTTGCATATTAATGAGCTTCGACCAGAGCTTATACTTATAGTACTGAGTAACACTAACGCAAGGCAGGTGCACCTCTCAAACGCCAGTCGCTGCCAACTGCATTTGGAGTCTCGCTCGTCATTTCCGCAGGACTTCCGTAAACAACGCAACCTCGCGGTAAATGGGAAAAACGTGATTCACATCGTCGTGTTCGTCATCGTGATCAAACTCTATGGCTTGTCAGTAAGCCGCTTAAGATCGGTCTAGACGATTCCGTCAAGGTAGCCATCGATGACTTGTATTTGTTAGTATAATTTATTTTTTTGACATCTGTCAGCTATCACTGGCGTGTTTAGTCGAAAGTCCACGAAGCGTAGAATTGACACGCTGAGGCAACGCTATTGTTCTATTTGTTTTTGTTATGAGGTGCTGAGCTTTTTGGAGTTGACTTCCAGGCATTGTTTATGGTAAGTGTGTAGAGAGAATAGGCGTTTCGAAACATTTGTACAGTTCAGAAGTAGGTCGGCGTCGGCAGTCTTAGCATGCTCAACTAGCACAGGCTCGGAATTGATTGCGCTGTGTACATTTTAAAGATAATAGATCCGTAAGTATCCAGGGATTAATGTATATGTTAAGTTTCTTCGACAAGTGCTTACTTGAGCGACCATCAACTTTCCAATTTCCCACACACACATAAATACGTGTTACAACTCTTAACAAACTGAACGGATGTCAAGTTAGCTTAGCCGCTTATTTCGTAGGAAGCACGATACAATGTTCCAACAACAGTATCCGATTTATTATTTATATTACATTTTGGATCTTATGTTGTGGCAATAAGAATGGCCAGCATACGTTTGATAGTATTTATTCCATATGAGGCAAATTCCCAGTCACACGCAATGTTTTGCATAAAGTCATTGTTTAAGAAAATTTACACATTATAAAGTTAAAATAACTGAAGTTACTTGTTTTTGTGTTTCACAGGAGTAAGCCGTGACAAGTCATTTATCAAAAGTTGCTTACGTGAAAATATTCTTGCTCATTAGTAATGAATTTGCATAGATTGGTAATATAGACAACATTTACAGCACTATTCAAGTCTAATTTTGTATCCGGGACATTATTGCACACAGACAATTCTATCTACCAATGCGAATAAACTTCTGAACAGACAGCTTGACATCAAAATTCAGATTGACTTGGCAGTGTAACAATATCCAACTACTGAGATGACATAATTATGCATAGCATTTAAATGGTAATCAAAATCATAACCATAAATAAAATAAACAACTAAACCTGACGCTTTCGCTTCTTTTTATTAGTCACCATAACATTTATTTGAATGACGTAACCAGGAGAACATAGGCAAGCACAAGTTCAAAGAACTCGTAGTATCAATCAACGGCGGAACGACTCGAGTGACTCCCACAGCAGCTGATTGACCTAAAAAACAACAACCGAGAGAATTCTAGAAAGGGACAGCTAGAGGAATAGAAAAGCGCGTGAAGGGCGTCACGTAGGCAAGCGACAACGAAACAGTGGGGCAAGGTCGTCAATGGAATTTTGTTGATGATTTTGTTATTAGTAGGTTGCGTGTGCACATGTCCTTACTTTATAAGGAAGTAAACATGAGTTGTAGTGAGTATGGAATCCACTCAGTTGATTCGTAACTGCTCAGATTTACTGAGGTTTCAGGTCGTATAGGTCAGGGTTGTAGATACTCGTAAATAAGGTGAATAGGGGACGTTGTGAATATTATGATGTCTTCCTGCTAGAATTTTATTTCTACGTAAGCAAGAACATTATTACGTTCTAAAAAGTAAAAGCTATACACGCGACTTCGGCCTTTAAACGACCTCTTCCGCTACTGAGCATGATTTTAATTATTTCGGTTTTCCGAAACTTATTTATTATTCTACAAGAAACTTCTTAAATCAGACAGCCACAGAGCAGTCACTTTTCAAATATTTAAATGTCAAAGGCGAAAGTTTACCTTCGCACAAGTTTTCCTTTTGTACTTGCGAGTTTTCCAAACTTTCTCGTTTTGAACAACGAAAGACTTAAGGACAAATAGTTGAATGAAATAAAATAAAATACTATCTTTATGAACATGTTTATTTGTTTACTGGTTTCTTATCTGGTTGACAAATCGTATGTGGCAAGTGGGTCACTTTGATGTGTGAAGGCAACGGCGACTCGTAGCTATTTTAAAACTGTTTTGTTGGTGTACGTGGTTTCTAACAAGTTTACCAGGGCACCATAAAAGACAAGTGTTATTTTTCACATTCCACATTCAACACCATTGTAATCTTTCCTCAGGCCTTATGGAAAATTCAGTTCTATTCGAATTCCAACCAGGTGCTGCTAAGCCCGAATACCGTTCGGTTGATACAGAATGATTGCAGGCCGACCTCAAGCCGTGCAATCGTCCAATTTTAAGATTAAATTCGCTGTCAAGACTTCCGGGTTCTAACTGCCCGTGGTGTTGCAAATATTTGTACGACCGTCCAAAAATATCCCGTCATGCGTCTACAGTATCTATTATTCGAAACACAGTATTAGCACGGAGGTCAGTCTAAAACCGATGTTCCAACGACTGCATCATTGTTAGCCAATACTACAAGGTGTATTAGATGTAACAGTTCCAGGGAATTACAATTGTATGGCTTCGTTACCACCGCGTGCCTATTCATGCGTTGATTTACTCGCCACTTTACGGTATTTAATGCTTATTGTGTGTTTTATTTTATGTCGACGATTGGTTGGGCGACCAATGGCCGGTAACGTTGTAATAAACATATTTTACTTTTTAGCTTTGTGTTTTAAATGAAAAACCAAACGGTCACGCTATACGTATTCCTAGAACGAGGTATGGGGTTTTAAGGATATTCATTTTACCCATAACGATTTTTGGCTTTGTAGTCCATAGAGGTGATAGGCTAGGACTACTACCAAATGCAGTTTGCACGCCAAATTCAAAACTTCTTTTAGCAGAGATAAATCCTCTTTAATTTTCAAGAAGAAATTGGAACGTATAAAAATAATAAGTCTGTGTTCGAAATTTGAAAGCGCGTCACCAGATAGTTATCGATTTTGAAGTTCATTTTTCACTTCTGATAAACTATGAGTAATGATGATAGCAATATTCAATGAGAAAAGTCTTGTAAGCTCACTGTGGCTTTCTCTTTTCAATCATCTGCCATGATTAATTGCGTAGGCGAAATCCGCTAGTGCATTGGTACTCCTCATCTTAGCATACTCATTACAAAGAAAAGTGAATATCGGGAACTGCAGTTCACTAAAATAAAAAGACTTCTACTTATCTAGATTACCTCAAAAAAGCATAAAGGAATTCCGACCGTAAAATAAAGGTATCGAGTACTCTAAATAAAAAGATTGTAAGCTCGAAGGCACTTTACTCTGAAGGGTGTCGTTGAGAACTTTTACTCGTGGCCACATCCTTTTGTTGCTAAGCGCCTTACTGAGAATTTATGGATTTGTTTGAACTAGCGAAGACGGCGCCGGCGGCGCCGGCGCTGGCCTTGAGCCCAACGTTGTCCAAACAACAGAAAGTTCTCGATCATGAATTCATGATGCAGGGTAACGTGTTACATGTATTATGCCATCATCCGGAATGAATACGAGAATAATATGAATTTATAGCCGAGGCGATCAACAAATAAATTTGCCGAACGAGCCTCACCGTTATGCCAATTACCTTCCATTGTGATGATGTAACTTACTAGAAAACCTTATGCCATATTTATTCAACTGTGAGCTCAATAACTAACTGAACAAATTGGCTGTATATTGATATAAATTGAATAATTATTTGAAAACCGACTGATATGGAATATTACTGCCTCGTGGGCCAAAATATAAAAACACGAATAGCTCAAAGTCCAGGCCAGACGCCCAAAAAGAGTCGAATAACAAACCAGTTAGACATTTTTTGTTGTGGACAAATAAGTGTCTACTATATTTAATATGTTAATGCAGCCCAAAAAACCTTTTAAAGTTTCAAACTCAATAGACAGCCGCCCTTTTAAAGAGGGTTCACGTCGACGTCATAAAACCATCGAGTCGTCCAAAATGGCGGCGAACGTGACCTTGAATAGTAGGGGATGGGGACTGTCTGGATCAGATTAAAATTGTATCGATTTTACGCATTTTGCTCGTTCGTACTTTCACCCCTGAGTTGCACCTCATACGGGCATGAGCGTGACAGCCGGTAGTATCCGTTCTTGGAAATTGGTCCTATATTCTCATTGATAAAATAACATTGCACTATCCTTGTTTGCTGTGTATCGCTTCGAACTTGAGACTTGTACGAGTTACGGAGTGTATCATAGTAAACCTTAAACACATTTTACCGGATTTAATAAATTGTTATTTATATTATATATTATTATAAGTTATGTAGGTATGACTACTACTTTGTACAATTTCATCAAAGGTCCTAAGTCAGTGCCCTGCGAGACGCCAAGCGTCTTGCTCTGTTTATTAACGATGACCATTGTATATCCTGACAGGCAGCTTCGCACACAGTGTGTGCCTGTAGCGAGAATGTGTTTTGTGCGTAGATAGAATAGATAATGACATTAGCACATGCCTTCCTGTGTAAACCTAAATATGGTTGACAAGATCTAAGGCTTTGTTTAAATCACTGATCAAATTCTTCTGAGTCCACCTGTGATTTACTATCAGAGCTAGTTATCATTGTGATCTTTATGATTTCTACGAACGCTTATCAATTGTTTTATCTGTCTTGATGGTCATTGCTAACAGATAACACCAATCAGTGGAGATTGGTAGACAAGAATATTATTATCATGAATACTGACAAAAAGACAAAGCAGATAGAGTGATGTAATAAAGAGCTTAAGAATACTTCAATGACAGACATGTAACCCCAATTACTGCTAATTTTGTACTCTGTCAAAATTCAATTAGCAGTATTACGTAAAGGTCGAACCTTTATCGAATAAATAAAAGATATTATTAGATTAGTAAAACAGGTTTCCCTACAGTAATTAACATACTTACGGCTATTTGTAATTTGTACGATACTTGTTTGTTTGGCAATGGCAACCCCTTGTACCAGAACAATATTCCAAACTTGTTTTCGCGGATTAATAATCCAATCTAAATATAGTTACGATAATTATTATTAATAAACAGATATAATAATAGTATCAGTAAAGTGGACAAGGTTATTACTTCAAAAGTAGCGAACAGATAGTTGAGAAAAACAACGTTGACTAAGTGCTATAATAAGTTAACATTCGAATCGCATGTCAGGTTGAAAACAGGCTCTAATATGTTTCGGAAAAAGGCTAGCACGATGGATATAAACACCAAGTGGTTCTAAGAACTCTTTCAAATAAAATATTGGCAACCTAATACTACTGCTGGTTTTCTGCTACAAGTTTGATTCATTGAAGAAGTTCTAAAAGCGGAATAATGTATAAATGAATATTAAACGTAGTTATTATTAAGCGTTTAAACTTCAATTCATTAAATTAAGTGCTAACAAAAGAACAAGGCTGGAATAAATTTCCACATCATAAAATGTTAAAATCGGAGGACGACGGAACATTAGGGAACAAAGTCCAAAGGCTGCTGAAAAAAAACATACAAGGGCAGGGAATACCTTTTTTATTCTATGACTCACCGCAACGACTGTGTCGGATTCGTGAGCTTACCTGAAAAAAAAACAACAACGTTACAATGTATGATAAGGGATTGGCCTTGGGTTGGGTGTATGTGGATTTCATTGAGTTAGAAGCAGGTGTAATCGAATTTCAAGCGCAGAGGAATTTGGAAGGCGTAGGTACCGTTTTCGGTAGCAGGTAAGTGATTTTGTTGCTCTTTATAAAGTACCAATTGATAGATGTTTATTAAATTCATGTGTATCTATTGAGTGGTAAACATTTTAATGCCTAAAGCAGTGGTTGACGCAGGTTCCAAAGATACAAGGGAACGATTTTTTGTTGTATGTTCAGGCACAATTATCAAGTCATTCAGCACAGCATGTGACCTTCAACCATGAACAAATCATTATATTTGCCCATGGATGTCACAAGGACTAGTTACCTTTTTAAATTGGAATTATTTGAACAATTTATAATTATTTGCCTGTCTTAGACTCATTATTTAAGACTGCGAAAAATGCGTTTAATATAAACGGTTAGGTGATTAGGTGAACTTTATGGCGCCAAACATGATTTACTTAATAAGGTCCAATTTAAAATGCAATTACCCGTATGAAATAGTTTTCCACAATTAGTATAATAACAATACTAAGTGAACTAGTAAAATCATTAGCAGACATGAAAGACAGACTGCGCTATCAAACATTATGACTCAAGGATTGTGGAATTCGAAAATAATATAGGTATCTTACATATTGATATTTTTCATTATTCCATATAACAACAGCTTCAAGGTAAGCTGTTTTATACATCAGTATTTAATTGACACAAGCGAATATGTCGTCTGCCAAATATTATAACTTGTCAATTGACCTACATACTTTAATTTCAAATTTGAACAAACAAGAAGCTCCTGTGCTCCACTGTTACAATAGGACGAAACAAATCTGGGTTCTAAACATCAAGCTTAGGGATGAGACGAAAGAAAACAATCACGGTGGAAACGCCAGGGTTGTCCGCTAAATTCGTTTTTTTTTCACGTTTTTTGCAATTTTCCGGTAAGTGTCAGGTTTTATGTTGAACAGACTATGATTCGCGGCCTTAAAACGAACAGAATTGTTGTAATTAAAATCATAAATACAACCCCTTTAAGTTCATTTATACCTATGAATGACTATGTCATGAATAAGTGTACTTAGGGGTCTACTCTGGTGCTTCGACCTTAACATCTTCCGTTGATCATGATGAGCTAAAGAGCTTTTTATCCCTCCAATTGTAGCTTATCGAAGTCAACTGGCATATGAATTACTGGCCATCCTGTAGATAGCTTTAGTCCCATAATCACTTGTACCGACGACTACTCTAGGTGATAAAGTAGCCTTATCTGTAGTCAAGATGAGACCACACCGAGGGTCGCTGATAACTGGTTCTTAATTAGAGTTGAACATGAAATATATATAGTGGAAGGGACACCGACGCTGAAACGGTTACCACGTATCAAGTACATCATTCTGAACCGCCAATGAAATTTTTCGTCAGTTATTAAAAAACAGCTGTTTCCAAACTGCAAACCTACGCGGTCAAAATGTATGGAACAGTTGTGTATTTTTTTAAATTGCCGATGAAAGTTTCTATGTGGGAGGGTTTAGAATGATGTACTGAATATTTTTAAAAGTGTCCCGTCCACCCTGTATATTTTTAAAAGAAGTACCATAAACTTTATTTGTGTACCTATATGGAGAAGTATTAAATACTCTTCATGACAGAGATCTTAAAATATCCGCCGTTCCTTGGCAAAATTAACAATACGTGCTAAAGATAAAGGAGATGAACAGCGCCGAATTCACTCATCATTGTTTACTCCCAAAAACGGGTTAATTGTTTAAATTTAAAAACAACTCCTTTAACACGTGGGCGTTTAAGTTAATAAATATATTCAAAAAGGTCGTCGCACTTTCTGAGAGCGATAAACAAGTCTGAATTTAAAATTCAAGGCTGGCTGTATGTACACCGGCAATGTACTGAAAATAATATTAAAACGTAACTGATTGTCCTTGTCCTTGTTGTAATGAGTGTGTTTGACTACTGAGAATTATTTTAAAACAGCTGTTTTACATAAATATACAAATTCCGTGGCGTGGGTCACGTACGGGATTTCTAAGAGCGGCCAAGTATTGGGGTTTCCAAAGAGAGTCTTTAATATTTTCAAGATGATGGATTAAGCAATGAGGACATTTGGATTGGCATGAGAACAGAAAAGACCAAAACATCCGTATCTCAGCTTAAAGAAAGAAACTGAGAACAATATTGCTCGATGACAGGGCAATATTGCTCCATACACGACCGTTTGTGGTAGCGGTGTAAGAAACCTCACCATAATCGGTAACGGCGACTAGATGACAATATGAAATCCCATTTTAACTAACTGTCCAACATAATATTATTTATTAGTCATGGTTTCCTTAATATTTTCTCAGATAGGTTCACTCAACTTTGCAATCATGGAAACGATGCTATTGATAATATACAACATATCTCCTTTCTTGAAAAGCAGTGAAAATCCAATCAGCTTCGAGCTTGCCTTTTTATTCCTTCCTTGTTCGCGAATCTGCACAGTAAATAAGAAATTTTATTTCTTCAACATCAGATTGAAAACCAAACGAACGAGATTCATTCGAAAATGTCATCTTTGAATTTCACTTATTCAGCGACTGTTGGATATTTGACAAGAATCCGAGAGCCTTCAGAGAAATCTGGTAAAAAAACAATGACTTTCGTATTAAATCTTTGCTGTATATCCTATCATAATGCGAACGGGAGATAGCAGCCTTGAAAAGCTGGCCATTGCTGGCAATACCGAAGGCAAGAGAGTATGAGGCCGGTCGCCAACACGATAGTCCGACCAAGTCAAAGAAGCTACCTACTTCCTCCAGCTAATTTCAGCAGGTGGTGATGGCAACTTTGGACCGGAGTCGATGGAGGTAGATTGTCCGTTTAAAGGGGTCCAGTGACCACGATCCTCAGTAATGAGGGACCGATTGAAGGAGAAGACAATATCCTATAAAAGTGAAACATCAAAGCCCGTAGATGCTTGACCCCATTCCGCTTGAAACCGTACACAAGGCTTTAGGAGTCAAGTGTCAGTTATGAAAGATCAATCGTAACTACGGTTCGTGCTTAATGAATGTTTTAATAGCTTACTGCAAACAGTATTGGTTAATAGTATAACTGACTCATCATTGAGTAAAGCATTTGTTGTCGGTAACTAGTAGCAGTTATTTAATTGACGAATGAGGTAAAACGTGGTCAAGACACAATTTCTCAGAGCTAAGCTTTGGGAACATTCCATATTTACGGCTTTGACGGCTAGATTATGACGCGAAACACAAACAAATCAATAGAAATCACGAAACAGACTGATGCACAAATCAAAACACATGTTTATCTATCAAACAAATACGTCACTCAAAACCTTTGACGAGTAGAATCTGAACCAGTGCTTATCGCATTACAATGAAAATAACCCAAGTCTTATTCTGATATACATTGAGTTATGTAATCAAAGTAAGTATTAGCAAAACAATATACCTAGTGCCCTTCAAGGCGTGAAGGTCATACGTGTTTACAGTAAATGTTGATAAAGTTTGATACACCTTATCTACTAATTTACAGAATAATTTTGCCGCGGAGTTCTTGATATGGCATGCGAATGTTGTTGTGAAAAGTATAAATATATTTGAACAAGATACTCGATGTATTTGCCACCTTCTCAAACTTGCAGAGTTAACTAGACTCCGAACCGCGGCGAGCGACTGTAGAGCTATCACAAAATTTAATAACTTGTTTAAAGCGCAGTTACGGTAACAGACCGGTTAAACTAAAAATAACTTGAGACTTAAATCGCGAACATCTCGGTGCGTACGCGCACGGTTTTAATCTAAATGCTAACAGCGGCGAAGCAATGATTAATGGAATAAATAAAGTTATAGATGATGTTCGTGAAAGTAATATGGATAGATCTGATGGTTCAAAATAAGAGTTCTGGTACTTTGATGAATGCATGACCAACATTCAAAACAATTTGGAACAAAAGAATGAAAACAATAACAGGTTTGTTTTCAAAATGTTGATTGGAATGAAATCACCAGCACAATATGAGACGCGACTGAGTATCAGATATGCGATGAACGATTGCAAATAGTTCATTGGAATGCATTCGATGATAGAGAGAGATGAATCATAATCAAGTAGTTTGATGCCAGTGATGTAATCATTCCAAAAGCAGGCTCATTTACGTACACAATTGGGTCAAACGTAAAATAAAATGCAAGGGCCATGTTTGAACACAGGTCGACATATCGGGCTATAGCTTCAATTTGCCAAAGGACTTGGCGCATGACCAAATATTTCAACAGAAGAACTACTTTACCTGTTTTTGTAAGGAATTGCCAATAAAATGTGTACAATGGTAAAGATTGGGTAACAACGCGTTGAAATATTTTTACCTTTAAAATGCTTGGTGTTGGTGCATGGAAAAACACGATTGGCGACGCGACCAGACTCGACAGAAATAGCTCGCATCAGTACGATACGGCATTTTGATATGGCCGCGCGGCGCATGCGTCTGGGCAGGGTGCAAGTACAGAAGATTTATTGACAGCAATCCAAAATCATCTATCACATTGAAGGATAATGTTCGATACAAAACAAGGTGGTTTTAGAAATCGTTGATAGAAAATCAAGATACTTAAAAAGGCATTGAGCTAAAAACAGTTTATGTTAAGTAACTGAAATTGAAAGAGCTTGTACGGTAAAAGATGAGAATAAGACATGAGTCTACTGTGCTAAAGCGTGACCGTCCTAATTAATATTAGATACAACACGACGATGACCTTATTGGTCATCAGCTCATCATTTACGCAATCAAGCGAAGACCGCTGCCCGCCAGTCCCTTACACCTCGACTCACGCGCATGCACGCTGAGTCAAGGCCAGCCATGCATCTGCGGGCCTGCGTGCACGCACCGAGGCCATCCCAATATATTATTTGTGTACAAAAAAGTTTTATTACACTCTGGGAGACGAGGCGAAGCTCGTTTTAAAACCCAAGACTTTACCTCAACTTATACGATTGTTATGATCCCGACAACATCAATTTATGGACGCCAGTTTGCTGTAATGCTCCTCTTTGCATGTTTTGTAAATAATATGCGGTATCTTTTATCTGAACTGAATGGCGAGTTGTTTTTGAACCTTGATATGATAGCACTGTTACGCTACAAATAGACTACACAATACTGAACAATACAGATACAAACTTAGTAACAGAGCAGAATCTCGTAGGTACAGACCTATCTTTACGACGTGTCTGGAACACAATAGTGAAAAAAAAAAACAATTTTTTGATGATTGTCTGTATACACGGCGACACATCAAGCTATACATATCCAGTATAACCTGACCTCGCTTTGTATGAGCTTCACATACAATGAGACACCAGCTTGATTCGGTTTTGCATAGTTTGATTGTGCGTACAGCGGATACGCTAGTCTTGTGTTATGCACAATGCACGTGAGATATTTGCATACTGCGTGTAAATACTCGCAAATAGCGATCGTGACTAGGAGGCGTGATGTTGATGGGAAGACGAGATATTCATACGGACAACAACTTGTTAATCGTTTAATTATATTAAGGTGTTGGTTAAAACGTAAACAAGATAGTTGTCATGTGAATGCTGTTTCCTCTATCAAGGGCTAAAGGTGGGTATTGTAAGTTATGCTCAGCTTGAAGTTACATGCCGAGAGGTCAGCTACATGCCATGCTTTAAAACACAGTCCCGGAGTCGTGTTAAAAAAAAACTATTCACTATCACGTATTATCATTTTTAAGTATATGGTAGATATTTAATTGTAGAAAAACTGATACGATTAAATACATTGGCGACGTCTTGATAAATTACGGTGCTGTAAACAACATTTTGCCCAATCAGGGCCCCAAGGCCCCAAGGAGATCTGCTAGTGGAGGACTTTTGATGCATTACTGGCACGTTATTGTTACAAAGTATTTGACGGAATATTTTTGTTTTCTTCAATTAATTGCCTTGTGTGATTTTACTTGTATAGTATAACGGGCTGGTGTGAGCAACTCCACGTCCAAAGCGCGTACTTTGCGTAGGTACGAGTGATTTTACTTATAATAAAATTATGAGACTTATGAAATATGAGATGAGAGTTAAACATAACGAAAGTTTTCAATAACTTATCTTTTAGACACAGAAAACGTTCACAATAATTATTCAGTTTAATATAATATGAAATTACAATTGAAGCATGAAATAGGCAATTCTGTAAGCGATCCGATGGAAGTCTATGGACATTACGCTCAATCAAATGGCGCGATCAGGCGTGCAGTGGACTTTGACCTGCCGAGGCTCAGGGAAAAAATATGCCTCAGACAGTAAATTAGCTCTGCAAAAAATACAGGTGTTGTTTTTCGTAAACATTATCCTTCCTGAGCCAAGTATAAATGTATTATTTCGTAAATTAACGCCCACTGATGTTTGAGGTGCGTAGATTTTGAATGTTGTTTTGTTTGCTTTTATTGTAAAACAAAAATGTGAAAGCACGTCGAAAGTAAGTTTATTCAACGTGAATTTTGGTGTAACCAAAAACCCTTAAATTGTGGAAAATGAATCTAGGGCACTGAATTTGATATTCAACGCTGAGTTTAGCTTTTATTTTTGTTCGAAACTGTTTCTGACAGTTTTTGTTTTTTAAACAAAAGATTGCAACGTTTTTATATCACAATGAAATAGACACCAGCTTTACACGTACATACCGTAAAAGTTACAGCGATTCGAAAATTTTGGGCTCTAAAATGGTACCTACCTAATTAAAATCCTGCTTCCAAGGTATAAAGTTTATTTGCGTCCTTGCTGCGTTTATCTGTCATTATACTCATTATATTAATTGTCTTTCGTTGTTAATGCATGCATACAATTAAGCAGTCGCAGCCGTGAGTCACACAATATTTCTTGGTTAGTTTTAAATTTTATTTTATATTTGCTTTTTTATATTTTGTATTGTGTACTTGTGGCGTGTGCCAATAAACGTTTTTTCTTTCTTTCTTTTTCTTTCAGTCGATTACACTTGGACTTTTTTATCTTATTGCGCCTTTTTAGAGCTAAATATAAACAGTACTGAAGTTTAAACCAGGATGTCACAGTTAACCTTTATTTAACTTATACAGTAACATGCGTTTTGTTGAATCATGCAATCCCTGTAAGCTCAGGTTTCAAAATAGATTCAACAAATCAACTGGGGGATCGAGTCCATTTGTGGGCATTGACGCTGGCGACGAAAGTGCAAAACTGAGTCAGTCGTTAGGACTTTAGTCTGCATAACTGCGGCTTACGGGCTTGCTCATAAATTATGACAAATTCATAACATTGACAATCGCAATTGACGGTGTCGTGTCCTCGTAAGAACTCATTGGTTGGGTTAGAAAATAGACCGAGGGTGGGGGCGGTTCAACGCACTCGCAGGAACTGCGGTAACATATTTTAAACAGTAACCAAATTACGTTCGGCTGCAGGAGGATACAAAGAAACCGATATAATTTGCTTAAAAGAAGAATTTAATTAATAAAAATTATTACAATTAGGTTGGTAAAAACTAGGTTGCGTGACAATTGCTCGATGTCAGAAACAAGAGTGGTTTTACAATGCACTAAATCAACATCCGCCACTGCACTATCTTCGATCCCACGCCCTTGGAATGCTGAGCAGGCGAATCGCACGGTGCCGGCGACGGCGGGCGCAATGCGGTAGGTCATCGTAGGTATTAGTCATGCTCTTAGGATTTTAGGGTTCCGCAAGCACGACATAACATCTCCCTCCACAAGATCGGCAACTATTTGAAGACTCTAGTTGAAAATAGTGTCGATGGCGAAGCTGGATCAATCTCAGTTTTGCAGGCTTCCTTATCCTTAGCCTTAATATCGGTTCCATTAGTGGCTTTCTGTAGTTGGTTCAATCTACGACGACGAAGTGTAACGATGATGGCGAGTACACATGCACCGGATAGTAGAATGTATACCGGTATGGTAGTGTGGTATATAGCTTCTGTGTTCGACGACTGTAGCGTTACAGGTTCTTGTAGAGCGATTTCAGAGTTACTTGAATGCAGACTGCCAAGGTCAATGGTATCTAGTTTTATAGTTTTCACTGGCACATTATACGAATTTTCTTTTCTAATTGGTACGTCCATAATTTTCAATATCTTTCCCTTAGTTTGATCATGACGATTGCTTGCAGTAAATGCTGCGGTTCTTAGTACGCAACCTTTAGGTATGATAGATAAATAGCTCCCTTTCAGCATTCTATAATTATCTTCAGAACAAGTTAAGCGAACTTTCGTAGGTTTAGGAAAGCTTAAAACAAAGTGTTGGTCGTCTAGCTGCTCCATAGCTTCAGAAGACAGGATGACTGATGTAAATTGACAGGATTCATTAATTTTCTGTTGAAGTATAAGCTGCTGGATACAGTCCGATTGTTTGCCATGGTGGTGACTTAAATCATCCTCGCAAAGGTGACCGTGGCTATACTTCGGACATTCTGTCTCCATGTACAATAGATCTTTTTCGTGAACCGCTAAGAAAGGATAAGCTGGAATTAGGACCTTATTGTCATGATTAGGAGCCAAGGATAATTTATATAGGATGTAGTTAGTAGGATAAAGTATCGGAAATTTCATAACTATCACTAATTTATTCCCATTGTAATAATATCCTAGTCTAATTATATCAAAATATTCTCTAAAACTTATGTCTAGAAATTGATCGTTATTATATAACATACCTAATCTATTCATCATGTCCTGAAACATAGCATAGTTGAATATAGAATTATGAATACTTCTAGCTCTTATAAATGCCAATAAATTTTGCAATTTGTCAAGTTCTTTTGACAAATTATCTATATTGTCTCCTAATATCATTAGTAACTGTGCTAAATGAGCATATTTAATGGTATCTGTTTCATATCTACTATTGTTAGCTAAAATAGAATTGATAATTTTCTCGATTTTATATTGGTTTTCTACTATTTTATCTGTAATGTTTGAACTACGTGAAACCCACTGCTTACTTAAACTCATTTGGTGATTAATTTCAGCAACTAAATTATTTTCATTCTGTTTTAAGATTGCAATGGCATTGTCGTATTTTAATGCATCTGTATAATCTAAATTACCTGAAATGCTCTTTATTACTGAACCAAGACCATCTATGAGACCTCTTTTAACACGCTTTACCTCAAGTGTTTCTAACTGTTCCGATATTTCTTCTAATTTAGTACCTAGATATTTAACGTGGAGTTCATGGAGGGGTCGCGACATATTACTCAATTGTAGCGTAAGATTTTGCAATTGCTCGTTAATTGTCTCTAAGCTATTTCGCATATCATCAAGGTTTATAATTTGGAGAAAGGAGTGGAAATGTGAGATAATTCTTGTGGATCCCAGGTTGAAGGGCAAGATACCTGGTCCATCGTTAAGACTGTCTAGTGTTATTTCGTCCGCTCGGGCCAGGGCCAGGGTCAGGACTAGTAGTATTTTCAGTGTCCTGTAACAAACGAGCACTATTAGGCACCCGCTTTAGGCGTGATTTAGGCACGGTGCCTCTTTTCTTTTTAGTATAGATATGAATAGGCAAATCCGCTAATACCGTATCATGAGTATATCTAGCTGCTAACTTTTGCCTATGGCATAAAGGATTCCTAATAAAAACTTGTTGCTCTGGTTCGTAATTTTCTTCAGGTTCACGATTTTTATTAACATTTTCAGTAATTTCAGTGCGGCGATGAAGTGAAGTGTCGTTGAGAATATCGTATACTTTTGACATTCGTCTACGGTGTTCCTGGATATATTGTTGTAAAAGATGTTCTGATAGATTCATATCAAAAGGATCTCGGGGATCAAAATGACCAGTAATTATATCGATTGGCCTGCATTTTGTAAAGCTATGTATCGAGCTATTATATGCCAATATAGCATAAGTTATAAGATTAGCAATTGATTCGTTTCGATGTTCTAATTTTAATATACGCAAATGTTCTAGCAGTGTAGAATTAAGTCGTTCTACCATTCCATTTTCATTGGGTGTATTAGGACAGGTTTTATGATGTTGAACTTTGTGCAATCTAGTAAATTCGGAAAATATTTGATTACTGAATTCCGGACCATTGTCTGTTACAATAGTTAAAGGCACTCCGTGATGAGTAAAAAACTTTAACAAAGCTTGTACGACACTAATTGCTGTAGCATCTCTCAAAAAGTATGCTTGACCATACTTAGAGAATGCATCTACTATTATAAGATATTTATTCATTTCAATACTAAGTAGATCTAAATGTACAACCTCAAAAGGCTTTGTAGGTGGAGGTACTATTTGAAACCTTGGTCTAACTGGATTGCGATCATACTTAGCTTGCCCACATATTTGACAATCATTGATATACTTCGTTACATGCTCTTTCATATTTGGCCAATAGCATCTACGCGATAATGCTAGATAACACTCATTGATACCTCTATGATTGGTTTTACCTTCATGATATTTCTTTATAATTTCCTGTTGCTTGAAATAATCTTTAACATTTTCTACCTCGGTTTTGGTGAGTACTAATTTCATTGCGGAATTTTTAAAGTATTTTTGAATTATAGGTATTATAGTATACATTTCTAATGTAGGATTGATTAAAATACCGGTCTTTACTTTTGGATTTACGTATTCTTTAATTGTGCTAATTATGTCTTGTTCTAAATTAGATTTTGAAATTTGTATGACAGTTCTAGTATGTGTTTCAAATGGTTTAGAAACACTAGGCCTACTTTTTATGTCTCCTACAACATTAAGATATATTTGCTGATTAAACTTATTAAGGGGGTCGTCGGAAATAGGGATTTCTAATATTGGACTTTCTAAATCACTATGGGCACTCAAAGTTCTAGAATCCGCGCTTTCAGTTCTAGAATCTGAGTCTGAAGGTGCACCTTGTGACGTGTTAACTACTATCGAACTAGTCTCTTCATGATGAATTTCTATTCGTGACAAAGCATCTGCATTAGTGTTATGCTTTCCTTGCTTATAGACCACTGTGAAATCAAATTCGCTTAGCCGTAGTCTCCAACGGGTTAAACGAGAATTCGGCTCTTTAATACTCATCACCCATTGCAAAGGACGATGGTCGGTCACTATTTTAAATTTACGCCCAAATAAATATGGCCTGAAATACTTGGTTGCCCAGACTATAGCCAATAACTCCTTTTCAATAGTGCTATAGTTTATTTCACTAGAGTTAAGCGTACGCGAGGCATAAGCTATAGGTTTATCAGAACCAATAGACCCTTGTGAAAGTACTGCTCCAATTGCCAAATTTGAAGCGTCCGTAGTTAGTATAAACTCTTTTTTAAAATCAGGGTATTGAAGAATTGGATCATTGACCAGAAGGGTCTTACATTTTTCAAAGCATTCGACATAATTTTGATCAAGTGTAATTTTACAGCCTTTCTTTAAGCATTGGGTTAAGGGTTTGGTTATTTTAGCAAAATCGGGAATAAATTTTCTATAATAACCAAGAAGTCCTAAAAACCTTTTAATTTCGGTAGGGGTTTTAGGTAAGGGGTATTTCTGTATTGCTGAGATTTTATCTGGATTTGGCTTTATTCCATCTTTGCCTATAATATGTCCTAGATATGCTGTTTCTAATTTAAGGAACTCAGATTTGTCCATTTGTATCTTAAAGTTTGATTCGCGTAGTCTTTTAAAAACTTTTTCTAAGTTGACTATGTGCTCTTGCAATGATGTACTAAAAACTATTATATCATCTAGGTATACTAGACAAATGGTATTCTGTAGTTCTCGCAACACGTTATCCATTACTCTTTGAAATGTGGATGGACTATTTTTAAGTCCCATAGGCATTCTTAGAAACTCGAAATGCCCGTGTTCTACATTAAATGCTGTTTTTGTAATATCTTTGGGGTCCATTTCAACTTGATAAAATCCACTAGCTAAGTCTAGCGTAGTAAAATACTGGCAGTTACCCAATTTGTCTAAGACGTCAGCTATATTGGGGATTGGGTATTTATCATCTATTGTTTTCTCATTAAGCTTCCTGAAATCTACTACAATACGCCACTTCGCCTTTCCTGAAGCGTCAGCTTTCTTAGCTACTACCCAAATAGGAGAACTCCAAGCAGAATTTGAAGGTCTAATTATACCTTGTTCTAACATTTTACCTATCTGTTCTTGTACTTCCTGTCTATGAATATATGGATATCTATAACTCTTTGTATAGACTGGAGCCTCATCTGTAGTTTTAATTGAGTGTTTGATTTGATTTGTGAATGTTAATTGTTCACCTTCAATATAAAATACGTCTGAATATTGCGAGCATAATGATTCTAAATTAATGCGCTCCTCTTCATTTAAGTGGTCAGTACGAAGGCGCGATAGTACGTCTTGTACACGTTGTTTTTGCTGTTTAGTGCGCGTGCACTCGACATTATGAACTTCTGCGGCCACTGCATGATCCATTGAAAAGATTATGTCATTTTTACTTGGATTCTGTATTTCTAATATACCCCTATTCTGTTTAACGGTGGTAAGGCATTCACGTATGATACAATTACAAATAGATTGTTCAGGAATATAAGCTTCTCCATCGTGGACGTTAATCGGAACCTTTACTAACTTAGATGAACCTGCTGGAATAATATTCTCATATAAATTAGTATTACGTGAATCATAAATTCTAATAGGGTTTGAAGCGAACTTTGTTGTAAATAATTTATTTTTATAATCTATTGTAGCTTCCCATTTTTCTAACAGATCTGTACCAATTAGTCCATCAAAGTAATCGTGGAACTTATAGATATCAAATGAAACTGTACTTGAATCATTAAATTCATTAAAAATAGGTAAATTAATTGAATAATTGTTTCTAGTTTTAGCATGAACACTGTGCACTTCGAATGGAGAATAATTTAATGGAAAATCACTAAAGTATTTTTCGACAGCATTAGGACATAGAAATGATTGATTCGCACCTGTATCTATTAAAAGCTTAAGAGGAGGTGACGCGATTTGAACGTATGGAAGGTACCGTTGCGTTTGGAGATTTATTTCTATTTTAATTTGTCGGATTTCGGAGTTTTCTGAAAATCCGACTCCTCCGATTCTTTGGCGTCCTCTTTTATGCTTCCGGACGGTTGGGGATATTCTACAC
The DNA here is from genome assembly GCA_964057025.1 of Standfussiana lucernea. Lineage (NCBI taxonomy): Eukaryota > Metazoa > Arthropoda > Insecta > Lepidoptera > Noctuidae > Standfussiana > Standfussiana lucernea. The sequence goes on from OZ059805.1 coordinate 12,367,413, forward strand.
ATTCCTGAGGGGATGGTTGAAACTCATAGTAATCGTAATAAGTTCCATCATAATCGGTAAAGTAATCATCGAACGAAGGATCATTATAACAATCACTAAAATGCATCTCCCGACTTTTGAAATAATTATTGGGTGGAGGATTACCTGATTTGCTCCAATCATGCTTAGAAAAAGCGTTATTAGGTGGTAATTGTCTGCTCACAAAATGGCTAACACCACTCATTGGGCGTGGTTGCGCTAGGCCACTAGGCTGGTTAGGAGAGTGCTGCTGGACTGCTTGAAATGGGTTATTCTGACGGTTATAGTTCGGTGGGGGTGCCCTGAACACTAGCTGAGTTCGGGTCGGACCAAACTGGCGAGGTTGGAAATAATTCGGTTTCCACTGCGATGGTTGTTGAGCTGGAAATTGGAATCGTGAAGGTCCTGGCATGCTATAATTATTAGGCCTTGGATCAGGCATATTGAACGGCTGAGAGGGCATTTTAAAATGATTACCGGGTTGGTTATTGCTATTAATTCTTTTATCGGGTAAACGGTCATTACGATTTTGCAGATACATGGTATTCGTTTCTTCATGAACAAATTCTAGTGCTTGTTCTATACTTTGAGGGCGCATACAACGTACACGTGATCCTACAGGATCTTTTAATCCGCGCACAAAGGCCTGGAGTGTTAATTTCTTATATAAATCCCTTTTAGCGTCTACAGTAGTTTTTAAGGCGTCGTGTAAAGTAACATACGTCATTATTATACTAAAAAGATTTTGACAGCGCTCATAGAATTCTTGCGAAGTGTTAGAGCCCTGTGTTAAAAGAGATAAATCGCTATAAAGAGCGGTCTCGTCCCTGTGGTCAGCAAAATTATTTATTAATGCCCTGCGGATGCCATCCCAATCACTTGCTATACCATTCGAGTTGATTAAGCGAGCAGCAGATCCTACAATTTTATTTAATATACCATTAATAAGTGCAGAGTTAATTAATACGGATCCACCTTGCACATTATAATATTCTTTAACTAAATGATCACACAATTCAATAAACCTAGTCAGCACATTCGGGTTCCCGTCAAACTCGGGTACTAACCGTAATGCTTTATAAACCGTATCTAAATCTAAAGACATTTTTCCAGAAGACGATTCTGTGTCCTCGTATAATTTATCTAAATTAATACCTCTACTAGAGTCTATTACTAATTCTCTACTACTTCTAACTATCCTAGTATTCCTGGATTTTCGTGGAAAGAAAATGTTGGAAAGTTATATTAGTACGGGCTAGGAGTAAGCGGTCACTAGAAATAATCTAATGAACTTACATGAACATTATATCAGCCCCTTTGCGTAATCAATGTCTGGATTCCTCGAAACAGCACGACGTGTAGATTCTGGATACTCTGGAACGACTGGATAGCCGTACGGACGGCTTTACGATTACGGAAATCTTCCTTACGCGAAACCGACCGCGAGTATCCTACCGACTGCGCCAATTACGTTCGGCTGCAGGAGGATACAAAGAAACCGATATAATTTGCTTAAAAGAAGAATTTAATTAATAAAAATTATTACAATTAGGTTGGTAAAAACTAGGTTGCGTGACAATTGCTCGATGTCAGAAACAAGAGTGGTTTTACAATGCACTAAATCAACATCCGCCACTGCACTATCTTCGATCCCACGCCCTTGGAATGCTGAGCAGGCGAATCGCACGGTGCCGGCGACGGCGGGCGCAATGCGGTAGGTCATCGTAGGTATTAGTCATGCTCTTAGGATTTTAGGGTTCCGCAAGCACGACATAACAACCACAGCAACACGTTGTTTATAAACGCTGTGTTGTTAGCTGATTGCTTCATTCTCTTTGAGATTTACGGAAAAGATAAAACAATGCAATTTTCATGCTAATTAGCTTTAAGTTATGTGGAGTAGATGCAGGGACCGTACAACCCCGCTTAAGAGTTAAGCCTTTCGAAGGGGTAAGCCGTTTATGAGGTTACCTCTATCATTGGGTAGCCCCTTGAATGGGTTTTGTACCAGAAACCCTTTGAAAGGGTTACATGATAACCTATTGAATGGGTTTTATACTAGAAACCCTTTGAAAGGGTTTCATGATAACCCATTGAATGGGTTTTATACTAGAAACCCAGTGAAAGGGTTGCATGAAAACCCATTGAATGGGTTCTATACTAGAAACCCAGTGAAAGGGTCAAAACCCTTATAATATATGGGTTATTATAATGAAGGGCGTTATAAAAACCCATATATTATAAGGGTTTTGTTCGGGTTATTCAATAAACTTGTGCTAGGTCGGTGGTACGGGAATGGCGGCCGGGCGCTCATTGCCTATAATTCACTAGACGGTATTATACAAATAGCGAGAGTAGGTACGAGCGAGAGCTCCAATAACTATAGTTGCGTATTTTGAGTTTTTGAGTTTATATTATATTATTCTTTTGATCTATCCGAGCCGAAAGTAGCGTGTAGACTTTTTTTATCAATTGGGATGCGTTTGCGTGTTTCAAGCTAATTCATTTATAAGGTTAGTTTTTTCTTGAATATTAAAGTACTTTGTAGATAGTTTGAGTTTTTCACGTACATACTATTTTATTGTTACACCTTATTTTATGTACCTACAATCTATGCAAATAAATTTTACTTTACTTTACTTCTTTGTAGATAGTTTGTAGGCAATAGTATTGCCTACAAATAGGCTCACTCGCCCCCTGTTACATGAGATTTAAAAACATAACTGACGAATGTGGGTGTACTATTAGTCTATTAGGTACACCTCTTTGGGGAATACAGGCGTGACGTTATTTGTGATGTTTGCAGATATGTAGTTTATGCTCAAAATCCATCCAAGTGCTAAGATTTCTTTGCTAACTCGCACGAAGTTGCGCAGAAGATGGTAGGTAAGTACTTCATAGACTCTCTGTTGGTCGTTTGTTATTTAGGTATTAGGTTTCAAAATTATAAAAACGAATGTTGGGGCCGGATGCCTTGTAACATTTTATTATACTTATCATTTTATATTTGGTAGTAGAAAATATTACTAAGTATATCAGAGAGTGAAGAAAGTTCTGATGACGAATCTCAACACGTCAATCAGATCCATGACGAATTGTCAAAAACATCAGCAGGAATGTCTTTGTCACCTACATTCGATCCAGATGTTTCTACGCCTGATTTATTTCTGTTATAGCTTATGCAATAGCTTGAATTTTAAAGCTTCCTTAGGCTCTTTAGGTCCGGCTCGCTTCGCTCGCTCTTGCGTTCTCTTCATCTTGAAACTCTTACTCATCTCAGGGGCCGGGTCGTAGGTCTGGTTTTGAAGTTCAAACCCGGGAGGGGTTTTGACATCTAAATCGACCCCTAAATCTCGGACAACTATAAAGAAATCAACCGATCCGAGGCGGAATGCAAAAAATTTCTCGCTCGCTAATACATACCCGTGTTATCGTAATCAATTGAATGAGCAATGAGCAAGTAGAAATTATGTCTTTATTTTATTATAAATTTCGTTTGAAATAAGATAAGACATTTAATAAAAACTTTTTACAGTCCGTTCAACCGATTTTGACTTCTATTCCGTAGGCATAAGAACGCCTTTAAAAGACGTCTGCGTTGGACGACTGTAAGTATAGGACTATGACACAAATAAGGTTAAATGTAATTCGTTTGGGTGAATGCGAGCCGTAGCCCCGTAGGTATGTACGTTAGTGCATGACTTCGAACGAGTGAAGGAGGCCTGCTTTTGTTTTTTAATAACATTTAATAGCTTTTACAATTTCGCATGTAATGATATAAGCCACATAGCGATATCTAACTTAAACAAAAATAAAACAACTAATAAGTTTGGTTCTTGTCAAACATCTCTCTTTGAAATTGCTAATAGATTTCGGCGATTTTCTTCAAAACTTTGAGATACCTACCTAGCGCTTTTCGGCCTAACAGGGCAGTCTAGTAGGTACTCCATTTTGTACATTTAGTGACCAATAATCTATCCATGACACAAATCAATCAACAATGAAGTGGTACGTCGGACCTTTAGGACATAACATCGTTGCGCAAATTGTTGCGTGAATTGGCAAGTAGGTAAGTATGTAGGACAATCCTACATATTTACCTACTTACCCATTGCAATAAACTATACAATTGCTATTTTGAAAATTTAGATTGATAAATTACGTAACTTTATATCTACATACCTACCTATTATAATGCGACCCCGAAATGATCAATCGCCATCAATTTATATTGTAGTATAGTAATATTATCAATCGCTTGGTACGTAAACGAGCTATGTGCAACAAACACGTAATAATTTACAATCACGATTGATCATTTCGCAGACCCCTAAGTTTTCACACCGACTAAATAATAATATAGTAAAACTCCGCAAAAGACGTCCAGGTTCAAAAATCAAACAGCAAAAATGACAGCATTTGTTTGGTACTTGCAATAAAGTAATAAACAAGAACAGAAATGAAAAAAACATAATAATATTAAGTAATTTCGGTATCCGGCCAGCAAAGCTAAAATGAACTCTAAGTCACATTCAATAAAGCTCATAGATCCCTGTTAACAACCAGCTAGGTAAGTAGCCACAAAGGCGCCGCCGCGTCAACGCATGCTATTCCGTTTTGAAACCTATGCCCTTCAGCGAGAGATCATATTACCATGGGGTCTAAACTCGAACAAATTATAATTAGTCATGTAAAGAAAATCATAGATTGCAGCATAGGTAACGATTATGAAACAAACAATCACTAAAATACGTTAAATGGCAGATTTTGACTGAAGTAAGAGATTAGTAAAAATCTAAACTTCCTTGTCTACTCATAAATCACGTAATTTCTACAAAAAAAGATAAATGAAGCTCTAGATCAATTCGATCCCATAGAAGTAGCCATCTGTTAATCATTTTCTTTAGAGCTCTTTGCAAAAGATGGTGTTTTACTGAATATGTTATATGTCACATAAACTGCAGCGTGAAAGCTCACTCACACAAATGAAACTGTTCCGCCAACTCGAGAATTTTTTGTTGTTGTTTTGTATACTTGTCCTTGAACGCACGGTGCGATGTCATTCATATTCGATTTGGTTAACCAAAATGGTCCCTTAGCTTAGGCCGTTCAAAAGAGTTATCCAAATATTATGAGTTTGTGACTGTTTAGAAAACCCTATCAAAAACCCATACCAAAACGGTCAATTAAGCCGTTCAAAAGGGTGACCCACACCACATCGTAAGGGTTTTTGATTGACTGCTAGAAAAACCCTATCGAAAACCCTTTCAATGGGTAACCAAAATGGTCTATTAAGCCGTTCAAAAGGGGTACCCATATCGTATGGGTTTTTGATTGACTGCTAGAAAAACCCTATCAAAAACCCTTTCAATAGGTAACCAAAATGGTCTATTAAGCCGTTCAAAAGGGTTACCCATATCGTATGGGTTTTTGATTAACCGCTTCGAAAAACCCTAACGAAAACCCTTTCAATGGGTAACCGATATGGTCCCTGAGTAGATGGCCGCAGTTGCAGTGAATCCTACGACCAATTAGGTCTAGCTGTTTCACTTTTAAAATATTTGGTTTAATGCAATGCTTTTTAGTAAATTCCAGATTGGAAGGTAAAATAAGATCCTGCGGGTAGATTAACTTAAAGTAGATATTTAAATTCAAGGAAAATTAAACCTGAACTCGTAAATCACTGAAGAAAGACCTAGAGACCACCCAAGATTACTAGTATAATATTTCACAATTAACTAAGACAACACTACAAATAATTCCAGTCTGTAATCCGCTAATAACTAACAATTGGTACTACTATTGGTATTGGTTAATTAAACATGGTTTCCAAACACTTGGTTTCCACCAGTACGGAGTAAAAAAAATAGATTTTATTAGGTTTCAATTTCACCAAGAATATTGTTGTAACTAAGTTCGACGTATAAATTGTCGATGCACTTTATCCGTTAATTAACATTGTTGCACCAAAACCCGTAAATTAATTAAACAGAAATGTTAATACGTTTTAAGTTCTTAAATGTCTCAATGTGAACGATAAAATGTTATCCTTGTATGAAACGATGATTGCAATACTGCCATTATTTGAGTACTACTAACAAGGCTTGATAAGATCTTCTCATTGAGTATTCTTGGCAGTTTAAGACTTAAGCAATAACCAAGAATGAAATACGAACGTCATGTGAATCGTACGAGAGTGGTCAAAGCATTTCTGCATTATATTATAATTGAAAATGTTAACTTACGTCCTACAATTGCAAAGTACTGAGAATTCTCAGCGTCTTGCAAATTCAATGCCCATTTTGCATTCAAATGACTGCTTTATCTTATTAGCCATTACGGCTATGTACGTCATGTATTTAGAATGTAATAACAGTGTGAGTAACCTTATTATGTACCAGGTACCTACATAAAAAATAGGCAGCTTAAATATTACGTCGTTCTACGAACAAACATAACTGTGTCCTCCCTCTAAATCAACATTCAATTCTCATTTGGCCAGTGTTCCGTTCATCCCGGAATAAAAACATTGATGTCGCTACCATATCGTAAACTCTGAATAAATTGTGTAGCGCAAAATTGTAAACATTTACATAAATCCGTCCAGCGTTTAATAAACGGCCTAGGAGTAAATTGTTCACAGATTGTTCAAATTGATGCGATTACAGACATAAATATCGGTAAATGTGGGTGCTTCATTTTACTCTGCACAGTTTTCGATAAGGATGGAATTTATTACTAGATCATTTCACGGCTCTGACTCCGTCTACGGCCTGATCTAGATGGTCCATAATCATAACCCATAATAGCTGCAGGGGCTTAGATTCTTGCAGACTACAAAGAATGGCGGTGAAGACGATAAATCTGGTGGCTTTATAGAGGTCCGTATTTATTTCAGATTGCTATTCACTGATAATCTCTCAATACAGTTCGCAAAAGCAGCTGAACTGTAAACAAGTGATATTTATTTACGATGCTATGAAGTTGTAATCAAACGCCTGATAAAATCAAATAGCAACAGTAAGCGCAAGTGCGACTAAAGTCTAAATAGTGTTAATTGTTGCTCAGAAACTTTTCGCACGAATCGTTAAAAAAAGCGCTAAAGCTAAGCCTATATCTGCCGTATTTTCATCGGAAGTTGTCTGTTAATATATCTTCAGGTCTTAATATCTCCGTTTGGTTCCCATTGTAATTTCTCTCCCCCTCGGTAATTTTAATAAAGAGATCAACATTTTGTGATTCAGCACAGATACGGGTGCCCAATTTTAGTCCCCTTTAATCTTGCTCTCGGGCTTCACTTAGTCTGTGCCGCCTTGTCGACCTCGGTTTTATTTTTAACTTGAACGCTGCTTTCATATCTCTAGTGTATAGTATAACGTATATCTACAGGGTATAAAACTTCAAGCGATACGTAAGCTGTAAGGTTCTTCTTGCATTTTTTATCGCCCTGGAACCTATCTAGTTAAATTAGTTGTAGTGGAACTAAATTAGTTCATTTTTCCTCTGTTCAAAGACGAAGATACTTTGAAAATAGAAATGATCAAAAGAAATGGAGAGCAATTAAAACATATGTCCTTGTTTGAACTTTCTTCTGAACTACAAAATTAAAATTAATAACAGGAATGTCTTGCTACACGCAATTGCTCTACAGAGGATCAAGAAAACACTGATATGAGATAAGTGTAACTACAGTATATAATTTGATGGTAACATGATCTATCTTTACACCGTGTGAGCACACTAATTAGTTAATGCAAGCCGTGGAATTACGGAGCGAGTAGAAAGAACAAGCTCATAATTATTATTGTAGGTCTCAGAACGACCACCAGATCGCGGATTTGTTGGACCCCTGATTAATTGAGTAGAAAATTTGCTTCGTTATCGCACATGGAACTTGGGATTTCATATTCAAAGCCAAGAGCCACAGACCCATTTCTCGTCGCCGAAGCAAGAGAGTAACGAAGCACAAAAGGGGTACACGAAAAAACACTTTTGTAAGCGCGACTGCTGAACGCGGGGTCGATTCCCGGGTCGGGCAAAAAGTGCTATTGAGAAATTTCTCAGTAGCAACCCGGAGTTTGGAAGTTGGCAGTATGATACCCCCGTGCCTCGGGAAGCACGTTAAGCCGTTGGTCCTGCGCCTGATCTCTGTCCGGTCGTGACGGATTGCCGTCGCCGTTGCGGTTGCCGTCTCATCGGACCATGAGCGTAAAGGAACAGAGAGTGCACCTGTGTCAGGTTAGGAGGACTATTATAGTATATGCTTACTACATTGCTGAGGAAACACTGCGCGAAGACGAACGGATCGTTCCCAACTACCAGAGCTTCATAAAGGGGAGAGGTAAGCGATTAACATGTTCCCATATTTCTACTGTATTACGAAGTATTAGATACTGTATTTCATATGGACGTGGGTTTAACATTGATTACAGCAAACGAGAACGATTAAGCGGCGGCATAGTGTATTTATGATACCATGCCATGCCACCCAGTTTGTAACAAATGTAGTTTGAACGTCAAATCGAATCAGCTTTATCTAAAAACAGATCTACTTTAGAAGACAAGCATACAATATCAGTTTCATATGACCTTTAAGAAAACAGTATGTAGAAACTATATTTTTATTTTCAACAGGCCATTTTGTTTTTGATAGAGGTGATCCATTTTTATACTACTGTTTCGAGTGTTTCGTTGGCTGTTACCTAGTGATTTGATTCTCTTTGTAGATTTAGTTTTTTTTATCTCTAAAAAGATTATAATATAAGGGTATACCTATACTTATTGGCAAGTAGTGGGTATTCGTTGATATTTGCGACTTTTATTGCTCCTACTAGAAACGCATTTCAGTGAAGAGAAATAGGACACAGTTTACCAAACTTTTTACTTTTACATACATAAACTCACGCCGTTTTCCCATGGGGTAGACAGAAACCACAGAACGCCACCTGTTACGGTCCTTACATACTACTTTCGCCTCGTCCACGTTCATACATCTGGTCATACACGCACGCCGGGATAGGGCTTTTAGGATGAACCTCACCAATGAGGTCAGGTATGCTGTACCTTTTTAATCTTATTTCAGACAGTTATCAGACTGCCTCAGTCATACTATTTTCCGACTTCTTTGATTACAACTTACTACCAGCTTGAAATAGTTTCGAGCAGGCCCACGTCTTCGTGGCGCATGTCAATATCGACTTGCTCAAGGTCTTCAATGTTGTCAAATTCAATTAAAGTCTAAAAATACGTATACAATATACCTGTCCAGTGTTGTCCTAATATCAAAACATCCGTGTACTGTTATCTTAACAATCTGTTTCACTAATTTATCGAGATATGAGAGTTTATCGGCGGACACTCTAAGTTTATGGAGTTACTAGCTTTTGGCCCCAGTTTCGACCGCATGGAGTTCGAAAATTATCCCATGACAATGTACTAACGAGATGTCCCGTATTCCCGTAAGTATTGCTCGAGTATTAAGTGACATTCTGTACGTCACTGATTCAAGCATTACTTAAAACACGTTTCAACCAATCAAATGGCTTGAATTTAGTAGTAGTCTATTAGACGTTCTGTAATAAGGGAAATAAAGTAATAAGGGTTGTAAAGTTTATCCGTGTGCTAAATATCATGCAAATCCAGCCACCTTAACAGACACGCAGACGAGTTACTTACGCATTTATAGTATTAGTATGGAGCGAAGTGCATGTGTTCCTTTTAATTAATGTTTTAGTGCGATAGTAAGGACTCAACGAAGTGCTTTATCCAATAAGTTAACGACAAGATAAAGATCTAAAAAGGAAACATTCTCTTTTTTGTGACGATTAAAGTTGAAAAAACTACTCAAACAACTAGCTAACTAGGCTGATCTGATTTAAACTGTCTGGATTTAATTTGACTTGACATAGTCTACATTATCTGTAGTTTTATGCAATCATCTTGATTTTCAGTTTACAAAAACCTCTGTTGAATAAGTACGTACATACAATGCTATCTAAATCTTTACGCCACTCTTTCTGCTTTCCACGGGCGTTGTAAAGCTTTTGATAAAAATAATTCCATTTGAGAAAACAAAAGGCAATTCATCCAGCTCACAAACAACGTCACGGCAAGGGTGAGTTTTACTCTCGTTTCGTTTCAAAGAAAAGCGTAGTGGAAATTCACATAATACGCTTCAATTACATTCACTGTTTTCCCAGAACTGTAGACGAAAGGGGCGTTATAGTAGTTAGTGGAGCATTGAGGGGGTTGAGCGTGCCGCGAGGGAAGGAGGGACGGGGGAATCTAGACGTCCTTAATTTGCGCCCTTGTCTCCGTCTACGTACCGCCAACGCAGATACTGCGGGTTTATTTAGCTATGACGTGGGTTTGCGGGCTTGTGTGGCGATGGCCCCGTTGAGATCATAGTTGGATGTAGGTAATATCTTGTGTCATGTAATGAGATTCTATTCAGTGTCTAATGTTGAATTCATATGAAATCACGCTTAAATAGGTTGTTTGATTTTCGAACTTAAATGAAAAATAACATTAGTGTCAAATTCTCTCCCGAAGAGAATTTCGCGAGTTATTCCAGTAAATCAAGATAAGGGCAGGAAGATGATTACTCGTTAGTAACCAAGATAAGCGTTCGGACGTCTCAATCAAACCACAGCAATGGGCATAAAGACTGGACGGGTAGTTCAGTGCCTGGAGTAAAGAAATGACAATCCGAAAAAAAAAACACGAAGAAGCCGTGGAGCAGAATGTTACTAATGGATACTAATACTATTAGTTTCGTGCCACAAAATCGATTATTAATTCATTAGGTGTCACAACATCACACAAAATTAAATTCCTAATTCTTCCACCATCACAACAAGCAGCGCCATCTATGCAATAACTCGAGAACTAACTGAGACTGATATTTGAACAGCTTTATCAACAAAAAGGTTAAATACATGGTCAGGTCGTCAGGCACAATGTACCACCAAGTTCACTGACCGTCAACCACTTTTCAACCTTATAACTTAGTGCATAAGGGTGAAAACTGGCAGACCGTCAGTGAACTTGGTGATACAAGAGGCCACAAGGCATTTAAATAAAATAACAATATTTATTACAATTTAATACATGAATCGATGAATTGGATGTGATCAAAAGAGTGATGAATTTAAATGTCGACGCATGGAGAGGGAAAGGGAGGTCAAGGAAAAGATGGATTGATTGTGTGAGGAATGTTATAAAAGAAGAAAAAGTAAATGATTGTGTGATGGTTGGCAAAGGAAAATTAAGAAGTGAATGTGTTGCTCTGACCCCAGGTAAAATGGGACGAGGGCAGGAAGACAATCATTTCTATGAAAGGTCTATCTGATATTGTTCAGTGAGTTGTCCTGATTTGTGAGATTTTTGACTGGTGCATAAAATAATAGCCTAATAGAGCTGTATTGGCCATGATTAACAGGTTTTGTTGACACTTCATTGTGGGATCAAACCTAAGCTGGGCATTTACTGTGTGTTATATATTTTATCACCATCATTATCTGTCTAGTCTTTTCCCAACAATGTTGGGGTCGCCTTCCAGTCCAACTGGATGCAATTGAATACCAGTATTTTACATGATGCGACTGCCTATCTGACTTACACAACCTAGTTAGTACTAGGTATTACAATACCCCTTGGTCAGACTGGTTGTCAGACTTTCGGGCCACTGACTACCTGTAACAACTGTTAAAGATCTACAATTGACAGCCAGGACCAACGGCTTAATTTGCTTTCTGAGGCACAGATTTATATATCTTATCACCACTGCTTTCAAAACAATGAAGAAAAATGTTGTGTCGAAACAGTAGTGTGGCGCAAGACCTAGAACTAAAAATTTAAAAGAACATCTGCCATCTCCACACTGGGCCCACATGGTGAATAGAGAATACAGCCCACCCCCTTTCACAGACAGGATGCCTGTGGCCCAGCTGCAGAAACATAATATTCTTTGTATGATAAACTTCTGCTAACATTTTAATAACAGTCTACAATTTAAAAAAACCATGTGTCACTTAACACGCTAATCTCTCAAACCAGCCAACCAATTTCAATGAAATTTTGTGTATTTGTATAGTTGGTACCAGATTGAATGATAGGATAGTTTTGAACTCGAAGGGTGGCATCGTGCAAAGGAGGGGTGGGTCGCTAGTAAAATATATGTTCCACGAAAGCAATGGTTGACATAATTTACTCTATTGTCATGCCTTGATACATAAACCCTTGCTTTTGAATAATTATTAATTGGATTAATTATATTTTAGCATAATAATGTCACTTGGGCTCAATTAACATTAAGTTTGGGCAAACCACAACCAGATTTTTTTTATAAACAATGTATAGTTTATCAAATCTAGGGCCACAACAATACATGTTTATTTTCAACATATGAATCTATAACAATATTACAGAAGTATTTCTATTGTGGGGGTAACACAGTTTGACAGCTAATCACATCCAGTTACATAATGTCTTAGTGATCTTTGTGTTCCTAGTACCTACACCACTTAGTTTGGTCTCTAAAGATTTAATGAAATTGTTGTCTCTTCATATTAGACAGTATGTTTTACTGCCAAAATGTTTACTATACTTAGGGCATTGATATGATATCCCTGGCTTACCTCACTGGGCTATCAACGACCAACCTAGTAATATGACCCATGTGAATAACAAAAACCAAAATATGTTTTACAGATAAAATATCATCCAAAACATACATATTTTTTACAATAAACACTTATTCCTTGAACATTTTGTACAAGGTACTTTCTGTAAGAATAAATTGCTTTATGTTTAAGGTAAAAATTTGGTTTTATTGATTTTTACAGCCTCTTTATTTAAAGTCCTTATATTAAGTTGAATAAATGTGTAGTGAATATCATGGAAAAATTGTGGTCATTAGCAGTGAAAGTCATTATACATCACTTCAATAGGTATTTGGGGCAAGATGCTACCAAGGACCATTCCATTATGAAATCAAATTAATTTCACATACTACTTGAACAAAGAAAATAGCACCAAACTGGTATTTTATTGCTTCAAGGTTGTCAAAAAGATATTAAAGTACCAACAGTACAAAACACGATTGTCACTTAGCAAGAAAAATTGTGCGTAGTTTACTTACCTGGTCAGAAAATCTTAATGGTAGGAACTAAACACCGAAATCAAAGCTTTGTGTATACAGTCCACGTAAACTAATCACGGGATATAACTACTGATAAGGATAATCTGCAAAACACTGAAAAATGCAAGACCATCGGGACGGAACAACAAGCGAAAACATACCGAACGACCAAGAAAGAAACGAGAAACAAGGACGGACAAATTGACATGTCAATATGAGGAAGGCTACAGTTTGAGCCTGATAAATTTTTTACCTCTATCGTTTTGCAAACGAGTAAAAGAGAAAAAGCATTATTTGAATCGAATAAATTCACACATTACGATGCCGTAAGCATGAAAGGGACAAAAACTGGGCGACATAGCGTAAAATCAGCTGGCTACAGCAGCTGCTGTTGACAAGAGTTGAGATGGATGTTTGGATTTGTATAATTTGTATTTTGACTTTACTAAAAGTTTACAGTGTTCTTTTCGTATGAGGAAAGAAATTACCAATAGTTCTCATTCAGTTTTTAAATATTTTTTCACTTTTTACTACAAGTTCAACCGTTTATCTCCGAAAATCATTTAAGAATTCTATACCTTTATTTTGATGTACTTAGTATAATCTATTTTTTTCAAGTTTTACTTTTAGCTACTTTTCTAAATAAAGCGTAGCCGTGAAGGAGCGAAGTGGCTGGAATGCTGGATGGTGTTGAGTTTTTGTTTCCCAATTAATAACACAAGTTATTGTAAGATGGCTCTGTTTTCAGTTACAAGACTAGTCAATGATATTTTTTTCGCCAAAGACAAGCCAGAAACTCGGTCAGTAGATAATCTATGGAGTTGTTAGAGAAGCATTTTGGACATTTCAGACTGTGTTTCAGACATTTCTCTGTCATTGTCATTTTGTGACTGACAGGCAGAGCCGTTTACAATTTTGTGATTTTACGCATATTGATACGCTAATTCATAATTTTTCTGAGTATATTGGCTTCAATCCAAACCTGCAAGCAGATAATAGTATATGCACTTTACATAGAGTAATTAACCAAGCGTTTTAATCGCTTTATTAGAGTTTTGACATCAAGCAAGTGGAAGCTGAAGTAGTGTTCTGTCAGTTGTTCACTTCACAACAATAACCTTTCGTCATTGTGGATAGGCTAATTACGTATAATTAGTATACGAAAATATAATAACAGCGACAGTGAACGCGATGGCAAAGGAGGAAGACGACGACAACTTGCCCGATAAAGATGCGGCTAAAGAATTCTATGCACGATATGAGCCGAAAGAAATAATAGGCAGGTGAGAAAATAATTGTGGTGTTCAGAAGTGTGTCGCGATTTGTGTTAAGTTGCGTTGGTGCCAATTTTTAAGGAACCAGAGAATTATTTAAAGCGTCTGGGCATCATTACAAGTGTTGTTACTCATAAGTCTTCTGAGTGACCTTGAGGATGAAACCGTTAACTTCCTTTGATAAATCAATTATACTGCAGTGAATATAAAGTGATCGGACTCTTAGAATTTGACCTCTTTATTTGGCCTTCATTATTTGAATTTTTTGGGTAAACAAGTACATTTATTACCATTTTTTATCAGTCATATATGTATTTGAAGTATTCTATTCTGTTAGATTTCCGGTAAATATTAGTTATTCAAAGTTTTATTTTGATTATTTGCAATTCTCTAAAGATATTGCAGATATCCTAATTATGTATTTCACCTCTAATTTCTCCCACACAGAGGCATAAGCTCAACAGTCCGAAGATGTATAGAGAAGGAAACAGGAAAAGAATATGCAGCCAAGATCATAGATCTCAGTCAGGAGTCCCAGGATGGGGTGGACACGCACACCATGAGGGATGCCACGCGGCAGGAGATACACATCCTGAGGATGGTAGCCGGACACCCTTATATTAGTGAGTGAGTTGTTGGCTCTATATTGCTTGAATAGCTCATTGATAACTACCATTGAGGCATGGATTGTCCATTAACATCCCGTGCTTAGTAAACAACATGTATTATCTGATGCCTTATTCCCATTCTGAAGGTTCTACCTAACCGAGGTAGAACCTTCAGAATGCCACCTTTTATATAGTTATTGGTTAGAAGACCATCACTGCTTGCTGCCTTCTAATAATAATTTTAATGTTTTTGTCATTCAAGTCTACCATCAAATAGAAAAGTTTGTGATTTTTAATAACGTCCTGTAAATTACAAGAGAATGTAGTAAAAACAAGGCAAAGCCGCATTCCAACCTAAGTTTTAACTTTAATGACTAACCAAATCACAAACAAATCACCTGAAGTAATATAATTTGTTTCAGTTGAACTGCAGGACGTTTTTGAGTCGGAGACGTTCATATTCTTAGTGTTTGAGCTGTGCAAGAATGGAGAACTCTTTGACTACCTCACGTCTGTGGTCACGCTCTCCGAGAAGAAGACTAGGTATATTATGAGGTATGTTTACAATTTTCATGTATAGTTTTTTTGTTGTAGTCAGCTGAAAAGTAATTACAAATAAGTTTAAGCAATAAGGGTATGGTGCAGTATTTAATTATATGAAATCTTTTGGTTTATGCCTTTTGTTGATGTGAGGTTTTGTAGTTTTTGGCCTCTCATTTTGAAGAAATAAATTCACAGCAAAGTGGAATTGTGGAAATCACATTGCTGGGTTTTCTGGCTAACTACACATAATAGCTAAGGATAAACGGGCATTGTCTAATAAAATGCAAAATAATTATTGTCCCTCTTATCATCACTTTTAGCAATAAGACTGCCCATAGTGTCATTCTATGTAAATTTTCTACATTAATATCTGTTAATGTATACAGTGTACATATTAAAGATAATCCTATTTTATATCTCTATCAGAACTTCAACATATTCTACTACATTAAACTTTTTCTGAAAAATAATAAAGCTTGTGTTCAAAACGCATAAACTTTACAACCTTTCCCAGTAATAACTTTCCATGCTTAAGAAGTTCAAATAAAACACTAATAATGTGATATTCGTATAACACTCACGTGTAAATCACAATAGAGTAATATTAGAAAGGCCTTAACGTGCAAATACGAATGTTTATTAGTCTATTGTGTACGCAACAAAGATCTATGCGTTATCAATCTGCGTACGACTCGCGTATCTTAGAGTGTTCGCAGCATGCACTTGTTACTTTATCTCAATTAATTTGATGCATCTGTGGCTGTAAAGGTTGCCTCACACGGACGTGACTCGTGATTCCTTCATGAGTCGTAGCGCCACGTGCGCATGGGCTTGCACGAAAATTCTCACAAAATAGGTATAGTGGGTATAATATTTTTTTGTCAATTCGATTAAAATTAAACATCTCTAGACCATAAGCTTTGTATTTATGTTTCCTATTTGGCTAATTTGAAACGAAATACCGACACAAACTCAATAGATCGAAGCCTCTTTCGTGGACAATACAATTACAATGCAATGATCATGAAGGAACAAGTCTGAGATGGTCTCTTGAGCACCACATAGGTTTGAGTGGGCCTGTCAAGACAGTGGATGCATGTGTCAGTTATCGTATAGCTATCGCAGCCGTGTCGTGTGTGAAGTATGAAGGAGCCTTGAAATGGCCTTTCACCATTGTCGTGCATCCTTTGCCCCTTATGACGTGAAACCAATCTGCATAATTCGCTCATTGTTCTACAATGTGGGTGATAGATAATACTTAAGTAGGCCGTTTAGCACAATATTTTGTACCGAAATAGCGCGTGATATTTACGCAGCCCGCTTGGCTAGTTTATTTAAAGGGTAATCCATATAATTGTTCATTGTAGCTTGGGTTACGGGTCATTGGGCATGAGCCTTTCTTATCTCTAAATGTCTAAGGTCATGATATTAATTCATTAAGTTCCGGGTGTCAATAAAGCATTGAAAAGGTCCACCCGCTTATCTTTCTGCTAAAAAACTCTTTGATTAGGAATATATTCTGTCTGAAAATTGTTCAATTATACGAGCAGTTAATAAGCTATTTCTGTAACACTAATCTTTCGAAGACTAGATATAAATGAAGTCCTTCCCAATTAATTCTTATCTATTACTTTAATATCTCCTTTACTTTAGCAATAATCGAGTAAAAAACGCTCCAAATATTTCCCAAGTTGTTAGTGTTAGTGTAACAAAGAAGTCAAACTACGAGTAATAGGAGTAGGAACTATGTCATTTCGTAAACGCATCTTACTTGTAATACAATTTCCGGTATACTAGAATATATTATAGCTAAGGTCGGCCGTGGTATTCCATGACAGTAGGGCTTGTGTAGGCAGAGCATAAAAGGAAAATATTTGACAGCTCAAAGAGCTTTAGCTTTGACATTCACCACGTGCCACTAAACGACGTGGGGGCGATATAAAGCTGATAGAATATTTAGGGAATTATATTGAGAAGATATCACTCCTTTACTATCACAGTTTTAGCCGATTTAGGGCTGAACCTCATCTGGCAGCACGTAATCATACTTTTCCGACGTTGCCAATTTTCTGAATGAATCCTCTGGACACTATAAATAGCTTATCGACCGAGATCAGGGTGCAGAGACGCCGAGTTGTGCTCGGTCTGGAGAAAAGGTTGCACTAAAAATAACAACGCGCCAGAAATACCCTTTGATGCCCTTTATGGATCTATTCGCTGACCTTTTTCATAATAATAAAGAACACTAGAATAAAAATTGGATAGAAACGGTTTATGTAGTTTATTTGTATACTATACTAGCAGTTGCCCGCGACTTCGTTCGCGTCGAAATGAATGTGTGAGAAAAAAAAATTTACTTCAAAGACCAAGTTTCATACAAACTTTCAACCGTCGTCGTTTTAACCGCTTAGGGTATGAATTTTGTAAAATCCCACCATAGTGCATACTTCTAACGTCATTTAAGGAGAGTTCGTGCAAAATTTGATGCTTCTAGACAGCTGAAACCGCTGGGGTTTCAGCTGTCCGTTGTTCGATCAGTCAGTGAATCAGATAGCCAGTCAGTGTCTTACTATATATTTTTATAGTATACTAGCTGTTGCCTGCGATCTTCGGAAAAAGATAATTTTCTGTGGTAAAATGTAGCCTATATTTTAATTTAGGCATCTAGCGGTAGAGCGGTGAAAACTAGCGCAAAAACATACAGACAGAAAGACAGACAAACATTCTAAAAACTACTGCTTTGGCTTCTCTTGCTCTAATAAAGACCCCCATATATTTATTTTTTCAATATCTTCAATGTCAGACATCGGCCTGTTATAATTTAGTTATATGTATAGATTTATAAATAAAACCTTCAGTTTAACTTTTGCCCCTAATCTAGCTGTTATTTAACGCCGTTGATCCAATAAGTTCGATTTTTTTTCTTGTACTCTCCACAATCTGAATCTGTACAAAATAAAGTTAATTTACTGGTGGATTCGGATAATGCTTGAAATCTTTAAAGCTTATTTGGATGTCGCCGAAGGAAAAAGTTATGCTTAGCAAGAACTGTGTTGATGTGGCAGACTTCGCAGTGCTGCTGAACCTTTGATACGACGTAGAAGAAGCGGGATCTTATAGCTTAATTAGGTAATAACATCAACGTTCTGTAAACGACATATTCGACAAGCAAACTCAAGAAACCCGTGGACAACCTTGGTGTGAAGAAAACGATTCGCCGAATACAAGAGTTTGTCCATTGTCTACCGCGCTGAATTCTGCTTTCTCTTAAAATATCTAGTGTTATTACCCGAAAAAAAAAAGCATTTTTAAAAATAAGCTTTTTTTATAATGCACTTAAAAGAAGAAAATAAACGTTGGAGTAAATAAAAACGAAAAAAAAAACAATTTTCATAAAAGATTGTCACGTGTATAGAAGAGGCAAAAAAAAACTATACGCGACAAGCTTTTTCGTTTTTACTAAACTATTCTTTTTCCTTTTTATTTACTCCAAGCTTTATTTTCTTTTTTTTTAAGTGCATTATAATAAACACTTATTTTTAAAATGGTTTTTTTTAATAATTTGATTTTATAATTTTTAGTTTTGTTGTAATTATTTCTGATGACGTATCATTCTCTTTCTTTCTTTATCTGATAGTGTACAGGTATACAAAGTTTCATGTTTGTGCTAATAACTGTTGAGGACTTCCCTCATAAGGAGACGATCCTGGTTGCAGGATGAGGTCATGATAGAAATCATATTTAGCCATCAAATATGGACGAGTACCTATACAATTTTTTGTATCTGTGCTATTTACCGTTGAGAAGTTCCCTCGTGAGAACACGATCCTTGTTGCAGGATGAGGTCATGATAGAAATCATATTTAGCCATCAAATATGGACGAGTACCTATACAATTTTTTGTATCTGTGCTATTTACCGTTGAGAAGTTCCCTCGTGAGAACACGATCCTGGTTGCAGGATGAGGTCATGATAGAAATCATATTTAGCCATCAAATATGGACGAGTACCTATACAATTTTTTGTATCTTTGCTATTTACCGTTGAGAAGTTCCCTCGTGAGAACACGATCCTGGTTGCAGGATGAGGTCATGATAGAAATCATGTTTTTCCATCAAATATGGAAACGCATGTAAAGTTTCGTGTCGGCGCTATTAACAGTTGAGGAGTTCCCTTGTGAGAAGACGATCCTGGCTGCAGGATAAGTTCATGATAGAAATCATGTTTATCTATCAAAATTTAACACGAATACAAAGTTATTAACGGTTGAGGAGTTCCCTCGTGAGGAGACGATCCTGGCGGCAGGATGAAGTTATGTCTGTCATAAAAATGTATTGTCACCAGAACCAAAGGTGTTTGCAAAATGTCAGCTCAATCGGTTGAGGAGAACTGGTTTGAAATTCAGTTGCAAGATTTGACCAATACAAACCAACTAACTAACATGTTGAATAAAAGCACATATAATTATAATTAAAAGGAGGTTACCTAATGATAAACAGCATTTCAAAACAAAACATCTATCGCAATTTCGCACCAAAGAACGTTCTAAGAGACCATTGAGACGCCTACGCAAGTTTTTATCGCTTTGTCAGTCCGCGTGCGATATTAGGCTAGAGACTACTAAACTGAGCGAATGCGCGGCGACGACGATGCTCGCTCTATTCCAGACACTTTAACTGTTCCAAAATGTGAATATTTACCAGTATTGTACTGGAATAAGGGCAGGAGAATGATGAGGTCCTCTACTGAAGAGAAGTTTCCTCCCATAGCGTTCTGATCTTCCTCTTTGCCTTTTATGGCCAAACTTCAATTAAACTTTAGTACCTGGACCTAGTAATTTTGACAGTTGTTACGGGAAGCAGAAGCCCGAAAGTGTAGGGTTAGTAGTTAAAATACTAGTATTCAGCTGCTTATGGTTGGGCTGGAAGTCGACACCAACATAGTTGCGAAAACGTTAGGCCGCTAGGCAGATTATGATGTTATTTAAAAGAGGCAGAAGCGCGTATTATTACTGGGGTTACCGGGAATTCCTCGTTTCTGCTCCGATTTGTCACTAGTCTTATAATCAGCATTCGTGAAGCGGATAATTATAGCAAGCGTCGTTTGTAGGTGGTATGCGGGTGGGGTAATGAGAATCGTGACCTACTTTAATAAATAGCTCTACAATTATTGTCTATAGCTACTTTTTCCTGCTATTTTTTACAATGTTTATCTCTTTTCTTTAGACATAGTATAGTGTGGTGAAAGCATTTAAAGTTGGCATGGATTTGTTGTGTTAGAAACACAAAACATACTAATGTTGCCATCACTCTGGCATTTTACCAAGTACTTGGTTAAGCCAAGTTTAAGCAGCTGGTAAACATTTGTATTGTAACTTGGCCCAAAGACTGTCAGATTGACCGGGTAGGTATGTGAATGTATGAACGGGTCATGAATTTGTGTAGGTACACTGTCAATCTGTCATTGGCCATATTTTCTATTTCTACCACAAGCCCCTTAACACCTGCTATCATTTTAAAAATAACAAGCCATTAGTCGAGGTTCAGTGTTAGCCAAATAACATATTTTATCTGCAAATTACAGTTATTTATAACTAGAGATCGGATATTCGGGCGCATATTTACCTAAAGTTTGAGGTTGACTAGGATGGAGTGCGCGTCATTACGTGAAAAGTCCCAGTTTATTTCAATGAATAGTATTTTTTTTTTTCATTTTAGTGTCTGACAGGGCATAATTCGTTTGAATTATCAAACGAATTATGCCCTGTCATATTTACCATTTTGTCCTAATCAATATTTCAGCAGCAACATTTGAGTTCAAATATTTGTAGTAATTTTAACTTGTTCTGTTCAACAAATTTCTGGCCTGGTTTTATATAGATTATAAATATTCGTTATAGGTACTTGTGAGTTCTACTTTTAATAAACACAAAAAAATATGATATTCCGCGATCCCGGGATAAAAATTGGCATTTTAAGAATCTGCTTCCATGCTTTTCCAGCCTTTGCGGGGAAAAAACGTACTTTAGGTAAATATGCGCCCGAATATCCGATCTCTATTTATAACCCAAATGACAAAACTGACCTCATGAAGTAACATTTTTATCAATTTCTAATACATGTTTGTGCTCACTGCCCCAAAATGGCACGGGGGCTAGTACAATTACGTATCGCCACACCTCCTTTGTTCTATCAGCGCCTAGTAAAAGAATCGCATAGTTTGAATAAATGGTAAATATAGCATACATTGACCCTCTAATAAAGTCCGGCTATAGACACTTGTAGATAACACGCACATGCAACAGCGTCATTCTAATTATTTTATCTGTGTGTGAGACGTGTGCACAGATAAACACTGGGATTCGCGCAAATTATACATTGTACGGATAACCCAGTGTTGACTTAACTTCTGCGCATGTTATAGTCTCCTGGTACTTTACCGCAGTGACTTATTGTTTTTTAAATACATTTTTTTAGTTCAGTTTTTTCCTAAAATGGCTTTGATTGTTTTCTTCAAGTTTGAGATTGAGGAGAAAGTTCTGAAACAGCAGAAATCTATCGCGTGTGTTGAGTTTGTTGTTAATTATTACAATGTAGTTTTAGAAGTTTTAGTTAGTAGATATTTGAGGTAAATTCATCGTTTTTTTTTTTTTCAAAATTTTACTTTTATTCTGTGGACTCTTTGATTTCATTTGTTTTATTTTTCCTGCATTGTTATATTTTGAGGGTTTCCTGTAATCTGTTGTTATATTTATTTGTCCAGCTTGACAAGTAAAATAACACTCTTTTCCTGTGTTTTTAAAAATCGTTTCACCTCACCGACCAACGTTTAATTTAAAGTGGTAAACAACTTCGAGTGAAAGTGTATTGTCCGACCGTGAGCTATTTAATTAAAGAAATATACCACTCACGGCAATATAGATTTTTAAAATCCCTCTAAAACAATCTGTAAAATTAACGATTTATTTTTACCTGATCGAAAACTACCTGGAAAGCATAACTGTAAACATTTTCTTGTTAATTCTTTGCAGACAAGTCCTGGAAGGTGTGCGGCACGTGCACAGCAAGTGCATCGTGCACCGAGATTTGAAGCCCGAGAACATTCTGCTGGACGACCTGCTCAACGTCAAGATCACAGACTTCGGGTTCGCTAAGGTGCTTAAAGATGGCGAGAAATTGTTTGGTAAGTGAAGTACCTTATTTTATTGAGCTATAAGAAAAGTACTAAACAATAACGGCCCCAACTTCTGAATAAAAAAAGCAACTGAGCAGAGCTGTAAGTCGTGGGTTCGAAGTCGTTCAGGTACTTGTAATTAATTTCATCACAAAATGCTCACAAGGTGGTGAAGAAAAACATCGTGAGGAAATCGGCTTGTCTATGAACTAAAAATTGGAAGACATGTGACAACTACCGACCCATACTGGGCCCGCGTGGTGGGTTACGAGCATAGTCCTCTCATTGTGAGGGGGCCTGTATCCCAGCAGTATGTACATTACAGGTTGATTAGGCTTGCTAAATTACTCATGGAATACTCAGGAATTTCTCAGTAGCACCCATGTCTGGATTAGTGCCTGGTTGATGGCAACAGGCTCGCCCCCTATTACATGGGACTTAAACATAACTGGCGAAATGTTTGGGGAACTAATGGGTGCACCTCTCGCCAACCCTTTGGCTTTGGGGATTACAGACGATGTTTAATATGTGATTTGAAGAAATCGATCAGAATGAAGCTAACCTTTCAGATACATTTTCGTGATAAACCGCTTAATCCACTGGCCTTTTTATGTCAATCTATTTTAAATGCTTCCTTTGTCTACGTGCTTATATGTTTGTCGTTCATCAACGAAACAACGGATATTCTGGTTTAAGGACTTGACAGCAACTCCCCCATGACTTACTCGTTCGGATTGAAAAACTGATTACTGAGAATTCAATAATTGAGTGAGATATTTAATCCCTGAATAATTTCTGAAAATTATTAATTCCAGCTTGACACACTTGCTATCAAAGATATTCATGTAGTCTTTTAATATTATAGTAAAAATATATTTAAAAGCCATATATGTGATGGCCCAGAAGTGAGGTCCTCGCCTGTCACGCACGAGGTTGTGGGTTCAAATCCGGGCTAGTACCGGTGAAGGTAAACAGCGTGAGGAAACCTGAACTTATAACTAATATAAGTCTGAAATCGCCAACCCGTTTTGAGTAAACATGGTGATCAATGCTCGTGCCTGCTCTGTATGAGAAGAGGCCTTTGCCCAGCAGTGGGACAATTACAGGCTGGTATTATATGTATAGCAACTGCATACAGATGCAACACATAAGTACGGAGTGCTACTCGTGGGTCACGCTCTACGATCGCATCGCATCTAGTCTTACATCTGGTTCTAAGACAATACCCGATAGTTTCACCTGCGGAACAAAAGCTATTGTTTGCGTTTATGCTATCCTAGTACTCTCATACAGTACATTCGTATATCTTTCGACATAGGTAGTCGAATCTATTTTTGATGAGTCAATTGTTTTGAATCGGTAATTCGCTATCGTTGTAGCTGTCGAATAATGATAATATAAACTTGTTTGCTATATCATAAACTTGTCGTAGTTCTGGTGAATTAGCGCCTTATTTAAACGAATTAGCACACTAGTAACACCTCTTTCATCATCATCTGCCTAGCCTTTTTTCAACTATGTTGGGGTCGGCTTCCAGTCTAACCGGATGCAGCTGAATATCAGTATTTTACATGGAGCGACTGCCTATCGGACCTCTACCACCCAGTTAGTACTAGGTAATACGATACCCTTGGTAAGACTGGTTGTCAGACTTTCAGGCCACTAGTCATCTGTCACAACTGTCAAAGATCTACAAATGACAGCCGGGACCAACGGCTTAACGTGCTTTCCGAGGCACGGAGGAAACTCAGTATGTAATGTGTGGTCACTCATTCACAGACCAACCTAGGCAAGCGCGGCTTAACCTAAAGATCGACCCGAGCGGCTATTACTATTTAGCCACGACCTCCTACACCTAGTAACACCTCTGTATTAACACAATTACTTTTTGTTTGCTGTAAGTATACGTATAGTTACCTATGTTAGCTAAAGTTTTGTGTCTCCGTTGAGAGTTATAATTCAAGTGCAGAAAAATACTGGTATTCAGCTGCACCCGGTTAGACTGGAAGTCCACTCCAACATAGTTAGGAAAAGGCTAGGTAGACGATGATTTAAATGCAAAAGAACAATCATTACTAGCCATGAAACTTCGACTAATGCCAGCCGCGCGACCAATTGTGGCTGGTATCTTTTAAACGAAACGCCAACCAACCCATCTTTATTTCTTGGTGTCGTAAAAGGTAATTAGAAAACATGGCGCACGGTTAATAGCAGCAACCAATCAAATAAGCTTTGCTATTACAGCTACATACTTTAATTGAAATATAAACTATGTTTGCAGTGCTTCGTTGGTATAGTGGTAGGAAGTGCGACTGCTGAGCAGTGAGCATGAAGTTCTGGGTTCGATTCCTGAGTCGGGCAAAGTGTTATTTGGTTTTCCATCAGGAATATCTCAGTAGCAGGACTTAAACATAACTGGCGAAATGTGGGTGTACTATTAAGTACACCTCTGCCTAACCCTTCGGCTTCGGAGATTACAGGCATGATGTTATGTTATGTTTTTGTTATGTTCCAGAACTGTGTGGCACTCCGGGCTACTTGGCCCCTGAGACGCTCAAAGCCAATATGTTTGACGACGCACCTGGCTACGGCAGGGAAGTTGACATGTAAGTTACAATAACATCTGCTTAATATTTTATCATCGCATGGCCTTGATCGATGACCTTACACTCCACATAAATTGGCAATTCGTAGGGCAATAGCTTTCCAATCAGTCTTTCTGCCTCGTCACTGCTGACCATGAGCACCATCGAAGGGTTCGATTCCTAGGTCGGGAGAAGATTTATTGAGATTTTCCAAAAGGAATTTCTGGCACTGGCTCGGGCCCTATTACATGAAACATAACTGGCGAAATGTGGGTGTTAAGTACCTACACCTCTGCCTAATCCTACAGGGATTAAAGCCGTGATGATATTTAATGGTAACTTTCCAATCGGGTAACGTTTATTGTTGATATTACACCTTACGATCAAAACCTCTCTTCTTATCTTCTATCTTAAATGAAGAAATCTCTATTCCGTTTTCATAGTTGATTGTTCCTCGTATATAAAGCCATATTCCGTTTTGTTCGAGTATTTTTTTTTTTAATGAAGAATGCAACAGATTTCTATGTGAGGCAATTTGACCTAGACGTTCCGGTTCAATTTATGTGCACGCGTGTTAAATTACAAACAATCTATTAGCTAAAATCTGAGACTCGAGAGTCAGTTTGATATCTTATATGTCTAAATTACTGGATCGATTTTGAGGAGTTTTCGCAATAGCGTACTACCGTACCGCAAGAACGTTCTAGCAATTAAATTTAACTTTGCACCCGCGCTATAAATGTTTACTGCAACTGCTTGTGTCAAAAATATATTTAAAGACATGGTATGTGGTCATCTAGTTACGTAATAATATCTACTTATCATTTATAGATAAGAGGCAATTTTGTTCATATCTTAAATATTGCGTGAGACTCATACAATTGATCGTTATCAATGTTGTTGAAGTTCGGACATAATCACAAAAGTTGTTATGTCCGCATTGTTTATATACGTCACGGTATTATTTGCTTTACTCATTTTTATTTCTCTGAATTTGGTCAACAACAAAATTTTTTGGTTTTTTAGTGATTCTACTATCTTTGACTAGCTAACAACAAAATAACATGACGCCTGTAATCGTGCCCGAAGGTTTATGCAGACGTTTTATGCCTCAGTACTGGACCTGCATTTTGCCATTTGTGTTTAACTAGCGACCCGCCCCGGCTTCGCACGGGTGCAATGTAGACACTAATGTTTTCTCTACTATAATATCATGTATTATACATATAAACCTTCCTCTTGAATCACTCTATCTGTTAAAAAACAACCGCATCAAAATCCGTTGCGTACATAGGTTTAAAGATCTAAGCATACATAGGGACAGACAGACAGCGGGAAGCGACTTTGTTTTTATACTATATAGTGAAGTTCCTTGTACTAGGCAGAATTTTACCATAAACAGGGATTCTTGACTCGCGGCTGCTACTGAAAAAAACCAAGTAATCGAAAAACTCAATAACACCCGACCTAGGAATCAAATCCAGGTCACCATGCTCAGCAATAGCGCTTGCGATCACTAGCTCAACGAAGTACTAGCTAACAATAAAATAAGTAATAAAGATTGCAATTGATTCTCGCGATCTTTAACATTTAAAATGACAAAAGTACTTCAAATAAATAAGTAATCAATTGTGCTGACAGCTGAGAAATAGGTTCTTATTGCAACTTTGTAACAAGAACGAGAATTGTCTTCGTTGCTACAATGTACATAATGTTATCAGATTGTATACAAAATATTTATAATTTTAATTGATTTTTGAAATTAATTTAATCGAATCTTAATAACCTAATAACATCACGCAATCCCCGAACGGTTAGGCAGAGGTGTACCTTATAGTACATCCACATTTCGCTAGCTATGTTCAAGTTCCAGTGTAATAGGGGGCGACCCTGTTGACATCAGCCGAGCACAGATCCAGACTCCGTGACTGCTACTGAGAAATTCCTGAAGGAAAAACCCAATAACACTTTGCCCGACCCGGGAATTGAACCCAGGACCTCTTACTCAGCAGTCGCGCTTGCCACCACTAGACCAGCGAGACAGAAGTCTTGTCGACTCTTAATGCTTTTTTATGTAAGATCTTAATGAGACCAAAAGTAGTGGAGGTGCCTTGTTAGATAGATATTGTAATGTATGACGGGCTGGTGTCCGCAACTCCACGTCCAAAGTGCGTATCTTGCGTAGATAGATATTTATGAAAATTATTAAACATGATGTATGTATGGACACGGCTACATTTGTCTAGTGGCTCAAAGCGCTATTGTTGAGCATCAGGTCTTCGAGTTCGATTTCCAGGTCGGACAAAATGTAAATAGGAGTGTTCCATCAGTAATTTACCAGTAACAGCCTGGAGTTTGCAATAGGGTCTTGCTAAACATATTTGGCGAAATGCGGGTGTACTTTTCAACCTTATTACTCAGGGCGTAAGGATGAAACGTGGTCGACCGTCATCGAGCGCGGTAGTAAATCCCTGTCGAACTTTACGAGCGATACAGGCGTGTTACGTATATTATTATATTCAATTACTGATTAACGGAAATTCGTTTTATCATTCCAGATGGGCGTGTGGAGTCATCATGTTTACATTGTAAGTTCATTTTTTTGTTTACTGTTTTGCCTGATTAGTCGGTAACTGGCATAGTTTGACAGACGTAATTTCTTATTCAATGATGGTACGTCGTGAACTGCGTTTCTACGCGATAATAACTGTTTTGGTGCAGATTTCGTATTCCCGGAAAATACGATAGACAACTGATAGATAGCTTTCGCAATTCGGTTGTCTGTTTAAGAATAATTGATATCCCATTTGTTTGTTATGAAACTATAGTATGTTCGTGTGCGACGACGAAACAAGACGGATCGTTGTCATCTTTGCTCTTCAGTTTTTAAATAAGTCTAGTGGTAAAAAGTGGATATTGTAGCAATAATATACTATTAATTTAAAGCCAGTGAAGTGACCTATTGACTTATGTAATTTTCATGATAATCGGCTTAAGTTATACAAAGTTATAATAAAAATAAAACTGTGGAAAAAACTCTAAATTTGAAAACAGTGTTAACGAACTTTATCCTTGACCTACGACAACCCGCGGAGCGCTCGATACCTCCCGCGCTGACCGCCGCTATCCCCGCTGTCGCCTGCGCTTCAGTACTCAGCGCATAGACATCAAAAATTTCGTCACCATATGTTAAGTCTCGCTGGCGGAGTAGGTTATGCGGCAGGTTTGATTTACTCGACGTGTCGCCAGTTCAAATCTCACGAAGTGAAGTACTTTTTGTGTTATAATATTAATTCTCTACAGTAACACTACGAGGCGTAAATATGAACTTCTTTGAGAATATTACTCTTCGGCGGACGCGTACCCGTACTCAATCACTCAATGAAAGTACAGTGGAACAATGTAATAATTCCAATGACTCGTCCATAGATGGCACCACACACAGTTTACCTACAATATCGGACGATGAAAACGACGAAGTCACACAATTAAAACATCAAATTGACCAACTCAACTCAGAATTACTGGCGGCCCATGAAGAAATAAATAATTTGTCATGTGAAAACACTGAGCTAAGGAGAACGATTGACTCGCTAAATAACAAACATAAACTTGTAAAAAAAGTAACTAAGAAGCTAATTAGTGACATTGGGACACCTAATAAGGAGCAAGCCACTCCTATTCGAAGTTCAAATCCACATAACAGGAAACTGGAAAGTACTGCAATAACTTTAACTCCTAAGCATGTTAATACTTTAGTTACGGAACAGATTAATGCAATACAAAATAGTCCATCGCACACCGTTAAACCAAATATGGACGTAGTTAACAATAAACAACAACAAAAACATAAATTGTGTATTCTGAGTTCTAATAAAACAAACAAGATCTTATCAATAGCAGAAACAACATTCCCGAACTATAATATATGTCACTACCTCAAACCAAATTGTGGGATAAGGCATCTCGTCAACGACATCGATCAAAAATTAACTACTTTTACAACTGATGATTACTGCATACTTCTCATCGGCGAAGAGGACTTCAGCACAACAAACAACTATCATGATCTAATTCTTAACTTGCGTGAAACACTTGTAGCTGTGAATAACACAAATATTATAATATGTTTACCTACGTATAAATACAGCTATTACTCTAATATGTACAACTTAAGAGTAGAATTGTTCAATAATCTGTTATACAATGACATCCAGATACACAACTATGCATTTCTATATGACTCTAATTACGATCTACCCTGTGATTATACAATGTTTTCTAAGTTAAATGGTGTGGTTAATAATACTGGTATGAACAAGATTTTTTGCAATGTAAAATATGATATTGACATGGACTCTAATAATTGTTTTTCCAATTCTAATAACATAGACAATGTCTCTCATAAAATGGATACTCCTGAAACTATGAACAATCAAAATTTTTTTCTTGTATAACCATATTCATGTTAACACAAATGGTTTAATAAGTAAATCGGACTTATTAAGCTTACATTTAAATGATCTTGCTAGCCTTGGTAAACATGTGGGACATTTTTTCGAGAGTAAATCTATTAATATCTTGCACCAAAATATAAATGGTCTGCTAAGTAAAATGGACCTTTTAAGTGTCAATATAGATGCATTAAGAGATAAAAGGGTTAATGTAGATATTATCTGTATTACTGAACATAATATGACTCATCCAGACACACCACTCATTAACATACCATCCTTTACCCTTGCATCTTCCTGTTTTAGGAAAAACAGACGCGGAGGTTCATGTATATTGGCTCGCCATGGGTATAAATACAAAGTTTTAGACGATATTACAAAACACTCACTTATAAATATCATTGAATGCAGTGCCATAGAGCTTTTAGATCAAAAACTAATAGTTATATGTATTTATAGACCCCCGAAAAACAATCTAGAGGATATTGAAAAGTTTTTTGGTAAATTTAGTGATGTTCTGAGTCAATTTTGCTACAAATCAAAAAAACTAGTAATATGTGGTGACTTAAATATAGATATACTAAAAAACAATAAAATTACTACTGCTTACAAAGACATTCTGACAGAATTTAACTTACAGTTGGCAGTAAATTTACCAACCCGCTTGATAAGCAAAACTTGTATTGATCACGTGATCCACAACCTGAAGGGATGTAAGTGTGACATATTAGAATTTGGCCTCTCAGATCACACAGCCCAATTGGTTACTTGCCCAGTTAAATTTAATCCCAGAATTAATCATTGGTTCATGGAGAAACGGGACTATTGTATGCAAAATATGGTAAAGTTTAAAAATTATCTTAGTTCTCTTAAATTTGTGGAAATTTACCAAAATCATGATCCCGAAACTGCATTTCATGATTTTCATGAACTTTTTTGTCTCTTGTATAGTTTATGTTTTCCCATAATAAAAATCAAACAGTCGTTTCAAAAGCGGCCAAAATGGATTAGTAAAGGGTTAAAAAGTTGCTCTAAACGAAAGCGACTTCTACTGTGGAAATATCGGCAAACAAAGTCTGCCGAAGACAAAAATAAATTTAAAATATACTCGTCTAGGCTTAGCCGAATAATTAAACAAACACAAAAGTCTCAAAATAACTACCACATAAACACTGCCTGTAATAAATCTAAAGCTAGCTGGAGTGTCATTAATAAAAGCAAGATGAACATTCCAAAGAATTACATCTCGCAAATAAATGTTGAGGGGAAAACAATTAAAAATCCTATTGACATATCTCACAATTTTAATAAGTTTTTTATTGACCAAGTGAAACCTATGACTTCGATTAATAACAGTAGTAGTAGCAATACACATAAACTGACATGCTCACAAAATAATTCAATATTTATAAACCCTGTTACACCATTTGACATTCACAAAATTATATTAGCCCTCAAAAATACAAACAGTACCGGCTTTGATGGCATAGCTACTAAAATAGTGAAATACGTAAGCACTGTAATAAGTCCAGTACTTAGTCATATTTTCAATCTCTGCATAGAGCATGGCCATTTCCCTAGTATTTTAAAAAAAACCATAATCAAACCAGTTTTTAAAAAGGGTAACAAAGACGATATGTCATGTTACAGACCAATTGCTCTAATACCGGTATACTCCAAAGTTCTCGAAAAAATAATTTATAATAGCTTATACCAATTCCTGGAAAAATTTAATATTTTAGTCGACGAACAAATGGGTTTTCGCAAAACTAAAAATATTAACAAAGCAATTTACAAATTTCTTGAGATAGTAACTAAAAGTGTTGATAAAAAAGTACCAGTGTGTGCATTATATATGGATTTAACCAAGGCGTTCGACTATGTGGACCATAGAATACTAAGAAACAAGCTTTATGCATATGGCATACGGGGCAACGCCTTGGATCTAATTGTGTCATATTTAAGTAATAGGAAGCAAGCCACATCAATAACGAAATTTTGCTCTAATAAAAAGCAAGAAACTGATTATGTTTCAGATTACGTGGAAGTGATATATGGCGTACCACAGGGCAGTGTCCTTGGGCCTTTATTGTTCTTAATTTATATTAATGATTTTCCTAAAACCGTGGACTCTCCAATGATTCTTTTTGCTGATGATAGTACAGTCATATTTTGTAACAAAGATTATGAATCATTGGAAAATTACATTAACACCACTTTAGTACGCATTGTCGATTGGTTAAGAACAAACAATCTTCTAATTAATTTGTCGAAAACTAATTTCATGATCTTCAGAAACAGGACTAAACCACCAACAGACTTAAACATAAACTATGCTGGAACAAAAATTAATGAAGTTGATGTAACGAAATTCTTAGGTTTGAATGTAGATTGTAACTTAAATTGGAAATTGCATGTGGAATCTGTTTGCTTAAAATTAAACAGATATTCTTATATGTTATACATGCTCACAAAAATTGTAAACTTATCCACTGTCATGATAGCCTACCATGCATATGTGGTATCCACGCTGAGATATGGTGTAATTTTCTGGGGGAACTCGACGGAATGGGAGTCTGTTTTTAAAGCCCAAAAAAAGTGCATACGGGCAATGTGTAGACTCAAGACCACTGACAGTTGTAAACCATTTTTCGAAAAACTTAGGATTCTTACTTTACCTAGCCTCTACATATATGAGATGTCAGTCTTTGTCAAAAGTAATATGCATATGTATGAAAAATTTCGAAGTGCTAGATATAGAAATAAAGTTCAGACTGTACCCTGCAGAACTTATTTAATGGACTCCAGTGTATATTGCATGACATCCAAGATTTATAATAAATTGCCATGTTGTATTACAGACATAGACAACTCGCACATATTTAAGCGGAAGCTAAAGGAATTCCTAATCGATAAAGTGTATTACAGTGTGAAGGAATATCTAAAAGGGAATCCTTATGGTCAATAATATTAATCAGATTTTCAACAATAGAAAGACATGTAGCTCTCAATTATTATTAATCTAGGACTTTTATTTATTTATTCACTATTATCTACTTTGACATCTATTTAATTTAATTTATTGACTACTGGATACTCTTTGACATTGAAATAAAAATGATTTTCCAATTTAATAATTTAGATAGATTTATTGTTATTCAGCATGTTATTTTGATAGTAAATTGTAATTTAAGTGTAAATTTTGCATGCCCATGTGACGGCAGAGCATGGAGAACATTACCAAAACATGTATCATCTTCTTCTATACCCATGTTGGCAAAAAAATAAATGATTTGATGATTTGATTTGATTTGATATGTATTAACATTAATATGGTAACATTTTATAAAGTAAACATTTTCTTATAATTTTAATTAAAGATTTTATTGTCATTGTTCTCTTAATACCGGATGACATTTACACCTAATCATCAGCAAAACACTATTTTAAATTCTTCGACAAGAATCGTTTTGCTAACTATGAAGTCTGAATTTTGCGAACACTTCTTTTTAGGCAGTTAAACAATGTCTAAAAATACCAAAAAATATTTGCGTTTACAATTGTTTAAGTTAAAGGCCTATTATGTATACAAACGTGTAAAGAGGCCTTTTATGTTATGTATCCTTTAGCAGTTAGTTCTTCCAATTATTGAATACATAAAAGTATGTGAGAAGTTTCCACAAATGCTAATAAGGTTAGGGTCCTTTAGTAATATTAAAATAGTGGTGATAATGTTACTGCACAAGCCAAGTTACACCAAAAAAGTCATTGTAGATGATGATAATGCGACCTAGCCGACTTTGGCCGGTAGTTGAGATCTTAGGTGGGCTGCTCTTATGCGACTAGCATTTCCGATTTTACCCGAAGCTACCTAAGGACCACATTTAAGACATTGATATATAGTCAGTTTCACAGAATTCCAAAAATATTGACTAATGTATGACTGTCTTCCTTTTATTCGGGAACATCACAGTCAGGTTTGGCCTTCAAGAGTAAGCTTTTTTTGACTTACCAAGTTATACGTTATTCAGATAAATACTCGGTTAATCCCAATGCTCTATCGAAAATAATTAATTCAAGTGATCGATATCTATGTTTACAGACTGGTGGGTTGTCCTCCGTTCTGGCATCGTAAACAGATGGTGATGCTGCGGAATATAATGGAGGGAAAGTACTCCTTCACCAGTCCTGAGTGGGCGGATATCTCTGGTGAGTTCATCTTGAATTATGACCACTTACTTTGTTTCCTTAACTGGTTATTTCTCGAGCGCTAGGTGAGCTAATCTTCATCACCCACAGCTGGGTACAGGCCCTTCTGTTTGCTTGTGCCAATCCATGTACCAACCCCATCCTGGACTCACCTGCGATGGCAACAATTTCGTCTTCCTGTCTCGTCGCCAGGACACTAGATGAACAGATTTTTGACAAAGCAAAAGTGCCTGTCACGGGTCTATTTGAAATAAATGCTTTGAGTTTGAGAACTGATTCGTACAAATGACTTCTCTTGGTCAAAGATTTTAATGCCCGCAATTTCACTTACTTCCTAAGAAACCTAGTTTATTTACCTTTTTATGACGATAAAAAGTATTCAATGTGTTAAACCAGGACAGTTTCTTTCTGTGTGAAAATTTTCATCCAAACCCATATCCCCAGCTGTTTTAGCGGCATCCAAATGCGAACTGAAAATAGCCTTAAAATTCGAAATAGTATTGATAATTGCTTCTTGAACGATATAATATGATGCCATAACTGCAAAAATGTAACCCTTTTTCAGTAACACTATTAAATTGATCGACCTAGCCTACCTTGATTGCAATATAAAAATCAGTATTCTTAACCGCATAATGATTACAGACGACCCAAAAGATCTCATTAGGCGGCTCCTAGTGGTGGAGCCGAGCGAAAGGCTTGACATCATCCAGGCGCTTAACCATGCCTTCTTCAACACAATGGTGAGTGCTGTTACAATTTATGTTATCCTGGTAGCTAGCAAAGCGGTGTACTGATTTATAATTTTCAAGGGAGAAGAGCCTGGTTAGCTTGCGAAATTCAATTATCTTAGGTTTTTTTGCAATTAGCAGGTCAGTGTCAGGTTGTAATTTAACTAAAATATAATTTGCGGCCGGCAAGACAGACAAATCGACCGCCGTGTCGAAAACGCCTGGATGAGCTACTGGTCCATGAAGACTCTCGCATCCATAAAATATTGGCCGGTGAAACCGCACAAAGAGAAGAGTGGACGGTTATGGGAGGAGGCTTATGGCCGAGCAGTGGGACAAAATAGGTTAAAAAAAAAAATTGCGACCGTAAAAGATGTTTACTTACAGAATTATAATTATCAATTCAACTATCTGGTTAGTTTTGTCCTCAATTTATTTTTTTGAATATATAAATGTCATGATTTTATGAATAAAAATTCTAAGAACTAGTAATTTTTCAGGGAGAACTTAGAAAAAAAATATGATTTTAATAAGTATAATTCTGTAAGTACATGACTTTTACATAGTAATTTATAATTTGGTTAATATACTACTGGTACCAGGGGCCTGCAAATTGCAAAAAACTGTTAAGAATATAAATTTTGTGGGCTACTCTGGCGCTTTACCAGGACTACACGAGTATTTAGTTGTTTTTTTTTTATTCTAGTCGAATAAATATACTACGATAAATCGACTATTTCGCTTCTGATTTCTTTTGCTTTACCGCTCATTTTAAAATGCTTATTTGACTAATAAAACATCGGATTATAGCAGATGTTAATAATGTTTGTTGTAAACATTGACTTCTATGTGCACTAAAACAGTGCATGATGCACTGTTGAGCTTTTTCTTCTTTTTTTTGCTTCTTTTATGTGTTCCTAGTTATTCAAAATGAAAAATCGATTATTTAATTACAAATCGAGTTGACAATAAGCAATGCAAAAATAATAAATAATTAAAGCCTGCTTGCAATATGTATGCTGTTAGCGTTAAACGTTTTTGAAACATCGTTATATTTCTGTGAATCGTTTTAAATTCCCAGAGACAGGATAATATTTAGCGCAAACGGCAAAATACATTTATTTAGTGAGCATTTTATTCACTGTGCAAGCAGGCTAAAACTCCTTGCTTAGTTTTTCCCAACTTCAGGAGCACATAAACTCAAAGCGATTTTGTTGAAACACAATACAAGTGGTACATATTTCTGCGTCCCTGGTAGTTATGGGATCAAGACATGACGCCGCTCAAGAAGTCCTTGTCCAGTAGCAGCCGTCGGATGTCTAGGATCGACCAATTGACCATGGTAATGTCATTGTGACTAATTTTTAACATTGGGTAATTAATAATAGTTATGACGAGATTATTTTTTTGGGAAAATGGCATGCTTTTAACATGATATTTTCATTACGGGTATCCTTTTCGAAGGTAATCCATTTTTGTATGTGGTGTAAATATTTCCCTATTTATTATGTACATACAATAGACTATCTTATTTCTGTTGAAATATGATATTGTTTCGAGAATTTATATAACAACAAAAAGCTGGTATATAAAGCTTATCAGTTCTGAGTAGGTGATGACAGACCAATGTAGTTTGGACTACTAATGATAATATCTACAAAGTAGTACAATTTGCAATTTACGTCATTCCTATTAATTGTTGCAACATTTTGTGTGAATTTTAATGATGTTCTTAATTACTTTGTTTGAACCAAGTTACTAAAACCAGTCCCTTAGATTAGTTTCCAGTTTTTTTAACGACGAAAAAAAGGAGGAGGTTCTCAATTCGACCCGTTTATATATTATATGTATATTTTTTTTTTTTTGTGGATGACCACGCATATTTTTTTACTGAGAAGTCCGATTTCAATGATTATTTTTTTATTGGAGAGCGTATATCTCAAAGTTGGTCCCATTTAAATTAAAAAAATGAAATCCACCCCTAAGGGGAGAAAAACAGGGGTTGATTGTTTTTCCTACTGAATTTATCAATTGTGAACTCATTCTATGAAGTTATGATGACAATACAACATATAATAGAGATCAGGATTGTATCTGATGATGGAGACGGAAGGCAAGAGGTCCTCAACAGCTCACAGCGGCTGCATCGTGTTTGGGCTCATCTCATGCACCTTGATGAGAACTTTAGTCCTAGCTGGAGTATGAGACTGTCATCGAAGGTCTAACGATGTAGACGAAAGGCAGTTGCTAGGTATCCGCAACAGTACCACATATAGCAAAAACTTTCTTTCCCAAGTCGATTACTGTTTTGAGGGTCGTCCCTTGTAATTTATGTACCATGACGGCCCAGCATAGAATCATTGGCAACATCCTCTGTTCCATGTTACCTTGAACACTGGAGGTTTAGCAACACAACCATCGCTAGCCTTCGTTTTGCTTCCTGTGCTTACATCGTCAAATTTCACTACAATGCTATCTGGTAATTCTCCTTCCTCTAGCTGACCCCTGCGCACTGCGCAGTGATGGCCATATTTTGTTACCACCGTTGATGAGGCCCTCATATACTGATATGTTATGTCTCACGGGATTCGGTAGCAAATTTTGTCTCAGAAAAAGGCCACTACATTTGTTCACATATCTGGAGGTCTCTTCCCTAAGGTAGAGCTACTTCGCAAGATTTATCGATGGAACGAATTGTATAGACTCGATTGTGTTTCGAACTATGGTGGTCATCTTGCTGCCAAGTTGGTCACGTAGTCGCAAGCGCGACTGTTGATCGTGGGGTACTTGGTTCAAGTCGGACAAAAAGTGGGGTTTTCCATTAGAAATTTCTCAGTAGAAGCCCGGAATTTGGAAGTTGGCGGTATGATACCCCCGTGCCTCGGGAAGCACGTTAGGCCGTTGGTCCTGCGCCTGATCTCTATCCGCTCGTGACGGATTGCCGTCCCATCGGACTATGAGAGTAAAGGCACAGAGAGTGCACCTGTGCCTGCGCACACACTTGTACACTGTAATATCACCCGGGCCAATTGCTAATCTCTCTAAGAATGGCCGCTGTGACCGAAAACGGTCAGGAGGACTATACAATATATAGTCATCTTGCCATTGTACTCGTCACCCTGTTTGACGGTAGGGAAAATACTTCCCCTAGCGCCACCCTTCGCCTAACATGGAATTTCAATGAAAACATTCCAGAAACAACAAAAAAAATATCGACGAAAAAGGAAATAGACAAGACAAAAATATTAATTTTTAACAAAACTGTGGAATTTGGAATTTCGATAGCAACCAAAAATTAAGTACAACGAAGTGAATTTCAGCAACGAAAAAGGAAACTAAAAACCGAAAAAAAACTTTTTAATAAAAAATTCACCAACGAAAACCGGAACTGAAAAGCGAAAAATAAAAAAAATACCTTTTAGTCTAGCTAAGCTCCAAAGTTAAAATAAGTAATTAAGTTTTGAGGCGGCGCCAACAAACAATAAGCGATGATCAATCAAGCTACCATCATTTCACGTTTTACGTAATTAATATTCTTGTTTGTTTGGTTGGCGCCGATTCAATTCGTCGGTTCATTTTTTTTGTTAAAAAGTTTTTTTTTAACTTGGAAAGTTATCATTAACCTGGGGACATCTTAATGTTTTGTTATTGAAACTTTCTCTGCATAATAATGTTTAAATGGGAATTTGTTTGTGAACGTTTATTTTAAATGTTCTTAAAGCTTCGGGTACCTATAAACACTCATACACATTTACAGACACTCACAGTACTATTTTTACATAATTACACTCACACAGACAAAAATATATTCAAATTAATGCTTATTTTGCATCCACTTTCTTTTGCATGTTAGCATGACTTTTCCAGCGTTGTATCAATATTTTAATGTTTCCTTACTACATAGTATTACTACTGTTTTTCCTTTTACTGGTGTTACCTTCATCTATTTGAATTTTTTGTCTACTTTCCCCAGTTTTAACGTCCGTCTGTTTAAAGTAATGGTGACAAACATTGGTTGTGAAAAATATATTATAGTTCTTCTTATGTCCATACTAACTTAAATTACAAGTTGGTAAGAATATTTCACTCCAGGTTTTTTTTGACAGTTCATTCATTCTATATAATTTATAGACAACCCATGTTTGATGGCTTCGAGGCCTTTTTTGGGCTTTGATGGCACCATTGACCATTTCGCATCCAATGTGCCATGAACTCCTGGTACACATGTATTAACTTAGTAGCACACACTCCAGGCCATAAAGAGCGGCGGGTTCAACGCGCGCGCCAAGCTGCGCGTGGGGCTGGTGGCCGTGCGCGCGGCCGTGCGCCTGCGCCGCCTGCCGCACACCGCCACGCGCGCGCTGCCGCTCGGCGACGCGCTGCGGGACCCCTATACCATGCGCGTGCTCAGGAAGGTACGATATACTCTTCGCTGTTCTTGATATCCTAATACCCATTTTGCGCAGGAAATTCATACGTTCTCGAGATTCGCATCAGAGTATTGGCCCAGTGCAAATGCGTAAGGTACGGTGTCGAACATATTCGCAGTGCAGTAGCGCAAACTTGAAGTTGCACCAGTGGTACGTCACAAAAGCCAATGACAACGCACCGTATGCATTGAATTTTTTTTTCTATTTGGCAATATGTGCCGAAAATTGCATTGAATATTTTAAACTCAACTTAATGTGAACTCGTTAACGAGAATTAGTATGCACGCTGAAACTTACTCAAACGCAGTGTTCACGCGGCGTCACCGCTAACTGTTGACGTCTAAGGTGTGTTACCCTCCCACGTGACCCAAGGGTAACACCTGTATCCATATCCTTTTAACCAGAACGTGGCAACGCATCTTTGCGGAAAAGGAAGAACGACGGCTAAGGATGTCAGACCTCTATCACCACTACTTTTGTTACGTTTTTTAAATAGTTTTGTAAGCAGTGATAGCCTAGTGGTGTGACCGTTGGACTGCCATAGGTCTCGAGTTCGAATCCAAGACACGCACCTCTGACTTTTCGGAATCACGTGCGTATTGTAAAATTATCACTTGCTTCGGTGAAGGAAAACATCGTGAGGAAACCAGCATGCCTGAGAGATATTTCTCGACGGCATGTAATGCCAAGTCAGAGGCCCATGGGCGGCATAAAAACTCTGACACCAGGTTAGGCACTAACCACACGATGAAGAAGAATAGCTTTCTCATACATATACTATGTCAATTCCAGGTGATAGACGGATGTGCTTTCCGCGTCTATGGACATTGGGTGAAGAAGGGTGAGGGTCAGAACCGTGCCGCTCTGTTCGAGAACACACCCAAGACCGAACTGAAGAGCCTGTACGTCAGCAACCTCAGCCGATAGCCGCCCCGACCGCTATGTCGGGAGACATCCTTGCCGTTGCTGCGATCCTGTTATGTTTGTGAGTGTCCTCTTCTTAGCTCAAAAGGGAAACAGATAAACATGTAAAAGAGAGTGGGAATGGTAGATAGCACCATCCTTTTTTCGCATCATGAATACTGGAAGAAGCTATTGCTGCTCTTTCCTTTTCCAGGTTCTAAGTGGAATTATTTTAAATTAAATTACCCCCGCCCTCCCCCTACTCCTTATTCCTTAACAAAAAGCGCCTTCATCCTCTCTCCTATTAAAAATTAACTTTGCTGCGCCCGACAGGGTTCATAATTGATTCGATGTTTTAACATACCGACTGTTATATGATGTACACATTATGGAACGCAATAAAGTATTGAGTACGAGTATACCATTGATTTTTTTGGTGGGATAGAGACACTTCGTAGAATAAAAGAATTATTGGAAAACCTCCTTTCTTCCATGTACTTTCTGTCTTATTGACCGGCGAAACTCACAAAAATACCAAGACAGAGTACATTATGTAATATACTGACAGTTTTGTTATATTGTTTCAATACTGCCTTCCTATCTTGGTAGAAGATATCGATAGGACTAATGCTTCAAAAGAGCGCTCGTGTACTACTGGATCAGTAAGGTTACAGCTACCGAAGGCCTACTCGGCCGTTCGTCAAGTGCAACTTTCGAATAAAACTGTCCCTTGATCTTGACATAGACAATAAAATTGATGTCAAGGTTTTAGAGATCCGGATCCTACACATTTATAAATAGCTTTTGCCCGCGACTTCGTACGCAACACGATATAAAAAATAAAAATAACAGAAAAAGATCATTTCCTGTGGTAACATGTAGCTTATATTTTAATTTAGGCATCTAGCAGTAGAGCTGTGACTGAAACTGCGTTCAAATCCATGCAGTAGTTTTTGCGTGATGCGCGTGCAAACATACAGACAGAAAGACAGACAAAAATTCTAAAAACTGTTGTTTTGGCTTATGTTGCTCTAATATAGAGACCCCCATATATATATTTTTAAATTTTCTTACGTTTATTTTAAATTTGCAGGTCATTAAACTACGATTTGGGACCGTAACATATTTGTTACGATCTGCCTTTACATGAAAAATTAACAAATTTTTCATGAAATACTAATTAAATGGGATTAAATGAACTTAGAGGGTTGTATTGATGATTTGAATGAGTATAATTCTGTAACTAAATACGTGTTACGGTCGCAAATAATATTTTGTTTAACACACAGCCTGACACCGCCCTGCAAATTCCAAAAAAAAAAAACCAAAGAACATTTGAATTTCGCGGGCTACACTTGCGCTGCCCCCAAGCTAATACTGATTGCGATAATTTTCTATATAATATATTTTTGTGTGCTTTCTCCAGGAGCTCTTCACGTACCAGGGTAGCAGAATATTCGAAGGCGTGTACTTCGGCCACCTAAACAAGCCCGAAGCCACGTGTTCAACGAGTGATGTAGGTTAGTCGTAGTTCAGTGAGTAGTATGATACATAATATACTACATAGGTACACTAGTTCAATTGTCTACCTGTATTATTGAATGGCTGCATTTGACTATACACCATAGTCAAACACATAGTGTAAATTACATTGCAAATTAAATATATAGTACAAGAATTAATGATATAGCAATAATCGTTGCTGTGATGACGAATTAACATATTATTTTCTTGTATTAGTCGTTAATTGTTTTCTCACTATTTTAAGGTTCACATTAGAAATAATTTAGTATTATTGCAGTCCTGTATAATATTGTATTGATCAAATCAGTTTATCAGGTTATCGTTTAACAATAGTGAAGTTGTGATCACGGACTTGTAACGTTGGAATGATACGTACGAAATCTGTTAACATAGCAATATTGTGTCTATCTGTTTTAACGACACATACAAGTGATCTATTAAACTATCACAATAAGGTGCCTTCTGAGTTTTTGGTGCGAGAATTTATATCGTTTTAATAATATTTAATTTGGAAATGTTTGTAAATAGTGCAAAATTAGTACGGGTGTTCCGTTGTTTTGTAACAATTAGTTTCGAATCGGATCTTGACGATATATATACATAAGGATAATTAATGAATACTGACAAAATAATGTGAGATGAAAATATATATATTTGACCAAAATCAAGGAGATATTATTTATATTTGATATTTTACAAATAGTTATCACATAATGTTTCCTAGAACGGACTAATACCTACATACTTTA
Organism: Standfussiana lucernea; assembly: GCA_964057025.1. Classification (NCBI taxonomy): domain Eukaryota; kingdom Metazoa; phylum Arthropoda; class Insecta; order Lepidoptera; family Noctuidae; genus Standfussiana; species Standfussiana lucernea. The sequence goes on from OZ059805.1 coordinate 12,409,755, forward strand.
CATACAATACTCAAATACGAAGCTACACCCTGTTACAACACTATGTATTTAATTCTAAACCACACAAGACTTACATACTTTTGCCTTGCCGTGACATTTTGACAAGAAAGTTCACTATAGCAAGAAAACATCTATGAACAATACACATCTATAATAATATTTTAATGTGTGGGTAACCCGTCTGTTTGTCTGCCGATTTTTCACGCCTTAACGAATTTGCATGAAATTTTGTACACGGTTAACCATACCCTGGGTTACGACATGGGATATTTTTTATCCCAATAATATGTTCTCGTGGGATAATTTTCGACCTCCACTCGAGCGAAACCGCGGACATATGCTAATAATTTATAAAGACAGGATATTATGTTTTAAATATAAACCATATTAGTTGAAGTTATATAATTTACTTCACCTTCAGACATGTTATTATAAGTATAAAATGAACGTTCGCAGCTAAAAACTAGAAAACAAAGACAAACTTGTTTATTTTTTTTATCGAACTTTTTTCTGTATCGGTCCAAACAGGATACAACTTATTATCTTCTTACTGGAATGTTATATTTAAATTATTATACCTAAATACGATGTCTGTATTTATTTATATTATGTAAGTCTTATATTATTGTATTTGTATCGCTAGTTATCATATTTTTATGTATAAGATCCGACATAACCATAACCACCAAAAATATAGTTTTGATCTTTTTATATGTAATGTAACTGATTCTAGATATTAGAAAGTAAATATTATATATTTTTTGTACTGAAAATAAATATTCTCTCTTAGAAAAGTAAAATATTGATAGAATTCCCAAAATATGTAAACACATGCTTTTCTAGCGAATTTTAATTGAAACATTTGTACTTTTTTCACTCAAAGGAAAGTCGTTTGCTTTCCCATACACATCTATTTATGATTAAGACTAGATTTCTGTATACTTTTTCGTGGAATTTGAATGTTTTTCTGTGATGAGACGTGCCACATCAAAGACAGCTTTTTAGTTATCACAATACATGTTATTATCCTTTATAGAAGAATAAATTTATTTAAAACTATGTGTCATGAAGTTTTGTACTTCCCCTCATATGTTCATTGACCTATCCTGCTTTGATAAAGTTCTGAATATCCTTATAATTAAAATTCTATGATGATCAGAATGGGAATTTTTCTGATGCTATCATTTTAAGTATGGTCAAAATGGTATTTGACCAGATGTATGTACGTGGACGACGCAAAAGGAGTATGTATGCAAGGATCGTAGCAGGTGCTTTCTGTGGTTTCTGCCTACCCCCACGGGAGAGACGTGAGTTTATGTATGTATGTATGAATGATGTAAAATGTTATTTTTATGTATCCAAATGAAATAAGTATATAATTATTTTAACTCATGAACAACATAAACATGCTGCATAACATAACACACCACATAATTGATATAATGCGTGTTATAAAAATACAACATTCCTGGATTTGTTCCAAAAAATGACGAACATTTTCCTTTAGCGCGTTGCAATAATTTCTCCCTTCCCTCTCAACGTAACTCGCGCAAGGCACGTAATTGTGCGCTTGTTTACAACTCACTAACTTTTATGGGTACCGTTTTGGATCCCTAGCTGCATAGCTGACTGTATGGAGTTCATTTCACCTTTCGACAAAAAAGTCCTTTGTTAGACGAAATAGTGACTGAAGTGGTTCCGTGAGATTCGTCCCTTCCGACCACACTTTTAATTTATTGCACCTTGTTCAACTATAAAAACGTTGTCAAAGTTACAAAACTACGCTCTTCTTGAAAGTCTGAGAGCGTGTTAGCGTCAGAAGATTTTTCATAAAAATTCATTGTACCTAGCAACTCGTAGTCCGCGGTAACTGAGGAAGTGAAAGTCGGCCGGAGTTACGCACGTGCGCGACTCGGAAAGCGCTCTAAGTAGGCGACGGAGTAATGCGGCCGCAACTTTACTTAAAACAAATAACGTTAAGATCAATTTTTATCAGGAACCAGCGACGAATACACAGGAAAAGTATTAGATAAACAAAGCTAGAGCATGCCGCGTCACCGGCTGGCAGGCGGGGGCATGCATTCGATCGCTGCAATGGCATCGATCGCGCACGCCCCGCGCCGCCGGGCCGCGGGCCGCGCGCCCATTGGTCCGCGCCGCCGGCCACGTGACGCGCGCGCCGCCTCCCCATTGGTCGGCGCCGGCCGCGGCCACGTGAGCGGCGCGCGGCGCGCGTGGCCAGTCGCGGCGTGACAGCGGGCGCGCTTGTACCGCGCGCGTCGGCCGCGTGTCGACATGAGCCTGCTCGACACGCTCCTCGAGGCGGCGCGTTTCATCGAGCTGCAGGAGCGGCGCCTCCAGGCCGGTGAGTAGCGACCTGCCGACCGCTCGGCCGCCGGCGCGCACGTGCCCCGGCCTAGCGCCGCCCGCGTCCAGTCGCCGGCGCGCCGGTGCAGCGAGCCGACGCCCGACGCTCTTGACCTTGAACAGCACGCAGCCCCCCCCTCCCCCCGCCGGCTCCACGCGCTCCCGGCCGGCCTCGCCCCACGTAAACAAAGGAAGCCTGAAATTTACTCATCGGACGCCACGCACCGCACGTCCACCTCCGTTTACGATTACTACCTGTTTCGTTTACGATACTCCGATGCCAGCCGTTATCTGTCGTGTTCGGGTATGTTCGTAATATCGTACGAGTGCATGCACTCCTAAATGTTTTTATTCGTGCTCACAAAAACAAGTAAAAAAAGCCACACGTACAAAACAGTCTGTCACAGCGTATTTTCCTAGTGGGAGTGGGTGGTAGGTAAGCGGTCTGTGCAGTGTATACGTGGAGCGAGTTAGTCAACATAACGCATGACGCATTGCTTTGGACGAGGTAGGCAGGGGGCGCTCGAGAGTTCGGTCAGCTGATCGACGCGTGTGCCGGGCCGGCGCGGGGGGGGGGGAGCGGTACCGTGCGGCGTGCGGTGCGAGGGGGGGGGGCGACGTGTGCACACGCATCGCAAGGCACGGCCAATGCGCTTCACTATATCGACGTCCCCGGGGAATAAACCGGTTATCGCAAAAATCAAATTTTACAGGAAAAATGATTTAGTGTTTTTGGGGTATATCTCTTCAACAAAAGCTAATTATGACAACATTGTTATATGACGGAAAAGCTAATTTTTACCCGAAAAGTTTATAGTATTAAGTGTAACTATTAAATATACACAGAATTAGTTATTCACCAAAATACATATTACCGAAAATGGTTTCATACAATTTTTAGGGTATTGATATCTTACGATCCTAACTTATCAATATTATTCCAGTAATATTTACTTACCGAATTATTCTTGTAAATTTCTTAAAAATCGTAGGCATAATATTGCTTTACGGGATTATTAAACGTGTTTTTTTATTACAGAGAGAGATTGTAATGTTCAGTTACCGACTTATTACGGTAAAATTTTAAATAACCATAAAAGGGTAAAGTAGTGTAACCCGTATTTTATAGAAAATTTTTGATAGTCATATTATCGTAATCATTGAAAACCGATTTGGTAAAATAAATTTATCGTCTGTATCTTCGAGGGAATAATTAAAGAAAACTCACAAAATTGATTAAAATTACAACGTTTATTGGGGACAATGTTCTCCTAGAGATCACAAATTACGATCAGTAAAAGTATAAAAAAGTAGCCAGTAAAAACATTAATAACTAATCGGTATCATCATTGGCATCATCATTATCATCGCGATCATCACTATTTTCTACAGAAATTAAGGATTCGTAAAATGCGTGGTAATACCGTGGAATCGCTCCACTATTGCACAAAGACAGTAAATCTGTATGCAACGCCTTGCTTATAGGAAGAGGTTGATGATAAGCACGTGCCAGTACAGTATCTTCTATCAAAGCATCTGTCTTAGGTTTTCGCCCACGTTTGGTTTGAAATGAATTTGAAATATTTAATTCAGAATATGCCTCATCAAAATCATATTTAAAGAAAACTTTGTCCTGTTGGGATGACGATACATAAATTTCCATTACATCAGACCATCGTATCGTATTCCCATATATATCGCGACGCCAATTCAAAGGATTTGCCAATTATTTTTTTTGTCTAAAATATCTGTTTGCTCCAATTATTTCATAGTATATTTTTCTCCCGAGACTTTGGAGTTTAAAATTATATTATATATCTGATCAGGTGTGTAAATAGACTTATTTTCCATGTTCCTTTCAATACAGGCATGCATCGAGTCTCCTTCGTTCTGGCTATGTCCAGTCTCGAAAAATCTGTGCGTTATAGACAAATTTAAAGTTTTTGCTGCGTAAGCATATAAGGCAAAAACGAACCTGTTCTTATTTTGGCCATAACAACCATTCGAATAAAAATATATCTTGTTAACACCTCGCTCCTGTTCACTCTTCAAGAATTGCAACAAACAACTGCCAATTTCTATGCAGCCTCGTTTTGCGATTTGGGAATGCCACACGTAGCAATACCCTTGTTTACGTAGAGCGTCAAAAATAGTAAAATTGTACACAGGATACTTGCGTTTATAATGAAAAATGCCTACAGCAGATTGTGGAATACTTAACACTTTTTGCAGGTCGAAGATAGCAATCGTGCTATTGTTTTTGTCAATTGTCATTTTTTCTTCATGTTTAATTTGCCGGATTCTCTCTTTTCTATTTAAATGACGTCTATAGCTTTCTTCTAAAGACTCTTTCTCTGATGGACTGGCTTGCTCATATAAGAAACATATTGTAGAACATTGATCTTTTTTAGGCTTAAAAAATGAATAATTAAATTTTGTGTTAAAAATGGTTTCATATTGACGTTTTGTCGCCATCGTAACTTCAACATAATTTTGCTGTGGAAACCACTCAGTCTACAAACGATACATTTTTGATATGTTGAGGTCTTGTGACTGATATTCTCGAGTTGAGCTTTCTCTTGTATAATGAGATCTACTTTAGGAAATAATGAAATATGCATCTCAATACTCGATTCCGTGCTGGAGCTCATTTTTCGAGGTCTATTGGTGTGCTTACCTCTGAAGTCAGTATCCCTTCGTCTAATTAAAAATTTTTCTATTGCTGTATATACCATTTGTTCATTCATTTTTAAAGTGTTTAGGAAAAAATTTTTACAAACAAGAATCTCTACATTATTTAAAGAAAAAAAATATTTTATAGTCTGTGTGCGATTATTTTTTACCACAAAATTTACGATAATAAACCTGTAATCGCACTTACCGGAAATTTTGCTGAAATATTTTACAGTAATATTACTTTACCGAAATGTGGCCACAGAATTTAATTTGTATTAATGTATTTCGTTATTTTTCTAGTAAATAAAAAGTGGAAAATTTCCAAAGAACAAAAGTGTTATAAGGGAAACCTTTGGAATTTACCGCTGAAAAAATTTGAAAAAAATTGCATAAGTGTATCCCGACCCATAGATACCGTAACTGGTATAACAGTAAAAAGTCAGTAATAGTATAATACAGGTTTATTCCTTGGGGGCGTCGATATGCATTTTAAAGTAATTTTAACTCCACATCCTATCAAAGTGTAGACACATAGGTTTTCGAATGCTTACCTCAAGAAAAACTAGCACAAGGCACGGTTGCGTAACGGTGCGTGCTAGTATCTACCTCATAGACACCTATTGTTCTTACTACTCGATGAACGCATTGTCTTATTGTGCATTATCGAATCTGCTGGTAAACGCCTCCGATTGCGCTAAATGAACTGCACCAACATTTGCCCCGTTCTCGTCGAAATGGTTTTACTTCAATCTTTGCTGGAAAGCAGCTCCTGCCAGCATCGGTGTCCAAATCCCTTTAAGGGTGCAAAATGTTTCTTTCACTGCCTAGTAAACAAAGAACATAAAACCTGTTTCCACTAGAAAACTAACTTAATACCATGTTGTAAACAAACAATTTATCTTATCAGTTAATTAGCACGTTGCGAAACACGATAAAAAAAACACCCAAACATAGTAATGTTGTATGGAAAAATAATCTTTTGTATACTCACTTAGTAACGTGTTACGTTCAACACTTCCGCAATACAACTTTGTGATGCAAAGCAAAAAATTTTGAATGCACTACGCCGCGCCGAAAATAGGGTCGCAAATGTTATTTGATTGTAAAAAGTTTCTATTAGACTAACGAGAGACAAGAAAATAGGTTTCTTACGTTTCTGGGCATACATAAGGGATGTTAGATATAGAATATAAGTACTATTTCTACACTGGAAGGGACAACCAGACAATGTTTTAGCATGGATTTGGTACCATGATACGCCCATCTCAGGATTCGCAGATCTATTGGAAGAAATTCCTTAATGAAATAAGCAGTACCTTTGTGCTCTTTTACCCATAATTTATTTCCTGTATTTGTGGATACATAAATAAATAAAAAATATTCTAGATCCAGCAGCGATGAAACCACCGTCGGCAATAAAAAACATCAGCTGTTCCTTTCATTTTGACCGTGTAGCAGGCACTTTTGTGTTGAACAGCTGATTCTTTTTTAAGTAACCGACGAAAAATTCCAACGGTAGAGGGTCTAGAATCATGTACTGTCCGTGGTAAAAGTTTTTATCACGATATTCCTTCCAAAGTATTGTATTATATACCAAAAGCCGAAGACATATAATAGACACTATTAAGTCTTGAAACTGCCGTCTGGAAGTATTATTAAATGAAAGTAGACTAAATGGGCTGGCGTTTATTGCTAAACCTATAAAAATAAATGAAGACTTTCAAAGACAGTCACAACGCAATGAAAATGATTCCATAACTTATCAATCACAATAATTTTAACACTAAGCAAGCATACAGAACAAACTTGAGTCTGTGACAGAAATGTACTAGAAGAGAGAAATCAGAATGCTTGCCTTCCTAAAAAATATGTGACGTCAGAACTTTATTAGTAAATGTCTAGAGATAGCTGAACAGTGAACTGAGTAAGACTTCACGTCATTAATGAAAGTAGAGAAAAGTTTCTAGTGCTTTCTTTGTAGTTCTATACAGATAGTCAAGCGTTGAAGGCCCATCTACGACTGAAATGTAAGCCAGGTATTTTGCTATATATTCGCTTGGAAATGTACAATACATTTGTGCTTAAAATAAACATAAAACCTTTCCAGTGCCTTCTTTGTCTTCCTATAAAGATATTATTAACAAATGTTTATAAACTCACAAAGTAATAAACGTGACGTGAATAAGGGAGTTAGAGAAGAAGTTCAGTTGTGCCACAAGGCCGGTAACACGTTGGTCTGCAAACCGCGTTATCATGTTTGCCCGACACTTATCAGTGGACGCCGCTAGCCGATACCTATGTATAGTCGCATGGCTTTAGTACCGTTCGGCGACGTGACCACAGGCGAATCACGATACCCTATCTACGATCAAAGCTTCACACTCCCAACATTATTCTAGTGACGTTCGATTTTGACTTTCCTTTCACACCGATCGACCCCTTCGTTTTAATTTCAACACGTATTTAAATTATCTTTCATGCTATTAATATGTATTGTTTTATATCAGTGCTGTTTATTGCGACTTAATGTTTATGAGCGCACACGGTCCTCCTATAGATTCCAGCGATTGCTACGGTCGATTCATTGCATCACACAGGTTTCGAACTGCCACTAAAAACATTTGTAATCTATTCCGTCATGTAATAGACACTTATCGTGTGCCTTTGAGTTGTGTAACTTTCTGTTACATTAATGTCTCAAAAGAAAGGTCCCTTGGTTTTGCAGTTGCTTTGCTATAAACGGAAGAGAGAGTAAAAAACTGTTCTGTTCTATTCACTTTGGAGTGAACAATTGTATTCACGAGCGGGATGCGCAAAGCCGAACTTTTGAACACCTTAAATCGAGCGTAGTCCGAAAAGTAATGTTCTAAATGCCTCTTAATGCACCGATCTGAGATTATTATGCTAGTAATTTCTTCAATATCTTGCAGAAGCTGCGCATATATCGAATCCAAAACGCTGTAGCCAAATCTAGCGTGTCTGCAACGAAGTCACGGTTGGTCGACGATATTCTACTGTTCATAATAATACTTTTACGCCGCTTCTAATTAGTGGGCCCCTCGGTGCTGGCGGTTAAGTAGGCGCGGCAAACAATCGTATCATCAAGGCTCGTGTAAGGTCGACGCCGCGACGGTACCGGGCGGGCAGAATGGTGAAAGGGATCGCGTGACCTCGCCATCTGCGACTGGTCTGTGAGGACGCGTACGTTCGACGCGTAGTATATTGAACTTCGGAGGAACGTCGCGCTGCCGCAGCGGCGATACGACGCACGCCGTTGCAGACATTAGTCACACAAACGACTGCCTGTGTTTCTACTTGCAGAAAGCCGATAAGATAATCTGAGTGCCTCTACAATGTCTGAGGCAATGTCTTCACTTTTGAATACTTAGTACATATCGCATTATTCGCTCAAATAAATGAAGGACTTGGACTCAACAAATTGAATGTTATTTTTCACAGATTATATGCCCGCTTTTCCCAATGGTCCTAGCTAAACATCCATTAGACTTGTTAATATTTAGCCAGGAAACTGAATAGAGAGAGAGTGTATAACATTATCTAAATATTGCTTATGTATTAGAATTCGACAACGGTAACTTCAGCCAAATACCGTTAGTTTTTAAAATTTCCAAAGATTTGGAATATCTACATCTAAAGTGATATTATTAGAAATGTAACAACATTCTCGCTAGCGGAATTTAGGAGTAGCGTTTTAATAATTTGCTCGAGACGATGAGACGAACAATATTTAAACGTTATAAACGAAGATATAAACCATCTTTTTGCTGTCCTCTTTGACAGACTATCGCGCAAAAATTAATATGCCACTTGATTCATACGAAACATTAATCAATTCGTGTCTTTTCTCCGTTCATTTGCTATCTATCTCTTGTATTAAAGTATTATACGTTTTGGGGCTTCGAAAATTGATATTGTATGCTCTACTTATCGGCAAAATCAATTGCATAAATCAGGAAGCTTTCGCACGACGCAGACTGCTCATATCTCGACATCCGGCGGGTGGATCTCCCCTCTCCCAGTGTTTCTACTTCGACTCACATGTCGTTAGTGTCATTAATGTTGTTATTGATTGTTCAAATACGAGCTCTTTCTTTTTTTCTGTTCAGAACCACAAGAATTTTCACTGGTGCTAATTGCATGTTGCCAACTTACACAGATGGGTCGTGTTTAATTTTGAAGACAGCTTGAGAATTGATATCAACGTACATTAGGACAGTTTTTGCAGCCTGTCGATTGGCGCGTGAGAGAATACCATTGTTATCTTTTTCATTATTGAATTATTGGTGGCTTGATACTTGAAGCATTTGATTTAATGGGGACTCTAGCTTCCAGAAATAGAATCTAGGCACGGTGCTAAGTCGCATCGCAACAACCTGCTAAACCGGCAGGTGTGGTTGCAAAAGGTATAAGAAGAGCGAGGGAGGTATTTGTGCGGCGCCGTGGTGTTCCCCGGGCGCGGGCGGGCGGCCCCCCGGGGGGCCGGGGGGAGGGGGGGTGGCGGTGCCGGGCTGCACGCTGCACCGCACCAAGGTCAGCCGCCGCACGCATGCGCGTCCCTCCCCCTACCAGCCACCTTATCGGAACTCGGAACCTGCACCCGTGCCACTTATGCGTTCCTGTGAGTTGCACTCCAAGTAATGCCCGCACCGTCGCGCGAGGAGCTTCAACTTGTGGAATCTTTTATGGCTTTTATTACTATACCCAGGGATGGATTTGCAGAATACTTTCAAAATACTACTTTTCTGCAAAATATAACTTTTATGCTTATGCACTAAGTCTTAGTAAAAACAGATCTGCTAATACTATAACTGCTATGGGTTCAGGATGTTCGTTGGCCTTCCAGTTTTTTCAGACTCGTCTAAATTAAGCAGCCCTAAACTAAGTTTTGGTTTAGAATCCAATTCTAATCCAATCAAAAACTTATTCGTCTCAGCCCATCAATCGTTTCCGCAAAAGATTTTGTAACGTCTGCAGTAAAATGGCATGTCTTGTTTTTTCCGCTTCCGCAAACAGAACAGGGTTCAGGGTTCCGCAACACTTAAATGTATTCGATTATTCTTGGCGTGATCGGCGATAGCTAGACTGTATCTCGAATGTAAGATAAATAAACATGATCATAGGTACGTGGAGATAACACGTGCCACTCGCGGCTCGCGCCGACGTAACAGCGTAACACCAAATACTGAACGTTCTGTCGTAAACTTGGAGAAATCCTATTATGAAGATTAGTACTTCTGACGTAAGTGCTTCGCTTAATTTACATGGTGATGCTTACACAGTATCATGTATTAAGTTTAGATTCTACTGTATACTCTCTAGTCTTCGTTCATTTAACCTCGAACAGTCGACGACATGTTCGATATAGCGACTGGTCCTTCGAGCCGGATGCTCATAACTGTCCTGACTTTACAGTAATTGTAGCTTCATCTGGGTCAAACTTGTAAGGTTGTAGTTTTCTGCTAAAGTATGTTTGTGTGTAAGGGGAAGTCTGACAATGCTGGCTGCGTCGGCCACGTATCATTAGAAAGCTACTCGCCATTGTGGCTCGTGCATAAGGAGCGGCGCGTCGCAGCTACACGACTGCCGACTCCTACGTTACTTCGCACAGTTGCGCCGCTCGATTCGGTTGCAATGTTCCATTCACCTTATTCGTCGGCGACGAGGTTCAGTGACTCCGCCGCCGACCGACTAACTCCTCGGAACACGTCATCTGCGTGCTAATGCCGCCACTGTTTCATCACCAACGGCCGATCGCCACAAAGTTGTTTAAATTCTGTAGGCGTCCCGCGGCGCGGCCGTCGGGGCGACCTCTTTTCGCGGGCGACAAGCGAATGCGTCGCGCGCCGTCCATGCAGCGTTATGTAAAGTTGAGAGCGGTGCAGCGGTGAGCGTTGCGCTCGACCGCGTGTGCACCCCCCGCTCCCCCTCCCCCTCGCGATTTCGTTCGCCGTCGGTTTCACTCGCGGCTGGCGCGGGGCTCCGGAGGTCGCGCACCCCGCCTCCTCCGCCGCCCGAGACGGAGCCGGTCCGCGGTCCGCAGCGGCCACTCAGTCGTCGAGCGGATTGCGTCGGCGGCGGTCGGCTCCGCGCCTCGGCTGTCGCTGTCTAGTCTGATGACCCGCTATCGTGACATGCCGACTCTGACTCGTCTCGAGTGAATCGCACCGCCCGCGACGTCGCGCTTGCAGTATACCACCGGTCGCGCTTCCGATTCGGGAGTCTTTAGTGATTTCGCGGCTGCGTTTGCGACGGTCACGAACACGCTCGAGCTGACGACGTCGTGTCGAAAATAGCGTACGTTATCATCGTGACCTCGAACGGCGAGACGAGATAGTGCGAGGTCGCCGGCACCTGCCCGCGCCCCGCCCCACGTGCCACCACGAGCTGCAGCCACTGGTGGCAATTAGCGAGTGTCCGGCACCCCGCGACGCATCGCCAGCGCCAAGCGTTTGGCGCCCGGCGCCGAATCCTCGCGCTGTCTCCTCTCGCCCTCGGCGCTCATGCAGCGCATCCCTTGGATTTTTGCAATTGACGTTCGGGGATAACTAAGCTAGATCGTAATATCAACCCTCAACTAGATGGCTTTCCAGAATATCATCCAACTTACTTCAGACGTGTGGGCGCTTACCTGAGAAGTTCGATTCAGGCAAATATCTAAAAACCACCAAGCAAACTAAATTCTTATAGGCAGTATCTTCGCATCGATGCGATGATTACTAATGTGTGTAGTTGACTGTAATGTTATTGTAATAATTCCTTACGTAACGTAGTAACAATATTACCGATATGGATATTACAATGGTATCTTTATCGCTGCGTGGTATAGGTATGATCAAGCACTTCGGCACATATTCCGGATAATTTTAAAACTTCACAATGTCATTTTGGCCAGTACTTGCAAATATCGGTGAGGCATGTTCAGTGATTGTCCCGTAAAAACTTGTGTCATTGAGATTTCGTCCATGTCTAAAGTTATTGAATTACATTCGTAAATTGTTCGTCTGGTGTGAAAATCTTGATGTGGATAATTAACATTGTATTGTTACGTCGAATCATTATTCTTGTTAACCCCAAACGACTGCAAAGTCTTTCAGTTGTCATTCATTCAGAATTGGGTCATCGTGCAATACATTTGTTTTTGAGTATTCTGTCGAGTCCTTCCGATTTTCTATTGTTGTTTCTTACACCCAATATATTTTATAACAATCGTAACAGTCTTGCGAAAATTTCGGAGTAACATTTTCCTTCAAAGGTCGTTTTCTTACGACACGATGGTGGTGATATTTTTGTCGGCTCGCCTTTACGAGATGTTATTTATGAAACAAGAATTTCTGCTTTGTCAAAGTTTTGATTGCCGGGAATAAATGTCACGTTAAAAAACAATAAAATTGTTGTATCGGATGAGAAATTCCCGGATTTACGACAAACAGCGATAACCGTGATAGCTAATGAGTCGATCTGTAAACGCCAAGAAGACGACATTGAGGATGTCCCTAATAATCTTCGTAAACAAAAATATTATACATCTCTTTCCAGAAAATATTATTCTAACCGGTACCATTATATTATGTATAAGATTTTATGTCGATCAATAGTCATCATTCAATGAAAGCAAAGCAGTCAATGTCGTAGATAGCGAAAACGTAACTCGGGAACTAATAATGTTACAATTACAAGTTAATGGTATCAATAAGAAAGTTTAATAGCAATCTGATTACCCGATAAGAAGAAAATGTATTGAACCAATAATGTTAATGAAAGGACACATATTTGCTGAGCATACAAACAAGCTACAGGGGCAGATTTCCTTTGTTTATTCCGCTAGTACAAATACTTCGCTTTTATATTTGTGATGTGATTAATAAAAGATCTGTAAAGAGTCTTAGGCCGTGATGAAAACGGCGTTTAACAAGTTAAAATATCCATTTTATTGATATTGCACAAGTAGTAATCGTTCTTGTGCTATTAGTGGTTGCGCAATTTGTAAAAAATGCACGCTAGCCATAGTTTGCCTACATGTCGGGTAGCTATGCCACTTTGCTGACGCGTTGCTTTTATAGTCTTTGAATCGTTTCATTGTAATCACTAGAATTGAGGTAGGACAGCTTTATATTTTAGCCGTTTATTAATTCAGATATAACAAGTTTATTGTGCTTATGTTTAGTCTTTGCATTATTTTCCGGCGAGCAATTATCTTCGGATCCGGCTGTCGGTGAGATGATTGTGACGTCATAAATGCGTCGATTATTTACGAATTTTCCTCGTATCATACGCTTTTATGTCTTCGGATCTATAGAGAATTAACAATAGCTATAACCTTTATAGAATTCAGAGAATAGTGTTCTTGTGTTCAGTAGTAAAAGACTTGAATTCCACATGAAAATAAACTTTCTATGAAAACATTAATCATCTGGAAGATATAAGGCTACAACTAGATAATGCTGTAGACAATGTTAAATAATATGAAAGTCAAATGCCAGATATTAAATAGGTCAATAGACCTCCACAACAAGAGATGTATGGGAATCATCACAGCAGTGTAATTTTACTTCATGCAAGATTTTCTTAACATATCTAACGTTAAAAAAAGCCAGCGTGGAGGACTTCAAGATCGTGTTATAGAAAAATATTTTATCCTACTGCAATCCAATCATAATATAGCAGTAGCACGGCTAATAGAAATAGTAGTACACATATATTAGGCATGTATACATGCATGTAGCTAGCAATGCGCCGGCAGGTAAGCGTAGTTACATAATATAAACACGGACACGTGTCGTCGTTTGTATCGCTTATATAACTCGCGCGTGTGTTCGCCTCTCTATGACTGAGCCCTTACTTGAAATTGACGTGGAAATGTATACTGACCTACGTCTTGTTCACGATATCCTGGTTCAGTTCTGACGTTTATATGTGTAACTTGATCAATCAACTTTACTCTGTTATTGAATTCTTCTATCTTTGCAATAATTTCAAATGGAATATTACTCTTATCGCAAATACATTCAGTGTTGATAACAGTTCTGAAAACACAATTATCTATCCCCTCCAATTTTTCATAATCTAGACTTTTCTGAAGCGGCGTTTGTTGTTGCATAAACTGGTTTGTCATTGCTTTTCCACGACAACAGTATGCTTTCTGGGCACGTGTACATGTACACCGAGCGTTGTGAGTGTTGTGACCAATCCGATAACGTTTCTCACTTCATTTTACGAATAGTCCAACACCTGTTCGCTTTTCTTTATTTTGTCATGCTCTAGTGGTTATACGCCTCTTAGCATCCATTCAGTCTTGGTCTGCGTCATCTAGCCAAAAACACGATTCGATTCGCTTTTGAAAAGTTTCAGTGATGACAACATTCTGTTAACTTTTCTTATCTAATATTTTTGACTTAATATTACTGTATAATATGGTTTTATTGCATACATGGCGGAAAATACGTTAACACGCCTCAAAAACATTTGGTGTACCTAACCTACCTGTCGATAAAAAAAGCATCCATTTCAACATACATTTTACAAATTCAATGTTGTTACCTAAATCCGTAAAAAAAACTAACTTGTATTGTAGTCGTCGCACCGAAACACATTTCCGCACGTTCTTTTGTTTGCCGATGGAAATCCACTATGTCTGCCAATTCGGTCGGCCGCAGTACCAGGGCCGCATGGTGTGGGAGGAGGTACCACTAGCTGTCAATGTCTGTCGGAGGCAGGCGTGCGGGGTGCGGGGAGGGCGCGGCGAGTGCACGTGCCCGGCGGGTCGTGCCATGCGTTCGACGCCCTCCCCGCACTTGTTGAGCGCCGCGTCGCAGCCGCGCGCTCCGCTACCGCCCGCGCCGGCAGCACCTAGGTCGCTCGCACTTACAACACCCATTCTAACTAGCACCTTGACTTGCTCATGCATGCGCCATCTCATTCTTACGAACTTCATTTCGTTTAGGAATTGAGTCTATTGATTTCACTTGGTATTTCCTAATATGCAGGGTTGCCCCAATTTTAGAGCCTTATTATTTCTTCTTGATTTTTTGTCGTTGTATGGTAAAATCCTTCTACGCCTAGGTGAAAACTTGCATCGTTGAACTTTAGGGCATTAAATTAATCAGAAACAGGCAAATGAGCACGAAGAGCAAATACTTTATAATTAAGACAAAGAAAACTTTGAAATTTTTGGAACGACTCTCCTTTCAGAAGGCAGGTACAATTTGGACTTTACATCATAACGGAGAGTTTTTCATTGTTTTGTACTGAAACTTTCCTAATTTTTTTTTTCAATAAACTGGTTGCGCAAACGGTTACCCTACGACGCAACTCTTCAGAGAAGCCCCACGTTTCTAGTCACTTATTTTTTTTGTATAAAGAAAGCCCACGGATTTCTTAATCGTTTCACAAACTTATAACAATACGCTCTGAACGTCAATTGACTTATAAAAATCCTTTCAAACTTCGAAACGTACCGTATCGTAAAAGTTTTTGTTTGGTTTCTTCAGAAAACTTCTGCAGAATTTAAGCAATGAATAAGTGAAAAAATTATAAACATAGTGATCAAGAGACTGTGCAATTTAATGAACTTAAGAATGAATAGGACGAAAGTGAGTGTATGACAATGAGGACAAGTAGTCGTAGTTAGTTAATATAGTGGCCCATTGTAGAATGGGTATACTTATGGAAACCACCGAAGCGAAACTGGGCACTGCCGGTTACCGGAGACGTCGCGTGCAGCCAGAACTGTTCGGCGCGATGGGAGCCCCCGGGGAGTACTACGCCGACACGCTCCACACCATCGCGATCAACACCAGGGAGACAGAATTCGGCAGCATCGTCGAGCCGATACCAATAACGCTCAAAGCATACAAACAGTTGCAAGCTCACGGGCACGCCATCAACGGCTATGGGTTCCCACAGCAACAGATGATCACATCGTTGGTGGCTGCTTCTCGTGTTCCCGAAGTTGAAAGGCCGTCCACGAGCCAGAACTTCGTCCCGAGTCCCGTGAAAGCTGAAGTCAAAGACGCTCAAATCCGACCACCCCCTAAGAAGAAGTGGATTAAAGAGTATTTAGGTGAGTTATAGATAAATAGCGACTCTACTACTACAACTCTCTCGTAACACGTATTTATTTATTGGAGATAACTTTTCCAATTTGTTGAGGTCGTCGTCGTGGGCATATTTGTTTTATAAAAAGAAATTTTCGGTATCGAAGGTAATCAAAATGTTGATAAGGTGAATGAACTCCATAGTCCTAAGTTTATGATTTCTTCTTTTGGAAAAGTCAAACTCTTGCTGAAGACACTGCAATTATTTAAAGGATTTTATGTAACAAATTGAATGCTGCTCCTGGAACTCTCCAGGCCATTCGACGTGTCAACAATTCAATTGTAATGCGATAATTTGCAAGTGATTCAATATGTCAAAACGTCCACACGAGTGCATTATTTGACCTTGCCGTGTAACCTCGTCTTGATTTTGCTCAACAGAATCCAAGAGCGCGACTAATGTACATATTTATAATATTTTAACTATGTAATAAAGTTAAAATATTATAAATATGTAAGCGTCGTCAATAATATTTGTTTTCGATTTTTCTTCATTATAATTACTAATATTATGTCATCTTTAATCCGTTGAATTTAGTCGCCCTTTCAGTGTTCTTCAAAAGCTATTTTGATTTCTCTAAAATTGTCTTCAAGTCTATTTCGATCAGGATGTAATTGTTCTATTAAATTCTGCGTAGTAAGCCTTCCTATTGTTACTAATAACACAATTTACATCCCTTTCATTTGTATTATTTACTTACTCAGCTATATTATCAAATGGAGTCAAATACAATGTATGCTTTAGTAAAGGTTATTTGTGATTCAAAGTCTTGAATCCTTGGCACTTAAGAGGAAACATTGTTCTGTTGAAAACGGGTCACTCTAGTATGTAGCCCGTAGTAAGCTATGACCTAGCAAGTATTACTTCTACACTGTTTAGAACTAAGCAGCTTAGAGCCGAGATTGTAATTTGTAGTGCGGGAAAACCACAAACAATGATTGCTCACTTTCAATCGTTGGTTACATAGCAAAGTTATTCTTTACTTCTTGTTTTTTTTTTCACAACGTTTGCATTTTGCTTCAAGTAAAGCGTTTGTTTGAATACTAAACTGACCATACTCGCAATTCTGCAAATTGTATTAATTTTCGTGTTAATGACTAACAGTGAATAATATTGTTGTGGTCGTGGAATGTAATTGATTGTGTTTGATAAAAATCCTTATTTGAAACAACGAACATGATTACGACGCAGATGTTGACTAAAAATGATTGAATACTTAACAAACAAAAAGAAACCAGTTAAATTGAATGTGCTTATAAGGATCTAATTAACTGTAAAGGATATTAACCAACGGTATTGTATTAGGGCAGCATAAAATACGAGGAAGCGAAGCCACAAACCAAAACACCGAGGTATTGCGTGCGTACTAGTCAGCGTGTTGCCGTCAAGGCGTTCTTCTTCCCAAGGTCGTAAATATCGTAGCGTATGTGATGTTGTGTCCATATGTTGGTCTTGAGCCATGCGTGTTCTCAGCTCGCTTTCCATCGTGACCTTAGGTATAAAATATTTTTCTCGAGTCTGCTATTAGGCCTGTTTTATTATTGGGACGAGGGAACCTTTCATCCTCCTTCAAAATGGCCTTGCATCTTTTTATGTGCTTACAGTGGCAAAAAGATTAGTCCTTTGAATCGAAGCCTTCGGATTTTAAGCTGAATTTGGAAAAAGGAATGCTATCAATAATATTCCAGAATCCAGACGATTTCTGTCAGTTGTTTTCATGAAAGATTTCGTAGATGTTGTTGAAATAATTGCGAGATTAGTAATGTGGGACGTCACCAAGTACCTACCAGATGCTTTATCTATTGTATTTGTAAGAGTTGCAGTTTTTAGTACAACAGGCATGATTATAACTTATGTAAATAGTGTTTTAGTATTTCGAATGACGCACTGCATCGGTGTATATTGCGATATTTTTCAACGGTCGAATAGTTTTGAGTACTTATGTTAACAACGAAGCTTATCTTCGGCATAAATATTAATCCTCTTTTTTTTACGAGTTAGTAATGAACCACAAACTGAATTTTTTTTTGGCTGATATGAATGAGAATGATTGATCTTTCTAAGAACTGCGGTAAACAACTTGGGGCAGATACAATAACAACATATATCTCTGCAATAAACCAATAATTATAGAGGAAAATAATAGCAATATTTTACGTATTAACTGGCGGATGTCGCACACAATGAAAGTCGTAATCCAATAAAGATGGCCGGCGTGTGTCAGCGTGACGTGGGGCGGGCACGGTTGCGTAACAGACATAATTACATAGTTTTATGAGATTAACTACATAAACAGGTGTATGTAGAGGTTCGCGACCAACCACAGCCTACGCTTGGTGTCAAGGCTTCACCACTTCACACCAAAATCCTAAATACAACTTTTGGCACCTTCCACAAGTAAATAAATGAACGTTATATTTTTGATGTTTTTGTCATTATGGCTTCTTGTTGTTTGGCACTAATGATAATGAAGCCATGTTTCAGTGTTGTTATTCTGTCGCTAACCTCATCGTAACCATATTTGTTTTCATAAACATTATCTTATCGGGATTCCTTTTGTTTCACTGTTTCGATACGGTTAGCTCTGGTCGGCACGTCACAAGCGCGTAATGAGTTTCATTTAATTACATTGTGTGCTCTTTGTGTTTTGTAATAACGCCTATATTGTGGTCATCGGTATTCGCTGTACGCTAACTTTATCGTCGACGAGATTCACGCTTGACGCTGCCTATCTTTGTTCTAGAACCAACTTAATTACGGGGTGACCTCTATTATTAATGGTTTATCGATTTAAGTTCTGCATTATTCTGTTATTCTGGAAAGTACGTTATACTAAAGGGATGATTGATAAGAGGTATTATTTGTATTTGTTAAACACGTAGGTAGCTGTTAGACGTGCTCATGGAGCAACACGGATTCGTTATTATCTTCTAACTGGTAAGGCCCAGTTGAGATTGCCAAGGCAAATCTAATTGTTATCGAGTGCGCTACACGTGTCGTGCGCTTGTCGCGTAATGAAGCGTTGTAAAAATGTGGAGCGAGCCGCCGCGTATTTGCGAGGTTATTGACATTGAGATAAAATATATCACACCCCGAAATTGTAACATTTTGTTCAGTTTGGATGCTAGCCGTAAATATTCCCTTTCGTTGACGTCTAACGTGTTAGTCCTTTCATTCTGGTCTTTTGATCCTTCTACGTTTGTTTCGTGTGTTATATAGTCTATCAAGTTTAATGACCTACGAGTTTATTGCTAATAAGGGTTCAGCCATGTCCTTTGTAACCTTATTTCTCGGAAAATCTAAAGTTTTCAATTCAAATGACTCAGCGCCCTAGAAACACGCAGTGCATGTTAATAACTCGCCAGAGTGGCAGAGTTTCAAAAGAGTTAATTTTATTGTCCCAGTCCGGTGTACTTGGAGGCAAGGTGTGCATGTGATAAGTAGATTGTATACCCTACCCCCCTCTACTCGAGAGCGTGCTGCAGCGGCGGCAGCGGCGATGTGTTCGGGTGAGTTCGTGCCGCGTGACGGCTTGTCACGTGCCGATGCCGAGCACACCTCTTCCCCCCGCGAGCTCGCCCCTCCGCCCGCGCTGGCCCGCCGCCCCGCTTATCACTTCCAGACCCGGAGGCTCCCGCAGCCCCCACTGCACTCCCTCCTCGCTCACTGAACTAGTGGCCCTCTTACTCCTCCATATTCAATTTATTACACTTAACGCTTTTGTTCGGTAGAAAACCTTATCTACTTACACCTACATAGTCACTTTATGTCTAAATGGGTGCGTACCCGGGTACATCGTATGTTACCCAGGTATACTTACCCGAAGGTAGTCCACCTTCGGGTAAGAGATAATACACCTATACCTCTAAAGTTGGGTTACCCTTAAAATACAAAAATAGCCCGGCGTTTGATGTCCCAATCCAGACAGGATTTATTACAACTTTCTAAGGATCCAAAATTGATTTTTGATGAAAATTTTTATTACATAAAGGATATCTGAGTAAGTAAAGAAACATTAACAACACAACAGAAATCTAGGCCTTGTTCCTAAACATTATTTAAATCTTCGTTGACATGCACAGAACTACAAACACTCGGGATCCGCAAATCAAGACCTCTATCAAAATTTCGGTCAAGTACATAATATGACATAGGTCAAATGGCAAGATATTGAACGCAAAATGTTGAGATTTTTGCTCTTAGAAACTGAGTTGACAAAACGTTTCATAAAACTTTTGAAACAAAAAGATTTGTAAGATTGCGAAATCCACGAATCGGACTAAGAAAGCATTCAGGCATTATTTCAAAGGTACTTCGAACAGCTTAAAAGCAGTAAGAATGAAATCCAAGCTACAAGTTTTATGTTTTTAAAGCTTCTCTTAAAGGCCAAAGTTTATATGTATAACGTGGTTACTCAAGGCGCACTTGCTGTTTTCATAATCTTATGATTTTTTGTCATTCTGTAACATTTTAGATCAATTCTAAGGTCACCGAAATTTTGGGTTTTGAAGTTGAGGTGTGTTTCATCATATTTAATTATTTAGTGTAGTAATTAATCGATAAGCAGGATTTAAAATAACAACCGGTTAGGTTAGAAAGTTAGGTTAGATAGTTAGGTTAGATAAGTTAGTTCAGGTTCAATTAAAAAAAATCCTGGGCTTGTAAACTATTTGCGTGTTGAAACAGTTTGTTTATTTCGAACTGATGCGAAAGAGTTTAACATCAGAGGCTTCGCAGAAATTGATCACCGTTTTGCAAGCCACATTCGCATACAACCACCGCCTATTTGATGCTGGTATTTTAAATACCGGTCTCAGATCAGCAACAGATGTACATAACAACGATACCGGTTCAGTAAGTAGTGTCTGGAATCCAGGGACCATATCGGTTACCCATTGAAAGGGTTTTCGTTAGGGTTTTTCGAAGCGGTTAATCAAAAACCCATACGATATGGGTAACCCTTTTGAACGGCTTAATAGACCATTTTGGTTACCTATTGAAAGGGTTTTTGATAGGGTTTTTCTAGCAGTCAATCAAAAACCCATACGATATGGGTACCCCTTTTGAACGGCTTAATAGACCATTTTGGTTACCCATTGAAAGGGTTTTTGATAGGGTTTTTCTAGCAGTCAATCAAAAACCCATACGATGTGGCTAACCCTTTTGAACGGCTTAATTGACCATTTTGGCTACCCATTGAAAGGGTTTTCGATAGGGTTTTTCTAGCAGTCAATCAAAAACCCTTACGATGTGGTGTGGGTCACCCTTTTGAACGGCTTAATTGATCGTTTTGGTTACCAGCTTAATTGACCGTTTTGGTATGGGTTTTGGTATGGGTTTTGGTATGGGTTTTTGATAGGGTTTTCTAAACAGTCACAAACCCATAATATTTGGATAACTCTTTTGAACGGCCTAAGCTAAGGGACCATTTTGGTTAACCAAATCGAATATGAATGACATCGCACCGTGCGTTCAAGGACAAGTATACAAAACAACAACAAAAAAATTCTCGAGTTGGCGGAACAGTTTCATTTGTGTGAGTGAGCTTTCACGCTGCAGTTTATGTGACATATAACATATTCAGTAAAACACCATCTTTTGCAAAGAGCTCTAAAGAAAATGATTAACAGATGGCTACTTCTATGGGATCGAATTGATCTAGAGCTTCATTTATCTTTTTTTGTAGAAATTACGTGATTTATGAGTAGACAAGGAAGTTTAGATTTTTACTAATCTCTTACTTCAGTCAAAATCTGCCATTTAACGTATTTTAGTGATTGTTCGTTTCATAATCGTTAACTATGCTGCAATCTATGATTTTCTTTACATGACTAATTCTAATTTGTTCGAGTTTAGACCCCATGGTAATATGATCTCTCGCTGAAGGGCATAGGTTTCAAAACGGAATAGCATGCGTTGACCGGCCGTGGCAGCGCGGCGGGCGGCGGCGCCTTTGTGGCTACTTACCTAGCTGGTTGTAAACAGGGATCTATGAGCTTTATTGAATGTGAAATAGAGTTCATTTTAGCTTTGCTGGCCGGATACCGAAATTACTTAATATTATTATGTTTTTTTCATTTCTGTTCTTTTTTATTACTTTATTGCAAGTACCAAACAAATGCTGTCATTTTTGCTGTTTGATTTTTGAACCTGGACGTCTTTTGCGGAGTTTTACTATATTATTATTTAGTCGGTGTGAAAACTTAGGGGTCTGCGAAATGATCAATCGTGATTGTAAATTATTACGTGTTTGTTGCACATAGCTCGTTTACGTACCAAGCGATTGATAATATTACTATACTACAATATAAATTGATGGCGATTGATCATTTCGGGGTCGCATTACAATAGGTAGGTATGTAGATATAAAGTTACGTAATTTATCAATCTAAATTTTCAAAATAGCAATTGTATAGTTTATTGCAATGGGCAAGTAGGTAAATATGTAGGATTGTCCTACATACTTACCTACTTGCCAATTCACGCAACAATTTGCGCAACGATGTTATGTCCTAAAGGTCCGACGTACCACTTCATTGTTGATTGATTTGTGTCATGGATAGATTATTGGTCACTAAATGTACAAAATGGAGTACCTACTAGACTGCCCTGTTAGGCAGAAAAGCGCTACGTAGGTACCTATCTCAAAGTTTTGAAGAAAATCGCCGAAATCTCTTAGCAATTTCAAAGAGAGATGTTTGACAAGAACCAAACTTATTAGTTGTTTTATTTTTGTTTAAGTTAGATATCGCTATTTGGCTTATATCATTACATGCGAAATTGTAAAAGCTATTAAATGTTATTAAAAAACAAAAGCAGGCCTCCTTCACTCGTTCGAAGTCATGCACTAACGTACATACCTACGGGGCTACGGCTCGCGTTCACCCAAACGAATTACATTTAACCTTATTTGTGTCATAGTCCTATACTTACAGTCGTCCAACGCAGACGTCTTTTAAAGGCGTTCTTATGCCTACGGAATAGAAGTCAAAATCGGTTGAACGGACTGTAAAAAGTTTTTATTAAATCGCTTATCTTATTTCAAACGACATTTATAATAAAATAAAGACAAAATTTCTACTTGCTCATTGCTCATTCAATTGATTACGATAACACGGGTATGTATTAGCGAGCGAGAAATTTTTTGCTTTCCGCCTCGGATCGGTTGATTTCTTTATAGTTGTCCGAGATTTAGGGGTCGATTTAGATGTCAAAACCCCTCCCGGGTTTGAACTTCAAAACCAGACCTACGACCCGGCCCCTGAGATGAGTAAGAGTTTCAAGATGAAGAGAACGCAAGAGCGACCGAAGCGAGCCGGACCTAAAGAGCCTAAGGGAGCTTTAAAATTCAAGCTATTGCATAAGCTATGACAGAAATAAATCAGGCGTAGAAACATCTGGATCGAATGTAGGTGACAGACATTCCTGCTGATGTTTTTGACAATTCGTCATGGATCTGATTGACGTGTTGAGATTCGTCATCAGAACTTTCTTCACTCTCTGATATAGGTACTTAGTAATATTTTCTACTACCAAATATAAAATGATAAGTATAATAAAATGATACAAGGCATCCGGCCCCAACATTCGTTTTTATAATTTTGAAACCTAATACCTAAATAACAAACGACCAACAGAGAGTCTCTATGAAGTACTTACCTACCATCTTCTGCGCAACTTCGTGCGAGTTAGCATCTTAGCACTTGGATGGATTTTGAGCATAAACTACATATCTGCAAACATCACAAATAACGTCACGCCTGTATTCCCCAAAGAGGTGTACCTAATAGACTAATAGTACACCCACATTCGTCAGTTATGTTTTTAAATCTCATGTAATAGGGGGCGAGTGAGCCTATTTGTAGGCAATACTATTGCCTACATGCTATCTACAAAGAAAAACTCAAACTATCTACAAAGTACTTTAATAGTCAAGAAAAAACTAACCTTATAAATGAATTAGCTTGAAACACGCAAACGCATCCCAATTGATAAAAAAAGTCTACACACTACTTTCGACTCGGATAGATCAAAAGAATAATATAATATAAACTCAAAAACTCAAAATACGCAACTATAGTTATTGGAGCTCTCGCTCGTACCTACTCTCGCTATTTGTATAATACCGTCTAGTGAATTATAGGCAATGAGCGCCCGGCCGCCATTCCCGTACCACCGACCTAGCACAAGTTTATTGAATAACCCGAACAAAACCCTTATAATATATGGGTTTTTATAATGCCCTTCATTATAATAACCCATATATTATAAGGGTTTTGACCCTTTCACTGGGTTTCTAGTATAGAACCCATTCAATGGGTTATCATGCAACCCTTTCAAAGGGTTTCTAGTATAAAACCCATTCAATGGGTTATCATGTAACCCTTTCAAAGGGTTCTAGTATAAAACCCATTCAAAAGGGTTACATAATGATAGAGGTAACCTCATAAACGGCTTACCCGTTCGAAAGGCTTAACTCTTAACCGGGGTTGTACGGTCCCTGCTGGAATCACAGTTTCACTTGCACGTGTGGGTGTCCGCGACGTGGGAGATGGTCGGTGTTTGCGTGTTCGTTGCTTGTAGGCGCGCGCCCGCCATGCGCAATTGTACCAGGCGAGCATAATCCAACAAGAGGTGTTTTGTTTCTTTTAGCGTAGTAGTTAGTACCTGTGGATTAATGCTGCTCGTATATGTAGAAAGGCTTTCTCTATGAATTTTATGGGAGTTTGGCACTTAGGATTACTTTTTCAACTTGTATTAAAATTGATCAATTTGATTGAAATGATCCGTAGTGTCGATCAAGCCGTTGAAACTTCGCAAAAAGTTTACAAACTTCTATTTTTTTATAAACTGAGAGCGAATTTAAGTCAAGTTTGAAGTATGGCATGACATGAATCTCACTATGCAGCAACATAATTGTTTGTGTAGGTAACTTTAAACTACTTAATCCAGCTGTTAAAATACTTTGACGGATACTTATTAAGAAAATGAAGACTATATATAACACGATGGTGTTACGCGGATGGAACTACTCACCGACTACTTTAAATAATAAAATAATAATGTATTAAATAAACAAATAAATAATATAAGTTTTTAAACTGACATTAACATGAATACTTAAAACGGGATATTTACCATGTTTAGGTATTATTTCTAGTGAGTTCCCGATATTTCGGCACTGTTGCAAGCGCCATCGCTATGTTCACGGATATACTGTATGTGTTATCCGTCGTTGGTCTACTGAGCATGAGGTCCTGGGTTCGATTTCCAGGTCGGGAAAGAGTGTGGAATTTCTCAGTAGCAGCCACGGAGTCTAGATTTGAACCTGGTCGGTGGTAATAGGCTCGCCCGCTATTACATGGGACCTAAACATAACTGGCGAAATGTACGTGTACTATAGGTACACCTCTACCTAACCTTTCGGAAATTACCGGGCGTGATATTTATGTTATGTAAATATCCCGTTTCAACTGTTAATCACATTTAAAGGCACACAAAAACACCTTTTGTAAAACACCTTTGCGCAAGATATTACCTTTATTGCGCGGATAATACATAATAGTTTTGTTATTTACGTCACCTCACGGACAGGAAGGCGAGGTTGCCCTCGCCTTCCTGTCCAGTTTTCAAAGGTTTTCAAGGGCGAATCTCAGCGGCTACATAACAACCCCCTGTGAGGTTCCAGGAAGGATAATGACGCACGTTACTGCTGCCCCTCCTCGGGCACTACCTACGCGCTCATTCTGCCCTGGTACTGCAATTGACAGCCAATAAGCCTACATCATTTTTTATAATTTGATGACAGGACTGGACAGCTCGTCGATTTAATGTTTGTTTGTCCATAAATAAAATATTATAAAATTCTCGTGTCAAAGGTACATCACGAAGAAATTCGAGTGTTGCTGTTGATTTCAACGAATATAATTGTATTTCCTCAAATCTATTTGACTTGAATGAATAAGTAAATTATCACCATAAAAAATACTGTTTTCAACTTTTTGCTCTCCGATTTTAATGCAATAAAGTGTAGCGCAATTCGGTATTTTCTCCATATTATTATCCAAATCCTTGGTCAATATCCTTTTCTATTCCAAGAATTATTTTTCAGATACGCATTATCGGGGCTTTGCTAGCATTGATATAGTACATTTTGATATAAGTGGGGAAAGTTTGTTATTGCGGCCGAGGCGAAATATACACACGAGCCGCAGGCGAGGGTGTTATGGAGCCGAGAACTGCAGTAACAAACGCCGACGTGTATCAAACGACGTTTTTCAATACACTTTTAGTTTTTTGGTTTTAGTTTTTAGTCCAAATTTGTTCAAAGTCCAAATTGATTCAATGGAATAGAAAAAAAAATGAGAAATAAAAATGACTGTGGGGGCGACCCGCCTCACCACCTGGCTGTGGAACTTTTATTTCCGCGCGGGAATATAAGAAGAAAACCACGACAGTGAAATCCATACATTGTTGAATCTAATCGTTGTGCGATAAGAGCCAGTTTTCGAGGAAGTGTATTGAAAAATAATTTATCTTATAGAATCTTCAACTGATAAGTGAAAATACTCGTAGACAGACATCCCATAAATATGTGAACTTTGCAAAAGATGACTTACATAAACACACAAGTTATATTGTACACCAAATTATGTTTGGGTACAAATACACATTCAAGAATATTTAGTCAAATTTAGCCCTTAAAACCTGGTTGAACAGCCTAAAACTAAAGAGGTCAGATTATGGCCAAGAAAGTGGACATTTCTTATGGATTTATCGAAACCAGTGACATCAAAACACTGTTTTTGTGCTTGATAACAACCACGATTATTTCAATAGACCGGACAAAATATTTAGAAAATATTACGCAAACTTCGTTGACTTTGTGTTTAAGTTTTAGTTTTAGGCCATTTGCTTTCTTTCGTTTGTTGCCTGCATTTTCCTTTAAGTCCTTTTCTTTAGGTCCTTAATTAAGAACACTATTTGCGATCGATATCATCTCTGGTCTCAATGATTTTGGACTATAATTTCCAGGTTGGCTTCATAAATATTGGCCATGTTTATTCATTTCCGGTCTATACTGTATGATGATGAAACGTCATCGAAATTTTAAAGACGTTTGCTTTCGTAATATGTAAAAGTCCCAAAGATTTTGCTCAACCAAAAGTAGTTATTTTTCTGGAATCAATCTGATTCGCTGGACTAAAATTCTGTAGTTTTGTATTTAGAGTAGCTATAATAGATCAACTTACAAAGGTCACATTTACATTTTCACCGTTTTCTTAGGTTTCTGTGTTTTCTTTTTTCTGCTCTTAATATCCATCCTTTATTGGGATTTTAGTTTTGGTTGATTTTAAGGTCACACTAGGATTGATTATTGTCTGTGGTTTGTGATAAATATGTATTTGGTTTTCTGAACGTGTTAAAATTGAAAAATATCTAAATATTTCAGCAAAGTTATAAAATATCCGTATATAAGTATCGACTCTCTGTTACAAATGATAAAATTACCAAACAATTGTACATGGAAATATATGGAATGATTCTAATTCGTTGAATACCTATTGTGAAACTGACTGCGTAGATTCCAAATTCGCTTACAATATTAACAATTTACTGATGCTTTTGTCACACGAACAGCAAAAATAAGGAGAGATTTGTCTCAGGCATTTGACTTCACTAACACTAACTGAAAATTCGCCATTTGAAGTTGAAGACTCGTGGGTTGATGTTAATAACCTCTTATTTTACGTTTACGTTATGGTGTAAGATGAAGTCTCATTGATCTGTTTATTCCCCAAAGGCAGCTATATAAAGTCGGGATGTTTGTCAAAGTCAGGAGTGCAAACTCCTAGGCCGTGTCTGGGACACGCTCAAACAATTCTTATTCATATTGAATGCGATTGAATAAATCGGTCATTAACCACCCACCTTTTATGTTTTCCTATTATTTAGCTCGAGGCTAGTGAAGTTTATTTCATTGTAGAAGTGAACTTATTTGCTAATCTTTGTGATGAGTGTTGATTAATAACATGCTTAGTGGCTTTATTTTCATTCGGAAATTCTTTAACTTCTTCATATTTTGGACCCTGTTCAAGATTATAAACTGTTGTTTTGTTGGTATTACCCATTCTTTCAAAAAACAGCACATTGCTGCCGCTAGAGATGTATCTATTACACGTGTGCTGATTTCTATAAATATCTTCATTCACGGCAGTAAGTTGACAAAGATCACGCAATCTGAGGAAGTAGCTACGTTTCAGTCATTATGTTTATATTTTCTATTGTATTCGTACTTTGCAACTATAAATGGTTTCTCTACTTACCAGCCAACGTTAACAACATTCTATTATCCATTAATGATATAAGTAATTATTTCATTAATAAATGATGATTCATTAAATAATATGATTGAGGTGAAGGATGATGAAGTGTTTCTAGCATTGAAAGAAGTATTAATATTGAAATTATAATGACTAATGCAAAGAATCTAAAATGTGACGGTGCTCGTTACTCAGGTCGCAATATTAGTCATTCAATCGACATTTTATAATGCATGGAACTTATGACAAGAAATAACATATGGAGCCGTAGGTGCTGCGTAGTTCTTGTAAGGTAAGAAGTCGGTTATCATTGTTCGGTCTGCGTTACTGAAGTATTATATGCAGCGTAAAGCCGGTACCTACCGGCAGAAGCAAAAAGCTAGGTCTTACAAATATAAATAGCAGAGCTCTTCATACAGAATATTATGTATCTTCGTTACGTAAAATATTTTTCCAGTAGGTACATTGAATAGGTATTCTAGATGGCTTGTAGTCTTTAGCTAAACGAAAACAACTTTGTTATGTATATCTCTCGGACGTGATATAATAAACGTCTGTGATACGTACCTATCTGTTATTAATAGTGGTTCGTCGTATGTTCTCGATAATATTGTTTTTATCAGTAAAATATATGTGTTTTACCTACACGGACAAGATCTATAAAACCGTAGAGTTCGCTCGACGCTCAACAAAACAAACCCACCCAATCTAGTAGTAGCAGACGCCAGTCACTTTACGGCCCGGTTACGACGCGACTTGTTTTTTCTGGCACCTCACTGAGCAGCTGATTTTCGGCGTGGCAACTGTTAACGCCAAACAAACCGAAAGCACGCGCGCAACCACATGTGCTGACGTAATTGTATCGTCAGACCACGCCCCCGCTTCCGTCTCTTTTACTACACTTGGACCGATCCTCTGTCTCACTCGGCATTGCAGCGTGACTGATTATTTTTAGTTTTACTCTACTATAAACTTTATTGCATCTGCGTAAAGTTCACTATCGCGTACCGTTACTATCTGAAAGTAAAGTGGTATGATGCTGTCTCCTTCACTCCGATGTGGTTGTTTCATTCACACGGCTCGATTGAACGCCTGCGGAATATGTTCGCCTGGTAGTTTACCGCCACGGACTGCAGCCGTCGACGAGCGGTTGACACGAGTTTGACAAGACAAGTGTTGACCGACGTAGGATGGCCTGCTCATTTCTAATAGGACCTTATTAGACTGATGATAACATTTTCGTAATCATATTATTAGGTCCAAGGTAGTAAGTTGCGTTATGTGTAGCTCCTTCTGACGTATCACCTTTGTTTACAGAGGAGGAGCCGAAGTCGCCGGTGTCGGTGCGAGTGGTGACAGGGCTGCCGGTGACGCCGCGCATCAACGGCGTGGTGCGGCCGACGTCGCCGGTGCCGGTGGCGCCCCCCTGCGCCCCCACGCCCGCCATCGTTGCGCTCGAGCCGGTCCCTGCGGTGACCGCACCTCCTCCCGCGTCCCTCCTCGACTTCGCACAAGAACATTCCAGGCCGCGAACGACGAGTAACAGTCATGGGTATGTTCTCCTAGTAACAGCGGTGTCTGAAACAGCTGGAGATTCGCGCGGTTGTCGTTGTTTTGTTGTAGCTAAAACTTATCGGAACGATTTTTTTTTAATTTTCAACTGGGTTTCGACAGCATTTTTTTGTATTAAAACAATCTTTAGATTTTTAGAACTAGGCATATCTATTATATCGCCTCTTTAACATTATCATCACTAACACAACTTTTTTTCGTTAGAACTTCTGCCTCCAAAGATGAAACATGAAAGTAGTTCGTTTTGCGTTGTTAAATTATGAAGCTCGTTTGCTACCATAGGGAGAGTTATTTGAAAATAATAACAATTATTGTAATTATTAGGGTGGTATATTTTTACGACTAAGTGTCTTTTTGGAGAATTTAATGAAATATGTCTTAGTGCCACCCAATTAGATTATTTTCGTTTCTGCTTCAAATTCCTCATGTGAACTGGACCTTTCAGCCTAAACAACGAAAATCTTCAATTTTATTATTAAGTGACAACTTGGGCAAAAATCTGGAATGGTCTTCCAAAATGGTAGATTTGAAAATGTAATTAGGTTTCAAGCCAACCTCAACACAATTGAGAAAATGTTAGACAGATGATAATGATGGCTTGATAGAACTAGAGCTATTACTACTGTTTCGTAAAATCTCAATTTTGGCTTCAGTCACTAAAATGTTGAAAAAAAGAAACATAATTCCATTACTGCAAAATTATCGAAGCCATGTGATTGATTTGATAAAAATTAAATGACATACGGCACTGACACACAAAGCGATGGAGGAAAACTGTTTTATTCAATTTAGCATAATGTACACGACATCAAGCGGGTCAGCTCACAAGTTTATTAAAAAAATGAGGACACCTGGTAATGCAGGTCTATCTATCTCTTAGTACACTTGCTCGCGTTATTTACAATGCACTGGTGAATTAATAAAGCAGATCTAGAACGTTCACATCATAGAAATACAATGTAATGTAAACAGGTCTTAATGGAAATTGTAATTTCATCCTTGCGTGTCATCCTTGCAATGTTATGCTGTACTAGTAAAAGCGCGTATGGTGCTTCTATTTTTCAGTCGATTTCTGTCAAGGTTTGGATATTAACAACCATGAATTGAATAATAATATCTAATCTAACAGCTAGGGTTTTGTATTCATTAGGGAATAAGTCCTTGTCAGTATCAGTATGTCTGTATGCATCATTCATTCGAAGGTAAGAGTGTACGAGACCGTGTTTTCAAATTAAGCGTGTGGACCATGTGACCTGTCATTTACATTTATTCTAGTTTAGCCTGTCTTATTAATGAAGGAAAATATTGCTGATCTATGAATACATTGCAAAGTGCACCCGGTAGCTAAATACACAATAGTGAACAATGATTTATTGTTAAGTCATAATCATATTGGAAGACGTTAGC
The DNA here is from genome assembly GCA_964057025.1 of Standfussiana lucernea. Taxonomy (NCBI): domain Eukaryota; kingdom Metazoa; phylum Arthropoda; class Insecta; order Lepidoptera; family Noctuidae; genus Standfussiana; species Standfussiana lucernea. The sequence continues at coordinate 12,441,215 of OZ059805.1, forward strand.
TGCAATCATTTTTATTTTAGTATCGTCATTCGCGTTTTCATTTTGCGTCGTCGTCGTGTCGTCATTTGAATTTTTATTTTTATTTTTGTTTCGTATTAATGCAAATATTTCAGTATACTGTTTATCCTTTCAAAAATGTAAATCAGCGGTCCGTTCCTTCCTAATAGACAAAACCTATGACGAAACTGAATCTTTTCTTCCACACTGAATCTTTTTTATTTCCTTTTTTTTTACACTATCGTATGTATACACGCATCACTCATACACTCAAAACACAAACACACACACACATACACCCACACAGCACACTTACTCATATCTGATATAGACTTTAAGACTCTAATACTTTCAGGCATATTCATTAATATTTGTTTGTTTAATTGTTATTAACTAATGCCATTAATTTTTAATTTAAACACTAAGCAATTGATTTCTCCATTCTTGAGGATACGGCACTGTTTCTCTTTACCACAGGCTACTATGTTGCCTATCTAAGAGGACAGTACCCCAACCATTTATGTTGTATACCAGTGTTCATTTGTAAAGTGCAACTGTTTTTATTGTATTTACTGCAACACATTTTTTTTTTTTTTTTTTATGCAATAAAGTTTTTATTTATTTTTTATTTTTTTAGTATCGAATGATAACCTGGTACAAGTGAATAAATTTTTTGTCCATAAATACGAAGAGAGCATTTTGAAATACAACGTTCTCAACATCCAACGTATGTATGTATATACTTGGCCGTTGGGAAAACTTGGACACGATTCTAATAAAAATGTCATACATAAATTGACCTTTTCTGAATGTAATTATAACTTATTCATTGGTATCCTGTTTTTTACGTTGTATGTATCATTTTTTATTTTAATTTTAAATGATTTGTGTGTTGCCAATCCTACGTTTAAAATTCATGTTTTCATCTTAGCCATAATGTGAGACAAGACACTCTTAAATTAAATAAAAAATGACGGACAAAGATAATGCAATAATATTTTAATTAATACATTTGCTGTATGGTATGAAATAATGGAATAATCCAGACATAGTTATGTCTATGCGAATCATAATAATACGCAATTATCAACAAAGCTATGACACGCGCTAGCGTTGTCTAGTTTCCTTATTCTCTGAGTTAGATTGATTATATTATAGACATTATTAAATCATGAACGATGCTCTCTGAAGATATTATTATCATACGTCATTTGATTATACTTGATATAGAATTAGATGGAATGAAAAGGAAAACAGGTAACATCGGCGTTATGGATACAAGTTAAAATACTTCCAAAGATCTTCAAGTTAGAGCATCAAAGACGCAAATGAAAACAACAAGACTACAGCGCGCGCACATAAAACGCGTGATTAAGTAGATTGCGCAAAAATGGTTACATGAAACACAAACAAAATTGTTATGATTGCATTACGTGCATTATACGCTACAACGCAGGTGACGATGTCGCGAGATTCAGAATCGAAGGTTTTGGATTTGATATTTTATTAATGTCAAATACTAGTACCTATTTACATGAATAATCACAAGTATAATATTAAATATAGTAATCAGTAATAATATTAAAAACGTATAGTATTTAAACGGAATAAGATGAAAATGAATGTTTCTCCCAAAAGTAAAATGTTCGTGGAATCAATTGGGCCTATCGATGAGTTCATTCATTTATTGTCAACAGGCCACCCATCCCTTCCCCACCATCGGTTAGCAGTAACGGCAGTGGCAGCGGTTGCAGCAACGGCAGCGGCAGTGGGGGCAGCAGCGGCAGTGCCCCCCGCGCCGGCACCAGAGAGGTTCACAACAAACTGGAGAAGAACCGGCGGGCACACCTCAAGGAGTGCTTCGAACTGCTCAAGAGACAGCTCCCCGCCACACCTGATGACAAGAAAACCTCCAACCTGTCTATACTCGGCTCCGCTATTAGGTATATTCAGGTTAGTATCAATCAAATAACTCTTTGCAGCTCTGTTTTCCTGGTAGTCAACGCCTTTGAAACTAATGTCGATGGCCTTCACGCTTCCCCAATAATTTGTTTTATAATTATAACATTGTCAAAGCGTTCAAAACAATTACTTTACAAACTAACATTTTAGTTAAATTAATTACTGCTCTTGCTATGATTTTGTTCAAAAAACTTGATTATTTATTACTAGGCAATTATGTACGGTAAATTAGAGCGTTCTTTGTAGTATCTTCAGTATACAAAATGATAAACTAAAGATCCGAGTATTTTTTCAAGTTGTTGCCGTGTTCACTATCAATTTTACACAACAAACAACAAATTATCTTATTTGAAAGGTCGCGAAATGTCTCTTACAGTATTATTAAATTGACATTGTAACAAAAAATTGCTACATTACACAAATCATGTCACTTCTTGGAAAAGCTAGTTGAATAATTTCCATTTACAACTTATCTATCATTCGACATACTTTAATAACCAATGCTGTATCTGCGCAAAGTAACCTCAATTCGAGATGAAAGCAGTATTTTTTTTATTTTATCTAAAGAAATCTAGATGATACTGGTTTAATCTAGTTAATCATGCTCTTGTATTATACATGCATGCAGAACTATGTATGCATGCATACGCTACGCAAGGGATGCATACCTTTGATTCGTAATCGTTATTCTTACTTAATAAGTTTATCGTGCTTGACGACGATACCAGGGACAAACTTCTACGCCCATCATATTGTATTCCCAGTTTATTCATAGGTAACTGTTCTTTTCGATGTTTAAGAAAAACATCAGTGTAGGCAATTTATTCGTGAAGTTATTAACGTATTATTAATTGTAGTCACGCGTGGTCGCGCAACTCAGTACCTACTAAGAATTAATTAGTTGTGTCGAGAAAATTCTGTGAAGCTCAAATGGCATACTTAATGCTACATTTTGAACTTCGTGTTTGTAATATAATTTTCCTTTGCTTTTTGTTCACCGATACTAAACGTTTCGTGGAAACACCTCAATAGCCGGTTAAATGAGCGACTAGATTTCGCAATTCAATTAAAAACGGCTACGGCTACTTACGGCTTCGCTCCTATTCGCAAAATTGTTACCATAAGTACAAAGCTATTTCAAAGGGTGAAAATTTTGGGAGTTGACTAGGATTCACTATTTTCTTTTTAATAAAACCTTTGACTGAAGTTCGTTGATGGATAATTAATTAAAAAATAATAATAAGAGAATATAAACTACAATATTATTCGTAGGACCTACACCAATGTGATTGTTTCACTGCAGCAATGTGTAAGGTACTGTTAGATTCAAACTTCAATGTAAGTGAGCTTCTTTTGAATTATGATATCCTGGTATTTTGTCCGCAGGTTCTTCGACGTAAGGAACGCGACTGTGAGCACGAAATGGAACGGCTGGCCCGTGAGAAGATCGCGGCGCAACAGAGGCTCTCCGCCTTGAAAAGAGAGATCTCGGTCCGAACAACTGTTCGCCCTCTGAGTATTGGTGCGTTAACCTCCTATCTTGTTATGCGCGCCTGGTACTTTTGGTCGAGATTATTTAATATTTGGCTTCGGTGCAATTTTTTATTATTATTTATTGATTGATGACAAAGTTTTAAAATAAAAGGTGTTTTATTTATGCGTTATTAAATAAAAACCATACTTTAAAATAATAATAACAAAACAATTGTGAAAAAATTCTGTCGTCATAGACATCTTAGTTATAATTAATTTTATTTATAGGTTGTTAATTAATAATTAAATAATAGAATTATTATCTGTAATTAATATTTTTGCTAATGTTTTATTTTGTTTTATTAGATGCCGTCACAGATGACAAAGTTATAGAAGACCCTGTGAATGGGCAAGTTTTAGGAATCCCTTTAAGTGTAAGTATTTCTTATTTCCAATAAGAACTTACAGACTAATCCTATCTCGATCGATTAAATAATCATGTTGTTTACTAATAAAATATTGACACACAATTCTAAAACTGCAAGGTCAACTAAATAAACTGTCCCAATTTCAGATATCAGCGTCGCCTCCGCGGTCGGTATCACGAATGGAGACGTCTCCTCCCCGCACTCTAAACCTAAGCACGAAGTTGCGTACGCTGCCTATACAAATCACTCCCACCACCTCACAGGTATGCTTGCCTAGTACAATGTTAGAAATTAGAGCTGACCTAATCTTGGATTAGGATTTGTGTTACTCGATTGTTTAACAAAATGTTAATCCGAAAAATAATGAATTGTAATTTAGATGATTTTGAAAGTTGATATAAATTATGAATTTTGTTGATGTTTCAGGTTGTGCGGACGCCGTACGGTGCGAGAAACTCTACGCTCACGCTGACTACGCTTGCGCCAGCAGAACCTTCCACTCAAGTTAGTATTTTTGTTTTTACGTACTTTTCTCTTGTTTGTTACCAATGAAATAAACAAATTGTAGTGTTAAATTGTTTTATTCGGTAAAAGTTAATAAGCACAGAAAAACAGTGCTATTTCAGTAAAATATCATGAAATATTTATTACCTAGGATTCACTAAACAATTTGGCGTCTATGTAATGTTTGCTTGACATTTTTAATGGATACAAATAATAACGGCCCCAAAGTACGATCCCTGAAGGGCACCGGATATTTTAATGATGATGTGTTGAATCAGAACAGTGGCGGCTTATTAAAATCTTGCAACCGTGGCTCTATAGACTTGATTGAATCATTACGACTACCAATGTACTTGTATTCAATCCTGGGCAATAGTATCTTGTGACGCATGTTGTCGTATGCTTGTAAAAAAATATTTACTCCAATATTTTATGACAACTTGTTTCAGAACTATTATTTTTACGTTAATGGACTTTGAATGAGATTCAATGCTATCTATATATCTATACATATAATAAAATTATAACAGGCCGATGTCTGTACATTGGAGATATCGAAAAAAAAATTATATATATAATTTATTAGAGCAACAGAAGCCATAACAAAAGTTTTTAGAATTGGTCTCTGTCCGTCTGTATGTACGCGCATCACGCAAAAACTACTGCATGGATTTGAACGTAGTTTTCACCGCTCTACTGCTAGATGCCTAACTTAAAATATAGGCTACATTTTACCACAGAAATTATATTATATAATTTTTTTTATTCTAATTACCACACGTACGAAGTCGCGAGCAAAGGCTAGTGTTAGAATAATATTGTAAATAAAGTACCTCATAAAGGTAACTTGAAATACGCATGTAGCCTCAATACGAATAGAAAATGCGTGCTAATTTTAGGCACGAATTTCACGAGTTACAAATGTCAAATGAATGACTCACGAATTACTCGCATACGTACATAGGTACGAATTTAAACTCTTTGTGAACGATATCTGTCATAAAACAATGAAGTCCAGTCTATTTTTAAGTGACACAAAAACACATGGGCTTTGTTTTCATGATACAAATCATAAAATATGATGTAACATAGAGCGTGTATTTTTCCTACACGTTTCAAGTAAAAAATATTAAGGCCAGGGTTTAAGTGCACTATGATTTAACATCACCTTGGTGTAATCTACTGGATCTTGTGAAAGTTCACGACATTGCATTAGCATCACTAGAGTAGCTAGTAATAGTAATGTATGCGTCTGACGCATCTGTTTAGTGAATGACGTACATGTATAGATTCAGTTAAAAATACGATTTGCGCAATTTTGTTGACCCAAAATGTGGGACGTGAACAAAATGGGTAAAATGTGACGCATTTTGGAGCTATTGATTTTCCGAGGAGATATGTCTATTAACAATGATGACACAAAGATCTAGGAAAGATTAAGATACTACAAAAGTATTATTATAAGTTTAAATATATTTTGTTTTGTTCCAGAATGGGCAGACGGTAGAAAGCGGTGTGACGAATGCGCTCAGCACCTTAGTACATCCAGCTCAATTACATCTACCCATATCGCAGGTGAGGCAGTTCTGTGTCATTTGTTTATTGGCCTAGCATCACACCAGTAATCCCCGAAGGGTTAAGCTGAGGTGTCCCTGTAGTACACTCACTTATCGCTAGTTGTATTTGTGTCCAATGTGCTAGTTTAATACAATAACTTAACAAGAATCGCTAGCCATAATCGGTTGAAATGACCATTGCAGAGCTTTTTAAAACGAGGGGCTTCTAAGTAAAACTTGTGAGTAGAATATCATGAATGTTTTGAGCATACGGATATTACATACTTTGCCAGTTTTAATGATTTTTAACCGTTAAATAAATACGTATTAAGCTTGTTTGTAACGGTGCTTGAATACGGTAAATTATTATGGCTCATCGGTAATAAGTTAGGGACATTGGACGCAGAATGTATACAAAAATATGTTAACTCATGTAGGTAGGGTGTCGGTATATTTAGCGACATATTTCAAAAATATAGGTATTGTGAAGACTGCTAATTGGTATAAAGGTAAAAACTAGGGTACCTATAACTAAATTTAATCCATAACTTCTCGTAACTGAGAGAGGCCGATGTTAAGAGTAGACTGCACTTGAAATGATTCAGTTTGATCCAAAGAGGGACTGGGCCAGAAAACGATTGCTTGGATAGGCCATGTTTTGTAATTGGCGAAGATTTTGTGCCATAAACCGAGTCATTTTAAATAAAGGCTCTTAGATTTGTCATGCGAAAAACGATCACGCATCTGTTTTCGTATAATGTTGAGAGTCTTATCCTGTATTTAATTAAAGTTTGTTTTTCATTGTGTTAGGTGGTCGGTAGCAGCGGGCTCGTAGTGGGCTCAGCGGCGCTGCAGCTGTTGTCAACTAGCAGCGGCCTGCGAGTGTTGCAGGCACCTGTACATACCAACGGTGAGTTATGACGTCCTGGTACTTGATGCGCAGTAACTGTGTTACGTGACGAGGAAAACAGATATTTATTTGTTTTGTAATATTGTAGTTTTGAAATAATTAGAACAGGCAGACAGGCAGACAACGTAGTGATCCTATAAAAGTTCTGTTTCCATTTGAAGTACAGAACCCTAAAAAATGGTCAGGTTTTAAAATAGGTTTTTTTAAAGCTCGAAAACTTCTTTACTGAAACGGGTGTTTCACGGGGGTCAATTCTCGGTCCTATAATGACCATTTCTTTCTATCGAAAACCAAAAATACCTAGTTGCATCTAAAGTAGGGGTTATTTATAACTTTAAAATGTGGTTAGCCCTGGATCTCGTTTGAACTAAAACAAACGTATGTTTTGTTCTCAGGTGTAACAACAACTACCGTTGAAAGTAGGATAACTAAAGAAAACGGAATTGTATCTCCGACGCCTGTTTCCACGACTGCAGGTATGCCTTTAGCCTTGTCTATTTACTTTTTCCATCATTATCTTGCTGTCCTTGTTACTTGGGGAGGTCGTAACACGTTTTTTTTTATATTCTTCGCCGTCAACCGTGACGGTATCATATACTCCATTTTCTTTCATATCATTCCTCGCACAATGCAACCATCTTTTCATTGATCCACATCTCTCTCTCTTGAACTATAATCTACTTCTAAAAATCAGAAATTAAACCCGAATATGATACTATGTGTACTATAATAATAGGCCTAAAAATAACCTACGATTTCTGAAAACATAGGTATTCAAATCAGCATAATGTTAAATGTTGTGTTTGCTCGCCCGAAATAACGAACACCAATCAATTTCATTTGACATTTGATTTGAAAACAGATTAAATTGAATTGGGTTTCAGAAATCGTGTATTTTTCGCCAATAAACTGCCTTGACGCTATTCACGTGCCAAATGGGTTTTGCGTTATAAAAAAAAACATTAATTATGGTGTTGAGTTTTGAATTCTATCATAATATCAGACAAACATAATATCGTGCTGCATACATAATATTTTCCATCAAAAAGTTATTCCTAGTATGTCGCAGCCTGAAGTCTGGATTACGGACTATTGGCTCGCCTTCTCTCACATGACCGGCGTAGTCTGACCGTGAACTGTAGAGTAGATCTACACTGTGTGGGTGTACAGCCACGAGCACCAAATGAATACCAAGCAACTTTTAAAAATAATTATTTTCTCCTACGGCTTGATTGTAATTGTGTGTTGTAACAAACATAGGAATTTGGACCCTATATACTATTACGAAATACAGGGTTATTTCTTATATCAAAGTTTAATGTGATATTTCACGAGAATGTTACTTTAGAATTTTCGTTTATCCTATTTCGTTTATTATATTTAATACTTTTGTTTGATCATAACGTACGTTTTTGGCTATCACTTTGGGATTCTGTCCTAATGTTATATTTATGTATGTTTTGTCCTTCCAGATGGCAGCGTGGTCGTGAGCGGACTGACCCCTCTAGTAGTATCACAACCCGCCACGCATTTGTTACAAACGCACACTCTCACGCATAAGGTAAACATCTATTGTTACTACTGAAATACTTGCGTCAGCCTTTCTTATCAAACTGTTTCACATCTGAACATGGCCTACCAATCATTGAGTGACAGGTTTAATATGGTGGAAAATATCTTTATTTATTATCTTTACGTTTTTATCTGCCTCAGTCGTCTGGTGATGCTGGGCATGAAGTGTTGGTTTCGATTCCCAAGTTGTGTAGTGTTATTGGGTTTTTCCATCGGGAATTTTTCTGTAGCAGCTTGGAGTCTGAAATTGTGCCCGGTTTTTAGAAACAGGCATCCCCCCTCACCCCTATACTATAACATAGGACTTAAACAAAACAGGCGAAATGTAAGTGGTGCTAAAAGTACACTGTTATGTCTAGGTGTGTATCTTTCTGGCCCATCTCGACATCCTTAGCTAGATTGATGATTCCAGCTTGATCGTTACGATCGTCGATTGTAAACACAGCTTTGAAGCATCAAAGCTATGTTTGATTTGGGGTGGTATGTGGCATATACGGTGTTTTTATTTATCGAGACAACTGCTATCCAACCTGTGCCACCCAGTTAAGTGGACTGATAATCGAAATTAAGCCAGTCATCATCATCAGACGTGGGATTGCCCGTGACTTTTGGCGTATTCAGCTGATAGGTTTACCAAAACCGATGCCAAAATGTACAAAATGTGTGTTCCTCAGAGCAAGAGATGGTGTGTCCATTTTAGTCCGGTAAATCAGAATGAAGTGGTACAGTTAGAACCAGATCAATCAAGTTATTTCTAAGCCTATTGCTGTCCACTCTTGACACATAGACCTCCCAAATGTGTTCTGGCATGAATATTGATTCTCAAACAATATTCATACTTGAGCATCGTTCTAGCCTTATACAGGGTGTTTGATAAATGACTGCAAATCTCAAGTGGTACTGCAAATTCTACTCTTCAAAAGTCGCGACTAGTCCCAAAAACCCAGTTGTCCCCACACTGTGTATATTTGAAAGTTGCCGTGTTCTTATAAGGAGAAGACGTGTAAAGAGCGAGTGCTGCGCGCGGGCCGCGCGGGCCCCTACGTGCGGCCCGCGCCGCCCCCCGCCCCGCCCTGCCCCGCGCTCCCCGCGCTCCCCGCGATCCCCGCGCATCCCGCGCACCCCGCGCTGCATGCTGCCTCTCCGAGACACATTGATAACTCGTATATTAATTTCCTAGAGGTAAATAGTAAAATCAATTTAATATTATTCGTTTTAGTGACACACAACGTCATTTGTAGATCTTTGACAGTCGTTATGGGGTAGTCAAAAGACCGACAGTCTGACAACCAGTCTTGGTTGTGGAGGTCGGATAGGCAGTAGGTCCATGTAAAATGTTGGTATTCACATTCAGCTGCATCCGATGAGACTGGAAGCCGATTTCAACATAGTTGGGCAAAGGCTTTGCAGATGATGATGTTGGCGACATGACGTGTTTTATAGGTGCGTTGAGGCTTGCGTCAGTATGACGTGTTTCACACGTGATGTGGTTAGCGTAAGCGGAGTTGTAATTTCAAGGAGTGTGTTTATACATATTTCTTTGAGTGAACAACTGCGCAAAAACATTTTTGTAGTCATACGTATCTACATCCGAAATCCCAGAGGATAGTAGGCGGAGAATTCTATACAATACAGATACAAGATTATGTAACTCGAAGCCCAGCCTATCGCGACGTTTAACGTATCTGTGTGTTCAAGTTTGTACCGTATCTTTAAAGGTTTGCAGTTGTTTAACAAAGACCCAAAATTGCTACTCCCTGAATCTATAAATATCGAACCTCTGAGTATGAGGCATTTTTGTAAATTTAGTTTTGAAAATTGAAGAAATATTTATGTAGGTACTGGTTTTGCAGATGGTGGAGACACAAATGGTGAAGGGCACGGTGGCGCCACTGACGGTGTCGGCGCAGTACCTGAGCGCCACCACTATCGTGAAGCCCGTGGTCGTGGTGTCCGCGGCCGGCGCGGCCCCGCCCCCGCACCCCTCGTGAGGGCGCGCCCCGCGCCCGCGCCCGCGCCGCTCTCCGCGCAGCGCGCTCCCGCTGCACTAGGCGCCGCCACCACCTGGCCGCTCTGTCCGCCTGGTACTTGACACAACACTCTTGTGCTTTAAGCCGAACATTTTTAAAGACTGCTGAAGCGTGCTAGCGAATCCTGAACTCCAAGATCGAAGAATGATGTTCCACAGAAGATCGCAGGTTCGGTGACCTACAAGGAGCGAAAAATTTTCGCTAGCCCACGCTATCGATGGCCAGGATTGCCATACACTGCCAAAGTAAATTTTCGAGCAATAATAAAATACGTATACTTTTATGACCCAGAAGGGATCACCGAGCTTAGGAACACGAAGTACTGCAGTGTCAAGTCAGTACGTCTACCTCACCTGGATGTGACGACAACCATTCCTTGTGAAACATAAGACGGGTGGACGGTGGGATGTCGGTAGCGACGTCCTTATCTCACTACGAGTTGTAATGATGTGTGCGAAAGAGATGAGTAGCCGCCGATGAGTGTCAGGAACGCGGATCGCGCGTCTTATGTTAAGACCGCGCGAATGTTTCAAATGATGTATCTATGCAATGCCTACTAGTGAGTGGTCGTTTATTTCAAAGACGGTGATAGCAAAGTGACAAATAGTGATGGACAATAGTGGATGTCAACAACAGAATGATCCGCGTCATATTTTTCTACTAGTTAAAGTTTTCGCATTGTGATCGAATTGAACAATAACTTGAATGGATGTAAAAATTATTTATTAACTTTTATTTATTGTTTAAAGTCAATATAAGAAGCAAGTTTGTGTAGAATCGAGAAATGAAATGGAGCGGATGCCTTCGAGAGAGTGGCAGGAAGAGTGCGGCACGTTTTATATCAGTTAGCTTAGCGAAATGCGTCCATGTGTTGTTAATCATGTCTTATTATGTATACATATTAGAATATATTTACTGTACGATCTGGGTCAGTAAGCGCTGAAGCCAAGCTTGTCTACATCAACAGGAACCCCAGTCTATACGATAGTGAGTAACTCTGGTTCAATATACGATGTAAAAGATTCCCTCTTTGTGAAATATAGAATTAGGCTAAAGTGTACTTGTTATGTATAGATCTAACAGGAATAAAGTTTATTTTTTCTATATCTGTGATGTGTGCAGTTAGGTACCGTAGTTATGGAAACTCTGTACAAAGACCTCTTTAGGTGTTGTCAATTTCTAACAGTTGTGTATAATGTCAGTAATGGACATATTGGAATTAATTAGCTAATAAATAAATATGTGGCTTATATTTGTCGCGTAATGCAATATGTACTTTAACATCTTTTGTGATAAAAAGTGGGCATTGCACCCGGAGACCTGAAGTTTAGAGCAAATTGTAGAACACTTAGGTTATCGTGCTGTCCTGCTCAAACATTTCATTTACAGTACCGAGTGATGAAATAGTACTATTTGTTAGTTCATTTTCGTTGGTTCGTTGGCGTGCGACCAGCTCTTGTTGTTGCTGTGACCCTGGTAGCCTGGTCGCCTGGTATCGGAAGCAGGTCTCTTCGGGTTGCGCGGGCCTCGGGCCGTCCTCACTGTGTGCCTACTAACTGATGTAAGGGAGTTGTTATAGTAAATTGTCGAATCGCAAAGTGAACTTATAAGTCTGTTCTACTCAATGTTATGTACAAAATTCAAGCCTTTGTTACTACAGATAATGTCGACAGCTAGATACATTCGCGATCTTAATATTTATGGATCCATCAACAATGCTTTGGCTTTTTCATGGCAATGTTGAAATATGGATAATAGTAATCGCAATATTTAGTTTATTTATCCAGTTATTTGGTGAATTGACATAAGTTTTATTATTAAGACGTATTGAGATCGCGAATATGATACAATAATATTGTTACTGCAGTTTTAATGTTTACTTTTACATAATGGACAATAGAGTCGGAATATGGCGGTAGCTGGAACACGATTATCCTGTTGACCTGTGCCAACATTAGCTGTTATTGTTGGAAAGCTGTAGCTGCAGTTAATTTATTTATTGTCACTAGGACAGCATAATATGTTAAAAGATTGACGAGGGCGTAATTAGGGACAGAGTGTAATATTCTGCTTTGAGTCTGTTCAGAATTTAATTTGTAATTCATTTCTAATTTATGGATGCCTAGTGCCGTTATGTAGCATTCGTGTTTATCAAGCATTTAATTTTTCTCACCTTTTTTCTGTCTTTGTTACGACTACTACTTATTTACGCCCCTACTAAGCTAAATCGTAAATTATAAGAAACTGTTTTGTAAAATAGGTACATACATACATGTTATCACGAATCGAGCTTTAAATACCCAATTACTTATAGTGCAATATCATAATTTTGCTAATTGAGATATTATTGCATAAAATATTTTTAATTTTTTGACTGTACCTACATGTCGATCGTTCTAATACTAAACAAAAACTGGGCCAATTCTTTTAATATGTAGTTATAAAATTTTAAAGATCTTCCTTTGAACTAAAGTAACGGAAGTAACCTGTAAGGCTTACAAAAAATATTTCCTTTATTGATTAATACTTGAAATCCGTACGTATTTGTAATTCTACTTGCGGTGTCTTCTTCATGATAAGGATAAGAGTCGGCAGTAGATTTATAAATATTAATAAGTAAATATAATTATAACAGATAAAGGAGATTAAATATTCTAAAACATTTCGGAACTTGTTATGATTGGCTGTGATGTTTTTATCCTCAAACAAAGTACGTTTTGGACAGTTTCCGCTAGTCTTGACATAAATAATATAAAGATTATTCATACATTGTAGTTCTAAATCTTCTCGTGATTTGTTCTTTGTTCTATCTCGCGTATGCCTTTCAGAGCGCATCTATGTCGCTCAACTGTAAACCAGGGCCCGCTCCTATGTAGATTCTATTTTTAAAATATTAAAAAAAAACAGTATTTTTTTCTAATGCTTTTTGATATGCGAGAAGTTTTGTCACTTTGCCTAAGAATAGGTGAAATAAAAATGTATAAATAATATAAATAAAGAGAGAAAATTATTTTAATTGTAATAATATTGTGAAGCGATAATGCTCATGTAAATAATGAAGTAGTGTATAAAACTAATATGTTAGAAATACACAGGAAATTACATATAAAATGCTTTGTTTTATTGTTTCCTTCGTTTTACGATGTCTTAAACCCGAATCTGTCTGACTTTATAAAGTGGAGTTATTCGTAAAAGTGATAAAAAAGAATGCATTTACAGAACTTCGAAGTTAGTCTGCTTTAACGGCAGAATAATCTTGAACTCCTTAGGCCTGGACTCCGTTAAAGCGGAGACGAGCGGAGCGGAGAGGAGATGTTCAAAATTCAATGACAGGAGAGACAAGAGACGCTATGTAGATTTCAATCAATGTGATTGGTCGGTTTCCGCACGTCTCCTCTTCGCTCCGCTTTGGCGGAGTCCCGTCCTTATTACTTACTTACTTACCTACCATAGCAGCAGAAACTACTTAGTCATTGCAGTAATGTAGGATAGATACATAATTTTTAATAGTAAGGACTTTACTATTATAGGTAGAACTTTCATAGCAAGATGTAAAACATTATGACGGGGCTGACAGATAGGCACCCGCACACAATACGTACAGGACAACAAGTATCCGCATAAAGTAGTTATTAGTTTCGAAAAGCCAGCAGTTCAGGTTGAGAGGACATAACTATCTTTAACCGACTTCAAAAAGGAGGAGGTTCTCAATTCGTCGGAATCTTTATTTTTTATTTATGTTCCTCGACTCGAAGATGACTGGACCGATTTGGACTTTTTTTTGCGTTTTTTGTTTGAAAGTGTATAGTTCCCAGGTGGTCCCATGATCATCAAGTCAGGATCTGATGATGGGATCCTGGAGAAATAGAGAGAACTCTTCAAATTGTATAGGCACACTTGAAGCGATTTGGGTAGTTTTTAGAAGAGTACTTTTAAACATTCTAGTTTGTTTCACACGGTCACAGATCTAGACTAGGCTGCTACAGAGAAATTCCTGGAAGAAAATCCCATCAATGCTTTGCGCGACTCCGGAATAGAACTCAGGAGCTCAGGCTTAATGAGGTAGACTAATAAATGTTAAAAAAATAAAGTTTAATAGTAGGTATTTATGATATCTAAAGTAGAAGATTCTCGTCGGTAATACGGGACCCCTATTTCTTTTTAGAACTTCCACGAGTTGACTGTGTCTATAAATTACTCTATTTTATGGCAACATCATTAAGTAACAATTAAAAGTTACTTGACCCGCCTCTATTTAATGCCTGATTAAACCTGTATTTATAGTAATAGTCGGAAAAATACCTTTCGATATCTAGGTATGCAGGATTAACACTTCTATGTTGTCATCGGTTGTTGTCTTTGTATGGCAAAAAAAGCGCAGGGCAGGAAAATTATAATTATAATATTTTCATGCCTCGCGCAGGCATGCAAATTATACTACCGATTCGTTGCGGATGGCACGTCTCCCGTGCCATCATTCTTTTTTGCATGTGGCGTTAGGCACGGGAGCCGTGTCATCTAATCGTATGGCGTTAGGAACGGCAGCCGTGTCACGTTATTTTTGTTCAGCCCCACAGCTATAAGTTTGACCAATTGGACATCGCAACGAATCGGTTAAAAGATAACAGAATCATGTAAACTGATATGAAATCCATACTAATGTTATAAATGCAGAAGTATATCTGTCAGTTACCTTACGGATGTCTCCAACTTTGGCACCATGCGGGCGAAACCGCGGATACAAATAAAATAAACAGCAAAAAGTACACTAGATCACCTTACACACTAGGTACACCAAAATGAAGCCAGTTGATCACCCTCCCCAGCTCACCACTGATATTCGTTTGTTTGTTCCTCATTGTCCTTATGCGACTCCATCTTCCGCTCAACCCCTCATCACATTCGTTTCCTCATGTCCGCCCCCGCACTTCCACGAACACGTGAACACGAGGCGACCTCAACCAAAGAACATCGTCTTATGAATCAGCCGCCATATTAGGCATAACCAGTATAACTAATGTGTCTATTAAGACGACGTTTCCGCGGTCGGTTCCGATTTCTTGGCACCCTGTGGTTTTGGGGATACGTCATCTGTTTGTTTTGTTTACATTGTGCAAAATTGTTTAGGTAAATAAATAACTGGCGGCAAATATTCACGGCTGGATATGAAACTCTCAATTATTATCAAATGAAAATGTCACAACCACCACCCTTCTATCGCAGACCGCAGCTCGTAAAACAGCATGTACTTTTAACATGGTTAGGTTGGTATTTTCATTTCAGAGAGAAAGACGCTGCTGCCTGTAAAATCTCCTACTGACTCCTTTTTTGGGCTTGTGGTACTTAATCATTATGGATGTTCTAAATTCTAGAGCTACCGGAGGGGACTGACATCTGTCTGTAAAACCCGACTCTTGCTGACCAAAATCACGCAGTGATCGTCCAATTTCTACCTTCCTTGCAGGGTGAGTGCAAAATTGGATTCATCGGAGCCTCCTAAACTGTATGCTTGCTGCTGTCTAAGGAAACGTAAGAAACTTCTTGAAACGTGGAATAGTTGAAGCAAAAAGGACTAAGTATTTATTATCCTAGTTAATCGTCAGGTTTTAGCTAGGTACCTACTTTTTCCGCCACTTTTCCCCAAAAAATTGATTTATGCAGAAAGTCTGAAAACGACTTTTCACAAGAGGTATCGTATCACCGTGTCGTGTTGTGGAGGAAAATACTGGTATTTAGCTGCATCCTGGTTAGACCCGAACCCGACCTCAACATAGTTTGGAAAAGTCTAGGCAGATGATGATAAGAAGCTGAATTTGGAGAATCTGTATATCCAAAGCAATACTATGTCTCAATGGAACTTTACCGGTACTTTAGTGGTAAAGTACCTACTGTTGACACAAGCGGAAGTTCATCAAAAATAAAAGAACGCACAACTTCATCAAATGTTTATTTATGAAATCACAAAAAAAAAAACGATAATGCTAACAAGGAAAAACATATTACTTATGTCACACCCATGCAAGGCATTATTATTTTTAGATAAATATCTAAGAATTGTTTAACAATGATGATGCGACATGACTCAAGAGTCAAAATATCATGATAAGTTAACGATAATGTTTCCTGAATACATTATACGGTGGAGGTTGTACCTCAACGAGAAATCCTTCCGTTTACTCGCAGATAGTGAGGCCTTGTGTGTCAACGAACTGAGTTTGGGCATCATAATGTGACACATTTGCTAATGTGACGCAATTTGATCTCTCTCTAGGCCAAACCAAGAGTTATGTCAAGGCAGATGCTGTGTTTCTATCGGAATTATTCGTAATTGGCTGGATTCTGGTAAAGAAAAAGGCCGGCGTGGGAAACTGACTCATTAACTGGAGATGTTTAAAACTTTCCATGCGACCTTACTGGCTCTAGTCATGCTAACTTCGTTGTAGACAATCATCATAGCTGAATAAGCGTAAAAGGTGACTGGCTGAAGCTTTGACTTAAAGTCAAATGTGAAGAAAAAAACCCTCCGAAGAGTCATTTTTATCGTGAACGAAATAACATCAAAAAGGTAGAGGAGAGAGGTGTCTTCCGATCTAATATCTCCTTCCTTCTATCTAGCTTTCCCGTCAGGCCCTGAGAAGCAAGGTAACGTGAGTGTGTTCAAACTACGATAACGGTTTCAGCTCCTTGGAGGATCTTGGAGCGAAAACCAGCTTTACAGGGGTACAGGGGTACTCTTCTTCTTCTTCTACACAGACATCCATCGCAGCAAGTTTCTTACAGTACAAAAAAGACAGCTCTCTCGTGTTTTATTTGCTACCTTGGGAGATTGTGTGCCATCGGCATCTTATGCAGAGTAGGGCACATCTTGGAGCATCTCCACATGTGTTTAGAAAGACCATTACATACATAAATAAACTCACGCCTTTTCCCTTTGGGATAGGCAGAAACCGCAGAACGCCACCTGCTACGATCCTTACATACTCCTTTTGGTTCGTCCACATGAATACATCTGGTCATACACGCACGCTGGTTGCGAGTACTACGTACCTAAGGTTTCTGAAGAACCTCACTAATAAGGTGTAGTGTATGCTTTTTTAACGCATTTCTATAGCATTAATTTTACTTTCAAGCCCCGTTTGCCATACTCAACATTCACTTCCATACATAAGTGTAGGCATCAGCACACCACTGTGAGCCAGTCGAGCCTTTTTTGACATTGACTGATTGGCCGCTGATTTCCCGCATTTACCTACTCTCGTTTACACGTCTGCGTCAATCCTTCCATCATCTGCCTCGCCTTTTCCCAACCATGTTTTGGTCGGTGATACCCCTTGGTAAGACTGGTTGTCAGACTTTTGGGCCACTGACTAACTTGAGCCAGGACCAACGGCTTGACGTTAATATTTCCATCTCTTGTAAATAGACAAACTCATTCACTTGAGCCACACTCTATAATTTATTTTCACATAAAACACCGATGCATACTCTTTTTTTTCAAACACCATAACCTTCGTCTTGTTCACATTTACATTCATCACTTTTCTCTTGACTGCTTCATTCATTACAGTTACCATATTTTGCAACCGTTCCGCTGACGATACAAGAAGAACTTGATCATCTTCAAACCGGACCATTACGTACCTATAGTTTTAGTGTTAGCATACTTAAACAACAAACATTATTAAGTAAGCATTGTGTTCTGTTTCAGTAGAAACTGATTGAACATACCATTCAACCCCACCATAGTTGGAGGGTAAGTAATCATGAGAATTTCCAAAAATGCTTGTACCGTTGCTCGTGAAAATTTTGCTTATTCATAAAATATGCACATAAGAAAATGCATCAAAAAGGTCCGCTTTGTTTTCCTCGTCTTCAATGTTTCATACAGTTCTTTGTGTGAAACGGAAACGGATGTTTTAGATAAAAAATGCAAGCCGTGACAGAATTACTCTTTATGAGCATCAATAAAAGATAAAACAGGTTTTATAAATCTTTATTTAATTGACAGAAGTCGTAAAATCTGCCTTTTATAGAATAGACGAATTGCAACAATTAGTAACGGTTTCAAATATAAATTAATGTAAACATTATGAAATATTACAGGAAAACGTGAAAGATTACACAAAATTCATAACGAAAACATGCAAAATATAGGAAATGTAAATCAAAAAACATTCAAGGCTGTTCTTATCGATTAGTTTACATATTTTCGTTCGCATCCTTTATCAGGAAGTAAGGAGTAACGAACCTTGTCGACATTTTGTCCGTTTGTGTTTACCCTATGACAGGTCTTCGCGACACCTTTATAAAACCGCGCGCCACACCAATTTACTTCACATACCTATTGCTGTTTTCTGATCGCCTAGTCCTTTTCTTTAAAACAAATTTATATTTAAAAAATAAAAATAATTTAAAATTAGCTTGGAGCCAGAACAAAATAAACAAGATTATTATAGTTAAAATGAATTCTATAATTTATATATTTTTGGTAGTTTTAATTAGTAGAAATAATGCTTTGCCAGCAGGCGAGGGTTATTATAATTTAGTAGATTTTTTATATGACGACATTGAAGAGAACAGCATCGATGGGAGTCAGACCATAGACGTGTCGAGTTTGGGACCCGAAGCTTATGGACTACCGAAAAATGAGAGCGGTGAGTGATTGAAATTTATAATTCGGTGTTTGAAATTTAAAATAATTATATTTCGGGGACCTAACAATATTATTTTATACCCGAAGGCATTTCCATTGGCAAAAATGGACCTTCTTCCATACAAACCTCTCTTGCTGGGAGGGGATGAATTTTCCAAAGTTCTTCCATGGTGCTCACGTTCATTATAAAGAAACTTTAAGATACTTTAGTGCATCGTTTAGGCTGCGCTTTGTATGTTAGTTGCATACATGAATATAAAAGTTTTAATAAAATGTCCTACAACACATCTTTCGTAGGGACTGACGAATCTAACACCCGTATCTATAAACAAGTCAAAGTGTTTACTTGAATAAATGTCATTTTTTAAGATACAATTTTTATTATTTAGTTTAGTAATTGCTTGAAGTTAGAACTGTAAACAGTTAGAATTTTTAGTTTTGTTTTCTTCGACGGTTCTTACTTTGTTTAAATTCTTGTCTATTGCATAAAAAAAATGCACAAGTAATTACTTAAGCTCAAGTAATTACTTTAACTTGACTATAGAGTAAAAACCTGATAGAATTGACTTCAAAACGTTTCTAGTCCTGACTCCCTTAGCTCGGCATCAAATTGGTATAGCTTGCTACAATGTTTATTTATAAAAATAATTTATAATATTTTGAAACTTTTATTACTATTTTTGTATTAAGAAGTAGGTGTTTCCTTTTAATTTGTCAGAAACAAATATTTATAATATTGTGATATTTCTAGAAATACTTCTATATCTACCAAAGTACTAATATTATACAATGGTAAAGTTACTGAAACTAAAAAATTCAAAAACGTCTAGAAAATTTAAAATAAAACTTATAAGGTTTTGGTAATAGCTATAATGCGTAACAATTAAATTAAAGCTCGTGTATGTTACAAAATAAACATTATCTAATTTAAAAAGTAGGTAAGTAATTAAACTACAGTTTCCTTGATCGTCCATTTGCCTTTATATTTGTCATTTCATTACGGTTGTTATCGTGTGAGTAAAAATCGCGAAAACACTAACATTTAGTACTGACGTTCTGTCTGCTGGTATCTAAGTAGTCGCTTACTTGCCTCATACTTACTCAATTATTTTTGATTTCTTTGAAAACAAAATCACACTGTCGAAGCTTTAAAAGCTAAGAGTTAAAACTTTCTAGCTTTATGAGCATCTTAAAAACAGTGAATGGTAAATAATCGAACATTAAAATAAAAGTTTTATACCAATGTACGAATATTTTTCTACTACAGCCATGATCTTTTTCTTAACTTTTAGAATTGAATAAAAGAATAAGAAACAATGTTCTGTATAAATGGTCAAGCAATATAATTTTTATCACTTTGGATTCCGTTTTAAAGTTTTAGTTTCCCGGGCTACGGTGCCAAGCTATGTTACAAGCCACCACACTTACATCGCAAACTAAAAAAGAAAAGGAAAATAAGTACCAGGAAATTATGAATAATTAATACAATACATGCAGATCGACTCAGGTCGAGATGCATCGGCTGTCATGTTCACACGATAAACACGACAGCGGGCATGTCAACCTCATCCGATAATAAAGTAACGAAAACTTACCAGGCGCCAAGTTGACAGCCCACTTCCTCAACTTCATGATATCCTAATCGTGTTATGTGACACATTACAACGTTGCTCAACTTTTTCGATAACTTTTTATCTTCATTCATGCTTTTCCCGGTTCCGGTGTGAAAGGAAATTGACTGTGTGGCATCATCGGTGTTGGTTGGGTAATCAATTAACCGTACCTGTTAAGACATAGGAAAGAAACAAAACTTAGGTACCTGGTTCTATCGATAGTTTTATTTGGCTTTTTCTTCAATGGTTCGAATTTTTCTTCTCATATATATTGGGGAATAAAGCGGAAACTCCCAGATAGTAAAAAGAAAACGACTAGAAGAACCGCTTTGAGTAGAATTCGTGTTAACCTTTGTTCGGTCAGCTTTAATTAATCTGCTTCGTCTTTAGACACCCAGGATCCAAGGATTACGATAAGAAACGGTTTTAGTCAATTCACGACAACGATTTCAACGAATCGATCGTCATCGAAAATCGGAAATCGGATCGTTGTTTTCGAATCGTTATCGTTCAGTTTCAAATATGACGTAACAGTCAAATTCGTTGTGGAAACTTCTTTGAGTACAGATCACAGGATCAAGCATGAATGTTGCTCAATGATTACTGCAAGACTTGGTAATAAGTGCGTAACATTCACACAAATGACACCCATCTGAAACTAAAGAATGCTGCTGCTGGTCTTATTATTTTGTAATTTCCAGGCGATGCGTTGGCGAGTTGGTCGGAGTCTTCCCTCATGAACCCTGAGGAGGTAGGGGATTACGCAGAGGGAGACATACTCATGCCGCCGCAGCAGGGGAGAAACGGCGTCAGGGAAGAGGTCCTGCGCTGGCCACAGGGACACATACCCTATGTTATTGAAGGATATTTCAGTACGTATTATAGGAAAGCATACGAGTATAATTTTGTATGAATTTGTGTAGCATTGTGAGGAATACCTCGTTGGTGTAGTGGTTGAAAGTGTCACTGCTGAACATGAGGTCCTGGGTTCGATCCCCAGGTCGAGAAAAATATAATTGTTTTTTTTTCCCATCAGGAATTTCAGTATAGCATCCACGGAGTCTGGATTTGTGACCGGTTGATGGCAATAGGCTCGCCCCCTATTATGGGACTTAAATATAACTGGCGAAATGAGGGTGTACTAATGGGTATACATCTGCCTAACCCTTCGGGGATTACAGGCGTGTTGTTATGTTATGTTGGAAGAAACTTTTCTCACAATATTGTAGTAGGTACCTAATAAGCAATTTAGGATATTATGAATTTATGACCCATACTGAGACAACTATAACAACTTAATCTCTTTTATAAACTAACAACCTTCACATAATTTGCTAATTACTTATTTTTAACGGTCACCGCGTGTTCCAAGTTCCGCAGTTTTATGAGTAAAATTGCAAGTTTATGGATGAAAATCAACAGAACAAACCTTTTCGTTTTGTTCAAAACTCTTTCATTTCGTAAGATTTACAAACAAGCATAAATCAAGATTTGTATTAAGTAGAAATAAATACTACTTATGTTACTGAATAGCATGTATCTTTTCTCAGGCTCCGCGGAACGCGAAACTATAATGAAGGCGATAGCGGACTACCACAGACTGACGTGCTTGCGCTTCATCCCGTATAAAGGACAGAAGGATTACATCACCATCCAGAGCAAGAACACTGGCTGCTGGTCCAGCGTTGGCAGACTTGGTGAGCATTGGAACGGACGCTGAAATGGCATCACTTAATGAGCTGTTTATAAATCAATGATATACTGAAATACTTACCTAGTTCCATGTCTATGGACTATGGTCTCAAGCTTTGCTAAGTTGAAAGTAAATGATTTTGGAGGCAACTTCGCAGTTTGGACGCACATCTCACAGTAACTAATGCACCGTTTATTTGATTATGAAAGTTGACTTAGACAGAGTGACATTACATCAGTGACATTAAATTTTTTAACTTTTCAAAAATATATATGAGACTGACATAAGCTATCAAAAAGTAAATAGGCAATAGGCTCGCCCCCTATTACATAGGACTTAAAACTTAACTTGCGAAATGGGAGTGTACTATTAGGTACACCTCTGCCTAACTTGGGGCCTTACAGGTGTAATGTTGTTATCCTAACTTATGAATATATGAAGGTGGACGTCAAGAAGTAAACCTACAGACTCCCGGCTGCGTGTCCAAGAAAGGTACAGTCCTGCACGAGCTCCTCCATGCCGTCGGCTTCATGCACGAGCAGAGTCGCCCCGAGAGAGACGACTTTGTTTGGGTTCGCTATGGAAACATCAAAGCAGGTGACGTATCTAACAGTTCTTACTCATAGTCTGTAATCAATTATCAGGCTGATTTTAATCGAATGACGTGTTTTTGTGCGGTTATGAGATTGCCAAAAGCAGACGATCATTTTGATGATTAATCTTTTTCTAATTGGGGATTTTTTTGAACTGGTTGCTCATTCATGTGCATATAAATGACCAACCCTGTTAATTGCATTCCAGTGTCGAAAGTAGTCCTTCAGGGAGGGGGGTCCTTATTTATTGAGTATTAGGGGTTTTGAAGATCAGAGAGGCAATCACTGCAATCTCCAAGTAAAATACGAGTATTCAGCTGCATCCAGTCAGACTAGACTTGGCGGTCATTAAAACTTGCATAACTGGAGGTTCATTAACAGTGTGAGCTAAGCGCTGCGCTATAATTTAAATGACTTCTTCACCTTCTCAAACGTGTGCAGGTGCCGAGAGCAATTTCAGGAAGGCCAGCACTAAGGCGACGAACGACTTCAGCGTTCCCTACGACTACAACAGCGTCATGCACTACTCTGAGTACGCTTTCTCGAAGAATCAAGGGAAGACCGTTGAACCTAAGGTGCGTACTCTTAAAGTTACTATTGGCTTACAGCTACCAGCCCCACTCCAAAGGCTGTCTTCTCACTTCTCACTCCCCATGACTTCCAGCTCTATCGATCCAATATTCTGTACTGTCAAAGTAAATACTGTTAAACACAGTATACGTATTTATAGAATCGTCTATGTTTTTTTAGTAAGGCTGTTTGACATCAGACTTTAGAAGAACGTTTTGATTAAAAACACCAGTGGTTCCTTCCAGTAGATATTTCTTTTGGTAGATACAGGTTTTTACTGTACTTAATTATACTACAAGAAGATCCACATCTTTGTGTGGTTTGTATGAAAGTGTCAGTACCTAGCAGTGAAAGATTCAAGTCTATTATGATGATAATGATGAAAGAGCATTATCCAACACACCAATAGTTTAACTTCTTCACTTTACTTTCTTAGGTTGGAGGTGTGAAACTGGGACAGCGAGAAGGACTGAGTCGTGGTGACGTCAAGAAAGTCAACTCTATGTACAACTGCAAGAAAGAGTGAGTTGTTGCTTATGTTTAGTGCAGAACTTTATGCTCAGTGTAAACATTTGCCCCACAACGAAAGCTTACGAAAAAAATATATTACACTAGCTGTGCGCTGCGACCCTTCGTCCGCGTAAATTTTATTATAAAAATATGACTTGCCCTATTTGAATCGGATTTTGTTAACAATTTCAAGGGTTTATTTTTTTTTGCACGGAACACTAATCCTATTTCTAAAATAATTTAATAGCCTAAAAAGCTCCTTCTAACATCAGCTGTAAGCAAATGTCCCGACAAAATCGGTCCAGCCGTTTCGGAGATTAGCCGGAGCAGACAGACAGACAAAAAAATATATTTATTATAAGTACCGTATATACTTTCATTACCACTTTAATTTCATTTATTTGCAACAATTTTTAATTTTTTAACTGTAAGCCTGATGATCAATATCGTTTGGTGTAGCACCACTTATATAGGTACCCCATATTTTCTAGAGACCGGATTATTTTTTCCTGAGACTTCAAAACACGGTTTAATTTCACATGTGCATCTACTTATGTTGATACTCAGATCTTAATTTCCAGGGAGCCACAAACCGGCTGGTTGGGCGGAGTGTTCCAGAACCTCTTCGGCGCTAAGTCTCGTTAATTTAAGAGTTTGATTTCACTTGTCTGTATTTAAATCACAAAGATCTGATAGCTGTAAGTTTTCTAGTCTTTACGTTTGTTTGAAATAAAACGTAATATTATTTATTTTTGTCTTTTAATTGTGACCATTTTTTTTTGTTGGTAACCCTATGATATTACTCTGTAAATGTTATTTCTTATTTAGTCCATTTTACGCGGAACTGGTACACGTGGAACTTAAATGCATTTCTGCCTAAGCCTTTGGGTATTAAAGGCGTGACGTGATGTATGTTTTAAGGAAACATTTTATTTATTTCATAATACTTTGCAAATAATGAAACACAAAGCAACAACCTGTTTCTGCAATAAATAGTATTTATTCAAACTGAACTAATATCTACATTACCTATAAGAATGGTTAGAATATGTGTCAAAAATGCCAGTGGAGTACCAGGTCGCCATCAGTAATGAAGAGGTTTCAAATTCAACTTTTAGGACTTTTCATATCTCTGTATCTCCATCGACATCAGACATCTCAGGAACTGGTAAGATCTGTCGCAGCGGCAAGTTTCCTCTGAAAAACACGCATTTTTATTCATTTAAATGATAAAAATGAAACCCAGTCTGGCACATTTCACTTTGTATAGTTTATTTCATCACGACTGATCTCAAAACGGCCAAAGAATCAAAAATCAAAAGTCATTTATTCAAATTAGGGTTAGGAAAAATGCTGATTATCAAATCAGCATTTTTCGAACGTCGAGTTTATAAGAGACAGTCCCGCAAAACGCCCGCCCTTCGCCACTTCCTACTGTTTTAGCTGGGAAGAAGAAGTGGCGGAACAAACTCCCCAGCAACACATCTGTATGTTAGGTCGGAAGAACCAGATTCTATACAATAGCGTGTAAAATATATAAACAATGAATCAATTGCATTCAATAATTGTGAAATGTCCGCTAGCACACACCAATAATAAAATAAAACACTAACATATACAACATTAGTTTTAGTATATGCGAAACCAGAATAGAGTTTGTTCAAAATAAGTAACTGAATCGATTCCAATAATTTTTATATCATGTTATATTTTGTCCCAAAAATATTTTAAAAAAGGTTACGAGTTGGACACCGAGCGACACTTAGTACAAGCATAAATAAAGCCACCAGGCATGAAGGGCGTTTCCGCTTACACGTGCAATGTTGGGTTATACATATAGCAGTAACTTGAAGTCAACAATGATAAACTAGGACCATAGTGCACGAAACGAAAAGAAACTAAAATAAAAAACGAATTACTAATAACGGTAACAAAAACCTGGTCAACAAGACGACCAGTCACCATAAGCAGCACCATTTCACGAGCATAACGCAAAGACCAGCCATCACCCCCTTCGCCATATTTGAGGGATTTTGAATTTTTGAGATAACCCGACCCCCGACGCTACGCAAGCAATGACATCTAGGGAGCATGACAAACTTGCTGCCGGTTTAAGAGGCAAAAAAAAATTAAAATCAATAGTCGAGGTCGCTAGTTAACCACATAATAGTATATCGTGTGGACTGAGTTTGAATGGAGTATTGAAGAACTTTACACCCTTTTCTTTCTACCCTTATACTATGATCGAGAGCTACATGCTATAAATACTAGGATTTCATAAACTTACGTCGATCAGCAGCGCAAAGAGCAGTCATGTCTCCGATGTCATCCATAGGCTTTCCGTTTCGTTCTCCGGCAAATATGAACGCTGCCCGCGCTGGATTGAATTGCTGACCATCTTCCGATACTATGCCTACGTTTTCGAGCACACAGCGGATGAAACACTATAATAAAAATAATGATTAAGATTTGTGACAGGATACGATTACTGTTACTGTTAGCCTGCATCATCCCACTGTTGGCCAAAGGCCTCTCCCCATGACTTCCAGTTGTTTCGATCCAGGGCCAATGTGGACCACGGGTCGCTGGTCTTGTTTAGCTCGTCCCTTCTTCTTTTACGAGGTCTGCCGCGACGCCTTCTGGATGTGTCAGGGCTCCAGAAAGTGGTTAATTTGGCCCACAGCTCATTGGGCATGCGGCAGACGAAGTCAGTCCAGTCCCAGATTTTGGAATGTTTGTCAACGACCAAGTCTGGGATCCATAGGTCAAAATGGGAAGAATGCACATGTCCATGATTTTACGCTTTAGTGACAAAGGAAGGTTTCCCTTCATAAGCTCCTTCATGGACCAGTAGATCTTCCAGGCATTTTCGGTTCGTCGTGTGACTTCCTTATCTTGCCTGAACTGGCTCAAGTAGCTGTATTCATGGACATACTGCAATTCTTCGCCATTCACTCTGATCCTTTGCTTAGTGGTGTTTGACATCAGTTTGGTCTTCTACATGTTCATCGCCAGTCCAACCTCAAGGCTTGCATTACCTACTGAATTGGTTTTACTTTAGCTCTAGTTCTGCTACCGTGGAAGATAATACGACAATGTCAGGTTTGTTGAACCGCGGCCCACCGATTTCAATAACGCTTCTTTCCCAACTAGCCGTTAGCTTTTTGAAAAGTTCTTCAAGAGCGCTATTAAAAAGCTTAGGTGAAAGCGGGTCTCCTTGCTTTACACCTTTTTCTATGAAGAATGATTGTCCGGTTGTTTGTAACCTAATTGAAGCAGTGCTCTTTCGATACACGTTGCGGAGTAGAGTGGACATTAAAGTGTTAAAGGTAACGCGATGATCGTCACAAGATTTTTACGATATCTTGAAAAAAGCTAACCAAACCAAGCGTGGCGTGCCTGCCTACCGTCGTCGTCGAGAGTGTCACTGGAGCTACCGGGCACTTGGGGCCTATTTTTATTTGTATTTATCATGAGGAGTAAAATAGGCAATAATATGGCAATAACCACGCTTGTCTAATGCGGGTTGGTGGTGCACAGTAAGCCTTCTAGCTCGACCTCTGGTTGCCGCCGTTGATAATTGCAGATGCAATTATTCTTCCGCCGCCAACCAAACTGATAACCTGCACTGTTAATAGTTTTTGTGCTATCTGGACCGTTTAGAGCTACTGCTCAGATGCTCCAAATGCAGCGCCACAGTTTTATGCCATGTTGGGGGCGACAGGATACGATTCAATTGGAAAATAGAAAATTATTGTAGGTCCGGTCCAATATTTATTGAAAAAGAAGTTGACAATTCATAAATTAAGATAGCTAAGGATATAAAACGAAGAGAACAGCAACCCGTAAATTCTTATACCAACATTGCTTATTATTTCAATGGTCATTGTTTTAAGCTTCCACAGTTTATAACTAAATTTACACTGTCACTTACGGGATATCTTCCATGATTATTAATTATTGTGAGCTCCCGATATTTCAACGCTCTTTCAGCATCGAAGAAAATAAATTACAATACTTTGACGACATTAAAATTTAATGGCCGTTTTTACCAACACAAGCAACTAAATAAATACCTGTATATTGGATTATTTACTCGATGTTGAGCCGAACGTTGTAAATCGAACAGCGCGTTCTTTATCTAGACGCTCATTTAATTTTCATCTATTTTAAGTGAAAATGAGTTTATGTTCCACATTTTTTATTACGGATCTTAAAGGGAACTTAATGATTAATCAAGGGGTTCCATATTCGAATTTTATCACTTACCTTAGGCGTCCTATCAGTTTCATCTACAAAACTGCCGCTTTCATTCAGAGCTTGAATATAGGCTACAATGGAAATCATAAATTAGTATTGATAGCAATTCTTTCTTTTTTTCTTTTGTTAGTGCCTAACTTGATGTCAGAGTTTTTATGCCGCCCAAGGGCCTCTGACTTGGCTTTTACATGCCGTCGAGAAATATCTCTCAGGCATGCTGGTTTCCTCACGATGTTTTCCATCACCAAAGCAAGTGATATCCCATCTATTATGTGCGTATAGGTACAATACGCACATAATAGATAGCAATTAATTTTAATATTGTTAAAGCAGAAACTTTTAAAATGTATCTATCATCTAGATGAAAAACTACAGAGAATTTATAGGGTGGAAACTACATTAACCGATGCAGCTACACGAAAATGGTCTTAGGAGACTATCCATAGTTTTCGTGAAATTTTAATCGCCATTCACAGATTTAAAAAATGCACAGTTAGTAAAAAAAATGCCATCATACACATTTTTATTGATGCCAGTCGATCCTGTTTCTAATACTAATCAAAAATTTCTATGGGACCACCCCAGTAACAAAAAAGTCAGAAATTGTTTCTTAGGTCCTGCAATCATTTCCTACGAAATGAATGGGAAAAGTTTTTTTGCAATTTGTTCACTTTTTTAGTACTCTAACCTGGGTTGGTTAAGGTAGTTCCCCTTACTGCTCCGCTGAAAGTTGGCACAAGTCAATTTCATGGATATTTAAAGCATTTTTCTGTGTTTAATTTCAATTCAAAGTCCCCCTCCAAAAAAAACAACACAAACAAAGACAAAACAAAGTGGTATTTTGACAATAAAACGAAGATAAAAAGCAAAAGTGAAAGCTATACTTCTCTTCTATACAAATATTATAAAGAGGTAAAATTGGTTTGTAAGTTTGTACACAGGGTGGAAGGGAACCGACGCGAAAACGGAAACCACGTACTCAGTTCAATATTCTGGAAACTGATTGATTACCTATGAAAAACTCCTAGGTGGCCGGTTCAGAATGATATACTGAATATGTGGTTACCGTTTTCGCGTCGGTGTCCCTTCCACCCCGTATAGGCGGTATAATCTTCGGAACTACTGGTCCGACTCCGAAAATTCTTTCACTAACGGGAAGATTTAAAACGTTCCCGTGGGTTAATTTCCGTACATAACTTGAGCAAAGCCGCGAGTAAAAGCTAGTGTAGAATAAAGTAAGAGGCTAATGATGATTTAGTTAGGTCATACTTTGGAAATTACTACTCCTCTAACAAACGAAAAAACTTACACATTTCAATCCTGAAACTGTCATTGCAGACGTTCATGACAGCCATGACATCCACATCGATGCTATTGAGGCTGCTCTCCTGGTTAGCCGCCGTGGTCGTCGTTATGGCGTCCTTCGTCATTGCATCTTTCGTTGGTGTATTCGCCGACATTGTCAGCGCGAATGTGATCGCAGTCAGAACTACGGCTAGTAGTCGCTTCGTCATTTTGCCTGTGTCATGTAACTTCTGCTGATACTATTATGATATGGTCATTCGGTCACTTCGTTTTATATGTGGAGTGAGTAATTGATTGGTGCAGAGGTAGAGAACATTTTGATCCAAATTCAAGATTTTGATTTGGTATAAAAAGGTATACATAATTAGTTACCTACGTGATGTTTAAGTTTATGTAAAGGCTAGGCAGATGGTTTTCTTGAGTCTTTATGATATTTCATACACTCGTACGTTTCGTACTTTTTAAGTACTTTTTGTTTTGAATCTTCGATTTGAACATTTGAATTGACAGTAAAATGTAAATCTGTTCTAGAGATTATTCATGTTGGAGATGGAAATGGGCCCGTATTCTTCCTCGTGACTCCTGCTTTCCTAATGACACATTACATGCCAGGTTACCTCTTCATTTTGTTTCTTAAATGCTAAAGTTTTTATCTTCTTTAAAGTGCCCAGAAGGCTGGCAGCATTGCCACGTTGGATGGCATTGCTGATTCTTTGGCCAAAAAAAAATGCCAGCCCTCTGGTCACGTGAAGAGTCAACCAACCGCTTGGCAATATCCCGAAATAAAAGGTGGACACTCGAACCCCATGGCCCTAGCGTTTCAACCCCAAACGGCTCAAACACATTACATGGCATTATGGTCATACCATCTGGTCTCTTCCCATCGATAGGTGCCAAGCCATTGGGATGTGTTTACTTATGAAATTATGTTTTTTATACCATGAGGAGCTTGTGGCTAAATAATAACTGCCGCTCCGATCAATCTTCAGGTTAAGCCGCGTTTGCTTAGGTTGCTCTATGGATGGGTGACCACCCATTACATACCGAGTGTTCTCCGTGCCTCGGAAAGCACGTTAAGCCATTTATAGATCTTTGACTGTCGTTACAGGTAGTCAGTGCCGAAAGTCTTACCAAGGGGTATCGTATTACCCAGTACTAACTGGGTTGTGGAGGTCAGATAGGCTAGGGGATTTTGACAGGTAATCATTAACTTTACAAACATCGGTTTTACATATTTTATTTTTATTATTAGACTACTTTTTATAAACGTAGCGTGACTATTATATATCCATAATTATGCCATTTTTCCTGTACGTACCTATTTACCTTTTAAACTGTCATTCGTCTAGTGATCGCAAGCGCTACTGCTGATTATGAGATCTTGGGTTTCCTGTCCCCAGGTGGGGGGAGGGGGGGAATGATAAAACCTAAAGACATTTTTCATGCAGTTGAATCTCTCAATTTTTTTACCTAGAATAAATAAAATAAACGGACATAGTATACGTTGGCAAGAAGTCTGCTAGGCTTAAATGTCACGTCAGCCGCATGCGTGAGGACCGCTGGGCAGAAGTACCTACACGATGTTTGCCCGATCGACGGCGCCGCCAAGGCCGGCTCAGAAAGATTTGGCGAGGAGACGATCTGGACGCTTACCGTGAGAGCTGGTTCGGGAAAAAAGGATATGTGGGAGGCCTTTGCCCAGCAGTGGGACAATACAGGCTATTAAAAAAAAACAATCATTAAGTAACACAATTGGCCAGTTTTGGCAAGGTGGTATACAATTCAGCTTCTTTTTCATGTTTTTTCCATCGACATTTCTAGAACGGTTACGCGTCAATATAATCCGTATAATTTTCAGTAAACCACAGTAATCTAGAAGCGGCAATTGCCACAAATTGAGCGAGGTCACCCAGGTAACGTGCCATCAATATAATCGGAGCAATTTGTAATCATTGCCTTTAAAAACCTGTTTATTGAACGTGAGAACATGCATCCTGTATTTTTCATTTCAATTGTTCAGTTTAACATCCACGTTTTAGTTTTTAGTGTTTGCCTTTTGGTGGAAACTTACTTTTGACAGGCTGGGTCATGATATTGTTATTTGGGGAATTTAAAGCTACTGGCTCAGCGGTGCGGGCTAGCTCGTTGGGCAAGGTTCGGGCTGGAAAGTTCACGATGTATTTTTGTTTTTAAACAATGGAAGGAGAGCCTTTTAATCTAGCGTTATCCGATATCTTTATCTGTACCTGTACAAGGATAATTATTTTCTCTGGAAGCAAGTCGTATTCTTCATGGTCCATCTAAAAGTATCTTGTAATCATTTATTTTGATTGACTCTCTTTTTAGCATGGTTTAATTATAATCATTCCATATGTATGTAGTATGTCTTCTTCTGTAATTTTTATCCTTTAGGCGTTTTCTCAGTAGTCCATATCATCACACAGTAAATTCATGATTTCTGTGGTCTTCTCCTGCTCTTATTACTAATAGTACTGATAACTTTCAGCCATTACATCCTTTAATACTACTTTTCAGTCACCAGTGCCAGTTTACAACTACATACCTCTTAGCTTAGTTAATAAAGCGTTATTTTACTCAGTGATCTCTATACGAGTATCTCTGCTATTCGATGTCATCAATATATCAAGAGTGCATTTGAACGCAACGCACATAAACCATTCTGTATTCGTTCAGATTTACTAAAAGCTTCACGGAATCCACATTACGTGTTCCAGTTGCTACATTTCTGAATGCCAAGGTTCATAATAGTGATACCGGTGGTCTCGGTACGATTTGTCTTTTTGGCTCTGAAATATAGTCGAGTAAGCATTCAGAATCGGCGTTGAGGAATATCTAGATCCGATGAAATCTATGTCTCGGGTGACTCGGCTGCTTATTGCTGAGATTTGTAATATTTACAGCCATCATCATCATCATCGTGCCAGCCTCATCCAGGATCTTCCCGCGATGGCAACAATGCCGTCTGCCCCTTTTCAACATAAGTTATTTATTTGTCACATTGAATTTGGGGAATTTCGGAAATTGTCCTAAGGGTTCAAACAATCGAGACAAAAAGTAACCCATAGTTATTATAAACCAACTGTCTAAATAAAGACAATTTAGTATTTGATCCATCATTCTTCGTCGTTCATTTTTTTTTGGTTTGTTTTCAAAGTCAAAATTATTTATTTGCGTTAAATGTGGTACAAAAGATGGTAAATATAAGATGTAGTGCAGTGACACATTTCGCCATTTTTACCAATTTTTCATATTTGGTAACAAATAGTTCCTGTCCTTTCACGTTTCGCTGAAACCATCAATCCTTTACAAACTAATATTGTTCAAGAGAACACCATGGCGTCTCGTAACCCGAAAACAACAGTTGTTTATTTGGCAGGCTGCAACATACACGAGTCAAGTCAAGAACCACTAAATCTCCGACGTGTAAACAGTTTTAGCTGAACAAATAATGTAATATTAATTTATAGCACTAGTTCGAGTGATGTGTGATTTTACACGCTGTTATGAATGATGCCAATGCCCTTAGAATGTAAGAGGCTGACAGACCCTTTCGCCCTCCTCAGGACGAAGGGTAAGGAACGCACAGAACCAAGAATGGCAGAAGAAAGGGGACGCCTATACCCACCAATAATATACCCACCAATAATATGTGAATCCGAAAATGATGAGGACGAAGGAAGAGGATGAGCATTAGCAAAAACTAATTATATTTTGTTATATCACCTTCTGTCATTCTATCATGTGTTCAATTATTTCTTCTAGGACAAGATGCCCTTAGGGCTCAAAACACGATACGTCATGACGATTGCATAATATGGAATCGTGTTTTATTAAAAAAACTAATTGATGTTCATGTGAACATCAATTAGTTTTTTTAACTAATGTTTTTTAAACTAATGTTAGTTTTGTGATTTTTCGGGTGTCCGTCACAAAATAATCACGATTCATGTTTTTTGACGTACGTGATTTTTAAAAGACGATACGTGATTTAAGACGTGTCCATCATTTTTCACGTTTCGTGATGCGTTTGGACACGGGTATTTAAAAAACATTGCCACCGTCGACCTTACCCTTAGTACTACTTTGATCAATGGTTACCTACTAACTAAGTAAACGCTAGGAAAAACCATCAAATAATTTTAGAAGCTAAAAACAGCATTGTTTTATCACCTTTACTGTTAAGTAGTAAATCGCTTCCTGCTCAATATTAGCGAAAGAATAAATACATTATTCATCTCATCCATATTCGCTGTATTCTGCATTAAAAATGAACAACTACACACTTAAATCTGTTTAAGGAAACCAGAATTTGTGATGATTCCGAGAGCTATTTTTATTTACTCTAATTTTGGTCTGTTGTTTTTAAAAGTCACAGCATAAATAATATTAAATGAATTATGGATCTGTGTGTCGGAACAATATGTTAATTTTTATTTTAGATTTTTTTTTCGGCTTTTCATTTTTTTTTTTAAATTATATTCTGATCCATCGGCTTAGACAAGTGACATGAAAGGAAAAGATAAAAAAAAAATATCGGATTGAAAAACTAGACGAAATGCGCAACGTTATGAAAGCAATTCTCACTTCACTAGGCCCTTCGTAGCTGATGACATGGACACACTTCGTAGATGATGGTCAGATATACAGATGACCTGTTCCCATGTTTCGATAGGTAATTATGAGGATATTCATACATACGAGTATTCGTTGACTTGTTTGTCGCTAATTGAAAGTAATCGCCTCTTCACTGGATTTAAATTAAAAATGGGTCAGTAATGTATAAGCCTGCGACGGTGATTCAATATTTTAAAGCAACCAATTTCGCACGTACAGCTAATTAAGTAATTACGAGTTTTGCACCTTATCATCGGCTTTGAAACTGGGTTAACCCATAGTCTGCTACAGTCAAATGTTTGTTTAATTTTTCATTGATTTGTGACCAACACCGGCTCCTATAAATTGTGATCACAAACTGTTAGATTCCTCCAACTTAATGGTCCTTGCAAAGTTTACAAAGTCGACAAAATGGCTACATCCTGACGCCAACTGTGGGTGTCGTAAAAAGCTAAAACCGTTTGGTTGCTATTTACTTAGTAAAGTAGTTAGAATGTGAAAGTATTGTAGATATTTAGGTAGAGTTCGACTGAAGTGTTAAACATGTTAAAAAAAAACAAATTAAAAGCAATTGTTAAAATTTGAACGCCTTTTTACAGAATTACACATTCAGAAAAATCTGTATCATACATTTCCACCTTTGAGGTGCTTGTTTTGTAGGGAAAAGCTGTTCCTTACAAAAAATCAATACCTAAACGGTTAGTTTATAACCAACGATATTTATAACGAACGTCAAAATTCTACAACCTTGTGCATAATCTTTGTTAAAATATTATGTCACGATGGCATTTACACCTTACATGTATGCGCTCTAAGTATAATTTCTAGGTTAGTTTGTGGTATTTATCGATACCGACAGGTAAAGCAGGGCCGTTCTTCACTGGGCCTGTTGAATTTTTAAGCAGCCCTTTATCTTATCTTGACAAGTGACAACCTGTTCGGCTTTTCAGTTTTTGTGCAGTAATTCATATGAATGGGCCACAACTAGCCGTAGCGAAATAAATAATGGAGGGTAACGGATATCAAATAATATTTGTTTTGGTGCTGTTGAACTTTAATTTAATGGGAGTAGTAAGCGAAGTCGAGGGTAAGTTATAGAGTCTTTAATTTTTTCTTCTCGAGACTTTTATTTCTGTCGCAATTTTATTTTGTGGCTCAATGTAGAATACTGAAATTCAGCAGGTAGTTTACCCAGGCATAGGAAAAGGCAAGGCAGATAATCAATTTTAACAAGTGTGGTGGCAGGAAATGTTGGGAATACACGCAATTAATCTCTACAAGATTTAAAAATGTTTGTCTCCTTAATTAACAACACAATTTTCAGAATCAAACGAAGAAGCGCAGCCAAATTATGAATACATACAAATATTTAAAAGTATACCTGCTTTGTTTGAATACCTACTAGATGCATTAGAAGCAAGACCAGAAATATTGGAGAAGAATGATGTTACCGTGTTTAAGAGAGATATGGATATTGGAGAAACAGAGGAATGTGAAAATTCTGATAATGAAAAGAAGATAAACAAACGAGATGCTGATTGTGACACCACTAAATTACAAGATGAGCATGGTGACACAAACAACATTAACAAAAGAGACACAAATACCACAAGTACAACTAAAGACGTAACAGAAACAACTGTAGCCTATGAATATGGGAACAGCAACGTAGTCATGAAAGGTTTAGATGAAATAGAAGATAACAACGTAATTTTTAAAAGATTTGCTTATACTAATAATTTTAACAATTTTGCTGACAAGGAAGAAGTCAAAAGAGAGTTGCTAAACACAGAATACAGAAATAGGCGTAAGAAAAGAAGTGTGCTGTCTAAATTAGATGATGATATAGATGACTTGTATCGGACTTATGGAGAAATGTTCTTTGGATTTGAACATTTATTCGGTTTAGATCTAAAGCCTGAAGAAATTGAAGAACGCATACTAACTGCTGAGAAACTATTGGAAGAACACAATAATAAAAAGGAGAAAAAAAGGTAGGAAGTTTCATTGAACAAAGAATAATAATTTTTATTTGGTATCATTCATTAGTCATCTATTGCTGCTTTCCAATTAAAATAAAAGTGATAATTCTTCTTTTCATTTTAAATTAATTAATCTCAACTGTAAACCGTAGAACAGAAGAAGACGTGATGCGCCGACCCCAAATAAATTGGGATAAGGGCAGGAGAATGATGATGTTGATGTAAATTGTTCGGGTGTAAGGTTATACAATAAAACAATAGTTATTGAGCTAAGATTTGTAATGCAAACATGCTAGCTGTGATATTCTTAAAATTAAATCCTACAGCTGTACAATGACCACCAAGTATGTAGTAATGCTTCCGAGAATCTGTAAAAAAAGAACGTTTTCTTTATGAAAATTGTCGTGGCTAATGGCATGAACTAATCTAGAAAACTAACAAGCACGCAGTAGATTTTTCCAATGAATATTTGACAAGGCAGACCGATAAAGTTTAAAAAAGCTTATTAATAGTATTCTTATATTTTAGTATTCTTATATTAAACGAAAATTCGGACTTGGTTGCTTATATATGTATTGAATCGTAGCTATTACCGTTGTTATAAGTGTCCTATTCAGGGGGAACATCTTCAGCGGCTGGTAGGACACTTCATTCAGTATCAGATGCTGGTAAAACATCTGTAGCTCCAATAACAGCGCGCTGTCCTCTAAGGGCGTGTACCTCATCATTTGGCTGACCAAGTGACGTGTCAGCTCCATCTAGAAGTTCGTTATTGGGAAGACTATCATTGTGCAATTTAACATGGTTCAAAATAATCGTGCCGGCTGTTATTCGTAGATCATTGTCATTAGTCGAACTCGAAAGTCTGACAACAACCAGTCTTATGAAGAAGTAAGTATATCGTGATTCTCAATTAAAACGTTGTAGAGAGGTCAGATAGGTAGTCGCTTGTTGTAAAATACTGGTAGCTGCATATAGTTAGACTGCCAGCCGACTTCAACTTACTAAGGAAAAGACCAGACGATGATGAGTCTTAGAAATAGAGCTTATTTGGTTTTTAAATCATTGCTATTATATGAAATTAAGAACTTAGTAGTTTGACTAGTTCTCTATTCAAATTCTCACATCAGAAAATGGTCGTTCGTCTTCAAATAATGCTTACCTCATCATGTGTCCGATGACAGGGCTCAATGATTAGCAACAAATTCCCAAAATGTAACACAACCCAGTTTAACTGCAGAAGTGGGCTTGAACGATCAGACCTAGATTTGTTGACTGTAATAAGGCATAGAAATTAGAATACCTTAAAAGCAACAACTTATTGGCTTTTATGTTGACGGCATTATTAGTATTAATTTTTCACATTACATATCCCCGGACTTGGGCACAAACAGAACCGTATTTGTAACCCAAAGTACTAGCAGCTCATAAACTCAAAGAGGTAACACACTACGCATTCAACCTACATATATTAGTGATGACATGGTACGGTGTGATGACCAGGTGCAGAAGTAGGCACATTAGTAAAGCCACAAGGACAGTCCCGTGACTATCATTAACTTGGCGTAGCACATCGCATATAGAACAGTATAGCAAGGCCAGACGACGGACTGTGGTCGGGATCGACTTTTTTGTAGGTTTTGGTTGACCTGTAAAATATTTTAAAAGATTAGTTAGGCCTATTTGGCGCTCCTGACCAAACCATAATGAGTAGTGTCCAAAGTGCAAAAACATCTGCAGCTGTTGTGAGGGCCTTAAACGCCACTGACGCCGAGATCGGCGTCCGTAGCGCGTAGTCTCCTACTGCGCCCAATTCATTGAATATATACCTAATAATGGTTTTATCATCAATTCGAAAATAAAAAGTTGACTTATATACATATTATGAATATACATATTACTAGCGACTTACCCCTGCTTCACAGCGTCACGTATCGGGTTCAAAATCTATCCAATCTTTCAAGCTGAACCCAACAATACTTATACACAAATTTTCATTGAAATCGGTTGGGTGGTTTTAGAAATTAGCGTGTACGAACATAGTGACCCTTGATTTTTATACATATATTTAGATACTACAATGGAAGTACTCGTATCTGTTGAATGTAGGCCGAAGATCGATCAAAAGGAAATTATACTGCTCGCGTTTGACTCAGGTGAATTAACGATCGCAATTTGTTTTATTAGCAAACAGATATCGAGTTACTGCGAACAACTCCCTAGGGTTTCAAATTATAATGAGGAAAAAATATACAGAGTGGGAGGGACATCGACCCACAAACGACTACCACGTGTTCAGTAAATGGATCAACAGATTAAAAAAAAATTACCAATGAAACATTTCTCAGTGACCTCTTCAGCAGATGTACTGAATACATGGCAAACGTTTGTGCGTTGATGCCTTCCATCCTGTATGTTGGGCCCTACTCGCATGTTCTTTAATGTAATCAAATAGCCACCATACCTCTATACAGGGACATGGTATCAACTATGCTGTTGATAGATTTGTTGGAGACATTAGTGTACATGTCTACTCGGCACTCCCTGTCTATCTTTGAACGTTTGGTTTCAGGAGCTGCAAAAAACAGTTTAAAATTACAAAATAGATTACAAAAAATATAACTCCTAATTAATTGTTGCGTCTTTGCATGAGAACTGGCATTCACTTGGAAGTTGGAAAAGAATTTGATGTTTAAGAAGTAAGTATATGGTCAGGATCGTCAATATTCTCCTCCCCTTTTCCCAACTTATTCGGGGTCGGCGCAGTATGTCTTCTTCTTCAATTCTTCTCTATTAGTCACCATTTAATGAGACATACCATTTAATTTCTTCCAACAGCAAACCTTTTTGCCAGCAAAGATTGACGTAGTGATGGTATTCCTCTGGAAGAACTATGGGCCTAAAATGATCGCTTTAGCAGTGCCATAATATGAATCACGTTAAATTCTTAAAATGGTCACAGACGCAGTGAATATTATAAATTATGTTATTAATTTAAGATTTATTTATTAATAATATTATAAATTGTCACTCAGTGACCATTTTACGAATTGTAACTTTTCCTCGTCTAATTAAAAAAACTATCAAACTTACACGTATTTAGTATCTCCTGGAGGATGTCCCTCAAACAGTTGTTCAATGTTTGTAAAGAGGTGAGCACAGAAGTCGCAGTCTCGAAGAAAGTCAGGAGGATAACTTGCTGCACCGCGGATGATATGTTGTAGAATATATACATGCAAGACGTCACCACTGAAAGAGGGTGGTGGTGATCAGATTCAGGGCTAAAAACCTTTTGAATGAGGTGCTTGAAAAGACCCAAGGTTTAGCGAAATAGACGGCAATACAGAAGAGGCTTAAAGCCTAGTCAAAACCACACTCTGTCATCGATACCGATGATGAAAAAGTAAAAAATGTACTAGGTTCACATAATTAAGCTATCGAAACACATAAGATATTCAATTCGTGAACAGTCGTTGTAGAAACACGAAATGCTTTGAAAGCGATTGCAACTTGTATGACAGACCTCTTCATTTAAGATTTGTTGAATACTGCACGATTTGCATTTGATTTGTCTAGGGTTAACATACGTCCGGAATTTTCCAGATAAGTCCGGAATTTTAGCTCAGTGTCCGGAATGGCGGGGGAATTCTAAAGCTTGCGGTATTTCAACATAGGGGAAAAACAAATAGTTCATACTAAAATAAAGTATTTTTTAAAAACACTCAAACTAATTCATTCAGTAAAATTGAATTTCCTCTGGAAAAATAAGTAATAAATCTGGGAACCCTAAATTTGACCTGATTTTAAAGACAAGGTTAAATCGATCTGTTAGGTTACCATGATTTAATCTTACGGGGTCCATTAGGACCGATGCCTGCCAGGGTTGCGGATTTGCTCGAAAGAGTTACCGTGGCCCTTGGCACCTTGGCACAGGCAACTGAAGGAACACGGGTGGGTTTTAGTCAGTAAGAGTCTGACACGCCCTCCCGCTCCACCCAGAGCGGGAGAGGTCATTTGGTGTTTTATCAACCCCAAAAAAAAACACTACTATGATTTGTTAGTGCAGGAATGTTTTAGGAGTATTCCGAGCTAGACAACTGTCTAGCGCCATCTCTTACCCACTCTCGGAATGGTACTTAAACATTCCTGCACGGTAACAGATCACGGTAACCCCCAGCTGTATTATGAGTTCTTATTAATACATACCTTTTCCATGATATTTCACGACTTGGTATATGAAGATACCGAAATCTAGCAGTATAGTGGAGCATGTAAATATCATTGAGCTTACAACTATCAGCATTCTTCTGCCCTCATTTGATGGTTCGTCGCGGTACAGACTCAATCTTAAGTTAATCTGAAAAGAACAACAATAGAACAGTGGTCTTGTCTTTCCATTTATATTACACAACATAACATAATATCACAGCTATAATTCCCGAAGGCAGAGTAAGTAAGTGTATCTACAGTACCTATATCCGCAGTACGCCGGTTATATTTAAGCCCCATATACTCGTAAATATTGTTTGAAATGTTATTATCAATCTAATACATATTAGTCCAGTGGCAAGTTGTCAAAATTGTGACTTACGCGAGACGCGTGTAAACTTTTTCCGAATACATCGAATGGCGCGCTTCCACGAGAACCGATAAAATTATCCACATCCAGTGCACATTTGTGGTAGTGGGCTACGTTCATGCAGACATGCATTATTTTACCACGAAAACTGGTAAACAAGAAAAAATTAGGGCAACAGATTTGTTAGCCAGCAACTTAATCAGACGTTTAAAACTGACAAAAACCGAAGTCAGTTAGGAAAATAGCTTATTCGAGCTATAGTAGATAAAGAGTGCCCACCAACCTCCTGCAGCTTCAGCAAATAGACCGTCAGCCACTTCATCCGCGTCAGCCCCGTAAAGGCTGCGGTACAGACCACCAGCCCTACGGTTCCCACGTCTGCGACCCACACGATGCGAGTCGAGTTGGTGCGGGTCCGGTACGACCGCTCAGGCTCTATCAGTATGTCTAGAGCTATGGTTAGTGTTGAACAGAACCCTGGGGAAGATTATAATTGTCATATCATCATCATCACCATTTTAGCCACAAGTCGTGAACTGCTAGACGTAGGTCTTTTCCAAGTGACGCCACAACACCAAGATTTTCGCTTTCCGCATTTAAAGTCTGTTCTAACCAGCTTTGGTCCATCTAGTTAAGGGGTGCCGTGTGTTTACTTGGCAAAAGGCAGCAGGAACAGACTAGATGTGGACGATGGAGAACCAAGTAATGCGGCGCCACTTGAAACAAGCCTTTGTCCAGTATTGGTCTGATTTGATGAGCCTGTGGAGAATTTAGCACAATACTTGATCAACGACGGGATGGTGTTACACATTTTTGACCTCTCAAGCATAACATAACATTATGCCTGAAATCCCCCAGGGTTTAGGCAGACGTGTACTTCATCAGAACACCCCCATTTCTCTTGTCATGTTTTGAGTGCCATGTAGTAGGGGGCGAGTTCATTTCTATCAACCAGGCATAAATTTAGACTCCGTGGCTGCTACTAAGAAATTCTTGATGGTAAGACCCAATAACACTTCGCCCGACCTGAAAATCAAATCCAGGGCCTCATGCTCAGCAGTCGCGCTTGGCCACTAGACCTCAAAAACTTACACAGAATAAAGGAAAGTGTCTTCCCGTAGAAGTTAGCGGCCTTTGACACGCGGACGCACCAGCCCGCGTGCGTGCGCTTGAAGCTGAGAGGGGCCACCCCGGCGATCTGTGACATCCGCAGCATCACGCACAGTGAGCCTGTCACCACGCACTCCGTCTGCGGGGGCGGCGAGTGCATCTTGTGAAGGATCCTAGGAAAAAAAGGGCTTTATCTGGTATTGTGAAAAAGAAAACTGAAAAGAAGGAGGCATCTTTTTCACAATGTCAAGCCAAAACTAGAAAATAGTAAACACAAGTTTCACACTCCTCTGATGCTCCGCGTGTTTAAGTACTACTTGTTCCAAGCCAGTTCGTTGAAACACGTTTAATGCTCGTCAGTATTTCTCATTGTACTCTCGGCTTTATTACGACCTCGCCCTTGGCTCCGGGTGCAATCTCTCTCAAGTGTAATGAGAAACTTGCATTAAAATGTACCCTTATTAAAAGTCCCAAACCAATTACTGATCTGCTTATTTTAATCTACACTTTGTGGAATGTCTTCTCTTTTTTTTTTTGAAGATTTACTTACCAAAGTCTAATTTCTGGACAAGTCTGTGTAGTCTTACTTCTAAAGTTGAAGTAAATTTTACATACCGTTGTAGGTGCTGTCTTAAAAACAATCAGTAAAATATTTGGAGACACATGAAAAATGAATTAAAACTAATCTTAAGTTTAATCAGCGTCAAAACAATTGGTCTTTACCAAACATTACGGATCCTAAAATTATGGATAAGAAATCAGAAATTATATGTGTAACATTGACATAAGGATAAGCTCTAAGCACTGCATGGATATCTAAAACTTCTTGATAAAAAAACTCATAATTGTTAGAAAACTCTGTCAAAATGGGAGAAGTAAAAATTAATACCTAGATGATGATGTTTTTCATTGTGGATACGGTACTGAACCCGGTATCCCTAAGATCTATAAACTGTAAATAGCGCTTACTTAACTATGTCTTATTCCTATCTGTGTCGGATAAATTATAAAAATACATATGCAAGATAGAGGTCCAAGTTAAGCCGCCTGCTAAGTAACGTAAAGATTCCACCAGCACCAGTGTTTTTCGACTATCCATGTAAAGTTGTTCCAAGTAGCAAAAGAATATTAATGTTATTCTTTGTTAAACATAGTGTCAGTTTAAGTATTTTTTTCATTCTGTTATTTCTCGTAACACTTTTGTTCTTGTAAATAACAAATGTTACTATCTAAAATTTGATCTATGAACTGGGAGTGACATAATTTTAAGGTTTTTTTTTCACACAGGTGGGCGGTGTCCCAGCTTTGGGGACGTCACAGGCTGATTAAGATGTAAGTTTTCTAAAGGGTCTCATATTCAGAAGTAAATTTTTACAAGATAGCTAATGCCAAAAGATCCATCAAGACAAATAAATTGGAATTTAGGAAAGCGTACCATCTTACCTAAAATCAACATAACACTCATAACTTGTTCAGCTAATTACACACCGTTCGTTAATCTAAGCCAATATTTGACTAACACGGAAATGAGAGTGATTGCATTCAGCTAATGTTCCTTGGTATTTGAGGAGGGGCTTATAACCTGCAGGTAGATGGAAATATTCTGTGGATGACATAACAGCAGGCCTGTTTCACTCACAGAGTTAGGCAGAAGTGACCTTATGGAACAACACCCAATCATCCATATTTCAACAGTTATGTAATTTGTTTTGGGCGAAGTCGGGTATATCTAGATTACGAGGTGCTTTGTGAGACATCTGATGAAAAAACCCAATAACACTTAACCCAAATTGGACCCAGGACCACATGCTCAGCAGTAGAGCTTACGGCCACCATACCAACGAGGCAGTGGGATTTATACAAGGTGTAGTTTTGCAACCTCGTGAAAATTCAGGAGGTTGTCATAGAAGACGTAAATAATCAATATAAATTAAGGTACCTGGTCAATAATAATAAACGCTGCTTTTTTTAGTTGTTTTAATTTGACACTATTTCAGAATGAAGCCCTTTTCAAAAGAGAATCACCCGTTTATCAAATAAACGTCTGCGTTTGTTTGTGTGTGTGTTTAATACAGGTGGTGTACACTTATCGATTTCCGATATTAAGAAAAAAAAAAATAAAAATTACCTACCCATTTTATTATTGATTCGGGTCGAGAATCATTATCATAGTAACCTCCTTGAATCTGACGAGGATGCAAAGCAACACCTTGTATACAAACCCTAGATAAAATGAAATTTATTTTCCCGAGAAACTTTTACGAAAGAAAATCCCTTATTGCTTTCACAAATCCACCGCTTTCACAACTGAGAAAAACATTACATAATAAATTGAAATTGTTTTATTTTAAAATATCTTTGCATTCGTTTTCTTCCACATATGTATTTAACTTCACTTCATACTTTTTTAAATATTGTTTTCAAAATCGTTGTAAAAATGTTGATATAAAAAAAGTAATCTTAAGGAAGAATTAAAAAAAAAACTAGGCTAAGTCTAGAATCGTGACATTTTCACAAGTATTCTGTTTAAAGGAAGGATTTTTTAGTTGCACTTAATTTCGTCATTATTGTCAATGGGAAATTCCACCAAGTAGACAGTTTGTAATAACTATTACTACGAGTAGTATAAAACGTAAATTGATACAAATTAAACTACACTAATGTTTGTTTGGTTTATTTCCAAATCCCGACCACCACATACACAGATATAAAATATTAAAATAAAAATAAATAAAATAAAAATCATAATTCAGTTTATTACTGTTTCCCACTTTACTATTCTTCATCCTAAGCTCGGTAACTTCATAGGTCTCATCACTGCTTGAAATGTACCCATAAACATCTGAGTCTCACCATCACCTGTTGGTA
Organism: Standfussiana lucernea; assembly: GCA_964057025.1. Lineage (NCBI taxonomy): Eukaryota > Metazoa > Arthropoda > Insecta > Lepidoptera > Noctuidae > Standfussiana > Standfussiana lucernea. Next base: position 12,486,018 of record OZ059805.1, read on the forward strand.
TAGGCAGAGGATTCTCACCTTCAGCCTGTCTTTTTGCCTTCCCGGATTTGTACTCCGAATCCGAATTATTATCCAGTTCTATAGAATTATTATTACCGTAATTTAGAAGGTTTTCTTCGCTTAATATGATTGAAGAATACTCGTTTGGTTCGCTTTTGTTTAAAGCTTTGGTGCCAGCAGAATTCTCTTCATCTCCTTCTTCTTCCTCTATTTCACTTTTTAATTCATGCTCTGTCGGTTTATCAGCTTCGTCTGGTGACCTCTTTGTCAAATATTTTGATAGTTCAATGTCATTTGGACTGACTGGAATATCTTTAGTTGTATGACTGCCTGGTACATCATGTTCGGATTTCACTCCGTCTTGAACCTTTTTATCATTTACCTTACTTTGTAAATCGTTTCTAGTTGTTGTTGCATATTGGAGAGGAGATAATTTTTTGACAATATTATAATTCATCAATTTCGTATAAGATTTCTTTTCATCTTGTATCCGATACATAGTATTTTCACGTTCCCAATTTAGAATAAGTTTTAGATTGTCAGTTGTCACAATTAGATTTTGAATCAAAATATCTTTAAAAACTTCATATTCCTTTGTTTGTCGCTGATTTATCGTTAAAACTTTCAACGGAAAACATTCTACTTTAAAAAATGTTAAGGCAAGAAGGACTAAAAGTTCTACACCCATATTTCCTTCGATGTTCTAACAACGAATAGTTTGTGTTAAGGATGTACGGATCATTAATATTTATCAGCTATGGTAAGGATCTAAAACTAGTTGTAGTTTATTCAGGACGATAGTGTTTAACGGTGTAACTTGCCAATAACCGACTTGCATAATCATAGAAATGTCGATAGTGGAACTATAGTGTGTGTAAACAGAAATATCTATTGAAGTGCAGTTTGACGTGGATTCGATTCCCTTCCATTAATTTGTCTTTTACAAAGCACATAGGGATATCAAAAGCAGTGTTTTGTGCCCGCCTGAACGTTTTAAACTTATAAATAAAACATAAGTCTCCGAGAAATTGTGAATCGTGAAAGTAAATATATGTTTTATTTTTATTTATTATAGGGATAACAAACAGCTACAACATACAAATAACTTAAAATTATCGGACTACATTATCCACAGATTAACAATGTAAATTAATAAACATAAGGTGCCACGAGGCGAACAATAACAAATTTAGTTCTAATAGACCTTTAAAATAAATTCACGTAATTAGATACAATTATTTGAAGGTAAAAAAAATAAAGAATAAAATATATATTATTAGTTACAATTGAAATACAATTCAACCACAAATCAACTCTATCACAAATTATTATTACGAGTCTAATAGGTACAATTTCAACAAAATATGTTGGAATTATTGCTAGATATACTATCCCATCTGCAATCAAACAGTTCAAACATGGTGTTAAACTCTACTAACGTTTCGTGACCGATACATAGTTGAGATGTAATGGATGTGAACTATCACTGCCTCGTTGGCCGAGTGGTCGCAAGCGCAACTGCTGAGCATCAGGCCCTGAGTTCTAATCCCGGGTCGGGCAAAGTGTTATTGGGTTTTTCCATCAGGAATACCTCAGTAACAGCCGCGAAGTCTGGATATGTGCACGGTTGATGGCAAAAGACTGATAGTGATTACAGGCATGATGATAAGTTATATTGTAGTGTAGGTAACATGACATACTTTCTCCTAGTGAGTGAAACGATCTACATCAATCCTGAACATTTGTTACCACTACCTACCTCAGTCACTTTTACCAAGTGTTCAGTACAAGATTGATTGTCGTCCGGCGGCAAAATGGGTAGACGATATAGTTGCCATCGGGGGAAAAACCTGGATGCGGCTCGCACCGTGGAGATTGGCACAAGAAAAGAGAGGCCTATATCCAGCACTTGGTGAATTCAGGCAAGCAGGGTTAAGATGATGATGCTACATCTTACCGGTTACTGCACTTTTGGAAACGGTCAGCTATTTTTTTCAATAAACAATGAAAAATTTAAATGTTGGCGGTCTACAATCATGTACTCCTAGTGCCTTGATGTCTCTTACGCTGAAAACTGACCCCAATATATTACACAGAGTGATCACTATACCTATTGTTCTGACCTTTATAGTCCGATAGAAGGCAAGGACTTCAAACCGGCTGTCTGTGTTTTCATTTGAATAACGAATATCGTTACGGACAGTCTTCATGTTGACAAATAATGTCTAGCCTTGAGCTATTGGTTTTGTCTAGTGAGTTACATGCTGAGGAAATTGGCAGCCGAAGCAAGTAAAATACGCATACAATTGTAGATAGTAACGAAATTTTCGGGCTTAGCCAAACTGAGTTCTATTAAAATTAACGAAGACGCAAAATTAAAAAAAAAAAGATTGACATAAGCTGCTAAAAACCTTATGCTGATCCTGATTAAAATCGGTAGAGATACGCAAAGACCAGGAACACATATTGCAATGGTGCTACTAGAATGTAATTAGTTTACACTGCGCGATACTGATTTACAATCTCTTCTGCTTAGGAATGTAGGTACCCAGGACACCTCGACCGGCAGCCGCATTTTCAACCACCATGCTGGTACATGACTACATGGGTATAAGCTGCGTGGCTTAAGCGCTAAACTCACAAAGTGGCATCATAAATCCATGATCCCTCACCCTACGAACTTCTAATTTAATCATTAATTAGCACGACTTGGAACTGTTGAGTAAAAAAAGCCCTAAGGAGAAACAAAAATAATATTTTACCTTTCTGTCGCAGACAAGTTGTTAAAAACAAAATAAGTCAAATATTAGAATATATAGATTGATTTGTCTGACGATGGTTTTGATGGACATCTTAAATATCACTGGTGGTTGGATTTTCAACTGAGTTTATTTTAGGCCGTTCATACGGCATCGGCCCAAATGTATGTATCTACTTGAGATACATGCGATATCATACTATTCAGCCTACCGCGTACTTGCAAAACATAACGAAAAAGCTATCTCTAAATTAAGCAACAAGCATAACTAATAACAAACTACTAAGAAAACAATAATAACTAATAATTCCATAAAGTAAGCGGCACGTGTTAAAACTGTACAAGGTGGAAGGGGCAGCGACGCTAAGCTGGTCACCACGTATCCAATACATCATTTTGAACCCCCAAACGTCTTCTCAATCTTGCGTCGGTTATTAAAAAAAAACAGCTGTGTCCTACAAAACTGCAATAGCTAATAAATAAATAAACGTCAAAATGTACTGAACAGCTGTTTTTTTTTTAATAACCGACGAAAAATTTCTTACTCTAACTCGTTTCGCGGCAATTCTCATCAAGCTGCTGCCAACGAACCTGCGAAGATCATCCCATCTAGCCTGAGGGCGGTTTGCGGTCTCCACTAAAGAACACGTGTCCAAACCCAACGGTTATCTTTCATCGGTCAGTCATTGCACCTTTAGCTTAGTTTGTCTGAGAGCCGACAACTTTGGTTTTCTGTCGGATGACCTTGTTCCGAATTCGACCCCTCAGAGAGAGTCTTCTAGCGTAGCCCGTTCCATAGCTCGCTGAGCGACCTTGAACTTAGTTACCACGGATTAGCCGCGTAAGTCAAAACAGGCGGGACGCACTGATTGAAGACCATTACTTCAGTCTAAGCTCTCTCACTAGGCTCTGTGGTAAAACGCGACGAGGGTACTCGACGAAGCTTTCCAAACGCTGCGCATCTCTGATGAAATTCAACTTGTAATATGTGATACTAAATAAAGCTTTCGAAGAAACTTTTTTTTTATATTATAAAAAGACAGAGTTAGGTATACTTACATTGCAGTTTTCCCATAGCGATTACGAAACCAACGTAAACATCTACAGCAATGTATAGACTTTTCGAAGAAATCACACTGTAACCCCACCGAACGGGCTGGCTGCTCTCAAGCTATGATTCGGTTTAGTCCTCGCCCCGCCCGCCCAACATCTTCACGCGTTTCTGGGACCCTAGTACTTTGCTTACGATATTTTACACGGTTTTTACAAGTTTACACAGTTTTGCTAAAATATGGTGTTGTTAAATCACGTTGTAAATGGGTGAAAAAGTTCATTGAACTCTGTGGTTTGTCATCGATGGGTACGTAATATCTTTATTTAATTAAAAAAAAAACTTGAAAAAATATATAAAACTTTGATGTAACCATTATTTGGAACTATCTGTTATTATATTCGTTATTTTTAAATAACGTACATAATAACAGATAGTTCCTAATAAAAAAAGGTCAGTTAAAGTTAAAACTTTAACCTTTTACCAAATATTAAATCGGTTTTGTGAGTTTACCACAAACTTAACGATACGTTTTAGCAAAAGCTTTTATTTCGTATTCACATAGACATAGAATCGTGAAGACTGACACGATGTTTATGTTTTCAAACGTCGAATACAGTGCACCTAATGGATATTAAATGCTTTTCTGATACTAACACTGATAATTTTAAATGCCAATATTCGATTACATTTCGTGTAGTTTACATTTAATAGTTCTTTGATCTATGACTTGTTTACATCTTTTTTGTTAAACCGCGCCATTTGACTTTACAATGCTATGCAAAGCAAATAATTATGAGAAAAACCCAAACAGTGTATTGTCTATTTTCACTGTGAAATGGAAAAAACAAACTCAAGCACCTTTTACAAACGTTTTCATTGAGTAAGTATTGTATTATTTTAATCACTCAAGGGTTCTTTTTTCAATATTTCTTGGGTCCCATAGTGAGAGTTACATACCCCAGTATCTATAAACAAGTCAAAGTGTTTACTTGAGTAAATGTAATTTTTTAAGATACGATTTTTATTATGTAGTTTAGTAATTGTTTGAAGTTAGAACTGTAAAAAGTTAGAATTCTTAGCTTTGCTTTCTGTGACGGTTCTTACTTCTTTTAAATTCTTGTTTATTGCATAAAGAATTTTGCACAAGTAATTGCTTAAGCTAAAGTATTTACTTTAACTTGATTATAGATACGGGTGTACGGTGTGTAGGTGTGTTAGATTTAGGAATAATTATACCCGATTTATTTTTAATTATTGAATATCTCAAAGATTGAAATGCTTGGCCCAATGCTGGTCCTGCTGAACAACCATGGGGGCAAACTTATTGATTACCATGGGAAGTTATTGTGGAAGCTGCAGAAGATTGTAAACATATAGTTGCATTGTGTAGATTCAATCTCTTAGTATTATATAATTGCATAGCACATGTGTGAGTACTATGTACGATAAAGCTACCATTTACATCTTTTATTGACTCGCATTTTCTCTGGTGGCTGAGAGACTGTTATGCTCACTAATATGTCTCGCTGATGGTGGCGCGTGTGTCGGGTCGTTTAGTTCCCTTCAAAATGGTTGAGTTGAATGATGGCTGATCCATGCATCATGTTCCTGAACGGGCGCTGTCAGTAGGGACTGGTCATCTCGCAGCTGTTATGGATTATTGTATTGTTGATTGTATCTTTTTACTCAGGACGCTCTTACTCGCACGTCTTTCTGTAGAAAGAATGATGTATCATTCTCACATATATGTATAATCTCGACATGAATGATGTAACCAAGATTTTGTAACAACATATTGATTTAAAGGAGTGTCCATGGAGTTTCATGCCCATTCTTCTCCATAGGATCTACGCTTTCGAATGGGCAACTACAGTTCTTTCACAAGTTATTATGCCCTGTGACTGGGACTGAAGCTTAGTTTTTTTTTTTGTGTTTTGACATTCAAAAGTGCCTGTAATGGTCTAATTGAAATAAATGCTTTGAGTTAATTTGAGTTTTTGCCAATCAATTCTAAGTCAGCCAGTATTTATATTCTAGGTTAGTATTTCTAGTTTTCTCGATAGGTACTATGTTAAAACCTTGGAAATCCTAAAGCACTAGGAATTCATACGAGTTACGCCGAGCCCGTCTGCAACTTTACTCTGTAAATATATTTTTAATGTTTATTTTTTTCATGTACAATATTTACAAACTAATTTTAGATCTAAAATAAGAATAAAAATATTTACAAGTAAGTATCAAAATATATTTTGGATTTATTTCTAAGCATTTCATTTATAAACATGAGTCTTCATCCTACGCTACTTTCAGACCATTTTGCAGAAGTTGACGGAGTTGAATGTATGTTGTTCGTTGGATAATCGAATTTAGATATCTTACGAAGAGAGTAGGTATAAATAGGTGATGAGATGAGATACTAGAAAGCTCGATTAGAACAATAATTGAATTCCCGAGCGGAGTGTATTGTATGTTGTTACGGATTAAATTCCCAAATGAAGATTTGTTACTTCAAGGCGGAATAAAATACATTGGGAATAATTACGTATTATAAGTTGACCTGAGGGTCTGGAGCAAGTGACTTTCGATTTGTGATAGGTAAATATGGTGGGAAAGTAGAAAATGCGTTGGATCGAAATATGCTACCGGAAACCTTAAAAAGCTAATGCCACTATGGCTTCCATGTAGTCATTTGTCTAATTTGAATAAAAGACAAGAATTAACATTTTTAACGTATTTTTTAAAACATTTTTTTAAAACCAAAAGTGCTTATTTTATTGCTTCCAAACAAAACGGTAACATGCAAGCATGCACATGATTACGATATTATTTATTACCATCATTATAAATATTGTTTACAATGGAATGATGGCGACAGCATAGCTGTTTTAATTGCTCGGTACACGTCAACAAATTAGCCCTAGCATGTTACTGTGCAAAGAATAGACACATGCTACATTCTGTTTTTTTTTATAGTTCATGATTTTATACTGTTTGAATCGGTTTACAGTCGCGGTTAAAAGAACAAAGTTTTTATCAATTGGCTTTTGAATTACTTGTCCTGCAGTATATGTGCTTATTCTGCAGTTATATTAGCGATGATGAATATTACGTACGAATTGTAATATTCATAGTTAGCAGTTTTACTATCGCTTGTAAAATAATGCATAGAACAAGAATTAATGATAATTTTAATAACGGTTTAATCGAGCACTTCTCGTTTCTTAAATAATTAATTGAATTTGAAATAGTGAATGTAATTTTTTTGTGAAAATTTCAATTTTTTGTAAAGAAATATCATCATTATGTACATGTGTTAAATAAACAGTGATTTGTGAACTTACACATTCGCCATGTTGTGGATAGAAGCACGTCACTATGTCGGTACGTATTACAAACTTAAAGCTTCTGTTTACCTATGAAACCCTAGTACCATGTTTGTTTATCGATGAGAATTGATGGCGTACTTACTTCCTATTTTCCCCTAAATAAACATTCATGCAGTAACTATTTTGATAGCTTTTGAATTCATCATATTCAGGCCACTGTGAAATTGTAAAACTATTTTTTTTCAATTTTTCATTCTTTGTATTCTGTATTGTGTACTACTGAAGTCAACTCATTTAACGCAATATGTAAATTTTACCGTCGACTCAAAAATAAGAAGTAGTGTAATATAATGTCCTATTAGTATTTTGTATGTACATAAATAAATAAGAAACAACACATTTTATTCACATTAGAAAAACAAATCTTCTGAATTCTTACATTGCATAAAACATAATTAATGCCTCACTCTCTAGCTGTCTTTATAACTTCAGAACAACTTATAACTTCCCAATGTTATCTGGTAAGGTTTTACCAAAGCTTTAAAAAAATAAACGAATCTAACGAAGCTCTACAAAATCTCTACCTGGTAAAGTGAGGTGGTATTTTTCAAAATTAGGTTTTGCCTTTAAAATATGTATCTAACTTCAAAAGCCTTCAAAATGACACTTAATCACTTTCCAATCTGTAATACAAAGCTTTGTATTAGATGAGATAGCGTGTTGGAGATAACAGCTTTCCTCGCCTATGCGAACTACCTACATAATATTATGTGGCAAAGTTTCACTTTGACGCATAGACGTGCTTCTGCTATGCAGACAACGGATGATATCCGATTATGCACATACACTATCTATGTACGGACATAGCCATGAATTTTATGTTACATGAACTCACCTTGTTCCTAACAGAACACCTATTATAATGCTCCTTTTGCTTGTTTTACATTAATGCGTCCATTTATGTACGTAAAAATAGCGAAAGAGTTGCGAGTAGTAAACACCAGACATGTCCTTTGAGGAGTTATTTTGAGTTAAAATAATGCTGATAAAATTAAATCATTCATTCACTCTGCTGCCCTTATACCGATTCACTTGTTAGTAGATTCTATTATTAGTGCATAGTTAAATGTTTAATGTTATTAAACTTAATTTTAAGTAATATCACCTACTAGCTTATGCCAGCGGCTTCGCTCGAGTGGAGTTCTATAATTGACCCACAGAATCGTCCTACCGGAATGAAAAGTAGCCTATGTGCTATTCTAAATTATAATCTATCTCTGTGCCAAATTTCATTCAGATCCGTTCAGCCGTTCTGGCGTGATTGAGTAACAAACATCCATCCATCCAAACTCTCGCATTTATAATATTATATATTTATTAGTATAGAAGTATAGATATAGATATGTCACCTTTTGCTGCATAAAACTTGCCCAATTGTGACCTAAATGTAAGAAGTCACTGGCTCCTAGCTCTGAAGCCCCCCGGCTTCTCACATTTTTCTGTAACATGTTTTTATGGCAATAAAGATATTTATTATTATTTTACTTGGTACTTCTTGATTATAAAAATAAATCAATGTTCAAAAGAGCTTTTATATTACTGAAGCAGGTGAAAATGGCGATTTTAATTACGTAGCTTCTGTCAGCTATGCTTGCGAAAAGATTGGTATTCAAAAACCTGATCGAAAATAAATGTCAATAATAATACACATTGGAATGGTAAGATGGTATACGTCAAAAATAATTTTCTGTTACGAATGTGTGGATTGATTGATTGACACAGATTTTTAAACATGGGTGGCTTTCTTTCTATACTTTAGAGGCAGATTTATAAATAATGTTTATTTCTAGATACAATTTAAGTTTCTAATCAGTTAAGAAGAATCATTCATGTACCTACGAGTGCTTTTCAACACCTATAATATATGTTTTTTATTGTGACGAAAGAAATTCATAATTCGAGGTTGTTTATGTTACTGTGTATGTGTGGACAAAAGAGGTGTGACATCTATGCCTTTTATTTGAAAGAAATTACAATATTTTTATAAATAGTTAAATATAGATAATAATCTTTTCACATCATCGTCTGCAACACAATAGACAGGGAAGCTTTTGAAATACTTACAAGCAAGAGGTGGTTTTCTAAGGAAATGATGTTTGTATAAATGCTATTGTGGATATAATGTTTAGTGTTATATTTTGGGTAGCCCAGGGCAGTTAGACATTGGTAACCTCATAAAATTAAAAGGCTTTGAACTGCAGCAGCGCTGCAATTTCAAGTTAGCTTTTTAAGGCTACGTACTTCTCATTCGTACGTATTATTCGTGGGCTTGTGTGCTCATCGCCGAATATAATTAAGTGCCCCCCTTAAGCACACATTCATTGTGTTGTCGCTTCAACTTTGAACGGAATTTTGAATAAATCTAAGGTCTTACCTCTGTTTCGAAAAATAAAAATGATCTTATCAATTTAACTTTGACCATGCAATTCACAAACTCGTGGGTCAGATTAAGTAAGTGATTTTTGTGACGTTTTATTTTTATACTTTCAAGTAAGTAAATCTCAAATTCTAAATATGGAAGAGTGATTATTGGAAAATCACAATCTAGAAAGTCTACGACCGATGACTGATATGAATGAAAACTTTCCTTCATAAAATTAACACGCCATACTCCCCCCACATTTGTATAATACGAGTCAATATTTACTAAAAAGGTACTGTCGTAGAATTTTGTCAATAGACAACCACGTCATCAGACACACCTCAATTTACTGTTAATGTGTAATAAAAGGCTTATGTCGGAAAAATACGGTTTGAAATTGAATGACAACTGCTGCGTTTAAATTCGATGAAAAGTAGTATGAATCCGATAATTATTTCAATCGTTTTTCTATTGTTTAAGTAGTAGTTCATGCAGACCACTTTGCCCAAGCTGTCGTTTCAAATATCGATTGATAATACGAGTATTACTCCAAAGTAGGCCCAAACAGATACGTACATACGTAGCATAGACAATTCTTAATTTTTCAAATTATATTACGAACTTTTAAGCTACGAAAACGAAAACAATGCAATGACGCCAAAAATATACAAAATATTTACTCTCAGAACATGGTCGATATGCACCCTAGTACCAAATCTTTCTCAAAAATACGTTCTCCAATCAAGTACGCGCATTAGTTTTCATTTCAATGTTTGATCCTCGCGGATAAATGTATCCGGAGCGATCGCAACGCAAACAGCGCTCATGAATGAGTAATATTGGGACCATTGCCAATGTGGATAGAATCGACGACAGCGACCGTCGAGATGCGAATATAAATCTATAAGCTACTGGTGCTTTCCCTGGGCTTCACCCGCGTGGAGGACCGGGATAAAACGTGTCCTATATCCTAACCTAACCCAGGGCATGGTCTCCCTCTGTGAAAGAATTTAATCGAAATCCGTTTAACAATCATTAAGGCGTAAAAAGCTTACAGCTAGACCGATTTACTTTCATCTTCATGAATATGGATTATAAGTTGCACGTGTTGTCGTTGGTTTCTTGCAAAATAATAATAATGGGTGTAAAAATACCCTTAACGAAGTCGAAAGGCACTTTTTCTCTTTGTCATTGTGATATTTTTTTTTGTTCTAGACCATACCTAACCTTAGCTTGTAGTTATGGAAGATATTTGTGGTCAAAGTTCCAACTAAGTATTTCCCAAGTTTTTTTTTAAACATGTTTTTTTATGTTATTACTTTATTTTAACCTCCACCTATTCAAAGCATTACGCCCGTTCACACGACGACGTATCGTTTTTTTTTTGACGTATCGTTTTTTTTCAAGATCCGTCAATTTTTTTGACGGCGCCAACGCTCTTTAAATGTTTCACACGCATCAGGAATTGTGAAAGATAGCGGACGTGTCTTAAATCACGTAAGGCCTTTTAAAAATCAGGCACGTCAAAAAACACGGATCGTGATTTTTTTGTGACGGATTCGCCGATGCGTTCGCTCCAGAAATATCACGGAACCGGCTCGCGCAAACTTTACACAGTATTCGATAACTTTAATTCTAAAAGGCAAATGCCTTTGGAGAAATTGGAGCTACTTCTGGCATCTAATGGAGACCACTACTAGTGGAAAGCGATAACCGTCTTGCAAACATTAATCATTCTCCCGGCCGTTTTCAATCATGGCTGCTAATGTCAGCGGAGACAGCCAGTGTCGATGCAGGAAATATTACCATGCACAAGTGTGTGCGCCAACACAGCTACACTCTCTCTTCCCTCACTTGAGAGTAGCCCCATGGGACGGCAATCCGTCAAGACTGGAAAGAGATCCAGTGCCGGATCAACGGCTTAACGTGCTTTCCAAGGCACGGGGCATAATCCTGCCTACTTTACTTGTACATTAAGCAAGTGGCCGCCACAGAAACATTTAGCACCACTTCTGCGACCCTGGTAACAGCAGCGTATTCCTAATATAATGTGAAACGTGCTGTGGTCATCAAGTGCGCTGGAGGCCTGGATATCGTAGGGCGAGCCCCTATTCGACAGTACAATACGTCACCTAGTCCATTGTCATTATTTACGTAGGTGTGTCTGCACTACAACGATAAATAAAATAGACGGGAGTGACAAATGGTAGTGTTTGGTAATAAATAGCTTCGTTATTTATTCAACGGGTTCACGCCCTCAGTAGAGCACTGATTGACCTGCGATTTAACTGAGCACGTTTTATGATATAATTTATTGTATACTCACCTTAACTTATGCAGCAATACGGGGGGATATTAGCTGTTTTTCACTCGTTGGTCCACCCAAATACTTAACACGATTTTCCTAATAAAAAAAATGGTCCTCCCAAACGTGGCTGCCAAAAGTGGCACAAAGGTCTAAATAGCGTCACCGTCAATGGTAAAACCAAATTTTAGGTAAAAACCTCACCATCTACTACTATGACATGATATTCAGACATGACATGACATTATTTATTTATTTTTACACCCTGTCCAAAAAATGTACAGCAATAATAAAATTTCGTGAAAGCTTGTTACGATAGCAAATAGACGTCAGTTACCGGTACATTTACACACTAGCATTTGTTTAGACTGTCGTTGAAACCGACAGCCGACTACGTATTTTTCTTACCAATACCTGCCAGTTCACAGTATTTGCTATGCGGACGAAAGGTCAGTTGTGTTTTTATTAAGAGATCATGTCGAATTTTGAACGATGTTGGGGTGAAAATCTGCCGTCTTTCCTTATACTTTTCCAAATATTTCGTTTTGATTCCGCAAAAAGATCCAGGCCTGGATGCAGAATGCAGCACCGCTCTCCCGTTTGCAAAAAAAATGCATGCAGGAAAAGCAATAATAATTAAGATGCCATGCACCCCAACCTATACTCGACACGTGTATCGCCCCCCTACGGGGCATCGTCAGGAGGCGTTGGCTCGAAGAACGCACCGGCGCGAAATGAAAAAAAAAACTGATATTTTGCTTTTCCTGTATGTGCGGGAGGGCCGGTTTCGCATAAAATTTAATATCATGGATTTCCGCAAATTAACGCCTGATTCTTTAAATTATTATGAAACATATTATTAGAAAACTATCCAGCAATTACCTAAGAAAACGGCGCTTGAAACAAGACCAATGATTACAAATCCAAAGAAATCTAACCTAATTACATAGATAAATCACTTTAACGAGTTTACCAACAAAACAATACAAATGACTAGTTCCGTACACGTTTTCCAATTCCATGACCCCATGACCTTGAACACCTACATAATTATTACCACAGTACAAAGATGTCCAGTAAACCAACTAGCCCTTTTTGTGAAATGAAACACGGGCTGACAACCAAACTGTAAACTACACATAAAGGGTGTAAAACTACCTTTAGCAAAGTCGAAACTGTAAAACTGTCGAATTAAATAAACTGACGAGTGAGGGAAACTGACCATGTGAGTGCTACGCGGACTCAAAATAGTCGTTTCTCAGCCATCATTTTTGTGTATAGTTACTTAGTTTGATGTACAGAATGTTTGGTTGACGGCTTAGTGAAGGGTCCGTTTACAAAACGTCCGAGTATAAAACTTAACCACTTGTGTAACCTGTCATGACGTTTTAAAGCAGAAATGTTTTAATGTCATTCCAGTGTGAGAAAGAGACATAAATATACAAGATGTTTAGCGCCATTTCTTTTCCACACTGGAATAATACTAAAACATTTCTGCTTCAAGACGTCATGATAGGCCACCAGAATCATACTAAGAATTCGTGCAAACGATTAACATGTGTGTTTGTCAAGTCAGAACATTTTGTCCCTAGTTGAAATACTGTTTGTTAAAACCAATTTGTCTACTCTACGAGTACTGTGATATTATACTTAAGCCTTACCTACTTGTTTTGACGTCAAATGGATTTGGTTCATTTTGAGGGTGATAAAGAGATTATAAACAACTTATTGGGGACAAAATTATTTAAACTTTCACTTCAGGACATTAGAGTGACATACGGCTGTTTTGTTTAGAAAGCAGTGAATTGAATGGTACGTATATTTTAGTAGTATATTGAGTAGTACGTTTATTTTGCTTCTATCGCCATAGTCTTAATTGTTTATGTTCATAGGTTTGATCGATACGACAAGAAGAAGAAAAAAAATTTCCCACAAGCAAGAAACTTTGAGGGACTTTTGATGGCCTTTTTCAAAGCAGTAGATATTTTTTTTATGAATATGTTGTTAAAATGAGTACATATTTCTAGAATAAACGTTTTAATACAGAGTGAATCCAAATAATTGACTGGCTCTGAAAAGACGCATTCATTAAAACTCATGTGTTTTCTATAAATGAGTCTCTTCTAATATCTTCGTAGACGCCTACGCCGTAACAAAGGGCGTCTACGCCGTAGTAAAGGGGCCCTTTCTACGTACGTAGCAGCTACAGCAAATTTTAAACGAAATAATTTTGATTTTCATTAAGAACAAAGTACTAGGCTAGATTTGATCTGCAACTAAACTAAGTTTGACGCACTTTTTGCTCCTAAAACCTTATTTAAATGAATACGTTAATGTTGTTGTGATTTCGTTTTCACTTAGGTGAAACTTTGTAACTTATAAAAGTGTCACTTTGAGAATGTCGTTATTTTATTAGTGTTGAGCCTTGGAGAAGATTGTTTTGTTGTCAGCCCGCAATCGTATTCTTTATTATATTTGTTATTTTTTAATTAAGTCAAAAATATCCAGTTAAGGCAACCAAGCCATTATTAGGACACTTGGCTATTTAAGCAAAGATAAACTTTTGATAACATACTCCTTTTGCTTTTTCATAATTGATTCGGGCATAGGGTTTCACAAATATTTACGTAGTCCGTGGGTAAAAATAAGCTAATTCGTTTTTGAGAATATCGTTAACTGTATCAAGCAACTCTTAACTGTTATAGCATTTAAAATGGCCTTAAATTGCTATGTATGTTAAAAACTTTAATTGTCACCATTAAATCTTTAAATACGTGCAAGTTCTTAATATCAACGGTCATTGGCCGCGATTTAATTGTATTTACTATTTCTGCACTACGTACCTTATGATACAAAAACAGATAATTTGGCTTCCAACAATAACAAATAATACAGTGCAGCTCGTGCTTACACGTGCCCTACTCGTTTGGTAGAACCACGTTAAAAAACAAAGCGATAGCGATCAATCAAATGTTTGCTGAAAAATCATGTTCGTTTTTGTTCTATGGATTTTTAAATTGTTTTGAATTACTTTATTGGAAATGATGTTTTGTGAATATTGAGACTTTTCGAAAAAGTTTGACGTGTTTTTTTTTCAATTATTGAATTAATAATGTTTTTGTGGATGTCAATTTTGTATCGGTCGCAAATTTTCAGAAATAGTTGATATTTGGAAAAGAGAAATTATAAGTGTTTGTGTTCGAAATAATATAACAATGATACGCTCTACTTGGACTTCTCACAATAATTACGCTTTAGGTGTAACTCCCGTAGGAAGGGTGATATTTGGTATGTATGATTTCATATTTCTTTGCCAATTACTCAGGATTTTTATCTACGTTTATGTTTTAAAGTTTATAAAAACCTTAAATCTGTATAATCACACTCATAAATCTTGGCGAATATTAACGACATATGTGTGTTGTCTATGGGCATTTATCGTTGTTTGGACTTGACTGGTTACTAAAATTATAATGCAAATAATAAAAAGTAATAAATATTGAGCGATATAATACTCATTTCTGTAAAAACACGTGTTTTAAAGATCTTACTAGTTCAGCCCATTATTCCACTAGTTTAAAACGATAGAAATACCTCTTAGGTCTAGATAAGACAATGATGACTGGTCCTAAGATTGATCTCCAGTTCAGGCCAAGCGGGATTTTGAAAGTATTGATAACTTTCCTGAAAAAAGTTAGTTTTTTAATAAATAAATAAGTTATTTGTAAAAAAAAAATAAGTTTGAATTTAAAAAGCGGTCGTATTTCGTATCTAAAACCAATTCTGTATTCTAAAACGCTTTTAGTCTTGAAACTATTCAATAATAACAAGATCATATAAATGCTCTTATCCGAATTTATTAGACAAGAGAATGATAATAAGGTGGATTTATATTAGAAATCGCTATTCAAATCCAGTTTTCAATCGAGATAAAATGATTGTGTACATTGAGTTACGTTCTAGAAAACGGCCTAGATACAATAATATTTTCTGTCTGGTCAAATATTGTTATGGAAACTTTATGATGTTGTCCGAATTTTATCAATGGCGTCATGTGTTTGTGTCGGCGTTTCTGACACATATTGTTATGCTACGTTATTAGATTTATTGATAAACGCCCTCCCACGAGCAATATGTTTTATCAATATTGGTGATTTATCCTCTCGGCGATTGACTTCGAGATATTATCATATAGGCGCTAGCTGATATAGCGAATATAGGAGCTATCCCGTGGTGGTACATTCCGTACATTTGAGTCGCCTCCGAAGTTGCCCAACTCGACTGTCCAGGGTTTTTGTAGTCCTTTGATGTGCGAGAGAAGTAAAGACCATTGCCCCTTTTCTTGTTTTTTTTTTCTAGATTTATCTATTTTGTAGTTTTTTTCCTGCAACATGTTCGACATAAAAACATAAAAGACAATCAATAAACAAGAACTCTCGGAATAAATGTAGTGCGATCTACATGTAAGCCTCAATAGAATTGATGCTGTATCTTACTGAAATAGGATTCATTTTACATTACCAGCATCTGGAGTGTTTTCAAGAGAGATAATTAAAAAGTTGTAGTATCGACAGCTGTAAAGATAGATAGGGCAGTTTAATGAGCTGCCGGCACTTGGACAGAGCAAGCTTTACCTAGTTTGATTTAAAACGAGGAAGGTAACACGCGTGGTCCTTTTGCCATCAATTTCTAGGAGTAAATGCTTAGTTTTGTTTTTTTATTCAGTTTTTCAAGTACAATTATTAAGGAAATGTGTTAAATTTGAACTTAAATATAAATTTTTAATTATTGTTAATTAGTAGTATTTTTATAATCGTAGAGTTTTATCGAACTACATTATGTTGTGCAATTTGTCTATCATCAATCTCAGTTGCAATAATAAGTGATTATCTTGATAATGAATTTTGATAACGTCTCTCATAGCATTCCTCGTGAAAAAGGTATAGTTAAAATGTTCCCATCCCTCAAAACTTTCCTTTTGATCGTTCTTTGTAGTAGTCAGCAACGGTCAGCAGTATACGACGTGATATTAAATACATTTACTATCATCAAAGGCTACTTAATTTATACAAGGTGTAGTTTTTCATCCTCGTCAAAATTCAGGAGGTTGTCATAGAAGACGTAAATATACAATATAAATTACGATACCTGGTCAATAATAATAAACGCTGCTTTTTTTTCGATATTAAGAAAAAAATATAAAAAATTACCTACCCATTTTATTATTGATTCGGGTCGATAATCATTAGCATAGTTACTTCCTTGAATTTGACGAGGATGCAAAGCAACACCTTGTATAGAACTTTGCAAAGTATATTGCAGTTGGATTTACTTAATGAAGTTATTTTTATTCACAGGCGTGGAGTCAGCGAAGGTGGAGGAAGTCACAGCTTCGCCAGTCCCGACCGAGTCGGGGGCAGGGTCCAACCAGCCCACACATTGCGTGGTCGGCGGTGCACATGCCTTCATACTCAGGGTGAGGCCTTTTATAGTCTTTGTAGCTCTGGTAACTGCTGCGCCAGTGTCATCGGAGTTGTGGGCACGACCTAAACGGCCCGCACCACACTGAGTTGGAGCCTCGAGCAGAGCTCACCAATACTTAGGATAAGCTCTATTTAATGTCGTCCTAGTGCAATCTGGACCAGGTGGCGAACTAAGCGGGAAAGGGCACGACGCAGTTATCAACTGCGCCGGTTGAGATGTTAACCCGATTTCATTTTCTGAAAGATATTTCAACAATTTGAAATGACTACTATTTTAAAGTCTTAGTATTTATATACTTTCAGATCTCAAGTTTCTTCGGACTAGCCCCCCTGCGCTTCGACTCCCGCAGCAACGGTTTCACGGTCAGCATATCGGGTGCTATGTGTGTGTATAGCTACATTCTAGTCACAGTGCTTGGTGAGCAGGTTACTGTTTGTGTGTATTTGTTTACCTTAAGAATAGAGGACCTACCTCTCGATTTCAAATTCGGACTTTCAGACAAATAATATATATGTTAAAAGAGTGGAAGTGAGTCTGAAGAAAAATTAAGATACCAAACATGTTATTATAGTATTAAAAAAAAAAGTAATTTCTGAAACATTCGCACGTAACGCAACTTTTCAACAATGTAGTAGATTATACGTATATTATCGTTTCAAAACCTATATTTAAGGTGAGTTCTCTTGCAGTTTATGTAGCCCTAGTACACATTTCACCCGTTCTGCGAAGTCAGAGTCGTGGGGAATGCGCCCTTGGCTTTTTAACCAATCGTGTAGTTTTTTTCTAAATTGAAACCATGTAAGAATGTTCTTTTATATTCTACTTCTATTTGTTACTAATGCGCTTTTTCTGTCCAGTAATATGCACAATCTTCGGCCTGGTAGCAGAGATCAACGTGGGCGTGGAGCTGTCCGTGCGCATGTCCTCGCGTATGTCCCAGGTGGTGTCCACGTGCGACGTACTGGTCGTGGTGGCCACGGCTGGCGCGGGCGTATACGGCGCTCCTCGGCGGATGAGGAACATGCTCAAGTTCATGGAGAATATCGCTTCGGTAAGGTGAACATGAAAGTTCGCTCCTATCTTGCCCTCAGAGCCGCACAATATGTAGTCAAAGTTACCCCCTGCCGCGGACGATGCCGTCGAACTGCCGAAATAGCCTCTAAATTTAAAATACGGTGGTATCGTGAAAAGAACATGCTATAATATTTTATGCCAGCGTCTTCGCCTGCGTGGATTTCGATAATTGACCTACCGGCTCGTCCTACCGGGATGAAAAGTAACCTATGTGCTATTCCAAACTATAATCTATCTCTGTGCCAAATTTCATCGAGATCCGTTCAGCCGTTCTGGCGTGATTGAGTAACAAACATCCGTCCATCCATTCAAACTTTCGCATTTACAATATACAAATATAAGTTGAAAGGTAATTGACTATCATGGTATGGGCATGTGATGAAAAGGAACGAATCGCACGTGACTAAAATAATGATGAATATAAATGTTGATGGATGGAGAGGCAGAGGAAGACCAAGAAAACGATGGATGGATTGTGTGAGGAATGACGTATGAAAGAAAAAGGAGTAAATGATAGCGTGATGGTTGACAGAGGAGAATGGATGAACGTGTAGCGCCGACCCCAAGTAACATGGGACCAGGACAGGAAGATGATGAGGATCGTGTCAAGAATATAAAAGTTACACTGAATTTGTGGTCGGCTTTCTAGTTAGGAGTTTTCTATTACTAAGAGATAAATACCGTTGCAATTCCATGGCGAAATTATGGCAGTTATGAAATTAGATAAGTGAGCGCTATTTTAGACACTGCACTCGAAGATCTTGAGATTAGATCTATGTAATGAACTTTCTTTCTCGCTGTTTCCAGGTGGACACCAGTATAGGAGGCCAGTACTCGCTGGTGACGGAGAGGAAGCTATGCGGCATCATTCTGGGGATTCTCATTTTCTTCTCCATACTCATTGCTGATGACTTCACCTTCTACGCACTGCAAGCCAAGAAGTTGGACAGAGAATGTAAAGAAATATGAATAATTGATGATCTTTCTTCTTTCCTTATCGTGTGGTCAGTGTCTAACCTGGTGTCAGAGGTTTTATGCCGCCCATGGGCCTCTGACTTAGCTTTACATGACGTCGAGAAATATCACATCAGTATCATTATCGTAATACACGTTCACTGCTGAACTAAAGCACCCCCACCCCCCAAAGCTATTCCACGACATAGTCAAAAGCTACATAGATATTTTATGCAATGAAAACAAAATGAAGACACATCTGCATTTATAACCTTGTAAGTCACGAAGAGCTCTCCATACAACTGTAAAGTTTTCTGACGCAAATAAAGATTTTTTCTGTAAACTTACACTCTCACTTACATCATTAATTATTGTGAGTTCCCGATATTTCGAAACTTTTGCAAACGCCATGATCGCGGGTTCACCGTAAGTGACAGTGTAAGTTTAGTCATAAAACCGTGAAAGCTTAAAACAGTGCTTTTTATTACGTGTCACATGTCCTTTAAATATCACCTGTGTCGTATTCCAGGGGACGTGGTGACGAATTACCTCGGGTTCTACATGCTGTGGTTCGTGGTCCTGATCCTGGAGCTCCAGTTCGCTTTCACAGCGCTGTCGGTGCGCGCGCGCTTCTCAGCCGTCAACGACGCGCTCGCGCTCACCGCTCGACAGGTCTCCATCCCTGGTACATGCCCATATTTATGGATGAGTGATCCTGGTTTGATCATGATAAGCGCAGATTATTTAAAGGTTGCCTCGTTGGTCGAGCGGTCACGCGACTGCTGAGTATGACGTCCTGGGATCGATTCCCGGGTCGAGCATTGTTATTGGGTTTTTCCATCAGGAATTTCTCAGTAGCAGCCACTGAGTCTGGATTTGTGCCCGGTTGATGGCAATAGGCTCGCCTCCTATTATATGGGACTTGAATATACCATTACTGGCGAAATGTGGGTTGCAATATTTAGGTACACCTTTACCTAACCCTTTGGGGATTCCAGGCGTGATGTTGTTATGTATTTACAGGTTTTTTTGACAGGTTGAGATTAACATTAGAATGCGACCGTACTTAAAAATACGCGATTCTGATTTATATGGAAGTTTATCAGAGGGGAAAAGATTTGATATCCAGGAAAACCTGTTTTTAAACATTCAAATAAAATGGGGCATTGAATAACAAACAATTTTTCTTTATTTTGCCAGTGGAGAAACCCAAGAGCGCATCGCCTTTGAACATCTATGCCATCCGGGTAGCGCCGGCTGGCAACCAGCGGTCCGCAAATGTTAGCCTGCTGGTGGACTCGGTGACTGGCAGGGAACATGTCGTCATCATCAAGAGAACTGGTAAGGTTATCTGCTTAACATTTATGCTATCCTGGTAATGCCGTCTGAGGCTGACTAACAGCAGTCTGGTAACGTAAGCCTGCACCATGACTGTTGATCGGGAACATGGTTGTCGTCATTGTCAGGAGAAAAGAGGTCACGCCATTAACGACCAAAGTAACAAAGTTATAAAAGTCCGAAAGCACGGTGTTGACTACAGAATTTCATCACTCTTTATCGCTTTGGATCGTTTCTATCTCTTTCTATTGCATTCGTTGGGCTAAAAGATGCAAGACTTCCTTTGGTGGCGTGGACTCGATGGAGGAACCTTGACCGGCTGGGGGTAAAAATACATAAACATTATGTAGAGAGTGCGAACACTGCTAAGATTATCTTCTGAACTTTATGCCATCCTGGTAGCACCTCCGCTTGTATCTCCACGTGGTGTGCCGTTGCCTCGGCTTATTTTCATCCATTAAAAAGAGATGGAGCTTAGCTACATCTCTTTCCCACACTGAACAAGATTACAATAATACTGTCATTAGACATGATGGCACGACCAGGAGTTTAGAAACGCCAGCCTATACCCGCAACAGTGTCTCTAATTTCAGCGAGCGGTGAGCCTCGTCTCATAGTGTCCCCGTGCGACGCGGTGCGTCGGCTCGCGGCGCTCCACGGCACGCTCTGCGACGTCGTCAACAGCATCGACGATAGCTACGGACTACCGCTCGTTGTGATACTGATATCCACGCTGCTGCATCTAATTGTAACGCCGTACTTCCTGATTATGGAGATTAGTGAGTGGATTTGTTTTATTAAAAAGGACAAGTTTGTAAGTTTGGATGGATGTAGGCAACCTCCGAAACTACTCATCCGATTTAAATAATTATTTCACTGATATAAAATTGCACTACTGCTAAGTGCGCTAGAATATGCTTTATGGTATTCACGGACTTTCACGGACGGAAGCTAATATCTAATGAAGAGCATGACGCAGATCTGGGGAGGTCATGTGAAACTTGATTACGGCCTACTTTTTCTAAGATAACATAACAAGTAACAAAACGCCCGTAATCTCAAAAGGATAGAAGTGTGACTAAAGTGCACATTTCGCTGAGCTATTGAATTTCTAAGACACAAATCATTAGTTGGCCCAGATCAAATCAAATTAAATCATTTCTTTGCAAACATGGGTCCTCCATATACTACTGCGACGCCTGAGCATGCAATCTGATGAACTTGTCATGGCAGTATTTTCAACCCAAAAAGAAATCAATTATAATTTTAGTCACATTATTGACAAACTATTTTCTTCGCAGTTGTGTCCACGAACCGCGTGCACTTCCTAGTACTCCAGTTCCTGTGGTGTGTGACGCAC
Source organism: Standfussiana lucernea (assembly GCA_964057025.1). NCBI lineage: Eukaryota > Metazoa > Arthropoda > Insecta > Lepidoptera > Noctuidae > Standfussiana > Standfussiana lucernea. The sequence continues at coordinate 12,508,093 of OZ059805.1, forward strand.
ATGCTGCGCATGATCGTGGTCGTAGAGCCTGGACATTACACTATAGCTGAGGTAAGTGTCTTTCTTTATCTAATTGCCGTCAAATCGGGCAGTGCTGTTAAAGCTTGGGTCCAACTTCGTAGTTGGTTTGATAATGAAAGATCTGTGGTCTGTACCAACTCTGAGGATACAGCTCAACTAGGATCAAGAACCGAAATGAACTCTTGTTCTTTGTGATTTACAAATTATCTGTACATTTAATCACTAACGACAGAAACGGTCTTTTCGCAGTTTGATTGCTTGTATAGTTCTAAAAATTTAACTTTGATTAAAATGACAGTTGTCGGGATATACACAACTAAGCCGCTAACTTTATTAAGACTATGTTTTTATAGTTAAATTGAATTGACCCTAATGAATACACATATTTATGACTTTCAATTTATATGTACCAGGGCAAAAGAACAGAGGGGCTAGTATGTCGCCTGATGACATCAGCGCCATCTACCGGCGTGCTGCCCTCGCGGCTGGAGATCTTCTCGCGGCAACTGATGCTGCAGTCCGTCAGCTACGCTCCCATGGGGATGTGTACGCTGCATAGACCGCTGATTGCGTCTGTGAGTTCATGATCAAGATAACTTTTGATACAACACTGTTTTAAGCTTTCACGGTTTATAACTGAACTTACACTATCACTTACGGGATATCTTCTGCGATTAATGTTTATTTTCTCCAGTCATCTTGTGATCATGGCGCTTGCAACAGCGTCGAAATATCGGGAGCTCAATATAAACATTAATCGCGGAATATAATAGTGTAAGTGCTTTTGATTGAAGAAAATACACACTATAGAAACAAAAGAAAACTGACAGATTAAAGAAAGATTTCTACGGTGCAACAACAAAATAAAAAATAAAACAATGCACGTTAAGAAAGAAAAGGATTCTTCGTAGACTACAGAAATACAGATAGTAGTGGTCAAGCTAGGTGTGCCGGTGGTCAGGAGCTTCGATCAAAAGCATGATTTCTTTTTTCGTTGCCAGTAAACACTCTCAAAATGGTTTGTTTCATAGTTAATGAGATGGTGCCCCTGTACCAATACCAAATATCATAAATTATTAGAACCTTATTAAAAGCCTTCTAAATAATCAAACAAACTGACATTCGACCATGGCTAAGGAAAAACTAATGACATTGACATTAGTTATCGAAAAGCTTATGTCAGCCCTGTAGAATGACGTGGAAGAACTACGAAACGGTTTGAAATCGATTGTCACTTGTTTAGGTCCTCTTCAATAATTGAACCTTGACACTACACCTACTCTTTCGGGACATCGCCAAGCGGTTGGTCGACTCTTCTCGTGACCAGAGGGCTGGCCTATTTTTGGGTCAAAGAGTCAGCAATGCCATTCAACGTGGCAATGCTGCTAGCCTTCTGGACACTATTCCTGTTGACAGCGATGTGGACGAATTTTTTGACGCCCATTAAAATTTTTCTTCTTTTATCTGTACATATTGGTATTATTATTTTATGTAAATGAACACCTTGGTTAATGTCCGTTCCATTATTACTAATATGTCATTCTTTCTGCAGGTGATAGGAGCAGTGACGACGTACCTGGTGATCCTCATACAATTCCAAAGATATGACACTTGAACGTGACGACTTTAAGATAATGGCTCTAGTCACCAATGGGTTCCTAGTACTTATACTTTTACAAGATGTATTTTATATAATTAAATGAAAGGAAAAGAGACGGGTTTGTAAATAAATTAGTAGGAAATATTGTGTATGTTTTAAGTACAAATAATAGTTCTTTTAAAATGATGGTGTTTTATTGAACTTTTGTATTTTTAAAGAAAACAAACAAAAAAAAACATTCTCGCTTAAACAATAAAAATTACTCCCTTTTACTCTGATCATTCGAAATTCAATAAAGTGATGCATAACGTTATTCGATAAATAATAACAGAAAACTATTTAGTTAATGTTTCACTACTGTTATTTTTCTCTACTCTGAATAAGCAAAATTGCATTTTTCCTCTCAGAACTTAAAGTACGTGTTGAATTTCCTCGAAAACATCGTTTTAGTAAAATAACAAGAGCAACGACACAACCACTTTGTGGCTGTTTTGAAGATATGAAAACATGTCGCACATTACAACGAAGAGGCTAATATTAAAGTTTGGGGTAACACTAATATGTGTACGTACCGGTAGCTTTTAGAAATTACAATTTCTTAGTCGTTGTTGTGTTTGCAAGACTGATGAAATTATATCAACTCTGTCTTTCGGAGAAATTATCATGTTACCAAGCTTGTTGGTTACGGAGCAGGCAAGTTGTGAAAGATGGAGATTAGGTAGGTTTGTGGTTATGTGCGTTACCGTCCAACTTATATCGAGGTTTAAGTTTATAAATGACGAACTCTTCATATCTAATAGTAATTGATAACAGTACTAAATCTTTTTTTTAACCGACTTCTAAAAAAGGAGGAGGTTCTCAATTCGGTTGTATGTTTTTTTTTTTTTTTTTTTTGTTACCTCATATCTCCGTCATTTATGAACCGATTTGAAAAATTCTTCTTTTATCTGAATGGATCTACTTCCCGATTGGTCCCATAGAAATTTCATCAAAATCGGTTCAGCAGTTTGGTTTTGAAATCAAAATAGCTGGAAATTTTTGTGTTTGTTACCTCATATCTTCGTCATTTATGAACCGATTTGAAAAATTCTTCTTTTATCTGAATGGATCTACTTTCCGATTGGTCCCATAGAAATTTCATCGAAATCGGTTCAGTAGTTTGCTTTTGAAATCAAAATAGCTGGAAACAATATGTCATCCAAGTAAAAGAAATTGCGAAATTGATACTTGACAAGGATTTGTGTGTGATGCGATAACTAAAAAGGGTAAAATAAAAACTTTTTTGCAAAAAAAAACCGACTTCCAAAAAAAACACTAAAAAAGTGGGAAATAACTTAACTTTCGGAAGTCGGTGGCAAAAAAGTCAATGAAACAAACAATAGTCACCGACTTCCGAAAGTTAAGTTATTTCCCACTTTTTTAGTGTTTTTTTTGGAAGTCGGTTTTTTTTTGCAAAAAAGTTTTTTACATTGATCTCAAGACTCAATTATAAAGGAACGTTACCAAGCTCTCCTCTCAATTAAATTTAAATTAAATTCCTCTAACATAACACAGTCCGAATTAACCAACTTAGTTACCTCAAAACTTCTGAAATACAAGGTTAACTAACCACCAAACAATTTCTCGATTTGTAACGTTAATTCAATCTCTTCCCGTGCCTTGCCACAACGTTCGTTCGTGAACGAATGAACGAGCGACATAGCTTTCCATTTAACGTTGAACATACATTAAAACTTAGTCTGTGCTGCATCTCAACTTGACTGTAAGGGCTAGGCTACTTAGAAAGCGGTAGGGGTGGGAACTCAGTTTGTTTAGGCTACGGACGCTTGCTACAAATTACATGTGAGCGGCACGTAGGTCATCATCAGAGATCGGAATAGGTAGAGAATATTTACCTAAACTTCAAGGAAGTAAGAAACATGTAGATAATACCACAATCTAATTTAACAGCTTTATTTCGAAACTTAAAAATCATTCCGGGATTTTATACGGAGTTATTATGAACATGTTACTTACTTCCTTGAAGTTTAGTCAAATATACTCCACCTATTCTGACCTCTGGTCGTCATCATCACTCGCAGCTTTGTTCACCTACTGCTGTGTCTAGGCTTCCTACTTTTTGTGCCATGCTTCGCTGGTCTTCGCGAGATTCATCCAGGTTTCTATCTCTCTCATGCAGATGCTTCTAGCAATTTCTTGTACATGAATTATTCGTTTCAAATAATACATATGATCTAGGGACATTAATTTGATGGTAGTTTTAGCAATGCCAGTTATGTAAATGTCCCTTTGTGCATAGCTCTGTTAGGTCGACCTGCTTGTTATGTTATGGGGGTAGTAGAAATTAAGGTGTCCTACCCGCTGTTCTTTTCTGATTATTTAGATGCGGGGTTTTGTGAAGGCACTATATGGTTTCATCGAGCCTCGTTGAACTTCATTCATTCGATTTTATGATGGTTATTACTGAAAATAAATCAATTCTAGGTTTCAGAAGTTACAGTGAATGAGAATACTGTAGTGGATTTGTACCAATAACAAAGGGAGGTTGTGATGCCTTCGTCATTCAATAAAGCTTCAGACCCGCTCTCGATGGGACGTTATGTTAACATTTTGCATAGTTTTAGCTACGGCTACTAAATAGTACCGTTATGCTTTTATTTTCACGTGAGCTAAGTAGAGTTTAGTTGGAAGATATAATTTTGAAGGGAAGCGCACTGTGTTGTAGTTTATTTTTGGCTGCATTGAAGTTGTGAGTAGTTTTGGATTAGTTTTATATTTGAGTGTAAAATAGTCGAGGTGGGATATAACGTAGTAAAACTCAAACTCAACTCAAAGCATTTATTTCAATTAGACCATTACAGGCACTTTTGAATGTCAAAAAAACAAAAAAGCGATGCTGCAGTCCCAGTCACAAGGCATAATTAATAACTTGTGAAAGTACTGTAGTTAAAATGGGTTTAAGCTTTTTAAATCATAGGAAATATACTAATTTATCATCGTCCTTTGAATGGAAGATCGTCTGACCAGCCGGGGTGTAAACCAAAATTTAAATAGGATTTAATAAGTACACGATTCTAGAACCAGATATTTGAACCAGGCGGATATGTCAGAAATGGGGGATTAAAGATTCCTCTGACACTCAGTGCGAATGCGGTGCTCCCGCGGATCATTTTGTGCGTAGGATTTGGATTTGCGTGACTTTAGGTTTGATACGTTGTATGTATGTATAGTATGTGGCATTGTAGATGCCACACCACAACCAAGGATAGTGTAGATACGATCAAAGGTTTAAAGCTGCTCCATCGAAGTTATAGTTACAAATATTAAAACGTCTCTCTTTATTTCTGTTTTTGAGCTCACATAAATCGAGATCCGATACGAACTCTGTAATTACATGTTTCATTGTATTTTAATATTCATGTCATAATTTGCATACGTTCATATTCATACGTTTATTTGCATAATTATGTTCGTTGACTCTAGCGATGGGTTCCGCTACTTTGCTAGATATAAAACAATCGCACGAGAACGAACGAACGATACGGTGATGGTAGTACTTCCTAGGATGTTCCTCTTAGAGGCGCTTCTAATAAATCCATATTAATATTATGAATGCGAAAATACATACATACATGTGTACTTCGCTCCAAAAATCCAAATACACTCCTTTGCAAAAATAAACGGGTGGTTTTGATTTTTCTACATTATTGGTAATCACTTAGTACTAAAGAGGTTTTAATAGCCAAACTATGTTACAGGCACTTAATAAAGAGTCTGGGTATGAAAAAATGTTAATTCCAAATTCGAATCTTTTGGGATTGATCCTAAAGGCGGTTCTTATTTAGCAACGAGCTCCTCCAACACATTGTATTAAAGAGATAATTTCAATAAGCCAGGCCGTCCAAGTATCATAATTATTATCTCCAGGCAAATGTTCGAGCAGCTGACAAAGTTGCACCATGTTATCTGTGCCAATCTCGATAAGTTTCAGTTGATATCGCTGAACAATACTGAAACAGATACCGATACTAACTTAGTAGCTCATTGTTCTAGTTTCGAGAGCTCTATGATTTATTATTAACTTCATGAATATCTTAACTGAAAAAAATAACGTCTGACGATCGCTGTAGTAACAGAAAATACTAAGAAAAGAATACACGGGTTGATTTTTTTGTAAAATATTGGTCTAGAATTCTAAATCAAAGAGATTTAAAAGACCTATAGAGCGGAAATTGGGAATATTTTCAAACAAACATTTTGAAACCGAACGTTTTTGATTTTGACACACGAATGTTACCTGACAAGACATTAGACATACGCCCGGACATTAGATGGACCGATTCCAAGTAGGAACACGTTTGTGTTGGATTACGATTTTCATCGTCTTGTCCCGTCTATCGTTTGTACATATTGGATGTCTTTGGTCTAGGATGAACACCTCTAGGCTGGAAATATGCAATAGGTACCTACAGATATCCATCCATCTGCTCCGCCATCAAACATTAGGTTGAAATACCTCCTGCCAGGTGCCTGATGTCATTTATCAAACTAGCACTCTACCCTATAGGCACTGTAAGAAGGTATTGCAAATAAAACGCTGATTACCATTCAATAAATCAATTATGCCTATAAGAAACTACATGTCCTTTCACTTGACCCGAACTGTCAGCCATCACTGCCTGTCAATTTTTTTTCTATTCTTCTTCTAATTACGAAATTAGTGTATAAATATTGTTTTACATAACACAACATCACGCTTGTAGGCAGATATACCTAACAGTACACCCACATTTCGCCAGTTATGTTGAAGTCCCACGTAATAGGGGGAGAGCCTATTGCCATCAAACGGGCAAAAATCCAGACTCCGTGGCTGCTACTGAGAAATTCCTGATGAAAAAACCCAATAACAATTTGCCCGACCCGGAAATCGAATCCTCATGCTTTGTCTGTTCAGCAATCACCAGAGCTGACAGTGCAAAGTACTTTGGAGTGCAGATAGATAGTGGCCTAAGATGGGACAAGCAGATTGAAGCGGTTACCACAAAAACACTGCACCTAGTCCACATATTTAAGTCCCTTAGAAATTCAGCTAATCTTGACACACTGAAGATGGTTTATTATGCTCTGTGTCAGTCAGTTCTTGGTTACTGCATAAAAGCGTGGGGCGGTGCAACAAAAACTAGTGTTTAGAGAGTGGAAAGAGCTCAAAGAGCCATACTCAAAGTCATGACTAATAAACCTTACAGGTACCCAAATACGGAATTGTACTCTGACTGCAAAGTTTTCACAGTACGGCAACTCTATGTGCTCCGACTACTTCTTAGAAAACATGTCGGCCCGCCAAATCCAAATAAGCGAGTAAATCTTCTTCCAAGAACCCAGCACAAAACCACCTTCGCAACACATCAATTCTACACACTAAGTACACACTTAAACATACATAAACTTAAACCCATAGTAACAGAGTAGCTACTACAAAAGGACTATGCCCACACAGAGTCTTTACTCACATACAGCGCCTAATAACGCAAATACTCACAGTCTATCACACACTTACATTAAAAGAACACACACGCCTATATTCCCCAACCATAAACTCGCACTCACACACACAAACACATACACGCACACACACATACACACACACACTTCACCCAACAAATTGTATAACAATATCTTGTAACATCAGCACCATCCACCTGTTGTATTAAATCATGCTTAAGGAATTGCTCGGCCGAACACTGCCTCTTAAAATACAGGGTATCCTAGTTTAAGAGGCAGGGTTATATAAATTTTATTGTACAGATTCTGCAACATTTGTAATGTATTGTATTGTGACGAGATGATAAATCTGAAACATTTGTTGGTCAATAAACTAATTATTTATTACTAGCGGCTTCCGCCACAGCTTCGCACGGGTGCAATGCTATTATACATATAAACCTTCCTCTTGAATCACTCTATCTATTAAAAAAAACGGATCAAAATCCGTTGCGCAGTTTTAAAGATCTAAGCATACATAGGGACAGAGAGACAGCGGGAAGTGACTTTGTTTTATACTAGGTAGTGATTTATTAATGACTTCTGACCTCCTGACGGAGGTTTACATCTCTACAGTACCTAATCTGTAAAAGGAAACACTGCAACCCTGTGTGGCTGTATATGATAGTAGTACGAGTATATCTCCAGACCTGGTCAAAACAGTCTAAGATCGCGAAACCAACACCCCAAGTTGTAAAGCTTTCATATCGCATGTTACGTCATAATACTTGTTTGCAACATCTCTCACATATCCACATAATGTACCGAAAATAGCACTCACATATTTTCAGCAACTTTTTTAATAAAGCATTCACATACGATTGGCATAAAGCCTGGGATGCTGCATCTCTCATCTCTTGAATGTGAGGCAAACATTGTGACGTGGAAGCTTTCCTACAACTACCCTTTTATGTATTTTCGCCCGTTGAGCACTTGTTGGTATTGCAATGAAAACTACGTGTTTTCGTTTTAATTTTAGATTTTGGTACGTGGATGAGAGCATCATCATCTATAGCCTCTTCCCAATCATGTTTGGGTCGGGCTACGGTCTCACCGGTTGCAGCTGAATACCAGTATTTTATATACGGTACGTGGATGAGAGCATGGGTGAATTATTGTGTTGTAGAATGGAAACGTTTGTAAGCTTTGGACTGATTAAAAGTAGATTTCTTAGGTAGCAACTTAACATAACGTCGCGCTGGTAACCGCTGAAGATTTGAGAAGAAGCCATGAGGAAGGTACCATATTTCGTACCCAGTTATGTTCAAGCGCCAGTTGCACCGCAGTTGTGTTCAAGGGGGTGAGCCTATTACACTCCGGTCTTCTACTGAGAAATTCTTGATGGAAAAATCTAATATCACTTTGCCCTACCTGGATATCGAACCCAGGACCTTATTGCCCTGCAGTAGCGTTTGCGGCCACTAGACCAAAGGCAGTCAACTAAAGTTAATTTGCTTGAATTGCAGAGCAGCCATTTTGATCAGAAAGATGAAAATAACAAAGCGCGCGAGAAATATACCGTGAAAAACTGACCCGTACTTCAGTACAGTCTCCAAATAGTTTCATGTGTAAGTATTTTTAGGTTCGTTTCGAATCGGAAAACCATTGGATGTATCGTTTACTTCACTCGAACAAATTGAACAGTGAATACGGTAAAAGTTTTGCTGAGCGCAGCGTTTAACTAGCAAGGAACTCTTTGTTTTTATTGTGGTTATTTTTCAAGTTGTTAGTGAACCGATTTCTAAAAATCAAAACTACTGGAATACTAGAAAATTATCATGTAGGTGTGTGTATACAAACAAGATTTCAAATAATATTTCTAGTTGCAACGATAAATGATTTCAAATACGAGTACATTCAATGATCTCTCTTTCTCTCATATTCAATTACTATTCTTTTATCAATCTCTGTTACACTAGTGTTGTGGCAAAGTAATAAAACAAACCAAGACCTGCATGACCTAGTGTCACAGGGACACATATACCAGGGAAGCATGACGCAGAAGGAGGTGACTTTTTCGCAGCAGTGGGTGGGAAACTACCTGCGAATAATGTCACTGAACGTAGTTTTTATTAAAAAGGTTTTCGCCCAAACACAAATATGTAGGTGCTTTATTCTGCAGCCGACGTATGTGCATCTATTAATTACAGCCAATTTTGTAAATATATCACGTACATAATACGTAGTTTAGAAACTGAATTAGGAGGCTGCAAACAAAGGAAGCCGGCGGCTTTCAAACTAGCACTACAGCCTCTCGATGCAAGTTTAATATCCGTGACACACACACGGGTGCTACAAACAACTTCTGAGCTGTTGTTTTAGGATACTCAAACCTGGAGCAAACTGAAGACAGTATTAGATCTCAGAAGGAGTGTCATGCCAGAGAGCGTGTTATACAAGATGAAAGGAACTCCGACGCGAAAACTGTCACCACGTACTCAGTACATCATTCTAAACCCCCCTAAATCGAAATTTTTCATCGGTAATTAAAAATAAAAATCAGCTATCCCAATTTGACCGTGTAGGTATTTCACTTTTGTAGGAAACAGCTGTTTAAAACAAAATACCAATGAATATGTACTGAGTACGTGGTAACCGTTTTCGTGTCGGATTCCCTTCCACCCCGCAGGTATAGGGAATCATTTCAATCAAAAGGCTAGGTAGATATTCTGGTTTTTCCGTCACGAATAATCGTATGGATACAGAATAACGTAGCTATTCTGCCCGTAAACGTGTTTACAGGTGCGTTCACAGCCCGACTTCAGCTACTGCTGGGTATTGGGCTCTCTTTGTTTGTGCCAATCTGTCCCCTTCTGTGTCAGCCTCATCTAAGGTTCAACATGTTTTACAAACATAAATGAATCAATGAAAGTACATGTGAGAAACAAAAGGGTATATGGACTGACAAATGCTAAGACTGCATTAAGTTCCATAAAAGTTGCTGTTAATTTTATATTTATTTATTTGCTGTCATGCTTATCATTGATGATCGATGTTATTACTTGAATCTTGTTAGATTCATAACACAATTGAGTTACAAAAGTGATAAAATATGCACAAGTACGTCTGTTACACTTGATTAACATTAAGCGTTAACAAAGATTCCCGCCCATTCGGCCAGTGTGTATTCATATGCAATGCATCTTCTATTCGGCGCAGTAAAGTAGCGGATGTAATGCACTCGTGAGTTCTGGTTCAAGTCTCTCACGTTTAAGATCCGGATCAGTTAAACTGAGCGTTAAACTCGGGTAAGTGTTATACAATAGAACTTGAGAGTTTCTGCTAAGTACCTGTACTGTAGTTTGAAGATACTTGGAGATAAAGCGGGCTTAAAGAGGTATAAATTATATAGAACTTTCACAATTGGAATTGACTGAAAGACTTTTTCTGTAAAAAATTGAGTAAACCATGTACTAAACAAACATCAACTTTTGTCTGTAAGTTAAATACGACGTCCATTATGTTGCAGCCATGTGTACACGATCAAACAAGTATCCAAGACCAGGCTACGTAGTAGGAACTCTACGATCACCTGATAAACGACAGGTTTATAAGTATAAATGCAATCTCATTTATTGAAGTACAAAATTTAACTATAAACATGTTTTACCGCACAATTTTAAAATAAGGCATGAAGTAAGTACAATATTATACTCTGTGAACTCTAGTAATACTTGATGAGATTTGCAAACATCTTATCGGCTCTAGAAATACCGCCTGCTCACACGAACGGTACAATGTCGGCGTGTAAATATAAAAATCAGACGTAAAGCCTAATACATACGAGCTTCGGCCGCCTTTGTTAGCAATAAGAGGTAAGGGTGAGTTGTCAACATAAGCTATGCTGCGAAGTGTTGGGCGAGTCAGTATTGCTAGAGTATCCATCAACATGACATAGATGCATTCGTATTTGAGAACGTCACTGATATGTGTATGTTTGCCTCGTGATGAGCTACACATACTATCACGCTTGCTATCCTCGAACGGTTAGGCAGAGATATAACTAACAGTATACCCACATTTCGCTCGTTATCTTTAAGTCGCATGTAATAGGAGGCGAGCCTATTGCCATCAACCGGGCAGCAATTCAGACTCCGTAGCTGCTACTGAGAAAATTATATGTCGGAGAAAGCGATAACTTTTAAACATCAAGTTGCTGATTTGACCATTGTAGTAGGGGTAAACGCCGTGACGTCAGATGTTGTTTTAATGGCGGCACGTGGACAGAGTCGTTTTGTAGAGTGGGGATTGTGCCGAGATCACTTTTGCTCGAAACTCCAACCAAGTCACTCCTTCAGAACGAAACTGTCGGTTTGCCCATTTTGTGGAGATTATTTGTTAGTGTTATTTAATGTAAATTTGTGTTAAATAATAAACTGTGATTTTTGTGTACCGAAACTATTATTTTAACATTTCATCATGAACCCGGTACCACCGAACCCTAATGACAACGGCGCTATCGCTCAGCCATCGCTTACGCCGTCATATATATGATGAGCTAATTAGATCAATATAGAACTGCACAGCAAACCATAGCGTATCTTGATGTTTATGCCACCCTAGCACATAGGGTTGACCTGTGGTTGCTTATATTAGTGGTAGCCAGCCTTGCCTATAGCTGTTGTTGTGTTGTAATCGGGTCGTTGCATGCGAAGTCACCGGCTCACTCGTGTTACGTCGTAAAATACTTATGCAAACGACACAATGCAGTAGTGTTGGGGAAAACTTTTGTTATAGAATAGTAAATTAGGGTTGTTGGGGGAAAAGTTGTGTTCTGGGAAGTTGTTGATAGTGTGGCCCATATTATCATCAGGTAATAAGCAATAATTATTGACTGCTGTATATGGGCTTAATTATCTTTGCAATGAGCACGCGTAACAACATTTTCTGTTATTGTTATGTTTCGGTAGTCATATTACGTTAGACCTAGTCTTAGGTCGAGTTAAAAACCAGCCTCAAGCACGTGCAGTCGGTCTGACGTTCTGGCTGAAATGAACTTATTTGGCGCAGAAATGAGGTAGGCACAGAATACTGTTTTTTTTTTTGCAGTGCTTTTTATTGTTTGCTCTAGCTGCGTGTGCATGGATCCTTTGGCGTGTGGTCAAAATCAGAAATAACACTCATATCGTCATCTAGCTTTTACAATACATTTCATAAAACATGTTCACAAATGTTTGCCAACAGCTTCCAACGTGACTCTAACGCCGTCTCATCCTTGGAACATTTGTTGTATTAGTCTCAGTTATTAATCCTTACGGTCGCCACTTGTCCTATAATAGGACCAAAACCATATTCAGTCGATTAAAAATCTAAATATGCATATCAATAAACGTATTTACATAACATCATAAACATAACATCACGCCTGTAATCAGATTAAGCAGAGGTGTACCTAATAGTACACCCACATTTCGCCAGTTATGTTCAAGTCCCATGAAATTGGGGGCTAGTCTATTGCCATCAACCGGGCACAAATCCAGACGCCGTGGCTGCTACTGAGAAATTCCTGATTGAAAAAACCCAATAGCAACTTGCCCTGACATCGAACCCCGGACCTCAATGTTCAGCAGTCGCGTTTGCGACCAATAAACAAACGAGACAGTAGTGAAAATGAACATATTTATTTTCACCTAACCTCATCTCTTTGATCCCTCGTCATCTCGGTTCTATTTACCAGCGCAACTTAAACACCGGTGTTGTTCACTCACAAATCCACGCCGTAATCAGTAGTGTTAATTGCCTAGCAATAATTACACGCCTGTTCTAAGCCGCACATCGCTAAGATTAGATAGGGATTACTACGTTTGATGTATAGTGTGTAAATTGTAGTATTAATCATGGTTTATGTATTAGATTATTGCCACAGATAAATTAAGTAATTGTGTATAAAAATAACCGACTTCCAAAAAAACACAAAAAAAGTGGAAAATGGCTTTACTTTCGGAAGTCGGTGACTATTGTTTGTTTCATTGGCTTTTTTGGCACCGACTTCCTTGTTTCACTGCACAACAAAAATAATAGTCGGTTAGCAGATTTTATTGGACCACGAAACCCTACGAGCGCGTAGCAAAGGGACAGATGCTACGAGAAAGCGTAGCACACGGCTACGAACGTAGTCCTTGCTACGAAAATGACAAAATTTGTCCCTACAATTCTACAAATTGCAGTATTTTACAAAAATAAAGGTTCACAAATATTCTTATCTTACTTAAACAAGTCAAAATAACCTCGAAAACACAATGTCTACGTACAGGGTGGCGGTAACGACGTATTATTCTGTCAAATTACTGTCAAACGTCCACAGGGCTTTTAAGGAACCTTTTGTGTTACTAAAATCTGATGTCTAGACACCGTCTGATAGTAAAACATTGGTTTTTGTAAATACATTACCTTGGTGGTAAAAATAAAATTTATTTGAAATAAACTAACTATATACTCTTAGCAGAACAGAACTAAATAAATTTTAAAAAAAGATAACGTTTGAAAATAACGTTTAGTTTTTATTATTGAAATTTACCAATCAGAGTTAAAAATCAAACGGACATAATTACAAAATAACAAAATTAAAAAGAGACAGAATCGGTTATCTAAACGGGCATAGGTTTCCCTTAGCAAGTTCACCGCACGAAAAAGTTGTTCCGAATGAGCGTGCAGTAGCTTATATAGGCGCGCGGCGACGACTAGCTGCCATCCCCTCCTCTTGACGGTTGTGACATCACTTTTCTGCTAATACGGCCTCTCCTGACTGGAGAGCGTCCTCGCGCTCCTGTGCTCGAGGCTGTGCCGCACTGGAAGTGCTTGGTACGGGTTCTGATGTCATCCCGCCAGAAGGCACAGCGTTACGTCTGACAGATTGCTCAGGCATGGACTCCATGTCATCATCATTACAGTCTGCATCTGGAAACATAGTTAAAACAGCTAGTTTATTTTTTTAATTTTCAAAAGTAACACGCAATTTCTGGAAATATTTTTTTTTTTCAGAAATTACGCCGACTGTAACAATGCAATTGAATCGCTGCAGACAACTCAACTGCACCATTACTGTCACATCGACCCATCGTGAACCACGTTCACCGTAAGAGACATAGGCACAACGTTAGCATATCCCTCACATCTCTATGTGGCATAGGCACGACGTTCGCATACCACGTGGCCCATATGGCATAGGCACGACGTTAGCATACCACATGGCCTCTACACTTGCATGACATAGGCACGACGTTAGCTTATCAGCAAGCGTAGCACGAATTACCTTCGAAGAAGGTTGCACATGTGTCAGGAGTCCATTCCCCTCGCTACGGCACCATAAACTCTGCCGCAGCCTGGGTCGCCTTTCCATACGAGCCCGCCAGCGTCGAGCTTGCCAGTCGCTTGTGCCTGTTTTTTAACAAAAACAAATGAGTTAACTTCAAATAATCGAGGAGTTCTGCGATCAGCGTTAGCAGTGGCATCTTGTTGTTTTTGATTAGCCTTTAAACGCTCTGAAGCTCTCTGTCTCTGCATCTCTCTCAACGCTTCGCGGTTCGGATGAGAGTTTTCTAGGGCAACATCTCTGACCAAATGTCGTATGAGAGGTGTAGCCACTTCGATACCTACTAGAAGATTTAAGAGAGATAGCTTAGTGGTTCTTTGTTTTGTTATGTTCAAAATCAGCTGCAATCGCCACACAACATCTGACCATTCGTTTTGTCGATGATTGCACTCTATGCGAACCATGTTTAACAGCGTTCTACAATAATTAACACGTACCTATAACCATTAGACTGAGGTAATGGACCTAACGCATCTGCATGTATAACCTCAAAAGGGCTACCCGATTTTTCCCACGAATGTATAAGTTGACGAGGAGCTCTGGGGAGCTTTTTATGCGTTACACAGATAAGACAGTGACTCACGTATTTTTGAACAAATGATTTAAGAGAAGGGAACCAGAAATGTTTTATAATGAGTTCTAATGTCTTATCAACTCCAAGATGGTCATGCTCGTCGTGAAAAAATTCTGAGCAAACTGAGTCTAAGACCTTTGGGTACAAAACATAACAGTCAGGCTTCTTCTCGCCTTCCCAGACAAAAGGTACACCCTTTCGCGTTAATTTTGTAATAGGGGCAGTCTTGGTGGCAAAGCTAGCTATATAGCGACGAAAATAACTTACTAGACCAAGAAATTGACGAACTTGTTTAACGGTTTTTGGAATAGGTGCCTCAACCAAAGCTTGGACCTTTCCTTTGCTCGGCTGTACCTGACCTTGACTTATGGTACGTCCTAAGTATTCTATCTTAGTCGATAGGAAAGAGTATTTCTTAAGGTTGAGAGAAAAACCGGAATTCGTCAAAGTCTGGAGAACCTTACGAAGGGTTGAGAGGCCCTCGTCTACTGTGTGACACATAATAAGTACGTCATAAATATAAACCAGGACTTCACCAGATTCCAAGTATCGAGAAAGAGTTTTTGACATTATTCGCTGATAGACAACAGGTGCATTTGCCAAACCATATCTTTAAATACTCATAATGTCCCTCTGGTGTAACGAACCCTGTGAGCGGTATAGAGTCATTATCTAGAGGTATCTGGTGAAAACCTGTGTGCAAAGTGACAAAACAAGTAGATTCGATTTCCTGACCACCAATGCCTCTCAAAACTCTGAAAGCAGGCTTGCGCGCACATTTAAAATGTTTTAATAAGGATGAAGAAATTAACGATATTCATGAACCGCTATCAATAAGGACATCAACAGGGACCCCTTGTATAACCGCCACGACAATGTCTTTGTTCATAACAGAGCTTTTCTGTCAAAAACTAACATTGTTAGTATTGCGAGAACCGGATTTTAGTTTAGCGAAACAAGTTTCAACTTTATGGCCAGGTTTTTTACAGAAACTACACGGTTCAGATTTATGTGAAGTTTGAGCCTGACGATTTTTTTGATCATTGTCATCACCACTGGTGTTACTCGAATTAGATTTAGGTTTTTTAGTACAATTAGATTGTTTGTGGCCACTTTGGCCACACGAAAAGCATTTACCATCATTAAATTGCCGTTTGCGAGTACTTGTAACATTTGATTTTGAAGAATTATTATCGTTATGTGAGGTACAGCTAGATTTTTTATTATGAACTGGCGTATTTGATTTGACATATATCGAAAAGAATTCTACTAATTCATTCGGCATTAATTTCGCGTTAGTTGCTGAAGCACGGATTTGCGGATCTGTGACACCTCGTATCACTATTGCTGAAATTAGCTCATCGCTCAGCCCTTTAACTATGCGCAATTTTAGTACCGACCGGCGAGCATAATCAGCATATGTGGTGTATTTGTCAGAATCAGTGTTCATGACTTCGTATAAAATATTTGCAATATCCGGCTTCCTAGGGCACAAAGGTTTAAACTCCTTCTTAAAATTGCTCCAACTACGATCATTGGTAACCCACTCATTAAGCCAGGTCCTAGCCTCACCCTTTAGGCAATTCCCAATGCGAGATAGGCACTCATTATCATTCCAATAATTTAAAACCTTAGCACGGTCTACTTCCTCGCACCAGGTGTCTATGTCGTTGATGCTTGGATCGAAGTTCGAAATATAATAAGATTGGTTAGATCTCACCGTCGTGTTGATTGACCGAATAGCATCGATTATGCGTTCGGCCGTGCCAGCATCGCGATCAGCTACAACGTTGGTGGAAGGACCCGGCGAGGATGGAGGCAACGAGCCTGGACACGCTGCCTGTGACCTACACCCTGCCGCATTCGCAACTGGTTCCTGCGGACGCGGCGGCGTCGTAGGGGATGCACCAGCACTCGGTTCACGTGGTCGTGGCCGCGGGGGTGTACGGCGCCGTTCCTCCAATGCTGTCAGCCGATCCAGTATTTGTTGCATTTTTTCAGTTAACACATGGTTAGAAGACCTACGTCGTTTTCGGGTGTGTCTAGAACGTGAGTTGTATCGACTAGGATTCTCATCATGAATATCAAAATGGGAATCACGGTTCTTAGAACGACTTCTTCTTTTGTGGCTATTGTTAGACATATTTACACTTTCACCAACGTGCAAGGGTAGAAAGGAGTACTTTAATAGCTCGCTGAATAAAAACAATCGAAATAAACAGTCAATTAACTTTAGGGCAGGCAAAATAAAAAATAAAATGATCCAGCAAGTTACAAAGCAACGTTAAATATGTGTTCGAAAACACACTATCGTCTTTGGTCAACAAATCGGAACGTACTCACCAGATTTTACCAAGGTACACTTTACCACATAAAATTACCACTTACACACCCGACGTATCGAATAATTAGGAGCTTTTAACGTTTTACTAACTAAAAACTCGTTACTTTTTTTTCAAATTGAATAGCCAAACTGCCTTAATTCAGAGAGCGGAACGGATCAAGGCACGTGAGAGCCGGATCCCACTTCTGATCTTAGCAGAACAGAACTAAATAAATTTTAAAAAAAGATAACGTTTGAAAATAACGTTTAGTTTTTATTATTGAAATTTACCAATCAGAGTTAAAAATCAAACGGACATAATTACAAAATAACAAAATTAAAAAGAGACAGAATCGGTTATCTAAACGGGCATAGGTTTCCCTTAGCAAGTTCACCGCACGAAAAAGTTGTTCCGAATGAGCGTGCAGTAGCTTATATAGGCGCGCGGCGACGACTAGCTGCCATCCCCTCCTCTTGACGGTTGTGACATCACTTTTCTGCTAATAATACATTATAACAATTAAAAACGATTAAATAAACTAAAATAACTACAAAACTTTTCACCGTGGTGGTTGTTTCTAAGTCAATGTAGGAGGTGTTGTTTGGTAATATTTCATGGAATAACGTCATCTGGATGTTTTGATTTCGTCCTATTTAGTGATTTAAACCAACTGCGATAATTCGTCTGTCTGAATGGTTATGGCAATTCTTTTCTGCTGATTATTTACTGAGACCGTCATTTTCAGTTCCTATGATCGCCAAGCCCTGTTTTGACATATTTTTAAATTTATGTTTGTGCCCCAAAAATAGTAATACCAGCCTATACTATACCACTGCTGGGCAAAGGCCTCGTCTAAAAAAAAACAAAAATAGCCACGATAATGTCACCAACTTCGACTTCATGGGAGCCCATTTTAGCCAAAATTTTCCTGAAAACCATTTCAGCTGTATTTTGAATCAAACCCAAGGTAAACAGTCACTTTGTCACTGCATTAGTTCAGTCTTTTAACTCAGTGCTTTCTAATTCAATCTATTAAAGTAACAGCCATACAAAACCACTAAAACATAACTTAGCTCCATACCCCAGCACTTTTATACATCACTTTTATCGATATACTCTGAGTAATACCGCCACGTGTCTCATCACTAGCGCTGTAAAGTGTTTACGTTCATATTTGCAAAATGGCGGCGTTACGACTCGCTACACTCGAGGGGTAAGCACATAAGTAGATGCCACCTGTAAACCTCTATCGCTGTAGGTAATTTATTTAAATATTTTTAGTAAGCATTAAATGTGCAGATATTTGTGCACCTAGGTTTGAATATTTTTATCTACGTCAAACTTATATTACTTGTACAGACCTCAAATAGGTAGCGAGTAAAACGGAAAGTCATCTTATACTTAATAAATATCTTAAATTTACACACTAACAGACAACACATTGCTGAGGCCTGAAGCTTGAAGTGCAGAAAGTTTCGTGTCCGAGCTATTAACCGTTAAAGAGTTCCCTCGTGTGTAAAGGATCCTGGCTGTAGGATTAGGTAGTGTCTGTCAAAAAATTTATTGTCAACAGAACCAATGGTGTGTGCAAAATTACAGTTCAATCGGAAACCGGGAAGTTGGTCAAATTTAACTTGCAAAAACGTTTTTATTTTACCATTTTTAGTTATCGCATCACACACAAATCCTTGTCAAGTATCAATTTCGCAATTTCTTTTACTTGGATGACATATTTTTTCCAGCTATTTTGATTTCAAAACCAAACTGCTGAACCGATTTTGATGAAATTTCTATGGGACCAATCGGGAAGTAGATCCATTCAGATAAAAGAAGAATTTTTCAAATCGGTTCATAAATGACGGAGATATGAGGTAACAAACACAAAAAAAAAAAACAAAAAAAAAAACCGAATTGAGAACCTCCTCCTTTTTTTGAAGTCGGTTAAAAAAAGAAGCAACTTCTGACCCAATTAGTGTTTCACATCCGATATTCTATTCACATAATACAATAAACAAAAAAAAACCGACTTCCAAAAAAAAACTAAAAACGTGGGAAATAACTTTACTTTCGGAAGTCGGTGACTATTGTTTGTTTCATTGACTTTTTTGCCACCGACTTCCGAAAGTAAAGTTATTTCCCACGTTTTTAGTTTTTTTTTGGAAGTCGGTTTTTTTTTGCAAAAAAGTTTTTATTTTACCCTTTTTAGTTATCGCATCACACACAAATCCTTGTCAAGTATCAATTTCGCAATTTCTTTTACTTGGATGACATATTGTTTCCAGCTGTTTTGATTTCAAAACCAAACTACTGAACCGATATCGATGAAATTTCTATGGGACCAATCGGGAAGTAGATCCATTCAGATAAAAGAAGATTTTTTCAAATCGGTTCATAAATGACGAAGATATGAGGTAACAAACACAAAAATTTCCAGCTATTTTGATTTCAAAACCAAACTGCTGAACCGATTTTGATGAAATTTCTATGGGACCAATCGAGAAGTAGATCCATTCAGATAAAAGAAGAATTTTTCAAATCGGTTCATAAATGACGGAGATATGAGGTAACAAACACAAAAAAAAAAAAAAAAAAAAAACATACAACCGAATTGAGAACCTCCTCCTTTTTTAGAAGTCGGTTAAAAATAAAGGATATTCATTTCGCCATCTTATTCCAATTAGTGAGTCTTGATCAGTAATAAATTAAAACAACTTAGGCTTGTTTGAGCAGTAAAAATGGGGTTATAAAAATTAACTCAATTTCAATAAAATTTCCATTGTGAATAAAGTATTCTGAAGAAGACATTAAATAAACTGGAAAGGAAGACTTGATCTTCGAAAGTCAATTTAGTTCCTCTAATGAATTAATCATTACTTTAAGAATGATTCGTCCCAAGTTCCCAATAACTGCTAACTGTATCGAAAAGACTTGAGATATGAAGAAGAGGGTTGAAAGCTCCTTATCCTCTGTAAGGAGGATCCTCCGAGCAGATGGATGTTGTGTCTGATGGGCTACTGCCCACCATATTATTATTATTAATGGTATTAGGCTTCCTGTATAATGTTAATAGTGCGCATAACTTTAATATTGCGATGTAGAATATGTCACTCACTAAACTTCGTATGCCACAACAAGTCAAAGAGATTCATCATCACTTCACTTGTCATTCCTATTAGTGGCTGCAATATCCTAGTGCCTTTGTTACCCCTGACATACACGTCGCGAATTTTCTTTCTTTCATTCACATTTTCTTTAGTAGTTAAAAAAGTAAAAACATTCTACCCCACGTCGATATTCGCAAGACACAGCCAGACTGTACCTCCCCACATACCAGACACATGAATCTTTACTTAGACGTCCGAAGTTTCATAAAAAGATCCTGAAGATCCGCGCCTTGGGAGTTCAGGGAATAAGTGAGCGAGTAAAGTCGTTAGTTGGCTCCCGCGGGACATTGCCTGACTTGCGGCGTTGTGACCACTGTATGTGTGTCTTCCAAGTGTGTGGTCCAAGGCTTGTGCTTTGGTTCGAGCGGGTTCTGTTATCCTGGTAACTTTGAACGGACGAGTAAAATCGTGGTTTGTTGTTTATTTACAGTGTGTGTGTATTTACATAAATACAACTAACAACATGAGTGTTAAGGGAGTTTTTTCTTTACCATTTTTAAGAATATCTGTAAAAGGTTGTAATATTCACACGGTTGTTATATTAATATATATGTATATTATACATACGTATATAGTCGAGTGCAATTAGGCAAAAAGGTGGAACGAAGTTTATAGTGGTCCGATTTTCATGGTACTTTTTTTATCCAGTTCCTAGAGGTGTGGAAAAGAAAGTTAAAAAAAAAATTCGCCACACGCGACTTTTTTTTTAATTCCTTTATATTTTTTTTGCGTTTTTGAAAAACCTGAAATTGGACGAATTTATATTGTAGCATTATAGTGTTACCAGTGTGCCAAAATGCAACATACCCGGGGGGTGTGTGGGATCAAGTGTAAGATCCAATGTAAGAAATCATACAAGAGCAAAAAAATATGTGTGTGTGTGTGTGTTCTCCTAGTAAAAATAAAAAAAAGATGTATGTGTAACAATAAAAGAATTTCGGGCGCCTTGGGAACGCACACTACATTTAAAAAATACTTGCCAGATAGGACAATTAGTAGAGTCGAACTTCTAATCTTCCGGGCACAAACACCTTCGAAAATAAACGCATACTGTGATCGGCTCAACACTACCAACTTCCCGAGCACAATAGCGGAAAAAGAAATGCATTCTGTGATCGGCATAACACCACCAATCTTCCGAGCACAGAAGCAAAAAAGATATGCATTCTGTGATCGGCACAACACCACCAATCTTCCGAGCACAGAAGCAAAAAAAAAAAACAACGAAATCAAGGAAAAAAAACGCCAATTTGTCTGTTTATTTATTTATTGTTGTTGAAGAAATGCTTTAAAAAAAAATTAAATTGCTGTCATCGTCATCGTAGCAAAGTCAGAATAAATAGCTATGGATTATTTTCCAATTATTATTGCTAAATTACTTCCATTATTAAAATAATTTATCGAAAAATACGCTTGCTTCCTTGACATGTGCCCCTCAAAACTTTACCATGTCACGATGCATGTATGTGTGTACTTCGTGGGTAGTCTTTCGATTCTGAGAACCCATATTTACCAGGCAAACATAATTACGTAAGATATTCAGATTAAGTTGGACTTATATTATACAACTTGAACGGGGAACTTTGGGGAACAAAATGTACTGTCAATAGGGGACAAGCTTGAGAAAGGGGCTTTGAGGGAGTTGATGCTTCTTCTAATTAACTAAAGTATTTGTGGAAGAAGAAAACTGTGCAGAAGTAAGTATTTTTTCCAGTAAGTTATTAAATCCGACGAAGTAAGAAAGTGATTGTTGCTTCACTGTGAGAGAAAAAATATTCTCTGTAAACGGGCTATTTTAAAACGGTACTGTTAAAAATCTATACAATATTGGGCTACACTAAATATAAATCCACTTTAGCTCACTGCAATCCACTCGCTGCCATTTTAAAAACCAATCAATAAATAAGTGACTCACAAGCACGTGACCAGACTATGAATTGACATTTTGTATTGGCGTTTTTTGGATAGTACCAGGTCTGTATAAGTAAGGGGAGGTTGGAGCTAGAGGTGAAAAGCGTGGCATTCAACCTTTGAATTGAAATTACGTTTGTAGTAACAAGTGTAAATGTGTAATGTTATGAAAACCCTACTTAAAGGGCCACGACCCCATTAATCTTTCCTACTTGTTTCACTTATTTATTCTAGCAACAACCTTTCACCCAAAACAAACATCCAAATCCTTAACAATCCTGCTTTTAACGCGAAACAAAAGACCTAACTCGAAATTACAAACAAAGAATTACTGAAACGTAAAAACAAACTTTTATTTCATTACATTTACACAAAAAGGTGTCTCGGTCCCTCTCCCCTTTCCCCCTGACACACCGTATGGTCCTAACGTTCCTCCCAAAACTTGAGGCAAACGTTAAACGCTAAAGAAACGAACTTTATTAATCAAACTTAACTAATACAGATTTAATGTTACTGCCGCCCTGGTAGGGTCAGCCAGGCCTCTGGGGTTTAATCACTAGATTAAACTTAGTTTAATTGTGTGAGCGACGTTGAAGACCATAGAACTGCTGCTATGGTGGTGTACTTGGATATTATGGAAAGTACAGGATATTCAAGCACAACCTTCAAAACTGGTGTTCGGAGTAGGGTTGTTACTTCGAATGTACTATTAAGTGAAGTCTACCATACAAACAGATTTTCTCTACAGAAAAGCTGGTTTTCAAATTGAGAAAATAATATCTTTAGTACCAGTTTTTACACCCCAGAGTTTACTTATTTACTCCTTTTAAGTTTGATACGGACTACCAGGGCTACATAAATGTATCGCAGATTATAAGCGTCCCCAATGACTGACAGTCGATGTTTGCTTTTCATTGAAGGCAGAACTGGATGTAATAAACTAACATTGTTTGTATCAGTACTGAGTAAATACGACCCTATGTACACGTGGAAAAGGAGTAAGAGGAAATTGCAAATAAATCGAAGAAAAACAAATGAGAATGAAAAGGAAAAGTACCAACTGATATTAAGTTTTGTTCAGAAATTACATCCAGTTGGAAACAGTTAGGATGACTGTTTTAAGTAAGTAATGGAAACTCAACTCACACGACCGGGAAATCATGGCGCAAAAGGAACTCACCTCTTGGAACAACGATGATGGTGAAGCAATGAGAACTTGCTATTTTTAAATGCAATCATCATCTGCCTCGCCTTTTGCCAACTATGTTGGGGTCGGCTTCCAGTCTAACCGGATGCAGCTGAATACTTATATTTTACTTGAAGCGACTGCCTATTTAACCTCCACAACGAAGTTAGTACTGGGTAAAACGATACGACAACACCGATTGTCAGACTCTCAGGCCACTAACTAATAACGACTGTCAAAGATCTACAAATGCCAGTATATTTTTACGTGAAATAAATAGATTATTAGTTTGCTTAAAGTTGAAAAACAGTTAAATCAATGATAAACTCTCGCACCTTTATACAAATTGTTGGCAGTTACATAAGTACAGCTATCTATATAAAATAAACAGTATTAGCTCTTCAGTTGGTATACTTCTAAAAAAAAAACAAAAAATGTTTAATTAGTCCCTAATGTTAAGAAAATTTATTTTCAAAGTGCGAGCTCGTTGACCTGGAAAACAGAGACTTGTAGTGTTAGGGGCAATTTACACGACGACTTTTTGTTGTTTATGTTTTTGGATATTCAATTGTAAAAGAGTGACCATGGAGTTTCTTGCCCATTCTTCTCCATAGAGATCTACGCCTTCGAATGGGCAACTACAGTACTTTCATAATTTATTATGCCCTGTGACTGGGACTGTAGCTTAGTTTTTTTTGTGTTTTGCCATTCAAAAGTGCCTTTAATAGTCTAATTGAAATAAATGCTTTGAGTTTGAGTTTAAAAAGCAAACATAATACTTTGATTAAACAAGTCTAGAAGATTTTGCATATTTTTATTTATATAAGCTGACATCGTTATATTTGGGCATTTGAGTCGCGGAAGTACAACGAATCAGAGTGTATTAATGTACTTACCTACTTTCCGCGCCCCAGATAAAGACTAACTGCCTAGTTTGAGACTCACTAGCAACAACACTCTATGTTTGAGGTAATATTTTAAGCCAATAATAACATCTCTTGTGTATAAGCAGTGTACAAGTTTATCTATCATCTGGATAATAAACAATTTACTATTTTTTATGATTGCTGAGCTTTTGGCAGCGTGGATGTCGGATCTTATCCTAGAGGAATGCACTGCTGATATGAAAAGGGACTTGTAGTGTTAGGGGTATACGATGGACACATTGGATACTTTTTATCTCAGCGGTACATTTGACCCAGGTTACGGACTATAGTAGTAAGCGCCAGATAAACGTGTAATAAAGTTCATTGCCCTTTCCTTAATTTCTCTGCGTAGGTACGCGGACAATAAATTATGAATCGTTTTTCATTACTAACAAAGGAAAGGATCACGATAGATGTCGATTCAGGGCAGCTTTATATCATTATTATTGTTTTCGGAATTAAGTGTATCAATGAATGTATGTGGGTTAATTACCGTTATTTCACATTTATCTGGCGCTTACTATAGCTGTGTGTATTCCCTTCATATGTCAAGGTTAAATTAACTCTCATTCAGAAATTCATCCACTTGTCCATTAGAGAAGATATGTCTATCGCACGCCATTTAATTGAATCCTTGGCTATGTTACCAGCTGATAATAATAACGAATTCTTTATATTGATTCTTGATTCAATGAACGAACCATGACAAGTATTCAATAACTGAATCGAGTCAGTGTTGTAACTTTATCACGACTATTAATCTATTATCTTAAAACCTTTTTACGACAGTCTCATTATAGTTTCACTGCAAAGTCGAGGTGTAAATAGCCCCTTACTCGAGCAGCCAGACGAGCGGAAGTAATGGCTTTATCCTATAAAAACATTTCAACCTCAGGACCCAAACGTTTTTCACTCATTAAATATTTGACGCTCGATTTTTTCGAGTCGTTCATTTATTATAAAGTACGGAAACAAATGCAGTCGTAACCATCCTGATGATAACGAGATATTCTTCCATGTATATTTGCTTAATTAGTCCTCTATGTATCTTAGTCTGACATCCAGGAGTATCCTGTTACCCAGTAATTGGTTTTAGATTACTAGGCATTTTCCTCCCGTTCGATTGGTAGCCAACAGCAACATAGACGGGTAAAGGTTAGATAAATGATAATGATCTATTAGTCAAAGATGAAGATAATTATTAATTTGTATGTATGTAATCAGAGGCTGGCAGATACAATATCTTTTGCTATAATACGACAATTTGTGGTTTGGTGGTCCTCGCAAAAGTTGCATTGGACATCATAATATCACGCCTGTAATCCTTGAAGGTTTAGGCAGAGGTGTACCTTAAAGTGATACTTACACCCAAAGTTCGTTAGCTATGTTTAAATCCCATATAATAGGGGGCAAACCTATTGCCTTCAACCGGGCACAAATTCAGACTCCATGGCTGCTACTGACAAATTCCAAATGGATAAGTAACAACACTTTGCCTGACATGGGAAACGAGCTCAGGACCTCATGCTCAGCTGACGCGCTTGCAAAAACTACCAACACATACGAGGCAGGCATTTCATTTCGTCTTTAACTTATTATCAACAGTACTTTAAGTACAGTTCTGCTAGTTACAAAACACGGATATTTTAGTTGACCCTAATTAAATGTTTTATTTTATTTACTTGTCTTTTTCATGGAATTACACATTGCCTTCCTACAAAATTATATAGTAATTTTATAGTTAGGTACACTGAGGAACGGAGCCCCAACTCAAATGTTGAACTGCTATAAATTGTAAAAATGCCCTGAAAATGGTCTAATTGAAATAAATTATGCTCTGACGTCTTTCTACTTTATCTGGATTACCAGTTTTAGTACCTACTTGGTACTTAATATTTTAAATTAGTCTCCGATTTGCTCAAGTCAGCTGTCACAAACGAGCGAACGAATTGAATATGGGGTATTGATCTTAATTTCAAAACTCCTTTGAATTTATTACATCCTAGTACTATTATATGTATATATTCGATTTCTATGCACAAGCTTAAAATTTCATAATTAACCTTTATTTTAAGCATTTCATTATTAGTTCCTAAGAACTTCCGAAGCCCATAAGTCAAAAAGCAGTAACCTAAAACATATTTTTCGAAAAAAAGGGAACATTTTGCGATTACATATCTTTTTTAGTACAAAATTGAAACATGCATGTATTTCTTGTTTATTTATTTTTAATATTCCAATAAATGAGTGATAATGACTCAATCTGATGCAAGATGTTTCAAGCTGTTAGACGCAAAAAAACAAAACAAGATTTTTGCTAAAGAAGGCGGAATATTTAATAGCTTCCAAACTCTCTACTCTATCTTGACTATGTAAAAACTATGTAAAATAGAAATCTATTTACCTCATGAAAACAATAACCATACCTCTACATTGAAATCGACCTGAAACGTTACCCCAATATGGGTGTAGCAATAATTGGTATAACTGTGGGTGTAACGGACGATCGCTTTTGGCAGGCGATTGGCAAGCTCGGTATAACCACATTAGGTCACTGGAAACTACTGGCAAGCAGCAAGGGTGGATTCTGTGTAAACGATAGTCTGAAATTGATCTTCTGAGAATATAACCTCATCTTGTGTACAAGGAAAACATATTGACCACTTTACAGGTGAACTGATGTTTGAGATACTAGGCAAGCAGACAAGCCCAAGGACTCTTATCGCACAGAGAAGGAACAAAAATTGATTAACACAATCGTTAGCTGCGTTTTTGAGCGGTTCTAAAACATTAAATTTTCACTCAATATTTTATATTGAAACAATGCTGGAATTAAGTACCTATATACACAAACAACATACAAGTTTGCTTATTATAAACCGTCTCTATGTTTAAGCACTTATGCAAAGCAGTTACCGAAATACGTATTATTCCCTACCTGATAACAAACTCTTCAGTATGTACCTACCTACATAATAACTGACATTATTAACGTAATCGACAGATTCCCACACGACGAGTGTTACTCTCGCAATCCGTATACCTATAGGCACAATATAACATTAACAATACCTCAGTGCAAAATGCTAGACCCCAGTGAATCAGCACCGGCCGTATATGACATATAAGTCATAAAAGATATACATCCGACGAACAAAAATACACCTTATAGTGAAAGAAAATAAGTAGCATTTTAAAGGATCCAGTCTCAACGTACTAAATAACTAAAACGGTCCGAATCAAGACGAAGAAGGTCAAAACTGCGACGGAAATTAGACGAATAGGTCTTTATTGCCAGTGTGAAGAGTACGTACATGCAGACTCGCTGCACCGGGGGGTTGAAACAACCCTCCGACTTCCCAAAACGTTCAGTCTACGCCAGTTCGGAGGGCCGAACGGACGCTTCGCGCGCGCTCGCCAATTTTCCGAACTTTCAATTCCAATATAGAAAAAAAGTGTTCTTATTTTATTTTTACTTTTTTTTTGAGGACGATCGCCAGCGGTATTCAGGTAAGTGCAGTTTAATATTCATAATTCTCCAAAGAGGATGTGTTCGCACAATGAAATGATTCCTTTTTTCTTGTTTTACGACTAAACTTCAGTAGTTAATCCAACGGTTTTCCGTCGGGAGGGCTTATTAAAAAAGTTGAAGTTTAGGCGGTGTATTTAAAAAGTCATTGGAGAGTATTTAAAACGGTTGGGCCAGAAGAATTCTTAATTTTACGGTTTGGCAGCATTTTAATTTTGAAGGGACAGAATTTGCCTGTATTGTTTTACTTTCCATTTGACTTTGGTACCTAAATTAATGTGTTTTTACGTTCCTTTCTTAGCTAATTAGCAAATAATTGTGATATAACAATATTTGACTTCGTACTATCAAGTATCGATTTTCTTTTTGAAGATCAACTACAGGTAACGTACTAGTTTATAACTATTTCACGCTGGAGACCAAATTATTTTCATTGGAGAAAGAGCAATCATTTATCACCGCTGTTGCTCTCAGCATCTTCGAGACTTAAGATCATTAAATTCAGGTTTCCTAGCGATGTTTTCTTGCATCATTAGTTCTGTTCAAAATCAACTTGAAATGTACTCCTCGCATTTCTACTGGCCTGGTAAGTGGCAAAAGTTTGGAACACCATCTCTTCAGAAAGGTTATCATCAAAATTTATCAAAACGTAATTTCTCAAAGTAATTTATCTCCCTAATACCAACAATTTATACGGCTAACACATTTCGCACCTAATTTGTATTAAGATAACTAATGTGGTATCACCGCAAATAAATTAAATAACGGTTCGCAATCTACGCACGCGGATAATTGGGTACTTCCCCCTAATAACTGGGGAAACTGACGGTCTCGCTGTAGCCTGGAATATTACTTACAGATAAGGATTACAGACTTTAATTGCTCTTATAAGTAATATTTATAACTAACTATATTTAAATATTAAACGGTGTGAGTTTGTTCGTATTTTATCTCCTCCTAAACGGCTTGACCGATGTGGATGATTCTTTTTTTGGGTTGGGTTGACCGGAATCTTTCTTAGCTATAGTTGAACCAGGGTGGGGCTGGTATTGACATCTAGAATAGGACAGGACAACGTCTATTGGGTCAGCAAGTACTATAAAAAAAAAAATTGGCGTTACCATATAGGGGAGGTATTCATGCGGGGTGGAAGGGACACCGACGCGAAAACGGTTACCACGTGCTCAGTAAAAAATAATCTTCTGTTCCATACGTTTTGACCGTGTAGGTATTGTACTTTTGTAGGAAACAGCAGTTTTTTTTAATTACCGTTGAAAATTTTCTATGTGGGGGGGAGGGCTTTAGAATGATGTGGCGGTGTCCCTTGCACCTTGTATAATTTTGAATTGTAAGTACGTTCGATGTTTGGTGCAATCGCTAATATACCTAGTTGGCAAAATTAACATTGCTATTTGTATTCTACATCTACTAAGTTATATAACTTACGCAAAGTGACGTACAGCGATTCTCACACACCGCTCTTCCTCGCGGTAGCGTGCAGGCCGGGAAGATTTTAGTTGGCGGTATGCCTGGGGCGGTGAGCGCTGTCGTCCGCGCGGTCGGGCGGTCGGGCGGTGGAGGTACGTGTGTTAGGCATCAACGGATTTCATACAAGCCAATGTCACGGGAGGTCCACTTCGTGTCGTGTGAGAAGCACCTAAGAGGCGACTAAGTTATGATACAATATTTTTTGTATAATTCAAAAGTGCATGTAACTAGTCTATTCGAAATAAATAGTTAGTCTATTATAGATCTCTTCAACAAAAAGTAACAAAGGAATATAATATTCTATTCCATCTCCCCTGAGAACCGCTTAATCTTAAAAAGGAGTCTTCTTTGATACAGTCGCGTCCTGATTGAGTCGTAAAAAACTTATGCCAGACTAGTTTCTGTCAGCGGATTTGTTCAGGTGGGATTTGAGTCTGATTATGTCGAAAAAGACTGCGTAGGTAATCGTAGAACTTTTCTAAGGGGACACTTTACTCTTTGGAACGGCTGTAGCTCAAAGATTACGGCCATCTTTTTTTTTAATAACCAAAGACAATTTTTGATTACTGCGTGGGACTTTTATAACAACAATTGTGTATTACCTACTCATATTTGCAAAATAAAATTCCATTCTATTACCTATGTATATTCTAGAATCATGTACTAAGTAAAAGTTATACCGTGTATACGTTTTAAAGGGGCAGTTGTTCTTATCGAGGGAAGTAGTGAATGAACGGTTGTGAGTTCGGGCGTGAGTTTAGCTTTTGAGCTATATATTATTCAGCAGGAAAGAATAAAAAGTCTCATAAACATTCAATCTAAAGTATGTAAGTAGTAATTATTTCTGTGCATTTTTAAGTAGAGCTGTTTTATTTTGGAATAAAAGGAAATAAATTCTAAAAATATTGTGGATAAATAGGTGCTCTTTATTGAAAAGAATCAAGTCAAAACATCATTTGTTTTTTTTTGTTTAAGGTCGTGTTTATTCTTCATAGTTTAGTTTTATTATAGTGTGTGGTACACGTCTGCGAACCTAAAAATAGGTCAACCCGTCTTTACCTATGGGGTTCACTCTCAACCAACCAAAGGGTTTGGTCAGGTGGAAGGGTTAAGGCATCTAGATGGACACATAATATAACAGCATTCAAAAGACAGGCTACACAAAAGCTTATCTGATGTGATATAAATTAGGTTTTGTTGGTCAATTAGGGACTATAACTACACTCATAGACTAATTTATTCATTCATATTTTTTATAGAGAAAAAGATGAATTAATAAATTACCCTACCAATAAATTACTGTCTATTGATACGGGTAATAAGTGTCAAAGACAACGTTTCGTTTTGCTAAACATAGGTGCAAAAGGTGTGTATAAAGTTCTGAGATCTCTATGTTTTGTCGTCAACGGTGTACAAATATTAAAATGAAATTAAGAGACTTTTAAGAAGTGATAGCAGCTTTCTACCATAAACTATTTCTTAAAACTATATTAACTAAAATTATTTATTTCTTAAATAAATAAATAAATAATTTTAGTTAATATAGTTAATATAATAAATAAATATTTAAAGTGTGATATTCTGTACATAAATATGTAGGTATGAATGAACTTACACATCACATCAGCTGGTCCTCGCCGGGCAAATTGCGAGTCTAGTCACCTCGTGGGTAGTTGAGCAATTTGTCAATATTCTAGCGCGTATAGTCCCACTGCGTTATTGCGAATAGGGACGCGCTTGATTAGGACTCATTGGAAACGTCTTTGTGTCCGTTTTTACCTAGAGTAGTCGACACCTAGTTAAATGCCTTAATATTATTTTACTTTTCACGCCTAGAGTTGGAGATTCTAATAATACAATCTTCTTTATCGTGTGGTTAGTGCCTAACCTGGTGTCAGAGTTTTTATGCAGCCCATGGGCCTCTCATTTGGCTTTACATGCCGTCGAGAAAAATCTCTCAGGTATGTTGGTTTACTCACGATGTTTTCCTTCACCGAAGTAAGTGATAATTATACAATACGCACATGAATCCGAAAAATCGGAGGTGCGTGTCTTGGGTTCGAACTTGACACCTATGACTTGGCAATCCAATCAATTCTCTTTAATACAGGTTATTCTATAACCTAGCTAGGAAAGCAGAACTTCACCCACCAGATTGTGATTGAAACTTATATGTATAACTTTGTGTATGCCTCTTGTACTACAATCTCCTTTTTTATTAAATAAATTTATTGATTATTATATTATTTTTATTAATCCGACGGTCACACCACTAGGCTATCAAAACAGTGTGACTGTTCCTAAATTACCCTAGGCTGATAAAATTTTCGTTTTTCCTAATTCATGGTAATATTAGTATGAAAGTCGGTTTCCCTGAGGGGGAAAGGGACGCGCCCCGCCTTCCGCGCGCCCCTGTGAGGTTCGTCCGCCTGACTGGATTTCCTCCCCACCGGTATAAGAAAGTGGACTGAATTCCCAATTTGGGGCTGCCCTGTCCCGACTTTGAAAGCTAAGGGACAGGGAGGGGACACAAGGTGAAGTTAGTATTGGGAATTCACTGTTAAGACACATACATGAATAAAATCAAATCATATAAGATCAAACAATAATAAAATGTGACTCTAATAAGACGAGAGGGCGCAAAATATGATATATTGTAGTAAAGGTGGTAATAGGAACGTTACGCTTGCGCTTAAGAAATTCATTATATACAGTTACGTTAACTTTATTATTTCTAATGTACTACGAACCCATTTCTATGGCATGTAATCCGGTACAATAATTGCCCCAGTACGTGACTGTTAGACCTAAGCGCATAGGTCCACTAAGGACACTGCTACGAATTCTAACAGAACACGCTCCCTAAGCATTCTTCACATGTCTTTCTCAATCCTAAGGCAGAGTTCTGAGAAGTCCAGCTGCCATTGAGGAAGGTATGTTTAAATAGTTTTTCCTACACGCGTATTCACGTTAGTACACCCTTACGGCAGTCTACCCCATCAATATGATAACACACAACTTGCACAAGCGCACCGCAGACTCAGTCTGTAGCAGAACATATTGCGATTGTTATTGGTGAACGCCGAAGTGGTAGTTCTATCGTCACTTCACATTTCCTTAATCTTCCCCATGTCGTTGGTTGCGTGTCTCGCTAAATAGTGTCGATTCAGTAATTGGCGTACCATATGCCTGGGTTTATTTTAACGAGACACAGTTAGTCCCTAGCGTTCCTTAGAACGGTGTTATCAGATCAGTTTGGGATAATTCGTGAAGCCTAACCCCACTCCCGGAAATGCGCGTCAACAATCTCTACGCAATGTCTCTGAGCTAGACCTTTATAGGAAGCAGTATTCATCAGCAGCGTTTGGTTGTTTTGTACTACAAGTCAGCATTATAGTCTGACTATCAAAAGTTTGTATTAATCGAACTGCGAATATTACGGTTCTGCCTCCCATTTGTGTTTCGTCAGATAAACGTCTCATCGTCAATAGTCGGGTGTATTATTGTACAGTGTATAGGTCGTAGGCGTGATGTGAGTGTAGAGAAGCGGTCGGCTTTCCCCGTCTTTCTAAAACCAAACACAGTTGACGGATATTTGCCAAAGGTACGGAAAGTGGATATATAGGTAACACATGAGATAATAGTATACATTGTGATACAATATAGAAGCTGCTCCGTCAGCTGGAATGAATGATTATTAACAGTTCTTCTACACTACCGTCAGACTGCTACTATGAGTCATTAGTTAAATACAATTAACACTTACCATGTGTTCATTGAAACTAGTCACAATTCACTTACAGAATACTGCACACATTACCAGTTTTGCCTCCGCCACACCTTATCTCCTTCCACTTTCATACACTGATTTTAACTAGATTTATTACTACTACTTATATTTACTTATAAAATATTAATCGCTCTCTTACGACAGTCCACTGGGACATGTGCATCTTGGTACCGAGACTACGCTAATTTCACTAGCCTAACCTAGGACGTCCTAGAACTTCGTGGTCTTAAATTCACCACCTTGACTTATTTCGACTACTCTAAGGTCTGACCCCCTCCGTGATCTCAAACTAACTTAACTTTATTCGCTTATTTCGACCGAACCCTATAGCGGTCTAAGACCGACTGCCTCGAGTCTCCTTCTTTCCTTTCAAACACTCTAAAAATACCACGCCTGCCTAACGCCCGTTTTTGCCATTGTTTTAAAGGTTCTCTTCGGTTCAGCCTCTAAACGTGGCTCCCAGATGTGCACTCGTATTGAGGAATGCACTTACAAACCAAATATTTTTATCGTTTCTTAGGAATTTGTGGAAATATTACTTTTGACCTGTCAGCCCGGCATTCATCCCTAACTCGCTTCCCATTAAATAAAGAATTTATGCGCTTACGAGTGGCTAATATTATTTTACAATTCTAAGAAGGGACGGAACGTTTTGTTATTAATTACAGTAACTTGTCAGGCTGTCAAGCCATAAAATAAAGGTTTAATATGCTTGTAAGTGTCCCGATACCGTGTGATGATGTTGAAATAAATATGGACTAAGATATTCGCTTAATAATTAGGAATACGTGACAGACAGTCACAACAGTATCAACAGTACAATAACTACACTAGCATTCAATTAGGTGTTGGTAAGTGTAAAGAGAAAACAGGCATTTGTATTTAGTAGAATGCAAGTGCAGTGCCTAAATCGAGCACCGAGCCTGCGTCGTCATGCATTTAAAAAACTCTAATACTTGTATGTATCGTCGAGTTAAAGTAATTACTTGAGTTGAAGTAGCGTCTTACGCAATCTTTTTTTAAATGTATTAAACAAAAATTTGAACGAAGAAAGAACCATGAAAGAAAGATAAAGCTAAGAATTCCAACTCTTGACAGTTCTAAATTCAAGCAATTACTAAACTATAGAATAACAAATACTTTTACTCAAGTAATCACTTTGATTTGTTTGTAGATACGGGTGTAAATGTCACTGTAACTCTTTACGTTGATGAAAAATAATCAACACCAGGTAGGCAGTATTAGAAGAGTATTTAATTGCGTGTGTGTCGTATTTAATTACTCGAAGTCGAACTGTGTTTAGCTTTTCAATGTGTAATCGTTATTAACAAGAAGTTGGTTGCTAATTCATAATCGTAATCGTAATACACAAAGCATAGAAAACTAATTTGAATTGTATTGGGGACATGTATATAGAATTTAATTTTAGCTACTAAACTAGTCCAAACCAATCATGTCACAAACATTATTTTGGTTATCATAATTACACAAAAAACCCGCTAAGTGTGAGTCGGGCTCGCACTTTAATTTTTTTCATTATTTCACATCATATTTGTGTAGCGGTTCATGAAAGGCATCTACTTTCCAAATTTCAATTGTGTGGTGCCAATAGTCTCGGAGTAAATAGGCTGTGACATACAGACGGACAGGCAGACAGACGGACAGACCGAATGTATAAGGGTTCCGTTTTTGCCATTTCGCAGCGGAACCCTAAAAACCAGAGAAAAGACTATGATAGGTAGCAATGTAGGTAACTTGAGGAGCTTCCTCAGGATCCTCGGGCTATTAGCTATTACAATCAAAATCCTAAATATCTTTTTGAATCGGATTTTGTTACCAATTTCAAGGGTTTACTTATTTTTTGCACGAAACCCAAAGTCTTTTTCAAAATAAAAGTAAAATCTTAATTTACTTCTTACAACATCAGCTACCTGCCAGTAAAAGTCCCGTCAAAGTCGGTCCAGCCGTTTTGGAGATTAACCGGCAGAAACAGACCGACAAACAGACTGACAAAAATTTTAAAAAAGTTTTTTTGTTTTACTTTTACCGTATTTCATAGCTATTTTGAAATTACAAGCAGACACTTTAATTTCATTTATTTGATTTCTGATTCTCTTTCTTTTTCTTTTCTTTCTCTTTCTTTCTTTTAAATATAATAAAATTCTAACAGGCCGATGATTGTACATTGAAGATATTGAAAAAAAAAATATATATATGGGGGGGGGGGGTCTTTATTAAAGCAACAGAAGCCAAAACAACAGTTTTTAGAATTATTGTCTGTCTGTCTGTCTTTCTCTCTGTATATTTGTACGCGCATTACGCAAAAACTTCTGCATGAATTTGAACGTAGTTTTCACCGCTCTACTGCTAGATGCCTAACTTAAATTAAAGGCTACATTTTACCGGAGGAAATGATTTATTTATTTATTTATTTATTTATTCACTTCAAACATACTAATATCCTTACAGGCTAGACCCAATGCGATATTGTAGCATACTTAAAAAATAAAAATAAAAAAATACATAGTTCCGCTATTCAACCATAACAAATTCTATGGGTAGCTGTTCTTGTAAATTCACCCAAAGAGCAACAGAATATATCCATGTCATCGGCAATGAGATTGAGAGTGCGGAGCGCTCTGCTGAGCGGCGCGTCTCGCAGTAGGTTAGTGCGCGCGCGCGGTTCCGCCAGCAGCCGCGGCTGACGACGACGTCCCACATACCCGTCCGGCGCGACTAGCTCCATCCTTCGCAATATATCCGCATTGTGTATCTTCCCTCTAATTATCTTAAAGATATAAATCACTAGTGTGAGTTGCCTCCTGACCCTTAGTTCATTATATCCGACCATACCCAAGACAAATAAAGTTGGATACATCAATGGGTAAAATGGATATACCCCGTATTCCCTCATATATTTGTACCTCAAAAATTTATTTTGAACTCGCTCCAACATGAGACTATACTTAGCTTCATGTGGAGCCCAGATAACTGCATTACATTCAAGTTGGCTTCTTACTAAAGCATTATACAATGCCGTTATGGCTTTAATATTTGTGAATCCTTTAACCATTCTAAGCACAAATCCTAAGTTTCTGTATGCTTTTTTGCAAACCTTCACTATATGTTCACGAAACGTGAGCCCAGTGGTAAACTGAACTCCTAAGTCCCTCACTTCCGTGGCCCTATTCATCGGCACTTCGTCCACCATGTAAGTATATGTGATGGGTGTGTGCACGCGCGAGAAACTTATGGTCACACACTTAGATGTATTAAACTGTAGGAGATTACCCCTGCTCCAAGCCACCACTCTGTCTATATCCCTCTGCAGTCTTTCACAGTCATACACGTTTGTGATAGGAAGATAAAGCTTGAGGTCGTCGGCGAACAGTAAACACTTAGCATCTTGCAGAACGTTTGGTAGATCGTTAATCATTATGAGAAACTCTAGTGGCCCTAGATTAGTTCCTTGGCTTACCCCAGATCTAGTATAGTATGCGTTCGATTGAAATCCTGCAAAATCAACATACTGTTGCCGGCTACTCATGTAACTGGCAAAAAACTTAAGTAAATGCGGGGTAAAACCAACCCCCGCTAGCTTTTTCAGTAAGATTGATCTTTTTCCGTTAAAGAGGGTGTAGGGAAAAGCACGAAATCGACTCAGACGAAGGTGCGGGCGAAATGCTGGTTCTAAATATTACGAACTAGTGTATATCTCCAAAATATTCCATTACCTTATACAATATTCATGGAGGTTGCTTTACGAGGTCTTCCAACCAAACGGAACTTCTACAGTGCCTAAAACCCTGTTAAAGACTAAATCCAGCCTCCAGACTTGTCAGAATCTCGTGTCACGCTTGCTTGTATTCCAAAGGGTAGCTCTCAGTTCTTGTAACACGTTGTCGTAGTTTGTAGGTGACAAGCAAAGACTACACGCATCCTTTGTAGCGACGGGCGAGTTGGCCAGCCGGGTAGTTTTTAGATCGAAGTTTACAGCCGACAAAATGTTGGTGATTTTTTTAGTTTTGGATTGATCCTTTGAGGTTTTGAAGGTGGTATTTCAGTAATAGATAAGTAGGGAAGTAAAGGACATGCTGCGCCCACCAAAAATAATTTTTGATAAGGGCAGGAAAATGACGATGATGATTTTGATGCTGTGATAAAAATTGCGTAGATTACAACTGAAAGTGTGATTTTTAGCAGGGCAACAAATCATATAGTTTCATGTACCGTGTTTATTTTTAAATTGGCACTTTCGAAAAATCAATGCCGGCATTGTAATATGACTTTTTCTTAATTACGCAGCCAATAACCTTTCTACTTACGAATTCATAATTGGCTTCCTGAAGACATGTTTGTGGTAAAACCAAAGAAAATACGTTTTACAAAAATATCTTCCGCCTATACCCGCAGAATCAAACACAGGTACTGAATATATTTTTGAGAAATACCTGCCTCCCGATCTCTTTCGCAATCTCCCTAACAAAAAACCGATATTCTGAATCATGAAGCAAAAACCGCGAATCTAAGTTAGTTAAGGATGGAAGCCAGACAGATAAACCAGTTATCCAATAAGTCTAGATTGCGGGATCCTTCTTGTCTACCTGCTTTTACGTGATATTAATATTGAATATCGAATCTAAGAATTGTCACATAGCTTTCCATTTTATACAAGGAGTTGCTTTGCATCCTCGTCAAATTCAAGGAGGTAACTATGCTAATGATTCTCGACCCGAATCAATAATAAATTGGGTAGGTAATTTTTTTTTTCTTAATTTTGGAAATCGATAAGTGTACACCACCCGTATTAAAACGTGGTCCGTGTAATACTAGCCCTATAACCGTGCTTTCACACAAAGAAACAAACGTAGACGTTTATTCGATAAACGGGTGATTCTCCTCTTTTGAAAAGGGCCTCATTCTGAAATAGTGTCAAATTAAAAAAGCAGAGTTTATTATGATATTTACTAGGTACCATAATTTATATTGAATATTTACGTCTTCTATGACAACCTCCTGAATTTTGACGAGGATGCAAAATTGCACCTTATTACCGTATTCTTCTTGAACGTCACGTAAAAGTTACCTTTTCGTAATTTTCAAGACATAATAGGTCGTGTCAGGCTGTGTCTTAACCGAAGCGATCATTGCATGAACACACGACTGTCTCGTTTATATTGTTTTATAAACCAGAATGCGTCGTAGTGACGTACATACCTTCTTGTGACCACCTTACGGTTTGACAAACAAAAGAGTGACATATGAAAGCAATGGCAGCGTATTGGTTGGTTTCAAATAATATAGAA
Source organism: Standfussiana lucernea (assembly GCA_964057025.1). Taxonomy (NCBI): domain Eukaryota; kingdom Metazoa; phylum Arthropoda; class Insecta; order Lepidoptera; family Noctuidae; genus Standfussiana; species Standfussiana lucernea. The sequence continues at coordinate 12,546,765 of OZ059805.1, forward strand.
ACTTACAATGTTGCCTGTGAAAGTCTTTGATATGTTCGAATTTCAAACAGACCTACATCCAAGTACGATTATCTTCCCCGGTCAAACAAAATCAACTACCTTTTTGTAAAGTATTTTACCTACATAATATATCTACAACACATTTCGCATTCAGATCGCCTAAATAATACGTGTTCATAATTAAACAATTATAAATTCAACTTTTATCTATCATCTATATTATCCCTAGGGGTTGGATCCACCTTGGATGAGGCGTCCTGAATATTAAACGTGGGTTACGTTCGGTATATTAAAATATCATCGATTTAAATTACGCCATTATGTAGTACGTTTTAGTACGAAATAAGCAAGTAGGCTTCTTTGTGTTTCGATACGGCAACCTGGACGATTATACCTACAACTTGTGTTATCGTAAAATAATGATTAGCTAGTAAGCAGTACGATGTTTTAAATATGTTAAATGCTAAACTATAAAATAATATAATAATTTGGGGAGGATCAAGTCACCAATAAGTAGCAGAAATCAGTTTGGTTATCACTTAAACTACCAGAAGATAAAGAAGTGCGTAATACATACCCATCAGTGTTACCTCCTCAAGTCTTCAAGACCAAATTTCACACCAAAACAAATTCCAGTTTGTTAATCACTCGCATCTCAAAAAGTATACCTTCGGCTTCAAGGTACCGGGAGCCTAGACTTCTGAAGAGAGCATCACATGTGTCTACTATTATAGCTTCAAGTTCACAACAGTGTTCCAAATTTATATTTCGCAACATATCTATTGTTGCTATAAAGTTCTAGACAGATATTCAAAATGTTTATTCTACAAATTGACGCTCACAGAAATTTTAGCAAGTCCTCTACACCAAACCAAATATTAATCGAAAGCCGAGCAGTGGGATGTTCATTTCAAATTGATTCGATATTCAAAACATTAGCACATTGATTGAAAAGCGACCGCGGTGTATTTACATGTCGAAATGACGGCTAGACATTTAAGAAAAGATTTTCGGGACATCGTTTTCCATTCCAAAAGACCTTTTGGATAAAAAATTAGTGAAGGGGTGTTGGAATGATATGGGAAGAATCATTCAAGCTATTTAGTTATTTTACTGCATGCTTAAAATATACCTTGATGTTTTTTACCTAGAAATTCTCAGCACGGAGTATGAATTTTTTGACAGGCCGATGTCAATAGGCTCGCCACACTTGAGATTGAACATAACTGGCCCAATGTGGGTGTACTTTAGGAAACAACCCAACCAAACCCAAAGACTGCACTTGGGACTGCAGGCGTGATGTTTTGTTATGGAACTACATGCATAGTATGTTTGAACTATCAAGTTGCCACTCTACAAATCTTACATCGTTATCTGCCTAACCTCCTCAACTATGTTAGGATCGGCTTTCAGTCTTACCCGATGTAGTTGAATACTAGCATTTTACATTGAGCGACTGCCTATGCGACATCCACAACCCAGTTACCGGGTAATTCGATATCCTATGGTAAGACTGACAACCCTACAAGTCTAATTGATTGAATGCCAGCGCGTCTGAATTCAAAGTGTTTGTCACCGCTGACCAATTAGAGCTGCTACAGCGTTTACTAGGAGTCCAGGACCAATTAGCAGAGCTATACTAAGTTTGGGCACAATTGTAGGGACGCAGTGCACTTTCCGAACTAGTAACCTAGTTTAGAACGAGGGATACCTAATAATGATTAATAGGAGTTCATTATACTGCATGCTGTGCAATTTCCAACTGCGAAGATCTTGGTGAAAGTGTTACTTGATATGAGCAGAAGAGACTAAACCACCAGTATTTTTTCGCAAAATGGTGTTTATGACTTATATTACAGCCGACTCTCGATAAGGTCTAGAAAACGTCTAGGTAAATTTGCCTATAAAGTTCCAACCGCTAGGAAACAGGCTTCCTCTCCTTGGGAGGGAGTGAACCTAGACCCAGCACACGGGTCCAGTGCGGATTAGTAGAGATTTCAAATATTCGGCCCTAGGACTAGCCAGACTCCTCACGACGTTTTCCTTCACCGTTCACCGAAGTAAAAGATTACGGGCTAATTGAATTCGTAGACGATGATTAATATCCTTATCTCCTAGTTCCTAGAAAGGTCTAAGATAGCATGTTTATCGGAAGCACATGTTGTTGACAGACATGTTTAGGCTTATAAACTAGGTGGAGGCAGAGTTTGTGAACGCCCAGAATTATTTTTATCATGAAAGTAGCTGGTTTCAGGATCTTTTCCTTGAGCATAATATGCTGTTTGTTTCCCTTAGATTTCTTTTATGAGTTTGGTTTTGTCTGTGGGTATTGTACATCATAATTAACCTAAAAGGCACAATACAAAAACTTTTTTGCAAAAAAGAAACCGACTTCCAAAAAAAACACAAAAAAAGTGGAAAATAACTTTACTTTCGGAAGTCGGTGACTATTGTTTGTTTCATTGACTTTTTTGCCACCGACTTCCGAAAGTTAAGTTATTTTCCACTTTTTTAGTGTTTTTTTGGAAGTCGGTTTTTTTTTGCAAAAAAGTTTTTATTTTACGCTTTTTAGTTATCGTATCACACACAAATCCTTGTCAAGTTTCAATTTCGCAATTTCTTTTACTTGGATGACATTTTTTCCAGCTATTTTGATTTCAAAACCAAACTGCTGAACCGATTTTGATGAAATTTCTATGGGACCAATCGGGAAGTAGATCCATTCAGATAAAAGAAGAATTTTTCAAATCGGTTCATAAATGACGGAGATATGAGGTAACAAACACAAATAAAAACATACAACCGAATTGAGAACCTCCTCCTTTTTTTGAAGTCGGTTAAAAAACAAAACCAAACTTTATAAAATTTCAGATTCAGCATCTTCTGAACGTCAGTATTACATTATGCATTACATTACATTCTCCCCTGTTGCTTGCACACCACAGGAGCTGATAGACACTACTGAAAGTGCCAAACTCGACGCCAAATTTTGGGCTGACTCAATTTAAATTGCCATCGACACGCTAAGATGAACTCCCTCAGCACGTCAGTCTCTCGCCATTTCCCAATTTCTTAGATGGCATAATAGACGAAGTGGTGGAACAAACTCTCCAGCAACTCCTACAAACAGACTTTTGATGACCACAGAATAATAACCACAGATGCTAATACAAATATAGACAGATATCTACAGTAGCTTTAGGGACCTTCGTTTGTCTCTCTATCAATAGATAACGATAACAAATGGATGGATCCATTCGCAATCCATGGGGCCTTCTTGTACCAGGAAATCAGAAAACAATAGAAGGTATCAGCTGTTTATCTTCCGCAGATCGTAACAATAAGTGATAAGGGTTAGGGCAGACGGGTTGGCAAAACGTCGGTACTTAATGTCTTCGAACGAACGATGTATGGATTCGGCCTGTGGGTGTGAGGAAGCTTTTTCACACGTTCGAGCAGGATAGGTATAGCTATGTACCAGCTCATCAATTAAGCGGATTTGGGGCTTTGGTCATTAGTGATTTGCTTTACGAGTTTTTTATTTATCTTTATTTATCGTAGGTTGCTTTTTACCGAAGAGTTTTTAGTCTGTTGAATGAATCCACAGTTTTACATATTTAGAGGATTATTAATAATGAAATCCCATATTCGTCTTATGAAACAATTAAGGCTAAAACCAGACTTTAAAGATCTAAAATTCAGCGAATTTCAATTCTAGTCTTCGATTAGCTATAAATATTGCGACCCATTTCAATTCAACTAGTTGTACCTCTATAAATATTCTAGTTCGAATACTCCGAATCTAGGATAAGGTTGACATTTGGGTTCTGAACTAATCCCTCGCGTTACTTAGGCCGGACTATCAAAAACATCGAGTGAGGTGACAATGACATTAATCGGGGTCTGGCTATGATACCCTGGTATTATGTTGAAGCCCTTACGGCAACCACTCAGAATATCTAATAGAGAAATGATGAACAAAAAGCCGCATAGAAAATTACAATTTACATTTAGGTTAATGTTGATTTAGGCAGTAGAGCGAACTCTATTACAACTTCCTTTGCTTTCATCTTCGGAAAATAGAGGCGTATAGGTTCGTGACAGCACGATTCCATATTGCGTCCCAATCAGTCTAAAGATAAGTTCCTATTCCAAAACTGAAACGGGGTTAATATGGTCTTCATCATAATCTGCCTAGCCATTATCTCAACTTTCCTGGGCTCGGCTTCCAGTCCAACTGGATGCAGCTGAATACCATTATATTACTTGGAGCAGCTGTCTATCTAACCCCCACAGCCCAGTTGCTGGGTAACATGAAAAAGGGGTCAATCTTCTTAAGTCCTTCTATTGTTCTAATCATACTTTAGTTCTAGCTAAAACCATGAATAAAGCAAAAGCACTCCTTTGTTCAACACACGATGTGAATCGAAAAGCCATTCAAAAGTTCCACAATTGCCTCTCTGCATACGTTTGTGAGATTTTTAGAGCATAAAGTAAGTCACTTCGACAAAAGGCTTTAGCTTTTATGTACTCCTAGTACTTATATTTAATGTTCGTACTTCTTGAGAGATCGATGAGAGCAGGTGCAGTAGAAAGAAAGTAGGTAAGTATTATGGCTTCCTAGTTGAAAGGTTTTGAGAAAAAGTCCTTTTTAAAATAAGGATGGTGAATTTGTTCACGTTCAAGATCTTTCGCTCACATTAAACGATCGAAATGTGAAATGAGCAAGTGAACTTTCAAGTGGGTTACCATGATCAGGAATGCATGAATTAGTGCAGGAATGTTTTAGTATTATTTCGAGAGTGGGTAAGAGATGGCGCTAGACAGCTGTCTAGCGCTGTCACTTTCCCACTCTCGGAATAGTCCCTCCTGGTCTAAATAATTTGTTCGGCGTCGTGTGAACGTGGAATGAAACAAAAATGAACTCGTACACTTGAGTGAAGCGTTTCATATCCATAACTATATCTATAACCTGCAGGTACAGCTTACTGACTGAAACTGAACTCGCTTTCTATAGGCTTCTATCATCATCCACAGCCCAACTTTACTAACTGTAAGATCTCTCTTTGTTTGCATTACCTTCACCAGCAATGGCAACAATGTCTTCTGCCCATATTGCCGTTGCTTGATACAGTTTTCAGGATCACCTAGAGAATTTCTTCCGAAAAGGACACACACGTCTTGGTGATAATTAAATATCGATATTTTAAGTCCTAAAAACCGTGAGAAGCAGGGGCAGTTTGCTAGTTTCGCATAATGAGAGGACAGGTTTTACCAGGAGTGTGTAGCTCGAAATGTCCTGTAGGTACAGATTACCGACGGTCGCTTGTTATCTCATTGCCGGCGGTCATTTGTTCATTACAGAGACGCGTCATCTCATGTCTAAAGTCTCATTTTAACGTTATTTCTCGGAACAATTTGTTTGAAACAATGTGTTTAATTAAATAGACCTTTGGGGCATTGTTTGGCATGTTTTAGAAGATGAGTTTCGGTACAGTTCTGTTATTTTATTATTGAACGGATCTTCTAAAAACATGTCATTTTTTAATTAATTTTGTCTTCTTCTAATGTGCCTAACAGACATGATCACTAATAATCTAATGTCAGCCTTGTAAAGGTAAAATATAACGAAATTATACTAGGACATGAGCAATTTTAGCTCGTTACAATCTTCGAGATGGTTCTTCACATGAAAATTGAGCGCGGCCAAAAACGGCCAACTTTTGTAGAACTTTAAACTGTGCTCGTTTCAAGCGACACAAACGTTCGTCTGGCTACAATCTTACACATAAATAAACCTTGATAGACTCTTTCATCTCTCTCGGGACCAGCATGCGAGGGACGTCTGGCATCGTCTGTCCCTTTCTAGCAATCTTCGCCAAGTCATAACTCTCAAGTAATAATTTCTTCAGTCGAGGTCTCTATAACATACTCACATAAAGTTTTCAAAGAAGTTAACTTTGTTACCTTCGTCTGGCGGAACAGAGTAAGTTTTCTACTCTCAAATTCATACTGAAAAGATGAAGAGAGAATTTCATCATAAAAAGCAAATAGTACACAGCTTCTCTCATCACCGATATTTATATTCATAGGTTTTTAATATTCGATTACACTACCAAAAATCGTGCCCGAAATGCCCGATTAAGAGAAAAGTAGCTTTTCACGTAACATATCAATCGCATTTTCCGCACAGTCAACTTTATAAGCTTTATTAATGCTTTTCGACACAAAGTGGAATTTAACACACGATTTATCGATGATTAAACGTATTTGCGAACAGGTTTTACATTATGTGTTAATATCGGTAATATAAAGGGCCCTCAACAATGCACCAATATGTTGTATTAAATGAAAACACGCCGACGCGACGGAACACTCACACTCAAAGCAAATTGCATCCAAGCTTTAAATGGTACTAAAAAGTATTTTTTACAAAACGCTCAACGCCGTTTTTTTTCAAAAGAATAATCTTCATGAGATACGAGGATACAAATTCTTCAGAATGTTTATTCTTTTGTAGGGGCACGAAGTTTTATACTCGTTTGTGTAAAACTAGTTTAGCTTTCGACTTTCGCAACTAGGATAAGGCTTACATGATCATAAAATATCGTGAAATACTCTTTTTTGTGGAATTTTCTGGAAAAGTAGATGGATTTCGTGGACCCAAAATAAATTATACGATGCCGTCACTGGCCACATTACCCATAAGCATAAGTTGAAACAGACCGGTAGTAGGGTCAGGAAAAATACGGTATTATGTCACATTGAGACCCGAAAACCTTATTTTCCTCCCCCTGCGTGTTAACTACAATCTATGTAAGGGATCGCCGAAAATAATATTTTCAAAGCAAACACAATGAGGCCTTTGTCATAGGAGGATGTGATCTTTGTAAGGAGCATGTACGTTGAGCTGTTGTGCGAAAATACTTGTGCGGTCGTGCATGCCCCAATTCGATTAATAGAACGCTCCTATTCCGTTATACAGCCCTAGTACCTCGTGATGGACAGGAAGTCTTGCATTTAATTACGTGACACTCGAGGTAGACAGATCCCAAGCTATCTCGTGGGAAAGCGGCGCCGCATTTCTTTAATTGACACCGCCTCAGGTCCCAGGTGTTTGTATAAAATTGAAATGTAATAAATGGATCTGCGTCTACGTTTGTGTACTAAGTTGTCTCGGGCTCGGCGAACAATGGATGAATATGTATTCAGAGCGGTATGAAGCTCTCATTGTTAGTCAATCCGTACTTTGCTGAATCAATAATGTAGCAAGTTCTGTGGAGTCTCGAGTAATTTCGCTCTGTTCTGGATGACTGAACCCTTCGTTCATTATAGATTGAGAAAGAACCTTACTTACGTATCTGTAAAAACATTTAGCTGATGTTTTATATGTATTCAGTGGGATGATTCATCTGGATTAGTCAGGAACATATTGCCATACTCTAACGAGAATATTAAAATATTAAATAAAAGTCCTCATTGCTGAGCACGAGTCCTGGGTTCCATTCGCGGGTGGGGCGAAGTATTTTTGGGTTTTTCCATCATCAATTTGTAAGTAGCAGCCACGGAGTCTGGATTTGTGCCCGGTCGATGGCAATAGGCTCGCCCCCCTATTACATGGGAGTTGGGACTTACTCGTAAACATAACTAGCGATATATGGGTGTGCTATTAGGTACACCTCTGCCTAAAACTACGGGGATTACAGGCATGAAGTTATATTATATAAATAAAGGTATAAAAATAAAAACCTCAAACCATAAAAAATATTAGAAGAAAAAAACTCACTCGAACAAAAAGAATGAAACAAGAAAAGTCACGTACTGGTACTAGGACTCCATCAATCTTTTCTGAGGCAGTATTTTCACTCCTGTAAACTAATGGGATAGTGATGTTTGATTTCGATTCGAAGACATTATAAATAGAACGTGGTTTATTTTGGGTTCCTAGTTAGTTGTTATTTTCAATATCCAGTAGCAAGTTAGTTAATGGCCTCAAAGTTTGACAACAAGTCTTACCAATGAACCTTTCCAAGTACTAACTGGGTTGTGGAGGTTAGATAGACAGTCGCTCCATGGTATTCAGCTGAATCCGGTAAGACTGTCCGGTAAGACAGTTGACAAAGTGTTATTGGCTTTTTCCATCAGGGTTTCTTTCATTCCCCAGTAGTAGCCCAAATGATCACAATAGGCTCGTCCCTTGTTACATAGGACTTATACATAACCGACTAATTTGAACCATTACGTGCCCTAACTAACTCTTCGGGGAAATATAAATGAGGTGTTATGTATACAAAAGTGTCATCGTACTCCCAACGCCATAAAACAAGGAAGTGAATAATTTCCCTAAAGTAATAAAGACATACAATAACTATCACCCTTTATCACTATAGTGGTGGCAAGAGTTTGGATAACAACATAAACGGTTTTTATATTTTATACACTTTTACGAAGCGTCACTCTAGAGAATATCTCTATGGGCGAATAGAGATGGGCCAAAAGCTATTCGGTATCGCGTGACACCACTATATGACATAGCGACCACATTGCCCAATGATTTATGTTAACCACACCCGATAGGTTATTATACGAGTAGAGATATCAAAGGAAAGTTGTCTCGCAAACAAAAAATATTAATCAAACTTGTTTGAAATATGTACGTATGTCCGACAGGATAAAAATATTTCACCAATGTGAAGAATTATCTTTATTTCGGCTTTGTTTTGTGAAAAAACTGACAGTTCATTGTAAAATGTAGAACAAGTGTTGACTAATTGCTAATTCGTAAAAAATTGTAACGTTTTATTTGACAACTCATTTCATTTCATAGAATTTCATACTGTCAATAAAAATATCACCATGTAGAATCCATTCCGTAATAATTATTGCATTTTCAACAATCGAAACGAATACAAAAAAAAATCATCCATTTCTATCGTAAAATCTACCAGGAAAATATAAGTGCGAAGAGAAAATCCGATAATATCGAGGCGCGTATTGTCTACCGTTTATTGTCTTTTGGCCCGCATTCGAACCTTTTGTTATTCTGCCCTACAGCTCTCTAAGCTAACTGTAATCAACATTTTTCAGGGTTTTCGGCTAATAGTTTCATTAGGATCTCCTTTGTTATTGAATTGAAGAGTATTTTATAAATTCAAGACATTTTTTTATTCAAATTGAATGGTTGGATTTTCTCCTACAGGCATTAGTCGTAGCTTTTTAAATAAGTCTCTGGAAAAAGTGTATTGCCCATTCAAAGAATAAAATTGCCTTTTAAAAACCTATCCATTTAATAGAAGTTATATGTGCCTTCTTATTTTTTTATTCAAAATTGTATTATTTGAAACAATACGCGAATAAAAACAAAAGCAAAACAAAAAGAACTCTAGTTTGAACTTCAATTGTTTTTAACTCTAGTTTGAACTTTGGATTGAGCTCGTTGGAAAATTCGTCAAAATAAAAACTGTCGTCCGTACAAAATGTCACAACGGGGCACTTTTAACACTCGGTGTACTAGGTGCACATACTTTCAAAGTTATTTTTCATGTAAACGAGAGGCGGCATAAACCGTATAAAGGTGCCTATATTTCATGCGAGCCGGGTGTTTTTCGCTCGGGACAATAGTGTAAAAAGATAAAAACCTGTGAACGACCGGCACATGTTTATATGTTAAAAGGATTTTTTTAATATACCCACGAAATAAATGGTTCCGCGAATATACGGGGCTATTTCGTGTCCATATTTCTTGTTGAATGAGGTTTATAAATGTTGTTCATATTTAATTCTTTGAAACCCGCTTGCGTCTGACCGGGATAGGGCTTTTATATATTTTTAGGAAATCCACATCATGAATGAAGAATTCAACATGAACGCTCTTTACCTTTTTTTCAGCCGGTGGTTTGCGAAATACGGAATTTTTAACACATTTAGTGGGTAGCTAACCTAACATGAAAACAATTAGTAGGGCCTGAAACGTTTGAAGTTGATTCAGAAAATAAAAACGATTTATAGTAGGCACATGCGTAACCTTAGCGTGACTAACCCAAACCAATATTTATGATCGTGATATTTTTCGGCTTAGGTTTAAGCGGTATTTCTATTAATAGCCAAGTTTCTTAAAGTTACATAATTTTCCTTTTACAAGCCCCTTGCGTGACATCTAGGTACGATGACGGGTTGATATTCCATTTGCTTTAATATTGGCGCAAGCAAAACTTATTTTCCTTTTTCTCAAAATTATTTATGATCATCCTAGAAAAGCCCTGTCCAAACTGAACTACATATGAACGTGAATAAATCCTCCTCAGTCGTACTACATAGTCCAAGACTTTTGCCGGGCATGTTGCAGAAGAGAAATGTGTTTAACAAACGAGTATGTCCCAAGTTTGAAAATGATTAAAGTTCAGTTTTCAGTTCCTTTTTCAGTAGAATTCAGCTGTTTTCTCTTGTCCCTTTAAGTTTTATTTGTCCTGAATACTGATGCGAGCCGTCAGCCCTGTTTACCCTTTGAATTGTAATCTCCTCTCTCATTATGTTGTCCTGCGACATTCTATCCACACATCAGACCCACATTGCCCTTCCGTTTATACTGACTGACCTTTTCTTTAAACCGCGCGTGACGACGCGCATTTTTCTAAGTGCTCGCTCGTATTTCGAACGCGTTAATTTTATTTTTATTATCTCTTGTACACCCATGTCTTCCTGGTACTGTTATGGTTGGTTGGTCCGTTTTCTTTGGGTTTTGATTTCAAACGTCAATGAAGTTTATAGGTAGCAAATTAAGTGAATCACCTTCGACTGGATCGACGAATTGTTCATTTCTTGAATTTTTTTGGGTCTCATATTCTTTGAAAATGCTTAGACGACATCACAGCGTCTCATAAACAACCGTAAAATTATTTTCGCAAAATCGCGAAACCATAATTAAATCAACATCTGCTCCAGGAAGTTCCAGGCAATATACAGAAATGTTCCTCTCAGCGTCGGTTAACGATTTGAGCGCTAAGTGGATGCATTACGGGAGGTGAACGACGCAAATAACGCCATTGTCACTATTTACCTGCAGTCAGAGACAATTGTGGCATGTCTACGGAAATTCGGTTTCAGCCCGATCGGGGAACTACAGACAAACAGACAGAAACTACCAACTATACTACTCGTAGAAGGAATACGTAGACGAAATACTTGTAGAATGGATTATAATATGTAGGTTCCACATTGTATACTAAAAATTATAACACAGCTCTTTTAAAATATTGTTGATAAGGGACTTTTGTCAGTCTTAAATTGTGCGGAATGCGTGTGTGCTGATTTGTTGCGTTATGTATGTATACGTTTTGATAATAAGTACTTATAAATTAATTAACATAAATTCTCGGCTATAGTTCCCGAAAGGTAAGAGGTACAACGTACACCCACATTTCACCAGTCTTTTTTATCCTGTAGTTAGTGACTAACCTGATGTTAGAGTAGTTTGTGGTTATGCCGCCCATAGGCCTCTGACTTGGCTGTCCATGCTGTCGAGAAATATCTCTCAGGCATGCTGGTTTCCTCACGATGTTTACCTTCACCGAATCAAGTGTTCTATACGCACATGAATCCGAAAAATCAGAGGTGTGTGTCTTGGGTTCGGACTTGAGACCTTTACTTGGCAGTCCGACGGTCACACCACTAGGCTATCAGTGCTTCCGCTAGTTATGTTTCGGAGATTTCTGTCCAAAAGTCCTTCGTGAAGGCCTTGAGCGTGATCACGAAGCAAGACTATTAGCGCCGCGACTGCCACGTTCGCAATAAAACTGATGTCGCGCTAAAAAGTCGCGGCGTTTACAGCCGCCTAATGCCGCGCGGAATATATGGCGCGGAAAATTCGTGCGAACGTATTTTATAGAAACATGGCCTACGCATGTCGGTTTTATTTTGCTACATTCGGTGTTGTTTGTTGCTTATTGTCGGCTGTTACTAAAAACTGAGCTGGTATTGGGTATTAAGTCAAAGAACCACTTAAAAAAAAAACTTTCATACTGCTCGCGGGTAGATTCGGACACAATCTTGGTAAAACCTTTATTTAAAAACCACATATTAACACGCATTTAATCCTAGATATTGTCACATTTTGCCAGATTTCGTCAGTCCTATGAAATAAGGACGAGCCTAGCACAAAAACCAAACTGCTACATAACACTTGAAACCTCACTCAGCAAGCTCTGCACTGAGTGTTGTACCCCTGATAAATCGCTACTTTTACGCACGTCCTCCAACACGGTACTAAATAAAACACCGTGAAAAATAATGCGTATTTCCACACAACCCCGCATTGCGCATCACCCACAGGCCCACAGAGCACAAACTCGACGATTTTCAACTAAAACCGTAAAAAAATATAAAATACATACGCAAGGCAAAGTTCTCCCTTTTCCCGACATTAAAATTCACGTACCTATTCATTGTGTGGTGAAGCCAAATCGAGCATAAAATTGTTGTTCGGAATTTATTAGCTATTGCCACAATATACGGTTTATTTCTTTGATAATATAGCGTGTACTTTTGACAGGTTTTCGCTATAGCTTCATTCGTGCGTGGGACGTCGTTTGGTTAATGTGGAAATTGCTTCTATACTTAAACGCGCCTGTAATCACCAAGGGTTAGGCAGTGTATCTAATACTATACCCACATTTCGCCAGTTGTATCGTTTGTTGCCTATTATATCGTTACGTGGTAGTCGAAAATCTAACACTTAACGATACAGTACCGCGAGTTTTTAGTATCACAATACAAGGTTCCAGACGTATTGGGTATCTTTACCTAAACACAATTAAACATAAATGTTTGTTTCGCTTCGTATTAGTGAAAAACGCCATCAGTTATGCGAAAATATAATCGCCAAAAATAATATTTTAGGAAATTCGTCTCAAAGCACACATTTCTCCAGATTTTTGTCATGAGTTTAAACTAGCTTCTTAATCTCGCGCGATGCATAAAGCCGGAATGCAGTGTTCCGTACATAAAACCTGCATGATGCACGACGCGATTACGTCACAAGCACGCGTTTCGTGAGACAGCAAGCCATGAAGCCACTCGCCCCATCTGTATAACTTCTTAGCTATTCTATTCTCCTAGTATTTGAGGGTAATATCGCACCTAGCCTGGATTACATTAACAAATTCAATTCGGTCTAGAAGAAAACGAAAACAACTTTATAAATATTTAAAGTATTCTTTGAAAGAAAAATTCTGACTTAGGAATATTTTTCTAGGCAAAACCCTTAAAAAGTAAACGTTAAATGTAGAAAGAAGGTATTATAAGGGTTGTATATCAAGCTGTAACCATCTTCTAAATATTTATTCTGGACCAATTTTCCTTCAACAGACAAATAGAAATCCAATATAAATTCTGTTTCCAAACAACGTTTCTTTACGGAACCATTTCTTAATCCGAGACCCGAATAACTTAAGCCGTCGGCAGATTTAAGGGTCCTCGCCTACCGGGCTTTTTTGTAACGATAAAGTAGCGATTCTAACGCAAAACGGCCGCGATACACTCGCGATGATGTCGCTGACTGTGTACCTTTGTCCACGTAACCACGATTCTGGCATCGTTACTCTCACGATGCTGTCCCGCTTCAGTCGCAATGATCTTCTTTCTTTATCGTGTACAAAGTGCGTAATCTGGTGTCAGAATTTTTATGCCGTCCGTAGGCCTCTGACTTGGCTTGACATGCCGTCGAGAAATATCTCTCAGGCAGGCTGGTTTCCTTACGATGTTTTCCTTCACCGAAGCAAGTGATCATAATTAAATACGCACATGATTCCGAAACATCTTGGGTTCAAACTCGAAACCTGTGACTTGGCATTCCAAGGGTCCCACCACTATATATATATATAGGTTATAATTGCTTACGCTAGTCGCAATGATGAAAATACATATATATATAGGGCTTCCCTACATTCTCCACTCTTTATTCCCCCGATGTCGTCGTAAACAGTCGCGCGTTTACATCAATACAATAGCAATTATGACGCGCATTTGCATCGACTTTGTCGCGCGTTGCAAATGCGACTATCGCGCGACAATATCACTAAAGATGGCCGTCGTGGGTGAGCGCCCTTAGGATTAATAAAAAAGTAAATAAACTGTGCCTGTTTCAATTTTACTAAATGAAGTCTGAGCTGGAAGATAACGAGATCCAGGCAATAGTGGCAGCCGGCAGTACTTGTTTAATTATTAAATCTCTTTTAATTAAATGTGGTTCGCAATCGTTTTGATTGCATCTTTGGTTTAAATGAGTTGAATGTTTATGTAGTGGGTTGATATTTATTTGTCTGTGGTTAGACTTTAAATTGTTTTTATGTAAGTGCAGTGGTTTTCGGTAAATAATAGGAGCTATAGTTTCTGACTGTTCAATGACAAGAGTTGGCACCAGAGATATCTTCTATGAGAATAAGCTTTCTTTTATTTCGAAGAGTTTTTGACCAGTACCCAATTTTTGATCCACATACACTAGTCTTACCAAGGGATATTGTTCCGCCAAATAAAAGGGTTGTGGAGGTCAGATAGGCAGTCGCTCCATCCTTACTATAATCTATACTAATATGTATTGTTGGCTATTATTTAGGTTGAGGGTAGGGGTACGGCGGATGACGGTATAAAAGCAGTGTAAAAGGGGCGCGCGCTCTCTTTCTGCTGTCATCCGTCGTACGAGAAGGTCGTGAGTCTTTAATTTGTGTTCTTCTTACTGTATTTTGAGTAATTCCTTTGTGTCATTTTTGATTGTTTTTGTTTTGTAAATTGTGATAATTTTAGGTCAAGTAAAGTTTGTTTTTTTTTAATCTTATCCGTTTCTGATTTCTAATATCAGAAGACAAACACACAAAACATAAAAAAACAGAAGAAAACATTCCCACTTTTATCCTGATTATTGTTCTCATCCATTTCTTAGAACAAAGTTTCGTTAGTTTAAAAGTTACGAATATAATTTTCTTAGGAGGGTACTTTTCTTTGTTTACGTTCGTTAACTGTCATTTACATTAACACTATTTGTGTTGACGCTTTGTTTTTTCTTCGCTTACCTACATTCCTTATAATTTTATAGTCATTTACGTTAACTAGGTTTGTGTTGCCGTTTGTTTTGTTGTTTATAACAGAGTTTGAAACATGGATAAGCTGGGACGTTCACGTTCTCGTAATCGACGCTCGCCTAAGTCGCGTAGCAGGTGCCCGCGTAATAATCGTTCTCCGAATAAACATTCACGCGGCGGTAAACGCTCGCATAGCCGTCCGCGGGATCGATCGCTTGAAACTCGGAACTCGCGCAGTCACTCACGTAGTTTCACACCGCGTTATCGGCGCTCGTGTAACCGACGTTCTCCGGATCGGCGTTCCCGAGACCGACGCTCGTGTAGCTGCCCGCGCAGTCGTTCGTCGCATGCTAAGCGTGTGCGCAGTCGTCGATCGGCTTCGCAGGGACGACGTTCTCGGAGGTGTGACTCGCGAGACTGCCGTCGTGATCGAGGATGTCGTCGTGATAGGTACTCGCCATGTCGTGCAACTAATGTTAACCGCAGAGAGAGGTCTTCACGGTCTGTGCGTACGCCTTCCTTGCCGCCAGTGCAGAGAAATTGTGACTCTTTAAATACTGTGCTCTCACGTTTGGAGGCGCTAGAGAGGCGTTCGCATGCCCCAGTGTCAATTGAGCCCGCCGCTGGACCAGGCACGGAACAAATTGTTGAAGCGATACATTCGTTAAAATCCGTAGGTACTAGTCATTATTACGTCTCTAATTTCGATCCCAGTATCCATAACGTTGATACATGGTTTAGTGAAGTCGATAGGGCTAAACTTGCCAATAAATGGAGCGACCACGAATGTCTTTCGCGCATAGGGAACTGTCTAAAAGGTGATGCTAAATCATGGCTCAATGAGTGGGTATCAAATGATAGAACGTGGACAAACTTTAAAATTGATTTCAAACCTTTGTGCATTAAAAGAATAGATTCGGCGGGTATTTTGTTTGAGGTAATGTCGACTAACTCGGATAAGTACCGTACTTATGCCGAGTATGCACGGAAGTCACTATTGCGGTTGCGTATCGTAAAAGGTCTTTGCGATGATTTAATCACAGATATTGTTTTGAGAGGAATAACTGATCCTCAAGTGAAGGCAACAGCAACGAATGCTAACTTAAAACCAGTTGATTTGGTCAATTATCTGTCTACTTTTGTGAAACCTATTAAAATTGCAGTTGTAGATACAAGTAAACGCACAAATCACCATTTTACTGTCAATAGGGACAAGAACAAATCGCACGGTTTTAAGAAAGTCCTAACCAAGTGTTATAGTTGTGGTGAGTCTGGACATAGGCAAATTTCGTGCCCAAAACGACCTAAGTCTAGTGCTAATACCGATTCTGGATCGAAACCATCTTCCTCTGAAAGTAAACCAGTTTCAAGTGAAATCACATGCGCTTACTGCAAAAAGCCGGGTCATGACATAAAATCATGTTTTGCCAGACAACGTGTTAATGAGCAACGTAATAACAACAAAAAAGTCAACTTCTGCTCGGCTCCTTTGCAAAAGCGCAGTGATATTGTCGTAGGTGTCATTCAGGGCATTCCAGTAGACATTTTAATCGACACTGGAGCCATTGGTGTATCATTGATATCGTCCTCGATTGTAACATATTTTTCTTGTGCTAAGAAAACTACTAGCTGTCAAATAAAGGGGGTAGGTGAGTCAGTTACTCAAATTGATTCATATGTGACGCTTACAATTGAATTGGAAGGTATCTCACTGCAGGTAGATTTGTTAGTAGTTCCGAGCGAATGTATGAACGCCCCTGTTATCATCGGAACAGATGTGCTCAATAGAGATGGCGTTGTTTACATACGAACTAAGAATACTCAACGCATTATTCGTGATTCAAATCCGTTGACTGTGTCGACTGCGGCGTTGAATGTGCAGCCCGTTATTAATACTCCTTTAACTGGTGATGATTTGACTAAGTTAAAAGCTATCTTAGAAGATTATTCAGAACACATGATCTCGGGAACCGCTACATCAACTGTCAATACCGGATGTATGCGCATTCAACTCAGCAGCGATGTCCCTGTACATTATCGCCCGTATAAGATGTCTCACAGCGAAAAGTTGAAGGTTCGCGATATTATTCAAGACCTTATGTCTAAAGGCATCATACGGGAGTCGGAGTCGCCCTATTCTAGCCCCGTTTTATTGGTCAAAAAGAAGGACGGCTCAGACCGCATGTGTGTTGATTTTCGCGCCTTGAACAAAATAACTGTTAAGGATAGGTATCCTCTACCGTTAATTGATGACCACATTGATCGCTTGGGCAAGTGTAGGTTCTTCACCACGCTAGATATGGCCACAGGCTTTCACCAAATTCGATTAGATGACGAATCTGTGCCATTAACCGGTTTCGTAACGCCCGAGGGTCATTTTGAATATTTAAAGATGCCCTATGGTTTGGCTAATGCGCCCATAGTGTATCAACGCATTATAAGCACTACGTTACGCAATTGCATCGAGGCTGGAAAAGTTTTGGTATACATTGATGATTGTTTGATCCTGGCCGATACAGTTGACGAGGGTTTGCGGACCTTGCGAGAGGTTTTGGCTACGTTAACCCAGGCGGGTTTCTCGATCAACCTTAAAAAGTGTTCGTTTTTGTGTACCGAGATTGAATACCTAGGACGGATTATATCAAATGGCGAAGTACGACCATCTCCCGGAAAAATTCAGGCCTTAGTTAATTCTAATCCCCCGAAAAACGTCAAGCAGGTGCGCCAATTTCTCGGGTTAGCAGGGTATTTTCGTAAATACATCGCAAACTACTCGACTAAGACAGCATGCATAGCACTTCTAACTCGCAAGGACGTTCAGTTCAGTTGGGGATCAGATCAAGAGCGTGTCAGGCAGGAGATAATCGCTAATCTGACCAGCGCACCTGTTTTAGCTATATTTGACACTAGTTTACCCACGGAGGTACATACCGATGCCAGCAGTTTGGCCTACGGTGCGGTTTTGTTGCAAGTCCATCAAGGCAACATTAAACGCGTGGTTGCTTATTACAGCCAGGTGACTAAGGGTGCTGAGCCAAAATATCATTCATATGAGCTCGAGACCCTGGCTGTAGTAAAAGCGCTGCGGCAATTCCGGCACTACTTAGTTGGTTTGCGTTTCACGGTAGTTACAGACTGTAACGCATTAAAAGCTACTCAGAGTAAGAAAGATTTGTTACCGCGTGTGGCAAGATGGTGGATTTACTTGCAAGATTTTGATTTTACCATCTCATATAGAAAAGGCGCCATGTTGCCGCACGCGGACTATTTGAGTCGCAACCCCAGTAGTTCGGTCAATAACATTGAAAGGCCGCGTAATTGGGCCCAAATGGCGCAATCCGGTGATGAAGAGACCCGTAACATGATCGAGGCGGTAGAACGGGGAGAGTTAGACTCATCACGTTATCAAGTACAAAAAGATGTTCTTTATTACCGGTACAGTCAGGTAGGGGAGGAGCCAAGGCTCCTTTGCTACATACCGAAGGGTCAACGCTTAAGCCTCCTTAGGGTCTTTCATGATGAACACAGCCATATTGGTGCTGATAAAACTTTAGAGCTTATACTTAGACATTTTTGGTTTCCTGGCCTTAGGGCTTTTGTAAAAAAATACATACGTCATTGTATAACTTGTGTTGCTCATAAACGTGTTCCTAGAGCTCCTCTTCAACCTATTTCCTCCTGGCCTAAACCTGATGTCCCGTTCGACACCCTACACTTCGACGTGCTGGGCCCTTTGCCTGAATCGAAAGGATTTAAGCACGTGATGCTAGTTGTTGACGCCTTTACTAAGTTCTGCCTTCTTACTCCTATCCACCGCCAAGACTTGGACGAACTGAAGCAGGTCTGTAAGACTGTTATATCTTTATTTGGAACACCGAAATTAATAGTGACCGATAGAGGCCGCATGTTCGAGTCGTCTGGATTCAAGTCGTGGATGCAAGTCCTCGGAATCGAGCTACATCACATTACTGCTGAGATGCATCACGCTAACGGGCAAGTAGAACGGTACGCTCGAACTGTCTTAAACATGTTGCGAATTGAGGCAAATCACAGAAAACATGAATGGGCTGAGGAATTATGGCGTCTGCAACTAATTCTTAATATAACACAGCACAAGACTACACAAACATCGCCTCTGAAATTGTTAGTGGGCCATGAAAACACTACGCCAGCGATTCGTGCTCTGGTGCGAGACGTCGCCCAGGAGCCTCCTACAAGTAGTCGTGAGGCAAGAAGAGAAATCACCAGGCAAAGGACGGCCGAACGGTTAACTAGAAACCAGGCAGCAATGGACACCTATGTTAACCGGGACAGACGCCCCCCTCGTGTGTTTCAGGAAGGCGACCATGTCTTCGTCATCAAGTATGCTCAGTCCACGGGCAAGCTTGACCATGGAATGCGCGGCCCCTATCGAGTGGTGCGTGTTTTTCCTCACGGCCGCTATGAGCTGAGGCTGTTGGCTGGATCATACGGGAAGACCACATATGCTGCTGCTCAGTTTATGGTTCCCTGGGGAGGTGAATGGACTCCCGAATCATGCTCTGCCTTCTTTGAGGGTGAGTCTCAGATCTGTATGATCTCTCTGATCCGGAAGTGTTGCATCTATTCTTATGAATGGTGCTGTTGGATCCTTGTCTGTCTGTGTGGTACACTCAGAGGGGTGTACCCACGACCTCGGAAGCTGGTCGGCTTTGCAAACCGATCAGTCGCTGTGCAGTGGGGGCTCACAGTGTACTTTATTAAGCATGTTGTTATGTTTTATGGTGTGGTTGTCTGAATGTGTAGTGTTCTAGAGAACTTAAGTTAAATGTGACCCATGGGATAGTTTATTTTGTTTTATTAAACGAAATGTTTTTAGCTTTCCTCTAGAACACAGGCATTCAAATAGTTTATCTTGTAATAGTACAACTAAAACTAACTCTAAACGTATATACTTACTACGATTCAAATTGTAATATTGCGTTATGATTTCAGCGAATGATGATGATGAAAATGAAAACCCAAACCAGGACCAACCGGAATCTTTGCCAACGCCAAATCAGCCTACACTAGACGAGCCAGCACCAGGACCGTCTACTAGACCTGATGACCTGAGAGAAGAACCAGCACGAGGCCTGGATATGCCTGAAATTGACTAAGCGGTATCTGGATCAGTCGACCAAGCCTGCCGTGGACGTCAGGGTGTCAGGAGAGGCCGTGTTGGCTATTATTTAGGTTGAGGGTAGGGGTACGGCGGATGACGGTATAAAAGCAGTGTAAAAGGGGCGCGCGCTCTCTTTCTGCTGTCATCCGTCGTACGAGAAGGTCGTGAGTCTTTAATTTGTGTTCTTCTTACTGTATTTTGAGTAATTCCTTTGTGTCATTTTTGATTGTTTTTGTTTTGTAAATTGTGATAATTTTAGGTCAAGTAAAGTTTGTTTTTTTTTAATCTTATCCGTTTCTGATTTCTAATAGTATTATAAATGCGAAAGTTTGGATGGATGGATGAATGGATGTTTGTTACTCAATCACGCCAGAACGGCTGAACGGATCTGGATGAAAGTTGGCACAGAGATAGATTATAGTTTGGAATAGCACATAGGCTACTTCATTTCATCCCGGTAGGATGATCCCGTGGGTCAAATATCGAACTCCACGCGGGCGAAGCCGCTGGCATAAGCTAGTAATATTATAAACGCGAAAGTTTGTATGTATGGACGTTTGTTACTCTTTCACGCAAAAACTACTAAACGGATTTGGATGAAACTTGGCATACAGATAGTTCATAACCTGGATTAACACATAGGGTACTATTTATCCCGGTAGTACGATCCCGTGGGGCAATAACCGAACTCCACGCGGGCGAAGTCGCGGGCATAAGCTAGTCTAAAATAATAGTATTCAGCTGCATCCGGTCACAATGGAAGCCGAACTTACTATAGTTTGTAAAAACACTAGGTATATAATGAAACACTTATAACTTTCAACAAGAAACGAGCGACCATACGTAATATCATCTCGCACCACTAATAAAATCGAAAGTAACATCATTTATCAAAACAAATAATAACCCACTTGCAGTAAATAATAACCCACATTGTATGAGGCAAAAGAAATTCCCTGAAAGTTTATAAAGTGCAATAACTGTGAGCAATTACAACTTCTAAGCTATTCGGACTTATTTATTTCCTCAGTATATCCTCTCACGATAATAATGCTTTATTTTACTTTCTTTTCTCGGTATCATTTGTTTCTTTTTGAATGGAAAAAGAAACATCGTATCATCTGTTTATTGTCTCGCGTAAAAGATTACTGCGGGAAACATATCGCTAAGGAGATAACTTAGTAGCTTGGGCAGATGGCTTGTGTCGAGTTTTTTTTATGATTTTGGAAAATAATACTTTCGTACATGCAGGGCTTTAGATAACAATGGCAGGTACTTCAAACAAACGGACTGCCTTCGCTGGTCAACATGCGATCCTGGGTTCGAATCTCTGGAGGGGCAAAGAGTTGTTGAGTTTTTCCATCGAGCAGCCGGAATCTAGATTTATACCTACCCCAGTTCATGGTAATAGACTCGCCCTCTATTATACGAACTAAAACATAAGTGGCGAAATTCAAATTCAAATTCAAATTCTTTATTTCTTTATTTTGTCCATAGTGTTAGTAGCAACAAAATAACTTAATGATTAGTGTTAGTAATAAATAAGGAGAAGATAATAGAATTTAATATCAATTGGTATGGATCCTCACCCAGTGGCGCAGCAGAAGGGAGTCCCACCTATCTGAGAACACGCTCAGGAGACTATTGGTGGCGGTGAAATGTAAGCGTGGTTACATAGTTACACCTATGTCTAACTTATCACGTAAAACGACGTGACGTTATGTTGTGACAAGCGGTTAATTAGAAAATAGCATGATTCACTTAAACAACGTGCGGAATAGCTCATTAATCATAACGTATTAGGTATCATAAGTATTTTACAATTATCTACATCAGTTAAGTTTGATTCGACCAAAACAAAAACCTCTCCAAAAACAAAAGACTGCAAATAAGTGTCAATAAACACCCACAGTCCCACACCTATCTGGTCTCAATATTCGAACGAGTGGTCGCAGCAATAACAATGTCAAATACCGCGCGTCGGTAGGGGTCGGTCACCGCTGGCTAAGGTCCAATTGTTAAGACCCTCGTCTTCCTCTGCTCTCCTGGTAGTTTCATTACTGATGTCGCGTTAGCTCAGTTTTATTGCGATGTTTTAAAGACTGGGCTAGTTAGACTACGGAATTGATGGCGCACGCAGTTCATAATGACTGTTTACTTTAGTTTTTAGATTGGGTGGTATGGAAAGATTTGACGATTCGAAAGAATTGACAAATCATTTTCCTTAAAAATATTTAAATATCTTTGGTTACTAGGTAGGTAACTTTTGCGTTATTTTACAGCTTTTCGTGTTGTTCTACAGCTGTCTTTTTAGGTTTTTAGGAGATAGAAACTAATCATCAAAATACAATATCAACAAGCTCAACTAATTGAAAAAGTTATTACAAACAAGTTGGTAGCGTCCGTCAAAATCGTCTGGCTACATTGTAACTTTTGATGGCAAGCACATTGTTTCCATCAGAATTTTAACTAACAAATTGCGAGATTAATTTCAGTAAGCGCCACCATAGTTTGGCCAAAAAGCAATAAATGTTCATAAACATCCAGAACAGCTATGAATTAACATTCACAAATCCAAACACACGTTCAAATACGTCGTTTAAATCGCAATAGTCATTAATTCGACAAAACACATCAAAATGGACGCGCAGTTTAACTTTATTCGCAATAAAACAGTTTGGTGTCGTATGCAGCGTCAGTACCGGGACAATTGGGTCGGGGAACAACGCTCAATGCTTGGCGGTCGTTCATTACGGCTGGCTGAGACATGCAGAAAAGATTATTTGCTTGGCAATTTAGAGTTATTTGGCAGCAGTATTTTTGGTTAATTTAGGTAATCACTTCTTGTCTGAAATGTGTTCCTGGTACTTTTTGCTTGGAAAATCTTAGAAAGAAAACATCTTCACTTTTTAACACGGCCATCAGTGACAGGACAAGTATTTAAAAAAAATCAACATAATTGTTATGGCTATTTATTAAATTAAATAAAGGCATCATTAATTTAATAAATAGCCAACAAAATACAAACAAACCAATTTATTTTTTTGCTACATGTAACAAACGACCAGTGGTCCACGTTAGCCTTGGATCGGAAGATTTGGAAGTCAGGGGGACAGGCCTTTGCTCAGAAGTAGGACTACACAGGCTAACAGTAACGTAACATGATCAAGATAGTGATGATAAAGGCCACACAATCGCCCATGCTGGGCCACACTACATTACTATTTTCATTAACAAATTACCCTCGTCCACTCTATACTGCGGCAAACGTACTAAGCTATTTTACCAAAGCACTGTAGAAATAACAATTTCCCTAATAGTCTTTTTAGTATTCTTTTATTTTTTATACTGCAAAGGAAGGAGACGAAGCGGTTTCTGTGATCGTTTTGCACCTTGCCTCGTTCGCCATTTTATTATACAGGTTTTTCTGTTAGACTGGTCCAATTAAATTGTAGTGCTCTGTAGGTTTTAGACCATTAGAATTTACCTTGATTCTTTATTTTTGAAGCAGTAATCCGATTTCATGCCCAGATCTAGCCTCTGAAGATCTATTTGTTTGTAAAAGAGAAGATACCGTACGCAAAATACGCGCTTTTGACGTGGATTTGCAGACACTAGCCCGTTATACTGTGCTATACTCAAAGATAAGATATATTTCTGAAGCAAATATTACTTTGTGTTTGTAACATAGCGATTCAAAGACACGCTTTTACTTAACTTGCACTGTTCGTTTATAAGTAAGTGTATGTAAGTTGTGCTTCAAAATTTGCAAACCATTTTTGAAATTTTTACAGACATGCCTTGATCCTTAGCCAAGATCGCCTCCTCACGAGAGAACTCCTAAACGGTTAATAGCACGGACACAAAACTTTGAATACGCGTTCAATGTTGATAGATAAATCTAATTTTCTTTTTTTTCATTTTAATAAAAGGTTGCTTTTTTAAAGTGTTTTTTTTTAAACCTTCTGAGCACGGAGCTTCTGAGCCATCCATCGTACCACGCTTATTACGGTTAACCAAACAGCGGTACTAGACGCACATAGCTCAACGAAGTTTACTATAAGGCATGAACTGAAATGCTTCTTAGGAAGCGGATATTGCACCCTCTAGCGGGCGGCATCCGGTTTGAAACCGGTACACCACTTCCAACCGGCACTTTGAACCCGGTTTACTACCGGGAGAACAGAGGTTATGAAGTATGCACTTTCTTTGTTTACGGATGTTTTGTTGGGAAAATCTAAGGGCAGAATCCCAAAGGAAAATGACAACAGTATACCTACATATTACCAGATTTGTTGGAAAATTGATATTTTTCTAAATTCTGTAAATATCTATTTTGATTGATACCAGTTACTATAAGAAAAAGCTTACTGTTAGTATCGTAATATAACATAAGATGTAAGCACCTAACCTACCCTATGTGTGGCGTAATTTGACAATGGCTGGGGGTGAAAAAGGGACGTTCAATAAAAATCCATGCTGGGTTGAATATAATTTCATGTTAACTGAAGGAGATATGAAATAATGAGGTAAAAGAAAGAATATTGAAACATCTATTCAGTAATAATACGTGCCTTCTTTTTTCCCGTATGGAAGAACGTTTGAATAACTTAAAATACCCAGCGAGACCTAAAGCAAAGCTTAAGTATGCAGATAAGTACACTAGCTGACCCGCGCAACTTTTTTTTTATTGATGCCCGCTCCTATTGTTCGCAGCCTGATGTTATATGGCCTTTCTCGATAAATGGGCTATATAAAACTAAAAGAACTTTTCAATTCGAACCAGTACCTACTTCCTGAGATTAACGCGATTAACCAAACAAACAAACTCTTCAGTTTTATACGGTTATTATAGATTTATCAGCCTTAAAACAATAAAATAACGCTGTTTCATAAGTGCATGTCTATCGGAGTATCTCTATCCATTTATTTTATTCATTCGCACGTCAGATAAAGAGCTTTTAAAGCATTAAACAGCATTTAGTGCTAAAAGCTCGTATAAGTGAGTTATCAGACCGTGAGGCCGAACAAACCATCGCTTTGGGTTTAATGGTTGTAATCATGGTTACTGATTGGTTGCTCGTGTGATATGACTGCAAATAACATCCCGATTTAAATAAATATTATACGTACAGGAAATGTTTTGAGGATTACGGGATCTAAAGGAAAGATGCAATGGTTACGACAAATCATTTTAAACATCACGAGGTATCCCAATGTTCTATATTCGATATGCTTACTTACTTTTGTTAGCAGTTTTATTTTCTTGCCGTCGCAAGCGTGATTGCTGAGCTCCTGTCCCGTTAGATTCCTTGGACACGCTTAGTGTTTTTGAGGTTTTTCATCAGGAAGTTCACAGTGGCAGCCACGGAGTCTGGATGTGTACCTATAACTGTCAAAATGTGGGTGTATTACATACACAAGTACATAAACTCAAGCCATTTTCCCATGGGGTTAGGCAGAAATCGCTGAACGCTACCTGCTTCGTTCCCTACATACTGCGTTCATACATCTGGTTATACACGCACGCATGTTGCGAGTACTACACACCTGACTTATCTGAAGAACCTGGTGAGGTTCTTCAGATAATTCAGGAGTGTCCCACATTTATAACCTTATTGGTGAATAAGGTCATAAATGTAGGTGTAATATAGCTACATACATACACCTATGCCTACGGAGATAAACCGGTGTGACGTCATGTTATGTTAGTTTTCATTTAGTTAGTTTAAATTTTGAAAAGTAAATGGTACTGCGAGACTTGTTAATCAACCTCGCAAAAAATCCAATACATTAAAAATCATCCAAGTTCAATCAACCAGAAAATTACTAGTTGTTTTTTACCACCAAACACAAAACAGAATAAAGTATAATTTATCAAGCTCGTCTGTATTTGTCGATCTGTCGGTACACTAATAGATGGTCACCGCCAGTCATTTGTCTTGTCTCCGCCTGAGCGATTATTTGGGACCCCGCAGATAGTGATGATTTAGGCGAGTCTGATTTACTGTTCACGTGGAGATTTAAGATGTAATTGATCGATGGTGAGGCGGTTAATTGCGTTTAAGAGCTTTATGTGCGCGAAACCACTCCAATTACGTATCACACGAATTAGAAAGAAATTCCTAACCTTGCGAACGGGCATGATGTTTGAATAAAATAATTCTGCTCGTCGTAAAACGTAAATACTGCAATGAATGACTTGCCTTAAAGCTAGCCGTCTTCAACACTACACACACAACAATGAACAGTCGCAGCAATATGGCCATTACCACGATACATGGCAGAAAACTCTATGCCTTGTTAGCTCCGGCAGATGCTGTCCAACCGCGACGCACCGTGTGCATATGCTCTCACAGCTCTTGGACACGGTTTATATTGCAGTCCGATCGTTTTCTTGCATTCATCGTGGCCGTCTTCAACGGTACCTAGACAACAATGAACAGTCTCAGCATTATCCCCATTTTCTCGGCACTTGGCAGCACCACACTAGCTCTATACCATCTTACAACTAGCAGCTGCAGTCCAACATCAACCTTATAGTCACGAAAATAAAGATCATTAGCTGAATACCATGAATCACGGCCGGCTCTCCCCACTGAGCCCACATTAGGGCGACACATTACCTTATATTCTTTGCGAGTGCACTTGATAGCTATTATGTGTCTGAATACGAAGAATGGTTATTGTTAGTAGCACTATTTTTCAGGGTAGCTGGCATTATGTTTGTTTTGTGTTACGGTTAAATAAAAATAAGTGGCCACCTACAGATTAGTAGATATTTGCAAAGTTGTAACTTTAGCATATTTGACCGAGAACAGAGAGAAGTGACAAGAGGGAAGGGTGACCATTGGCATGTATTGGAAGTAAAAATAACAAGAAACTGTCCATCCGACTACAACTTTTGGGACAAAATATTAGTGTGGTGCGAGGGTACGCCTCATTTTTAACCGACTTCAAAAAAGGAGGACTTTCTCAATTCGGTTGTATTTTTTTTGTGTTTGTTACCTCACATCTTCGTCATTTATGAACCGATTTGAAAAATTCCTATTTTGTTTAAAAAGATATACTTACCGATTGGTCCCATAGAAATTTTATCAAAATCGGTTTAGTAGTTTGTTTTCTAAATCAAAATATCTAGTAAAATATGTTATCCAAGTAAAAGAAATTGATGGTTGACAAGGCTTTGTGTGTGACACGATAACTAAATAAAAAGGGTAAAATAAAAACTTTTTTGCAAAAATATAACCGACTTCCTCGAACGAGGAGTCTAGGTAGCAAGTTACTGGTCGGACAAAATTGGAGTGGTTTATATTTCAATCATAAATAATTTTCAATCATTTATGTTCGTGACTGCGAAATTCTTCTCGGTAATAATTTGCTATGTTGGTTATATTACTATGCGGTTATCTTTAAATTTCTGCTGCAAACACATCTGTTCGTAATAATTTCTGTTTCTTTGTTTCTGCATTAGAAAAATCCGTGTTGTAACCGATGTCTGTCTATCCCAGTGAATAAGGCACTCTCTTGTCCCGAGGGGATCCGCAGTCGCAGGGGATTAGGAGCGGATAAGCTGCAGCTACAACATTGTATTGATCGAAGATTGGCGAATTATTTAGGTAGAAACTACATTCTATAAACTGGTATTCAACTGCGTCCGGTTAGACTGGAAACCGACCGCAACATGCATGGGAAAAGGCTAAGCTCATAATGATAGAAAAGACCTCCTCTAAACTTTTATGAGTGTTTTATCATGAAATTGAATACACCTTTTCCGAATACTGAAAGACACCGAAACTTCTATGGCAGCCGTGAAAGTACTAAGAGCTAGTCTCTTAAAGTCCAGATAACTACCTAGTGCCACTTGCATCACAAAGGACTTAACACGATTAGCGCTAAACACATTATAGCATAATTCTGTCTCTGTTATCTTTGATCAATTGAGAGAAAGAAGAAGATGGTTGGATATGACCACGTTAAGTGTTCAGTTCAAGGTGGCGTTGTTTGTCAAGAAAATTTACATCGATATGTCAAATTTGGTTCATTTATTTTAGTTCAGTGTTTTCCCGCTTGCACAGATAAGTTGGTTGACGTGTGGTCAGATGATTTTAATTAGATAAGCTTTAATTTTTTGCAAACGGGCTGTAGTATGTAACAGATTTAACCAACAATGTAATAGAACTTATATAAAATTATTTAGCACTTAAAATTATTTAGGCTTAGTTTTAGTACAGCTATATCATGTTTCACTACGCGAGCGAAAGCACGTGGCTGTAATTTAAATGAAGATACATGCCAAACCTAATTAGATTTAATATTCCAAGACACCATAGCTTCTAATATTGCTAAGTAAATTTTAATTAATGATACTAATCTACTTTTACATATAAATATTTACGCGTGTATTTTGCAAGCAATCCCAAATCACCCCATTTGTAGATATGAGGGTAAATAGTACTATTTGGGCAACAATTCAAATGAATTTGTAATAACATCAGCTTGGTGATATGATATCCTGGTAGCATTAATCGTGTAATTATTATTAATGCATTCAACGTGCGGAGTTTAACTTGTATTTTGTTAGTGCGAAATTGGGATGGACATTAATGGACATACGGTTTTTGGTTTTGTGCGGGCGCGCAATGCAGACTTTGAGTGCTCCATTTAATAAATTAATTATCTCCTCCATCGAACATTTGGCCACTCAAATACCTACTGTCAAGAAAATGTAAGTATAAAGTAAGCAGGAAATAAAAGAAGTAATTAAAAAAACTAAAAAAACCCGACTGAAAAACTGGTTTATAGCAAAGCAAATAAAAAAAGCAGCAAACTGAATAAAAGTTGGAAGCAGGCGGGACCCATTCCATTTTCATAATTCAAATTCAAATTCATAATTCAAAAATCGCCGCGTACTAAATAATTTAAAATGTGATTGTGTCGGGTTTGTTAGTTTTTTTTTTTATTATTTCCAGCTTTGTAGTTTAGTAATGTGAAAGATGTCGCCGACAATGTAACTCTTCTTATTAAACTTTTTTATACGATTTGTCGTTTCGAATTACTTTTATGAGGTCGCAATGGAACGGACATATCTACATACATATGCGCAAAAAACATTACCCTCCTTCTGGGTCAGTCGGGTAAAAACAAAATGTGCAAGGATCTTTAGGCACTTGAATGACATGGTCTAGAATGCGGGCACTATTGGTAAACAATTGTGAAATTGTCTGAGAAAATTGTATTACAAAAAAACTATGTGCTGGTGTTAGTTCTGGTTCTGAGTTCTTATATTTTAAGTTCATTTTCGAATCTTTTAAGTATCCACACGAAATAATTTACGAGATTAGATATGAAATCCTCTCTCCCGTAATATTGACATCATAATAACCCATATAGGTATTTGATACTCCCAAAATTATCAGATAACCAGTCTACGTGTACCAGAATAAATATTATTCCAAATAACGTTGCTTACACCATCGTGCGTCGAAGCTGATCAAAGTGCGTCATTCGAACCTGGCCTGAGGCGCCCCTTAATGTGCTTATATGAGAGCCGAGTGTGTTTTTACAGGAGAAAACACAATATTATGTAAGAAAACAAGTTATAGATAGAACAAATAAAAAGTGTACTACATTGTATAATAATAAGTTGTACCCCAAATGTCACAGTAACTATTTTTTGTAACACACAGTTAGCATAATTATTATACGGAACGGTTACGGTTACGGTTTTGATTTGGAAGCACGGAGTCTCCTAATACAGGCACTGTTTTGCTTAAAAGGAGGCTCCAGTCACGTTTTAATGTATTGATTAAGCTAATTGTGACAATAAACTAGTTTCTATTTGATTAGGATTGTGACATTAAGGCACTCTTTGTGTTAAAATAGAGTCATGCTCGATTTTAGCAACAGTAACAAAGTAAAATCCTACAGAGGACTTTGATAACAGCATTCGTTTGTGTCACAGAACCCAAAATAATGTCATTACGAGTAGGTACAGTCGACCAAACTTGCATTTGACCACCCGTAAAGACTATTCCTGCTTGCAGCGCCCGGCCGCTATAAACACTTAAAAAAAATCTCTTCCTTAGTTCTTTTTTTGTTTTCTTCCTATTTTTCGGTCTTTTAATGTTTTACTACTATTGGTCTACGCAAAAAGGGACGTTAAATAGATGTGGTCATCGTGTGCAGTTGTGTGGGGGTTTTGTTTTAAAAATGAGCAGACGTAGCTTTAGTCGAATATACTTAAGTAGTTACAAAACGGCGCCGCAGTATTATTACATTAAAAATACAGTTAATTTCTGGAATCTCTCTAAGATATTGGTTTATTATATTTGAATCTTCCTTTCATATTATACGCTTAAAAAAACAATGATGAGTTTTGCAAAGATCATGACAGATGGCAATTATAATCTCCAAGGCGCTATTAATGCCAATCTGTGTGATTTCCTTAAGTGAACTGTGAGAAACATAAGGTCCAAGTTTCAATCCATACATCGTAGCGATACTAAACATAAAGGATACTAAACATTTTCGGGCATTTTCCTTTACTGTAAATTCAACCCTCAAAATTCAAACGTTTGAATTGAAAACCGCAGCGGACACGGACAAAATATAATCCCGTGAAGCACACTATTCATGAGATTAACCATTTATCTGGCCCCGGGGCCGCGTCACTCGTTGTCCGTTACAAATTATGTATTATTACTTTTGCTACGCGATTTTGAACCCTATTAGAAAAACTATACGAGTGTTTTGGTTCTGGAAAATATTAGATCGCGAATCTTGCCTTAATCCAATCCTTATTTAGTATTTAAAGGTTGCATGATGGCTTAGTTAGCATTAATTGAAGTTGAGACGTGGACATGAATGAGTGAGGCTGAATATTACGGATCTTATGAATGGACAGATAACATACATTCATTATACATGGGCCGCTTTAGGTTTAAGCTATCTAGTGATGTTATGTGATGGGTATATTTAATTACATTTTACATAATGTGCTCGTATTTGAGTTGCTTGGCAAAGATGTAATTAGCAGGTAGGGAGGGTTGGTCCCTGTACTAAATAAATGTTTTGGATGGCATATTGATAGACGTAATTCCGATTCTGGATGTTGGCGGATGTGCCATTTGTCTTCCTGGGGTTCTAAACTGACCACTTCAGTAGAACATAATATGATAATAATAAGAATTACGTTACAATTCGTAAAATGGTCACAAATTGATAATTCAACATATTAACTGTGTTTGTGACCATTTTTAAGAATTTTAATGTGATTCATATTCTTATCCTATTATGTTTTGCTAAAGTGGCCATTTTAGGCCCCCTGTAGGTATTTGCTGACGCTTTTTAATTTCTTAATATAATTAAATATTTTAATTGTATATTAATAATTTAATCAACAAACAGTAACTGACCCATTGGCACATAACCTAGGAAGATCATTGTGGCAAAGGAATTATTTATATAAAGGTACCTTTTTGGTATAGCACAGTTCCAAAGAAACATAAGAATAGTTATAGCTAATACAACCGACAGGGTCCATATTGATCTTTAATTTGTTTATATCATCTCTGTAACATATGGAATGCAATAAAAAATTGAGTATTGAGTATTTAATTGAAACTTTGTGATTTTTAACATTAAATTCCATTCTAAAAAAAGAGGTTCTCCGTTGGATGTACTATGAAGGTTACGCACGAATTAACATATATAACACAACATAACATCACGCCTGTAATCCCTGAGACGTTAAACAGAGGTGTATCTAGTAATACACCTACATTTTGCCAGTTTTGTTTAATTCCCATGTAATAGGGGGCGACCCTCAAGCGGGCACTAATCCAGACCCCGTGGCTGCTACTGAGAAACTGCTGATGGAAAAACCCAATAACAATTTGCCGGACTCGGGAATCGAACCCGGGACCTCGTAATCAGCAGTCACGCTTGCGATAATTGTTTGTGAATTAAAAGAGTATCGCCAATACCATATTGAGCGAGCAGTGATAGTCTAGTGGTGTGACCGTTGGACTGGCAAGTCATAGGTCTCGAGTTCGAACTCAAAACAGCACCTCTGATTTTTCAGAATTATGTGCGTATTGTACCTATAATTATCACTTGCTTCGGTGAAGGAAAACATCGAGAGGAAACCAGCATGCCTGAGAGATATTTCTCGACGGCATGTAAAAGCCAAGTCAGAGGCCCTTGGGCGGCATAAAAACTCTGACACCAGGTTAGGCACTAACCACACGATAAAGAAGAAGACCATATTAAGCGTCTTTAAGTGCAAACGAAGAGTTTTGTCTTTCACGGTTTTGATCGGGACTGACATATTGGAGATTTTCAGTAGCATTGGAAGCCCAAAACATTTTATACCTTTCTATAATCGTTATCGTTGATAGAATATCACTTTATTTAGGTCGTCTAGTCACAGTGGCGTGCCTAGGGGCCAACAATAAGGCGAGCAGACTTAACATCAACTTCAGAAACCTGAACATCATGAAGAGTAGTAGGTTATAAGGGCAAGCCAAGCTTTTAGGCTTATCGGAAAGTACCGCGATTAATTCAAACTGCCCTTTGTTAGTTTACTAAAGTTGCTGTCAGGTCAATTTCGATTTCGACTAATTTCACTAAATAACCGAAACTAATCACGAAAAGCTCGATTTCCTAAATTCAGCATTTGCTAACACGATTTGCATCAGCAGAAGAAAAAAGTATCTCCCCGAGCATTGAATTTCTTAGGCTGCATTATCTCAGTCGGTGGGTGAATTAAGGCTACAAATTACCTATTTTTGTTTTACCTAGTTTTATTTAGGTTACTTTGCTTTAATTTGGTTTAATATTGTTTTTTTTTTTTCAATTTAAGTTAGTGCAACTCTGATGCACTAACTTAAACTTAACTTAACTCGTCTTCTGTTTCTATTTCTTTTTTTGGAAGTTACGACAACGTTTTGTGTGCATGCTGAGTTTACCTGTAAGTGATTGTTACACTTTATTATGATTTGTTGCTTCTGTTTTATTTGCTTATACCAGTTTATTCAATTGTTGGTGAACCAAATAAATAAATAAATAAAATGCATGAGCTTTTTAAAGTTGTTACATCGTCTTATTTAAGACATTGCAAAGAGCATTCTTCTAGGCAAGCGTGCTCCAACCTAAGCCGTATCATTTCTTCACATCAGGCGAGTTGCGGCCAAACGCAAGCCTATTTACCACAAAAAAAATGTGTAGGTAAATGAAATGTGTATTTACTTACGCAGTACAGTGTACATTTTCTTTTACAAAAAAACGCCAACAAACGTTTAGCGGAAGGAAGCCGACGAATTTGGCGAAAGAACTTTTTTAATTTAGGAAAATATGCGGCTATCTAAGTTCTTGCGTAAATAATATAGCACTGTTTAATTTATTTAAAGGTCGCGGATGTGGTCAGTTCAGTCATATCGAAAACTAAGGACTTGAAAATTTGTATGAAATGCCGTACGGCGTACACGCTCTTAACTAATTCTACTAATTCCTCCATTCCTTTCCAACTCTCCCGGTGTTTTACCTTCTCTGGCCAATCAGACAGGAATAAGTTCAAATCGTCACGCCAGCGTTTCTTGGGCCTGCCTCGGTGACGACGACCGTCTTCAGGCATCCACTGTGTGACGATTCTGGCCCATATGTCCTAAACTAACCTGGAAATGTGACCCACCCAGTCCCATTTTAACCTCGCAGACTTATCGCCAACGTCGGCGATGCCTGTCTTGGAGCGTATTGTGGTATTGCGAATAGATAGAAAAAAAAAATATTTGGCTAAAAATAGCTTTATTGTTAGCAGAGGAAAGGAAGAAACAGGAAAATTATTATGAAAAGTAAATAAAAGCCTACACATACATTTTCCAGGACCAAATATTATTTTTGTACGACAAAGTAAAATTCTTGCCGCGGCACTACCAGGCGCGCAGAAAGTTGTAGGATGTTCACACAAAGTAAGCGGTTTAACGCCGCTTTGCCAGGATTAGCTGTTTATCTGGACGGGTAGACACACTGGTCCTGCGGACTTACTTCTCACTGTTAAGCCGAAATCGATAGCAAACATCGAATATGATTTCCTGATTCTTTCTGCTCGGATTTCTGGATCCTTTGAACATACTTATTTGGACTTTTTGATAAATAAATCTGTTCTACGACGGCTTCATATAACTAATTCCGGGCCTATGGGCTTCTGCAATGAGTTTTATTTTAATATAGCCTACTCTGCCCCACTGCTGAACAAAGGCCTCCTGCATAGCTTTACAATTTTGTTTGTTGTTTTTGTTTGTTTAACATTTGCCTTCTCCGACAATACCATGATAAGTTTAGAAAAATAATTTGGTTGGCAGCAATACGTAAAGGATTAAACACCCTCGGGTGACGAAAACCGCTGTGTTCCATCTATCCATGCTTTTTGACATTATGCGGACCTATGATGTTTATTTAACGAAGTTTTTTCAATACAAAATGAGGCAAAATAGTAGTATCTATGTGATCGGGTCGTACCCAAACATTCCTTTGTGTGGGGCGCTCTGTGGTCAAAAGCTGAAGTGTAGAAAGTCAGTTAGTAATATAAGCCACAATGCAATAATACCAATAATGAGCAGTGCAGCATTTAGCAATGAGGGCCGGCTTAGTTCTGCTGCCACGGGATTACCTGTTTATGCAGGAGACAGTCAGCAATATTGGCAATAATAATGCAAATGCCAATAATGAGCTGGTCGAAGGGTTGTGCAGCGTTTAGCAAGGGGGACCGGCTTAGTTCTGCCACCGTGGGATTACCTGTTTATCTCACAGAGACTGCGGCCATTGTCCGCTGTGCATTTGTTAGGACACAATGTATGAGGTGAGAGCGATTGCTTTTAGGTTTTTTTAAGAGACTTCCCTTATAATTTAGATATCACAATCATCTTGCTGCCCTTGTTCCATGTTACTTAAGGTCGATCCTTAAGTAACATTTCTCGTAGACCGCTTTCAAATTTTTCTGCTTTCGGTGGACCCCTTGCTGCTAATTTTCTACCATATCCCCAAAACTCGTCAAAAAATGTGAAGACTAGATCTAACGATAGGAATTTGAATTCTGTTAGCATTGTATCAGAACCATAGCTCCTAAAAATATTTTGTCAAAAATCTGAAAATTATAATTAAAGATTCAAAATGCTTATTTTTAAAGTCTTACTATACTCGTAGGAGCGTTTTTCATCGAAATACAATCCGTCTTAAATCATCCATTCCTTTTTTTATTAGTAGTATAATATCAGCCTACATTGATAGGTAAAGCCAAGCTAACATTTTGGTTTTATCGAAACCAGATAAATTTTACTCTCACTTACAACTTGTGAACCCCCAATTTTTTTATCACGCCAACGTGGACCCCCGTCGAGTCTCCCCTGGGGTTTCCACCTGGAAAACTTTGGGAATCACTGCTCTAGATCATGCCTTAATAAAAGAGTAATGTGACAAACACATTACTATATGTAGGACTTTTAAGCAGTGGTTTCATACTCTTAGTGGAACGGTTAAGAGTGTTTTAAAAACCTTATGAAGACTTCTCGCTTACCAATTCTCCTAAACATCTTAGATTTTACATGATTATAGTTATAAGACACCTAAGTGTGGGCATCTTTAATATGAAGAAAAGTTCGTTCTAACCTTTAGCAAAAAAATAATGGTATCCACTTCTCAAACATCCAAACTTTGTTCTTCACGTATTCATTTAGTTGAAAATTCCTAATCTATACTAATATTATATAGAGGTAAACTTTGTGTGTATGTATGGGGTAAGTAATCTTCGGAACTACTGATCCGATTCCGTAAATTCTTTCATTAATGGTAAGCTACATTATCCCCGAGTGTCATAGGCTACATTTAAAAAGTTAATTTCCGTACATAACGAGAGCAAAGCCGCTAGCAAAAGCTAGTCGCTTATAACTTGAAGTATCTAACTGTCAGTAGCGTACAGGGAATCTCAGTTACGGCTGCAATGGCTTTGTAAAATTATACGCGATACTCCATTCATTTGCTCTCAGCTCCACTTTGAGAACAGTATGCAACTGATACACCGCTGAATTAACTTAATAAGTTTATGAATTATTATTTTCCAACTTCCAAGCCTGGTAGAATGTGGAAATGCAATTTGGGAATCCGAACTTAAACTGCCATGTAAGTAGTGCCCTGAGTGCAATTAGTGTGAAAAGTCCTTAAAACTGTTAGTTATGAATAAGAGAAATGGGTTCTGCGACAACATTAATCCCGTGTCTCCGAAATAGTCAGAAAGAGGTACGAAACCCTAAATAATTATAATTGAAAAAGCGACGCCTTCACAGTACAAAACGCCCAATTTGCATTCAAAGCGGTTCAGATTTTCTCGAGAAAAATTTGAACAGACGACCAGGACAACCCTGTCACTTTTTTTTTAATTTTCCGTTTTTAAAATGATGAAATGAGCACTGTACTCTGTATTTTTTATCTTCGAACGTACCACGTCTCTTTTTAAATTTATTTTAAAGACAGACTCGGTTAAGGGCGGTTTGAGATTAGCATGATTTCGGCGCGTATTCATAAGTTCGTTTTTGGAAGCGCGTGTACGCACGAATACTCGCGCCTTTTGTTTCACGCGTGAGTCATACGAACGTTTTGCGCCTCCCCGCGTGCGAGTTCGCTTTATATATTTTTTGAAGCGCGTCATGCGGCGCGCATTTTCGCACGTAAGCCGGTACGAGCTCACACTTGCAACAAAATACGCTAGTTTGATACCGGTCTAACTTATTCATTATTTTTTAATACAAATGTAACTGCGTCTTTTATCTTTTCACGCCTTAACTGTTGAATGGTCTTTCGATAAAATTAGGCACATATGTAGGTAGACCATGACCTGGCTGAGGACATAGGATACTTCTTACCCAGTAGCATGTCCACGTGGGATAATTCCAGACCGCCACGTCAGTGAAGCTACGGGCAAAAGCTAGTTCTCAATAAAATGTACTCGCCCTCAGAAGCATAAGATCGGATGTACCAAAACAAAGAGTTTTGTACTTACGACCTTACGTTTCTGAGCATAAGGTAGGACGTACAAATACAGAGAGTATGGCACATCTGACCGTATGCTTCTTAAGTACAGGCTATGTGCTTAAAAGATTTGAATGGTATTGAATACGTGGCGCAGTTTAGAAGTCGTTTGGTGCCGTCGTCGAACGCTTATTGTGAACCATCTATTGTTTAAACCTCTTGAGACGTAAAAACACTACATGTGGGTACAGATGGAAGAAAAGGCAGTACATTTTGTTGTTTATGTATTTTTAAATATACTTCCACGGTGGACATACCTAACAGACAGATGTGCTGATAGGGAGTTTTGTCAGCGACTTCAGCTAAAACACTAGAAAATGGCGTAGGGCGGCCATTTTGGGTTACTGTTTCATGTAATTTTTGACGATCAAAATATGCTGAGTATCAGCCATATTTGTAAAAGCCTTTTAACACACAATTGTGATTTCATCAAATAATACGACATTCATTTCAGAATAATACATAATTTACAACAAAAAACCACTGGGTTTTTTGTTATAAATTATGTATTATTCTGAAATGAAATCCAAGAACGGGTTTATAAAGAAGCTCCATCAAATCCTCCTATGGTTTCAAAACATCAACATCTTCTACGAAAGTTTAGGAGTGCTCAACCTTTGGCATCGGATACTCCCGAGGGGCTGAGGGGCGAGGGGGTGAAACTAGATCGTGCTTAATTAACCAAAGGGTTAAAAGTCAATTCTCTCGATACTGTAAAGTTGCAGAAATTTATGCTAATTAATAATTAGTGAGTTTATTGTGGAGGGACGTCCGCCATCAGTGCTGTTCGGGAGAAAACGTCTGGAAAGTTGGATACTATTTATAAATTCGTTAAAGAATGTTGCTCTTCGGGAGTGCAGTCCCGGCGTCTTATAAATCAGCATAATGTGATGGCACTAAAAATAAGCTTTTGGAATGAAAATAGGAGAATCTGCTGTCTCTAGAAGCACATAGGCATGATGATGATGATGTTGATGACAGTACATACACAGGGTTGATTGAGACACGTACATTTTTAACCATCGACCGTACCGTTTAAATCGATCGGTCCAGCCTAAAGCCAAGTTCTGAATAGCGACTAACTAAACACTAACGATTCGTGCTTCCGACGAGTTTTCTATTTGCATTCTCCAAATGCAAATACAATACTCGTCGTGCAATCGGTTTTAGAAAAGACTGGTATCATATAGGCTGGTTGCTCATACATACCTGTTTGCGAAAGTATATATAGTACCAGTGTTTTCTCTATAAATAAACGATTGCACGAAACATTCTCCAAATGTTAGAAAATGTAACAAAATAGCTTGATGTCCTGGCGGGTATACATAAAGTTCAATTTTTTTTTTTTTTAAATAACATAGGGTAGAGATACACTACGGGTCGTTTTCCGTTCAATATGCGGTATCGTTTCATCTTCTCTTAACCATACAAAAGGTTTCTGAATTACGATAAAACTGAAACAATTGTTTCAGGCTTACGATAAGTTTTTGTATTTGTTAAGGTGCAGGTAAACCGAGCGGATTGGCTTCAGACACCAGGCTTTGACAAACATTTCAGTACATAAACGGGTAGGGCAGAGGTGTACTTAATAGTACCCCCACATTTCGCCAGTTATGTTTAAGTCCCATATAATAGGGAGCGAGCCTATTGCCATCAACTGGGCACAAATCCAGACTCCGTGGCTGCTACTGAAAAATTCCTGATGGAAAAACCCAATAACACTTTGCCCGGCCTGGGAATCGCACCCAGGAAGGATCTCATGCTTAGCAGTTGCGCTTGCGACCACTAGATCAACCATGTCCAGAGTCCGCAGTCCGGAGTCTACTACGCTCGGTGTGAACGCACTTAAAAAAAAAAATATCCTCGTTTTCTGTGCTCGACCGTATTAAACACAAGGCAGGTGGTAATTCCTGCTGTCATTTAAGTCCATTTGCGCTTAATCAGTAGCATTAAGTGAGTTAGAGTGCTGCAGTAATTGAGTAAGGCTGTACGTCTGTTGCCGTGGTCATTAATTGACGCTGCGTTCACAAGGCGGCCACTGGCCGAATGAGGCAGACAGATTCTACTCGCCTTTGCAAGAAAAAAAAAATGTTTGGGCATAGACAGTTTCATTATTCAAACAACAAAAAAGGTTAAGTGTAGAAGTCGACCTACATTGTCTTTAAAAATATTCTGCTTAGTCAGAATTTAATTTTATTTTCGCAAAAAGGCAGGTATTTAGATGGGACTGTGAATTTTTGCCCTTAATTAATTTAGTTTCTTTAATTTCATACGCAACCTTTTCTGAGATAATTAAATATGATTCTGGGTTATCACACCGTAATTTCGTAACCCGGAACCCGAAAAGGTTACATTTGCTTACAATTTTAAAATATCTTGTACAGAGGGGTAGGATATTGATTTACTATGGCGCAATGGGTGAATAGCCTGATGACAAAACCGCATGAAGTTAGTTATTAACCTACATGGTTTCATGTTTAAGTTCCGGCCTAGGTTATAAATAAACATAAACTAGCTTCAATTGGACCACCATTTAGTTTTATTGATATTAAAATTTTCCCAATAATCAATTGCCTTTCAATTGAATTAAAAGTACCAAGCAAACATGAACAGGCAGAATTAATT
Organism: Standfussiana lucernea; assembly: GCA_964057025.1. Lineage (NCBI taxonomy): Eukaryota > Metazoa > Arthropoda > Insecta > Lepidoptera > Noctuidae > Standfussiana > Standfussiana lucernea. The sequence continues at coordinate 12,586,686 of OZ059805.1, forward strand.
GAAGCAAATAAGTATTATTCTAACTATATAAAAATTAGCTGGCAACATTAAACAATTCAAGCATGATTCATCTGCGTTAATACGTAACAATGGCAGCTCACAGCAGCCAATTTATACTTAAACAAAAAACTAAATAAGCTCGTTGGGGATATACGTGATTTTAGCAGCGCCGCGCAATTGCGTTTGGTCCTCGCGAGACAATTGTGTCGAGCAGCTGAATCGACGCCGCCATCTTTACCGACAATTTTATCCTGTTGCCGCAAATTCGCATTTTGTCTCACTCCTTAGTATGCTACCGGTACACGAAGATACTTCCATGATTTTAAAATTTCGCAATAGCGTTGGAAATTACGTGCCAGCCTTTATTTTATGGGATTTACTTTTTCAACGTAGATAGCTCAATTTATAACTCGATTTCCTTTGTATAAATTGATACTACTTCCTTAGCTCAAGTAAAAATTCAAATTAAATTCAAAAAATGCTACAGCCTCACGCAACAATGTAACACGCTGTTGGAAAATTTTAAATTCCCACTTTCAGTGCCGTTTAAAAAGTTTTTTTCTACCAACGCTACCTGTTTAGTCACCCCATGAATGCACAAGTCGCTGGCATTGTGCCAAGCTACCCGTATCTCTGATTCGCTAATAGATAAATCGCTACTCCGTCTGCCGGTTGCACTACATGCTAAAACCAGTGCAGTCTCGAGGGAATATTGTTTGCTTACATTTTGCTTTCATATTTTCCTGCTGTATTATTAGCCGCGTGCTCTTTAAGTTCCTGATAGCCTAGTACTTCGTACGTATCGCACGTAAGGTAATGTGGAATGAGCTGAAATAATAAGACCAAACATAATATGTGCCTCGGTTTTGCTTCAATAATTGAAAACGCGTTGGTACAATATGGAAATTACTGGTCACGAATACAAAATTCACCAAAACTTACTTTTAAGTATTTCAATTCTTTACCTTGTGCAATCATATCAAACGCTAACAGTAAATAGCAAACCTTTTTCCAAGATATTGCCGTATAACCCTTTCAACAACATAATATTCAAATTGTATCCTCCAAGCGAATTCAAAATAGGCAGGTAAATAAGTTTTATGCTAAATCCAATAACGCCTTATAATAGTTATTTGTTATACAAGAGTGCAAAGTTGCTTTTTAACCGCGTGTTCAATTTTGATGACCGAGCAAGCGAAGGATTCTAAAATTGAATCACGAGCGCAGCGAGTGATTCAAAATTAGAATCCTGAGCGTTAGCGAGGGAATCAAAAGAGCACGAGGTGAAAAATCTTTGCACTCGAGTGCAACACGTAACTTTTCATTCCACCTCAGCGAGGAAATGACTAAATGCAAAAAAAAAACGTTTACAATCACAAGATAGGTACACTTTTATTTCAGTTTAGGTATTAATTACTACATTATGACAGGTAAGTATTACAGAATAATCTTTAAATTATAACAAAATAATACTAAGGTATAATTAAGAAAATTTTAAAGTAACGTTGCTACAGTTATTTAAATTGAGTGTAATATTTTTGTTTGGTACTGTAATATTGGTGTTAGTCACTTGTGTACTGTTTTTCGGTAAACTATCTGTCATACTTAATAGTTGTACCGATTCATCGGATTCCCTTGGCGTGAATGTTGGAGAGAGAGGGAGATGGTTAGGTGTTTTCATTTGTTTTCAAGTTTCTTGTTTTTAATATAAGGTTTAACAATGACGTGAAAAAATGCCGCGTAAAGAACCGCGTACAAAGCAAATTGAAAAAAGAACACCAAGAAGGTTCCGAGTCTGAGTTTTTAACAAATTAAAAAAAAGTTGTATGATATATTCGGCACCATAGAGGTAGCAGTAAATAGGTTTAATGTTTTTTTTAATTCACAAACTTAGTGCACACGATGTTCTAAATTCAATTTACTTTATCCTCTAGAGAATAAAAACGGCTTTTCCACTCAGATATTGAAGATTAAAAATACTCTTTCCGAGATGGTGGGATGAAAAAACTTTTATACGACCAATCAAAGTCTAGCAAAAGTAAGTCTATATTCGTACAAGGTCGGAAAATATTTGTTTTTGTTCAAAACTAAGCGGTAGGCTTGTGGAGGGTATGTACCTAAACCTCTAAGAAGATTAGAGGTAATACATAATACATATTGCGCAGACCCCGGATTTTACGGAAATAATCGCAACAAAGGGTCGACGGTCACTACCAAGCTTATTTAAAGTTTACAAAACCTTTTATTTAGAACTGTTTGGCCATACATAACTGTTTCGAATTGGCTCGTATTTTGTAAAAATAATGTATCTTGAATTTCAGTTTGCGCATAGCCTTCGGAAATGGTCGTCGAACCACTATTAAGTTAGTATGGTGATCGGATACGGCAAGATGTGTACAAATTATTGGCTGCCTCGAAGGCTTGTTACACAGTTGATTGGAGCAACGCATCGCATGTCAAATATTTGAACCTAGAACTTTGTTATGTTGACTGACGTTCATTTCAAAATGGCGGCGTTCCAAACTTTCGAAATTAGAGCACGCAAATGGAGAAGTCCAATTCATGATTTTGAAATGAATGGGTTACATTTCAATTAGTGCTCTAATTTATAATTACTTTCTGTATTGAACATTGAATTCTATTGAAAGTTCTAGGTATTAATTTATTAAACTATTTATTAAAACAAGTTTTATTTTAATGGAAAGAAGAGAAATAATATGGGTTTATCTATCAAAATCGAACGCCTATTCAAGTCGTGTCTGTGCTATTCTTGGTGATTATAACTGTTGAGGAGTTTTCTCGTGAGGAGAGAACCGTGGATGCAGGATCAAGTCATGTCCGTCATAAAAATGTATTGTCACCAGAACCAAAGATACGTGAAAAATTTCAGCTCAATCGGTTGGGAACTGGCTTGAAATTCAGTTGCAAGATTTGACCAAATACATACTAACAAACTAACTAAAAAAGCAAGATAAATAAAAGCTTATAAGAAAATATATTATGAAAAGGGTTCCACCAAATGAAGTTATCGAATAACTCATCAATTAAATTTTTGCAAAAGCTCTCGTTTTAATGTTTATGAAGAGAAATCAATCAACTTTAATGGACATCTGATCGTCCAATGTCGACCACTGTGTACACGCATCAATAGGTTAATTTTTTAAATATTCGTTAATGCAGGCAGGCAAAGGTCTTAAAACCATCCATCCTTGAAAGGTTCGACAAGTATAAAGTTCTTTTTTTACGCAAAGGCATAAAATTCCTCCAGGCCTAAATTCGTTTGGCATGTTATATCTGTTCATTTTATATTCCATTTTCGTGGGTGCCAGTATCTGTGAATTCGCCGCGACTTTTAAGTGGGGTGGGGTGAATATTGGCAGGCAGCAGGCAGGTGAATCCGTTGCCTGTTTTATGTGGCTCGTAATGATCGGGTTTCGGGTGCTGTAATGAATAGCAATTAATTATGGAGTTTACTTTGCGGGATGTTGTCGACATGATATGAGTTTGTGACGAAACTTTTATGTTGAATTTTGAAGGAAATATTTCGGGTTTTAAGTCTTGCTTTTCTTCATATTTATAAAATCAAAATATTTTATTTCACATAGGCCCACTTGGGCACTTATAAAACGTCGAGCACGGTTCGCGTTGGTAAGTTAAGTTATACTTACTGCAATTACCCGAAAATGGTATCTATTAAGTCTCTTCAAAATTTAAAACTCGATAGCCACACCACACTTGCGATCGATGGTCAAAATATGAAACACTGAACAATAATTTATCTTTAACTTACATAAGTACATAGTTAAAATTCAGATGTGCTTAACTCGTTTTTACGGTAAGATGGTCTCGTTACATCTTTTTTATTGTTTGACTGATCGAAAGTACAACAAACGAAAGTCAAGTAAGTACCTACTTCGGGTTCTTAAAATTCTCAGATGTGGTCCTTTGTTATGACCGTTTAAGATCGAGATAAAACCAGATAAGCCAGGTGAAGATATACCTGAGTAGGTATTGACATAAGCGAAGTACAAAGATATTAAATTCCCCCAAAACCCGTTTCTGAATTTCAAGCTTGATTAAATATTGTCTGTACTCAGCTAAAAAACCTTTTCCCCTCATATTTCAAGAACTTATTTGGGTCGCGACAAAACATTCATTTGCGATATGTAGCACAATGTCAGACCGTCGAGTCATCATCATAAATTCGGAAAACAAATATTAAAATGTGAGACGAAAATAAACGAGACATAACTTTTCGCTTGTCGGCCATTAAACCAGTTAGTTAAGCAAGTTGCCTGTTTCGCGTTACGTTGTCAAATGAGGGGAATACTGCTAAAACTATGCATTTTTGATAACTTCCGTGTCGAGTATGGGGCGCGGTCGGCGGGTCGAGTCATTTTGACACATTTTAATTTTTCCCGCCATGAAATATGGCCGCTGCTGGCTGTGCTATCGCAGGATTTAACGCCGCGTCGCCGTAAACGTGTGTATGAGAGTAATATTTATGATAGTTGCTGTCGCGCTCGCTCTCGCGTTTTCACTGTAAAATTCATATTTAGATTTTGTTTGGACCATGTATGGACATATTTTGCGTATTCCGCGATTTTCATTGCCTATGAGTTCAGTTATTAGCTGAGCCAACAGCAAAATAATCGAGTTTAAATCGAATAACCCCTGATTATTTTGGTGTTTGAACTCCAACTCCTACTGTAAAATAGCGAGTGTTATAATCAGTTGGATGCTAACGTAATTACTAATTATAATGCACCTACAACTAATTATGTTCAGTCATGTGAGTTTGGTAATATAATAACGATTCATTTTACACACGGATATATTGTTATAGTAGGATACAATCATGATTGACAAATAATTCATTAAAAAACTGGCTGGAATTGGAAACTAAAATGTCGATCTATAGAGAGACATGTACTGAAGGTGAATATGATTATGTACAACGGCGGCCCTAAACAGATAGGGATCATAGGACAATATCATAGGACAATGACGACGAATTTTAAGACTTGGTAAACCTAAATACCCAATTTATATTTAATAATTAAACACCATCAACATAAATGTAGTTTACCTGGTGTCCGAAACCACAGTACCGCTGTTACACACAAAGTACTAGGCTGTCATAAGCTCAGTAGAGTAACATTACTAAAACGTCAGAGCAGCATGTCGTCCGAACGGAACTGCGTTATCAATATTTATTGCGGCGCGCGCGTGTGACGTCATTAATTGAGACTAGGTGACATACTGACTGTTTGTGCGGAAGATGAAAACGTGAAAAAGTTTATATTAGAAAGAAAACGAAAGCGGTAGTTTTCAGGTTTACTAAATACGTAGTTAACCAACCATTCGGTACTTTCTAATCCAAGGTGTAGGTGCAAAACACAATTAAGAAATACATACATAGGTGTTACTTACAGTTACGACAAAAAATATGTATAGATAAATATATATATAGATACATATGGTAAAATGTGTCATTTTTTTGTGTGTTATTTAAATTTTTTTTATTCATAGTTTTGAAAAAAAGCCTGCCTAAGTCATTCATTTTCATTTATGAAATGTCTTTATTTACCAAACAAAACAAAAAAAAAATGCATATATCCTAATAAAACTTATACGTCTAATTAATAGCCTTCATTAATTTACATAATAAGTATCACAACCATAAAAAAAAAAACAAAGTATTATAATGAATCGTAGCAAAATAGCTTCACTTGCTACATTTCTATTTCACTCTTGCTACGCGGTGCTGCGAATCTCGTAGCACGACTTGTGCTTTAACTAAGCTGGTCCTTTTATGTTTCTATTCACCCTACATACAGGGTGGTATACACACCCACGCTAAAATGGTTACCACGTATTCAGAATGTCGGATTGTCAGGATTTATTTCGTTAGACTCGTGCATTATGAGGGCAGAAGATGGGTTTCGTGCCAAGAAATCACACTGGATGCGATACACTGCGTTTATTATTAAACTAACCAATTACTTGAAATCCCAACTTAACACAACAACACTGGGCACAATGAATTGGGTACAGTTTTGGGACGTTTTGAATCGGCTGCGATCAGACACTCAATGCCTGCCTCGCTGCGAGCTCGAAACATCACGAATCTGTAGAGGCTCGACATAGGTGGGGGTAGACTTGTAATAGGCCGCTTCCACCGCCACTTGTCGCGCCTGCAATTCGTTCAGTGTCCGTACTCATGACCGGATCCGACAAGTACCTATCATTTTGAAAATCTGAACCCACATAGAAATTTTCATCGGTATTTAAAAAAAAAAACAGCTTTTCCATACATTTTGACCGCGTAGATAACGCGGAGCTGTTTTTTTTTAATAACCTACGAAAATTTTATATTAAAGGACTCATTATGATGTCCATTCCACCTTGTATAGTCAACTCTTTTATACGTATTTTAATACTAGTGTTTATTTTTACCTGAAATCTAACAGTTTTTTTCAAAATATCAGTATTTTTTCCATGACACGATTATCTTCTGGCCTTCGGAGCCCTATGGGAAATAAGGCTATCGCATGTTTCTGTCAATACTGACGCGCCCGGCGGGAAACCGAGGTCACTAACAGCCGGGCCTTCGTTGAAGCTATGAGTAGTAGGTACCTATTCTCCCTTTTTGATCTAGAATATAATTTACCAAAATTTAGATAATGCACTAAAGTATCGATTGTAATTCATATTGAAGTTATTTGCGGTGTTGCTAACTTTCATAATGCATTCACAAACCATGTCAGCTCACTAAAAACCGAATATGTAAAAATCATTCAAAATCTTTTTTATAATTATGAATTTCCGAAAAGGTTTGCGTGCCGCTCGGAGTACCAGTGTGTCACCACAGAAACACGTGTAAAGTTTAACTAGCCAAACTCTGCGGGCATGTTCGGGCATAATTCACATTTCTAAAGCTTTATAACTGTAACCTATCTAGAATGGTCTTCCACCTCATTACAGAACTAGTCATATTTTTCATGACCACTTTAACACGATTTGTTGGCTATTCCAGGCGGAAGTTTTTGCTCCACGATTGTAATTTACCTTTTGCACAAAAAATTTAAGATATCAAATGTTCGTAACATGACTTCTCGTGGATATTTTGAGAGGAGGTTTTTCTTAGAAGATAATACATGAGTACTCTGTCATGTTCTACTTATAAATTCGTAATGAGATCACTAATATGTCGGAGTAGGCGGTGGTACGTGAATACCGAATTTGTTTCGACTTTGTTTCAGTATTATAATGATGTTGGTAACATAAAACATTTATCATCTGAATGTGAACTCAATTCAGTTATCATTTCTTCCCAACGGAGGATTTTTTTCAAAATACTTATTTATAAGTTATACTTATTTATGTTGTAACTTTGCTTATTAAATGCGCCACTAAGGCAAAGATAAAAATGTAGTAATCATAGTAACTTTTCATTTTAACTTATTGTAATTTGTAACCCACGAAAATTTGGAAAAGTACTAGAGAATTTTCGTTAAACAAAATATTGCAAAGAAAAATCACTTTAATTCACAAACCACACATACCAAGATACCAGAACGGCATAGGAGCTTGTAGTAATATTTCATATCGGACTTCGAAAATTGAAAACGTGGTGAAAATTGTATTAATACTGGCTGGTGAAATGTATTGTACAATTTCAGGGTTAATTTACGAACGCCGCTCGGGGATTTAAGGCTCGTGTCACGTTAATCCGCGGCTGAGAGTCGGATTAATTGTAATGTTGCTCTCAGTTGGTCTGTATTCCTGGTACCGGCTGCGAGGCAGTGTATCTCAATTTAAAATAACTTAATTTGTTCCGCGAACTTCCTTGATTTTCGCGAACGCGTATTTCCTGGTACACATATGCTCCGTCTAGGTAAACAATGTGAAGCTTTTCGAGTGAAAATGTATTATTTTACACGTTATTTAACTGCGCTACTCGCTTTGTGTAAAATAAAATTCAACATAAACCACACCCAAGTAGGTACACGCATCTGTAATATTGAAACTCTTTATTTTCTTTACAGATTAATAACCAGTCAAAGAGGCAACGTTTTGGTAAGTAATTCCCCTCTTACCTGGGTCGTATAGGCCCCTATTATGATGTTTTATCTTACACTCCCGGCCACAAAGTTCGGGTACAAAAGACCGCGGGTACAAAATATCCCAGGTTATTAATTTAGGAAGTGTAATTACGGGAAAGAATATATTATAAGGTACGCTTCTAAAGGTGAGATTAAAATTTTATTGCAATATCGTAAATTTAAATTGCTATTAGGAGAATATGAAGTTTAGGAGGTGTTTTGATGCCATTACTGGGGTAAAAGTTAAGTGATAGCTATTAATAAAGATTATATTGTTAGGGCAGTATAAAATTAAATGTTTATAGGTCAGTGTAACCAGGGTACATGGAATGTAAACGTAATAAACAGTAAATTGTGTTTACAGCTGATTCTCATTCGTAAATGGGCTGATTTTGTAGCATAGTTGTAATTAGTTGTAATTACGACAACTACTGAATTCAAAAACTATCTACTAGTTTACTAGAACATCACAAAATCGATCCAAAGTTCCGCATAATAGCAATTATTACGCTGAAAATGCATATCTAAAATGACACACAATATAAAACCTGATTTGCTTTTCTTCAAAATCCAAAACAAATATTTACGTTAGGTGTAGACAAGAAAAGTCAACAAAGGGGAACCATTATGTTCCTTCTTTGCTTGATAAGACACTACAACACAACTCAATCTTATTTCTCTTTCCGACCACCAACTAATTATAAACAAACACCTGGCTACAAAGATAAGAACCCTTTTATGCCACCCAAGCACACATAGTTTTCAAACATGATACATCTTCCTTGGTGTTGCCAGTACGAATGATGATAAATGTTGCCAGCAACGCGTCGAAATTACGTACGTACGTGGTAAATGCACTTTCAAGATGGCGACTTATGAAGATTTATGTATGTGTACCACACAAGGAAGAATATTTTCAGGTTATGGATGGCGACGGTCCTTTGCCATTTTAAATTACGTAAGCCACTTTTTTATTTTTGCGGGCGAAGTTTTATTTTTGAAGTTCTATTTTTATCGTGGGGGAAATGGCGGGCATTTTTTTGTTGAATGCGAAGGTAATGTGTTTTGCATTTATTTCGACAAATGGAGGATTAAAACTTTTAGGATCGTGCTGGTGGAAAAGAAAAAGAACAATGCCAGAAACTCTATAGAACTTTGCCCCACTAAATAAAACTCTTTTACAAGTGTGCAATATACAGCATCTTATTGCTTATGTATTACTGATAACTAAACATTTGTTCTAATGCCTGCAGAACTTGCGGTTTCTGTTTAAATCTAACATTGTTTTGATGGCAAGCCCAACCAAGATACCATATTATGGTCATAATGGGACAGCAACAGGTAACAGACACAGTTAATATGTTGAATTATTAGTTTGTGACCATTTTACAAATTTTAACATAATTCATAAATTATTATCATATTATGTTCTGCTAAAGTGGCCATTTTAGATCCCCTGTTATATTACCACCAACGAAAACTCGTCGGTAGGGAAAAACATTGAAAAGCACAGTAAAAAAGTGAGGCTCGAGCGCAAACAACAGGAACACAGAAACCGAGCAAAAGAAGTACATTGACATTCTGAGCTTGACGTACACGCGTCAATAACGTTTCGTTGTACTAAATCCATGAATGCGAAACTATGATTGTAATACAACATATTTGATTTTCATAATAATCAAAAGCGATTTAAACAACATAAATGTATAACTAACGTATTGCTATAATCCTTAAATAATAATTTATGCAATATGAGTTTTTGTTTTGTGGGTACTTCACTTTTTTTTTGTTGTGTTTCATGTGTAATAGGTAACGCAGATGGTCGCCAGGAAACAGGAAATGACAAAAACGTATGTTGAATTTTTTTATCATTGATTTATAATCCGCAAGTTCTAAAGAAACACAATTTATTATGAAGAGTTCCAATATTCAATACAATTATTTTCATTATTTCACATTTTCTGTTAATGGCTGGGGCAGGATCTGGCATTGCCCTTTGGGTGAAACATAAATCAATCGTCTGTGTAAACACAGGTATCCAGAGATATAGATATTTGGTCTAACTGCAAGAATATTCTGCTTGTGAGATTTTTGAAAATCAGTTTGCTAAAACTGTTTGCAAAGCACAGGGTTCTCCTCTGAGCATCAAAATTGCGAATGACAAAAAACAAAAACATTTCAATTACCCCAGAACTCTCGCTCAACATTTGAGCTTAGATCCAGAGCTTTATGCCCCCTGGTATGTGCATAAAATTAGGCTCCCATAAAATGGCTGCCGCAATTCAGACGGGCATTGTCCTGCACTGAATTGTCATACCTGTCAGTCTGTCTGTCCTGCTATAGCATTGCGAACATGTGCGCAACAAAACGATGAAAAAACTATAAAAAACTTTTCCTGTCTGCATCCGACGGGCGACTTTTAGTTTGGATATGGATTGTTAAACGTATTTGTTTACGTGCAATCAATGGTACATTGTTCGTCTATCAGCGGGTTTCAAAACCTGTGAAATGTATAGGAATCCGAGTTTTTAAAAGTCAATGTAGCACTTTTTAATCGACTTCAAAAAAAGGAGGAGGTTCTCAATTCGATTGTTTTAGTTTTTTGTGTTTGTTACCTCATATCTTCGTCATTTATGAACCGATTTGAAAAATTCTTCTTTAATCGGAAAGGATATAATATGTACTTCGCGATTGGTTCCACAGAAATTTCATCAAAATCTGTTTATCAGTTAGGTTTTTAAATCAAAATAGCTGGAAAAAATATGTTATCCAAGTAAAAGAAATTGCGAAATTGATACTTGACCAGAATTTGTGTGTGATACGATAACTAAAAACTTTTTTGCAAAAAAAAAAACTAACTTCCAAAAAAACACAAAAAAAAAGTGGAAAATAACAGACTATGGTTTGTTTCATTGACTTTTTTGGCACCGACTTCCGAAAGTAATGTTATTTTCCACTTTTTTTTGTGTTTTTTTGGAAGTTGGTTTTTTTTTGCAAAAAAGGTTTTATTTTACCCTTTTTAGTTATAGTATCACACACAAATCCTTGTCAAGTATCAATTTCGCAATTTCTTTTACTTGGATGATATTTTTTCCAGCTATTTTGATTTCAAAACCAAACTGCTGAACCAATTTTGATGAAATTTCTATGGGACCAATCGGGAAGTAGATCCATTCAGATAAAAGAAGAATTTTTCAAATCGGTTCATAAATGACGGAGATATGAGGTAACAAACACAAAAAAAACATACAACCGAATTGAGAACCTCCTCCTTTTTTTGAAGTCGGTTAAAAAGGGTAAAATAAAAACTTTTTTGCAAAATATAACCAATTTCCAAAAACAAAACGCAAAAAAAAAACTTTACTTTCGGAAGTCCGCGGCAAAAAAAGTCCATGAAACAAACAATAGTCACCGACTTCCGAAAGTAAATTATTTTCCACTTTTTCACATGCATTTTTTTTGCATGGTCGTCATGGTCGTATAGGATTTGACCAATGTCTGGACTTTAAACGCGACTTCTGAGTTTATTTCGGCTGTTTCTTCTCAGAGTAGTCAGATAAGAAACACCGGCCCCATCTAGCTTTAAAACATAACACGATAAAACCAATTTGCGCAAATAAACATGATTTATTTTCCACTTTTTTGTGTTTTTTTTTTTGTGGAAGTGGGTTATTTTTTTGCAAAATAGTTTTTTTTTTTAAATAAATCTTTGTGGACTCTTGGACCAAGTACAGAAAGTGCTTTTTTTATTTAGATCAGCGTTTATAAAAGAATAATAATAGCCATAGATGACTAGCTAATCTGAAAACACCATATTTACATCCACTAAATGTTAATCTAAAAACATAGATCGTAAGATAGCAGTCAATTAGTGCGACTGCAGTAAAGCTCTCTAAACTTCTGATGTATTCGCTTTCTTTGTTTCACTACTTCCACTGTGAAATCAGTGAGGAATTTTAATTACTCTGGCTCCTGCACTATTAAGTACAAGAGACGGACTTTGGCAATAGAATCGAGCAAGTTAGGAACTCGGTAAACTCCGTAATTAATGACTAGAAACCTATTAGATGTGCATTCACTATGTAGCTTGTATATGTCTTTAATGACTGAGATCGGGAGGTCAGTGGTGGCAAGGATTTTTGAAATAGCGAGTTGACAACATTTGTTTAGTGTTTGTACCGATGCGGGGATCGTTAATCGGTGGGTGCTAGCCTACTAATCTACATCATGTAGAAAATTCCGAATATGAAAAATAATGCCCTGTGACTAAACTACTGGATATATTCAAATTAATTTTTGTACGCAGACTGGGAACGTCATGAGTTATACGCAGTTTAATTTATTGTCGTATTGTCGACGCCACCCTGTATAACGTTGTGGTGTTTTCGTACTTAAGTCTTGCAGTTTAAAGGAATCTCGAGGCTCCCGGTAGTGAACTGCAGTGGCCTATTTGGAAAGCTCTGAATCGACTGCGTACCCAAGTAGGCCGCTGCAAAGATAGTCTGGCAAAATGGGGTATTATTGATTCATCCAACACGTGCGGCGCACCGGATCAAACTATGCCCCACCTGCTGGGGTGTCCCAGGTGTCTGTTTACCAGCACTCTCGACGACCTGAATAACGCAGCAATAAACGTGACCACCTACTGGGCCCAAACTGTGTAAAATGGAAGTAACATCGATACGACAAGAAGAAGAAGAAGGAATCACGACAATTTGGAAACAACCCGTATTTAGTGAACGTTTTAGATACGAGAAAAAAAATTGAAAACTCACCTTTTATTGCCTTTTCTTCACAAGTCTCAAAATATAATGGCGGTCCTATCTCCATTTTTTTTCAAGGATAAACTTTTAATATCCATAAATTGGGCTAAAAGAAAAATTCTTGTTGGTCTGTGTCGTTCGTTTTCGCCGCGGTTTTCATTGTGGAAACTTTTTCGTCATGCCTTCGCTTCGACGTCTGAAATATTTCGTTTGTCATTTTTACACAGACCTCCTTCGACCCCTTTACACTTTCGGCTAAGCATGAGTCCACACATTTTTGTAAAGGCATTTCATCCTTTAAATTCGTTTTTATGCTCTTTGTGATACTCTGCTTACCCGTGGATTAATAGTGTCGAGTTATCACTTTTAAAATCATTGCAACAGAGTAGGTAATGCTTTTCAGTCGATTGACTCATTTCTAGCGACGCAATGGTACGAGTAGCTCAGCGTCTTACCACAACACAATGTGCTTTAAGCCACAACACCCCAGATTAAATTATGCAAACATTTTGTGAACCACAACTCTGAGTTTTCAGTATGTACCACCTACTCATGGCAGTTTTAACCCGCGGATAGTCGCGCCTGGGTCGAATAGACCCAGTACTCTAGTTATTGTGCCATAACTGTTTTTGTATTAGTTCATTCGTGTCGTCGCACTAAGTACCTTCAAGTAACTTCACAGGCTATCCGCACACCCCGCCACAGCCAGCCCCCGTGCGGCATTTGGACAGTACGGACGTGTCAAGTGAGTATGGGTCGTTTCGACCCTTGTGCGACGTAATGTGTTAGTGTATTTTTTATTTCAAAAATATTATTTTGATTTTATCTCTTTGTAGATCTGTCGTCAAATCGTTTGAATGACCAGAGAATATCAAATATATTAGAAGAGGAAGACATTGCAAGGTGAAAGTTCGTCAGAAATTGAAGATCATTTGGATATTGACAATTACGATTCAAATTCCTGTCAGAGAGGTGAAGATGAACTCCTTGAGGACAATGAAGTTTCTGAGCCTGAAAATTTACGTTCCAGTTTGCTGCAAAGACCCAACTTGAATGATGTGCCTCTGAAATTTATTTCTTTTTGTAAGCAAGTCATCGCTTACAAAAAGAAACTATAGCAAGACGCAACTTTTTGGAGGAAATCGCTGTCTCTGGTAAAACCACAGATAGAAAAGAGGTTTTCTATCACAACTTTGCCGCGTCATATCCGAAACAGAATGTTTCAAGTACTCGGCAGAGAAGAAAATACAAACGGACCGGCCTTGCTAGGGCCTAGTAATGTGCGCGGACGATGTTGGATCTGCCCTACCAAAAAAGACAGGAAAACCAAAACGAAATGCCAATTTTGTAATATTTATATTAGTAGAGATTATACTACATTTATATGTACCAATTGTGATCAAAAATTAAGCCAAAACTAAGATAAGACTGTTGTAAAAAAAAAAAATTGAACTATTTATGGTAGATTTTTACGTGTAATTTGGAGACTGATTACAAAAATATGCTACGTGTTAAGTTTAATATTATTCCACTATTTAGAAGATTGTTGATATTTTTGATAATAGAAAAGATTTTTTTATGTTTCTAGATTAAACAAAGAAGGTTAAAGTTATTTTTTAGTTCTTATATCGTAAAAAGAAAGATTTAGCAGTGATCTCTTGAATTTTGTGATTTATACTACTTTTTTTTTCACTAAATAATAAACATTTATTATTTTTAAGTTTGTTTTATTTTCCTCCTTTTAAATAATTTAAAAATAATCGCGAAAGTTAATTAAGTTATTTAAAACAATACATTCAAAATCTGGGTCTTTTCGACCCTCGCGCGACTGTTCATGACTTTAAAAGAAGACGCGAGTACCGGCGGGTTAACAAAAGGTTACTTTTCATTATGAATTACACCTTGTTTTAAATTAGCAGGTACAGTTACTAGGGGACGACAACACTGAAAGAGCTTTAAAACACCTCATTAGCATTGCCACGGAATAAATTTTTGGAGCATCCAAACGTTTTACCAAGTACCGGAGCTTAATATCCAGCGAGCGGTCGAGTTAATCTATTCCTTCGTTTCTCTGCCCTCCTAGTACTTTACTACTGAATTTATTTAAATTTTAAAGTTGTCCCCGCTAACTGAGTGTGACTTAATTAAACTTTTATGAATGCAAATTGATCTCCGTGGTATTTTATTTTACTAAAATGTTTCATGAATTAAATGAAATTCTGCTTCTTAATATTAGGTACACACTTCTGTGGAATATAATTAAAACTTATACCTACATTAGTAAAGGAATAAGGAAAAAACAAACACCCACCTAAGTAATTTACATGAACAACATTAATCAAAAACATTAATTATCCTGCTGATTCAACCTTTACAATAATAATATCTTATTTAATTATGTAATTGTTACCGCATAATGTAACTGTCCGCAATATTATGTAAGCGGGCCTACGCATGATCACAAAACAAAAGATATGAAATAATACATAAGAGCTCTTAAACGAAAATTTATTAAAAGTGAACGTTATCTACATGTCTAGGTCTAGATAAACTCATTAGTCTTCACAAAGTAAACATTGCCAAGCAAGCATGCCAAAACGAAATAAAAACAAGCACTTGTTATAAATAATCTCATCAAGCACCCCAGTTTATCGATACCCTCATTTGTAGATATTGTATAAATAAATAAACAGTAATAAATTTATTCTTCTGCAGTATGTAATCAGAAAGATATTACTGATATTTTGATATTAAGGTTTATGTAACATATTGATTTATCATTGAGTTGAAAAAAACGGCATTGAACGACAAAAAATACATGACATAATTGTAAACAGCATTTAATATTACTTTTGAGTCATCATCTGAGTATTTCAGATTAAAAAAACACTAAACTCAAGGCAAAAGGTCAATAGATTAATGCTCACGTTTAAATTGAGACACTAGCGTTTAAAACTAACCACTTTTTAACAATGAACCATTATCGATGTAAAAGTTTCCGCCAGTAATACTCTTCGCCTTGCTACTCGCTAGGAACAGGATCAAGTCCGCTACTTCGCCTGGGTAAGCCACTTTGCCGAGAGGCGTGTGTTTCCCCCACTCTTCCCACATATCAGGCATGCCGGCCGTTTCCAAAATATCAGTAACAACTGGCCCAGGGCTCACTATGTTGACTCTTACGCCAGATGGTGCTAATTCCAAAGCAGCAGTCTTTGAGAAATGTTCCAAACCAGCTTTTGATATGCAGTATGCCATCATCCATGGGCTAGCTTGTGTTCCCAATGTGCTTGAGATATTGATAACATTTCCTCCGGTTTTAACAAGATACGGCACTGCCAAGGTCGTGAGACTCACGACTGCTCTTAGGTTTGTGTTCATGATTTTGTCGTATGTCTTCAGAATTCCTCCGTCAAGTATTCCTCCCGTGAAGACAATACCTGCGTTATTGACCAGAACGTCAAGTTTTCCGTACTTATCTATAGTTTGTGTGATGATGTCATTTGCTGCTTCTTTTTGAGAAACGTCCGCTTTGATGACGAGGGGTGTGACTCCATGTTCTTGACATTGTTCAGTGACAGTTTTTAGCTTATCTTCATTCCTTCCTACGATGGCAACTGAAGCTCCTTCTTTAGCAAATAAAACTGCTGTAGCAGCACCGATGCCCGAACTTCCCCCAGTTACTATCACTACTTTATTTTCGAAACTCATGTTGTGAACTTCCAACACACTACGCGTCTGAGCGTCGACTCGCGAGACACTTGTGTAACATAGTGTTGATAATACGAAAACTGGTTATCGCAAAGATAATAATGAGTGTGCATGATTTTTTTCGGTGTTTTCGTCGTAACCGTGATGGTATAATCTTGCAGTCAGCGGTTAATTGCATCAATAATGTTTCGTGTATGTTTATATGGTTCAAATAAAAAATCCATAGCGATTATTCTAAAGGGTCATATATATATATATGACAGACAGACAGACATAAAAGACGACTTGTTTTATAAAATAGATGGATATACATACCTATAATATGATACAGATTGCGTGCCTTCATGTTAGCTTACAATACCATCGTGAGATAAAATTTACACGAACTATCTAACCTAACCTAATATTTTTTTTTACTTCTGTCTTTTCCCCCAATAAAATCAATAAACAAATCAGTACTGTGGTTTCGTAGTACCAGGAGAACAGTAATTAATGATAGCAGCTGATCGGCTGACCATTAGCGGTGAACCTTCGAACTGCGGAGTATTTGTGCTCCTTGTTTGAATTGATGTCGTCGCCCGGGCCGCTACTGAATAAATAACCATCGAGAATACGTCGATAGATGGTTCTAGAGGTTTCGGACATATTTACTGAGATATGAAAGAGTAAAAATTAATATTTAGAAATAAAAGTAATGACAAAAAAGTTATTTTGTATTGATTCAAGATGAAAATTAACACCTGCAACTTTGTAATGCCTACATAGTAATCACATAATTTGATCACTGTGAATATGTATACCTATTTCCGTACATTGTTATCTACCACGTACAATGGTACATACCTATATTCTCTAAGGTATACCAAAAACGAACATTTTAGAATAGAACTATTCATCGAAAAAAACTTATAGATTAAAATTGTTTTGGTGACGGTTGTCTGACGAAACTAAAACCTCATCTAAACGACCTCCTTTGTTAAACCCTAAGAGGCTCCTTTAGTATCTAAACTTTAGAATATTAATTTTAATTAGCTCCCTTATAACTTAACCGACGATTTGGAGTGGAATACAGGTTCTTACTTCAATATTGTTAGAGAGCTCATTACCAGGGCGCTATAATAAAGAAGGAAGACTAAAGTGGAGAGGTTTTTTTATTAGACTTCGCCAGTTCGCCCCGATGTTGAACTTCACAATACTGCAATGCTTTTTATCGCACAGCTGTTGGTTACGGAAAGAAAATTAAGTGAATATTGAAATTGGTTTTCAGTTCATTACATTACTTGGAGTAGATAGATTGGACGATTTTCTTTAAAATACTTTCTGTGCTTCTTTCTCGCACACTCTTCACTACACTAAATGTTTTCAAGTTATTCATCCAATCCACGTTTGTTCTTGTATGTACGTAAAGGACTACCTATGCAAGCAAAAAAAAAATTGGTCGAAATTGTCGGTATTAATTCTAGACAAGAAGATTTTTAGCTACATAATCACCTACCTGAATTATGTATTTCAATAGTGGATAGTAATAGTTATTTGTTATACAAGAGTGCAAAGTTGCTTTTTAACCGCGTGTTCAATTTTGATGACCGAGCAAGCGAAGGATTCTAAAATTGAATCACGAGCGCAGCGAGTGATTCAAAATTAGAATCCTGAGCGTTAGCGAGGGAATCAAAAGAGCACGAGGTGAAAAATCTTTGCACTCGAGTGCAACACGTAACTTTTCATTCCACCTCAGCGAGGAAATGACTAAATGCAAAAAAAAAAACGTTTATAATCACAAGATAGGTACACTTTTATTTCAGTTTAGGTATTAATTACTACATTATGACAGGTAAGTATTACAGAATAATCTTTAAATTATAACAAAATAATACTAAGGTATAATTAAGAAAATTTTAAAGTAACGTTGCTACAGTTATTTAAATTGAGTGTAATATTTTTGTTTGGTACTGTAATATTGGTGTTAGTCACTTGTGTACTGTTTTTCGGTAAACTATCTGTCATACTTAATAGTTGTACCGATTCATCGGATTCCCTTGGCGTGAATGTTGGAGAGAGAGGGAGATGGTTAGGTGTTTCATAACGGCTTATTTTTGATGTAGAAGGGCCAGTCCAAGGATCCGATTGAGGCTCTTTCAGTGTAATGGCTCCTACGATGCCTTCACATATTTTAGACTTATTTTGGATGGAATCCTCTATGTATCCCTCTACAACTGCATTGGACTTCCAGCCTCCGTGGCGCTTAAGGGACAGGAGATCAGCTCCGGAATCAGCCAAAAGTGTGGCTGAAGTTCGTCGGAAACAATGACCCGTGTACAACAGGGGTTCTGGAAGTTCAAGAAATGTTGCTATTTCTCGTGGGATACTGCCAATTTTATTAGTACCCATAGACTGTCTAACACACTTTCCATTGCGATACTGTAGAAAAAATCGATTGATTGGAGTGTTAGGCGGGCGTAAGGCTTGATATTTCTCAACAATCGTTACGTATTCCTTGCGAATGACGAAGTTGCGGTCTCTTTTTGTCTTTGTATTAGGTAAATTAATTAATAGTAAGTCATCTGAATGTTTCTCAATGTTTTTGACATTAAGTTGTGTTAGTTCATTAGTTCGACATGCTCCGTTTATTCCAATAATAAGAACAACCTGTAACGTAAAGAGTATTGTAGTAGATAAATGAATAAAATTGATATGAACGCATAATTATGCCTATCAACATCACTACTAAGTATACTATTTAATTGAGATTAATATACTTAAGTAGATACTGAATGTGCAACTGACTTACTTTTGCCGCCAAATATACGGAATCGGGTGCTTCGTTAAGAAACTTTTCAATATCAGATACTGTGAAAACCTTCGATTTTTTTGGTTGATGACCAGATGAGGCTCTTTTTAAAAATGCCACTAATTTAGGATAGGTATCGATATGTTTGTCTTTTTTCATCTTTATTGTTGCTTTTAGCATCGAATACGTACTCCATAGAGTGCTTGCTTTCTTGTTCTCGGATAATTCTATAAAATATGCCAGCAAAACGTTTTCTGAGAAAGTTTTGGCTCCTTTTGCTAGTCGCCACGTGTTGAACATATCGTACTGTTTTAAATACTTCTCACGTGATTGTTGAGGGAGAAAGCTCATTTGCGAATTATTAACAGTTTCAGTCAATTCTGTTGGCGTCAAGCAAACTAACTCGTCGCTAGAATCACTCATTTTAGTTTTTTCATTTGTTTTCAAGTTTCTTGTTTATAATATAAGGTTTAACAATGACGTGAAAAAATGCCGCGTAAAGAACCGCATACAAAGCAAATTGAAAAAAGAACACCAAGAAGGTTCCGAGTCTGAGTTTTTAACAAATTAAAAAAAAGTTGTATGATATATTCGGCACCATAGAGGTAGCAGTAAATAGGTTTAATGTTTTTTTTAATTCACAAACTTAGTGCACACGATGTTCTAAATTCAATTTACTTTATCCTCTAGAGAATAAAAACGGCTTTTCCACTCAGATATTGAAGATTAAAAATACTCTTTCCGAGATGGTGGGATGAAATAGTTATTTGTTATACAAGAGTGCAAAGTTGCTTTTTAACCGCGTGTTCAATTTTGATGACCGAGCAAGCGAAGGATTCTAAAATTGAATCACGAGCGCAGCGAGTGATTCAAAATTAGAATCCTGAGCGTTAGCGAGGGAATCAAAAGAGCACGAGGTGAAAAATCTTTGCACTCGAGTGCAACACGTAACTTTTCATTCCACCTCAGCGAGGAAATGACTAAATGCAAAAAAAAAACGTTTATAATCACAAGATAGGTACACTTTTATTTCAGTTTAGGTATTAATTACTACATTATGACAGGTAAGTATTACAGAATAATCTTTAAATTATAACAAAATAATACTAAGGTATAATTAAGAAAATTTTAAAGTAACGTTGCTACAGTTATTTAAATTGAGTGTAATATTTTTGTTTGGTACTGTAATATTGGTGTTAGTCACTTGTGTACTGTTTTTCGGTAAACTATCTGTCATACTTAATAGTTGTACCGATTCATCGGATTCCCTTGGCGTGAATGTTGGAGAGAGAGGGAGATGGTTAGGTGTTTCATAACGGCTTATTTTTGATGTAGAAGGGCCAGTCCAAGGATCCGATTGAGGCTCTTTCAGTGTAATGGCTCCTACGATGCCTTCACATATTTTAGACTTATTTTGGATGGAATCCTCTATGTATCCCTCTACAACTGCATTGGACTTCCAGCCTCCGTGGCGCTTAAGGGACAGGAGATCAGCTCCGGAATCAGCCAAAAGTGTGGCTGAAGTTCGTCGGAAACAATGACCCGTGTACAACAGGGGTTCTGGAAGTTCAAGAAATGTTGCTATTTCTCGTGGGATACTGCCAATTTTATTAGTACCCATAGACTGTCTAACACACTTTCCATTGCGATACTGTAGAAAAAATCGATTGATTGGAGTGTTAGGCGGGCGTAAGGCTTGATATTTCTCAACAATCGTTACGTATTCCTTGCGAATGACGAAGTTGCGGTCTCTTTTTGTCTTTGTATTAGGTAAATTAATTAATAGTAAGTCATCTGAATGTTTCTCAATGTTTTTGACATTAAGTTGTGTTAGTTCATTAGTTCGACATGCTCCGTTTATTCCAATAATAAGAACAACCTGTAACGTAAAGAGTATTGTAGTAGATAAATGAATAAAATTGATATGAACGCATAATTATGCCTATCAACATCACTACTAAGTATACTATTTAATTGAGATTAATATACTTAAGTAGATACTGAATGTGCAACTGACTTACTTTTGCCGCCAAATATACGGAATCGGGTGCTTCGTTAAGAAACTTTTCAATATCAGATACTGTGAAAACCTTCGATTTTTTTGGTTGATGACCAGATGAGGCTCTTTTTAAAAATGCCACTAATTTAGGATAGGTATCGATATGTTTGTCTTTTTTCATCTTTATTGTTGCTTTTAGCATCGAATACGTACTCCATAGAGTGCTTGCTTTCTTGTTCTCGGATAATTCTATAAAATATGCCAGCAAAACGTTTTCTGAGAAAGTTTTGGCTCCTTTTGCTAGTCGCCACGTGTTGAACATATCGTACTGTTTTAAATACTTCTCACGTGATTGTTGAGGGAGAAAGCTCATTTGCGAATTATTAACAGTTTCAGTCAATTCTGTTGGCGTCAAGCAAACTAACTCGTCGCTAGAATCACTCATTTTAGTTTTTTCATTTGTTTTCAAGTTTCTTGTTTATAATATAAGGTTTAACAATGACGTGAAAAAATGCCGCGTAAAGAACCGCATACAAAGCAAATTGAAAAAAGAACACCAAGAAGGTTCCGAGTCTGAGTTTTTAACAAATTAAAAAAAAGTTGTATGATATATTCGGCACCATAGAGGTAGCAGTAAATAGGTTTAATGTTTTTTTTAATTCACAAACTTAGTGCACACGATGTTCTAAATTCAATTTACTTTATCCTCTAGAGAATAAAAACGGCTTTTCCACTCAGATATTGAAGATTAAAAATACTCTTTCCGAGATGGTGGGATGAAATAGTTATTTGTTATACAAGAGTGCAAAGTTGCTTTTTAACCGCGTGTTCAATTTTGATGACCGAGCAAGCGAAGGATTCTAAAATTGAATCACGAGCGCAGCGAGTGATTCAAAATTAGAATCCTGAGCGTTAGCGAGGGAATCAAAAGAGCACGAGGTGAAAAATCTTTGCACTCGAGTGCAACACGTAACTTTTCATTCCACCTCAGCGAGGAAATGACTAAATGCAAAAAAAAAACGTTTATAATCACAAGATAGGTACACTTTTATTTCAGTTTAGGTATTAATTACTACATTATGACAGGTAAGTATTACAGAATAATCTTTAAATTATAACAAAATAATACTAAGGTATAATTAAGAAAATTTTAAAGTAACGTTGCTACAGTTATTTAAATTGAGTGTAATATTTTTGTTTGGTACTGTAATATTGGTGTTAGTCACTTGTGTACTGTTTTTCGGTAAACTATCTGTCATACTTAATAGTTGTACCGATTCATCGGATTCCCTTGGCGTGAATGTTGGAGAGAGAGGGAGATGGTTAGGTGTTTCATAACGGCTTATTTTTGATGTAGAAGGGCCAGTCCAAGGATCCGATTGAGGCTCTTTCAGTGTAATGGCTCCTACGATGCCTTCACATATTTTAGACTTATTTTGGATGGAATCCTCTATGTATCCCTCTACAACTGCATTGGACTTCCAGCCTCCGTGGCGCTTAAGGGACAGGAGATCAGCTCCGGAATCAGCCAAAAGTGTGGCTGAAGTTCGTCGGAAACAATGACCCGTGTACAACAGGGGTTCTGGAAGTTCAAGAAATGTTGCTATTTCTCGTGGGATACTGCCAATTTTATTAGTACCCATAGACTGTCTAACACACTTTCCATTGCGATACTGTAGAAAAAATCGATTGATTGGAGTGTTAGGCGGGCGTAAGGCTTGATATTTCTCAACAATCGTTACGTATTCCTTGCGAATGACGAAGTTGCGGTCTCTTTTTGTCTTTGTATTAGGTAAATTAATTAATAGTAAGTCATCTGAATGTTTCTCAATGTTTTTGACATTAAGTTGTGTTAGTTCATTAGTTCGACATGCTCCGTTTATTCCAATAATAAGAACAACCTGTAACGTAAAGAGTATTGTAGTAGATAAATGAATAAAATTGATATGAACGCATAATTATGCCTATCAACATCACTACTAAGTATACTATTTAATTGAGATTAATATACTTAAGTAGATACTGAATGTGCAACTGACTTACTTTTGCCGCCAAATAAGTATACGGAATCGGGTGCTTCGTTAAGAAACTTTTCAATATCAGATACTGTGAAAACCTTCGATTTTTTTGGTTGATGACCAGATGAGGCTCTTTTTAAAAATGCCACTAATTTAGGATAGGTATCGATATGTTTGTCTTTTTTCATCTTTATTGTTGCTTTTAGCATCGAATACGTACTCCATAGAGTGCTTGCTTTCTTGTTCTCGGATAATTCTATAAAATATGCCAGCAAAACGTTTTCTGAGAAAGTTTTGGCTCCTTTTGCTAGTCGCCACGTGTTGAACATATCGTACTGTTTTAAATACTTCTCGCGTGATTGTTGAGGGAGAAAGCTCATTTGCGCATTATTAACAGTTTCAGTCAATTCTGTTGGCGTCAAGCAAACTAACTCGTCGCTAGAATCACTCATTTTAGTTTTTTCATTTGTTTTCAAGTTTCTTGTTTTTAATATAAGGTTTAACAATGACGTGAAAAAATGCCGCGTAAAGAACCGCGTACAAAGCAAATTGAAAAAAGAACACCAAGAAGGTTCCGAGTCTGAGTTTTTAACAAATTAAAAAAAATATGTAAGTATGATATATTCGGCACCATAGAGGTAGCAGTAAATAGGTTTAATGTTTTTTTTAATTCACAAACTTAGTGCACACGATGTTCTAAATTCAATTTACTTTATCCTCTAGAGAATAAAAACGGCTTTTCCACTCAGATATTGAAGATTAAAAATACTCTTTCCGAGATGGTGGGATGAAAAATATAATTTTGTTGGGGATTGAAACGGTAATGAAAATAAATTTTATGAAACTATCCCTTTATAAGGCAAAGGGATATTTCTCCCACCATATTTTTCAGCTGAATAATTAAATAATGTGTTCCTGTCAGTTATTCTATTGTTTTACACAAGTTATTAAAAGACTTATCAGTCACTCACTAATTACTCGAAGAAAATAAAAACATGTAAAATAGTGGAAATTTATTATCTACCAATAATATTTATGCCTATTTGGCATTATTTTCCGATTGCTAGATGATTACGCCCATTAAAGGGCTATACAGGGTGGAAGGCACTCCGACGCTTAAGCAGAAATTTTTCACAGGTAATTAAAAAATTAACAGCTGCTCCATACATTTTGACCGTGGAGAAACTCTTTTTTTTTAATAACCGACGAAAAATGTAAATGTGGGGGGGAGGTGTTCAGAATGATGTACTGAATCGTGGTAACCGTTTCATCTTCTGTGTCCCTTCCACCATGTATTTCCCTCATTCATTTTCAACAGAGTGCGAGCACAGCTAGTAGGCATAATAAACTTTTAATCCATCAAATATTCGTTGTAAATTCATTCGTATTTGCCGACAGGCAACACTACTGACAAATTAATGGCTAATGGAATTACTATTGTGATCCATCGACATGTTAGCTAAATAAAGGCAAATTCATATTTGAACAGTCGCTGTTCAATGAAATTTAATGGCTACTGTTCAATTAAATTGAATTGGCCGTTTAGTTATTAATTAAATATTCGATGTTGTTTGGTAGTTCCGATAACAATTTGATTTGTGGTTCATTGGTTTTTAAGCTATTGTTTAGAGTCTGTATTTGGGTCAATATGTAGGTTGCTCCTTTGTGTAGTCTACCGTAATTGCTATATTTATAAATACTGTAGTAGCTGAAATAATATTTTGCATTAATGCATTTTATCACAAAATACATAATAGTGTAATGCCCTTTTAGATATCCCATCAAAAAGGCCATTAAATGCAAACTTTTTAAACAGTGCCTTTCTGCAACGTTTTGTTCTAGAACTAAGTGATTCATTTGTTTTTAAAATAAATCCTCTCTACTTCACAATCAGAGACTCAATAACTTCGAAAGAATGTCAATGACTTCTACATCTACTCAATAGTAGATTATGCACCAAGGGGATAAAGCAGTGTCTTACGTCACGGGCACTATTTTGAACCCCGAATGCAACGAGGGATATTATGGCTCCCGAGTCGAGCGAGGGAGCTTTGTGTTAACTCCTGAGCGAAGCGAGTAATATTGTACTGAATTTCATTATTGCCCAGCGGGCAGTAATGAAATTCAGTACAATATTACTGCCCTACGGCCAAAGAGTATAATAATAATAAGGGAGAAGAGAGCCCTCTTGTGCCATTTCGAAGCGTACTGATTAAAAACGCCATCTGAATTTACTAACGGGAACTAAGGCTTTATAGCTATATGAAGATAGGAATGTATGCCCTCTTCTTACGTATCTATGTCAATATTTGTTTTTTTGCAAATATCTGCTGTGTTTACGTCGTATGTTGATCATAATACGATTTGCGAATATAATGATGATACATTTATAAATCACTATCATTAAAATTTAATGATTGCAGGAGCTATAATAGATATTTTAAGGACCGTGATTCAGTAAGTAAGCGAGCCATAATTATATTCGCGAATTGCATTTTGATCAACATACTCGTACGATGTGAAAATATTAATATCCAGGTAGTAATCCAACAAGGCGAAACTCAACTCCACCTCTGATGTAAAACACCCAAATACCAATAATAAAACACAAAATAGACACACGAAACACAAACAAGGCGCAAGTTGCGGCGGCCATTATTTGATGTTGCCAGAATATGTTAGGTTATACAGCTAAAATATAAAAATATGGTAATTTTGCTGAAAAATTTAACAATTATTCTCTGGAAAAGTACTATAAATTAAATTAGAGCACTTAATTGTTTGATTTTCTTTTTTGGATTAAAATCGAGATCGCAGCGACATCTATCAATAGTTTATCTGTTAAAAAACGTAGATGGCGACTCTTCCATCACTGAAGTTGTGCCTGTTCTAACTGTCTCCCCCTGCCTAGGGCATTAATGACTTGCTTAACTAAGTTTGCATGACATATAATTTGACATGTACGAGCAGGTGGTGTGAAAATACATATTATTAGATATCTCGATTGGTCATCAGCTACAGATTGCAGATACTAATTGATATCAAGACGTGATCTGTCCATGTATCTGCACAATTCGGCCAGATTATTGGTAATCAACGTCGAAGCTGATTGAAATTTGCATTCACGATGATATCTACCAACACAGCATATGTACATATCGGATGCAGATTGTATCTTTATTGAAACAAGCATTAATATTACGGTGAAATGGTGGACTGAAAAATGGATGAAGATTTGTTTGCATATTTTTTTAAATTAATAGGTGTTGGTTTATATTTATGAGATGTTTCTGTAGACACCTTTATCTTCATAAAACTACGCGAAATTCGTATTTTGCTCGGCTGTATTTAAATACAATACAACAATATGGTATAGTGGCCATTTTGTACTTAAATGATTAATCGTTTAAGTACAAAATGGCCACTATACCATATTGTTATGCTCTTTAACATACGTTGCTGAAATAAGACTAAACTAAAAGAAATCTAAATAATGAAATAATTTTACGTAAAAGTGAAGTAAATAACAATTTATTACCTCATAAATGGTTCATTGGTGGTTTTTTTTAAACCTCATTTTAATTAAAACTGCAAACATTCATCTGCCAAACTTACAGAATTTTAAATTCATGACTCCACGTACGAAACTTTAATACATGAAGCGTTTCAGAAACTTTTAAACTTCGTAGAAACACGACAACAATACGACTAACGGCGTACCGAGCAAAACTGTCGTAGTATTCGTAGTATTTTACCCGAGACTTGTGTGCTTAGTTTGACTTATAAAAGTACGAGACTTGCAATTTGTGGGACTTGCAACAAAGTTCGGATCTGCATGGTTAAGTTGGACGCTGTCGTATTTTATACTTTAAAACGAGATTTTGAGATCCCTTTTGACGGTCGGTATTTGACGGTTTCTTCATTTGTAGCAAAAGCTCACAGTAATTGTACAAAATATAATGTTTTTACTACTTAACATAACCAGACATGATTGTAGTACAAAAATACGAAATATAATTTTGATTATAGACGGCTTCCCTATAAATATGTAAATTAATATCCATTGGCTATGGATCGGAAGCTCGTGAATTGTGATTGATGACATTTTTCTGATTGATCACTTTAGCGATCGGAATATCGGAATCAAATTCGTCTGCTTCACTGAAATAAAATAAATGGAGTGCCTAGTAGTTTTTTTTTTTCAAAATTAAAAATAATAACCTAACAAAAACAAATTACGTTATTCAATCCACCCTAGCAATTTATTAATTACCGTTTGATTCATGAAACCGCTGCTATGTAAATTACCGTCTTGTTTCCTTTTTTCAAATGTACCAGGCTGTTAGAAAATAAAAGGAGTGACTTCAATTATCCTGGCATATCCGCTGTCGCCGTTAAAAGAGGCGACAATTTAATTACATTGATGACATGCAAATATTTGAACCAATTTAGACAAACATTTTTGTATTCCCCTGTTTGCCCCGTAGGTACCCTTTTCTGGGACGGCGGTCAGTCCAGGTGAGGTTATATTGGCACTGGACGGAACACCTGTGGCAATATTATGTAATCCTAGTACTTGGTTCGCTGATTTATTTGCTTTTTAGGGTTCCGTACCTCAAAAGGAAAAAACGGAACCCTTATAAGATCACTTTGTTGTCCGTCCGTCCGTCCGTCCGTCTGTCAAGATCGTTTTTCTCAGGAACGCGTGGAGGTATCAAACTGAAATTTCTATGTGATACTTAGTTCTACTGTCCCTGGAAGCTGTAGAAAAATCAACCTTCTAAGTCAACGCAATCAAAAGATACAGCCACTTACGCCGCAAATTTTCGCAAATTTTCGAAACTCGCACGGGAATCAAAACCTACAGGGTACTTCCCGTGAACTTAGAATCTTGAAATTTTGTACGAAGTCACGTCTTATAGTACAGATATAGGAAAAATTACGAAAACCGTAAATTTTTAGTTTCGTCATATAAAAAAAAGTTATATACCCACAGGTTTGTACGGAACCCTCGGTGCGCGAGTCCAACTCGCACTTGACCGGTTTTTTTCGGTGATATTTCAGGAGTTCAAGGCATTTTAATGTGTATTGCGTAATTCGCTTTTATCTCTTTGGTCTATTTTATTGGCATAAGTAAAGGTTTTTGTTAATCTAGTTCTTCATCTAATATTTTGGTTAAACGGTAGACTAACAGTCGACGAAATCATCTTGATCTACACTGCCCAATACACAACTCCGCATAACTCTTTTGAATTTTAACTGACCAGCTGCCGTAGATCTTATGCAAACTTTATATTAAGTAAATACTGAAAGTTAATTTGTTCTTCGATTTGGCTACACACAACTCTGTTCTCGATTCGAACCAATTATAGCTTGGTCAATAATTTCCATTTACTTTCAAACAGCTTGACTTTCTTTATTGCTATTTAGAACAAGATTAAATCATAAATTTCCTTTTTCAAATAATGTTGTACTTGTACATACGCACGTTACCGTATAAAAATAACCGGGGAGGTATAAAGGCGTGCGCTCACCGGCGGTTATCACGCATGAGCGCTGATCAAACGCGATTATCTGGCGGAGCGTGCGCGGGACACCTCAACGAACATAGACCGTCATCGCTTTTTAATGTGTGCACACGCCTTTAGTTTTTGTTTTTGATTTTGCGAGTGAAGCACAGGTAGTGTTCAAAGACTGCGAAGTTTTTATTTGAGTTACCTAATTAGCTTGTGAAAATGTTGTGCTTTTCCACTGCTTGGAATTTTCAATGAGTGTTTTAATGAGGAAGATTCTAATTCCGGATAAAGTATTGAAAATAGAATAAAACTTTTTTTTTAACTTTTAAAGGATTTAAAATAGAAATAACATTTTGATCACGATTAGCTGCCATTTTCCTTCAGAAGACTTACAATTTTTCTACCACGAAATTTCACATACATATATGTATGTAGATTCAAAGGAGGATTTAAAACGATTGCTACATTTAATCATGAGACACTTTGCAACGCAATTCCGGGTCGTATCAAATCGCATTGAATTTTACACATCCTGAGGACGGAGCTATCGGCTGGCTTAGTGAAAAATGCATACCTGGCGGATTCACTAACCTCTATGAAGAAATTTTGTCTTTGGTATACTCGTATTTTGTACACGTTATTGAAATTAATTACATTACTTTCAAACTGTAGATTTTATACTTCCTTGCTAGATAACTACGATAATATTGCGATTATTATCGAATGACATAATGGGAAACATTTGTTCAGCAATTACCTATGGGAAATTCAGGACAAAATAAAACAATAATTATGTTTTTCAACCTCCCAAATAAAATCGACCATTTATCCATCTATATCTATCTGACCGTCATATTTTACAAGTTTTACAACCTCCTTTAATATACCCCATGATACCAGGAACGCATAATTGCCAAGATAAGGCTTGTTATGTTAATGAAACACATTTCATGTTAACGATATCGATAGTACTATCTTAATTAGACGCAAATCTAAAGTACCTGTCAGTGTGAGGTTAATGATTACCTACGTTGCTATCAAGACACGATTGAAATGTTTTACAAAATTTGCATATAAATAAAAGTGCAAGTGACAAAAATATCGGTGCGTAGTCGTGGTTTTCATTTAGTACCTACAAAATTACAGAGCATTAATTGTAAAATTGGCAGTTATCTTACGGCTGGACGCATAAAGAAGGTAAAGTTTTTTGTTTTTAAAGTAGACATAAAATCAAAATTAATCACACATAAGTACACCCTTTAACGAAGCCGACAGACACTTCTTCCCATCTGATTCATTATTTTTCTTAAAATTCCCATTGCGATACTTGTTTTGTTCTGGATCATACCTGCGAACCTTCTAGTTACGGAGAAATTGAAGGTCAAAACTCCAACTTTTAAATACAAGTTTTAAATATATCACTTTAAGAAACCTTACATTTTGAGTGCGTTAGATTAAGTGTAAATCGTGATTTTTCACACCAAAAAAAAGAAAGTGGTTTCCCATCAATAGTTTTTTAATGGTGTTACTTAGTTTGATGTACAGAATGCTTGGTTGACGGTTTTTTGATGGGTCTTTTAACGTCTCGTAGAACCAGTACATTCTTTACATTTTTGTATAGAGATACCAACGAAAACTACTTTCTTCCTGTATACAGAAAAAATAATTTTGGTGAAGTGGGTATAATGAGCAATCATTTGGCCTTAAACAATCTCGTTTAGTATCCAAAAACAAACGAATTCTGAAAGATTTTACACGGGTACCCATTATTACGTTTTTGAATTACCTAGGCCTCAAAAAATCTCATTTGTTATTCAAAAAGTGAAAACAAACGTTTTATTGTAATGGTGATTATACATATATAATTGGTTCATGGCGTAATAGGAGTTCAACAATGTGAGAGCGTGTCCGACCGTTCATGAAAATACGTTAGCTATGCAAATGAATACCAGTCCGTTTTCATGTCACCCTGGTAATTCTACCATTCCGTATTACATGACACATTCTGCTACCTGGAAAACAAACATTGAAATTACCGCAATTTACATGGAGAGGTGTTATTTTTGTTTATTTCGTGTTCATAAATATTAAATTGTGTTATGTAAATTAGGTAAAATTACGCCTAATCACGTACCTTTTATTTTGGCAATGTGTTGCGTTATATTCAGGTTGTTATCTACAAGGAACAGTTCAGCAACCAGTGATAAATAAAACCACCCGTTTCACATAATTCGCTAAAAAAAGAAAAACATCCTTGAAAGTTAAGAAATAAGGCTGCAGCAAATAGTTTTCAGTTGCACCTCGTTTTCAGTTAATTTTGCTGACCGTTTTAAAGTTCACAAAGCGGTAAAATCTATATTTTACGTCTGGGATAAAATAAGTTTACCCGTAGTTTCTTTCTACGTCATGATTTTTAAAGAACTTTTTAAGAATTTGACCTAGAATGCACAATAGTTATTGATCTAAAAATACTTTCACAACTAGTTTGAATTTGGTCTAAAAAACACGATATTTCAAAGACCAGAAGTCCAATACAAGTGGCCGTCACACGTGTCCTTTGGACAATTTCAGTAGCAGGTAAGATATTATAGTAAGAGTAGGAGACTCAAATGAGTGACAGAGAAAACATAACACTACTCCCATAAAATCGATATCCTGCATAAGTTGTGTATCACCAAAATATACCAAACTCATACGATTATTTTTCTTGAACACACAAAAGTACAGACTAGATTAATCAATTACTCATGCACGCTACAAGCATAACATATCCACGAAGTTTCTAGCACCTACAAACTGAGACACCTTTATTATGTTAATACACTTGCAGATTCTGCAATGCACTCCGTTCTCCAGCCGTATCCGAGTGCTTACCTGTGTAACGTTCAAGTGAATTTCTACTCTGAACAATTATGAGTTCCTAGTGCCTCAAGTTTATTTACTGGGGGTTTTGTGTGGGATTTGTGAAGTTATTTCGTGTTTTAGTTGAATTGAATACATGAAACACGGGTTTTTGGTATGGTTTGATGAACTTAATTGTCTTTTTTTGCAGGTAAGTGTTGTTCATTGTGTAGATATACACACTACAGATGGTAAGACGAGCTAACAAAAAAATATAACGAATAAATCCGTCGATTGGATTGTACGGACTAGCAATTGGATTTGCAATTTTATTTTCATCAGCCTTGATCGATTAACATGGCATCCCTTAGCGTTACCTTAACCAGGAGCTCATAAATGTCAGAAACTCAACACAAAAACATTTATTCAAAAGTAATCTATGTATAAACAGCGTCCTTTTTAATCTTTAAACTCGTTCAGTATAGATAGATGTCCATAGGGACGCTTCCGATTGGCGGATACCTATCATGTGCTATCAACCGAATCGCTTTGGATACACGCACAGACTCGTAAAATGTTCCAACCCCAGATAACATCAAAATCATTATTATACGCGAGAGACTTACGGCTCTGATGCATGGTATATTCTGCACTTTCGTTTTTCCACAATTCCAATGGCAATTCCTATGGAAATTCCTTTTAAATCTGCCTTAACTACCTACATCAGTAATTAACGTCCAATCCCATGATCGACTCATCATCATCCTATCCATTTCCAACTATATACTCATATTGGGTTCGGCTTCCAGTCTGACCAGATGCAGCTGAATACCAGTATTTTAACTTGAAACGACTAGGCGCTTATGTTACCTCCACAACCCAAAATCCAATTTAACGGTTTTATATTAGTTTAATGCAAATGGAACTTTAATGATATAGTAACAAGGCCAATTTACACAGTCCCTATAGATTTTCTTAGTTTTTCGTTTCCGGCAAATGCCACAAAATGAAATTAGTGTAATCAACATTTTTTTTAAATTTGACCAATAACATTTGGTTAGCCTATTAATCTACATCATGTAAAAAATGCTGAAATTGAAATATATTGTCCTGTGACTAAACTACTGAATATATTATTCGTTAGATTTTTTGTATGCATACTGGGAGGTCATGAGGTATACGCAGTTTAATTTTAGTCGTATCCAATTCAATTCAATTTCTTTATTTAAATCTACAAGTTGGATCATATCAAAATTATCATTCATCATATCATTAGGCATATTAAATAAAAAATTCTAGAAAAATAATACAAAACACACACACACACAATTTCACTATTACTTCTAAAAATTTAATTTAAGTATCGTCAGCGACACTTTGTATAACCGCAAATACAGTATAGACAAAAGTAATAAATTTAAGTGAAGATTTCGGTATAGAAAAAATGACCGAATGATATTATGACCGCTGAATGCTTAAAAATAATATCATGACATTAGGTTGGTTCCATGTCAGATGCTGAAACCACATTTTTATACATTGCGTGCTTGATCGTAAATCATACACATATTTTTGGAAGCTTTTGTTTTATTGTAAAAGACTACTGTGATACTACATATATTCCTGGATAAATACTAAAAGAGTATTGTGATACTATATTCCTGGATTCCAATAAATACAACTAACAATGGTGTTATGGTTCTGTCAGTGATAACTTTGTACGAACGAAAGAGGATCATGTTTTATTTTTAACCGAATTCAAAAAAAGGAGGACGTTCTCAATTCGGTTGTATTTTTTTGTGTTTGTTACCTCATATCTTCGTCATTTATGAACCGATTTGAAAAAATCTTCTTTTGTCTGAAAGGATATACTTCCCGATTGGTGCCAAAATCAGTTAGTAGTTAGGTTTTTAAATCAAATATCTGGTGAAAATATGTTATCCAAGTAAAAGAAATTGATAGCTGACAAGGCTTTGTGTGTGATACGATAACCAATAAAAAGGGTAAAATAAAAACTTTTCTGTAAAAATTACCGACTTCCAAAAAAAAAACACAAAAAAATTGAAAATAACTTTACTTTCGGAAGTCGGTGGCAAAAAAGTCAACGAAACAAACAATAGTCACCGACTTCCGAAGGTTAAGTTATTTTCAATTATTATTTTTTTTTGAAGTCGGTTATTTATTTTTGCAAAAAAGTAATCATGCAAACTTTTCCCATCGGGGTCGGCAGAAACAACAGAACGCCACCTGCTACTTTTGTACATTTTTGGCTTCGTCCACATTTATACATCGGGTAATACACTGATCTAGATATATTGTTTTAAAAATATATCTTTCTTTATTTCTATATCTTTGGAGGTTAGACTGGAGGCTGACCCCAACATAGTTGGGAAAAGGCTAGGCAGACGATGAAGATCTCGTTTGATAGAGTAATAACCTATAATCTATTGCATTTCGAGTTTTATGGTCCAAACTCAGACTATTCCGAGCGTTCACTTATCTTCTCGCCATTTCCCGTCACGCGTTATTATGATGCGACAGTAAAAGTAATCTTAATCCCAACAATAGCAATCAGTTCACCTCAAATAAGTCCTCCTTTAAGCACCTCTATTCACACTAAATTACATGCAAAAGTATCAAGCTGTCTGTTACCTTTTCACGGATTTCGATGAAATTTGGCACAGCTACTGTCTATGGTCTATACCATGACGTGTGTTAGCCCATGGGATACATTTTTATCCCACAGGCAGGTACGTTTCCTTCCTAAATAATAGAGAGGAGCTCGTAGAATATAACAGCCGCACGGGTCTATTTTCAAGGTTAAGCCGCGCTTGCCAATTCGGTCTGTGGATGGGTAACTACCCATTACATAGGTACCGAGTTTCCTCCGTGCCTCGGAAAGCAAGCTAAGCCGTTGGTCCCGGCTGTCATTTGTAGATCTTTGACAGTCGTTACGGGTAGTCAGTGGCCCAAAAATCTGACAACTAGTCTTAACCAAAGGGTACCGTATTACCCAGTACTAACTGGGTTGTGGAGGTCATATAAGCAGTCGCAGATGCATCCGGTAGACTGGAAGCCGACCCCAATAAATTCGGGTAAAAAGGCTAGGCAGACGATGTCGTTTCCTTTCGCTTATATCCGACTTCGTAGCAGTCGAAGCCGCGACCAGAAGCTAGTGAGACCTACAACTTACTCTACTTAGTGATGCTTCTGCCAGTTATTCACTGTTCACAAGCCATGTGTTGCTAAACTGCAGAACTACTTGCTCTGAACTTGTTTGAGTTTGAGACTACAGAACTATTAGATGAAATCTCGTGGTACTTTGTTGAGGCGTTTAGCAAGTAAATAGGCTTCATAATATAATAACTTCGTGTCCTGTCCGTCGTTCAAAGAAATCTTTTAAATTCACTTACTGACCTAAAACGCAAAACCACACCGCCGGGTCTGGACGCATGAAATGCTGCCTTATGTAATATAAGTATAAGACTTGTTTTAAGTTAATTGCGGATGAAAATATGGAAGTTGGTTCCCCATCTTCACCGATGAGAAATCCCAGGCACTTGGCTTGTAGCTGCTTATAAATATGTAGGTTGAATGGAGGGACTTGCAGATTCCGATGGAAAATGTCATGCCATATTTACTCACGCTATTTTGCAGATTTTGTCCTCTTAGATTTTAGTTCAGGTATTTGTCTCAGTATTTCTGTATTCATTATCTTCTGATCTAAATACGAGAGCTCGATTTCAGGAACCCGACCAGCCTTTACGCAATTATCAAGTTAATTATCAATTTTCAAAACCCTCAAATTTTAAACCTATAAAAACTGCAATCATCTGACATACTTGTGTCAACTGATAAGCATGAGAATTTATCACATTTCGGCACATCGACATCGGTATGATTTCCGAGCCACTGGCCGTAAAAACGATAACGGTTTTTATTTCCCTTCGTTCCAACGTTTACACACATTTTTTATATTGCTGCTTACTGATATATTGGGTGTTATATAAATGTTGTGTACCAGTTTGATACTTTTGCCAATCATCGCCATTAAAGTACATTTATCACCTAGGTAGCGATTTTTTCCTAAGTGTCCTTGAGGAGACTTGTATTTTTATTTCGTTCATTCAATCTGAAATGGAGGTAACTTCTAAACACGGGTTTTTCAGTTTAAAAAGTAAATAACGTAGATTATTAGCGTTTGGTTTTATTTAGTAAAAACAAATGGCAATGCTGCCAGCCTTCTGGGCAATTTTCCTATTGACAGCGATGTAGTCGAATTTTTTGACGCTTTGTAATTTTTTTCCCAATTTGATACTTGCACATATTTTTACTTTTAATTTATATCTACTTGTAGTTTGTTAATAATGTATATAGTAATGAATACAAACAAGAGCTTGATAGCATTTTACTATAACTACTATGAGCAAAACATGCTTAAATAATGTCGCTCAGGGTTCGGGTTTATTGGCTAGTATTTAAATTTCTTTTTAATACACTTACTCGAAAACTGACTTTTCATTTATCATACAAGAGGGTTTTGTTTTTCCTGATTTTGCCACAGATAACCTCAAACAACTGTGAAATTCACTTTCGACGATGATTGCTTTTTTTTCACAGCAAAGAGGCGCGAATTTTGAAGGCCTTAATTTTTAATGAAAATTGAAATGGTGTTTATGGACAGATTATCGTACTCAAATAAACGTTATTATTTATAAAATAATTTGCTATTTATCAACAAATTAACATTTATTTGTGTTTTAAATTAAAAAGTATTAGAATTTTCTATTTTTCATAATAGGCTGTATAGCGGCTTCATACCTTTGCCTCTCGTTCAACCTGGCGAAAGCAAAGCGCGGTGAAAAAAAGCAAATCATTTAATCAGACTTGAGTTGCACATTCCCAAGTTAAACCTCAATCCCTGTTTTTGAGTCCACCCCCGAACCTTCACGAACTCCGAGGGTTATTCATTCTTAATCCATGACAAAAATTATTATATTTCTTCGAAAGTGTATTGAAAACCGTCGTTTGATACACGTGCGCATTTTTTACTGCAGTTCTCGGCTCCATAGCACCCTCGCCTGGCGGCTCGTGTATGTATTCCGCCTCGGCCGCAATAACAAACTTTCCCCACTTATATCAAAATGTACTATTTTAATTCTCAGTCTGTGGAACTATACAGCCTCATTTTGACTACCTATCTCTGTTCCTGCATTTCTACATATTAACATCACACAAATGAAAGTTATTATTTCGAAACAAAAACATGAATCAAAATTAACCCATTCAAAAAATATATTATAACTTCCATACGGATGTTTGCGAAAAAAGTGAACAGATTTATTTAGAATTTTAGAGAAATTATCATAATGTAAGAGGAGATTTTTTTATCTCTGTTTATAAACGTGTGTGTGGTAAAGTCGTCTAGATTCGTGGAAAACTGAATTTAGATTGCTAAAATCAAAGACATTCAAATATTTACGAGCGATCCTTTGAAATACTAGTTGGGAGTTGTTTGTTAAAACTTTTTATTGAAATAAATGTCAACATTACAAAGTCTCGCACAAATATTCTCTTGTGTGTTTTGTTGTCATTAACGTGTGTTTTCAGTTTAAATCTATCAAGAGTGTGCGAAAAACACACAGCAAGAAGCGTAACGTTCCACATTTACAGTATTCACAACTCATAGTACTAAAGTTAATATTAATCAATTTCATAACACATCGTAGCTAAATAAGAACAGTCACTCGGATCAATCCTCAGGTTAAGCCGCGTTTGCCTAGGTTGGTCTGTAGATGGGTGACCACCCATTAAGTACCGAGTTTCCTTCAAGCCTCGGAAACCACGTTAAGCCATTTTCCCGGCTGTTATTTTTAGATCTTTGCCAGTTGTTACAGGTGGCCCGAAAGTCTGACAACCAGTCTTACCAAGGTATCATTTTACCCAGTACTAACTGGGTTGTGGAGATCAGATAGGCAGTAGGACCGTTCGATGTTGCTTGGGAGACAACAGTGGTGAGTGGAGTGATGTCTACATATCCAGTAGTAGACATCACTTGACTTAAAATATGATGATAATAAATAAAAAAATATCACAGACAATTTTACTTCAATGTTTACTTTTTTCTTTATTAAAAAACAAAAAAAAAGAACTGAGCCGAAGCTTCGTTTAACACTTTTTGAATAAATTTTCTTTTATTTTCACGGCACTGCCCGTATATGACGACTCGTAATTAGCAATGTTTAACGAACAAACAACTCCCCGTAATTAACGTTTTACAATCGGAGGGCTTTTTGTGTCATTTTGTGTTTTTTGCTCTTCTTTTTCATTTTCAGTCCTTATTTATTTTATTTTAACCCACCTAGTTTTTTTTTAATGCCAAAAGATGTTTTACTCACGAAATTATGGATGTTTTATGTAGTGAAAACATTTCAACATGGAAGTTGAGTCAGTATTACTCGTATAACCACTCACTATTTTTATAGTTTGAATTATGATTCATATTCTACGAGACGGCAGCCGACGAAACGATCTCCATAAAACATTATTTCCAGTATTCCCAGATCTTTCAAGTCTTCGAACATAAGATATAAGATATATAAATAAAGGTCTAGCTTTTCCATCCGAACTCATTAATCACTCAAAGTGCCTCTCACAGAAGGCTGACTACTGACTATAAGACAAATGCGTACATTTTTCTCTCAAGTGGTGATGTTGCCCTAGTACTCCAGCATTGTTTCCTGAACTCAAGTGATAATTAATTTTCTTCCTGTTTAGTTCTAAAAAGACCGACTGATTTTTGTTTCGAAGTTTGTATTGGCGTCGAAAGTTTACCATTATTTTTTTTCACAAGTTCCTGAGAACTTTTATTAGGCAACTTTTCATGAAATGTTTGCTTGAAAAAAAATTATTAACACTTGCCATTGTTATTATTTCTATAACAGATATAATGAAAATCATCATCGTATTCCAATCATCTGGCACCATTGTACGTTTCCACACTACAATTATAGGTAGGCTACGTTAGTTAGTCCAGGTTTACATACATTTACAGGCAAACACGGACGAAGGCGGGATTGCCCGTATCGCCTGTTGTTCGGCTTGGACAACAAGCCTTATTTATTGCTCGCATGCGGTATCGTGTACCGAACAATCGAGCCGATTATTGTTTCTGATTGCCTGGTATCTGCTAATCCGTAACCGCTGCAATTAATTAACAAAATAGACAGCGGGCGTACAAAAATATAACCGTATTTCGTTAACAATGTTATATTAATTCTTTTCATAATAAACCAACAAAAAACTCTCTTAAACGACACAACACATGTTACAAAAAACGTGAATTCATAATCCTTCCGCCGCGTTCGGATACTCGCAAGGTCAATGTAAAAGCTGGACCATAAAATATTTCAGTGTGTATCCGAATTTTTTCGTCACAAACATAATGAGAGAGCTACCACCCGCCATGGCGCTATCTCTCGCATTTCCCAACGGAAATGAAATCGGCGGCATTGCGCGGTAACGCACCCTTTCGGCGGTTAGCCAACGGGTTGCGAAAAATACTGAGGTTCGTGAATAAAAAGTTAGCCCACTGTTTAATGTGGTATTACATTTTTGCGTTAATACATTATTTATTTTCCTCTAAATAAGGTTTTTGTTGTTAGTCGAGAGCAATTAGACAAAAAACACTCAAGACGTGGAACGAAGTTTATAGTGGTCGCATTTTCATGGGACTTTTTTTGTTGAGTTCCTAGAGGTGTGGAGAAGAAAGCAAAAAAAAAATATTCGCTGCTCGCGACTTTTTTTTATTTCCTTTCTAATATTTTTTTGCATTTATGAATAACTTGAAGTTCGATGAATTTATATTGTTACCGGTGTGCATCCATTAAACACCAATTTATTTGTTTATTGTTGTCGATGAAATGCCTTTTTCAAGTTTTTTTGTGAAAATTTCCTACTTTCTTCGATTATTTTTAAAATACCGGATTTTAAGACTAAGACTTCTCGATTTTTGCGAATGAATTTTTAGTCACTTTACACGTAATGTAATTTTCTTGAACATTTTTATAATCCGTGAAAAAATATCAGTTACCTATAAAAAATAAATCTTAGTCTAAGAGTTCGGTATTTTAGAAATAATTGAGGTAAATAAATTTTTTTCAAAAAATACTTGAAATATGCATTTCATCAAAAACAATAAACAAATAAATAGACAAATTGGCGTTTAACAGACTCACACCGTTCACACTATTATGCCAAAATATAAATTCGTTGAATATCAAGTTATTCATACACGCAAAAAAAAATATAAAGAAAAACAAAAACAAAGTCACGAGTGGCGATTTTTTTTTTACTTTCTTCTCCACACCTCTAGGAACTCAAAAAAAAAGTCCCATGAAAATCCGACCACTATAAACTTCGTTCCACCTTGTTGTCTAATTGCTCTCGACTATGTCTTTGACATACAATTGTCGATACATACCTAGATCAACATTTTCTTCGTGCATTAGAGCGCTCCTAATAAATAGTCATTTTCTTTAAGTCTGGTAAGAAATCGTTAACTTAAGATACACTAAAATATGACCAAAATAGTCCCTATTTCCATCGTTCGAAATTGCGTCGTCCTGTAGTTTATGTGCAGAGATACCTGACAGCCAACGCCTCGCAAATATGCAACCCTGGTAGTTGTGTGTGCATGTTGGCCACGTATCGATACAAATTATACATGCGACAGTGCACAACTAGGTAATAGTGGTTTAGCAGGCGGTCAGGTATGATTAGCGTTTACCAGGATATATGGACTGGAAATCGGGGTCAGCTCCAAAGCTAGTAGATATCTTAAGGCATGTCTTTATGACGAATAAACTGAGTTAGAAATATTAGAAGTTGATTCTAAACATGAGCTAGCATTCGTTAAGTAATTAATCTATATATGCCAAAAAAATCGTTTTTAGAACTTTTGTCTGTCTGCAAAAACTACTGCATGGATTTGAAAGCAGTTTTCACCGCTCTACTGCTAGATCGCTGCTGCTCGAACTTAAAATATAGGCTACATTTTACCACACGAAATTATCGTTTTCCGTGATTTTTATTAGCCGAGCTATTACAATTTTTGCGGACGAAGTCGCTAGTGCCATCAAAAAATATAATTTACGGAGGTGCTAACACGTAACTAAAAGAGCTTGCAATGGCCAACTTGGATTTAAATATTTCTTCAGATTGACAGCTGATGAACAATTTTATTTACTTCAACCGTTTCAGAAAACACTTAATCTTGTTGTAATAACTAAAAAAAAGGGTTGAGCCTTGCAAGTGCCTACACTTGTTTGTGCCATTGTAATTCAATGCGTTAACTAACACTACTTAGAAACAACTAGGCTCTTATCAAACTGCTAGTGAACTTCCATTGTCGGAATT
Source organism: Standfussiana lucernea (assembly GCA_964057025.1). Classification (NCBI taxonomy): domain Eukaryota; kingdom Metazoa; phylum Arthropoda; class Insecta; order Lepidoptera; family Noctuidae; genus Standfussiana; species Standfussiana lucernea. Next base: position 12,627,844 of record OZ059805.1, read on the forward strand.
GGTTTAGCTTGCAAGCTTTTCGGATGCCTCATGAAACTAAGTGTAGAAGTAGGCACAAACACTATTTAAATTAAAAACCGGCCGAATGCGAGTCACACAGGGTACCGTAGCACCAAACAATATAATAAGAATATTTTTAACGCTCATTCATAAATTGCTGTATAAGGGTTCAGTTTTTGCCATTTGGCAACGGAACCCTAAAAATCACAGACCTACTCTGTTTCCTCAAAAGTACTCCTTAATTCTCTAGTTTTCCTTTACATGGAGCGACTGCCTATCTGACCTCCACAATCCAGTAAGTACTGGGTAATACGATACCCCTTGGTAAGACTGGTTGTCAGACTTTCGGGTCATTGACTACCTGTAACGACTGTCAAAGATCTACGATTGACAGTCGGGACCAACGGCTTAACGTGCTTTCCGAGGCATGGAGGAAACTCGATATGTAATGGGTGGTCACCCATCCACGGACCAACCTAGGCAAGCGCGGCTTAACCTGAAGATCGACCCGAGCGGCTGCTATTATTTAGCTACGATGTGTTATGAAATTGATTAATATTAACTTTAGTACTATGAGTTGTGAATACTGTAAACGTTACGCTTAATCTGCGGTGCTGTGTTTTTTTCGCACACTCTTTATAGATTTAAAAACATACGTTAGTGACAACAAAGCTCACAAGAGAATATTTGTGCGAGACTTTGTAATGTTGACATTTATTTCAATAAAAAGTTTCAACAAACAACTCCCAACTAGTATTTCAAAGGATCGCTCGTAAATATTTGAATGTCTTTGATTTTGTGGTGGTCACCCATCCACGGACCAACCCAGGCAAGTGCAGCTTAACCTGACGGTCGACCCGAGCGGCTGTTATTATTTAGCCACGAGCTCCTCAAAATAAATATACGTATTTGAACGAAATAAAATTACCTTCAAATGTCAGAAGCCGTCGGTTTCAAACTAGCGGGTAAGTTTTATAAAAGTTATATTATTTCTCACTATTCAATCTATCGTCCTGAATTTGTTATAACTCGTAGACTAGTTTGATTGACGGTTCATTTCGCTAACCGATATCTCATATAAAATTAATTGGCAGTGGAATATTCCAAAAATATTCACGTTTAGGAATATTCCACTAGGAAAATTTAGACTAACTTTAGATTCCATTAAGTTGTCTAAGTTATATATTATATTGCGGTTGTCCAGACGATTTAAACAAATACCTAAATGGTTATCTAAAATATATAAAAGCGAAAGGTCACTGACTCACTCATCACTAAATATCCAAAACCGCTTGACGTATAAAGATTAAATTTGGCAGGGATGTAGTTTATAGTTAGTAGAACGGATTTTGCGACAGGGCCGGATTAAGGAGGTCTAAGGGGTCTCGCAAGTTCGTATGAAAGTCCCTCATTTTTTGTTCTACAAACTTGAATGTTGGCAAGGAGGTAGTTTATAATTAGTAAACGTCCACTAAGAACGGATTTTGCTACAGGGTCGGATTAAGGAGGTCTAAGGGTGCGTTAAACATCATTAAACTTCATAGTACTTCATAACCACGCGGACGAAGTCGCGAAGGCTAGTCATAGATATTGTTTAGCTGTTTTTACCTTTTTTTGTTAGTTTGGTCAAATCTTGCAACTGAATTTCAAACCAGGTCCCCCAAACCGATGGAGCTGAAATTTTGCAACCTTTAGTGGCAATACATTTTATGACAGACATTATTTGAAAATACATACATAGTATAGGGACCTTGTAATTTTCAGAGTTCAGCTTTTGAAAACTGAACTATAGTTTTAGAATAATAAGATACAACGGAGGTACTATAAACATAAAATGGGTATGGGGTATGAAATGGAGATGGTTTATTTCTATGTATCTGTCGTTCCCATGTTCCGTGAAAAACAATTTCCATTTAACTAATTACATATATCAGATACCAGCCCCATTTGCAATACAATACAATAACATCTGCCACGGACAACCAATCAAAAACCGAACTAACAATAAACCACAACAATATCACTGATATCCCTGTAATATTTTCAACAAAAGCCATTAAAATAACAAAATAAACCTTTAATTACACTTCCTATCCTAGTTATTTAAAAACAAAAGTAACAATTGAAAAATAAACTATCTGTGGCCGCTGTGCCGCACTATCGTCCATAAATTTTACGGTTGCAGCCACAGTTCTGTGCTGCATCAGTAACGTTTTGCCACCGTAACGAGCTGTGGTACTATCGGATCGAATTTCGATGGATACTCACTTGAAAATAATTATGAGGTTTTTACTCACTTGTTAATATTTGGTGTCGGATAGAAGTCTGTGATTTAAAATCATGCAGAACTAATCGATAAACTCAGTACCAGTGAGGCGGTGACTGATTGCCTAAGTAGCTACTGCCTCCAAGGCTTTGTTTGAAATATTAATCACTTTTTAAGCTGGTTTGACCAGTTTGTAAAGTAACAAAACTTACTTTACATTGCGATTAATAATATCCCTTCCTTGAAATCCTAAATTATCTGTAACGTGTTTCTAATTGTACACGTAAAAAATGTAGCCGCATGTACCTAAATAGTTTTTCTCAGAAAGGAAAACTCACATTCAAACCACACATATCTACATTTCAGCGTGTTTACCCCGAGTTTCACCCAACAATGGTAACCCAACTGAATCTATGTCGAGTGGGAACCACTCCTGCCGTTCCCCCGCTCTCAAGCTGCGATACTATTCGAATGGCCGACCAAAGAGTGCGCAGCTTTGTTCCCGCTTTTTTTGCAACCGTTATTTTTTTTTTAATTTTCAGAACGTAGAACAAGGCTGGTTGTTATTTTAAAACTTTTTTTTTGTTTTTTTTTTTGAGTTATTGACTTTGTCCTACAGCTCCACTGCTTGAATTTTCATAAATCCTGATTTCATATTTTTAATGGCCAGTATACCGGCCATGCCTATGGTATTAAGTCTGCCTTTCTACATTTGTGTGCTTATGTTATCAAATAAGTAATCGACTATAATATAATATTTTTCATAAATATTTCCTTCTATGCTAGTAATAAATTAACGCCGAGTTTATTCGAAGAAATGTAATTATACGGACAAGGTTTTTCAGATAACAGTAACACAATACGTAAAACGATGGCTTCCAATAAGTAATAATTAAATACATATTTACGTAACTGCAGACAGGTAGATAGATTATTATTTTAGATTCTAGACGTAAACCAAATTGAAAAGTAAAATTGCTTGCACTGACAAGTTCAATTTTTTCTATAAAATGCCAATCTAATCTAAAGTATTTTAAAAACAAATAATTCTAATCTAAAAAAAAAATACAAAGTTGCTCCGTACATGCTGCTAAGTAAATGCAGAGGGTAGTTACGTCCGCCCGTCCGACTGTCCGAGTCCGTCCGCCCGGCCCCGGACATTGCTCCCTGCGGCCTACTGCGAGCTAGAATACAACACTCCGACACTACAGCAGGAAATTGCACTTTTGCAATAACTCTACTGTCTATGCGAAGATCTTTAGACGATAGTACTGTGATTTAGGAGTTTTGTTCTTGAGTTTGAATTGTAGCCGTTATTCCCGCAAAAAAGATATATCAGTAGAGACTTCCGATTTTCGAAGACGGATGGATACCAATCAGGAAGGACTCAACATTTTTGTCCCATAAGTTTACCATGAAATATATACCATAGATGCTGTGCTAGTAATTTTGGACATATTGTATTAGCAACGAAAATACACACCATATTACACACTATGTCCATTGTTTTTATAAGTTAATAGTCTTATTAAAAATATATATATAAATAACAGTAACACCATCTACCAACAATAAAAATATCGTTATTAATATTTGTGGTCCACGTAAATGTTCTAACCTTATCTATTCTAGCAGATGTGTACCAGGATTACATAAGCTTAGTAACACATAACGAAGCTCTAAGCCCTCAGAAATAGAAACAATAGGGTATTACCGCCATACTGTTTATTGTTGTTTCCGCGCCATTTTCATAATATTCTCCGAGCAGAATTTGATCTTTTCGGAAGATATTCTTCCTTTTCTAAAATATCTGAGAGAAAAAATCAAAGACGCGACTTAGATTTTGTCTTTTTGGTCGATTATTTATAAGAAACTTGTTCAATCTTTTTCAATTGTGTATGGAACTCTCATCACGTGTCTTCAAGAAGTTTAGCTACGGTTCAGCTCAAGAGAAAAGTAGCTTCTTCCGTGTAGTCTATGGGAGAGTAAATGATCCTTAACTATGGTTTCTGTATGGGTTTCCTTAAGGCCGTACGGGCTTACTGTACAGGATGTGTAGGGACGAACATTATGGTCAATGGAGTGTTAAACCGGCAAAAAATCCCAGCGTTTACCGTTTGTATAAAATATCTGCAACGATCACCGTTTTAAGCTTTCACGGTTTATAACTACTTATACTGTCACTGGAATATCTTCCGTGATTACCTACTGTTAATTTTGAGCTCCCGATATTTCGACGCTGTTGCAAGCGCCATGATCACGAGATGAATAAACAATAACCACGGAAGATATCCCGTAAGTGACAGTATAAATCTGCATTAATGTTCTAGAACAATCCATATTATTTTTAAAGTGGACATTTTCAGTCTGTTTTAAAGTATTTTTTACCGTTACCGAGATTGAGCTTTGTGGCAGACAAACAGTCACCGTAACCTGATAAAAGGGTTGAATTCTTTTAGACTACTCCACGGAAAAAAAACTTGCTTACTTGTCATAAATATTTCACAAAAAATAGAATAGAAATATAAGTGACGGTAAAAATAGAACGGAATTCTAAGTAAGGCACTCCTGACATCGTTAGGCATGATCAAGTTTCAGCCGTGCAAGTTGAAGAGTCAATTCACATAATATGGGTAACCTCCTAGAACTTAGGATAACATACATTCAGTAATGTAGAGTGTAGTGTTAACTATTCGTTCGGCGAGTACTAGGGAAACATAGTTTGATAAGAGGTATTCGGGTTGAGATAAGCATAGGTACTACTATGAAAATAAGTTTAATCTTCACTGTAGTGGGTTAATCTCGTCATTATTGATAGTCAGTCAGAAGTTCTCTGTCATCAACATGAGTTCAGCTAAAGCTGAATCATATTGGTCGTTACGTCAGGACTTCAGAAGTCCAGGATTATCAAGCAAAAAAATGTGAGTATCGTTACTGCCTTAGAATTCTTTTACTATTAGAAAACAAGATGAGTAAATCAAATAGCCCTCGCTACATCTATACATATAATAAAATTGTAACAGGCTGATGTCTGTACATTGGAGATATTGAAAAAAAAATATATAGGGGGGTCTTTAATAGAGCGACAGAAGGCAAAACAACAGTTTTTAGAAGTTTTATCTGTCTGTCTGTCTTTCTGTCTGTATGTTTAAACGTACGCGCATCACGCAAAAACTACTGCATGGATTTGAACGCAGTTTTCACCGCTCTACTGCTAGGTGCCTAACTTAAAATATAGGCTACATTTTACCACAGAAATGATCTTTTTATTGCGGGCAAAGGCTAGTCTAAAATATTGATATCCAGCAGTTCCTAGACGTAACTAGACTAGAACCCAATTCCTCCGTAGCTTGAAAAGGCCAAAAGGAAGGATATTTAACTCTCCGCAGCATAAATATTAAATACAGCATCGCCGTGGTCGGCTCCGAAATACGCTGACTCGATTTATAATCGAATATTGATTTGGGAGCCATATTTTATTAAAGACGGCGATTACTCTCATATTTCGGTGGTTTCGTGTTTAAATTGTACATAAATTGTATGTACTTATATATTTGCTTCCTTGCGCCGTACATTTATTTGTTTTACATTGTAAATGATAACTATTTTATATTTACCATCATCCATCGTCGTCAGACTTTACTTTCTATTAGAATAACTCTTCTCTCTCGGTCTTTACAACATACAAAAATACCAACAGTTTTCATGTACCTACATTTCTCGTTAATTTTATCACAGTATTTGTTCAGCATCACTTATTTAATAGTTATGCTCTTTGCTTTTCTTCCCTCCTGGTACTAAGTAAAGAAAATCTATTTTCAAGTTTTCATGTTAGCACGAAGATTTATTTTTAACCCTCGCATTACCTTGACCCAATAAAGTTTGATATGAATAAATAACCGTTCATCGATTTTCATTCGTTCAATTCGGTCCATAACATGTGCCTCCCTGAGAGATTGATTCTTCATTATTTAGTCTGTAGACTGGTTGGATCATACGTAATCCGCTCATTATTTGACTTGTACATATCTATGGTATGGTTTAAGGTGGAATCTGATTGTGACTTTGACGCTTAGATTTATTAATGGTTACCAGTTTTTGTACTTACAGCATACAATAAATTAATCTTCTATCTATAGTCAGTACTCAGGCCATAACTGGCCTGGCTACAGTTATTACCATGCTCCTCTGTTTTGAAGTACTTATTCAGCATACCTACGTATGTAAGCAGATGCTTTGAACACAGACGTCTTACCAATGCTAGTGAAACATCAATTGGAGGCTTCATTTAAATAAATGGAAGAGGATTCAAAAGCCGCTCGGTTAGAATTCACTTGTGCAAAATTCAAGTCGAAAATATTTTTAAACGTCGTCTATCGCATGCATGAAACCTCGAAAGGACTTTTATTTTATTTATTTTAACATTTATTGCAGAAGATACACAGTCACGATATTGGTACTAGGAGAGCATATTCCCGAAGCGCTTTATAAATATAAACAAGCCAACTTTAGCATGTTAAAGCCTGTTATGTTTTGTACGTGCAACCCGAACTCCGCGATAGTTTCTTCTTAGATAAGACTAACTTCTAATGTAGTTGGTGCCAATATCCAATATGAGGTACATATATTTAGTATCAATACGTGACGACTCCATGTTTGGTCGGATAGGAATCGAAATCATCAACTTCCATTGAATGTTTAAGTTTCGAACTCGATAAAGTTTCAAGGCACAAGGTTTAATTTGACGTCTAACTGACGTTCACCTTCTTTTGTTATTCTTCTTAGAACAAACTGCTGTCATCTTGAATAGAGTGTTTATTTCATTTCTTGGCATACAATGTCTGTATATTATACACAGATGTAGATCATGAACTAAGTACTATCGCTGGAGTAGCTCTTCCTCTGAAACAAAGTACCTGTCCCTACCCAACCAAAAACCCAAAAACCAAATTATAAAGAGATCTGAGACGTGTAAAGAAATAAAAATAAAACTTGCTACCATTTTTCGTTCGTCTTCAATACGTGTTTAGAATTTTCTGTTCAAATTATTTCTTTACATGTCACTTTTCTTTTCCGTCATCAAAACGAAATTAAATGCGTAACGTATAAAGCTTTATTTTTTTTTCTAACGTCCTGTTTACCAAAGCACATTGATTGATCGGCGCGCGAATAGATTCTTTATAATCGGTCATGGTGAAACGATTCCTTTTTTGAATTGTTGTCGTAAATAATTTTTTGAACGGATTTTTCTTTTATTTTCATTAAATATTTATGAAACGAGTTTTGGGTATTTAATTGTTGTCTGCAATTGTTCAATATACAGGTGATTTTTTTAAGTGGGCGTGGATAGCCTATTCCGAAACTATGAGGGTTGGCGAAAAATTCTCAAAGAAGTCTCGGGACCGATTTCGATGAAAACTGAAACTACAATACCTAATTAGAATCTCCTCACGAGTGCTACGTTCTTAAGAAAAGTCCAACACGGCCTAAATCTACATTATAAAAAACTTACTTCTTCCAAAACTGGAGTTAGAATTTTACTCCCATAATAACAGTATGTATTTTCTTACATGGAATACGCCTACATTCGAAAATTCCGCCTCTGGTAAAGAGCCCACGGCTAGATCAACGCTATAGCGATATCATCGTTAAGGAAAACAAACCAACTAATGGCATGGCGCAGGGATCCATCACGCTTGGACAGATTGTATCCCGGCAGTACACTCGGACTATGTTCCAATTCCAATGTTTAGCTTGACACGTTATTTTAGCCTCCATTTGTTTGTAGATTAGTTATGCCTAGTTGTTTCAAGCAGTTTTATAATGTCACTTTCCTCGACCGAAAATTTACTGAAAAGAAACAATGAATATCATCATTCGTAATCATTGACAGCTTTGTTCCACCCACTGCTGAATGTAGGCGTTGTATCGTTTGTGCTATGCTACCCTGGTATGCGCAATGAATATCAACTGGCATTAATTTTCACAAACACTACGGAAATATGGAAGTCGGGAGCGCTTCGAAAGGAGCTCCTACTTAAATAACTCATAACCAAGTTAACCAGATAACACAACCGAATGAATAACCCCGTTATAACTCAATATTTCTCAGAATAAACGATAGAAAATCAACTTAAATACAGCCTTTTCTGGCTGGAATACTTTGTTCTGATTGCGCTTGTTGCAAACAATTTAACTAAAATTCTGTGGGAAAATTGTATTTTCGATTTAAAAAATTACGTATTTAGGTTATGTTTACATACCGCGCGCTCGTACTAGGGCCTCTGGCGTTCGTTCCGATTGTTTACCGTAACTGCGTCGTAAACTGGGCGTCATCAGAACTTGTCGGAAACTCAATTAAAAGTTGACTCGCTCTCTCACACACACGGCGGAGTCTTTGACATTCTTTGTACGGAGTCGGTACGTTAGTGTATTGTTCACTTACCTACTTGCTTGTGTGAAGGAGGCACTTTTTCCATGCTGAAATGTTTGTACCTACCACCTGCTTTGTATCCCCGAGCAAATTTGAACGATATTAATTTTCTACTCGTTCGTCTTGGTTTCAAACTAAACATCTCAAGTGTTCCTGTGGAACCAAAACATTATTGACTAGATAATAATTCAGTCAAGCAATGAGATCCCAAACTGAAAGTCATATTAAATGTGACGAAACTGGCATATAGCTCAGAAGCTCTTACACCGGTATCCATAAACAAGTCAAAATGATTGAGTTAAAGTTTATTATATAAGACACGATTTTTATTCTGTAGTTTAGTAATTGTTTGAACTTAGAACTGTCAAAAGTTGGTATTTTTAGCTTTCTTTCCTAAACGGTTCCAACTTCGTTTAAATACTTGTTCTTTTCCACACTGGAATATAACTAAACATTCCTGCATTAAGACGTCATGGTAGGGCCGCTGCTTTCCTTACTCCTCACCTTTTTGTTTTACGCCAAAACCAAAACATGAGTTTGTAAGTTACCCTATTATTGATGTAGGTATTCCAACTTCTTGCATCGTTTACAACTTTCCACCCGCTCGAGAAGAATCGTTTTGTTTACTTACAATATTGAAGTTTATTTCTCACGTTGTTTGTTGCCATCAAACTTGGCTACACTTTTATTATGTTAGCTTTCGTTTCGAATAGATAGATGTTTGTTGTCGTCATAATATCAGCCGCAGTTATTTATTATTCCATTACACTGTTATGTTATTGCCATGGGACACTGAATTGCCGGTAGCCTGTCAAAATCACTGCAAAGCTTTATTTACGTTCATGCAGGAGTTAGGAGTTATGTCCTCATTTACAGTGAAAAGAACTTAAGTGACTGAGACAAAAAATATTTCGAGTGCAGCGGGGTTTCTATGACCTCTTAATGGAGGAATGTTTTAGTTCTGTTTCCAGAGTGGGAAAGAGATGGCGCTAGACAGCTGTGTAGCACCATCTCTGCTATTTCTGTCATTAGACGTCAGGTTAGAAGGTCCCTTCAAATGAAAAACCGACTAGTCCTAACTTAACTATAAATAATCGTTGTAAAAACATGGGGTGTTTCAGGAAACCCTTGGAGAGAGGCTACATAGACATCTTTTCTTGGGTGGCCTGTATAATTATCACTAACCGAAAAACGTCTAGTGAAAACTGAAAAATTTGTGGAGGTTCATGACCAGCACGAACCTCCCCAAATATTAAAAAAATGGTATCTGTTCGTAAACGTTTCTACGAGGGTGCCTCTTACACCCACGTACAAACGGTTACCACATAGAAATTGTACATGGATAATTTAATAAAAAAACTGCTGTTTTCTACAAAAGTGTACCAGCACGTCAAAATGTATGGAACAGCTGATTTTTTTAATTAATAATAAATATAATATAATATCGCTGGACATTACACACAGCGCCATCTAGTGCCACACTAAGCAACGAGGCTTGTGTCGTGGACACTAGATAGTTGATATACTACATAGATACTTTTTGTTTGTAAATACATACTTATTATACATATAAACATCCATGACTCGGTAACAAATGTCTATGCTTATCACACAAACACTTGCTCCTACCGGGATTCGAACCCGGAACCCTATGAACGTAAGGCAGCCTCACTACCGCTGCGCCATTCGGGTCGTCAAATTACTTCGGTGTCCCACCCACCTTTTATGAAAGGCTCTAAACCTGTGTTTATTGGTTTAGAAACCCACGCTATATGTATTTAAATAATTAAGTACTATTGTACATAGAGAACTAAGTACGCTATTTAAGATCGGTACGTGAGAACGCATTTACGTGACGTATATGTTAATGTATTTATGAAGTTTCCAGGTAGACGGGTCGTCGTATTTCTAGACTGAACTATGGACTGAAAGTTTCAGGTCTGTTCTACCTACCTAGTTTCTAAAGGTGGTTTTGAAGATCTTGTTAGTCGAGAACGTGAGCACGGGGTCGAAGTTTGTTTTTGTCATTCAGAATTTTATTGGTAAAAATTAATTCAATTGTTTTTTTTTTTAAATAACTTTCAATCTTGATTTCACTCGGTGGTTTATTGTCGGTATTACCAATTTTATGATAAGATAAGATAATACTTTTGATAATAGGGGTACGTTTCAGAGAACCTATACAAACATTACCATTAGATATGCATTATATTTTTTCGTTTTCCTCTTACAACAAACAAACAAAAAAAGTACAGCAAAGCCGTAAACAACGGACAATAGTGTTGTCCATTCGCAGTTGATGACGTTTCATTTCGCTTCCCACCACAATCCATAAACTTGTTGAGGTCTCCACACACTGCAATCACAAGATAAAAACATACATGAGGTTTTTTTTACAAAATGGCGCAGGACGGCCGCAGGCTTATCTCGATTTATTTTTTTATTTTTTTCTGAGATACGCTGTAAATAGCGCCCTTGTTTGCTTATCAAAATTGGAAGACATGAACACTATGAATATGTGAATATTATATGAACATGCATGTTTGAAGTAGGTACTTTTGTAATATTGTTGTTAAGACAAATGGTTTGTTATGGAAGTGCAAGTATTCCCAAATGTTTTGGACATACTTAATTCTAATTGGGTATGTGGGATGATGTGGTTCGAAGTAGGTACACGTAATAATTGAAGGCAAGCCTGGGTGGGTTACTAATCAGTGAAACTTGATAGAAATATCTAGTGCATCAAAACTGATAGACGACACAAAGCTCAAAAAAGTAAACATACCTTTTTAGCAGAGAGACATGAGATTCAGCACTTTTTTCCGATTATTTCTGTCCAAGCTTTCAGTCCAATGGACAGGCGTCTGAACAACCCTTTTTGCGACACAATTTTACGACGTTCGCAGATAAGCCGGGACATCACTATTCCGCCATATTTGGGACGTAAGCTTGTGTTTACACTACTGTATATTTTTTTCTGTGTGGATGTTTTTACGGGAATAATAGTTTTTTATGATGTACATTGGTTAGAAATAAGATAAAATAGATAAGTTTCAGGTACCTACCTAGCAATACAATAAAGCAATCAAAGGTGAGTAGTATCGAGAAATTATGGTTTGTCCACAAAAATATGAAATATTGAGAACTATGCTCTAATAGCACACAGCGAAATAGCAAAATTCGTCTGCGGCCGTTACAACATTAGTTTTTTTTTTTATCAGTTTCCCGAAACCCAATTGTTTGTACAAACAGCATAAATAACAGGCCCACTTGCACAAAAGAATTCTAGATTTCAGCTTCAGTGATCTCAAGTCGTACGTTGGTCTACGTTCAAAACGACTACAGTAAGTTGGCTTTTCTATAGCGGACTTAAAAAAAACAGAAGTATCTTTATAAGTATATAAATTTATAAATAAACAGGAGAAATATATAAATTACCATAGGTGTATGGGTATGTACACACAGTGTCAGTATCAGTAGCGCAGGCACGCAATAAGCCCATTCCTGCCGGCTTCCCTTTGGAAATCCAAGTCAGTAGGGTATAATAATGAAGGTATTTAATACACCCTACAATTTAAATATTATGTATTACAAAACGCCTGCCAAAATTACAATTTTTGTCAATAAATTCCAAAAAGACAACATGTTGCTCCTAAATAACTCGTAGGCGTCCCGGCTTTTTCCTTCTAAAATGTCTATACAAATCTATGTCGTCATGACGTCACTTAGAGCCACGTGACACGCGTTATCTTAGGAGTCGGTAAGCCGGAATAATGCGGGTTATAGGCAAGAACTGTTTGCGAGTAAACGAGATGCGTATATCGGAGAGAGGAGACGCATGTACTGGCGCGGGCGCCGTACTCGGTTCGATTCGTAAAATTTCGTAATGCTTCGGGCTCGGCGCTCGAGAATTTGTAAACAAATGCATTGCATTCGTATTTTTCATGTGCATGAATGTAAAGTACTTAATGGCTTTTATTTTGTTTTAGATAGGTAATTTGCAATTTGTTCGTTGTATTAATTGAATTGATTAGTGTATCAATTAGAAATTAGTTTGTGCGTGTATTGTGTAGTGAAAATAAAGTATAAAAGTACGTTGAAATTAGGTATTTGGGTAAGTAGATACTAGATAGTTTATCAAGTTGAAATTTCTTACCTATTTAGAGTAGATTTAAAAATTAATTAGAATTAGGATGGCATTGATCGCTTTAGACTGCTGTCTCACAGATTATTTGCTTTGCGAAGAAACTAGTTTTTCAAGGTTAAGTTTTGAGAATAAAAAACATGTTATAAAACTCGGGCGGGCGCGTCCAAATATGGCAATTAATTATCAACGAAAAGATGGTTTTGTGAAACATTTTAATGTTTCTCTATACGATAAATATCAATGGCTGACTGGCAGCTGTAAATTAAATAAAATGTATTGTTTCCCGTGCCTACTTTTCTCAGATTCTAGTAGCCTTTGGAATAAAGGGGGTTTTACGGATATTAATAATCTGACGAATTCCTCGAAAAAACATGTTCAAACTGAAAAGCATATTCGCAGCTGTTTAGATTTACACGAGTTCGGGTGTAGTAGAATAGAATCATTTTTCGCTAATTCGCATGAAGCTCATAATAGAAAAGTAGATCGAAATAGGAATTTAATGAAACGGTTTATCGACACCGTTATTTTGTTAGGTAAACAAGAATTAGCTTTTCGCGGCCACGATGAAAGTCCGAATTCCGACAACCGTGGTAACTATATCGAAACCTTGTTATATTTGAGCAAGTATGATACAGTAATGGACTCACATTTGGAACTATGTTCTTCAGTTCAGAACCCCGCGTTTTCTGGTCTCTCTAGTGATATTCAAAATGATTTAATACGTAGTATTGCATCCGTTTTACGAGACCACATTAGAATCGAGATAGATAAAGCTCAATTTCTGTCTGTAATGATTGACGAAACTCCCGATGTCAGTCATAGGGAGCAATTAACTGTAATTTTTCGATATCTATCTGAAACTGGAATCGAAGAACGATTCCTAGGTTTTTACGATGTTAGCGGAAGTCGAACTGCTGAAGTTTTATCCAAACAGTTGTTGGAAATACTTGACCAGTATCGTTGTAGGAATAAGTTGGTTGGTCAGTCTTACGACGGCGCGGCAGTTATGTCTGGTGAGCACGGTGGCGTTCAAGCAAAAATTCGGGATGCATGTCATATGGCAATGTTTGTGCCATGTTACGCTCATGTATTAAATTTAGTTCTTAGCCGTTCCCTTGAAAATATTCAGGAACTGAAAACTTTTTTTGGGCACGTAAATAGCATTGTTAGGTTTTTCAACAAATCTACTAAACGGACCAACCTTTTGAAGGAAATAGCTGACCGCCGTATGCCCGGAGTATCCGAAACACGTTGGCATTATCACTCACGCATTATTAATGTAATTTTTAACTGCAGATTAGACATAATTAAAACTTTTAATTCGATGTTAGATAACCCGCAATTTTGGGATAGTGAATCACTTTCCTTGGCAGAATGTTTTCTCAGTAAATTAGAAAACATGCAGTTTTGTTTTTTTTTTGCACGTATTATCAGACATTTTTCAAAAAACCGACGTTCTTTTTAATTTATTGCAGTCAAAACAGATTGATATTGAAGTAGCAAACCGCGAAATAGATTCATTCAATAGTTGGCTTGCAAATGATTTAATAAACAATTTTGATTTTATTTATGACAGCGTTCAGGAATTCGGTGAGCCGCCGCGACAGAGTAGACGACTAAATACAGAAGTAGACGTTAGAACGATGTATCGGCGTCTTTTCATTGAAATAATAGACAATGTTAAGACGCAAATACAACACAGGTACCAATCACTTTCGCAAATGAGTTTTCTTAATTTACTCAATATCTCTAAGTATAGTTTTTATAGTAGATCATTTCCAGATGAAATAATATCTTCTTTGTTAATCAAATTTCCGCAAATATTTGAGTTCTCTGCTTTAAAGAATGAGTTGAAAGTCTTATACACAACTCAATCTTTGAATAAACTAGATGTTTACGAGCTTTATCTCAATTTTCTAAATTCATTATTATGTGACACTTTTCCACAAATTACAAAATTATGTAGTATATTTTTGACACTTCCTGTTACAGTAGCATCCGCGGAGAGGTCGTTTTCGGCTTTGAAGCGAATTCATACGTACATGCGTAATTCTCAAAAACAAGAACGATTATCTGATCTAGCCATTCTTTCTATAGAGAAACATTTGTTACTTAAAATTAAGAATAATCCCGGCTTTTATGATAATGTCTTAGCGCACTTTGTAAGAAAGAATAGACGAATAGCTTTAGAGTATAAGTAGTTATTATAAGTAGAATAAGTGAGTAGAGTAGTCTTGTTGTTAAGTAGTAGTAGTAGTTTTGCCTAGTATAGTAGACATCATACGTCATCAGTTCATCACACCACAACCGGCTTTTTTCAAAGCCACTTTTATTATACTTGCAAGACACTGTTTCAATCTATCAGTCAGTGCTTACACGTATAGTAAGGGTGGACTGAGTAATATGTACGCCCTACCTACGCCCCCCCCCCCCCTGGACTACGCCTGGCCTTGGTAAGTTTTTTTTTGTTTTTTTTTTTGCTGCGGCTTCCCTCCTTCATGAAATCACCCGTCGCCACTGGTCAGTATATGCTAACCCCTCAAGTTTTAAAATGTTACACTGCTACAACATTGAATTCGTTACGAGTAATTTAAAGAATACTTCAAAAAGGGTTCATTGTTTCGACTTGGATTCGAATCATCGCATCACCGAACGTCGACATATTCATATGAACGTAGTTTGACAAACTAGCCAGCGAGCCCATATGAATAACGATGAAATGGTTATCTACTGTCGTCCGGGTCACTTTATCTTTAGGTCTCTGTCTAATTGATAGATGTTATAATTTGAGGGTATCCATTTATTTTACTTAACGTTTCTTTATAAAATTAATCCATACCCTCAAATTAATAACTACAACGTTTGATGCTTATGTAAATCTAAAATATTTCTAGCGCTTCCTATTTTATCGTTTGCGTTAATAGGCTGTCACTTGTTGAGGGACAATTACTGTAAATTATCAAATCAAATTGTAAAATAAAATCTTTACAGTAAAATAAGATCAAAGTTTTGTTAAATAATAGCAATAATGCATATTATTAAATGATTATTAAATTATTTTATTTCTCTTGGTTTTAATTTTATTAATTTAATTCTTTATAAATATTACTATAACAAAATAGAAAAATACTTTACTTATGAAAAAAATACATAATATATAATGCAGGACAAAAAGCACATTTCGTGCCTAGGATTTGAACCTCCAATCTTTTGCACGGCAAGCGGTCTTGAAACCTCCGGTTAAATGTTAACCCTATAATAATACCTTTAATAACCCAATAATAAAATTATTAATGTAAGCAATATTAAAAACAGGCTTTTAAAAAATTTTTAACTTAAAGTTATTTATTCACTAAAACAATAAATTAATCATAATAAAATGTTTGCAAAATACAATAACCAACTTGGACCTATATGCACATATCTTTTGGGGGGTCAAGCACTTAATGGAGCCGTGTGTACATAATTATACATAATTATGTCATGGCATGGCACGCAGGGTTATTGGAAAACCGTTTTTTTTTAGGCAATTGAAAATGAAGTTTACAGTCGCCCGTGAAGGACTGTTTTTGTTTGCTAAAATCCTGAAATGCGCTCGCTATTAAGATTTTTTCCTTCGTTCCCATAATCCAAAAAAAAAACATTTACCCCAATTATTTTTCGAACATGGTGTTTTTTTCAAAGTTGGTATTGATATACGATGTGTGGTTTGTTTGTTTCTACATAGTAAACACTCGGTGTAAGGTATAAAATACTTTGACTAAAACATTAAAGTGGTGATGAAGATACTAAAACTGGATGAAATAACATTTTTACAATAAAAAAAAACTCCGTATATTCCACCGCCGACCAAGTTACCCGGGGCCGTCCGTATGTAATTTAGTGTATGTGTAGTACAGACAACACACGATTTATAGGCATTAGTTTTATCTGATGATCGGGCCGAGTGTACGGTGGAATACTAAATTCGAAACAGATTTTTTTCTCTCTTTTTATGAACGTGTGTGGGTAATTTGTCTAGATTCGTGGAAAGCTGAATTTAGATTGCTAAAATCAAAGACATTCAAATATTTACGAGCGATCCTTTGAAATACTAGTTGGGAGTTGATTGTTGAAACTTTTTATTGAAATAAATGTCAACATTACAAAGTCTCGCACAAATATTCTCTTGTGAGCTTTGTTGTCACTAACGTATGTTTTTAAATCTATAAAGAGTGTGCGAAAAAAACACAGCACCGCAGATTAAGCGTAACGTTTACAGTATTCACAACTCATAGTACTAAAGTTAATATTAATCAATTTCATAACACATCGTAGCTAAATAATAACAGCCGCTCGGGTCGATCTTCAGGTTAAGCCGCGCTTGCCTAGGTTGGTCCGTGGATGGGTGACCACCCATTACATATCGAGTTTCCTCTGGGCCTCGGAAAGCACGTTGGCCGTTGGTCCCGGCTATCATTTGTAGATCTTTGACAGTCGTTACAGGTAGTCAATGACCCGAAAGTCTGACAACCATGCAGTCTTACCAAGGGGTATCGTATTACTTAGGACTAACTGGTTTGTGGAGATCAGATAGGCAGTCGCTCCATGTAAAATACTGGTATTCAGCTGCATCTGGTTAGACTGGAAGCTGACCCCAACATAGTTGGGAAAAAGGCTCACATCGTACATTTTAAAACGAAGTATTATAATTTCACCAAATTCCAGTATCTAAGCGGAGACTTCATCGACGCAGGTACTACTTTTGTGAGTAATTTGAACCCACCCCCCACAACACAGAAAGCAACCACAATCACAAAGGATCAAACTGTTGATATTTTACTAGGTACCCACAATGTCGAGATTGTTATACACAAAAAAATAAAACGAACATTAAAACGAAAGAGGTTCCATCAAGTAAATTCGTATCTTTCAGGAATTGTGATAATAAATTGGGATCGGTATCATTTTTATTAAAAGTGTGTCTTAATTAAAAATGGCAAATGAAAGAATTTTCAGTAGCAGACCAAAATATTTATACCGAATCTATGAAATCAGTTATAGGAGAAACGTCACTTTTTATGAGTTATTACTTGTTACATTCAAATGTTACGTTACGTTTGAATATATTTTAATCATCATGAAATCGTGAGAGTTGTATTGACTTCTAACCTAGAGAGTTGTATTCATGTATGCATGTTTACGGTCGCCAATCATAGTAAGATCAACACGCAACCGGATACCGACCTGTTTATTGCAAAAAACGGAAGAAAATTTGGATTTCGCGAGCTAGTACTATCGAATTTCAGACGCTTTCGGCTTAACTCGGTTTTCCCTAGATACAAAATCGACGACATTTTATCCTTAAAATAAACTTCTGTAAAATATAACTAGTTCCTGATCTTCCCTTACTTGCCCATATCAATGGATCGCCATTAAGGTAAGGTAATTCATAGCATTCCGTAAACACATTTAACTTTATTCGTATAGGACGAAAATCCCACATGTTATGCGTCACTCAAAGTTCCCATACGAGGCATAAAATATGATACACCACAAGGCATTTTATTGACCGCCTAACACCTTTCTTTGAATAAAACAATAGTGTTATGAGAAACAACTAGATAGTCGCTTTGGCAGGTGATATCTCTTTTATTAGGAAACTTTTGGGAGCGTGAGATATTGGCCGGTTACCAGGCTGGCAGAGCAGGTAGGAAGTTATGTAACATTATTGAGGTGAGAAATAACGCTCAAACGTGGTATTTGCTTCAAAGTGATTTATTTGGCAATGAGAAACTACAATATACATTTCATTTTCTGAATTTGGAAAAGCCAATGAGGTTTTCAACGCGTTGCAAATAAGTTTTCCCATCTGCCTAACCTTTTCCCGTCTATGTTGGAGTCGTCTACTAGTCTTTCTGGATGTAGCTAAATACCAGTATACATGGAAAGTCTACCTGTCTGAGAAATCATTTACTTTGTAATACTCCTTGGTAATTTCGCCAGTTTGGCTACATAAATTAAGCATAGAGAAGAAAAGTCAATATTATGACATATCGCCAATGGATCCGTGCAAGGGGCAGGTCGCTAGCGATATAGATATAAAATAAATTCAGCCTTTTACAAATCTGAAGGGTTTTATCCCAAAAGTAAGACTACAATAAAACTGCCCAAAGGCGAAATGTTTTTTAGTCAGAACATGTACTGTAACAGACTTAAAGTGCAACAATGACAGAAGAGTAATACCAAAATATTTTTTTCACTAGCAACATTTGAATAGTGTCAATCCGTAAATAAAGTTGCGTCCACATGGGAGTAAAAAGCGCAGGCGATAGCCAATTTTCATTAGAGGTGCCATTCCCGTCGAAAGTCATTGTCGCCATGCGAGCTAGGCATTTCCCCCGGGCGTTACTCGCGACGTATTTCTGCTGTAATATCAAACAGTAATACCGCAAAAATGGTACTATATAAATTCACTGACTTCTCACTTTTAAATTGTTGTGGTTTGTTTAAAAAGATGAGATTATTTATACTTTTATCCTTGCTTGATTTTATGTGAGGGACTCGTGACAACGCTTGTCAAGGTTATTCGTAGATATTTGACAGATGCATCAGGTTAAATGGTCGGTCCACCCCAACATCGTTGGCAAAGTATAATATTATTCTTAGTTACATTTATCATCATTGCGTTTTTGCTTAAAAAGTGCTAGTTCATTGCCAGTGGCGTCTCTAGGGGCCAACAATATGGCAAGCCGATAGGGCAAGCTGACTGTTCAGAAACTTTAAATTATGAAGAGTAGTAGCTTGTAAGGGCAAGCCAGGCTTGTAGGCTTGTATAAAAGTACCCCCACTATTCAAAATGTGGCGTTTTGGGGGACTGCCTCTTGTAAACTCGACGTTCGAAAAGTGCTGATTATCCCCATTGCCTAATTTGAATGAAATGACTTTTGTTTTGATTTGATTTATGACAGCTGTACCCTCTAAGTACTCAGACACAGTTTCCGGCCTAATTGCTTTTGCTTTTTTATCTCGTGTCGTACTAAGCGGGTTAACTAGAACGTCGGTAAAAAAAAGTGTTCTCCCTACCATTACGGCCCGATTAGTGGCGAGATATAATCAGATCGATGGTAGCAGCATCCACTTAGCATTCTAATGACCATCTTCTTAAACTCACCAACCTGCCCGATAACACTCGCGATAATTGCTGTAGTTTGCACGAAAATGGTCTGATTTCACAGTTTTAGGGAGTATACTTAGTGTTGGTAATGGACTATTGGCTATTAGAGTTTCAGCATCATGAAAACCGGTAGGTATGTACCTGCTAGGATTATAAGGAACATCGAACTTGGCAAGAAAATCGTAACTTACCATTGCACTATTGGTATTAACTGGCTCATAGCGAAAGTATTTTACTTTTTTATTTAATTTTTTCGTATCCCACTGCTGGGCAAAGGCCTCAGGTTTCTCTTTCCATACCTCTCTACCCATATAAAATACCTTAAAATTAAATTAGCTAGCCATATCTGCATATGACAAAACAAAAAAATAATGATCCGATGATTATTTTTGGAGTCGTCGACCTCATGTAGTAACCCATCGCATTTACAGAGTTACGCTAGATATTTTAAAGATATTGATAGGAATACTAGCCCAGAACCTAACCTCCTAATGAAGGAAGCCCTTCATAAATCCATCAAGCTGTGTATCCCAGCCTTAAGATTAATCGCAAAATTGTAACTGCATCATCTTCATAAATTCTGAACTCCTAGTACATAGATAGTAATTTGTAATAAATCATACAACTGACAAATTGTTTTAGGTAAATATGTACCCACTTTGCAGCAGTATCAGTTATTAGGGGACGACCCTTTATTAGTTACGATCATATCTGTCTAGGCCGAAAGTTAGGCGCTATAATTTATATGCCTGATTACGGAGATCTGGTGACAAAATCTCACTCCAAATTTGCTGCTATTTTATTAAAACCTGGCATTTAAAAGCTCTTTATTTCTACCCTTGCCACGGATGGAAGTGTAAATTAATTCCACAAGTTGTTTAGGTATTGCCTTTCCTACATTTTCATGCAACCCTAATAACACCGTTTTAGCTGTTGAATGTTAATAAATAGTGCAAACTGAAATATTTATTTTCAAGTGAGACTTTTCATCTATAATATCAAAGGTAAGAGGATTATAGATAGGTATAAGAACGAACACACGTATAAGACAGATTTTATATCTTTTTTATGTTTTCTTTGTATGCTTTCCTGTAGTACTTCCTCAATGCAGGATAAGCAGCTTTCCTTCACTTTAAAGGAAATATGGGATGGAGTTTTATGTACTTCCTTTCATATTCGGGATTAGAGCCTCGGCAAACTGGCCAGGACGTGTGGGGTAACAATGGTAGGGGACCGAGGTAAAAATGTAAATTGTTCCTCGCATTTGAAAGCTCGGCCGACGCTGCTCTTATGCATATTTTAAATATCATATCATGTGTCGATAAGCAAATTTGCATGTGTTAACGTTACAGGGGAGATCTTTGTCCTTATGGGAGCCTGGTAGAATTTTCAAAGTAAGGTTGAAATTACAAAAGTGGTCTCGTTAAGCTATTTAAGCGTCCTTTCGTATTAAAGGTGATGGGGGTGGTTTAAATTATAATAGCTATTACCAGCTTTAAGGAATCGTTCTCGTTTAGGTTTATGGCGGTCATGAATTGATAGGTGCTGGATAATGTTTACCCAAAAATAAATGACGTAGTTTAAGTACTCAGTAAACACCCCCCCTCCCAAAATCGTTTTGAACACTTCGATCATGGGACAAACATGTAGGTATGACATTTACCGTTGCCCTAATGACATATCAGCGCACTGGTGATCAATAAGCAAATCCTCACTTCTGTACACGGCCTTATATAAAACGTTAATTCAATTTTCAAATTTTATGACATATCGCGCCGCTCACAATACTTTTTTAGTTTTTAGTAATTATAATACCTCTTCCCGAATTCTGATCTCCTGTCAAGCCTAGATAAGTTTAAATATTCTAGATAAACTGTCCATCTCAGTATCTATGCTCTTAGAAGAAAAGTTATAAATGGTACACATTTCTCATTTTAATTGCCACTTTGAGTGCTATTAGTTTTGATGAAAGTCTTCCCTTAAAATCACCTAAATTAACGTTGAAGGTCTAATGGCTGCGAGTTTTGTGTTGAGAGCCTGAAACAAAATTCAGGCGAAAAATTTTAATTTTATCACGAAACTGAAACTACGATAATAGTTTAGTGGAAAATTGCTTAAAATTAAGAGTTTTTAGAATATTTGAGGGGTTATGCTAGAAGTCAGGAATAGCAAGTGAATGTAATACCCGTTTTAGCTAACATCTAAATAAATACATTGAAGCTTTTCAATGCTCGGCTCTACGCTGAGAATTGATATTTCAACAACATAATCTTCTTCTTCTATATCGTGTGGTTAGTGCCTAGCCTGGTGTCAGTTTTATTGCCGCCCACGGGCCTCTGACTTCGCTTTTACATGCTGTCGAGATATATCTCTCACGCATGCTGGTTTCCTCAGAATGTTTTCCTTCACCGAAGGTGGAGGTGGAATCATATGCGTATTCTATAATACGCACATGATTCCGAAAAATCAGAAGCATCTTGGGTTCGAACTCGAGACCTATGATTTGGCAGTCCAACGGCGTCACTACCAGACTATAGTGATAGTCTAGTGTGTCTAGTGTAGTGTTTTAAGCAGTGGATTAGAACAGTGTAACAATACGTAGGCATTAATTTCCACGTCTTAATATTCGCGAAAATAAGATTTTGCGATATCGTCATTATTTTGAGAAGTTTCTTCATCCATGTCTTATCTAAACTCGACATCTACGTAAACAACCCCCTTACAGTATCACTTCCCATAAATAGGCAGTTATTTGTGTCCCCACGTCAGTTATAATACAGGTGAATGTGACCAATCCTCTGATGTAGGTAATCCCTTAGTCCTCTCGTGTCACGGGCGGTAGGGTCCGGCTATTTTTAAATTGGAGACGACATGGATTCGTACCCTCATAGATGCGTAATGGGGTGATTTTCGCTGCCTTTTCTTAAACCTGTTGAGGTCAGCCTTTCTACTTTTCATTCGAGATTAAACTTATTTACTTTGAAAGGCTTTATTGTGATACTTTTGAAAGTGTCTTTCTAAAATGAGGGCGGTTACCATGACGCCTTAAAGAACTATTGTTTTAATGTCATTTCGGTGTGGGAAAGAGACTGAGCTAAGATTTAAACAATACTGCTTTAAGACGTCATGGTAGTCCACCAGATTTAATAAACATGGGCACGGTTTGCACAGACAAGAAATTCAACGGATACTCTTAAAATAAATATAGTTAGTATAGTGTAGTAGTATAGTTATACTATAATAGTTTTTGGTACGATAGGATAGTGTAGGTCTGTCGAAAATCTTTTTTCTAAAGTTAGGGTTCGTTTTTGCAAATTAACAAAATGGTATGCTGGTCTAACTTTAAATTACACGAGTGTAATTCATCGATACCCATATCTTGTATTAAACAAAGCGAAGCGATCAAATAACATTATATATATAAGTAAGTGCGTAGGTATGCGGTAAAGTAATGGTATGAATACACATGTGAACAAAAGTAATTTGTCTTCTGTAAAGTGGGAGTATGAATGTAACTTTATAGGATGGTAATCTATTTATTTATTATAATGTGTTTGGTCCAGCATTAGCCATTATTACTAAATTAAGTTATCCTTTGACTCTGTCGTCGCACAGAACCGCAAACCCTCTAACATTATTGTCTTCCATTCATCAGCAAACAAGTCCAACCCAGGGTTGTTCTCCACGAGCACGTTGAGCATCGTCAACATACGCGTAGGCTTTTTCTCCTTCTTCTAATTGTTACTACTCGTCAATCTTTTAATACATGGCAACATTTTACGCAAATATATGATTTGATTATATTTTCCCTGATTGGTTTCTAAATGTAAAAATACCTCAAGAAAGAACAGATCAATAATAGCTAATTTAACATCTTATGTTTAAAAAAGTATCCAATATACATATAAAGCAAGACTTTCTTATACCTACTTTCAGATAATTTCCCTCAGGAAAACTTCCCTAACGAAAAAATCAAGTAATCCTAACTTCAAACACGAAACACGAAAAAAAACCCTGGTAAACGTTGTTAGAGCCGGCAACGGGCCCTTAGTCGAGTTTCCGCGACTCTTAACGCCAAAATGGCCGCCAAGCATAAAATTAAGCTCGCAAATATAACCAACATATAGTAAGTACGGCTCGAGCGTTTACGAGCCGCTGCGTGGACGCCTCTTCAATTAGTGCAGTAGACGGAAAATTAGCTCTCGTCACCTAAATGCACACCTGTGACGCTTCTGCGCGACTAGCCGAAATAAACAACCTTTCACATATGTATCATGTAAATAAGAGTGAATTTTGCTAAGCACATTTGAACTGTGTTTAAGACTGTCAATATTCGCAAACAATGATAACACTGACAGCTCTTGTACGAAGTCTAAAAGGCTAATCGCGTTCTGTATCTTTGGTGGAATTCATCCTCAGCAAAGAACCTCCATTTAGTTCAGCTCATAAAATATTAGGCACACACTTCCGGCAAACTTCTAGCGTTGAACTTCGGAAAAAATTAAGGAGCCGCCTAACTTATACGTTAATTACGTTATGTAGGATGTTTCTTTTTCTTCCTTAGGTAATGTAATTAACACCTACCTACAGGGATTTTCTTAAGAATCATTAAAATGAATTGTTCTCTTAAGCAGGTAGTAGGAAAATACTATGAGGAGATTGGTTGGTGGACGGAGGAAACTCGGTATGTAATAATGGTCACCCATCCACAGACCGACCTTAGCAAGAGGCAAGCGCGGCTTAACCTTGAAGATCGACCCGTGCGGCTGTTATTATTTAGCCACGAGTTCCTCAACCAATCACAACCGTTAAGATATATTTTGAAGGCCATTGAACTGATTATAACTTTTGATTAGGTATTTAGATACAGAGGATCCAGTTTAAATCTATATTTTTTTAAATACCTCTCATTATTCAAATATTCTTCTTACAAGTGAGAGAAAAAGATCTACAGTATCCATTCTTCATCTCTCGAGGTACCAGGGTTGCAGCACTTCTCAGGAGGTCCATCAATCACGCGTCAGATCAGACACGGATCGTTGCGCGGCGTACTGTAGATAAATTGTCTCTGTGACGTACACAAATATTAAAGGAGTTGAGTTATATTGTTGGCTCGAAGGTTTGAAGCAAACGATTTCGTTTTTGTTTCTTGATGTATGAAAAAAGCGCGAAAATGATAAACAGGGTCAAATGTGTTCAACTGGCATAACTTCACAGAAGGCTAGTTCGAGGTGGCGTAGAAGAAGAGTACCTGGAAGGATACGGGATAGGCCTTTGCCCAGCAGTGGAACAAAAAAGGAAGGCTACAAAACTACTTAACAAACACGAAAGAAGTGATATAAAAAGGAACGCAACTAACCAACCGACTATCTGTATAAATCATCTGCCTCTTCGTCTCAACACTTAACTGATTATTTTATAGTTAATCTATAACCGCGCTATCTACGCCACGTCAACGCAGCTTTAACGCCTACATTTTTCCTGCGCTTTATCACGACCTTACACGAAGGCACCCACCCATTACATCAAACTGCTTCATTTCCTTAAAAAAAACATCCGAACTCATTAAAACCACCATAAGACATCAACCTGTAGTATCGTCATGCTCTCCTGGTACATAAACACAGGTAAATGATGTGCGTGCTCATACATATTCAGTGGCATCACACGATCACACTCACTTACCCACGCCTCGCCAAACGCCACCAACCTACCTTTTATCTTGTTTATTTTCACGTATTTCTGATTTCATTTACTTGTGTTTTAAAAAGTACCTACTTGTGGCGCTTTGATTCGTATATTGTAAATGCTTTTAAATAGGCGGCCGTAAATAAAAAGATTTTAAAATGATTAAGTGTGTATTTATTGATAACCATTAAAAAAGGAGCTTTTTTATCTATCACCGTTTAAGGTAATGGATGGATTCTATGCTAGGTTTAGGCATTAGGACTCTAACAATTTTATACCTCACAATATAATTGAAGTACTATCGATATGAAAAGACACAATAATATAAATACTATGTGACTATTTGCTAACAAACAAAAATATGGTATTGGCATTTTCCTCTCTTAATGTTATTGTATTGCCTTAAAACGATTCTCTTAAATCTCTTTAGTAAAACATTTTTTTAATTTTTGACATAAAATAATGCCTAAGACAGATTTACTTCAGCCTAGCCCTATACGAGTACCAGTCTGATGCTAAACACACGTCGGTCTCAATTTTCATGACAACACAATTTCGAATCAATCTCGCCTGATTTCAATATACGCTCCCCTAAGCACATACAAAACGAATCCTCTTAAAAGTGTATTTATTTATCTTCGAGCACATTCTATCACAAAGACGGCTGTATCGATTTCATATTACCCTGGTACAAAATAAGCTTTGCAGAATAAATCATGCAAAGAAATAACAATTTGTTAAAATGTAGGCGCCGACGGAATATATTGCCCGGTCATCTAAGCTGTTGTTTATGTTTCTACTTTGTGTATTGGTTATCGAGACTCTGACCAATTTAGAGTTTTATCGATTTTCAAGATATTTTTGCTTTGAAAGGAAAATTAATCAATGAGGTTAGATTGGAC
This sequence comes from Standfussiana lucernea, assembly GCA_964057025.1. NCBI lineage: Eukaryota > Metazoa > Arthropoda > Insecta > Lepidoptera > Noctuidae > Standfussiana > Standfussiana lucernea. Next base: position 12,654,436 of record OZ059805.1, read on the forward strand.
TTATTTTTTATCGATATTAGAAGATTATTGTTGCATTGAAAGTTATTTTGTGAGATTGGTCTTTGAAGATAGATAGCATGTTTGATCATCAAAGTTTAGGTACTATATATATAAATATTTGCTAGAAATTACTAGACATCATAGTGTATAATATGTAAAATATAGGATTTTAGTACGTGTGAAACATATTAAAACAAGGTTTATCCAATGCCAACCCAATCATTAAACTGGTTCATAACGAAGTCCCATTATTATGTAATAACCACTTTAACCAGACAAGATTGTATCAGACGGGCAAAACATCCTCACATGATAACGACAACAGTGTTATACTTACAATACTTGCTGTATTCAAACTTACGATTTCATAAAGTTTCTGAATTCAATAACAGTGCAAACTGCTTGCACGACCAAACCTCAGCGGGCGACTTCAATTTGAATATGAAATAAATATATTGATTCTCTTTGAAAACTCTAGACTTTACACATGAGTTGAGAATGTTATGCTTCACAATTATATAGACTGCATTTGTACAGAGATCCGTCGGGAAATTGTTAGTTGAATTAGACACTCAAGCGATTAAAAAATGCTGTAGATTTCAGCCAGAAAAATATATTTACCAAATCCATAGAACTACTACCATAACTTGCCTTGCCAATGGATTTTTTGTCTGTAATAATGATTTTATATATGCACACTGGAAAAGCTCTAATTAAAGTATCCATAATGTTTAATAAAATATCTGAGCTCATGCTCGCCACTGCTTGTAGTATTCTTGGTCGCGTAGGCCTGTCGTAGCAGAAGCGTAGCAGTACAGGTTTGGCGTAGCATCGCGGCGTAGTTTCTATGTGCTATATATTTTGTGCTTGACTATATGATATGACAAATACCCTGTCAAAGTCAAATTTTTTAACGATACTTTGTAATTCAATCATCAATTACAATCAGTTTATATGTAGCTTAAAATATAATTTGTCGTCACTAACATGTAATTTATACAATTCAAATTATCTATACAACTTTTCAAATGACAATTGGCCTCAAATGTCAATATTTTATGGAATAGTCATTCAGTAGAGTTTTAAACTTTAATAGTATACAACAGAACAACAATTTACACATAAGTTGTCGAGATATTTTTTGATAATGATGATAAAGGAGTAGTTCCAACGCCAAACTGCTGATCTAATACTCTGCCTACTCCATCTCTTGGCTGCTGCGTTATCGTAGCGGTAAGATTGGGTACGTGTCTTATCTGACGATAGTACTGACATCTAAAGTGGCTCTCAATCACGACACTACACCAAATTGCGTACGATGGACATAAAAAATAAGTTATACCTTTAAAGTTTTCGTCTGCCTGAAGTTTCTACTTACTTACAATATTTTTACCAAGCCTTATTGCAAAACAACGAAGGACTTTGTATTGGGAAGTGGAATTAGCAATTTGTTAAATCCTCATCATCAAATCCGGCTTTCGACACCATCTATTTGTGTCACTTTTTCAATTTAGTATTTTTTATCATATTTATTTTCTTTGTATAGATTATTTTTTACCGATTGTTTGCGAATGTGTGATTGAACATTCTAGGCCTTGTAGATTCCTAAATGCTTGTTAACTTTTTATCTTGTTTTACGTTTTTGTCAAGTAAGCAACGACTTATTGTTCGGCCTACGCTGTCCTCCCATACTTACGAGTAAATACTAACGCAATAATATTGTAAAACCAAATCATTTTAAAAGAGCAACCATGGAGTTTTTTGCCGGTTCTTCTCCATAGGAAACGACCAACCCGAACCGTACACATTTTCGCGACGTTTTAAAAGTGCCCATCTAGGCCTATGTGTTTTTAATTTTATTGCAAACAAAATAACCCTAATAAAGTTAGTACCTACTCTATCCCACAATTTAATTTGTTAGTACATTTCACTGACAGTTTATTTTCATTGGTTACAGATCACCACCATGGGCCAGCGTTACTTAATAACTCTATGTGCTTTGATGTTCGTGGCGGCGGGCTACTGCCAAACTGGTGAGTTAAACTTAGACAATAATGTAAGTTCAAGTAAGTTGTGAACTTATCAGCTACGTCAGACAAGCATTGTGACGTCTTTCGCTTCCTGAAACCTTAAAACATATCTGAAAGAGTAAGTTGGGGCAGTCACGGCGTGCATCGTGCAAGGTAATAAACCTTGCACGATAGCATACTCATATCAAAATCATCATATACGAGTACATCCTGAATTCACCTTTTCTTGTGTCAATCTCCACGGTCCGTAGAACAAATAAATCTTACGATACCTAAATTCATGACCAAATCACACTTGGACGGAAAGTGTGCGCGTTAGCAATACACGGCGTTTATACTGGACTGGTGGTCGTGTATCGAAAAAGATACACAAGTGTTAAGACAGTGTGTATCGCAAACGATACACATGGCGCGGAGCGTGATTGTCTCGTAAAATAACAATTGCATTTATGTGACAAGACTTAATTCATAGTAAATAATAATACCAAGTTGAGATTTGGGAACACCTGACGTATTTAAGCGTATTTATGTATGCTCATGACATAACATAAAATCGCGCCTTTAATCCCCGAAGGGTTAGGCAGAGGTATTCACCCACATTTCGCCAGTTTTGTTTAAGTCCCATGTAAAAGGGGGCGAGCCTTTTGCCTAACCTTGGCACAAATCTAGACTTCGTGGCTGCTTCTGAGAAATTCCTGATGGAAAAACTCAATAACAATTTGCCCAACCCGGGAATCTAACCCAGCAAGCCAGCAAATCATGTTCAGCAGTCGCGATTGCACCAACGGGGCGACGAACAGTATGCTCATGACCGCACAGTGAACTGCCTTTAGGTCGAAAGACTCGAAATTTGTGTTTAAAAACTAGCCTGTTGACAACATAAAGATACTTTCAAGGTCGAATTACTACCAGAGACTTGTAATCAACCTCACAATGATCTAAAATGGAAAATTTACCATGTTCTTTTAGAAACGGAGCCTCCAACAACAGCCACCACCAAGGCTCCTGCCACCACCACCGTGGTGACTTCCACCACCACCACGGCTTGGGAGACGGAGACCCTGAACGAGGGGCAGGCGATACAGAAGGCGTTGCAGTATCTGTTGCAGCACCGCCAGCCTGACTGGGGGTGGGGTAATGACACGCACCATGTTATGCTGACTTTGCAGGTAAATGGAAGGGGTTGTTGGTGATGAGGCTGTCTGTACAAGTACTATAAATTGTGGAAGGGACACTGACATAGAAATTTTTCATGGGTATTTAAAGAAAAATAGCTGTTCCACACATTTTGACTGTGTAGGTATTTATTTTAGTTTTGTAAGAAACAGCTTTTTTTTTATAACCCACGAAAAATATCTATGTGGGGGGGATTCAGAATAATGTACTTACTGAATTCGTGGTACAGTTATAGCGTCGGTGTGCCTTTCACCCTGTATGTTTAGGTATTTCCGCAACATTTTGCGCAGCAGAGGTGCTGGGTTATCGATATATTTTTTGGATCAGCGACCGTTGCTAGTGCAGTTGAAGTACGAGTTGACAAAATCTGTTTTCTTTTGTTTAATCAACGACATTTAACGTTGGCATCGGGCCCTGGCGATGGAAGTACCTGTACCGACTAGAGGCTCTTCTATTTATCAGTTTTTTTTTTTACTTTTACTCTCATTCTGGTAACAAGTCCATGCCAAACGTTATTTAGGATCAAGAATCTAGAAATCTCACTTTATATTACTCATATCTATTTATAAAATGAATTCTTGGATAGATACCTTTGTTATCAACAAAGGATCAAGTCGATCTAAGATTGGTTCAAGTCTCCTTCACATTTTGGACACAACAATTATCATTCGTTACATCGTGGCCAATTATCATCATTTGGCGACAAACCAACTATCATGCAACTAGGTCAGGTATCCGAAGCCGTCATCAGACGTATTTCCGATACATCTCGGCATCGCGTGTTGGCATCTGACTTAATCCGCGGATTATCGCGTCTGTTGGTCGGATTATCTCTCCATATTTAGGTACGGGTAGTCTGACAGTCTTACTAAGGGGCATCATAATATTACCCACTACTAACTGGGTTATGGAGGTCAGATAGGCGGTCGCTCCATGTAAAATACCAGTATTCAGCTGCATCCAATTAGATTGGAAGCCGACCCCAACATAGTTGGGAAAAGGCTAGGCGGATGATGACGATTTAGGTACGGGTAGAGAAAAGTTAACACAGCTTTGATACCTAGGATATAGTACCTTACAGTGTGACTATTTTTAAATGGTATAGGTAATGGAAGAAAACTAGATTGATAGATAACTTTATGATACACTACAGCTCTTTAACAATATTCTTAAATCTACGGGTACTTTTTTTTATTTCAAAATATTTTTTTACATTAGCGGACGCTCTTACTCGCACGTCTTTCTACATCGTTCTCACATATATGTATAATCTCGTCATGAATGATGTAACTAAGATTTTGTAAAAACATATTGATTTAAAAGAGTGTCCCTGGAGTTTCTTGCCCATTCTTCTCCATAGGATCTACGCTTTCGAATGGGCAACTACAGTACTTTCACAAGTTATTATGCCCTGTGACTGGGACTGTAGCTTAGTTTCTTTTTTGTATTTTGACATTCAAAAGTGCCTGTAATGGTCTAATTGAAATAAATGGTTTGAGTTTGAGTTTGAGCGGTCCAACTATTCCCTTTAAAAGAGCATTTGCGTGTCATGCACATCAATTTTACTCATGCTTACCCTTTCTACTCAGCAAAAAAGAAAATAATACAGCAATGCTACGTGGCGACTCACTCTAAAGTTACTAACTTGACGTCCACTTGGTAGCGGAACCAATCGTCTGCCATAATGTCCGACCCAGTACAATACAGCCCCTAAGAGATATCTTGTCATGATGTTTGCAGTTGGCCAACAACACTGGCAAGGAGATCGAGCAACAAGGCCTGGAGATGCAGCTGTCTGCCAAGCAGATGGAGATCGAGATACTGCTCATGATGTCTAAGTGAGTAGGCCATTTTATTTTTATTGTCTGTAGTTAAAAAACTTAAATTCCAGACCAAAAAATAAAATTGGAAAGGGCATTTAGAAATCGCAGTAAAAATTGCTATATTTATTTTCACGATAAAGATGGCAATGGACTTCAATAATCTTATTAAAATTGAAGGCATAAAATCTTCAGTCAGTTGTCAAGACTAGTAAGTAATTGAACGATGTAATCGTAAACATCAAAATGAGAATATCTATCCGTATTCGAATGGCACCCAATTGAAAACGAATAAATACAAGTCCTCTTAACCAATTTTCGGTCATGGTCACCCCATGAAGGACAATAACATCACCATCTACTGTTTTCCCAGACACCACGAGTCTCCTCCTCCCCTGGGACGCCTGGCGGCCTACACCCTCGCGCTGGGAGCCCTCTGCAAGGACCCGCGCTCCTTCCACGGCCGCGACCTGGTAGCTGCCCTCCTGCACCGGGAGCCTCCTCATGACCTGGAGTTTGCCTATGCGACCCTGGCTGCCTGCTCCTCAGCAGCTCATGTGAGGCGTCGGCATATCAGGAGGCTTCTGGATATTGCTAATGCTGCGTCTGATCATAGTCTTGGTAAGTGCTTCATAAATACACCAAAGGGAAGTAGGTTTTACCTATTAATAAATGGGAATTTGTGAATGTCTTTTTATTTTACCTTTCCCCCGCGGCTGTGCTCTCAAACAGTTAGCGGCGGGATTGGGATTAAACCATACTCTTAGACTGCATTGACTTCTGGGTCGGATCGATGAGTTGTGGATCTGTTTGTTTTGACTAGACCATATGTATGTGTCAATCGATCAATCTAAGCGCCTTACCCAGTAATCCGTATGATGCATTTTAATATCGAGACCACTAATCTTCGGAACACTTCCACTTCCAGACACGATCTCTATGGTGATCCTGGCGCTGCGCTGTGTGGTGCAGGACCACCGTCACCGCAGCCTCATCCACTTCGTGCGCCGCCCCATGGCCGGCCTAGCCCGGCAGCAGCATTCTGATGGCAGCTTCGGTACTCTCACCACCACTGCACTGGCTATCCAGGTGAACCTACAAGTTTTGTATAGACTATGTAACCATCGCCACCGCAGCCTCATCCGCTTCGTGCGCCGCCCTGGCCGGCCTGGCCAGGCAGTAGAACTCTCTACACTGATGGTAGCTTCGGTACTCTTACCACTACCCCACTGGCCATACCAATACCCCGATTGTGTAACACAATTTTCCATCGCAATCCAAAGGAATTTGAAAAAAAATCGACTGCTCGAAAACGCTTAAACGCAATGAATATTGTTGAAATATAATTATCCCACGAATGGTATTGGTAATGTGAGTGCTTTACGTTACGCATTAACTCCGCAGGATTATTTTCTTTTAAGCGATTTCTACCACATCTGCAACAACTCTGATCATGTCCTGTATAGCTCATGTCGTCATCACATTTTTTTATCCTCAAAGTTTGATAAAATTTGAGTTAGACAAGAAGAACCCAGTTTTTCCATTAAAAACATCATGAATGTCCCGTTGCTGAACTGATCTTCTGTGTCGTATTAAATCGAATAATACAACTTTTATTTTAAATGCCATACTTGTTCCTACCCAGGCTCTCGAAGACTCGGAGTCAGGTCCCGGCGCGCACCAGCACTGGAGCTTCCCGGCGGCTCGCAAGTGGCTGGTGGAGCGGCAGCGCGCGGACGGCGGCTGGGGCGACGTGGCCAACACCGCGGCCGCCGTGGCGGCGCTGACGCCCGCCTCGCTGGCGGCCGTGCGCCCGCCGCACTGCTCCGACAAGCTGCTTGACAACCGACATGAGCCACTGGGTGAGAGGGAAATGCAACTTGACATTTTAAATAAACCCACATCTCTCCTTCATCAAGTCCCGAAATTCCTAGATATCCATCATCGGATACTTTACAAAAGGTAAGAAGTTAAAATAAAACAGCTGTTCAGTACATTTTGACGTGTAGGTATTGCCGTTTTGTAGGAAACAGCTGTTTTTTTTTTAATATTAGGTATTACAACGAAAAATTTCTATGTGGGGGAGTTCAGAATGGTAAACTGATTACGTGGTAACCGGCTTAGCGTTGCTGTCCCTTCGACCCTGTATATAGTCTTTTAAATCTCTTTGCGGTTAGCTAACCTGCTGATTTGATAGCAACACGGCCTGCAAACCTTATGAATCATAGACAAGACATCTACCTACGTGACTAAGACCCAGTCAGGGCGAGTCACAAGATCCCAAAAAGTCTACATACTAAGAGATCATAAGTTAACGATGATTATCTCCACATTCCAGACAGCAACGGCGGTGATGGTACCCTCAAGCTGGCCTACCAATCAGGCAGCACCAGCAACGACTCCGACGCACGCAACGTCTCTTTTACGTACACGCTTTGGGTGGGCACCAACGTCACCGAGAACTACACCCTGCACATGGTCGCTCCTAGGTAAGAAAAAATACTAGGATAACAAAATGAGAAAAGAGCTCGATAATAGAATGCTGGGTCTGTATAACTACTTCGAAAGAAGAATCAACATTTTCTTGAAAGAAGTGTACCTACGACGCGTGGTCCACGCGTCACTTTAGCCATGGCAGGCGCGGTTGCAGCCAAAGACTTTGGGGGAGTCACATAGGGCCGTATCCAGCGATTTGGTCGGGGGGGGGGGGGGGTTACACATAGGCATTAATTTTAAAGAGAATGCCGCTTTTTTTTAAAACGGGCTGTAGGCGTTCGGTTGGATGCTGCTTAGTGTTGATGAAACCGGGCATTAGGCGTTCAGTTTCATGCCGTTTAGTGGAAACGGGTAATAGCTTTAAGTCTAGCCTAGCCTTTTCCCAAACATGTTAAGGTCGGTTCTCTCTCGTATTAAAATATGACCCTTCATACCGCCACGGAGCCCAATGAGGGATGTTTCTTTTGTATCGTTCTTTGGCATCAACATCTTTGAACTACCAACGTTTAGTCTAGAAATTCTGCATTTCAAAATCCTTAACTCTCCAATAAATCAATTTCAGGAACATATCATTCTTCCACGTGATGCAAATTGCTGCGGAGATGCACCCCAAGTTCAAGTTTGAGGCTAGCGAGTGGCCCAACGGTCACTACGTGCACACCATCGCCGGCCACAAGGAGGAGCCGATGGGCTATCACTACTGGTTGCTGTACCGCCTGCCTGAGAAGCCCGACCCTACTAGCCCGCCCGGCAACCAGCTTGTCGCTCCCGTCGGTAAGGACCTATTATTTCCTTTGCCGTTCTCTTACCAAAGAGTTTAGGTTCCCCAAGGATGACTTTCTATAAACTTTTTGATAATTGAGTTTACGTTCAAAAATATCGCTTGTTTTCATGAGATCCATAATTCTAGATATTATTCTGAACAGATACCTAAACCTGCGCCAAGTGGGTTTGTTGGACGAAATTCGATCATGTGGCCCACCATGTTATCTTAAAGCAGTTTTGTTTTAATCATATTCCAGAGCAGGAAAGAGATAGCCCTAGATATCCTGTATAGCTCTGTCTCTTTCCCACACTGGAGTGACATTAAATCAATACTGCTTTAAGGTATCCCCCGCTGAACAGCTATCGATTTAAGAAATCGCCACAGATTCAGCTACATTATTTAAGTAAATAAACAAATTCATTTAATTCAGATATCACAAGATCCATATTATAGGTTCATTCATCATTTACAGTCTTCGTTAAGCATAACTTTCTGTTCCAGGTGTGGACGACTTATTAGTCGAAGATGGAGAGCACTACCTGTTCTGGTACAAGAAGCTGTAATTCTTCCGCCAATCACCAACCAGCACCTTACCGTTACCAAGTTAATTGTATTCCTGTGACATCCAATAATCCTTATTTGATACACCACGACACTTTTCGAAGCCCCGTTTCCGTTAAAACGGTATAAAAACCGAAACTTAGAATTAAGATTCGCAGTCATATTATCGTATGTATTTCAATAGAATTAATAGGGTTTAGTAACATATTTATCAAATAACTTTTTGTAATGAATTAAATCTGACTACTTACTTGAACTTTTCATGGAGCATGGTTTAGCTGTGTCAACTTCTAACGTTACTGTAGAACATTTCTATAAATTGAACACAATGTTATAGTACTATCTCCTTTTCAAAGTGTATGTCTGCTGACCCCAAGATGAAAGATACCAAAGATCTATGTTTTCCACGCCCAAAAGGAGTGATTTTGATGTAAATATTTCTATGGCTGAGCTTGAGATAATTATTATGAGTAAGGCCACAAATATATGACTTAAAGCAACTCAAATACATTTTACCTGGCTATAAACAGTGCAAGTCCTATGATTGAGCCTTGTCGAACACCCTAAATGTGACAGATCAATACTAGCTGGATTTTGAAGTAAACCCCTAAATGTGTAGTAAATATGGTTCAATTTTACTTCACAGCAATTTTATAACTCCATATAATTTTAGTCTAAAGCCTTGATAATTATCTCAAGCAAAAACACATATTGTAGGTTCTATAACTGACGAACAATTACTTCAGTGTTTACTTAATAATGCATTATATTTTAAAGGTGCAATAACTCTGTATTTGTAACCGTCAATAATATCTTCAGGAAATTGTCTCAGCGAGACGATTTTCGGTTTTCTGAAGATGTTAATGATACTATTTTTATCTACAATATCCTCGCATGCGTTAGTTGGGCATGTATAATAGCAATTAGATCAATGTTAAGATTCATGTTAAAGTAAGCGATTCTCAATTTTAAAACATTTTTAATACATTCATCGGGTTTATGGAAGAAATAAATGTAAAACAAAGAATTTGATAATTTCTTGTAAAATCTCTGACTACAACGGCATTGATTGGGGACGATCCCATAAATATAAGATAAATCGATCACTTTAACGATGACATCGCTAGATTATTGAGTAAAACACATTTTCTATAGAAAATGGTTCAAGACGCGGTGTATTTTATGTTGTGAACACGTTTTTACTTGCATAACACTTCATGTTTTACATAAGTACCTTTGAAATTAAGTTTTCTACACATGGAAAATAGCTGCAAATTACACTTACCTTGTAGACCTTACTAACATTGGTTATTGCCAAATATTTTGTGTTTTTCTAGTTCTTCACGGATTTAAGACAAGCTTTCCCAGCACTAAAAAAACATAGAAATAACTTAAAAATCTGGTAATTACTTAACATTATTTCCATAAACTCGATGTCTATTATAATATTCTAGTTAATATATACCTACTGTGTATCTCGGAAACAATAGATTTTAAAACTAATCATTTTAGACGAGACTGAACGCAGCGTTATCTGATTGAAGTGCGTTAGACTAACATTTTTATTGTACCTATTGAATGGTTCTTAATAAAGTATGAAAATTCAGTATTTCTTGAAGTTTCATTTCCATCTACAGTATTATACAAGCTGACCTTTAATTTATTAAAGAATGCCGCATTATCACTTACATCAGGCGAGTTGCGGCCAAACGGAAGCCTATTTGGTACAAAAAAAAAATGTAAGAAGTAGAGTTACCCGTGGATGTTAGCATTATTACGGGAGTAACCCTCAAATTACTATCAAAAACAAAAGTCTAATACATAAATATCATAACATCACAGAGCAGAGGTGTACCCAGTTATAGTACACCCACATTTCGCCAGTTATGTTTAAGTCCCATGTAATAGGGGGCGAGCCTATTGCCATCAACCGGGCACAAATGCAGACTCCGTGACTGTTGCTGAGAAAAAGAATTCTACCTAACTAACTTAGTGTTTCTTATTAAATAATAATTAATTTGTCAATTCATAGTAATAAAAGCCATAATAAGATCCAACATTTATTAAATTTGTACAATTTACATATAACACCAATATGACCACGTTGGCTAGGTATCCGTACCTACACAGTGCAGCTACAAAATGTCCCGTATATAGCTTACAAAAAAGAAAACAATGTCCTCATAAAAATAGCATTTGAATATACTTTATTTGAAAGTGCTTACCATAAGAACATACACAATAAGTTATTAAATAACTTAAATCACACATACAACCTTCATTTATAATAATAAATATTGGTACATAGAATAATAATGCATTTTCATATCAGAACTTAATAGTAACTTTGTAAATTAAATCTAACTGACCATCAAATTCACATTTACACGGATAACATAAAATTAAACTATAATTCTATTATTTCTCAATGGTTGCCATTTGCACTTCACAAACTATAGTCTCTCCCATAAAATGCTAATATTCTTGTCCTATTAAAAGAAGGTTTCGACTCAAAAGACGTCGAAAATTTCGTCCACTCTACGTTTAAAATAAAAAGAAAATATTTTCTTAGGTTTGTTTAAAAAGCTTATGAACATAACTAAACACAACAATACTTAAACGTGCAACGTCTTCCTTGACAATTGCCACAGGCACACAAATTGTGTCCACCTTTATTGTGAACATATAAGCATAAGGACTACTTGCACCACAAATCATTAATCTGTTTAAAACATTGTCTCTGTCATCTTCAAACAATTGACAGAAGCAGATCAACGCTTTAAATACGTTTAGCACTAAACTGATTAAGATTTGTGGTGTCAGCGGGCCTTTAATATGAAACTTAGAGAATAATTCCATTATAAAAAGAAAATAAATTGTATTCTTGCAGCTCCTTAAGTAATAAAATTCATTCTAATAGATACAAATAAAATGAGCAATAATATTATTAAATAATAATTACATTGTGCATAATTATAAATAATTGTGTCGGTTTAATATAATTTATATTATTATGTGCAATCACAGCTTATCTTGTCTACAAGTTAATGATTTATGAAAACTCAGACAAAGAAAGATAAAGTCACGAAAAAACTTGAAAAAGAATGTTAGTGACTTTGTTAAGTATTTTAAGAACGAATTTGAAAGAAACTGATTGACTGTCAGCCCGTCAAAACTGAGATTAGGCCCATTCACACTCTTTAACACAGTTTCAATGTATTGATCGTGTTCAATTTTATTTGTGTACGAAATTCGCTCTAAGTGCAAAACTTTCACCATCACCATAAATAGTAATTGTATGTACATAGATTAAAAAACTTTTATACTGATATTTTCTTATACCCGTATTTCTGGAGTCAATTCACAGTTTACATCCAACAAAACTAATATGATCAACTAAACAAATTAGTCGATAAAAACTGGAATACAAGGTGGAAAGGACACCGACACTAAAACAATTACCACGTATCAAGTACATCATTCTGAACAAGTAAAAAAAAAATCAGCTGTACCATACATTTTGTAGAAAACAGCAGTTTATTTTTTTAATAACCAACGAAATATTACTACGTAGGTTCAGAAAGATGTATCGAATACGTGGTAATCGTTTTAGCGTCACTTCCACCTTGTATAATATTGTATCTCTAATGTCGTGACATTTTAACTTTATTTGTGTAAGCTTATAACTGTTTACGCGTTTTGAATGATTGGATCTTTAAACTTTTCTCATACGTAGAAAATCTTCAAGTCTATGTATAAAGGTCTATACATATCTTTGAATAGCTTGTAAACGCATTACACCGAAACCCCAACTCTTCTGTTGTATTTAACTTACAATTTGACATATTACGTCGCCATTTCTTCATTGAAGGCTTAAAATCGGTTCTAAAAGGTTCCGTAGATGCGGGGTCGCGCTACTTAAAATAATAGTGTCTCATTAGGCAAGGTTTATTTATTTATTTGGTACACCAACTGCAGTAAAATACGGCTAAATAATAACAGCTGCTTGGGTCGATCGTCAGGTTAAGCCGCGCTTGCCTGGGTTGGTCCGGGGATGGGTGATCACCCATTACATACCGAGTTTCCTCCGTGCCTCGGAACGCACGTGAAGCCGTTGGTCCCGGCTGTCATTTGTAGATGACAGTCGTTACAGGTAGTCAGTGTCCCGTAAGTCTGACAACCAGTCTTACCAAGGAGTATCGCATTACCCAGTAGGAACCGGGTTGTGGAGGTCAGATAGGCAGTCGCTCCACGTAAAATACTGGTATTCAGCTGCATCCGAAGCCGACCCCAAGATAGTTGGGAAAAGTCTAGGCAGATGATGAACTGCAGTACTAAGAATGAATAAGAAGTGCTGGAATGTATGCCGATAGCAGGTATACGCAGCATTCACCATAGTGTCAACAACATAAGGTAATCAAAGGCTTGATAGGTTAAGGCCAATTGATTACTATCAACATTTTAACTTTAGGTAGGGTAAGAGTTTGCTATTTGATTAAAATGCCACGCAAAGTTTTTTAATACAAGTTATTTTTTGATAGAGTTGTGCTGCTGAGAAATTTGTTACGACATTTTACACGCTAATAAGGAGTGAAGGTATTTTCGGCAAAAGCTGTGCTGTGCTTCAGCTTATTTCGAGTAAAATAAAGATATTTTAATTTTATAAACTTGTGTTATTGTTGTTTTCAGTGCATATTACGCCTCAGTCATAAGACATTTAAATTCGAACATTTTCTAACTGGCGACAATATTAAAACGTACATCTTAACCTCACGTTCTAACCAAAGCGAACGCACGAATACACGATCAACACGTACTTAAAATATGTCACTCATTTTTTCGGGTAACCGGTAGGTGTACCGTAACTACGCCTTCAGGTTCGCCGAACAAAAAGAACAGAACGATCGCTTTAGTTACAACACGGCCTAATCCATTACAATGTACGTCGAACTATTGCTTCATTGAAAATATAAATACCAGCTTTCAGCGAAATATTATTTACAAATACAGTGAAATAGAGATGAAACAATAAAATACTTAAGATACATATAGTTTATATCACATAGAGTACTGAAGAGGTAATGGTTTTAGGTCAAATCACTTGAATTCGTTAAGATTAGATCGGACTGGGTCGGAACGAACTTGCTTACACGTCTTTTAAAAATATAACATCCCTGTATAATATGCGTACGATATTCTATCATTCAAATCAAGTGTAAAAAGGTTACACAGTCATACGATATAAATAAAAATTGCATTCAGGAATTTAAATTCAAAATTATCAATTGGTGCAAGCCTTAGAATTAAGGCACTCGAGTTTTGAGTTAAAGTACAAATATGTACATTTTAAAATATTATTTTATTGCTGTCAGCAATAATATTCTCATACGCTTTGATTAGGGCATGCGAAACCCGATTTCGGTCCCTTAAGCAAATACCAATAACCCATCATAGCCAGTAAAATCCGGGAAAAACCGGGTTTCACTATAGGACCGAAACTGGGTTTCGATGCCTTAGCTTTGATAAGGATCAGTTTAAGCTACTCTCCTAAATTATTCTTGCTCGATCCATACCAAAATATTGAGAATATCTAGAAACAATTCTCTCGCTCTTATTTATACCACATTTTTTTGGTGTAAATGTCTTCACACGACTAGATGTTTACGTAGTAACCGTGTTAGCGTCGGTGTACCTTCAACCTTATTAAAAAAAATGGTAAAAATCTCTTGAAACTTAAACTCTCTCTCATACCTTTTATTCGGACATTCGCTTACGCACACGTATACTATGTGTGCGTAAGCCAAAGCTTAGATATATTATATCTAAGCTCGCTTTGACCCAGCCCTTTAGCAAAACCACTATACGATAACACGGCGTAAATATAACACATTGAGCTTGATGTAATAATTACCAAACTTAACGAAGCGATATCAGCTCGAGCAGTTCAAAAAGAGCTTTATATCAATGCCTTAAAAGGGAAAATGACGTCATTTGCCCCGTTTTGGTTCGAAGGGCGCGTTGACACGGCGTCGGACTATTCGCTTTGCCCCGTCGATGAGTATGGTTACTTTCTAAGGCAGAGATTTTCACATAGTTATGAGCAGAGATCGGATTAGTTAGAGTTTATTAACCTAACCTTCAAGGAAGTAAGTAACATGTGGATAGTTATTAGGAAATATATATAAGTTCCAAAATAAAGCTGTTAACTCAGAGGGAGGTATTTGTCCACAAATTACTAACTTTTTTGATGTTTAGGCAAATGGACTCTACGTATCCGATCTCTGGTTATGAGTGACAGCGACGACACTCTAAACCCGAACTATGTCTAAAAAACTGAATATGCTGTATCTACGGCTGGCTACCTCCTGTTCTGCTACTAATCTTAACTGTCCCTGCTGACGTCACGGCGTTGACGTCACGCTATTAAGGCGTGATGACGATGCGGTTCATGACGGTCGTGTACGCGAGCCCTAACGCCCAGGAGACTTCGTGCCCATTCACTTTCTTGAACAACTGGAAATGAGAAGATTTTATTGGTTATGTTTGTTGTTATGATATATGTCACCTCAATTTGAACAAAGTTAAGGTGACACAATGAGGGTTCAGATTTTTTTTGATCAGGCAAAAATAAATCCAAAAAACATCGCGAGGCAACCCGCATGTTCTAGAATTAAAAATTCGAAAACATGTAACAGCCGCGCTTGCCACGGTCGGTCTGTGGAATTTATTTCTTTACTTCTTTACTTCTTTACTTCTTTACTTCTTTACTTCTTTACTTCTTTACTTCTTTACTTCTTTACTTCTTTACTGCTTTACTTCTTTACTTCTTTACTTCTTTACTTCTTTACTTCTTTACTTCTTTACTTCTTTACTTCTTTACTTCTTTACTTCTTTACTTCTTTACTTCTTTACTTCTTTACTTCTTTACTTCTTTACTTATTTACTTCTTTACTTCTTTACTTCTTTACTTCTTTATTTATTTATTTATTCATCTATTTATTTATTCATTCATCAATCAATATTTACTTGACTTTTGTGTGACCATCATTTCATAACGAGGTGCTTCGGAAAACACGTTAAGCCGCTGCACAGTGTGTAATTTCGCCTCAAAAGCGGACATCCTTTTTTTATAGCGGATTCCGATAGATATAACTGTTATACAGTATAATATGAAATACCAATTTAAATATATTACTTAATTTTAAAGTTACAATAGTTTTTTTGAAAGGTCAATGAACTTTGTCAAAATCTTTTTTGTAGATATTTCCCAAAATAACAAACGCTCACCTTATTTAAAATTAACCATGAATTGAAAATTGTATATATAATGTCGTGTATAAATTACAAGTCTTTACTTTCCCTGGAACGCGAGTTAAAAATTTATTTTGAAATATTAGAAAATAAATTATATAAAATTTTCTATATGACATTAGCATTTTTTTTTACCAACGAAATACACTCTAGTTATGTAGTTTCTTATGGTAAAAAAAGTGGAACATTTTACGTACAGGACTTCAGAGTTATAACGTTTCTAAGTTTTTCATCAATTTCTATGGAAATAGGGTTGTCAAGCATGCGTTTACTATAAATAAGTAAACTCATGGAAAAATGTATGTTATTGAAAAATCACACAATATCGACTAAGTAATAAATTTTCTAAACACGTTTTTAATATTGAACCTGAAAAAAAACCGGAAACAGATAAAAGGAAACCATCAGGAGGTTCCTGGACAAAGATGCAAAGGACTCACCGAATCATTTCTATCCATTATCTACCCCCTTATATCCAAGAAATAGGTAAATAACCTAATGATAAGTTTTTATATTATAAAAATAAGATATAGATATAGACATACCATAGACTTGAGTGACAACCCTAACTTAAAATTTTAAAATTTAATATCTCCGAAGTCCTATGTTTAAAACATCTAGTTTTTTTTGTCGAAGTAATAGTTACATCAACCAATAATTTGGCATTAAAAAAAATGCTAATAATAGAGGACATGTCAGAAAAAAAATATGAACTAAATAACAGAAAAAAAATATTTTCGCCCAAACCAGACGAGATTTTTTAACTTTTTTAATATTAATAGGTGCATAAAATATGTTTAAATCATAACCAAAAACACCCAATGGAAAAAACGATTACACACGGAAATAAAATGTTTCTATGGTTTCTATGGACTTTTCTCGATTTTCAAAATTTCTCGACTACTATGATAGATAACGACACCGGAGTTTTACTAGTAGATTTGTTCGATTAATACCTTTCTAAATAGCATATAAAACGAGCATGTCCGCTTTTGAGGCGAAATCCACTGCCACTGTGCGCTGGTCCCGGCTGTCAATTGTCGATCTTTGACAGTCGTTACAGGTAGTCAGCGGCCCTAAAGTCTGACAACCAGTCTTACCAAGGGGTTACCCTGTACTAACTGGGTTGTGGAGGTCAGATAGGCAGTCGTTCCATATAAAATACTGGTATTTAGCTGCATCCGGTCAAGCTGGAAGCCGACCTCAATAAAATTGGGAAAAAGGCAATGCAGGTGATGATTTTCCAACTCGCACTGAATCCGCGAGTTGGATTACAACCCGTTACCTCTCATACAGAGGCCTGTTTGCAGCAATGGAGACATTTTAGGCTGATTATGCTTACGCTACACTTTGATACGTACACTGATGGGCTTGTTGTTGTCGATCTTGTATGCGTCCTGCAGCAGAGTGACGACGTAGACGAGGTCGATGCAGGCCCACGGCTGGTCCACGTTGGCCGACGAGCACGCCGCCAGCGCCGCCGAGCGGTACGCCTCCACCGACACGGTGCCGCCTGTCATCACGTCTGGAACATACATGTGGACTTAGAGGGGTGCTCAAGAAAAGTTTCCAAAATGTTAACTTGTTATTTTACTTGCCGAATGTTCTATGAAAAATCGTCCACTGAAAGCCGTAATTGAAGTTGTGCATTATCAAACTCCACATTAGCATTCAACTTTGAATTTCGAAGGAATCATAATCCTACTGCCTACTGAGAAAGTAGAATTTAGCACAGGATCTGAACTTGAAATTCTAAATCAAAAACCGACAGCAAGACGCGGAGACGCGCGGGCCATGCGCGTCGGCACGTGCGCCACGCGCGCTCGGAGCTAATCGACGCTCGGCAAAGCTCACACGAGCCATCGCGCTCGGATTAAGCCGACACTTATTTACAACTATAAGTAAGGATCACAACACATTTCATTGCAAGCATAAAACACAATTGTATATTTACGCTGTAGACCGCTTGATCGGTCGCTGTATTGTTGCCTGTTTTAGGTTACTATGTCTATTTACACAGGTTTAATTTAACAAATTAGTGAAACTTCTCAGGTGTGATGATGGCATATCACGATGAAAAAAAACACCTCTGATTTTTTTAAGTTCTTATTGTACTCACCGATGATCCCGGCGTCGGCGGCGACGTCGTAGAAGTAGCTCATGGCCGCCACGCTGCCGAGCGGCGGGTGCTGCGGCTCCCAGTCCAGCGTCGCCAGCACGTAGCGCTTCACGGCCGCGTGGCACATGTTGTACACCGTGGAGGGCTTCGTGCCGTGCGCGCGTGCCGACCCACTGTGGAGCAAGACAGAAAAATCGTAAAAAAAAAATAATCCGACTAGAACTTACGATCCTATGAAAATCGTGCTGCTGTCACGAGCCTTACAACGAAGCCGCAAGAAGCGTCGTATTGCCTGAGCGGTGACATTACGTGTTCCTACTCTTTAAATCAGTATGTAATACAAACCGGCGCGGCGTGGCGGCCGGGTGGCGCACGTGCGCTGCACGCGTGAGCGCGCACAGACGGAAGCCCGATGCAGCTGAAATCCCCCTATTTTATATGCAGCGACTGCCTATCCGACCTGCAATAACTGGGTACCGAGGTATCCATTGATATTGGCAGCTTGAGCCATATGATAAACATTTTGTTTGTATTCGAGTTCACCAAATTTAGCGGTAGGCATGCGGTGCGCGGGGAGTGACAACTGCAATCCGATTGGCTATTTCAAGGTGACGTCACCTGCCGTAGTGATGAGAAAATGACATTAAACGTAGATTCTGACGTCGATAAAATTTTTAAACTGAATGACCAATTAATGTTCACTTTTTTATGTTGTATCGGTTCCACTTCATTCATCATCTTCCTGCCCTTGCCCCATTCTACTTGGGGTCGGCGCAACAAGTTTTCTTCTTCCATTCTCCCCTGTCAACCGTCACGGCATCATTTACTCCTTTCTCTTTCATATCATTCCTCACACAATCCATCCATCTTTTCTTTGGCCTTCCTCTCCCTCTCAATCCATCAACATTAATATCCATCAATCAAAAGATTATACTAAAAAGTAACATGCGTTTCGTCCCTCCTCATTACATGTCCATACCAAGACAGACGACTTCCTTTCAATTCTTCTGTAACATGCGCCACTTTCAAACTTCCTCTACCTACCTTCTAGATTACCGAATATTACTAATGAATAAAATTTTATCTTTAACATTTTAACATGCCATTGTGCATTGGTTTAATTGACGGTTGAATTCACATAAAACCTTTTTTTTTCAGTATAATCCGTAAATTGTGTGTATTTATATTTTAATTGAACTATTTTGTACAAATAAACAACAAAATATCGATAGCATCGATATTTTATTTATCGATAAGCAAGAACGTATTGCTCATAACACTATTACTTTTGTGAGAAAAAGACAGCAATACAATAGTACCTAATGAGTGAAAGGGAAAGACATCACAACGAGTCACTACCACAGCCACTATAAGTTGAGCTGCTTCTAAAATGGTTGATTTTCAATTTTACTAAACAGTCGAATATCATCCCATCTTTTTTATAACTCGAGGTCTTGGATAATGTTCCCTATTTTTAACAGCATTTTTAAGTAAATCGTAACAATCAAACTTTCATACATAATGAATTATTCTCTAAACTGCGTCACCTCGGGTCTAACTTCTGGTCGACACTGACGAGATAGATACGAGCATCAAGTTATATTTGTGCAAAGCCATAAATGTGCTACGCGCATAAGTTTCTTTCTATGCGGAATCTAGATAGTGATCTGTGGGAGGGAATACACATTATTAATAAACTCTCAGTATCATTAAATAAAAAATTTAAAAAGTCAAGGTGTACTTTCGTGAGTAACTATATTTATTATTTGAATCTGGCCGGGGACCCCTTCATGTCGTGGGCCGTGAGCAGTTTGCCCGTCCTGCCACGCTAGTGTTGCGCCAAACAAAGATATTTGTCGGATGCAAGTCGCTACAGCTGCACTGTACCCTCACCTGACTAGGTAGTCGTTGTTGGCGTAGGTCCAGGGCTCGCGCTGTATGATGGGGTCGACGCACACGGAGCTGAGCTCGTGCGAGCTGTTGCCGTCGCTCTCGCTGCGGAACACGCCGTAGCGCGCCGCCAGTAAGCCTAGGTTCAGGTAGCTGTAATAATAGGCTGATTAAGAATCTTGGACTATCAAAATTATATTGTCTTTTACTTGAGGTGGATTCGATTGGACCACTTAAAGTGGTTGAACAAAACATAATTTTTCATATAAAACTGCAATAGGGTGGCCACTACGGGTATGGCGTTTTGATTGCAATGGAATCCGAACTTTGTCGTGTACGACATTTAGTTTGTTCTTCCACAACATGTTTGTTTTTACTTCTGACATTACTTAATTCCTTAATCTAATTCATTGTCATATTTAATTTTTATTTTATTTTGCTTTGTGCCTTGACATTAATTTTGATTTGTTCTGACATTTATTTTTCTCTCATATTTTTACATCACAATTAGTTATTACTTATTTATTGCACGAATAGTGACGCATGTAAAATTGTCAAAATTGAAAACTGTTCTGTATCTAATATGAGTCAATTACCTGAAATAATTGAATTTTATTTTATAACTTGATCTACAGAATGCGTACATTTCGGTTTGATGGTTACAAATATACATATATGTATTTAAAATTTGTATGCCTATAAGGTTAAACATACCGATCCTGACATATGAATTTGATCTTTTTATATTTATGTAAGTGCCTATGTTGTTATAAATAAATTATTTGAATTTGGACGATAGATATCCCCCCGCCCCCCTTCTTTATTAACCAACTACGGTAAAGCAAAAAGGAGAGTTATAGTAAGTAGTAGTTAGTAGTCTGACCTGTGTGTATAGAGCGTGATGTTGTTCCCGGCGGGCACGATGTACTGGTCGGCGGGCGGGTACGCGTGCGCGTCGGGGGCGCTCAGCTGGTACGTGATCTGTGTGGAGCCGCCGCCCAGGTCCAGCGCTGCCATCGTGTCGCTCTCTATCAGGTCTGGAATCCGATGGAGATTTGTGATTATTTCGTAGTTTCATTTGAGAATGTAACGAAACGTAATGTTGTACGTATTTAATTCTGTATTTACATAAATATTGATTTGTGGAATACAAAAGTGTTTTTTTTTTGTTTTTGTGATTTTAGAAAACTACTATAAACTGGGACGAGTTGGACAGCGACCAACGACCAGTGGTCCACCTTAGCCCTGAATCGAAGAATTTGGAAGTCATGGGGAGAGGCCTTTGCCCAGCAGTGGGATAACACAGGTTAACAGTAACAATAAACGCTGGTAAAAAGAAAAGGAGCACAGCTACACAAGCCGGATTTCAATAGAACTTGTTGTATATTTTAATATTTTTGAAGAAATTTTAAAAAGTATGCGTTAATTTTTTGCAAAATATAATATTATTACTTGCTGAAAATGAAATGTAAAACACATTTTTACATTTCATATAACAAAATAAAATAAAAATAAAAACATTTAAAATAATAGTTCGTATCATATTGGTAGTTACCATCAAAATGATACAGTATTATTGTAAAGTGATAGCCTACACATATTTTGTTATCATTACCAAATATTTTTTCACACTGAACTAGTATCTCGTTTTGTTTGCATTATTTCACTTCCGTGTCAAATTCTAGTTTGTTACAAAAGAGACTAAGTTTTGAAAACTTACTGTGCAGAAGGTTGATGGTGTACCAGATGAAGATGCCCTCATCAGAGCCGTCCATGATCTTCACTCCGTCGGGTGCAACGTCATAGCCCAGCCTGGAAACATACATTGATGTGAATACATCAGTCTTGTCTGTATTTAATTTTTAACAAAGAAGATGGCGGATGACTTGTATGTCTTCCTTAGGAATTGGCGCAGAACTGGCACTGATGGAAGGAATAGAAGTAATACTTCTTTCTTGCTTTATTGTTACGTTGTTTATTTATTTTTTTTTTTTTGCCTACCTCTTGTTCTACTGATCACTTACTTGTTGATAGCGAGTGCGACGTGGTCTATGAGTTGTTGCGCCTTCTCCGCGGGCAGCAATCGCAGGCCGGCTGTAGCGCGGACTATCAGAGGCGTCGCCTTCCTTTTGTTTGGTGGCGTTAAGAATTCAGCTTTCTTTATAAGTTGCACTATTGTGTCCGCGCCCTGTAAGTGTAAAGGGTAGAAGATAAAAATCAAAATCACAGTTAGCGAGTGTTAACAGTTTCAGTGCTATTTACACACCGCTCACGTTTGTCGGGAATGGAAGCTCTTTAAAGACTTGTATGAAGATAGATAGAGGTGATAATGAAAGTGTTGCAAGTAAATGCATATGGAAGTATATACGGTACTTATAAAAACATAGAATAGAATAGAATATACTTTATTGTACACCAAAATTGATACAGAACGGTTACATATATATTTTTTAATTTGTGTCTGCTTGTATGTTCCGGCTAATCTCCGAAACGGCTGGACCGATTTCGACGGCACTTTTACAGGCAGATAGCTGATGTTATAAGGAGTAGCTTAGGCTACTTTTCGTTTAAAAAAGCATTAGGGTTCCGTGCAAAAAAAAATCCTTGAAATTGTTAATAAACTCCGATTCAAACTGGGAAGTAACATTCTTATTGGATAAACATCAAGCCAATCCTTCATTACAATCCTATCCAATTCGTTCCCCTCCAAATTCAAAATTGGCGCCACACTGGCGCGCAACGTGCAACGCTAGCGCCTCACTGCGGTGACAGTGAGAAAAATCCCCTTGAAAACCCCGCGAAGCGTGGTCGAAGACTGCCCGCGCGTCTCCGCTAATAAAATGTTGTAAAAATACATAAAAAACCCTTCGCTAGAAGCTGATTGACTGTTTAGTGTTTGTAACCATCCTGTGAAGTGGAATCAAGGAAAAACCTAATATTGGACACTCGTTACGCCGGCCGGCCAAGAAGTCCCGAGTGTAGCGGTACCTAGCTCCGATCCCTGCCTGCCCAGGTTAGTGTTTGTTCCTTTTTCTCGTCATTCGGAATCCCAGGGTTGCAAATATTAGCATCAGGGAAACGCAATCGCTTCTGCAGACGAAGTCTTAACATTTAATTTTGGTGCCTCCTGTGAGGAACGTACTCTAACCTCACATTTTCTCATAAAAATCATAAAATCTCGTTTAATTAGTACATATTGCGTTGTAATATCGTGTATTCTTATCAATCTAATAAGTAACAAGTAAGAATAACGAGTTAATTATCTACCTAAATACGTAATTTCATAATTTTCTATACAACGCAAAAGAGTAGGTACTTAACCAGTCGGATTCCCGCAACTCGCCGCTGGCCAGCGGATCACGACTGTGCTTACCCTCAAGTAATCATTATTGTCTAAATTCAGTAAAACTATTCGTTTTAAAGTTTGAATTTAAACCTCAAATTCAATAGGTACCTATTTCTTGTATAACTGTTTCTTGCAATAACTGATGTTGGTATAAAGCTAATTGGAATGTTTCATGGTCAAATAGTTGTGCTCGAGAAATTACGTAGGTACTTACCTACATTCTGTTACGAATATAAGTGATAACTTGAACCTATTGTAAGTGTCTAAATTGTAACCGGTATTTAAACCTACATATTATTTAAATTCATAACTTGTAAGTAAATTACTTAACCAAGTAGGTACACCTAATAAGTTTATTCCGCTTGCAGTTCGGATAGTTACCCACAGAGCTACCTACTTTTTACTTCGTATATCGTGAATACGCAAGTTAATATGTCTGATGAAGCTGAATTACAGGCGTCCCTTAGAAGACGGGAATATGATTTCAAGTGTATGCAGATTATCTACGATTTGTCTAAAGTTGTTCTGCAAGATAGTTCTAAGCTATCCACTTTCAAGGCTAGGTACAAGAAGATTGATCAGATTAGAGCTGCTTTCATGGAGTCTAGCGAAAATGTAAATAGATTACAGTTAAAGTTAAAACCCAAGTCAGAAATAGATTTAGGTGCGATGTTGTCATTTGATGATTTGTATTATGCGTCCATTGAAGTTGCCGAATCTTTGCTCGCGACGTCGTCGCCGGCGCCCCCCGCACACGCGGCCGCCGCGCCGCCCGCACATAACGTTCAAGTAAAATTACCGAAATTGCAGATTCCGCGTTTTGATGGTAGAATAGAAAATTGGCAGACCTTCAAGGATAGTTACATCCCGCTTATTCATGGCAATAGTTCACTTTCGGATACGGAAAGGTTTCATTATTTGTTGTCGTCCTTGTCTGGGTGTGCACTGACCTTGGCCAAGGGCGTACCCATAACCGCGTCAAATTATTCCGTAGTTTTTAATCTTTTATTGGATCGATATGACAATAAGCGCATATTAGCCAATACTTATTTAGAAAAAATATTTAAATTAACTCCTGTCAATAAGCCGTCACTTGAAAGTTTATCCGAACTGACCAATGCGTTATATGAAAGCGTCAATGCGTTACGTGCGTTACAAATTGATGATCTAAGTGAATTTCTTTTGTTTCACATCGCATCGCGATCACTTGACCTTGAAACTAGAAAACGGTTCGAGTTACAAAATACTCACGAAATTCCTAAGTTCAATGACCTAATTGTTTATTTACAAAATTATATAAAGATTCTGGAAGTTAGTCAACCTGTCTCGGTTTCGACTACTCCATCAAACTCTTCTAATAACAATAAACCAACTCGAAATAAAGGTCAGCAAAGGTCATCATCATTTGTAGTATCTACGAATCAAAATAATAATAATGCATCGGGCTCATTCGCTTGCATATGTTGTAATGAAAATCATACTATTTACCGATGCAGCAAGTTACATTCAATGACACTTGAACAGCGTCAACATTTCGTTCAGAAATTAAACTTGTGTGCCAATTGCTTAAGGCCCGGTCACGATAGCAATAATTGTAAATCTAAAACCACATGTTTTGTTTGTAACGCGAAACATAACACGTTATTACACGGAGAAAATAAAGGTTTATTAACTTCTTCTGTTAAGACAAGCGAAAATAACGAAAGTACCGCTAAAGGTACCAGCACACTTACCTCTATGACGTCACAAACTTCGAGTCCAAATTGTAGTACTACGAAGATACTTGGCTCGGCGGTGGTGCGAGTACGTCACGCGGACGGTTCGCTCCAGTGTGCACGCGCCGTTATTGACAGCGGTTCGATGGATTCTTTTATGACCAGTGCATGCGTGCGCCGCCTAGGTTTACGTATAAGAAAATGTAACTTGAACGTTAGCGGTCTCGGACAGAGTAATGTTTGTGACATAAAAGGTTATACTTTCGCTTCGATTACACCTCATTCTAGTGAGTCGCCTAAGTTCGACTTATCTTTAGTAGTTTTACCTAAAATTACTTCCATGATGCCTTCGTCGACGTTACCGTTGCACGTCAAGGATCATTACAAGCATCTTGATCTCGCCGACCGCGACTTCGATAAATCCGGTCCGATCGATCTACTGTTAGGTGTCGAGTGTTTTGATCAAATATACACTGGCTCGCGTTTCACTCCCGGTCCCGGATTACCTTGCGCCTTGTCTAGTGTATTCGGCTGGGTGATAAGTGGTCAATATTTTCATAACACACCACCTAACAATCTTCCCGGTAAATCCGTTACGTCACTCCTCGCGTCCTCTTGCACGCTCGAAGATATCGTTCAACGGTTCTGGGACTCTGAAGAACCACCGAAATGTAAAATTTCCGGTGTTCAAGACGAAATCTGTGAACAAATGTATAAAAAGGGTACTTACCGTACACGAGAAGGTCGATACGTGGTACCTATTATGTTAAGGGAGGATGCACCTTCTTTAGGCGATTCGTCTCGCCAAGCTTTTAATCGCTTTCTCAGCTTAGAAAAGCGTCTTAATAATCAGGCCGAGCTGAAAGCTGATTATAAGGAATTTATGCACCAGTACGAAGAGCTAGGACATATGCAGCCTGCAGATTCTTCGACTACTGATCGTTACATAATTCCACATCACTGCGTCGTTCGTCCAGACAGTTCTACGACACGACTTCGGGTAGTCTTCGACGCTAGCAGTCGGACTACAAATAATTATTCTCTGAATGATGTAGTTCATGTTGGACCGAAACTTCAAATTGACATTGTCGATTTAGTTACGAAATTCCGACTTCATGAAATTGTCTTCACTGCGGACATTTGCAAAATGTACCGCCAAATATTGATACGTCCTGAGGACAGGTGCTATCAACACGTTTTGTGGCGTGATGAGCCTAACGAGACTTTGAATGAGTATGAGCTTAATACCGTGACTTATGGTGTCAGCAGCTCCCCATACTTAGCTATTCGCACTCTGCGTCAACTTGCTGAGGACCACGGGTCTGAATACTCAAGTCGCGCCGCTCAAGTCCTTTGTGAAGACACCTTCATGGATGACATCACTACGGGATGCTCAACTCTTGATGAAGCGAAACAATTAAAAGAGGATGTTACCTCGTTATTGTCAAAGGGTCATTTCGAACTTCGTAAGTGGAGTACAAATACTCCAAGTCTTTTGTCTGATGTTCCTCCTGACCATCTTCAGACTTCCAAATCCTTCGATGATGTTGGAAATGAGTTTGTCAAGATATTAGGGATACGGTGGAATCCATCTTGCGACAATTTCTCCTACAAGTTTTCAGACTCGTTTGACGTTAAATTTACTAAGAGATCTATCCTCTCTATAGTGGCCCGCATTTTCGACCCGCTCGGTTGGATCAGCCCGGTAGTGTTTCCTGCGAAGTCACTTCTGCAAGAGATGTGGCGCTTAAACTTAGGTTGGGACGAAACTATCCCATCACATTTAGCTAAAGTGTGGCATTTAATAGCAGCCAACTTATCTGATTTACAGCATATTTCACTACCGAGACTGATTATGCCTTCTAGTCCTGCCGAAGTACACTTGGTAGGGTTTTGTGATGGTTCACTGAAAGGGTATGGCTGTTGTGTCTATCTTTGTGTTGTGGTGGATGAAGTCACCACGGTCACTAACCTGTTGATAGGTAAATCTCGAGTGGCTCCATTAAAACCGACAACAATAAACAGACTTGAGCTAAGTGCAGCTGTACTTCTAGCGCAAGTTATGTCACACATGTACAACTTACTCAAGGATAAAATTCACATAAATTCTATGAAAGCCTACTCGGACAGTACCACCACTCTTTCTTGGCTAAACACAGCACCTCATTTGCTAAAAATGTACGTAGCAAATAGAGTCGTGCAAGCAACCGATTTAATTAGTCCCGAATTTTGGCTTCATGTGTCCACTGAAGATAACCCGGCCGACTGTTGTAGTCGCGGTACTCTCTGCTCAGAATTAAAGGATCACCCACTCTGGTGGAGTGGACCTTCTTGGTTAAAATTGTCGCCTAATAAATGGCCTTGCAAACGTACGCTGCTCGTAAATGCAGAACTGCCGGAATTAAAACCTTCCTTTCCCAGCTGCTTGCACGTTACCGAGTCTGATAATCCGCTTCTGACGTTAACTTCTAGACTTTCTTCTCTGACAAAGATTCAACGAACTTTGGCGTGGTGTTTCCGTTTCAAATCAAATGCAAAGGTTGTTTCTTCCAATAGAAATTTCTCCGCCCTTAGTAGTTCTGAACTCGATAAATCCATGAAAATTCTAGTCAAGTTTACTCAAGACCATTATAAGTTGTCTCACGTCAGTCAAGTGAAAAATCAAGAACAGTGCGATAAGTCAATTCAAAAATTGTCTCCTTTCTTGGATGAGGATGGTTTAATGCGAGTGGGGGGACGCAGCGATGAGGCTAAGCTATCGCCATCTGCGTCACATCCTCTTCTCTTACCTAACCTTCCACCTTTACTATGGAAATTAGCTCGTATAGAACAGATCCATCCGGGATCAGATAACATAGTCAGGGTTGTGACTTTTCGAACTGCAAACGGTAAAACTATGCGCAGACCCGTAGTTAAGGTCTGTCCGCTTCCTATTAATTAGTTACTCTATTATTGTATTTCTCGAACAATATTGTGTATTGATCAGTATTGTTCAATTCAATTATTTAAGACACTTATAATTATGCTAAGTTCTAATTTTTATATTTCTCGAGCACTGCTAGTGGACCTCTGGCAGTCCTTTAACTTGCGAAATCCTGGTCGATTTCGAGTGGGGGGAAATGGATAAACATCAAGCCAATCCTTCATTACAATCCTATCCAATTCGTTCCCCTCCAAATTCAAAATTGGCGCCACACTGGCGCGCAACGTGCAACGCTAGCGCCTCACTGCGGTGACAGTGAGAAAAATCCCCTTGAAAACCCCGCGAAGCGTGGTCGAAGACTGCCCGCGCGTCTCCGCTAATAAAATGTTGTAAAAATACATAAAAAACCCTTCGCTAGAAGCTGATTGACTGTTTAGTGTTTGTAACCATCCTGTGAAGTGGAATCAAGGAAAAACCTAATATTGGACACTCGTTACGCCGGCCGGCCAAGAAGTCCCGAGTGTAGCGGTACCTAGCTCCGATCCCTGCCTGCCCAGGTTAGTGTTTGTTCCTTTTTCTCGTCATTCGGAATCCCAGGGTTGCAAATATTAGCATCAGGGAAACGCAATCGCTTCTGCAGACGAAGTCTTAACACTTATCATTTCACGCGGACGAAGGTCGGAAGGAAGGTAGGCAGTTAGGAAGTACAAAATAATCGTACACGTATAAAGGTAGTCAAATAAAAACAGTATCTTACCTTTTCAGGGTCATCGGCATAAGATGACAATCCGGGCTTGGATTGTTCAAAATATTCATCTACTAAGTCCAAGTTGCCTTGGCCGAATACTGAAACAAGGTTGTACACTAAACGTTAATGTCGCATTTGTTTGTGCTAAACAAACATACAAACAAACAAACATACATAAACACACGCCTAATAATTCAACAAGAACCACCACGGAGCCATCAACCAAGTAACTCTACGCAAAAATGATTGCTAGGAACACAGAACATAAAAAACTGGGAAACTCAATGTAATGCACTCCAAATATGTGCTGATGGATGCATTGAATTCTAAAGGGGTCATGGAGGTATATAAAGTGAAGTTATAACATTAAAAACTCGTATTTAAGAAAAAATTACTTATGAAAATGTTGGATATTTTTACAAAACTATAATGTATAAGTATTTAGGCAATTCCTTGTCAAATAGTAGTTTTATAATGCCCGACGTGGCGCGATGAAATTCGTTTTATGTAGCAACGTTTAGTAAACGACGCCGACCATGAAAATCACATGTAAATTATATTATATTATTATTTATCGTTCTCACATATATCATGAATGATGTAACCAAGACTTTGTAACAACATAATGATTTAAAAGAGTGTCCATGGAGTTTCTTGCCCATTCTTCTCCATAGAGATCTACGCTTTCGAATGGCCAACAACAGTACTTTCACAAGTTATTATGCCCTGTGACTGGGACTGTAGCTTAGTTTTATTTTTGTGTTTTGACATTCAAAAGTGCCTGTAATGGTCTGGTTGAAATAAATGCTTTGAGTTTATAACATACATAGGTACTTGTTACTATAGGTATGTTACACTTTAGTACTGTTTCTATGCCAGTACTTACATAACACTAATAGTTTACCGTCGCAAGATAAACGGTAACTGATAACATAGTGCGTTTTAAATACAAATACAAACGATAATGAAAATGATGTGTAATCATAGTCACAATGTTCATATTTTCCTGACTCATAGTGTTCAAAAACGGTATATTATGTCCCCCAAACAAGGGTTATGGAAATAATTCATGATAGATATTAAACTCAAACCATGTCACCATCCACGTCATCATAACTATACGCCTGTAATCCCCAAAGGATTAGGCAGAGGTGCCCTACCGATTTTGCCAGTTATGATTAAGTCCCGTAATAGGGTCGAGCGTACTGCCATCAACCGGGCACAGATCCGTATTCCGGGCTGGAACTGAGAAAATCTTTGTAGAAACACTCAATACAATTTTGCTCGACACGTGACCTCGTGCTCTGCTGTAGCGGCTAAGCATTTATTTCAATTAAACCATTTAGAGGCACTTATGAATTGGCACGCAGTCAGTCAGAAAGTTGAAAATCTCGTTTAGGAAGCTAATATTATAAAATAACATTAAGTTTCCTCACGCCCAGGTATCCAAAAATACCTCATATATGTACCGCAATTCTTGATAGTTTTCGAGTTATAGCTTCATGAAAACTACATGGGAACTGCTTTAAAAAAGATCTATATTTATGTTTACACGGCTTTTTCACATTCTTTAACGCTAACTAGAGTATTTTTTAATCTCATTAGCATCAAGGGTAACATAAAGCCGTGTAAAAATATAGATGGATTTTTTAAAACGGTTTCCATACCGTTTTCAAGAAACTTTAACTCGAAAACATACATGGGGTATTTTCGGATACCCTGGGCGTGAGGAATCAATATTTTTTTATGACGTCACTATTTGGGCAACCCAGTAAGTATGTAATTCTCTTGTAGAGAAAAACGGGCAAAAAAACTCCAGACACTCTTTATATTCAAGTTAGTTGAGGCCTTACGTTAGGTCCACATAACCTGACAAGGTTGGAAACAGTCGTGGAACCAACTCCGAGATACTGTTGAGATTTTTTAGTTTTCATATTCACTAGAGCTACAAGATACCACGTAATAATATTTTTGTATCAATATTTTTAAGTTGTAACATTATTCCACGATTATTAAACGTTTAAAATGAAGTCTTAGTCATCATCTACATCTAGCCTTTTCCCAACTATGTTGGAGTCGGCTTCCAGTCTAACCGGGTGCAGCTGAATACCAGTATTTTACATGGAGCGACTGACTATCTGACTTCCACAACACAGTTCGTACTGGGTAATACGTTACCCCTTGGTAAGACTGGTTGTTTGGTGACTTTCGGGACCACTGACTACCTGTAAAGACTCTCAAAGATCTACAAATGACAGCCGGGACCAACGGCTAAACGTGCTCTCCGAGGCACGGAGGAAACTCGGTAAGTAATGGGTGATCACCCATCCACGAACCAACCCAGGCAAGCGCGGCTTAACCTGACGATCGACCCGAGCGGCTGTTATTATTTAGCCACGAGCTCCGGTCTTAGTATGGGACGCTATTTTTATTTTTGATTTTCCAAACTGTAGAATTATATCTTTTAGTTTATTATAATTTGAAATAGTCTACACTAAAAACAGATTCGTTTATTTTAAGATTTGCAATGGAGTCATGACAAAAGTAGGAAATAACTTAATTGGTTATTATTGTTATCCGTTTTATCTTATCAACAATAATGACGAGGAACCTAATCAACAATACAATTAACTTTATCTCCAACTAAATATTAATTAGTCTACCAAGTATGTTTCACAGTTACTACTTACATAAGTACCTAAATAAAGGATGGAAGGGACACCGTACCGAAAACGCAAACCACATACTCAGTACATCATTCTAAAACCCCCATATTTTCGTAGGTAAAAAAAAAACAGCTGTTTCCTACAAAAGTGCAACACCTACACGGTCAAAATGTATGTGGGGGGTTTCAGAATGATGTACTGAGTATGTGGTTTGCGTTTTCGGTACGGTGTCCCTTCCACCCCGTATACATGGTGGAGGGGATGTAGACGCACAAACGGTTACCACGTATTCAGCACATCATTCCGAATGCCCTCCCCCCACACATAGAAATTTTTCAATGGTAAGCAAAAAAATCTGCTGTTCCATACAATTTGACAAATTTGACAATGTAGGTGTATTTATTGCCTTTTTACAGGAAACAACAGTTTTTTTTTTATAATACTTATGTAAAATTTCTATGTTAGAGGAGTTCGGAATGATGTCTGAATACGTGGTAATCGTTTGTGGGTCCATGTCCCTTCCACCATGTATACGGGGTGGAAGGGACACTGTACCGAAAACGGAATGCACATACTCAGTACATCGTTCTGAAACCCTCCACATGGAAAGGGAATTGCTCAGTTTGTTAGGGCAATTTGGCTTAACGTGAACATTAAGTATAATATTTAATGACTAGGGTTTTTAATAGTTTATGCCTCAAAGAAATGAATTATAGCAATAAGGTTGCAGGAGAGTGTTAAAATGGTTCATATTTAGCATGTCTAATGCTAAAACTTGTCGCTGAAAAAGTTACAATTATGAGTATTTATTTTCCAAAATAAATCATTTGCCTTTATAATAATGATATTATCTTACTTTGAATGCAGTAGTAACACCCTGAGGTAATTTAAATGGAAAAAATAAAACTATTTTTTTTTTGTTTTAATGATTTTTATTCTGAATCATAAATTAATAAAATATCATCTAAAAACTGGGCAGGCGGCCTAATATTATTTTCGTGCCTTGCCCAGCTTAAGTACCATATTATGGTCATAACGTGAGCACAGCAACCCACCGTTCTTCGCCCTACAAGGCAATTGCAACAATATTGAATAATTGCTTCTCTGCCTTGCAGATTATTATTAATTATAATATACACAAAATATATTTTTCGGCTTATGTGCCTGCTTTGAATTTTTCCTCGTAATAGAGTGCAATTGCCAGTTAAGGGTAAACCTTCAAGGAGGTTGCTGGCTCTCTCTGTACACACTTCAATAGTATAGGAACCGTCATTCCTGATATGCTCCCCATAATATGATCTAGCTTGCTTTAACTGATATGTTCCACAGCTGAATAAGATAAGCTCACTGTATGTAAGTCTTGGGAATGATATATTACTGATGTTTACATTTATATTTACAAACTGTGATCGTCTTCTATTTAAATTATTTTGGATTACAAACTCAGCGAGTGCATTATTCATGTACAATCTTTCGTTAACTATTTCAAGGATTTGGCTGGCATCTTCTCTATTCCTGACTCTTTGGTGAAACTTATTTATCAACGCGGCAGCCACCTTAAAATCTATGATGGCATGCTTGGAAGCCAAGTTAAAAAATTCATGACGGAATATTTTAAAAGAGTGTTTAAAGATCCCATTAACCGCTTCTACAACCCACCTACATATAGTAACAGTTCTGGATTTATTTGCTGCCAACGTTGATAACTGAGTTTCACCTGCTTGTAAAGATGCAGGCATATGTACAGAATAATTACACTCTTCTAATAACGATACACAGTCTCTAAAACCCCTATCCAGAATAAACACATCTCCTGCCTGAAAATACTGCCTTAAAGTGTTTGCCTCAGTTCTAAATTCGTTTAACATAATATTAGCATCAGATGTTGTTGCTGGATAGGGGCCTAATACATCAATAATGTATCCATCAGAGCATACCATTAGAAATGGCTTCATTAGGTTCCTGTACTTGTGCAAGGAGTATGTATTTTTTTGATACAGATAATTTGAACTCTTTTGAACATATAAATATGTACCATCAATTATAATAATTGGTTTTCTGTCTTCTCCACCAAACAAACCATTGGGGATGATTAGATTTCTTTGGGATATTTCTGCCCTTGCAATATGGTTTATTCCTAAATTACGAGGAATAAAATCCTCATTTAACATGTTGCGAGCCTTGCCCATAAGTCTAGATAATGTTGAGCGTGGTACATTTAACAATGATGAAATTCTTTCATCACTATCCCCAGTTCTAAGTTTAATTAAATATGCAGTAAGACCCAATGTCCCATTATGCACCCCAGATAACCTTGGAAGGTCTGCTTTTAACTGAATAAATTGTTGTTTGGACAGTCCGATCCAGAAATGGACAATATCTTCAGACATTCCCTCTATATTATTAAAATCAAATGTTTGGTTCCTTTCTTTAATAAATGAAGCAAAATCCTGAATATATTCTGCAGTAAATGAATGGTTGGGATGAGAAATGTTTGATAAAAGTTCAGCCCAGTTATTGTTTCTTAAATGAAACCCACATATTCTACTGTTTTTTGGCACATAAAAATTAAAATCAGTAAACAACTTCACCCTTAGCCATGTTGGGATACTCAGTCGCTGTGGTGAGTCACAATCTGGACAAAAACAATGAGCTTGTGTATCAGGTGCTCGAGTATAATTTGGCAGGGATATTGTTTCTGTCGACGCTGGTAGATTTGCAGATATTACAGCAGGAACTGGTGCTCTATCAGCTCGTTGCCAACATGGATGGCAGATGCGATCGGATCCATGAACCTAAAACAATTTAATTCATAGTTAGTGGTGTTGGAACACCAACTGACATCGTTTTTATTGATCGCACATTCACTTCAATGAATATAATTATCAGAATAATATATTATTCATTAGTTGAAGATATATGACATTATGTCTGCACATTAAAGTGTAAATAGTATATCACACTCTTTTACAAACAACTTTTCATTGAACAGATCATTCTAAAGTGTACATTTCTTTGTTGTTCTATTACATATATTCTAAATGCAAACAAAATACATAAAATAGTACCTGACGTGGTGATATCCACTCGCTAATTACATTTCTTATGTGTGTTTCTCTTTCAGAATTTGTATGCAGAACATGATATCTACTACGTAGTATTGAACATCCACAATTTACACATAATTGTCGTTGATGACCACTACTTGTGCTTTGTTCATTTTCTTGAACCGCTGAATTGTTGAGAGCCAACATCCAGCAAGAATGACAGACCAAGCTCTGGGCTGTAACCTGTAAATAAGAAATATGCATATGTGTTCAGTTTGTATGGATAATGGAAAAGATTATTTCAAAAATATTATATAGAACATTAGCTTACCACTTGTGGAGCAGTCCATTGTCGAATTACTGATAGTATTTCAACGGGTTCCAGAGTGCGTCTCCTGCGATGCATAATATCAATGCCACAATTGACGCATCGCATTGGTTCCTCATTACCACTAGGGGCAACCAGATCGTGCGCAGGAGCGTCAGTGTTCATGCCAAGGTTGTCATTTATAGTCGGTTCCACGTTTAACAAAATAGCGCCAGGGTCATCGTCAGGAGCAGAATCAGTGTCCAAGGGTAAAGCTGGGTCTTCAATTGAAGCGGTATCGGAGTCCATTATAACAAAAACCAAAAACTTCGCAAAAGTAACCGAAACAACATTCACAATACACGGAGGCAAAGCGAATGTTTTTAATTTCATTTCGTTGTCTAGATTTGTCAATATTGACAAATCGGTGTTGCCAGGTAATAAAAAAAAATCGATTTGACAACAACCGAACTAATATTATAATCGGATGTAAAATGATTTGAAGGCCAAAAACGATGAGTGTTTTGTTTGTATTTAATGTATTTAAAGGAAAATAAATATAAAACCTTTTCAAAAATCATTTGATTACAGATTTTCAAGAAAATACATACTTTTTACTCAGATTCAGAAATCGATTATTATCTTTAATAAAAGACTGAAATCACAATTATTATTAATGTGGCAACACAGAATCAGCTTCCAACCATAAAATGGCGACGCTTTTTGATCTCAATCGGTTTAAATACTTATTAAACGACTTGTTTTTACATTTACTTTCCAGCAACGAGAATCAAAAAAATATTTATTTTAAATTTAATGATATTTTTTCGTAAAAATACTTTTTACAGAACAACTTGTCCACGTTAAGCCATTATTGAGCAATTCCCTTTCCGTCGGTTATTTAAAAAAAAAAATCTGCTGTTCTATACATTTTTACCATGTAGGTATTGCACTTTTAAAGCCAGAATCTACAGGGACAAAATAAAGGTAAGTACCGAAATTATACAGTGTGACGAAAAGATGGACATTCTAAACTCTTACTTAAAGTGACTGCAAAGAGCCATCAGTCATTATTATAATGTTTTACTGTGTTTAGATATCGTTACCCTCAAAGTCTGTCGAGTTTTGCTTTGCGACTTTGTTTAATTACGAACCAAACAGTATATCATTCAACAGCCTAGGAAAGCACAACAGACAATGTGAAGATTACAGAAATATAAACAAATCACCTTTCAAACAAATAAAACGAAATCGTAATCGGTTCATCCGTTTTCGAGCTACGATGACAAAATACAAATACAGGCGCTTAATCTATAACACCCCTCTTTTTAGGACGGGATTTAAACAAGAAATAAAGACACTCACCTGTAAAAGGTACTCTAAACTTATAAGCAAGCACCCTGGAGCCTGAGGAGCCGGCATCGATGATGACCGCGTGATGGTACACGCTCTCGTATCCCAGGCTCTTGGCGAGGCCGTCCAGCCACTGCGACTGGCCCGCAAACATACCTGCGACATAAAACCTTATGCTGAACTTGACGAAGACTGACACTATCTTTGCCAACATCATCGTAAGTTTAAAAAAAATCTGTCAAAATTTCCACGCGCTGTCAAAACTTTTCGCGGGTTTTTAGCAGTCAAAATGTTTTCTTTTTTCTCAAGAAATTACACAGTCGTCTGTTAAATGGCCAGTATGATCTTAAACTAATGTACTTGGCCTAATAATATAATAATGATTAACGAATCATTGGTCCTAATGTAATACTAGAGGGGATAAGTTATCATTATTATAATTAATCACGTCACATGTTTGACCTGGATTGAACTTTGCACAATACGATACTTCTAGTCTAGGTTACTTGTACTTACACAGATTAAAAATAACTACCATTACTTTGTCTACAAATAAATGAATCTTTATCTTTGCCATCTTTATCTTTGCCAATCACTATTTTACTAAAAAATAATATTTTAAATACCTACATACTAAATTGACCTGATCTTCCATAGAAATCTGTATTGTTTTGAATGCAAGTTATTTGTTCAGATGATAATAATTATGCA
The DNA here is from genome assembly GCA_964057025.1 of Standfussiana lucernea. Lineage (NCBI taxonomy): Eukaryota > Metazoa > Arthropoda > Insecta > Lepidoptera > Noctuidae > Standfussiana > Standfussiana lucernea. The sequence goes on from OZ059805.1 coordinate 12,691,421, forward strand.
CATTGCACGTAAGTATTTTGTATTGAGTAGCGTAAGCGCTGTTGCAAATACATTCCTTTGCAAAAAAAAAATGGGCGGTTTTGATTTTTCTACATTATTGGTAATCATTTAGATCTAAACAGGTTTTAATAGCCAAGCTATGTTACTGGCACTTAATAAAGAGTCTGGGTATGAAAAAAAACTAAATTCCAAATCCGAAACTTTGGTTTTATACAAATTAAATAATAATCACTTTTTCAGTTTGTGACTTTTTACTTACTTTTCGCGGGTTTGTTGTCGCATATCTTTATGTCGATTGTAATGGCAGAAAAAACAATAAGAACTAGTAAAATTAAAGCGCTGCTGGAAGAGGAGTGTAGCCAATGTTCCGCCTCACAGCGGTTAAACGCGAGTCGTTCAACCCTCCAAAGAACCTGGACTCGATACCAAGAGACAGGTTTCGTTCAGAGAAGGCAAGGCAAATAGAAATCAATAATATTGGTATATACCTTATAATAATTTTATTTATACATATATTCTTAATCTGACATTTTATTAAACTTTATCTCTGATGACATAGGTATAACTTTGACATCAATGAAATAATTTATTTTTTCCTATATATCGATGCATGAGATCTTATTTTGTTGTTGCTGACGATTTATTATTCTTATTTTATTTTTGTTCTAAATGCACATAATTAGAACAATAACCTGGTGCAGATTAAAATTAAATATTTGCACACCATATGTAATGGTAGAATGTAAAGGATATTATAGTTTTAAGATCATACATTGTAAACCTACATTCTGGCAAATAAATAGATTTAGATTTTTTTTTTAAGGTTTTGGGAGAAAACGTTGCACACAACCACGAGACGACCGCTTTTTTGTGACTCAGGCGCTGAGGAAATCAGTCAGTCAGAAATGAAGTTACATAGACCTCAAAAGAAACCTTGAAGAGGTACGAGGAGCACAAGTTGGCTATTGGACAGTGAGGAGGCTTTTAGTGGCTGATATACGCAGCCGACGACCAGCGCGGGCCCCCAAGTTACTCCGTGAGCACCGGATTGCCCGACTGAGGTTCGCTAGAAATTGCCTATCTTGGACACTAGGTAACTGGAGTAGCGTACTACCCAGTTACCTAGTGTAGTATATTTTATATAATACCCATAAAAATGTCCATTTAAACACGGCTCTCTGTTTACATTGACTAAAACACCGATGTGTTAAAAACTATATTCTCATTGATAATAAGAAATTTGACATCCTAAAAATATTAATTTTATTCATAGAAAAGCTAATGACTGTAAGGTGACCGTTTTTTATTTTGCAAACAGCAACATGGATATTTTTACATTATGCATTATAAATTAATTTACCTAATTTTTAAGTAAATATTAAAAGGTTTTTACAGCAGTACAAGTAGATCGTATCTCCTAGACCTAAATAATTCCATAAATAAAAGATTCCTTTAATTATTTTAAAGCACCTTGTTTAATTTGACAACAAAAGTCTCTAGAACCGTACAAAATCTCCACCTCCTAAAATCTCTCTCCACAATTTTAAGATTTACATCATAAGTACTACCTATATATAAAAGTACTCTGTGTACTGTACTAACTATTTACTTAGCTACCTACTTACTTGTTACGACTTGACAGCACATTTTATTACATCTTAGTTTAACTGAAATAATTTACACAATTACATCCATAAACCTTCCTCAATAAATTCTCTGAATGATAGTGAAAACCGCATTGAAATCAGTTGTGTGACATAACTTTAATTTAAAATATGTGTAGAACTATGGATTACCTATTACATTTATGACGCGCGAAAATTATATAAAATGTAATTACCGGAAATAATCGATAAAAAGTAATAAAAATACATGAGCACACATTATCAGCCGTAGCGTCATTATGAACAATGAGATGCCTTCGCGATTTTACTGCCGACGCGAATTCTTAAGAAATGGCCAACTGTGTGCCCACTCACAGAGTATAAATATTGCACCAGAACGCTTCCAATGAACAAAATTTTTTTTCACATATTATAATCAATCAATTAATCAAAGCATAAGGTCGGACGTATAAACTTTCTGTATTTCAACTTACTACCTTATGCTCACAAGCATAAGGTCAGATGTGTAAACTCTCTGTATTGGTAGATCTGACCTTATGCTTCTAATGTCAAGTAATGCTCGGAGTTTCTTTCAAGGATCCGAAAAAGAACTGAAGTTACCATCATAGCTAGCAGAATAAGCAGTGGACTGATCATATTTGTCGAAGGTCCAATGGCCGAAGAAGCTACCGATTTTTGGAGTGCAGACCCCGTTTCGGCAAGCGTTGTATAGAAAGTCTCAGAACTAGATAGACGGACCCCCTTAAAGGTGACTTTAGCAGATTAGACGCGGAAGGCAGAGGATTAGGTGGGTCTTATGGCGTAACTTGAGAGAACCTACGTTCAGTACCGGACTACGATAAACATCATCTAAAAACATTACTCTCCTTCTGGGTTAGTCGGGTAAATAGCTATGCTGCCGAATGAATGCTTGCAAATGAATGCTGTGAAATACGACAATTGAAATTTGATAGTGTCGAAATTCGACGTGTACGTGAAGTTTTGCCAGATAATAAAAAATTGTTCCTGTAGGTATTTGTAATAATGGAATTCAATGACTACAGCCAAGGCCACACTGGTGATTGTCAGTGTCAAATTTTTTTTTTTATATTTTGACACTGACAATCACCATTATTATAATACTAGCTGACCTGACGTACGTCCTGTTCAAATGGAGTTAGATCATAATTTCCGGGCATATTCTCCAATGCTTTACCTAAATAAAAGCCTTATTCGGACTAAAAAAAACTTTTTAAAATAACGAACAGTATTTCAATTTTATTTATCGAATCTCAGATTTAAAATATTTCCTTATGGAAATTTGAAGCCTAATAATACTAAATAAGTTAACGACCATGAACTTCTAATGGCTTTTAAATATTATTCAACATATTATTTGGCATTATAATGTATAAAAAAACGTGTGGTCTTAAAATTGTGCGTAGGTATTGTGTTATTCAATACTTACTCCTTTTTTGTTTTAAAAAAATACTTTCTAAATTAATTCTTGAAAAAAATCCATTTGGTCGAAATTTATTGAGCGATTTTTTTTTATTTATAGAAGGTTGATATCTACTATTTTTTTTTAAATAGGGGTCAATATTTTTATAAGTAGTCCACACAATGCAAGAAAAATTTCGATCGATGTTTCAACAGAGATTACACGAGTGACTTTCAATAAAATGGACTGATATTTAAATAATTATCTAAAATTACATTTACATCTATAAATAGACTAAAGATACATATGTATCTAAAAAAACCAGTACACCTCTGTAAACTATGATCTAAGGCAAAATACCTGATATAGTAATAACTGTACGCACTATGGTTTCCGTCCCATTCGCCATTTTTCACTTTTTGTTCTTCACAATAAGCGGATATGTATATATCTACGAAACAAACTAAACTGTAACTGACATCTATCGGAAACCGTATTATATCCAACGAGAAAATACATTATACATATACGTAGATCCCCATAAAATAATTTTAATCTTTACTGCTATCAAATTAGAGTTGGTTTTGGCTAAATCAATGGAATAAAAATGTGACATTATAAGAAATATCGCTGTGTTGACGAAGCTCGCCGTTGAAACTTGTTCTAAGGCTGTGTGTAGGCTATGGGTAATATTTTTTTTATGAATATTTATTGGTGTACAAACGTGCACTACTACGTTTGTATACCAATAAATATTCATAAAAAAATATTACCGGTACGGTCTCAGCGGCCGCAGCGATATGATTCTTTGCAGACAATGTGGCAGCTAATAATTCCCAGTCGACTTTCGGGTTATATATCTGGATATCAGAAGCATAAGGTCGGATGTATTAACTCTCTGCATTTAACCCTTAATTTATCTGTTAGGTCCCAGGGACTCCGCGCGTAGTTTCATTTGGGTCTAAAAACGTTATTATCGCGTTTTTGGTTTCGCGCGTCTCAGTACCTTCCTGCAGTAGCGGTCTGGACGCGGGGTGAAGAGGACGTGCGGTTGCGTCACGCGTATAGGTGAGTAATTGTGCTTATGGAGTCCGCTGGACTCCATGGGGGTATTTGTGTGATAAAAATTTATTTCGCTGGATTGTTACGTTATATCAAAACCAGACGGGTATTCGCAAGCAAACACGTCTTGATTATCTGAAAGGATTGGCTGAGCAACTGAATAAAAACAATCTCAAAACACGACTATGCAACGCAAAACTTCCTCGTCAGCTGCGCGTGATAATATCAGAGATCATCAAAGTACAGGGGTACTTTACTCACAGTTCTTACCCACAGATGAACAAAATGCTCAAGATGAAAAGTTACCCAGAGACCAAAGAAAATACTGTCATATATGTCCCAGCCGCCTGAAAAGAAAGACAGTATACTTATGCCATAGCTGTGTGAAGCCGGTATGTTTGGCATGTACAAAGAAAATCTGTGTTCGGTGTGCAGCTAAAGATAAGGAGTGAAAAGCGCTGCACGTTTTTTTTTTTTGTATAAACGTGTTTCAATTTTTATTTAGTTTCTAAAATTTGATTATATTTTAAACTTATTAGAGAAGAAAATAGTTTAAAATTATAATATATTGTATTTAAGATTTGAGGCAGAAGTTGCCATTGATTTTTGTTTTCTTCTTTTTTAGTCTATTAGGTTTTTCAATTGTCAAGAAGACTGTTGCAAATTATTAACGAAATGTGATATTAAAACATATAAGTATAATGTTGCTAAGTATAATAAACCATTTTTGAGTACACATTTTGCTTTTATTTTGACCCTATTCAATGATGTTTGTGCAAGGAGTCTCATGGACTCCATCGGGTAAATTAAGTGATTTGGGGTCACCAGGTAAACTAAGGGTTAAACATCCTACCTTATGCTCAGAAGCATAAGGTCAGATGTACAAACTCTCTGTATTGAGACATCCGACTTTATGCTTCTAATGTCGAGTGAATTGATGCACAGGCACCGGTCACCGGTACTTCGAGTAGGTATTATGGAAGTTCTGTATGGAACAGCTGATATTTTTTTCGCGATTACGGTGTTCGTCTCATAGAGAAAGTTCCTTAGTTTGATGGTCTGATCCGCACCCTTAAATTAATATGACCAAGCATTTATAATAGGTACACGCTGTATATTGTCTTTAACTATGTTTTACGTGTTTCAATTGTAACACTAAAAACCGCTTAAAATGATCGGAAATTTTATTTTTATTTTATTTATTAGGGACAAAAAAACAGTTACATGTTTCGATTTTAAAATTATGAGTAGTTACATAAATAGGTAAACATATAACCCACACCATTGTCCACGAGTTAATAAATGAACAACTAAAGAACGGAATGATAATTTTGTCTTACAAGGTTGGAATTAATTAATAAATTTTAGATTAAGATTGTGGTGAAAGAATATTTATAGCCATTGTTTTAAATTTGTTACTAGAAAGAGAGAAGATATCTATGTCCATGAAGTGTGTGTTATAGGTTTCAACAAGTTGACGAAGAGGCACCCGTGCCCCGGCGTTGGTCCTGCATGAATCCACGTGGAACAGCCGGGGCACGCGGGCCGCCCGTCTGATAACAGTTCTAGGTACTGTATAGCGTAACTTACTTGTGGTTTCAATACAGTCAAATCTATTGTTACACAGACCATGCAGCATGATGGCCACCAAAAGTAAACGCCGAGACTCTATACTTAAAACATTATATTTCTGTAGTAATTGTGTGTACGGAATCTTCGAATGGTAACATTTATAGTTCATAGTACGTAAAAACTTTTTCTGTACTAATTCTAATTTAATTTGATATTTGATATAGAACGGATTCCAAATAGGAATCGCGTATTCTAATTAAGATCTTGTCAACGTTTTAAATAATAGCAAAAAAGTAGAGGGCCGCACGAAGTCTTTCGAGGATCTCATGACAAAACCATACATCTGAAAGGCTTTATTTATTATATTTTCAAAATGCAAGTCAAAGTGCAAACATGAATCAATAGTCACACCAAGGTCGCGAACGGATTCAACCACAATTAATTGTTGGCTGTTCAACGTGTAAGTAAAATTAAGTTTATTTTTGTTTTTAGTAAAAGATATACTATGACATTTAGGAAGACTAAGAAAGAGCTTGTTGTCTTTACAATAGGTGTCAAGTCTGTGAAGATCTTCTTGGAGTAATAGGCAGTCATCGAGTTTTTGGCAGGCTTTGTAGATTTTTATATCATCCGCATACATTAGGAAATTTGCATTAACAAAACAATGTCTTATGTCATTAATAAACAGGATAAAAAGCAAAGGTCCCAAGATAGACCCTTGAGGAACTCCGGATCAAGTCCGGAGTTCCTCAAGGGTCTATCTTGGGACCAGTTACAATCTCAGATTTAAACCCATTAATAACGACCTTTTGAGTCCTGTTATAAATATATTATGCAAACCATCTAAGTAAATTACCCCGGATACCATTATAGGCAAGCTTTTCCAAAAGAATTGTGTGATCCACCTTGTCAAAAGCTTTCCGAAAGTCAGTGTACACAGCGTCTACCTGGACTCTCCTGTCCATATTTTCAAAAAGAAAGTTAGTGAAGATCATTAGATTAGTAGTAGTCGAACGCCGTTTAACGAACCCATGTTGTTCGGGTATAATGAGGCCATGTAATAGAGAATAAAGAGTGCTGTGTACAAGCCTCTCAAAAAGCTTCGTCAAGGTGGAAATAATAGATATGGGACGATAATTCTCAACATTTTCCTTGTCTCCACTTTTGCAGACGGGTGTAATAAATGCTCGCTTCCACACGGTGGGAAAGACACCCTCATGTAGGCATTTATTGAAAATTAAATACAATGCACTATGTATGTTATCGGCTGTTTTTATAAAGAAGACAGGCGGAAGACCATCGGGACCAGCTCCCTTGGATGGGTCCAGTGATTTGACTGCTCGGTGAACTACTTCTTTTGTGAGGTAAATATCGGGTATACAAGCAGAGCTATCCTGGCATATGTTTGAAGGTTCCCAATTCTTAGGATCAAACGTGGATGGTTCGTAGACAGAAGCGAAAAAAGAAGAAAACAAATTGCATATATGTGTAGGGCTATCAGACAAGGCACCTTTAAGATACATATTGGCTGGGTAGTTAGTCTTGCCCTTTCTGTTGGATACATATATCCAAAAATACTTTACGTTTTTAGGTATACTGTCTTCGACTGAGTTAATATAATTTCTAAAACAAATAGCAGATTCAGCTTGAAACTATTTACGGTAACCCGAGAAATGATTATAGTCGCACAGGTTTTGATACATTTTCCACTTAATCAACGCACTTTCTTTTCTTTTAAAAATACGGATCAAAGAGGGTGTGAACCAAACAGGAAATTCTGAATTTTTAAGTCGAGTTACTGGAACGTGTTGTCTAATCATCCCATATAAAGTATCGTAGAAAGTGTCGACAGCCTGTTCAGCTGTCAGATGACCGAGTATGGTATCCCAATCTAAAGAACTGAGATCTGCATTAATGACAGGATATTTAGCTTTATGATAATTGTACCTTGGTACGGAACGGCATTTCATAGGGGTAAATTGCATGTTAAGATCCACAAACACGGAAAAAGCGGAAATATTACCTAATTAGTTAAAACATGCGGTCTACAATACCCAATTAGTGACTGTATTATTATTGATGGACGAATTTGCCAGCTGTTTGTGATCTGATATTTTTGGTCGTAAAAAAAGTTAGTACGAGTTTAGTAAGTGCCGTAGTTTTTTTATTTATATAACATAAAATGTGCTTCATAGTTTGCTTACTTTTACTTTCAGATATTATTATTGATTGATGATTTTATTTAAAGAAAATAAATTATTATATTTCCTTTATTTATTTCTCTTACTTACTAATTACATTTTTAAATATTCCTATAAAAAAAAAACATTTAAAAATATAAAAAAAATTATTCCTTTATTTATTTTTTTCACTTATTTTTACATTTTTAAATATTCTTGTACAAAATTAGTATAAAAAAACATTTAAAAATATATAAAATAGTAGTCCACCAGCACCGGGAACAGGGTCCGAGCTACCGGTGGTCAGGGCTCTTGAGAGAGGAACCTCCTAACAATACGCGCCGTGTCCAGAAGTACTGCTTTCTGAATCAAGCCCTTGATCCAGCTGCCAAGCGAGAGCCTCTTCAGATGTCGGTCGAGGCTCTTGGCTATTAAACCATTGGCCGATACGACTATCGGCACAATGACTGCCGTATTCACGTCCCACATGTCAACAACCTCGCGAGCAAGATCTAGATACTTGAATTGCTTATCTTTCTCTGCTTTCACGAGGTTCTCGTCATGCGGGACCGTTATATCAACGATCATTGCGCGACGCTCCAATCGATCTATCACCACAATGTCAGGCTTATTAGCAACAATAGTCCTGTCAGTGACGATAGGTCGATCCCAATACAACGTGACATTACCATCATCGAGAACTGGGTCGGGCGCATACTTATAGTATGGCACTTCTGATTCCACAAGGTTGTACTTCAAAGCAAGTTGCTGGTGGATAATCCTAGCAACGAGGTTGTGTCTGTGCAAGTACTCTCCGTTAGCCAGACGAGAACACCCAGAAATAATGTGTCGGATCGATTCTCCCGGACGGTGGCATGCCCGACATATGTCAACCGTGCCATCCTTCACAATGTATTTCCGATAGTTATTCGTCATCATAACTTCGTCCATTATTGCACAGACAAAACCTTCGGTTTCCCCGAAGAGGTCACCGAAACGCAGCCAGGATACGGACGCTAAGAAGTCTACATCGGGCCCATGTAGGGCCCGGTAAAAACGTCCGTGAAGCTCCTTGCTCTGCCATACCTCCCTGCGGTCATTAGTGTCTAATACTATAGGTTTGCGCCAGTTCTCGTTAGCCAGCGAGAGCGGGGTAAGGCCCTTGTCCACTGAGACCACATCTCGGTGCATCCCCACGTCGGCTTCTAGAAAGTATTCTCTGAGACTGCATACCTCACGGTTGTGCAGGGTCTTAGCATTTAAGAAGCCACGACCCCCGCACTTCCGCGGGATGTACAGTCTCATCACCGACGACCGTGGGTGATGCATCCGATTTGCGGTCATCAATGTGCGGACCCTCCTATCCAAGGCATCAAGTTCCGTCTGAGTCCATTTGAGTATGCCGAAAGAATACATCAAAACCGGCATGACCCAACCGTTGAAGGCGCGCACCTTGTTTCCGCCTGACAAAAGACTGTTTAGCACTTTATTCAGGCGGCCAAAGAAGCGCTCCCTCAACGATTGTTTCATGTCGGAAGTATTGATGCCTAATGCCTCCGACATACCCAAATACTTGTAGGTTTCTGTTGAGGATAGGGATCTAAGGTGTATGGAATCCGAGAGTTGAGTACCCACGGATTCCATAATCTGCCCTCGCTTCACATGCATGACTGCACATTTGTCCACACCAAATTCCATTCTGATGGCACTACTGAAAGTTTCTGTTACCTTCAGTAGCTTCATCAGTTGCAAATTGTTGGGGGCAAAGAGTTTCAGATCATCCATGTAAAGAAGGTGAGATATGACCTGACCACCTCTCCTCAACCGATAACCTAGACCTGAACCCTCTAGCAATGTGCTGAGAGGGTTCAAGGCTAGACAAAACCACAATGGACTCAAACTATCACCCTGGAATATGCCACGCTCAATCCTTATCGGTTCGCTGTTCCCTTGGATCTGTCGACATCCTGGATAGCGAAGGACCGTTCTCCAGCACCCCATACATGACATCAGGAAGGCACGCAGAGTTGCATCTACTTTATACAACTCCAGCACCCTCATGAGCCATGTATGAGGCACAGAATCATAGGCCTTCTTATAATCTATCCAACATGTAGACAGATCCCTTCGGGAACGGCGAACCTGTTGGCTAATGGTCATATCAATTAGGAGTAGCTCCTTAGTACCACGGGACCCGTTCCTACATCCATTCTGAGAGACAGACATGATAGAATTACTCTCAATATGTTGGTTGATTTTAGCTCTCAAAATGGATGTAAGAACTTTATAGACCGTTGGTAGACAAGTAATTGGTCTATAATTAAAAAAAAATTATTATTATTATAGTATTTTCTTCTTTAGGGTGACATAAACCTAGCTTTAACAGCATTATCGGTATTATCGGTACACATAATTACAACGTCACGGTGACGTATACCTACCTATGTATGTGTAACGTTTGATGTCGACTGAGTCGAAATTATGTACGAAACTTGGTTCGCAATTTTATTAGCGCTAACTCGGATATAGGATAGTGCCGACAAGCGATAAAAAGTAAAAAATATGGAGAACATAGAAAAAGAGTGAGATGGTTGTAGATTATGTAGTCAAAAAATATATCCTCTAGTTTTAATTTCCAGGAAGAAAACAGGGGAATACGTTTGTATGGGCTAAACGCCGCTAGTCTTTCTGCCTAAGTTTTGAAACAGATAATTGCTAACCTGCATTCATTGATTTTGGAAAAATGGTCAGGCAGCTAAAAAAACGTCATTTCCCGACGTTATACTTTTATGACGTCAAACAATGTAGTTTCGCATCTATAGAGTCTAAAATAACAGATTTAACAAAGATATACAGCAGTGATAGTCTAGTTGTGTGACCGTTGGACTGCTAAGTCATAGGTCTCGAGTTCGGACCCAAGACACGCACCTTTGATTTTTCGGAATCATGTGAGTAGGTATTGTAAAATTATCACTTACTTCGGTGAAGGAAAACATCATGAGGAAACCAGCATGCCTGGGAGATATTTCTCGACGGCATTTTAAACCAAGTCAGAGGCCCATGGGCGGCATATAAACTCTCGACACCAGGTTACGTATTAAACACACGATACAGAAGAACAAAGACATAACCCAGATAATGCTTCTTCCTCTTCTAATTCATATGTCTATTGACACTTAACCCTCATGAACATGATTCAATGACCTGGCGTAATGAAGAAATCATCTAAGCACCGTACATTGAGGAAATAGAGGCGACAACTGGGCTACCAATCGGACTATTTTTTTTGTTTGTTTTATATTTGACTAAGCTCTTTCAACTTAAAACATATTTTCTCACAAATGTGACCAGCTGTGACAAGGACGGTGGTCAAAAAATCATGAAATACGTGTGTCGTTATTTATGGATATACCCTAAGGGGATTCTCCTTAAGGTTTCCCATGGTTCAAGACTGACCAGTTTCTGATGAAATAAAGCGCAGTCACGGTGATTTTTCATCCGGAAATAATCTAGACTCATTTGAATTAAAGAAAACGCGGACTCATTTATAAGATAACGTAAATTGAAGTCATTCACTTCACGATAAGACAAAGTTTGTATTTTATTACGAAAATCGTGATTTTTTTACACGTTTTCTCCACGTTGTCGCGTTGGTATGTTCAGTAGAGACTATTTTCGTGTTTTTTTTGAAGAATTTGCCTACAGGTACAAAATACCTGTAGGCACGCGGACTTAGCAGCTGAATCGGGCCGAGGCGATTTCAGTGGGTACAAAAGGGGTCCACTTTCAGAAAGTGCGCTGTGCATACAAGGTGGAAGGGATACCGACGCTAAAACGCGGCGTAACTGGTGCGTCACACTCGGCTACGTGCGGCGCAATATGAAGCGTCGTCTTAATTGGCTAAAATCGTACGAGCAAAGGATGCGATTTCGTCGTACGACGAGATTCAACACACACATTTCTTTAGACTGTCTTAATTGAAGCTCGCAAATCATCGCGCGAACACTGTAAATGCTTAATAACGATCGTACGATGCATTTGATCGTGAAATCAAAGATGCTAATCTCTTTTGAGTCCTATTTGGTCACGCAACATCGCGCGAGCACAGGAACGAGAGGGGCGAGGGGCTGCACGTGCACCGGTGAGTCGAGTACGTCGATTTAGAGGCCTATATTGTGTGGTCTACGTCTTCTTTTTTCAATGTCACTTGCAATTTTCAAACCAATATTGCCCGACAGCAAAAACAGTGCATCTCTGTGGGCATCGCGCGTTGGTCATCGCGCGAGCTATTAGGACACCTGTTCGACCATCGCACGATCATTTTCATCGCGCGACGAAATCGCATCGTTAGCTCCTAGGATCGCGATCGTTAGCCAATTAGGACGACGCCTGATGCTACGGTCTCGATGGTGTGATGTGTACCATTATTTTATTTTATTTTCATAATACACACTACATAATATTATCATATGTTACACAATATTTATTATTGAAACCTATTGACATCCGCACACTCACCAATTAGGTTCAGTTGAAAACCAGCGTCGGGCACCAGTTTCGGGCATTTTACTGAACTGGGCCGATTTGGCGCAGCCGTTAGTCACACAATATTTCTTGTTTAGTTTTAAGTTTTATTTTATATTAGCTTTTTTTATATTGTGTACTTGTGGCGTGTGCCAATAAACGTCTTTCTTTCTTTCTAAAAAAAATCAGCTGTTTCCTACAAAACTGCAATTACTTACACGGTCAAAATGTACTGAACAGCAGACTTTTTTAAAATAACCGACGAAAAATTTCTATGTGGGATTCAGAGTTCAGACATGATAAATGATGTATTGAATACGTGGTAACCATTTTAGTGTCGGTGTCCATGCCACCATGTATATTCACTGAAGCCTCTTACCGTATTTTTGGACTTTCATCGAATCTAGTCGTAAAGGTAAATATGTAACGTTTTTCCCACATTTTACGAACGCAATCACCAGACAATGAAGGATAAGACCTTGTACAATTTTCTTCATACGTATGAGTCTTCAAAGAAAAAGGTATTAACAGTATGTAGGTAATAAAGTATTCCAGTACTTACCAGAATACATAATTACATACTTTAAATTAACGTGAAATGAATGTATTTACGTTTTCAAATAGCAGACATTGTTTAACATAGCAAAGCAGGTGTTTTTGCATTCATGTTTGCAATGTGATGCGATAGGTACATCCGGTGATGGCAATTAGACATGAGAAAATTGGGGCCAGTGCATAATTACAAAAGTTTAGTATATTTTAGGGATAATACGAGTAGAGAAGTATGGTAGAAGAGGAGAATGGAATGGTGTACATATGTTGGAGGTATGGAGTGAGGAGCCCGTGGCTAAATAATAACAGCCGCTCGGATCAATCTTCAGGTTAAGCCGCGCTTGTCTAGGGTGGTCTTTGGATGGGTGACTACCCAATACATACCCAGTTTCTGAGTTTCCTCCGTGCCTCGGAAAGCACTTTAAGCCGTTGGTCCCGGCTGTCATTTGTCGGTCTTCGACAGTCGTTACAGGTAGTCAGTGGCCCGAAAGTCTGACAACCAGTCTTACAAGGGGTTTCGTATTACCTAGTGCTAAATGGCATGTGGAGGCAGTCGCTCCATGTAAAATACTGGTATTCAGCAACATCCGGTTAGACTGGAAGCGGAAACCAACATAGTTGGGAAAAGGCTAGGCACATGATGATGAGAGAAGTATCTATAGAAGAAGAAAAGATGTTGCGCAACAGTGGCAGGGGACGAGGGAAAAGATGATGAAGTAATTTTGAGGCATATGAATACGTTTAGCTGAGATTGAGCTGAAGGAACCCAGTTATCAAGATTTAAATTACCTCTTTTAAGTGTTATTTAATCATGTTGTTCCCACTAGTATAGGACTTAAACGGTCCCTCCACCCAGAGGTCCATCATAGGGGGATAAAGGCTTCAGTGCAACATGGTTCGCCCTAGTACCCCGAAGCGCAACGTTGGCGATACAAAAGAAACCTATACCAGCATCACGCCCACAATCGTAGTACTTTTCTTTGATCCGTTCAACCATAGTCGAAGGGTTGAGCGAACGGTACAGAAATTAGATTAGGTCACTGGGTCCGAACCAGTAGGGCGCACCCCACTCGATAGAGACACGGGGAAGGTGCGGCGACTCTAAAAATAAACTATACATATAATTGTACCAACAACCGTGAGGTAGTGGTAACCTAAATATTTAGCTAAATCAAGCCACTTGACGTTATCATTGAGCACACTCGCATACGATACCGGCTCCATGTAGTTTTACTTTCAGGCAAGGGGCGTAGAGATTTTGGATGACAGTTTGGGTTAAGCACAATATAAGATTGGGTACCTCTGGACCAGACCTCTGCATGATGTCCTGGGTTCGATTCCCAGGTCGGGCAGTCTTATTGGGTTTGTCTATTAGGAATTTCTCAGTAGCAGCCACGGAGTCTGGATTTGTGCCCGGTTGATGGCAACAGGCTCGCCCGTATTGCATGGGACTTAAACATAACTGGCGAAATGTGGGTGTAATAATGGGTTGACCTCTGCCTAACCTTCGGGGATAACAGGCGTGATGTTATGTTACCTCTAGAAAATCATGAACAATGAACTAAGAGGGCAGTCAAAAAGTTCTTCATTATTAAAAGCCATTTTTATTTTCGGTAACATTTAATAACATCACTGGATGTGAGGATGGGATTTATTTTTAGTGAAATATGAAAAAGATCTGCTAGTATCACTAAGTCTGATATAATGAGTTTGGAATGAATCCAACAGGTTGGAATCTCGACTATGTTTATACAGTTTAAAGCTGCTGTACCAAAGACTTGTTTAGTCCATACAATACTATACGTAGTACTGTACTATTATGTCAATATTATCATAAAACACAAACTGCAATGCAAACATGAATACTATTGTGTTCTTAAGTATTGGTTACCCATCAAACCTTGGGAGAATCATCACTACATACATCGTTTGTAAACAGACATGGTCACTAACACTGAAAATGGGATAGTTACCATGTTTACATGGGTAAATATGTTAATGATAGTACCTAAATCATTAACTCACATTCTATAATACATTTTATTTTTTTTTATTTTTTTTTTAAATAACTCCTCATTATTTCATTTTCCGATTCATAAGAACAATTCACATGAAATGGAAGCTTACATAGCATCACGCCTGTAATACCCAAACGGTTAGGCAGAGGTGTACCTAATAGTACACCCACATTTCGGCAGGTATGTTTTAAGTCCCATATAACAGGGGGCGAGGCTATTGTCATCAACGGGGCACAAATCCAGACTCCGTGGCTGCTATTGAGTAAATTCGTGATGAAAAAACAAAATAACACTATGCCCGACCCGGGAATCGAACCTAGGACGAGCTCAGCAGTCGCTCTTGCGACCAGTCGACCAACGAGACCATCAAAACAATGTAAAAAAAGAAAAAAAGGAAAATTAAATATATAAACTGTTATTGATAAAGAAAGGTTTTACTGAAATAAGATAATTTGACATAAGGCATAAGGACCTGAAGTCAATACTACCACAACTATAGGACATTGCCGACGATTTTTGACGACCCGAATGGCGCAGCGGTAGTGAGGCTGCCTTACGTTCATAGGATTCCGGGTTCGAATCCCGGTAGGAGCAAGTGTTTGTGTGATGAGCATGGACATTTGTTTCCGAGTCATGGATGTTTAT
The DNA here is from genome assembly GCA_964057025.1 of Standfussiana lucernea. Taxonomy (NCBI): domain Eukaryota; kingdom Metazoa; phylum Arthropoda; class Insecta; order Lepidoptera; family Noctuidae; genus Standfussiana; species Standfussiana lucernea. The sequence continues at coordinate 12,707,019 of OZ059805.1, forward strand.
ATGTATAATAAGTATGTATTTACGAACAAAAAAGTATCTATGTAGTTTATCAACTATATGGTGTCCACGACACAAGCCTCGTTGCTTAGTGTGGCACTAGATGGCGCTGTGTGTAATGTCCAGCGATATTTATTTATTTATTTATTTATTGCTAGCCAAGGCAATTACGACAGAAAGGCAGAACAACCTATGTTCTTCTCTACCCACAACAATCTCTTAGAAAAACGTAATGATATTCTCAGCCATTTTATATTGATGCATAGATGGCAATGCTATCGTTATCTTATGGTTACTTTAACAACACAAAGCACTAGGGGTTTTCTTTTCCGGGCAGAAATCTTATCTCAATCTATGATTTTAATTAACAGTTAACCAAATTGTTAAAATTATCTTTTCGTATATTACAACAGCCTGATAAAGGTGGTTTCCACAATAGTAGTAAGAACTTTTTAGAATTAGAATTATTTATTTCCGAGTATAATATGGTACATTGAGATCTTAATACTAAACAGTTTCACATACACACAACTCTTTCCTGTCAGAAGTGATGTTAAATAAAACAAACTGGAGTTAAAGGGGAAGTGCCAAAGTAGCCCTCAACGTTCATTTAATCCCATTGAACTTTTCAAGAAAAAGTCACTATATTATCGTCAATAAAACCCTTAATGAAACCATATTTGTTACGGCTGCAAATCATATTTTAATCAACATATAATCTGACACTGGCCTGCAAATTGCTAAAACCGTAATAATATCTGAATTTCGCGAGCTACCTTGGGCTTACACCGTAAGTGAGGAAACCGGTATATGCTAGAACTAAAAAGGAGAAAACATTTGACATCCACCAACCCGCACTGGGTCCGAAAGGTGGATTATGGCCCACTCACTCCCAAAGCGAGGAGATCTTTGAGCCAGAAGGTTGAACAACATTGTAGGCTGATAACCTATAATTCACCTCTACCAACCCATATGGGACCATATTTAAATAGTATTGCGATTTTATAGGAAGGTGGTGCCAAAATGGTATCCATGACAACATTGAAAAAATAAAACTGCCATTTTATAGGATCATACATACATTATTGGCAGTTGTCACGAATCATAGACTTAGCTGGCTTTATGCCTATTTACTAACCTACCTACTAACTTTACTCACTGCTACTGGGTTTTCAACTTACCGCTTTAAAATTAGCGTTGAAAATCCAACAGCGTGGTTTTATTATGCATGTCTAGTGAAAATGAGTATATTACTTGTATTTTTGGCTTATTAAATAATAATAGCCATGCCATAGCTCATACCTATTTTCATCATAATAAATAATACATTGAATAATATTCTATTCCTTGACATTTGTTTTGGTTTCCATAATACCGCACCTGACTGGTTTTTTTTTAATGCAGTAAACAGTTGGAAAATAAAATATTTATATTATTATAAAAAAATCAATATAAAAAATCAAATAAATATTTTTTTATTTAAAAGTCTCGCTCCAATTGTCCGCTAATTGAGCGAGACTTTTGTAAGATATACCCACCCATTTTACGACAAGTCGTGAAAAATACTTGTGAAAAACATGTATTACATAGTGTTCACATTTTTGACAGGATTTCTTCATCTATTTTTATACAAATAGTCTTTTCAAATGCTGGTCACTCCAAAATCAGTCTTCATAGTTAAATAATGTAAGTATGATGCAGACGCACATATTTTTGAGTGACCATTTGTAATAAAAGGTACTGGTTACAATGGTATTTGAACTTTATAATGTACAACATTGAGTTAGTTGTTCAAAAACTTGATTTATAATTATATGGAATTCTGAATTTAATTTTAAATATTATTACGACAGTACTCACCCAAGAAGTATGTGATGCATAGTGCCAATACAATGAGGAAGATAAAAACTTTCTTCAATTTCCTCGGGTGCTTTATGGTCCTACTTCTAACATTGATATGTGGAGCTGAGGTATCATCTTTTAACTGCAAAAAAAAATGCAACACTTTAAAGTGCAATTTACGAAACATCATGTTGCTAAGAATATTTATGGTAAACCACTCTGTTAAGCAGTAAAAAATATTTTAGTAGCTTGGTGTAAACCATAAAATTCTATAAGGTTTATTACTACACATAACTGTTTCTTTAACTTAGTTAGCTTGGAATTATTTGCAGAAAACCAGCATGCACAGTTAACTTTTTTTTTTGTGATGACTTTGACTAAACCAGAATTTTGAATCATTAAAAACCTGCGTGCTACGTAAACCACTGTGTAAACATAAAAGTAATAAATGTCGATAATACTGTAGTTAGCAGAGAATGCAGTCACTGGATTTAATTATTTATTTTGACTGTAAATTCTCATACATGTGAAATGGAACAACTGTTTTACTTGACCATAATAATTGCAGCTTCACTTTTAATCTCAAATAATATCATCACTTGTGTGCATCGTGCATGTGTACAAAAATCGAACAGCCCAATATAAACATTCTAAGAATACTTGACAAAATACCCACCTCTAAGTACCTGTATGTGCTGAACTTGCCCATGTTGACTTAAAATAAACATCACAACCAATAAATCAGTTATTATAATATTATTCTAATTGGAATACGACAAGCGGTACGTAGACATTTTTGTTATTTTTATTTTTTACAGAAGAAAGGTCTTGAAACGCAACGTCACACTGGTATTATTTTTTGGATAATGTCAAAAAACTGACATGACCATCAATCAGTCTTCCGTGACATCCGTCCCACTGTCAATTAGTGATGGTCTTTAGTTTTAGTAAGTAATAGTTACTAAAACTTGTGAGCGAGATAGAGTGTCTTGCTATCTTGCTATGATGTTGCCTCGGCCAGCCCTTAGACGTAATCGACTAAATATCCTCATTGGGTTTTATTAGTCTTGCAATAAAAGCAGAATTTACCATTTAGTGCAGAAAATATTTGTATTACAATACTGCAAAAATTATTCGCTCTTTATGGTTAAATATAGTCTTTCAGCGGTCAATCAAAATAAATAGTAAGGTTGTTGTTGGCTCAAGTGAATGACTCAAATTATACGAGTAAAAAAATAACAAGCCATCTATCATCAAAAATGTAATTCCAAATTCGAAAATTATTAGAAAACACTCTGCTTTACCTCACGTAATTTGCAGTTTACTGTAAGTATGTGTAACTTTAGATTAAATTGTACACAGCTCTTCATCTTGCCTTTCTAACTCAATAAAATATGCAAACAGAACTGAAGTAAGAAACTGGTGATAAAGCTAACTTAGACGACAAGGTAAGTTTAGCTAAGTATTATTTATCAAATTAATCAATCGTTTTATTTTATTACTTTGTCTAAACAAATTACTTCAAGTGTTTTCGTAAATCCAGGAACTGCGGCATTATATTGATAAAAACATAACCTCATTGTTATTAAAACTGAGATAAAACTACAGTAATAACTAATAACTCGAACCTTTGAACCTACTTTATTATCGTAAGTAATAAAATTAAAACTGGCAGTTACTTACCTTTCTTTGGCGTATGTTCATTTTAATTAAATTTTCACGATTTTACCACAATTATATCAATAGGTAAATTAAGAAAGTTACGGTATTTTTTTCTTAATTTTTAATACATAAAATTCATGTATTAATTTATGCACCTTGTTCCATACTTGTCGAACGAAAACTAACTTAAGTTATATCAAGTAATTATCTTGGCCTTGATAATAATATTACGTAGATAGGTATTTATAATGTAATCACTAGTACATAACAGACGTGCGCATCACATAGCCACAGACTATACAACTAAACATTTGTACAACTTTGCTCCTGAGACTAATGATGACTGAGCATCATTGGAAGCAGTACATAACAGGGAAGTTTATCGGTAGTTTATCATGACTTAGTATTTTTCTTCGCTATTCAGACTACGATAAAAATGAAGTAGCCGTCTAAACGAGGTAGTATCGTACCGTTTCGAATGTGATACCGATAGTTGGCCAGCATGATACGATAATGGAAAAATGATTTTGACCTTATTCATCAAACGAGGGGACTGTTTATTTCGTATCTAGTAACTATCCATCAACGTTACATCAAGTTTTAGATTGTATGTAATTAGATACATATTTTGATGTTTTGAGATGTACGGCGGTCATTCTTGGAATAATTAAGTAAATAGGGAGGTATTATTTGAATTTAAAAGGATAATGACTACTGAGTAGGTACTTAATCGTTTTGTTATATTTTTGAAAACCTTTTTCAGTTGCTGTGCAAATAAAAAATAAACTGGTTATGTAGTTCAGCATCTAAAAGATTACGTACTTAAGTATTTGATTGAGTGAATTTTGGCAAAAAATAAACGTAGAACGCCTTTTGCCAAAAAATACATAATGTTACTATTGCGAGTAAGTATATTAAAGAGGGGAGATTTTAGCTCCCTCTTGAGAGCTTAATGAGGGGGATACCAGAAACAAACAACATTTACCAAACATCATCGATATGGATTTTTTAACTCCTGTTAGAGGCTGACGAAATCAGGTGGAAAAACATTAAACATTGCAGGAGACTAATCTCCGATATGACGCAATAATTCGCACTTTTTATCTACTTGGGTATTCAGACTGAGTAAATTATCTATTTATACCTATAGCCGGCAATATATTTACTCGAACGATTAAATAGAACGAATTCGTAATATCGACCTTTACATAACTAAGTAGATAATAAGGATGAACTTTATAGTCTAAGGGTTCGTCAAGGGTCTCCTGGAAAGAAGTGGGATGGAGTTGTACTGCCATTCACGCTTGGCAGACGGGCTAAGAGGAATAGGATGCTGCTTTAGACATGTCTGCCTTTCTGCCCTGGCCTGAAACCGCAACCTCTTCTCGTTTTTTTATAATTATTTTTGGAACCTCCATCACTTGAGATTGAGAGGCCTCGTTTATTCCAAAGACTCCATTAGAATAAACTCCGTATTATCTTGTAAGTGTTCAGTTTTTGCCGATCTTCTATTGAGGGTAAAGCTATTAAATCGGTAGGTAATAAATCCATTGCTACAAGTCTACAACGCTTGGACATTGCATTCGTTATCGTTATTTCTATGATTAACAAGTTATTTAGATAGGTAAGTAGGTATAAAGGGTTCGCGGTCTGATAGGTCTCAAAGCACTGATTTCTGATAATCTCAGGTTGAGCAGCCCAATATAGGTACTTATTCTGTGCTAATACTCGCACACATAGGTAATACGCAGAGATTATTATATAATCATAACGTTCTAATAATACGATGACCAAATAATTCTTATGCCAAACGTGCGGATCAGTTAGCAATAGGTAGGCCTGCCTACTTTAAGAATCAAAATATTCTGATGTTTTCTTTTATCATCTTCCCAGGATGGAGGTCAACAGCTTTTTCATTGGTATATTAGAGGAGTATGGCATCGGTCGTCGTAAACTGGATGACACCCTTTTTATAAACGACAAGCCGCCACTCAGACTTGGCGTTTACGACTTCGACGAAGAAAACCTCTGTCATGAAGTGTAAGTAGACTAAGTAAGCACATAGTAGCGGTTTAAGCTTATGTTCAAACCTTGCTGTTTACTAGACACCCCAACTAAGCTTTGGACACCTCTCACAAACGTTTAGCCAATTATATTTTTAACCAACTTCGAAAAAACGAGGAGGTTCTCAATTCGGTTGTATTTTTTTTTGTGTTTGTTATCTCATTACTTCGTCATTTATGAACTGATTTGAAAAATTCTTCTTTTATCTGAAAGGATATAGGTACTTACTTCGCGATTGGTCCCATAGAAATTTCATCAAAATCGGTTCAGTAGTTTGGTTTTAAATCAAAATTAGCTGGAAAAAATATATCATCCAAGTAAAAGAATTTGCGAAATTGATACTTGACATTTGGATTTGTGCGTAATACGATAACTAAAAAGGGTAAAATAAAAACTTTTTTGCAAAAAAATAACCGACTTCCAAAAAAAAAACTCAAAGAAAAATAATTTTTCATCCCACCATCTCGGAAAGAGTATTTTTAATCTTCAATATCTGAGTGGAAAAGCCGTTTTTATTCTCTAGAGGATAAAGTAAATTGAATTTAGAACATCGTGTGCACTAAGTTTGTGAATTAAAAAAAACATTAAACCTATTTACTGCTACCTCTATGGTGCCGAATATATCATACAACTTTTTTTTAATTTGTTAAAAACTCAGACTCGGAACCTTCTTGGTGTTCTTTTTTCAATTTGCTTTGTACGCGGTTCTTTACGCGGCATTTTTTCACGTCATTGGTTTAGTCATAATGTAGTAATTAATACCTAAACTGAAATAAAAGTGTACCTATCTTGTGATTGTAAACGTTTTTTTTTTGCATTTAGTCATTTCCTCGCTGAGGTGGAATGAAAAGTTACGTGTTGCACTCGAGTGCAAAGATTTTTCACCTCGTGCTCTTTTGATTCCCTCGCTAACGCTCAGGATTCTAATTTTGAATCACTCGCTGCGCTCGTGATTCAATTTTAGAATCCTTCGCTTGCTCGGTCATCAAAATTGAACACGCGGTTAAAAAGCAACTTTGCACTCTTGTATAACAAATAACTATTACTTTCGGAAGTCCGTGACTATTGTTTGTTTCATTGCCTTTTTGCCACCGACTTCCCAGTTAGTCTTCTCGTCACTAAAATGACAAAAACTCACAAAAAATTGCTCTTTCGTAGGATAGAAAAGTATGTATGTAGGTAGGGCTTGTTCTTAATCTCGCCGACTCGCCGGTACCTGTTCTCAAAAATGTCTAAAGTACGATGTGGAAATTACTGCTGCAAAGAGCATTAAAAAAAAACTATCATCTGAGAAATAGCGGCTCACTGTCTACGGGTGTTTTCTGCACATCACAAAGTCAGTGATGCAATTGCTTCACACAATTGTGCAAATATAAAAACATTCGTTAAATAACTTTTTTTTTTATAGATCTATTCAATTCACATGTCAGATTCAACACAAGGTCACATACACGGTCATTTAGCGAATGCGTCTTTGAACTACGATCCGTTAGTTATTCGAACATCAATTTGAGCCAAACGGTAACCCTCTAGAAGTGGAAGTCGTTTCTTACAATTTGCAATGCATCTCTTATAACAAGACGTCCAATTTAGGCTTCAGCACGTTACTCTCCTAATTTAAAGACCTCGATAGTCTAGTAGTAGCAATCGCGAGTGCTGAGTATGTGGTGCTGGGTTCGATTCCCGGGTAGTGTAAATTGTTATTAGGTTTTTCCATCGGGAGTTTCTCAGTAACAGCCACGGAGTCTGGATTTGTGCCCGGTTGATGACAATAGGCTCGCTCCCTATTACATGGGACTAAAACATATCTGGCGAAATGTGGGTGTACTATTAGGTACACCTTTGCCTAATCCTTCGGGGATTACAAGCGTGATGTTATGTTATGTTATGTTAAAGGTCGAGTAATGCATGATATTTTGACTTTGTATGAGCAATGATGAATTAAATTCAGCAGATCTATTGTGTTTTAGCATAAAATCTACATGCAGTATTCCTGGATGCGAGTTTACAACAGAATCTTTACTCGAATTCGAAAATCACTACAACTCATCACATCGGTACACCTGTGCTCGGTGCAAAAAGGTTCTACCGTCGCCCCATTTGTTGGACTTGCATGTACAAGAAACTCACGACTCATTCTTTGCAGTACTAGCTGAGAGGAAGCCTTCGGTAAGATTGAAGTTCAAAAAGAGTTAAAATGTTCGTATTCAGCGTGTAGGCAATGTAACTTATTAAATAAACTTTTATTTTTCAGTACTGTTGCTACATTGAAGAATGCAAACTGAAATTCGCAACCCCTAACGATCGTCGTCAACATTGTGTTGATGTTCACAAGTTGCCAAAAGAATTTCGGTTCGATATAAAACCGAAAAATAAGACTAAGAAGAAGTCCAAAGCAAGTTCCGATGAAAATGCATCATCCATGGAAGTTGAGAACGAAAGTACTAGTGAAGTAAAAAACGATAAAATAGTACTATCTACAAGCAAGCAGAAGACTTTCGTAAAATACAGTGGCATGAAATTCACGAAAAATGATGGCAATAAAAACTCAAAAGATGTGAATATGGATGAAGTAATGGCAGATTTAAAAGAAAGCTTGCCAGAGTAAAAAGAAAGTTGAAGTATGTTTAATTACGTTTTTATTTTTTATCCTCAAATACTCTACATTGATAAATATTGTAAACTCGTATGCTAGTATCTTGTAGGTATGTCTTGGCATACACCCAATAAATAATCTCTTGGATACAGCAACTGATTTTGAATACCAATTTAAACATTTTGTAGAGATTCCTTAACACTTTTTTTTAGTTATTTGTAGAACGAAATTTCTTATTTATACAATACAAATATTTAGATCCTCTAATATAATGTCAACCGTCATGATAATATTTAACGACTACAACAATAAATTACTGGTTTTGCTTAAATTTACTTGGCCTTGCCTTGGGAGGCAACGGCTTCCATCGCTTTCTTCACGGTTTCTTCGTCACCGAGGAAGATCATGGAATCGACAGGCTTCATATCCTCATCTAGTTCATACACGAATGGAATGCCGGTGGGCAGGTTCAGTTCCATGATGGCTTTGTCACTCAGACCTGGAAATAATGTCAAAAATTTACTTCCTATTGACCTCTGAAGCGTCCTTCAGTGTTTTTTTGTCATTCAACAAACTTTTCATTGTCACGGTTTATCAAAGGTCAACTATATTAATACGTCAGCATTTTCCCAAACTATGTTGGGGTCGGCTACCACTCTAACTGGAAGCAGCTGAAAACCAGTATTTTACATGGAGCGACAGCCTATCTGACCTCCACAATACAGTAACTGGGTGATATGATACCCCTTGGGAAGACTGGATGTCAGACTTTGGTATTACAAATGACAGCCGGGACCAACGGCTTAACGTGCTTTCCGAGGCACGGATGAAACTGTAAGAAATGATGGTCACCCATCCACGGACCAACTTCGGCAAGCGCGGCTTAACCTGAAGATCGATCGGAGCGGCTGTTATTATTTAGCCACGAGTTCCTCGCTAATTGGACTAAATAACTACATTTAAAATCAATATTTTAGCATATATACCCCATAAAACGAAGAGAATCGAGACAAAACTGTGAAAGGGATTTTAAAGTTGAATTCATATGATATGTTACCAATGAGTACTCAATTCCATTGGATTGCATTATTGTGGCAACATGCCATATTGATTCAACATTAAAATTCCCTTTCAATGTTTTGCCTCAACTCACCCCTGCATTTTCTATTCGTCCCGTTTTAGAACTTCGACAAACGAGTTTCATGCAATTGCTACAGGAGATATTTCAAAGAAATCTTTTTTCCTGAGGCGTGAATTTAATTTTTGGAGTTCTGTTCTGTTCTGAATGAATAACAGAACTGCAAACAATGAACGTAGATACTTACCATCTAAATGCTTAACAATACCCCTGAGGCTGTTACCATGGGCAGCGATAATAATCCTCTTCCCTTGTTTGATCTGAAAAAATAAAATAATAATTGATGGATTTCATCTTTAACATAGATAAAATTTAAAAAAACGTTTTTATCAGTTTAAAATACAATAATGCTTTTATCAGTAACTTGAAATAAAAAGTGTTGTTATCATCAGCAACTTTTATAGTTCTTTGATCAAGTCTAACGATAACAGCCACTTTATTGGTTTAAGATAAACCGAGTTCCGCTAATCTTTTAAGTCATAGTAAAACCCTAAGAGGCGTATTACAAAAAAAAACGCGAAATTGAAATTAGAGCTCCCAAATCACATCTCCGTCATTTTTTGTCTAAACAAGCATTGCGAGAATGATTACTACTGCATAACGTAATAATTTATCTAAAATTATTTATTATTATTGTAGAAGAGGAAACTATTTTTAACAAATAATTGTTATTTCAAACAACGAACGGAAAACATACAATTTCAACAAGGAAACCTTGCAATTTTGCTTTTTTTTGTAATACGCCTCATAGACAAAGTGAAACCATATTATGTACTTTTTAAGGTAATGAATCACTGGAAAATAATTATACCAATATTAAATAAATATTGCTCAGTTTAAGGAGTTGCTTCTATTTGTAAGGGTCTTTCTAGATGTTTTTAATAAAATTGGACATGATTCTTGCAGTTGCTACTCAGTTAACTAAGTGTAAAATGGTAAATTCTTGGTTACTATTCCGCTTTGTGTATGCAAGGTGATCCATCAAGTCATAGCATCATAAAAGAAGAGGCCTTTGACCTGTACTAGGAAAATCACACATTGGTTCTATTTTTTAGACATACCTGGGGTACAATTACGTTGTTCCAGTAAGGCAGAGTCCTCTCAATAGTGAGCTTCAAGCTCTCGAACATAGGGAATTCTTCAGGTTTTGGGTCACCAGCATAACGGGGGTCATTGACAATGGTTTCGTAGTAAGGGTGGTCTTTCTCCATGGGGGGCGGGGGCACGTCAAAGCTACGACGCCAGATTTGTACCTGCCAAAACATTCAAATCATAAATACATAGTGTTGAATTAAGTCATAAGGTATTCTTTATTTCTCAAAAATTATTATTGAAAAATGGCATATGTACTGTACCTACTGTTGGGTATGGGTAGTTAATAAAATGCTCTAAAAACATGTCATAGACTTCTCTGGCTTCTATCATAAGGTCAAATAAACGTTTGCCAAAACATGAGTCACAACAGAACAGAAATATCTTAATGATATGATATGCAACAAGATTCAAATCTATCTAATCTTGGCATGAGAGGGTTTTATCCAGTTATTCCAGTGGGCTTAATGGATATTTTAAATAGGACGATTATATACGATAAGTAATGATTTAATTAATTCATTTGTGAATTGCTTGAAAATTTAAGTTTAATATAATATTCATACTTGAGCTTCACCATACTTGGCAGCAGTCTCGGCCTTGTTAAGACCGGTGAGGCCACCATAGTGCCTCTCGTTCAATCGCCATGTCTTCTCCACAGGCAAGTCTTCCTTACCCAGCTCTTTCAAAATTGTGCCCAGTGTGATTTGAGCGCGTTTCAACACCGAAGTGTGAGCGATATCAAATTCGTAGCCTTCGGATTTCAAGGCCTTTCCGGCAGCAATAGCTTCCTCACGACCTAGAACAGATATAATTTAATGATATGATAAAATAATAAAAGATCTTATAGGTATTTGTTTTGAACTTACCCTTATCGCTAAGGTCAGCGTCGAACCATCCGCAGAAAAGATTCTTCTGGTTCCATTCGCTTTCGCCGTGGCGAATCATAACAATTTTGTATTTTGCAGGCATTTTGATCGAATTTACGAAACTAGACCGGCAACGAAGTGATAAAAGCCGATACTTTTTCCACTTGACGTATATAACCTGAGTGACCTCTAGTCAAAGTCAATACGAAGTTGCGTTCCCTATACCATCAATAGAGGGAATTCAGTATTTTATGCATGCATACCAAATCTCCAAGCAATCTATAATCGACTCAAAACTCCAGTTTGATTTTCTTTTTAATTAAATACCATACTAGCCCTTAAAATCATGTTTTTTTCCTAATACAATCACTAGGCATTTTTTTTGATAGATTTTATTAGTGACTAGCTTTTGCTCGCGGCTTCGCTCCCGTTTTGTACGAAAATTGACCAATACATTTTCTCATTGATTTAATTGTTTCTTGACCTATGTAAATTCTTGTTTCATAACCGTTGCAAGTAATAACATGTTTTTTTTAAATATAATTATGTTTTTTGTAAGATTACAAACTTGCAAGCATAAAGAAAAGCCAAAAGTCGTTATGGCCGTATTTATATAATCTATATTACTGTCTAATCTATGTCCTCAACTCCTCACTATTATCTATGCATTTAGGCTACTGTCATTTTCCCGAAGAGAAGAGATGGAGAAAAAATATTTTGTTGAACCGAAATCACATAAATAATCATAACATTCACAATCTCAGAATAACACATTTATGTGAAAAAATGTCACCAAAGAAAGGACCCCAAGCAAACAAAAAGAGTACAGAAACATTGCGATCTGTTCTTAAAGTAAAAGCACATAAAAATAAGCCTGCTAATATAAAAGTTAGCATACCATTACAGAATACAGGTAAGTTTGAATCCAACAATTTGCAAGCTCTGCAAAATTCCTCTAAACTTGCATTACACTTATCTTTGCTCATCTATTCTTCCCTTTATACGGGGGGCCCTGTGTATTATTTGCGCCTTTTTATCCCACTGTAGGGCAAAGGGCTCTTTCCACTTTTAGCGATCTAATGGAGTTTCTTGCCCATTCTTCTCCATAGAGATCTACGCTTTCGAATGGGCAACTACAGTACTTTCACAAGTTATTATGCCCTGTGACTGGGACTGTAGCTTAGTTTGTTTTTTGTGTTTTGACATTCAAAAGTGCCTGTAATGGTCTAATTGAAATAAATGCTTTGAGTTTGAGTTTGAGTTTGAATGCCATTGTAGGCAATCCTTTAGAAATGAGTTCAACTCAGAGTAGTAGGAAATTATTAATGAATGAAAAGAAAATAAAAGCTGACAATTGTTTCATCTTAAATATTAACCAGAACCATGACTTGATCTGATGGAACTCTTAGGAATGCTGCACTCACTTCAGTGTTTTTTTGGCTATTGTTCCATTTTGATAACCAACAATAAAAAACATCCTCAAATTATTGTTGAATAATAAATGGCTAGAATATAAAACTCTAAACAACAAACAAAAACTGTGTGTGTTTTATTCTCACTTTTTGACTAAATGGTTATTAAAGCAAGGTGTAAAGAAATTTGTTAAATTGAATTGAATTTGGAAAGGACTAATGTGCGACCAGCAGGATACCTTGACCTATGAATCTTAAAATATTATTATTTGGCAAATCTATGAGGCAAATATAACCTCTAATCTGATTTATTTTGCATTCCAATCCAAATTCCAAAAAGGAATGGATGTGGATGGATGGATTTAATTCACCATCTCCATTCGTTTTTCCTCTTCTAACCACAGCTAAAACTCATAAATAGTAGAGATGGACCGAAATTTGTTTCACATTTGGTGATACTGAAGTTCGGCTGCTTTACCGAATTTCAACATTTGGCCGAAGTTCGGTTTATGAACCGAGCATTCAGTTTAACAAACCTTTACCAATATATAGGACAGACTAGTAGTCAATATCCTGCATTTTAGTAGTTAAAGCAATCAGAAGAGAATACTGAATTATATATAACTTTTCTGTACATGTGTACGTCACTGAACTGCTCTTAAATGCTGGACCGATTTTGATGGACTTTTGCCATTCAAACACTCAAAAAAAATTATCATCTACCCATCAAACCAGAAACGAAATTCAACCAAACTTAGGCCGAACTTCGGCTTCGGCACATGTTTCAACCGAATGTTTGGCCGAACTCGACATTCGGCAGAATCCGCATTCGGTCCATCTCTAATAAATAGTGTGAGCAAGTAAGGACTTTAATATTTTTGTTAAGTTCTCATTTGACGCATTCACCACCACCAATACCCACTCAGTGTGCACTTGCCTGAATGCTGAATTTTTTTTAAATGCATCATGCTCTTTTATTTTTGTGCCTGATAGTGGTCCTAAGATTCCTACTACTTTTTTCCTATTTTTATATGTGTGAATTTGTTATTTCAAAATCGAAATATTTTATTTCACATAGGCCTACTTGGGCACTTATAAAACGTCGAGCATGGTTCGCGTTGGTTGTTTCCATGGAGAAGAACCGGCAAGAAACTCCATGGTTACTCTTTTAAATCATTTGGTTTCTCTTTTAAAATCATTTTGGTTTGGCAATATTTTTATGTTACAGCATTAGTAGCCGACAATAAGTCGTTGCTTACTACAAAAACGTAGAACAAGATAAAAAATAACAAAAAATAACAGTTATCTAGGAATCTATAAAGCCTACAATGTTCGCACATTCACAAACAAGTGGTACATCAAAAAGAATCCATACAATGAAAATAAAACATTATACAAGGACTAAACTAAACGAGTAACACATATATTGTTAATTGCCTCTGTGTTACATACTCGTATATGTACAACTGTAATCTATCTGTTACAGCTCTTAGTTCTTCTGTTAGTAAATAAGCTGTAGCTTATCGATCTGTTAATATTATATTATCTTAATTACAGAGATAAAAGGATTATATGTCCCAATTGTGAAAGGCCGTCGGCCACCACAATTTACAAAGCATTTGGACAATGAAAGCAAAGTAGACCTAGCAAACTCAGGTATATGATCTAAATTAAATTTAATATGTTATTTTTCAGCTGCCTCTTAGTCTAGTGCTTGCAAGCGTGACTGCTGAGCAAGAGGTCCTGTGTTTGATTCCCAGGTAGAGCAAAGTGTTATTGGGTTTTTCCATCAGCTCCAGCAGCTACGGTGTCTGGATTTGTGCCTGGTTGATGGCAATAGGCTCGCCCCCTATTACGTGGGACTTTAACATGACTATCGAAATGTGGGTTTACTATTAAGTACACTTCTGCCTAACCCTTTGGAGATTACAGTCGTGATGTTATGTTAATTTTCCTTTTACTTACATTTATACATATAAATGGCTGTGTACTTTATTGTGCTGCTCTTATCTTCCAGTTGCTAGACAACAATTGGTTAAAGTGAAACCTCCGGTATTTCAAGAAGACAATATTGTTATTATTGAGACTCCAAAGGCTAGAGGGAGAAAGAAGAATGTCACTTTCTTTGATTTTTTACAAAACGGTGTAGTCAGTGGAGATAATAATACAGCAGGTTTGCTATATTTTCAGTTGTTCTGCTGGTTTGGACCTTCATACAACATTACTTTTATCTAGTTTAAAAATGTTTCAATGTTACAATAATGGATTTGTTTTTCAGAAATCACTTCAGCGCCTGAAAAGACACTTGCAACTGGAAAAACGCCGAAATCTCAAAAAAATCCGTTACCCCGACGAATTCGTAAGTTATTGGACAAATTTTCAATGTTAGTATTATAGTAATAGATCGTAAGTATATACATACTACTTAACGTTCTTGTTTACAGTTACTAGAAAAAGATTAGCTGATTCAAAAGCGCAGGAAAATGCGAAGCGTTTAAAAGTAGAACCAGACCCTAATCCAGTTAATATCGAAATAAAAATAAAAGACAATGATCATAGTAAGAATATACCAGATGTACCTGAACCACAAGAAGCCACAGTGGCACAAGCAAAACCTGATCTGGTAACACTACAACCCAAACCCAAAAAAACAAAAACCACAGTCAAGCAAGTTGCAGTCAAGAAACCTGCAACCACGAAATCACCACCGTCCGCCGTAAAGACACAACCTACACCAAAAAAGAAGAGAGGACGAAAAGGTAAGCAAAAAAATGCACAGGCTTCTGTCGAAACACCGTCAATTGACCTATTGAAAAACAAAGTGACAGAGGCTCAAGTAAAAACCACGCAAAACCAACAAGATGCACCAGGTTTAATAGACTCTCGAAAGAGTTCTATTGGTAGCAGCTCGAGCAAGTCATGGACGAGAGACATATCCAGTTCGAGCAATGCCACTTGCATTGGTTCATTCTGTTCCAATGACTTTGTCCGAATTAATAAGAAGTTGCCAGTACTTAAACTTACTAACATAGATAGTGTAGTGAAGAAACGTCAGAATGAGGCACATTTGAATGAATGTAAAAGCCCAGACAGCGAGAGATCTTCCGAACGGTTAAATGATTCATTGGGTGCACATTCGTTGGATCTGAGCGTCTCGTCAAGTAAGGTGTCAACAAATAGGATAGAAGGAAGTTCCGATTTCTCCCGAGAAAGTACTCCAGATTGCACCGAAGAATGTAGTTCAGATTATACAAACAAAAATCGATTTGCTAACGAAAAATTAGCTAAACAACTACTAAGCTTGACATTGGAAAAGTTGGATCAGGAGATCATACAATGGATGAGTTCAGAAGATGAATATGTCAATGCGGATATGGTAAAATTTAAAGATAAAATGTTTGATATCATGGATAGAGAATTTGGAGTTATAACGCACACTCAGCATATAAAAGAAATGTTAAAACCTGCCATAAGCCTAGACAGTCTTTGTGATGATTATGACGATATTGAATATGCTCCGGTTAAAGAAAATGCTACTTTTAAAGAAACTGCTACAGTAAAAGAAAACTTTGTTGAAGAAAATGCTACGGTCAAAGAAACTAGCACAGGAAAAGAAAATATTAAAGAAGTTGTAGATGATTTTGCAGTACCGAGAAGAAGACCTAGTAGACATCTATCACGCACTTCAGAGGGTAATGTTTCCAACGCGAGCACCAAAGTCGAAACAGAAGACGAAACGGCGGAAGGCACCTCAAACAACTACCCATACTATGACCGCCATGATGACGATGATACCCTTTCTCTGTTCGCTGAAAGCATAAGCGGTTTTGAATCTTCTAAAATGAATGCATCGACTGCCTCAGTCGTCGTCTCCAAACCGCGCCCCGCCGAGGAATATATTCCACAACATGTGAAGGAAGACTACGTCCCAACAGAGAAGAAAATCTACTATCCAACGAAGATTAGAGAAGACGCTGAAACGATGCCATCTAACTTGACCGTTTGCGAAAAACAAAATGCGGATTCTACTTCAATTTATAAGCAAAGCATAAGTACAGACGACACTGGAAGTTATCAAGACATTCATGAAAACGTAGATTTAGATACGAAACCAGATCCCCCAGAGGTGGTTAAAAAAGCCCAACTTATGGGCTCGTACTTTGAAGGGACGCCCAAAGCCAGAAGCATCGTGTTTGGCTACTTATGTTTCTATAACCTAATGAACTGTTGTCGGAACAGGAATGGCGGTAAGTGTCGGTTTGTGCACATGAAACCGACCACGGAACAAATGAAAGAAAAACTTGATCATTTAGACGAGAGGACGTTGATACAGGAGTATTTGTTGTTGAGGAAATGGGGCGAGCTGAGGAGAAGGTATGGAATGTGTTACGTGGAGCAGTGTGTCAACCGGGGGCTCACACGGATACTCGTCGAGATGGCTTACGATTTCATTGTCAAGGCCAACAAAGAGTCCGAGGAAGACACGCGGTTACGAGTTTACACGATAGAAGCGACTTTATTACATTTGAACACTGTCGAATTGAGTACATGTGAGGATTTGTTAAAACTGCCCATTCACTCGGACCAGGCCAACAGGACGCTACTGTGCGACGTGTTCATGGCGACGATGTCGATAACGCAGAACTTCTCCAGGTTCAAAATTATATTTTTGACTCTCACGTATTTCATGGTGGACAACGACCGGTCGTTTAACAAAGATGTTGTGGAGCATATTCTGGAGCGCGTGTGTATTTTGCCTTTTGATGAGCCGATAGCGCGGGCCTTGATGCAGATGATGCGGCTGACGAATTCGGATATATTCAACAACTCGATGATTGGCCTTTTTGAGCAGCAGATATCTGTGAGCAAGAATGTGTTTGAGGAGTACATGTTGTTGAAGAACCAGTGCACGTTCTCGTCGATGCTGGCGTCGTCGGTGGTGGCCGATGTTCCGCCGCTGAAGGTGGACTCGTCGGCGCCCGACAACGAGCCGCAGTCCCCGGCCGACTCGCCCGATACCACCTTGGATAATATTATGGTGAGTCATTTTTATTACCTACTTAACAAAAACTATGGGTGGTTAACAAACGTTTTGTTGACAATCTTCTCACAGCACAGTATGTCGTCACAGACTATAGTCTGTAATTGAATAGTATTATTCATTCTAATATTAATTTATTAAAATTGAATAGTTACTTTGTAGTGCCTAATTTTTTACAATTATATTATTACATATAGGTACCACCACCCACCTACCTACCACACTACCACCGCTACCACAGCCACTCATCCCTACCTTCGATGATTTTCAAAATGGATCAAGTCATTGCATAAAAAAGACAGCCATTTTGGCCTTATTTTTTTCATACACGTGGTTTATCTCAAATTATGTGTGTAAAATTTAACATTATAACTGAACTTCATTTCAACATTTTTTTTTTAACACGTTGGTATGATTTCTACAGAACAATGTCGCCGAAGAGCCGCCGAAGCCAGTAATAACTAGGACTATAGGAATGAATCCGCTTATCATCTACAACCGACAGGCTACGACCCCCGGTGCCTCGCAAGCTTACGTCAAACCCGATGTCTCGCCGGCTTACGTCAACCACGGTGCCTTACAGGCTTACGTGAACCCGGGGGCCTCCCAGGCTTACGTGAACCCGGGGGCCTCCCAGGCTTACGTGAACCCGGGGGCCTCCCAGGCTTACGCCATCCCCGGTACCTCCCAAGCTTACGCCAGCCTCGGTGTCTCGCAGCTTTACGTCAACAACACGGAGTCGGATGCAAGCGCCGATTCAGATAAACGGAACATCAGGCAATGGCGGAATCGGTCGATATTCCCCCACAAACTGCCGCTTCCAACGGCCCACCGCCCTTCTATGCGTGGGACACCTAATCGCGGTGCTTCAACTCGTGACCTCATGAGGCCCCCAACGCGGCCACAAATGAAACCTCCACAAAGCCTTACCTTTAATCAACGGCTGGTGAAGTTCAAAAGCCCTTCTGTATGTATACCTGATTTTATAACTGCAGCATAGCAGGCGAATTGTGATTTTCTTTTTTTTAGAATACCTAACATTTAATTTAATTTCATTATCAACTACATCATTATTTTCCTACACTTCTTCTTTGCGTGTCGATGAACTCAAATAATACGCGACCAGTATTCAGCCTCCTGCCCTAATCCCAATTTATTTGGTATTCATAGTCATAATGTGCGAATGGATAAATAGATTAGTATGTCATATTATATGCCTTTGGTTTTTATGAGCAGACTTAATTGCGTTTGGTAATACAGCAAGTGCGATTAAGTCATTTACATTGAGCAATTTAAGTGCCCGTTCCCATTTATAAATATTGCTCACAACTAAATTGCTCCATGTGAGTGGGATTTTGAAGTCCCAAATGAACATAATTTTTCTAATGCCTATATTTTACTATTTCTTTCAGAATTACCCGAACAGACATCCTGGTCCGCAGTATTGAAGCTCTTGGCTTCGTTATGTAAGTTAATTTTAAGTCGTTATTGTTGACCAAAGATTTGAATCGCAAGATTCGCCCTACCGCGTCGAAATAGATCACGTTTCTTTTTCATTGACACTGATATTTTTATAATATTGTCTAGCTCACTCATATTGATATCTACTAGAGTGTCTTCGAACCGTTTCATGCGGCATGCGCGAGCTCAGCCTTCTCAATTTGTCGGGCGGTTTAAATCTTTGTTGAAAACCAACTACAATGTTGGTCTTTTAGCTTTACCTTAGCGGTATTTGAACATTTTAGTTGTCTAGTCGCATAAGTTAGGAACTACATACTCATACTAACCGGTGTATACAATGTAAGGTCGTTTTGAACTTGAGCAGCGTTTCTGAAAGAGAACATTAAACTGTTCGTATCCATGGGCATAGTATTGGTTGCAATGTTAACTGCTCAATTCCAAAATGTCCAGATGGGTTGATAACATTGACATAGTTGTACTTTTTGGACTTTGCATAGTATCATAACCCTTTCTTTTGGTTTTGCATTAGTGGGTTAAAAAGAGAACACAAAAAAGGTACTAAAAAAAGAAAGTGCCTTCTAAAAGTAATTAGAGTAAATTACTTTCAGAAGGCACTTTCTTTACAAGATAGCGCCAATGTATCTCATCTATCAATAATTACGTACTTCATAAAACTGGTATAATAATATCTAGCGATTGTCAAGTACTTCAGACAGCGTGTTTCTTGCAAATCCACATTTCAGGTACACCGACGAAAAAAAAACTGCTGTTTCCTACAAAAGTGCAATACCTACACGGTCAAAATGTATGGAACAGCTGATTTTTTTTTTTAATAACCGACGAAAAATTTCTATGTGGGGGGGGGCGGGCAGAATGATGCACTGAGTATGTGGTTTCCGTTTTCGTCCCTTCCACCCCGTATTTCATTAATAGATATTCTATGTACTAAAGTGGAAATTCCAACTGTTACCTTTTTAAAGATGTAACCCTGTGTCATACAGCCGGACAGAGAGTAAGTTCCAATAAGCATACTAGCTAATAGGGTCGGGAACCCTACAGAACCCTAAAAATGAAAAAGTCTTGCTCTAACTAAACAAATCTAGTCAGTTAATGGCATCTTCAAAAGTTCTCTTGCACGAATTCATAGTGTAGCCTACTTATATTCTTTTATCGCTGGAGTGACATTGGTAGGAGGGCGTTGGCGGTAAACATTTGTGGAATTGTCTTTGGAAATTGTATGCACAATCAAAATGGCGGCGTTGGTTCCAAATCTCTACTGTCAAGTTTAACGTTAATGTTTTACAATTATAACAATTAGTTCGATTTTGTTTCTCATAATTAGCGGTAAGGTGGAATTTAATGTAAGTACGTAGTTCGACTAAGAAAATTTGTAATGTATAGGTAAACATTTTTTCTATATAGGGCCCAGCCCAGTGAAAATATATAATAGTTTCGTATTCGTAACTATGCAAGAAACCGATGAACGGTGCAAAAAATACTTTGTCATCTGAATGATTAACTGAACTTGGAAACTGGAAATCGCATTTAGTTGTAAGTTTGTAACTAACGTAACATCACGCTTGTACTTTCCGTGGGGTTAGGCAGGTGTGTGTCTATAGTACCTACACCCGCAATTTGCAGTTGTATTCAATGCCCGTTGTTTCGGTTGTACTCACTCTCAGATAACGCAGAGACTAGACCTTATACTATATGGCAAGATCTTGCACAAAATACTGCATTTTTTTTAAGTTTAGTTTTTTCTAGGAATTTGTCGTTTCAACATGGCGACTCTTGGGTCTTCTAACATAGCATATTATGCATAATCCGCCTACAACGTTCTCGCTGGTGGGGTAGAGGCCTTCTCTGTGAGAAGCAGTATGCCATGATTCACCATGCTGGCCCAGGGTGGGTTGGTGGATGACACATCACACATCACGTAGTGTGAGCAGTCGTTTGAGTATGTACCTATCTTATTCGAATGGGTCGTTGAGTCCTAGCTGATTGTAACATTTGAGTTGAGTTATGATAATGATTTCTTTCGGCAGATTTTCTGTGAAACCTTCAACATATCCAAAATAGTGGTCTGTTGACATCTTACTATCGTAAAATTCCTTTGCCGTGTTGAGAAAAAAAATTTGGAGGTCGAAATCTTTTATCATTAATTATTGTCATTAGAATTAACAAGCATTTTAAGTTTTTCATCATATGAAACATGTATTTGTATGTATACAAATGAAAAAAAAAATATTTTGGGTATGTATGTATGACGCCAGCACATCAAGCTACCCGAAACTGTCAAATTTTCCCAATCAACCTTGAACCTAATTCTTTAACGATAAAGTTGAAAATTTATTATCTTAACATTCGTTTAAGGTCTCTTCTAAAGTGCCAGTGATTATTTAGGTTTCTGTTCTTTTTTTTGTTATTTCTTTCTTAGTTTAGGTATAAATGTACATAATTATTATTACGATTACCTCGTTATTCATAGAAAAATATTGACATGTCTACGGAAATGAGAAAATTCTTGCTAATAATAAAAATATTATTTGTTTGAAAGAAACTGACAACAATATTATAATAGAATTTTATTGCATTACGTAAGTAATACAATTTAAACTCGTAATTGACTGCATGGACCTACTATCAAAGCCGTGTGTAAATAATAAGACTTTAAAAGCATTTATATTTAAGTACTATGGGATCCCCAAAACACGCGCTAGATTTTCATTAAACAATCTTCAAATAATGCTAGTACATTGACCCAACCACACCCAAAAACGTTGGGTTAACGTGTCAAAGGACAAAGCAACTTTTGCTTCCACCGATCGTAAATATAGAGATTATTAATAGGCCTACTATTGTGCTTAAAAAGGTAAGGTTGCGATGTGCTAACTATGCAAAATTCCAGGATTATAATGCAGCTAAATAAATAAGACAAAGGTACTTTTGTAAAAAGTTTTAATTATGATTCAAAATGTTCTTGGGCATAACTGCTTCATTTTTTTTTCTTATATTCGATCATTTCTGCAATGTGAAAAACACACATTCATAAATATAGGCACTTGGTTATATTTTATGAAACTAGTTAGTAAAATATACTGAGATATAGTTTGAACTTTGTAAATAATACTTAGGACTACTTACCAGATTTGCTATAATGTGACAATCGGGTTTATTTTAAGTTTATTAAGTATTATAGAGTAAATATGTTGGCTGTTACGAAGTTGATTGTTATATATCTATAATTGAAAATGCAACTTTTGGTCTCTGCTTGAACTGTAAATAAACTATCATTTAATTTTTTTTTGTTTAATTTGTAAGTAGTTAAGTTCGTAGCGGCTAAAATTATTTGCCTTTCATTTGCTCAACTAAAGCAGATGCCACTACTTGTCCTACGTTATTATGTTTCTTTTTGCGTATTTTATTTTCATAATTAAGAAAAAAACCACAGTGTAATTTCCTAAAATATAACTATAAAAATAAAATGGTTTCCAAAACTTTGACAAGTTTGAGGCTCGAAAGCCGTCAAAAATAACTCTTAAAAGATCCAGATCAATGGACCACACTGACATGACGTTTTTAAACAAAAGTTTTCTAGCGAAGTACACTATCCTGTATAGATTAAACTACTTACTTACTTTAAGTATCTGATTGTTTTATAAGTTTGAGCTGTGAAAATATATTTTTATAATAAATAAAAATATGTACGGTTGTAATGATGACTTTTATTTATACCCACAATTTTTAAATCATTATCATATCATACCGCGTCAAAAAATGGTCGCGATTTTGCTATCATGGAAACGCCATCTAAGGGTTGAACCTCATTTGGCAGAACAGAGCGGGAATGCTATCGTACTCGGCAGCATCGACGATGCAATTGGCAGCACGCTCTGTTCCTCGCTCTAGCAATTGACGGTTCTGAGCGACATAAAGGGATAGGAGCATGAAAAAGTGCGATACCGTGATGCCAGATGAGGTTTAACTGTGGGTTCAACCCAAAGCCATTTATATATTTACAAGCGATAGACGGGACAAGACGAAAACATTCGTAACACAATACTTATTACTACTTGGTAACAAGTCGGTCTGTCTAGTCTAGTGTCACACGCCCACTTGTCAGGTAGCATTTGTGAGTCAAAATTAAAAATGTTCGGGATCGAAATTTTTGTATGAAAATATGCCCAATGTCCGCTCTATAAATCTTTTGAATCTCTGGTTCGACTCTATACAGATGTGCGAGCTCACTCTTCTCAAATTAGACACTGCGAGCGAGGCATAACTACGGTGAGGGGAAATCGAACGATTTAAGTCTGTTTCTACCACAGATAACCTCCATTAGATTCCGTATCAGGTTTGAATACGAGTTCACCAAAAGTAGCAGTAGGCACGCGGTGCGCGGGGAGTGACAAGTGCAATCCGATTGGCTATTTCAAGGTGACGTCACCGGCCGTAGTGATGAGACAATGACATTAAATGTAGATTCTGATGTCGATATTTTTTTTAAATAGAATGATATAATTAATGTCCTTTTTTATGTTGTAAAGATCCTACTTCATTACAATATGTAATAGATTACCGAATATTCCTAATGAACAAAGTTTTAACTTCAACATTTTTACATGCCGTTGGTTTAATTGACGGGTGAATTCGCACAAAACCTGATTATTTTTTCAGAATTATCCGTAAATTGTATGTATTTATATTTTAATTGAACTATTTTGTCCAAATAAACAACAGAATATCGATAGCATCGATATTTTATTTATCGATAAGCAAATACGGATTGCTCATGATTAGTTTTGTGGGAAAAAGACCACTACCTAATGAGTGAAAGGGAAAGACATCAACGAGCAAAGAATATGTCGGAGAAAGCGATAACTTTTAAACATCAAGTTGCTGATTTGACCATTGTAGTAGGGGTAAACGCCGTGACGTCAGATGTTGTTTTAATGGCGGCACGTGGACAGAGTCATTTTGTAGAGTGGGGATTGTGCCGAGATCACTTTTGCTCGGAACTCCAACCAAGTCACTCCTTCAGAACGAAACTGTCGGTTTGCCCATTTTGTGGAGATTATTTGTTAGTGTTATTTAATGTAAATTTGTGTTAAATAATAAACTGTGATTTTTGTGTACCGAAACCGAAACTATTATTTTAACATTTCATCATGAACCCGGTACCACCGAACCCTAATGAAAACGGCGCTATCGCTCAGCCATCGCTTACGCCGTCAAATATATAACCACTTGACTGCGCATACAGTGCCCCGATGCTCGAAAACTATTAGTGTTTTGTCGCCTACATTTAGGCTACGGTACTAGTGACCATTTTAGTTGTGACCAAGTATTAGACCTGTGTGCACGCTAAATTATTCCAATTTTTTAAACTTTTATACAATTAAAACGCATCAAAATGCCTTCATGCACGGTGAAGTGGTGTGGGAAACATTCCAAAACATCTAGTTACAAAAAGGATGGCATAACTTTTCACCGGTAAGTAAACAGTAAGAAAATTATTTTTTATTTAATCAGATTATGAGCGACCGCACAGGTCTCGTTAAAATGGTGGTTGGGTGAAAGAGCACACGGTTTTGATTTCCGCGTTGATGTCTTTTGGAAATGTCTCGTTCTTTCATTAGACAATTTTAATTATTTTATCCCTTTCTTTCCCTTTGTATGTTTATCGTAAAAACCTGTGCTGTTACCTTTATTATCCGAAATTGATATCAACAATAATAAAATTTAAATTAATAAAAATGTTATTCAATTCAAATACTGCAATAAAATACCTATTTACTCTTAACTGACTAAAAAAAGGAGCAGGTTATACGTTCAGGACCCTTTTTGTTTTAGGGTGGACTCTGTCAACGAGAGTCACTACCTCAACCACTATAAGTTTAGCTCTTTCTAAAATGGTTGATTTTATAATTTTACCAGTTGAATATTTTAAAAAGAAAAAAGGGTTTAATTGACGTAAACTGAACACGGGTTTGGCGGTCATTCCCGTACATGTCAACACTTTAGGGCAGTAAAAGGGGGTGATTTCACGCACCAGTGTCTCGAATGGAACATAACATCACGCCTGTAATTCCCGAAGAGATAGGCAGAGGTGTACCTAATAGTAGGTGCATTCACATTTCGCCATGTTTGAGTCGCATGTAATATAGGCGAGCTTATTGCCACTAATGAATTCAGACTCCGTGGCTGCTACTGAAAAATTGCTGATGGAAAAACCCAATAACAATTTGCCCGAAATCGAATCGGAATCGAACCCAGGTTCAGTCGCAATTGCGACGAATAGACCAAAATGGAAAGGAAAATATGCCTGAGAGACAAGCTCGACGATCATTGATATAAGTAACAGCCCACGGAGAAAGGAAATGGTTATAGGTATTAGCTACAAAGTAAATAAAACACAGTCTTGTAGAAAAACAAATATAATTAAATGACACCGCGGTGTCTCATAGCCAATGCATTACACTAAAATGATGAAAATACATTAAAAATAATAATACATACCTTCGTAATAAAATATAGGTGGGAACATTTGAGCCTCGACTAAGAAATAAAAAATATACAACTACAAGACAATCAGTCTTCATAGTACAGTCAACGCCATTTTACGCTTACTCAAAAAGTTGCCATCTACAAAAATCTTTTCATATAAGTTTCCAAAATTATTCTTTCTCATGACGCGGACTGTATTCGACAACAAAGTTAAAACTTCGGAGATTCCTGAAATAAACACACGATCTTAACCTACGTATAAATAATAATAGGCGACTACAATATTGTCATAGCGAAGCGTATTAGTGTAAAAAAACCTATGTACGCGTTTAGCCGAACAAAAATGGAGTAGTATAAAAATACCAAACTGTACCAAGTTATTTGAGTCCTATGCCCAGCAGTGCACTTTTAAGAAACTTATACAATAGCGTCATACATTTAGTAATACTTTTTTGTTAACAGTTGCACATACTATCAAATCATTATTTTCCTGCCTTATCCCAATTTATTTGGGATATATCTTCCTCTTCCCCAATTACCAATGCTTTATTTTATTAGTCATACTATCAAATATCTTCTTTATTTTATTTTTATTTTATTTTATTTATTAGGGAAAACAAACAATTACACACTATAAATGGTTAACAAATAATTGGTACGAGACTGCGTCAGTGTGCAACTAACTACGTTATCCACATCTTATATAATTAAAATTGGAAGATACATGCACGAGTGCAATAAGCCTTAGCTCTAGTACTAATACTATATAAATTAAAAGAGAGAAAAAAATAAAATAAAACAACAACATCTACAGATACAAAAATAAGTAGGTTAATCCTCAAAGTCTTTGATAGCTTTAAGTATATCACTTCGAAATCTATTAGCTGACAAAGAAAACAAATCCAAACCCGAGAATAGGGTGTTATATTTTTTTTCTTTAATATCTAAACTAGTTAGTAATGTAAAGAATAACTGATAGTTCTATGTTACAAATCTAACAAAATACGCTGTATTCTCCTGTTTCCTCCTCTGACTTTCGATTTTTACTACTCCATTTTGTCCGACAGTATACTTATACGATTTGTACTCAAAAGCTACACAATTTGGCGACATAATACTGAATATGCAATAATACATGTTATCTTAATACAATTCAATTGGTTATAAGTACATATGTAAATCACCGAATAGTTCTAATAGAACAAATTCAAAGAAATTTCGAAGTTATCTTAAAAATACATATTTTATGGGAGAGATGAATATTATTAGTACAGAAATGATCCCTTGATTTTTAGATTTTACTAAAGATCTTTGCATTATTGTTACAAAGTACAACGCATATAATTCTTTAAATTACCTGATGGTAAAAGATTACTGCATACTTAAGGCATGATTATTAAATGTACTAATAATTCTTACATTCCACTATTATAAGTTATTATTCGACAGGAATAAGCCAATAGCGGATGTATTACAATAATAAGAAAATACTATGAGTATAGCACCAATTGCATACATAATATCGACAATACTGGCGAAAAGAAATTGTTAAACGCGAAAGTCGATGATGATGAAGAAATGATTCATTTTATAGCCATATGCAATTATGCATGATTATCATCAAACTTGATTATTGTAGGCCGCTGCTGGCCACAGGCTCTGAAATAGGCAAATGAGTAGGTAACAAGCTAGACACCATACTGGGTAAGTTTTTCAAATGGGTCTGCACGGCTTTGTCTGAATTATCTTAATAAAGAACTCGTAAAAAAAGTATATAAGAGAAAGTCTGAAAAGTTGTGTGGTAATATGGGCATATAATGCAGAGGAATGAAGAAAATTTCATGAGGAAAGTTATTAGTATATATGTGGATAGCTATAAGAATAGGGAAGTAGGTACCAAAGAAACGGAAGAAAGACGATATGGCTAGAAATAAAATGATTAATGAGATGACTAGTAATAGAGAAGTATGAAAGAATTAAACATGCTGCACCAACCACAAATAAAATGATATAAGGGCAAGGGAAATGATGACTGTGATTGGGTGCTCCTGGCATACTTAAATCCCATTTCGGTGGTTCATTATGTGACTTCTATAATTAAATTTAATATAATAATAGTTGCTTTGACTATTTTCCGCCATAGCGCATTATTCTAATTCGAGCCATAAAAACTTCTTTAAAAAATTCACCCATTTAGAGATGATTCATGCTAGACGGATCACGGTCGCGAACCGCGTCTATGGTGTCAGATTTGTAGGAACCAAGACTTGTATAGTTCGCGCCCGCCATGGTTATTAACCCTTTTATCATCATTTAGGTCTACATGTAGAAAATACATTGATCAACATATTTCAGTATTTGGTGTACAGAAACCATCACTAAACGATTGACATTCGCGTCTAACAATCTCAGGCTGCCTTCAAGCTAGTCTTACATTAAGCGGTGGGATACATTTGTGCGTTGAGGTATTACATGTAGTAATAGAAGAAGCTTCAGTGGAAGAGCGCCCGAGGTCTCTTCTTGGCGAGGATATGCCAGGAGTGGGTCACGCCTTTGCGCCGCTTCGGTGACAAACTGAAATATTTAAAGGGAACATAAATTATACAATTCAACATAACTTCAAAGGAATTCAAACATGCATTTCTTACAGGTCGAAATGATCAAATAATACGTCAATTGTTACAAGTGCCTAGTGGGATGCCATGTGTATTTGGAGGGTATAATTTAATTGATGTCTCAATCAGTAATGTATTAATTTACAAGGCTGCCATCTTCTTAGCATGTTCATGCAAATGAATACTGAGTGGGCCCAGAACACACACAATTCCATGTCAACAATAAAGATTCTTTTGACTTTTATCCAGCCAAGTCTGGCCCAACATACGGGGTGGAAGGGACACAAATCGCCAGTTATAAAAAAAATCTTGTTCCATACATTTTGACCGTGTAGGTCACTTTTGTAGAAAACAGCGGTTTTTTTTTTATTAACCGACGTAAAATTTCTATTGTGGAGGGGGGGGGGGGGGTTTGAATGATGTACTGACTCAGAGTATGTGGTTTCCGCGTCAGTGTCCCTTCCACCCCATATTTGTAATGGTCACCAATATTTTGAGAGGACTTCAATAAATGAGTTGATATTATTTATAGCATAAATGATTTCATAACTTACCCATGGTCTGGTGTATCGGGCATGTACGGCGACATTCTGAAGTCCCGGCTGTGAGGTGTCTCTATGCCGAAGGGACTATACAGCTTAGTGGGACTCCTGCCCAGTATCTGGAATTGACCAGACAACATAGAAAGTAAGTACAGACTACATACAGAAGGTTATTATTTATTTAAACAATTGGCAGCTTTAAAACCCGCAAGAATTACTGATTTGACAAGAATTACCTAACACACACATTCTTGTGCTATAGAAAACAAAGTAAAAACAGATCTGCATACCTAGTTTGGGGGCTAGAAATCTGTATAGTATTAGACTAGATTGTACAACCTGTGTCTGATGTGATGACGAGTAATAGAGAAGTATGGAAAAAGATATGCGCCGACCCCAAATAAATTGGGATAAGGCAAGAGCATGATGATGTATAACCAACATAACCAACTTAAGTGTAATAATAAAAAACACAAGTCTTGTAGCAAACAGTGAAGTGGTATGTATAAACATCATTTTAGGATCGGTAATTTAAAGAAATAAAGATAATGTTAGCCTTTACTTATACCTGTTTCTTTTTCATGACCGGTGTGGATGGTGCCCTGCACGGAGAGCCAGGTTCTGTGAGCCGGTGACGACGCCTACTGCCTCCCAGTCTGAAATGCTGAATTAAAATATCCCATTTAGTCATTTATTTTGTGACAGACACATTAATTTTCTATCATAGGCCCATGGTCGACCCATTATCATTTATAAACACGGAATCAGCAGATAGGAACAATTTGATCTCAGTAACAATCAGCAACTGGATTCTAGAGTCTGACTTGCAAAAATGTTGAGAATGTATAAAAAACACAATACTCTCTGTCACTAATCTTGATTTTAAATCATTAGAAAATATATGTATCAGTTGATTTAAGCGCTTTTAGAGGAATAGAATTATTTGTTTTATGATTTTTGGCTTTTGTGTAGATCAATAATTATTCGTGAAAGGATGAATCTGAAAGGTCATGTCAGGGCATTGACTTGAGTATGAAAAACATGAAGAAAAGCAAAAATATGAATGAAACATTAACAAATAATACTATCTTTACTTAATATCGGTAAAATAGACCCAAGATTGAGTAGAAAATATAGATTCTTGGTCATACTTGAACCCACATGATCATTCCCTTATGAATTTATACATAATTTAAAATTGATTTAGTGCTGCATTAGGCGGTTTGCTTAAGGTATTTATAAAGATAGTCCTCAATATCATGCTTACACGATAGATGTAGTATTAATTATGTAGGAAACTCGAAAGATCGATTACTGTTGCCATGGAATTTTCGGCCATACCTTTCGATCTCAATTTTATAGTCAAGAACATTGTATGATTACCTTGTGGTATATCAGTACCAGTATATTTTAGCGAACTCTCTGCAGGTTTATTTAATTCTTTGTCGCTAAATATGACACAGCAAAATTACCTGTGACAGATTCCCGAAGGTGTTCCTAACACTTCGAAATGTTCTTGATATCTTATCAGCACCAGACTGCAAAGCACGACGGGAGTTCGCAAACGAACTGGTCTTGAATATATTCTTGTTGTAGCAACCTTCGACATTTCTAAGACTCTCCCTGGCCGGCGAATCGATAACCGAATCCTTAACAAAAGGATCCTTCATTTTGATCAATTTGTACGTCGCACTATTATTATAAATACACTAGCAGACTACTAACACTAATTTCTTGCTACAAATATATCTAAAACTCACACTTCAATACATATTTTCGTAATTTTCGATGTAAAAAATCAATCAAGCTGAACACGACAAAGACCGTTGCTTTTGTTGATTTTTTTAAAACGGAAACTTCTATTTTCTTCTCTTTCAAACTTGAATAGCTGCCTTTTGGCACTGCGTTCCATGTCCATTACCAGAATTTGTCATATTTTTGGCAAGCGACTCAGTACGAATTGTATATTATAAAATGATAACGATACAGTATTGGTACTATTGCTTTTTGTCTAAGATAAATTAAATTAATTGATGACATTTCACACAAAAAACATTTTTATTTTATGTAGCTAAAGCCTTTGGAGCCTGATGGAACTGATGTTTCATTGTATAAGGTCCCCCTTAGGACAGGAATAACAGCTGCCTATATAAACTGGGGTTAGTTACAAAAGATTAAAGACAACAGTAATATCTAGGTGAATTGTTTATTGCTAAGAATGACTAAATATAATATAATTTATTTTTTATATAATTATCCACGTTGATGCATGTAATAATCAATGACTGTCGAAAATGCCGCAAAACCTGCTGCGCCAAACATACCCGCTCTTAGGCCACCTGCAAAAAAAAAAGTCCGTTAAAAAACATTAACACAGGCATACTAATAATAATGCGAAAATTGTGACCACACAATTTGAGGAGCTGATTGAAAGCCCTTTTTGAGAGCACCTAGCAATTGTATCTTTTAGATTCTGGTCAGTTTTTTTTAACATATCAAAATCGTTCATATACCTAGCACCTGTCACTGCATAAAAAATGCTTCATATAGTACATCACTTATCATCCCTATCTTTTTCAAAATTATGTTGTGTTTGACTTCCAGTCTAACCATCTCATAAGATCCAACTATATACCAGTATTTTACATGGACCAAATGCTTTTCTCACCTGGCCATAAGACATTAAATATGAAAGAAAAATACTCATACCTCTTAATCCTATTAAGCCCCCTGTGACCCCACCAGCATAAGTACCATTTTTCCAGTCAGTTTTCCCTCTAGCCGACTCTATGCAACATTCAACACCAGAAAATACAGCCCCAAGTATGGCAAAGTTCTTTGCATAACTGAACATTGATGTTCTCATTTCTCGCAGTATTTCTCTAGCCGTTTGGGTCTGATTGGGATCTGTGACCGCTACATTAGGCATTAGCGAGGATGTGAAGAGACCCACTGCCATTCCAAGGCCGTAACCTGAAAAGAGGATAATTTTTGGTGAAATAGATTTATTGACTGATAATGATGGAAAGTGTGAAGGTTGCCTGCATCACACAAACATGGCAATAAGTGCCTAAAAATATTTTGATCGGAAATATTTCTTAAGCAACTCGCTTCTATAGTTAACATTAAATTAGTGGGTTATAATGTCCAGTAGCTATATTCATATTTTTTTTATTTATTACCCGTAAATCAATTTTACTATTACAACAGATACTTTATAGCAATGTTTAACCTTGTAATATTGACTTTCAAGAGAACCCAAGTTTGGACATTATTACGTAAGGGAGTTTGTATTACTACTAGCATGAATGGCCATAGCTCCAATAGGCTTACAACAACCTGGTAGCTTGCTACAGTTTTAATCACAATGGTTCGGTAAAAAGTTAGATAAGTGGCTTTAGTATGTCAAGTTGCAAGCAGATTTGGGAAGTCTAGCCAGGAGCAAACTGAATGTTGCGGGTCTATATTAGGATTATGAGGTATAATATTTGTATGTTATTTAGTTAACACTTTCGAAGTTAAGCACTCAGCTTAAGGGATGAACAATAATTAAAATATACAATAATAAAGCCCTCCAAGCCCGCCTATCTGCTCTAAAATGGATTATTTGAACTTAACAGCAAAAGTGTTAATTTAGATCAGTGACAGCCTTATTGTTGCCTCTACTGAGTTTATCCCTTGCCTGATACTACATCTGTAAGCAGTTTGACTATTCTATGACTATGAGCACATAGTCAAACTTTCAAGTTCAATGAAATAGTATGTACAAGTGGAGATTTGTGGGTGAAGCACAAAACTTACCAATAACACAACTGGTCACTGATTTGAAGGGGCAGCTCTCAATTGTGGATTCTATCATCTTTTCCTCATTCGTTTTAATGATAACAGGACCAAGGATCCTTGGTATTATGATATTCTCGCGAAACCTGTAGTTGTTGCCCACAAGGTACTTCGTAAGGGAATCGTAGTCATCCTCTTCCACAAATTTAGATAAATTCGGGTCCGGAGGTGGTCGAAATAGTATCGACATTGTGAACACTGTTTACTTGCTCCGATTCGTTTCTGAACACAAAATCGACAGTGAATAGTGTAACCTACAAAGTATGCAGCTAATATTGTTCTTACATGAAGTAGGTAATAGAATCAAACAAATTATAAAATTATATTTCGTCCGAGAAATTGGGAGTTTGACATTTTTGATTTGAGTTTGACACTATTCCCGGTTTATCTTGGTAGGTACCTTATGGCAGCGCTGCTTGCAGTGGCTAATGTAAAATTCAGTGCTTTCAGCTCAGTTTCTAATTTAGCCGCGGGTCAAGAAATTTTGGTTTTAGGCACGTTTGCGATAGACCATGATGGTTTTGACATTTGACACTTGCGAATGGCATGACAAGGACAACCCTATGACAACATTACTTTTCTGATTTACGAAGTTAGATGATAATAAACATTTGTTTTAAGAGAGTGTAAAGTAAAGACAATGCATTCGAAAATAATTAAGTGTCACTTCCAAGATTACTTGTAATAATGCAACAGTTAACATTCTTGTGAAGAAAAAATCAGACTTCTTTTTCTAGTACTAATTCAGTTTTGAAAGGTTGACAGCAAACTTCGTGAACAACAATAAACAAAAAGGATTTTCAGGATTGTACTGTTGTGGTCGCAATTTTCTATTTACAATTTTACTTATATTTTAATAATGTCAGATTCTTCAGAAGATGAGGATCTTTCACGTTTCAGAGAAGTAGTGGACACATCTTTTACTAAGATGATAAATGAATCACGAGGGCTAACGACGAAACAAGAAGTCAGTGACAACGGTAAGTTGCCATCAAATTTAACTAAAATTGTATCAGTTAACTCATTTTATTTATCTACAATGCAACGTATGCTGTTCAACAGCTCTTTTTCGAGAACGCCCGAAACTATCGCTTTTAATTAGTATAACCTAACTTTTGTACAGGGCTGTATTTAGGTTTTGACAGTCAAATACGGAACCCAATAAAAAAAATATTTATATTGACGGTTTAATTTATTTAATAATATTTTTCAGCTCAAGAAAAACCGAAATCTGAAAGATATTTGCAAGTATCGTCCCACTATAATGATGTGAAAGTACCAGAAGAAATGCAAAAGAGAATTGGGGCCAAAGTTTCTGCAATTATACAGAAAAAGATAGAATTTGTGGACATGGAAAATGAAACTAAGTAAGCTTCTACTAAAAATAAATTTTACTCATACATTGAACATCAAGTTTTGGGAGATGGCTGCTGAGATGATGAGTGATGAGAGCTACTCATCAATAATCTAAATCCAAATTAATGGACGAGGGCAGGAGAATGATGATGGCGCACATAAAGTTCTAGGAGCAAGTGACTAATAATATTAATATCTTAAATTTTTCTAGAAAACGGAAGATCAAAGGAGGTGTCAAGCTATTTAAGGCTTCTGAAGGATTTTTGTCTTGTGAAGAGGTGAAGGACACCTACACTGAAACTCATAATATTAAATCTAAGAAACTCAAAAATAAAAGAAGACATATTGATGAGGAAGAAAGTATAAATAAAGATGGTAAGTTTTTGTATTTCCATGAACATTAAGCAAAAATTCATTAAAATAAAATTGATAGATTTCATTTGATTTATATTGTTTTTCATAATGAGCTAAAATAAAAAGAATTTAAAATAATTTGAAGCTGTGGCAAGCTATACAAATAGATACAGGTATTTTTACTAGAATATAAATGCAGCAGCATTCACCTGCAATCTGTATTAGGAAACTTCATTTGAGATAGCTAGGCATAAGTTGCAGTGTAGTCAAGGGCGTCGTAAGCCTTTGAACTAGGAGGGCAGAAGGTTGAGAAAAAAAAAACTGATTTGCAAGGGTTAAGTTCACTATTTATAGATGCATCTGTAGTTCTTTAAAGAATCTAAAATGCAAGACCTTTTTTGAAAAGTCCAAGAATGAAAGGAAATTTTCGAGCTCGCTACGCCCGCTCATGCGTAGGATACGTCTAATTTAAGCACTAACTCCGGATAAGTTGGCTTTTCTTTAGACCTATTATTCAACCCACAGAGACAATTTTAAGAACAACAATAATTGAGTCTGCAACAGCGAGCGAAGCCGCTTCGGATAGGTTCGATTTTCTTGCGACCCTTAATTCATAAATAGGAATTCCTTGGTCGAGTTACGCAGAAAAGATGAAGAACCGAGATAGTCTAGGCTGCATGATAGATAGGTTACCAAAATTGGCGTCTTTTTATTTTATGGCGCTGATAAACGCAACTTTATGCACGTAAGAGAAAATAACGTAAAAAACTGAAAACAAAATGTTGTTTGCATTCTAGTCATTGCCTTTTAGATAAACTATAATGAAAACAAATTCTACCTTCATGCTCATTTTTTCCAACCTTGTGTTGTGTAGGTAGGTATTATTTGCCAATTATTGACATTTGCCTGGGGTCCCACCCTTCCTCAAATTCTTGGCGACGCCCATAGTTGTAGTATGATATTATTAATAATGAACCATCTTTGTAGATAAAGTAAATGCTGTGGCTGTCAGTGGGGAATCTATTTTGTCTAAAGAAGAAACAAAAATGTGGAAATCCAGAAGAAAAGAAAAGCTTTTCAAATATAAAGGTCAAAGGAAAAGTAAGGTTTTGACTGAAGTAGTATAGATTATATCATGCACTCCATACAAACTATAACTATTTTTTTAAATTGAAACAAGAACTGGAAGTAACCGTTCAAATATAGTAAATACATGAACTTGTATCTTGTACTGGAGGAAATAAAAACACTTATAAAACATTAAACATTTATTTACAATAATCACATAACTACGAAATAAATATGTACAAAAGATCATTATCACAATAACTGCATTCCACTAAGGATTTTTCTTTGTAGAACAACCAGAATGAATAACCTGAACAAAATACATTTAGATGTACCTCGTAAAATATTAACGTCTTCTGTATTTTATTTCACTTTGGCGAATTTTCTGTAGTCAATGGAGTTTTTAAGTTTTTCAAAACACGAAACATATTCTAGACAATTGTTTTACCTACCAATACATCAAGTTCTACATTTTCTATAACAAAATTCACTGATTTGACAAGTAAATGCAAATAAACTGGAAATTATGCATAATAACAACTTTTGGGCAAATGAATTACAGTTTATAGTAGTCTGTTTAGAAATCAACTTTTCAGCGTAAGTGATGTAAATTAACTTTATTACTGCAAACTTTTCAGTAGATAATAGTCGCCTAGGCGATGCTGTTTAAAACATCCTATTGGTTCTGTGTAAGGTTAGGAACCAATAGCTATAGTTTTTAACACCAAAAGTTAATTTTCAAGCAGACTATTCCAACATACTGCATATCAAGAGAATAAATAAAATGTATTCAACACAATGACACTGAGCTTAAAATAAACTTAAAACGACTTATTCTAAAACTTAATACTCAGACAAAACTTATTGGTACTAACGACAATGCATATTATATTATAATTGATCAATCAACCATCTTCATCCCTACAGGCCAATTCAGTCAAAAACTTTTTACGCGCTGAAGGAATGCATAGATGATTCTGCTGTTTTGCTTACTAATAAAGGAACATGCATTGTTTGAAAGAGTCATATTAGGGCTTTTCTATCAACTCATACACTTTAATTTTGTCATGGTTAAGTCGCAGGCGCTTAAAAATGTTTTCTTCTTTCGCGACATTACTAGGCGGATCTAAATATCGAAACTTTATCGGAGCAAGTAAAATGTTTTTTTTTTTTAATTTTCCGTATAATTAGAGATTTATTTTGTAGAGTAAAATATTCAACTGTGACGGATTGTATTGCTTTATCAAATTATATTAAATAAAGAAAAAAAAAATACAACAAAAAAAAACAATAAACTTTGGAACATAATTTACCAATATCGAGAGCTGTCGTTGAGGCCATCTTACACAAAATCCTGTCATGCATTATTTGTACTTTTATTGCACCCATAGACATCCTGAATACGGCCCTGGGGGCATTCCACAAACTTATTTCTAGTCCTTTTTGCAGTTCTTGACTGTAGTTCATGGTCCCCTGTGCTTTATTCGAATAATTCGTTTAGAATCTACAGTCTTTCGCTAGGTGCAGTAGGTAGACGTCTGCCTGCGTGTCTGGCGGGCAGTTCATCTTGAGTGAAGGCGCTGTTGTCGAGACCGCTACGTTTGTTCTCGATTTCTTCTGCCGTTTCTGGTTTCACAATAGGACCATCCATCAGGAACATTGTGAGGAAGAACATTATGCTGCCTGTGAAGTAGAGAAAGACAAATGTTAGAAAGGAACTTTTGGGATTCTGAACCCGTTTTAAGATCGCTATGAAGTTATTAGGAACTTCTTTTATTATCTGTTTAAAAAAATACAATCATGCCAGTTCTCAAAAGCACTTTGTGATTTATTGTGTACTCGATAATTGCACGCTGTTGGTATGTCCAGCATCAGGGTGTTATCTAGGGCTAGGGGTTAATCCATTAAACTAACCAGGCAATACAGTTAAGGGATGTTTAAACATTAAAATTGTTATGTTTTAACTGCCTCTAATCATTAGTTAACTTTTGGCAGCGTTTATGAATAAACCCGTTACTTTTATTGAAGCTAGTCACCAGGCAGACACAAACTATTCGTTTTATCTGTCCAAAAAACGTAAAAAAAAATATTTCTCAAACTTACTTAAGGCATAAAATCCAGCGTAGAAGATCATAATGGCCTCTCTGTACCCAATGATCTTGGACACGGGGTCCACAAGGATGGGCAGGTTGCCTCCGACGTTGTTCATGACGAAGAGGAAGACTCCGACCGTGGTGGAACGGACGGACAGCGGTACGATTTCTACGAGGATGGCGAATACGATGCCGAACCACATCTCAGCTGGAACGAACAAGATTTTTGTTAGAAAAAAGCTTTAATTTGATGAGCAGTGGGGTTATTTTCCAATTTTCTAGACTTTGTTTAACCTGGTTGGTAGTTGTTTGCTTTACACGGGTAGAGCTCTTAGATCCCAAAATCGCTTGTAGATATGTCTTATTAGTTGAACAATTTTGAGATTGCCGCATTGTAATAAACTCGGTAAAATTATGTTCTACTAGCTTAGGGATCGTATTACCGGCATAAAAAGTAGCTCTATGTGTTAATCCAGGTTATGAACTATCTGTGTGCCAAGTTTCATCCAAATCCGTTCAGTAGTTTTTGCGTGAACGAGTAACATACATCCATACATACAAACTTTCGCTTTTATAATATTAGTAAGGATTACGAGTGAAGCCTATTTTTATGCCCAAGGTAGGTATTATTAATTGTTAAGAGATTTACTCCTTTAATTTCTGGAATTGAATCAAAAATTCTTCAAACATAAAAATATGTAACTAAAATGCGATTTTTCAGACAGCTCATTGACTTTAGACACTAGCTGAATCTTCCTATATGACCCGGTGCCGACCAAAACGAAGAGGAGGACAATCATATTGGTGGAAATCGAATTTTGTCTCGTCTCCGCTCCACTCGTTTCTCCTGGCGGAATCCGGTCCTGAGCTATAGTTTAGTATGTGTGCTTACCAAAGAAGTAGGAAATAGCGAGAGTGATCATGGCCCACAGAGGTCCAAATGCGACGGATCCGAAGGCAGGCAGAGTAGCGATCAGCTGAGACACCGCAAGCACCAGCACTCGAGAACGAACACCCATCTTCTCCACATACCTGCACAAAAATTATTCCATAATTATTATTCATGTAGGTCCTATGTTATTTCAAAATAAATTTTATGCTGTTGTTAATTTAATTGATTTTAGAATGATTATTACTTTTGAAAAATTCTTGAAAATGTGTGTAGTCGTAGCGCAAACTTAACTTTTTTTTAAAGGTGTTTATTTGTTTACTTGTTTGAAAATGAAATTGCAAACGCAACATAGGTTTACATACACATATGGACATAAAAAACTGCAATGTTAGAATATTCGGATTGAATTTTTATGCTGACTTCTAAATAACGAACATAAAGAATGTATGTACCGATGAGATTGCAATTTCTCGTGGGCGGACCAATTAACAAAGATAAATAAAATATCGCCCACTCGGTTTAAACTTTCCCAACCTAAAATACGAAGGTCTTTCTACGTAGTATTTTTTTTGTATTTTCCTGAAACTTTTTTCTTTTGTACAAATCTACAGGTAACGTTTTAAAAATACAAAGTAAAATAAATTGTCTGGCGGAACTTGACAAACGCGAAATGTGATGAGTATCGATATCTAAATAAAATCATCATCTTCAACATCCTCCTGCCCTTGTCCCATGTTATTTGGGGTCGGCGAAACACGTTTTTTTTCTTCCATTTTCCCCTGTTAATCGTCATGAAATCATTTACTCCTTTTTCTTCACATCATTCTTCACACAATCCATCTAAATATGATAAACAACAAAAAACTGATGATTTATTTTGTGGGTATCAATGCCCACTAAATCTACGGAGTTCCACTGGCGAATTTATTTTGACACTACATATATTTTTCTTCTAATCGAAATTAAAGTAGGTAGTTACCAATAGGTATCCTAGATTCTCAGCATCTGGAATCGAACGCTCAAATAGCGTACAAAGTGTTAAAACAACTTCTTACTTGTCTGAGATGACTCCTCCAACCACAACTCCGATGGAACCGATACCGACAGTCACAGCGAACAGCCACCAGCCTAGGTCCACATCAGGGAAGTAGTCGCGGTAGTACAGGTCCGCGTTGTAGGCGAAGCACATGCCTCCTGAAAACAAAAGAGGTGGTTAAGTTAAGAGCAAAGTTACTGGTGATTTTCAGGTGGTAGGATGCCAGGACTTCATGGGAAATAACAACACTGCTCATGTGAAAGCATATATCCATCAGGGTTGAAACCATGCTTGTAAGAACTAGGCACAAGTTTTACTAAAAACTTCAAGTGATGAAACTGGCACAAGTTATTTAGCATTCACACTTTGATATTTCGAACAAAAACCCCTAAAAATAAAAATATAAAATACAGCATAGCATTAAAAAAGTAAAGCTTAGATTTTTTAACTTCTTATTCCGTGATGGAAATGGATGTCCGGGATAAAGAAAATGATATATTTAAGTTAGCAGCTAATGCTCCTTCCAATTGCTTTATTAAATGAATTTCCTTGCTGACCTAGATACGGTCAAAAGGAAGATTTAAGTAATAATGTCTCAGTGACTGGCTTATCCGTCTAAACGAGGCGGCTTCGCTATGAGAAGTATTAAGGGCATGGAGAATGAAGGAATGGAGAGCTTAGTTTGCGGTAAAGCATTACGCAACCTTAAGCATTTGTGATCTTTTATTTGCACTGGCTCAAGAAAATTGAAGTCATGATCGACAAAGGTTTTTCTCTGCCATTTAACCGTGTGGCAACATGATTATCGATTGACGATGTCTACCAGGAGGCCTATCTATCATACATAAAGATACATTTTACTAAAGAGCATACTCATAATCTGTATCACCCTAAGATTGACTGGGAGAAAATTAGGAAATTCTTCTGGCATTTAGTCCACCACTATAGGTACAGATTCTCTTTACTTGTTCATAAAGTTTTAATAAATAATTTCAGGGTATCAGCTCTCCATGTCTTCATGCTCCATGTTTGCAAATATCGACTCGGTGACTCGGCGGTATTACTGAATTTATGATTTCGATTCCGATTCGCTGCTGTTTACAAATTATGTGTTACCTCCTTGAGGATTTTGTTACAAAAAAAAAAAACGTTTTAATTTGCGTTTGTCAATATTTTATTTCGTGCCCACTCAAACCCAATCTTAGGAACCTATAAAGAGAATATGTTTTTTTTTTTGGATTTGAAATCGCTTATCGCTCGCTTTTATAAAAATGCCACTGGATTTTAACTTTTCGTCCTTATAGTGATCAAGTCTTAGATTGGAGATGATAACTATGATAAATGATAAATGATGATGTTTATTTTGCAAATAGGTTTTTACAAACACTTTTACACGTCTTCTTTTTTAAAACTAGATGAGGCCGGTGTTTCGTATCTGACTACTCTGAGAAGAAACAACCGAAACAAACTCAGAGGTCATAGTCTCTTTTAAGGTCCAGACATAATCTTGATAAACTCACATGAGGACTATGCAGATGAGTGTCTGAGATGGTCTTTTGAAGAAAGAACCACACAGATTTGAGTGGACCTGTCCAGCCAGTGCAAGCATTTGTCAGTTATCATGTAGCTCGACTCATAACTCAAAGAGCTCAACGAAACGACGAATAATGCCAAAGAAAGGACATTTGTGTAGGTCGCTTATAGTACTCAAACTGCCAGACAATAGTAAAAACAAACAAAAAACGTAAAAATTACCCACATTGTCCTCACATTCACACTAATCAAATAAAATCAATAATACTTACAAATTAAATGTTCATAAAAATCATTAAAAGTCACACATAAAAAAAAATAATAAGAATAAAAAAAGTAAATAAGTATTCATGTCAAATCATTAATGTCAAAGTGTATAAAAGAAAGGAATAAACAATAAACAAATGAAAAACTTGAAATCTCGACATTCATTGAGCAAATATAATTGGAGCAGCTTAATCCCAAGCCTTTTTATCTTCGAGATAGTGATTAACATTATAGTAGGCTTTTAGGCATAGTTTCCGTTTTATAAACGATTTGAATTTATTTAGGCTTAGTGCTTGAATATGGCTCGGAAGTTTATTATAAAAACGTATACATTGGCATCTAAACGTATGTACATATGAGACGAAAAGTAGGGTCTCGCAGTCCGACCCACAAAATGCTTACTTATCGACATCGTCATGACTCTCCCAATTCTTTAATATTTACCTACCTACTTACATTAAATAAACAAAAATAATATATCCAGATTTCAAGAAAATTCTTAAAGTAAAAAGGCCTGTCCCTTTCAGCCGTAACAAATACAATTAGGCTAAAACGAAGATACTTTAAACATTGCATAAACTAACAAACAAAGACATTTTGAAACAACTACAAAGGATTGGATATGACAGACTATTACGCGAAGATGTTTGGGCCCCTCGAGTATTTGACAGGCCTTAATACAGCCCTGGCATTTTTAATACAAAAACTTTTACGTATTTTTTATTACGACTGCCCTAAAAAAGATTTTTATTTTGTAAGTTAGCTTTATATTTTTTACTTTGTTAGTGATGTTTAATATAATTTAATTCAGTGGCAAGCACTTAAAGCTACACCTGTAGGTACTTAAGTGTTCAAGGGTTTTTTCCCGGTTTCATATAATCGGTAGGTACAATATTGTAGGTATCTCTAGGTACATCACGGTACACCTACTCCAAATTAAAAATCCAAAATACTACTTAAATTCAAAGAACGAAGCGTAAAAATACTTTTTTTTATATATAAAAAAATCGCCAACCGCTATTAATTTGAATTTAAGTATAATCCGACCCTGACCCAACTGACCGATATTTTCTCGTTACGGAAAAACAACAACGATTATATTCATTTTACGGGATATCTGCGGATCATGCTTAAATTTGAACGCATTCCTAAGGGACATTCTTCTTCTTAGCGTGTCGATGCCAATTTATATTGTGTCGGCCCAGAACCGAGCCACTAGTTTGGCGCCTTCAGTAGCGTCCATATTGACATTTGGGAACTATGAATAGTGGTGCGTGACTATGCGTGAAATTCAAAGATTTTTTTTTTTTTTTTGGGGGAACCTTGTTGTCAAACGAGGCATAGAGTTCACTTATTATAGCGTAGGTATTATTTCTCAGAATACTCAACAATCACATAAATGTCCGAAGTACTTGCAAAGGCACTTTTCGCAACATTAATCCGACCTTGGATTTCGCGACATGACAAGTCCATTGCCGTGACTGGCAGGATACTAACTACAAACTTACAATTGCGTATGAAAAGGTCCTTCGTGAGATAAAGATTTCGCATTTTAAACCTAATTGTAAGGGAATAACGTGTTTGAATAAAAATAAGGGTTTTTGTAGACAGACAATTATATGTTTTTATAAAAGCTTTTGTCTTGTTGTGAATTACGTTTTATGTAGATAGGTGTAACTAGTCTTAACGTGTGTCTAACTATCTACCTACATACTCATTGAATTAATCGATTATGCAAAATTAAATGACTTATGTCTTTATATGACGAATAAAAGCTTCAGTAGGTATAATACAGACTTACCTATTCAATTCTAATAAATTATAGCCTTTAGTTCCCGAAGGGTTAGGCAGAGGTGTACTTAATAGCACCGTGGCTGCTACTGAGAAATTTCTGATGGAAAACCCAATAACACTTTGCCCGACCTGGGGATTGAACCCGGGACCTGCTGATGCTCACCAGTCGCGCCACTAGACCAACGAAACAAGTCATTGGTAATAAATTATAATTTATTATAATTATTATGGCATAATGCCGCATTGGTTCAGTGATCACAAACGCCACAGCTGAGCATTAGGTAATGAGTTCTTAGGTCAGGCAAATACAGCAGTGTTATCGGGTTTTTCCATCAGAAATTTCCCGGTAGCAGCGGAGTCTGAAGTTGTGCCCGGTCAATGGCAATAGGCTCGCTGACATGAGAATTGATAATAACTGGCGAAATGCAGGTGTAGGTAGGTACTAGGTATACAGGAAGGGAAAGCAATGATCTTTTTTTTAAGTTAATACTACATAGTATAAAACAAAGTCGCTTCCCGCTGTCTGTCTGTGCCTATGTATTCTTAGATCTTAAAAACTGCGCAACGGATTTTGATGCGGTTTTTTTAATAGATAGAGTGATTCAAGAGGAAGGTTCCGGTTTGTCAAGGTTTTGTGTAAATTGGTTGAAATATGACGATAATTGTTGGAAGTGTCGGAAAAAGTCAAGCCTAATATGCTCTACTACCCGTGCGAAAGCGGGTTGGGTCGCTAGAATTGTGATGGTGCTATTCCTTTCATTTTGACGGATCCAGAGCTAACCTGCATTTTTCCTACTCCTCCGCTATTCTTTTCTAGTTAAATTCGCTTTCCTGGTGGTCGTCACTGTTGATTCTGGCTTTCAGGAGTTGCAGTCGTTTGGGAACAATGTGGCGGGCTTGGCCCAGTAACCTGTTATATCTTAGTAAGTAATAGAATCAAGTGAAACTCACCACAATGTCTGATGGAGGCGGCGAGGCACAGGAGGATGATCCTGGGCTGCGCGATCACGTGCCAGATCGTTACCTGAGGCATCTTCTTACCAGACTCCAACGTACTGTCGCCAGCCTTGCCTGTTCCTGAATAGAGGACAAGTTAGAATGATGAAGAAGTAACTGGTTTTTGAAAACAACTTCATAGAAAAAAAAAACATTTTAAAAACAAGCTTAGGTGTAAAGATATTTTTTTTATTCGTATACGAAAAAAAATATACTGTTACTATTGCAATCCCTTTTATTTGATACCCCTATCACGGGGGAGCATAAAAAATAACTAGTTTGCCATCTTTGGGAGTCCGCCATTTTGGATTTAGAATAATGTCACTTAGCCAACCATGTGTTGTCAACCTAACTAAATGTGTAGGTATGCAATTTAAATGAAAGCTTGTAAAAACTGAGGAAAGTCAGCCAAAGTCACTTGTATTCTGTTGCCTACAAGTAGTTTCCTTGTCAATCGCCAATCATTCATTACACTTTTACTGAACTCTCTTTGTTAGACAAGCTGAAGACATTGACCATGACATTGAATCGACGGTAACAAGAAAGAGACTCACAAACAGCAGTAGAAGGTACTGGCTACTGTTGTTTAATGGTGATATACCTACTGAAGGT
The DNA here is from genome assembly GCA_964057025.1 of Standfussiana lucernea. Taxonomy (NCBI): domain Eukaryota; kingdom Metazoa; phylum Arthropoda; class Insecta; order Lepidoptera; family Noctuidae; genus Standfussiana; species Standfussiana lucernea. Next base: position 12,751,698 of record OZ059805.1, read on the forward strand.
GAATGGGGTGAGTAAGTATTTACGTATATCTAGTGATCGTCTGTGATAACTATACAACCAGTTTTTAATTCTATCATCTGGCGATCAGTGATACGGCGAAGCGTCACCATTATATAGGTAGTTGAAATTCCGCGGGCCCGAAAAAAGCGCTATGCTTCCATATTTATTGTGCGAACCGCCAGTCTGTGGACTCACTGCCAGCTTCTCTGTTCCCTGATCACTATAATCTCATCTATTCAAGGTTCGTCGAAACGGTTTCTTCTAGGCAAGCGTGCTCCACCCTAGCCCGCGTCATTGCTTGACATCAGGCGAGTTCCGGCCAATCGCAAGCCTATTTAATATAAGAAAAAAAAAACTCCTCGATCTAGTGCTGGTTTGTTGGTCAAATATGTTGTAGACGTATGTAGATCTCGTATTGAATCGTAATTACCTTCCTCTCCAATAGTAGTTCTGGAAGGTTCCCGAAGAGTGAGGAAGGTGAACAGAGTGATGATGATACCGACGATACCAGCACCGAAGTAACACACACGCCAGCTCTGTGGGTAGTTAAAACAAAATTGATAGCGAGAAAGTATTCCTAGAGTGGTTTACAAAAACATTCTTAAGACGTTGCGTAGGTTTTAGCACTTGGCAAGTAGATGCTAATTGTATACTAAGGTAGATTAAGTGAAGAAGGCAGATAAGAATAGAAGGCAGATTAAGTGCCTTTTCAATGTTGTGAATTGATCAGGTAGAAATCGCTTCATTTTTTTCAATGTTTGCAACGTATTGTCACTTAACTATCACAAACATATGATGGACTTCAACTTCTAAATAAAAGACTAACAAAGAAACTCACCAAACCCCAAGCATTAACTTCAGGGATGTACCGCCCAACAGGGAAGGCGATGCCGTAACCTCCATAGATCCCCCAGTTGAAGATGGACAGCGCTAAGGCCCTCTGTTTCTCAGGGAACAAGTCTGTCAGGATCCCAGTAGCGAGAGGGTTGCAGCCGGACTCTCCGGCCGCCATTATCATACGAAGGACGACGAGATGCCAGTACTCCTTGACGGTGCCCATCAGAAGAATGGCGATGACGAAAACTAGGGTGCAGAAGGAGAGGATTCTTGCTCTGTTGAATCTATGGGGGGCGAAAAGTTCATTAGAATTTGCTGTTATACCGTTGTAGATAAGATGATGGATGAAGTTCATCGGCAATGGTTGAGTGGAAGCCAGGCAGTAGCTTACACTAGGTGTAGCAAAGATCAGCGGAAGTCGCATTAGTTCCCGCTGCCCCCCGACGCAAGTGTGCGAGGGAACACCGGTGTGGTTTTAGTCAGTACGAGTCTGACAGACCCCTCCGCTCTCCCCAGGGCGGAGGACATCCATTGAGAATTTCCACATCGTGAGAAAAAAAAAAGTTGTAGCAAAGATAAGGAATGATTGACTCTGATTCAAGAGTTAGGCCAGTCGAAGTTCACATAGGATCTCTCAAGCTGCAGCCATTCTTGCGTCGAACGATTTATGACGATATTGCAATGGTCTTACATCTTTCGGCGCAAGAGTGGCTCCCGTAGCTACTATATGCACAGCCTCAGTTAAGTGGTAGATCATTCTGTATGACTGCTGACGAATGCAATACTCATGTTAAACATAGTATAATATAGATGGATCTACTGCTTAACTGAGACAGTGCATAAGGTAGTTACGGGAGGGGTGCGGTGAGGGGTGACGGTAAGCCTGACCGTATAACTGATATTTTGAAAACATAGTATGAAACTTACTTGTCAGCGAACACACCAAGCACAACTCCGACGACAGTAAAGACTGCCATGTAGGCGGGTCCAGCCAGCACCTGGTAGTCGATACCAAGCCCATTGTAGCCCCATTCGCAGTACCGGGTTCCGTTCAGTATGAGAGTCTCGCATCTGTAGACAGAAATAAGGTTGGTCAGTGAAATTTTTCGTACAGGACGGTAGTAGATAAAACTGCGTATCGACCAGGAGAGAAGATTGAAAGTCAAGTGGTACGATCCTGAGGTGATTAATATGTGTTTGTTTTTAAGTCTATTGCCTGAATGAAACTTTTTGTAGTAGGTACACAAGAATATGTTTTCGTACCGTTCGGTTTCGTACCGTTCGGTTTCGTACCGCAGTAATATATAATAATAATTTTATTTCTAAAACATCAGTTTGGTTTCGACCCCCTAAATTAGGACATTCTCTTTGACGTGGGTCGAGGTTTCTTCGGTTACGTTGATCTGTGGCCTTACCATGACGTCTTAATGCAGAAATGTTTTAGTTCTATTCCAGTGTGAAAGAGATGGCGCTAGACATCTTTTATAGCTCTGTCTCTTTCCCACTCTATAATAGAACTAAACATTCCTGCATTAAGACGTCATGGTAGGGCTTAGACAGTGATTAACACAACCATTCGTTTTCAACTACCACAGATACACTAAATTAGATACATAAATAACTACAAATTATGTAAGTAGATGTAAAAATATAAATACACAAATAGATGAACCCTCAATACCACGATAATTCAATCAAACGAAAGTAGAGATTTGCAGAATGCGAACCAATCGCCTGAGGAACGCTGAATCTGTTCCATTATCCTTTATTACTATTTTTTTTATTTCTCTTGAACCGGAATTGACAGATGAATGTTATATATTTCTGATCTGTAGTTTCTTGTTTTATGTTAATTCAATTTTCGCATATTAGTAATTTCTTTTGCTTTGATCACGTAGGACCTTAGCGTAAATCTCTTTATGCCTTCATGGTAATTAAAGTAAGTTTATGTAATATCTCGTCAGCCTAAAATAGTCTACTGCTGAGCACAGGCCTCTTCAATCGCACGCCACTTAACTCGATTCTCGACAACTGTCATACAGTTGCTACCAGCCACCCTGCGAATATCGTCTCCACCTCGCCTGAAGTCGTCCCACCTTACGCTAGCTGATTTGCGGTTCTTAGAACATGAATATGACGATGATCACATCACATGGGAGCGAAAATTCGAAAAATGAATCATCTTATGATTCGAATTTTCGCTCCTATAAAACTATTGGCTACTGGAGGCGAATACCGTTCACTCCGATATTTAGACCAAGGGCAAGGAGGCGATATGTCTTCCAAGTAAAAGGCCTATAATTTATCTGCTTATGTTATCATCATTATAACACCCTGTAAATCATTGTTGGTGTCACAAAGAGCTGTTTATATTGACAATAAATCTTAGTAAGATCTAGTTTGTAAACTGTTTACGTAAGCGCAAATAAAGGTACATAATTATGTATTGTGATGGCTTCATAGAGTCTCATTAAGCTTCTGCCGGCGGCTTCGCCAGTGTGGAGGTTTGAAATTATATTACGGGAACGGCTTACCAGGATACTAATTACTCTATGTCTAGACCACGTGTGGCGTGAAACGGTTACTGACAGACGTTACTATCGTATTTATAATATTGGTGTGGAAGTTAGGTGAGCTAAATTTTCACTTTCTTATCTACGGTAGGTATTCAAATTTTACATGGACATTCAAATAATTAAACTTACCAAGAATCGAAAACAATTTCCACCATTTCTTGAGGATAAAGAGGAAACAGTACCTAAATGACGCTAAAACTGTCCCAATTTAATCAGAAATCTGGCAAATGAATAATCGAGCATAATATCAGTCATTTTGAAAAATACCTTTTGATACAAGTATGAAAAGACTTCCGGATTCCATACAAAAGTGAGAAAATAAACATTGAACAAAGCGAAGGGTAGAATTTGATCGAAGTCTGAGGGAGGGTGGTTAGGCGACGTTTCCGATTAGAAGATTACGTCGTTTATTTTTAGAATCCAATTAGATTTCGCTAGTGATTAAGAGTTTGGAAACAGATGTTTAATGTTAAACGTTTAATTTTGATTATACATATATAGTCGTTATGGGTATAATAGATGATTTATTTTTGTAAAGCGGTTAAAAACACTTTTACATGTTACAATAATTAATGTTGTTTTTTTTTTTAAATATTTTTCTTAAATACATTGCTAAGTTCGGCGAATATATCAATATTGACAAGATTTTCATTATTATTTTTTGAAAGGCAAGAGTGAGAGAGAGCCATTTTAAATGGCAAGGCGCTAAGGTTTCCCTTGATATTGAATTTTTTATGTGGTAAAATACGCAGAAGGAAACAGGTGTTTATTAATATGCATAGAGTTACACGCCTGCAGTCCCAAGTGTTGAGCAGGAATGTAGGTTCCGTTATGTGATGAAAACACACTCGCTGTTTGACGAACTTCAATGACAAAGTGTTTGAATATCACGAAACGAGGAGTTAAATTTTGCAATTTACTGTTCTTTCTGAGAACATCTTGACTTACAGTAAGCGCCAGATAAACGAGAAATAACGGTCATTGACCCACATACATTTATTGACATAATTATTTCCGAAAACAATAATGACATAAAGCTGTCCTGAATGACATCTATTGTGGTCCTTTCCTTTTTTTAGTAATGAAAAACGATTCATAATTTATTGTCCGCGTACCTACGCAGAGAAATTAAGGAAAAGGCATAGTAGGTATAATGAAAGAGAAAGATCGGAAAATTTATACCGCATTGTCATAACAAGCGTGGCTTAGTTCATTCACCGCATTACACGAATGGTACTAAAGCCTTGTACAGATGGCCGATTTAAATCGTTCTCTTAGCTCAAATTACCGCTTTTGTTGGAAGTTAATCTTTTTTTTAGTTAGATATAATCATTATTTATTAGTCATACAGTAGGTATCTAAATCAGATACAGTAAGATCGACATTTCAAGTTTCGGTTTCAAGTCTCATAATTGTTATGTTCTTGGGTTTTTCTAGATATATAAAACACAAAAATAGTTTCTACCTATGTCAGTTATGGACTATGAAGCCATCCAACCAATGTGCCTCAAACTGGTTTCATTAGAAAGGCAATAATGCGAAGATGGAAGAGCATTAGGCATTATAACGTAGTAACACACGCCGGGTATCCGCTAGTTTCAAATAAAAAGAAAGATGCGTAGCGACTGACTACGCGGACACGGTTGTAGCACATGATTGTGTGCTACGCCGTAGCGTTACATTTCTATCAGATGTCATTTGTTTCGCGAATCCACTCAAATCTGTGTGGTTCTTTCTTCAAAAGACCATCACAGACACTCATCTGCATAGTCCTCATGTGAGTTTATCAAGATTATGTCTGGACCTTAAAAGAGACTGTGACCTCTGAGTTTGTTTCGGCTGTTTCTTCTCAGAGTAGTCAGATACGAAACACCGGCCTCATCAAGTTTTAAAAAAGAAGACGTGTAAAAGTGTTTGTAAAAACCTATTTGCGAAATAAACATCATTTATCATTTAATCGACATAGCGGGAATCGATATTATAGGGAAAGATTCGAATGTTTTTGCTACTTTTTTCACTTAGTATAAGTTTCTAAGTTATCTTATTTAATTTCGCTGGAAGCTCCAACATGTTACATCCCTTTTCATCTCTATTTTTTATTACCGTCGGTCGTCTGCACCCAGACTTAAGTTAAAGCTATGTGCAAGTTATCAAAACAGCATGAATTTAATATGGCGGCATTGCCGGAGGGGTACGGTATAATCAAGTTAGAACCAAGTTGTAATAACTAGTTACTTGTTTGGCTTTATTGGTCTCTTGTCGTACAGTATGCAAGTGCAACGCGGTTTGAGGTGAATTGTAAATTAATTTGAACATAACTAGCTCGTGATTTAATTCGTTTTTTCTCTGTGGATTGATGGCTGACTTAATTGAGTTCTAGGCTATTAATATAAATTGACTGTTGTCATCTTGAGCACAAGGTTCTTTTTTAAAATTAATTAACAGATTCTCTCGACCTGGTTAAACGGGATACATGGACAAGTAAGTGGACCGAGAAGATGTCTACATGATCCTTTTAGGTTAATAAGAAAAGTATTCCTTAAGTTCTGTCATCCATGAATCAGAATTTAATCCTGAAATTCTGACTTTACAAGTAATTTATTCTTTTTCTACGTGCCAATCATGTATCAATCATGGGTCTTCCATAGTTCATAAAAGTTGCTAGGTGCCGATTTGATTTAGGTAGATACGGCCCTAAAAAAATATTCGCGTCATTGGTAGCGTGTAGGTATTGATGTTACTCAACAAAGCAAAAACTAATCGAATTTGATAAACATACGTTTTTTTGCGGCAATTATGTCGTAGCAAAAACAATATTTTTAGTGTAGACGATTAATTTAATTAGCTAATAATTACAAAGGCAAAATATTTAGCGCTTTAGGCAAAATATTACAAAAAAAAAATGTCGGGATTTCATCTACACAAATCATTGACACCTTTATCTCGTTCTACTCGTATTTTAGTCCATTGACGAATATGGTTTGGTTAAAACTTTAGGTAGCCCATGGTTCGAAAACTCATGAGCCTTTATGATTTCGGATTTGAAGTTCAGGTCAGTCTACTTAGAATGATTTATTGTAACTACCCAAAATGGAGTGGCAGTCTTCGAGTTAGTGTATTGTGTCAAAGAATGTGCCTTTTACAACAGAAAAGCAGTGATAGCCTAGTGGTGTGACCGTTTGACTGCTGCATAGGTCTCGAGTTCGAACCCCAGACACTCACCTATGATTTTTCGGAATCATGTGCGTATTGTAAAATCGTTACTTGCTTCGGTGAAGGAAAACATCACGATGAAACCAGAATGCTTGAGAGATATTTCTCGACGGCATGTAAAGCCAAGACAGAGGCCCGTGGGCGGCATAAAAACTCTAACACCAGGTTAGGCACTAACCACACGACAAAAAAGAAAATCACTATATAGTCCAACAATGGTTGTAAATAAACCAAAAACACACATAGGTATTTCGCCGCTGGCCAAGCACGCGACAAGCTTTTTACACCGCGCCATTTAATTTCGAGAACTCAGCTTGCTAAGTCACGATCTACCAATAATCTAGCCACAAACCTGACTGGGTGCCACAAAAAACCTTCCTCAAGAACCCAGGAGCCGTAAGAAGTGACAAATCAGATGTAATGCTACCACGCTTGATATTATTTTTTACCCAACTTCCGCGTATCAACAAAAAGTTGCGTAGACCAGACGTTTAATAGTTCCTTTTTAAACATTATAATAAAGTTGATAAGAACCTAGGTTATCCGGCCTTGTTGGTGTAATAATTGAATAAATCTACACCGCTGGACAGTATGCTAAACTGAAGGTCCACAAAGTGGTTGGACAAAGTTTTCCGGCATTTGAATTCATGAATGGTTGAAGCTTTCGTTGTGCCGTACGCGACTTTCAAGTTGGTTGGAACTTTTTAATTTCATGAAGGCTGTGGATTTTTGGTGAGTTAAGGACTGTTTTAAAAACATCACCATCTGCCTTATGTGCCTAGGCTTTTCCCAACTATGTTGAGGTCGGCTTCCAGTCTAACCGGGTGCAGCTGAATACCAGTATTTTACATTGAGCGAATGCCTATCTGATCTCCACAGCCCAGTCACTACTGGGTAACACTGACTGTTGTAAAATCTTGAGAATTTTATGACAGTGGTCGATAGAGACATTTCGCGTATGTCTATCTCATACTCGTACATACCTATCTAATGTTTTGTAAATGCACCCTAATGTACATGTTACAGACTCATTATGTAACATTCTCAGACTCGTTTTAAAAGTTGCAGTTTATTTTCCTTTAATTTCAAGTTATTGAATAGGTACTTTTTGGTTTTGGAAGTGGTTCATATCGATGAACCGTAATTAATTCTGAGGTAAAAATAATGTCATAATTATGATGTCATGGGCATTACAGTACCTACCTATCTTATACATACCTAGATTATGTTTTGTAAGATACACTTACTTCCATACCTAATGTTTTATTTGGTTGAATACAGGCTGCATTAGCAATTTCTTACGTCTTAATTTACTTATTATTCTTTAACCTACCAAAGAAGTTTTGATGTACAGACAGCACATCAAGCTACAACAATCTGTCAAATTTCTTTAATAGATTTTCAATTTTGCCGTTAAGAATTAGGTTCAATGTTGATTGGGATAATTTGACAGTTTCGGGTAGCTTGATGTACTGGCGTCTGTACCTAAATCTTGATTGCATTAAACCTGTTAATATGATGTAATATATCACACAACATTTTAATCATAAAATTACTGCGTAAATTCAAGGAATATCTTCATCAATGACAACTAATTGTAATAAAAAAACCACTTAAGTACCTATTGTCCATTAATTATATATTTATTAAAAACTTTATATAGGTAGGTTAATAGGTATGTTTAATTAAAATTTATTGTTTCCTGATTTATATGGAAATTATGTTCAGCTGACCTTGGCCACAGATAATATAATACTGTAACTGTTGAATACTGGCTATAGATGGCGCGTAGTGGCTAGTGGGTCATAATTTATTATCATTTGTATGGTTTTATATAATTATTAGGTTCGATCTACCTATTTAATATCGGTAATCGTATTAAGCGCCTTGTTAACATTCAAATCGATTGATAAACATAATTAGTTTTGGCATTACACTGGGTAACTGAACCAAATTGTTATAGGTAATATTTAAAAAAATCACAATCATAATCTTCCTTTTCTTATGCCAAAAAGAATAGGCACACTTACTTAGTAAGCGCCGTTTTTTAAATTCTAATTGATAAATTGCTGAAAATATGTTTTTATACAGCAAAACAGTTTTTATTTTGTCATCGTTATTCAAACCACGTCGCTTGCATACAGGTTTACGTACTTCTTTAATAATATAAATTATCCTTCCTTAAAAATCTTATTTAATTGCACGATAAAGTTACAAATTCTTTCCCGGGTTTTAAGTGGTGCTCCAAACATTAAAAGGTTATTATATACTACCTTTCCTTAAAGTAAAAAAATCTCTTTTACCTTGTAGGAAGGATATTGACCTCAAAAGGTTCGTAATTCCTTCAGCATACTCATTGTGGTATTTTAAAATTTTATGTTAAGTCATGATGGGATCACCATCGGAAAAAATGACAAACTTCCATACCAACTATGTATTCAACATTTGTATTGAAATCATTTTTATTTAAGACTAGCTTTTGCTTGTGGCTTTGCTCCCGTTATGTACGGAAATTAGCCCACGGGAACGTTTTAAATGTAACCTATGACACTCGGTCATAATGTAGCTTCCCGTTAGTGAAAGAATGTTCAGAATCGGATCAGTAGTTCCGAAGATGACCCCCTGCATATAAACTTACAAAAAAAAAATGCCTCTTTAAAATATTAGTATGGTTTTCTATACCTGCCTACTTATTTCCAAACTAGAACGTGCCAATTACACAGGTATAAGCCCTTTAGAGTACACACCAATAATTGGCTCCTTATCACAAATTATTATGTAAGGCGTAAATACAGTCGTTATGCCAATCATGGTCAATAATTGTTCCAATAAGTCACTATTTAAGTGTCGGATAAAGTTGAATTTATACTAAGCGATCATTAAATATAATATTTACATCGACTACCATTACAGAGCACCTCTAATACCCGAAGAGTTAGAAAGAGGTCTACCAATAGTAGGTACCTACACCCATATGTCGCCAGTTAAGTTTAAGTCCCATGTAATAGGGAGCGAGCCTATTGCCATCAACCGGGCACAAATCCAGACTCCGTGGCTGCTACTGAGAAATTCTTGATGGAAAAACCCAATAACTTTTTGACCGACCTGGAAACGAACGCAGGATCTCGTGCTCAGATGTTGCACTGGCTACATCTGGACCGACGAGGCTAGGGTTCTAATAATTATGTGCGTTTGGTGTAAATGCACCCAAGGTACTGGTCACCCACTCCCTAAATAACGACATGAATGATGTAACCGGGACTTTGTAACAACATAATGATTTAAAAGAGTGTCCATGGAGTTTCTTGCCCATTCTTCTCCATAGAGATCTACGCTTTCGAATCGGCAACTACAGTACTTTCACAAGTTATTATGCCCTGTGACTGGGACTGTAGGTTAGTTTATTTTTTGTGTTTTGACATTCAAAAGTGCCTGTAATTGTCTAATTGAAATAAATGCTTTGAGTTTGAGTTTGAGTTTGAACGCTACTTATATACGAGAAAAATATTGAGACAAGCTTAGTAATCAACATTCTCAGGCTCGTTATAAAAGCTGCAGTTTATTTTCCTTTAATTTCAAGTTATTGGATAAATGCGGTTTTGGAAGTGGTTCTTATCGGGGAAACTTAATTGATTCTGAGGTATTAATAATGTCGTATGATATCATGGGACTTCCCTAAAACTCGTTTTTTGAAAACGCTTTCAAGTTTATAAGTGTATCGACCTTTTAAAAATGGAAATCACACATCTCATGATCGGTGACATTCAAAGGTGTAGGTATCATAAAAGCTTGTAGGCACCAACAACTGCCGCCAAACTGTTATGAAGTTTGATAGACTGTATGCATGTTAAGTTTGATAGAGATTTTGACAAAAAAAACTTTAAAAAGGCATTATTATGGACAACATGGCAGGCCCAGAAGAAGATGGCGGAATGAGTAGGACCTATTTTGAAAGGATTGGTCTGCAATTGCATTAGACCTAAATAATATGGAAAGAGGGAGTTCTTTGCCCTGCAACGTAGGCTCACAATAACAATAACAAACCTATATGTGTTTTTTTTTCAATTCTACAGTTTTTTTATAATGTTCACCATCATAATTGAATAGGTCTAGTTTGACAAAGTTACTTACCTTCTGCTATATGCAAGTAAATGTAAAGATATAAAGATAATTTTGGTTTTATTTTGGCACAGCCTCCACATTACAGGATAAAGGATGGGCCTTGTCTGGCTCCAACACTGTCCTTATACTGTCAGGGTATCTGGCTTCCAACCAAATTGTAGCCATTTGGCAATTTTAACCTATACTATGTTTATTTGGTTTAAGATTTAGCTAGAGGTGGCTGGAGTTGTAATAAATACAGAGGTATTCCTTCTTCGTAGCCAGAATAGGATATTTTGAAAAATAAATCACTAATTTCTTTCCACGGATATCTGAAATATATGCTAGGAGGAAATTTTTGTGTGGGAAGGGAGTGAGCAAATTTATGAAGCGAGTGAGCAAATTGTTGAGCCGATAGTGTGCAGTAAAAGTGAATGGTCAAGTCGCCTCACCCAACTGAAACGGGAGGAGATCAATCCAAACCGAAACCGGAAATGAAGCACTTTCTGACTGACCCAAGCTGATTGTGCCTCGATTGCTTTGGTCACTCTCTATGCCCTCTTGCCAACAAGATAACTGTAGTGTCCTTTGAACACGAAACAGGATCACTGGCGTGCTTAGGGGCCAAGAGGGTAAGCCCAGAAGGCGAGCATACTGTTCAGAAACCATAACATCGTGAAGAGACTACAACATTATTTGTAGTATATGCGAAAACAGAATATAGTTTTTTCAGAATAAGTAACTGAATCGATTCCAATAATTTTTATATCATGTTATATTTTGTCCCAAAAATATTTAAAAAAGGTTACGAGTTGGACACCGAGCGACACTTAGTACTATACGCAATCATACGCGCACAATACAGGCATTAGGCGCGGGCGCACAGTGGGGCGCTGCGTGGTGAGTATGTTTTTGTACGGACAACCAGCTAACATAACAAGCTTATTATAACTTTGTGATTTTTCGTGAAACAGTTTTGAAATTTTGTACATCGATTCTTTACATAAAAATACTAGACACGTGTTTCAGGTTTCGCATATACTAAAACTAATGTTGTATAAAGGCAAGCCAAACTTTTAGGCTTGTATGAAAGTACCCCCACTAAACAGGATACTATTAAATTAATAAATTAATGGCAAGCCGTGTAATACAATTAATTGCAACTTACAGCTCATGTTAAGTAGTGTATTTTCAATCAATCAATTATTAGTTTATTCGATACACGACGTCTCGGCGATATCATTAACAAAACTCTATTTCCGGATATTGTACATAGGTATTAATCACAATGTTTTTGCATTAGGTACCGACCTAATACCCTCTCAATATCATTGTTAATTAAAATAATGAACAGAAATGCTGGTCACGGTTCACTAGACAGATTCTAATATAAATAGTCTTGTGTAATTGGCACCAATTGACTAAATAAAAGATCTGTTTTATGTCACCGCTCGTAGAGTTCTGGCTATGATGAAGTAAGCTGTCGTGAGGGCTACCATAAACAATGAAATGGTGACCGGGACATAACATAATATCATAACATAACGCCTGTAATCCCCGAAGGGTTAGGCAGAGGTCTACCTTATAGTACATCCACATTACGCCAGTTATGTTTAAGTCTCTTATAATATTATGGGGCGAGTCTATTGCCATCAATCGGGCACAAATCCAGAATCCGTGGCTGCTACTGAGAAATTCCTAATGGAAAAACCCAACAACGATTTGCCCGACCGAGGGAATCGAACTCGGCACCGCATGCTCAACAGTCGTGTTTGCCGACCGGGATATTTGGATATTTATAGTAATTGGGTAAGCTAGGAGTTGGTGCAAGACGAGGCAAGATACATTTTAGAGGCCTTCTAAATCTAAGTTATGGAAAATTTTAGAAATCCGCCTTGGACAGGTTAGGTACGATTTAGTTTAGATAATTCATCATCACTACGTAGTATAAAACAAAGTCGCTTTCCGCTGTCTGTATGCTTACATCTTTAAAAGTACGCAACAGATTTTGATGCGTTTTTTTTTTAATAGATAGAGTGATTCAAGAGGAATGTTTATATGTATAATATAATACATGCATATTATAGTAGAGAAAACATTAGTATCTACATTGCCGGGGCGGGTCGCTAAATAAGTAGCTTTGGTCGACTTTGACAGAATAGTGTATAGAGGTATTAAGAACATGGTGTAAAGTCCTTCATCCACTATACAAAAGGGTGGATCCCTCGAGCAGTCGGGTGTTTTGTCTGGTGGGCTACTACCCGACAGTTGTTGTCGGGTTTATCCATATAGTTTTAAGTCGCAGATAACTTTAACTGCGCGATTTAGAATTTTCATGTTATTTCTTCATTTGACTCATAGATGGCGCTGTAGTACTTTTTATAGTACCGTTACAAGTATTTAAGAATTTAGAGCATGCTTGAAAAAATGAAAATTTTATCATCAGATGCTTCAACCGTGTTGTGTGGGCGCGTAGAAATTCGTGGTACTTACTTCCAAACCGAACGTATGGCGACCCTAGCTATAGTCAATGTTGACTAAGACGCAGTTTATAAATTAATCATAGTTTTATGATTGCAGCAATAAAAGATGCATCTTCACGAGTAGGTACCTACAGTATTATTGGCTTAAACGAGCTTGCGTCTACGATTGCAAGTCATCTAGACTCAACGTAGTCCACACTCAACGCATAAATATTGACCACAATGTTTTCAATTGCACCCACCACAGTTTGTCTCTGCGTCACTCAAAGGTTGACTTGTAGAATGCCATTGGCATTAATTAAGTCCGCCATTGTATTTTTTTTTTGCCAAATCTACTCTGTCCCCCTGCTGGGCAGATACCTCCCCATTCCTTTCGAACTCTCTCGATGTTTTGCCTTCTCTGGCCAATCAGTCTGCCTGCCTCGGTGACGACGACCGTCTTCAGGCACCCGTTGTGTGAAGATCCTGGCCCATCTGTCTCTGTACATTATACAGTGTGCTTAAAGTATTAAAAAAATGTATGATGATTGATTTGAAACATGCTAAATAGTTATTAATGTAATTTGTATTACATTAATCGACATACTTTACACGATTATTAATTGTGTCAAGGACTGAAATTAAAGTCAATCACGTTTTCATTTAACACTAAGTAATTATTGCAATGTTTCCTTATTGGTCAATAAGTATAATGGCTTTTCCTCAATTTTTCTACAAGAAAACATACATACATACAGAAACGACAGAACGCCTGCTACGATCCTTGCATAGTCCATTTTCTTCGTTTATGTATATACTATCTACTACTCAATAATAAATAAAAATACTAAAAAACCCGACTGCGGTAAACAACATAAGTCAAAAAAAAAACACTAAAAAGCTAAGAACAAGCACATTTTAAATTTATAAAAGTTGGAAGTAGGCGGGTGCCATTCAATTTTTATATTTTCAAAGTCAATTGTGGGACCCTACAACCAGGCGATGAATCTGATAAACGCCCTGAAAGCCCAGGGAATCGGATCTAGATACGAGTATGTTAAGCAGTAGTTGGTAAATGTTATGTCGTTGGCTTGCTGAACGCTTTGCAACTGTAAGTGCAGCAAGTATCAGACTGTTTTATGAATAAATCTGGCCTGACCTTTCCGAAGAACAAGGAAAATATGGCAAGAACTCCAGTAATTTTCTCATTGTTATCTTTAATTTATTTAGAACCGTAGGTACAAAGGGCAGATTCGGTAAGATTGCCCAGAACGCTTTGTACGGGTTGGCACAAAGAAGATTATTGTGTCAAGGCCGGATTCAAATCCGATCAATCATCAATAATCAGACAGTTGGATTCGATCGATATTTAAAATTGGAATGAATAGTTAACTTCTTGCTCGTCTTGACCCATTTATTATTGGAATAGAATATTTAATTGTGAACTCTGTATTTGATTGCACAATATTCATAATTCATCGTGCTAATTTTTTAAACTATATAGTAGCATGAATATGTTATGTAATCTGGCTATTCACAACTATGAAGGTAAAAAATATCTTAGATAACTTTAGAATTAATTTACATAATTTAGATTTTATCTTCATGATGGACTGAACTTGATGACCGATAGATAAGCTAAAATGTAATGTTGAGGTAGGTCAATTTTGCGAGAATTCTTGATATTCAGAGTTCAACTGACGTTTTTATTCGCGTTTCGCTAACTAGAGTTTATGAGGATAAAAATGGAATTTCTATAGGAACTTCCTTCTCTGTTTGGGACGAGGCCCTTGCTCAGCAGTGGGACGGTAATAGGTTGGAATTATTATAGAAACTGATGCGATCATAGTTACTATTTTTATTATTATTTTTGCGATTATTTTGACATTATTTTTCTTTTTTTTTATGTTTATTACTGTGAATATGTGGACTATGTGGGTCATATATTTTTTTATTATTTCGATATAATTTAGTTTAACGATTTTCTGGCAGTTTGAGTACTTTATGCGGTCTACCCAAATGTCCTTTCTTTGGTATTGTTCGTCGTGTCGTTGAGCTCCTTGGGTTATGGGTTGAGCTACACGATTACCGACAAATGCTTGCACTGAATGGACAGGTCTACTCAAATTTTTGTGGTTCTTTCATCAAAAGACCACCTCAGACACTAATCTGCATGATCCTCATATGATTTGACCAATGTCTGAACTTTAAAAGAGACAGTGACCTCTGAGTTTGTTTCGGCTGTTTCTTCTCAGAGTGGTCAGATACGAAACACCAGCTCCATCTAGCTTCAAAACAACATAATGTGACGTGTAAAAGTGTTTTTTAAAACCAATTTACAGAAATAAATATGATTTATACTGATCAACATGTATGGTAAAAGTTAAATGAAAGTTATGAATTTCCAAAAGTCTAAGAACAAAAGCTGTTCAATTTCATGGTCTGAGACACAAACGAGAGGTCTTGCGTTTATTAAGTCACATCCTGTATACGAAGGCATCCTCCAACGTGGCATTTCTTAGTTGCAAGATTATCAAACAATTGACCAACATGGTGATTAAATACAGTGTACGTTTACGACCTGATACACACGTATGTATGTATATAGGATATACCTGCATTATGTACACGTTTCCTGCCCACCTGCCCACGGCAAGAACTTGTCATATAATTAATATTCCCAGCATCTAATGAGTGGCCTTCGTAATTATAACATACTTTGTGACTCATAAAATATTTTTATGTTATTTGAAACTTAAGTAGGCGCTCAGTTTAAGATTTATAAGCATTTATGACTTCCTGAGCTGTTCTTCATATTTTATTTATTATTTGTTTTGTTTTTTTTTTTTATGATTGTCATTTACATTTTTGAATAATTCAGGTTGTGGAGGTCAGATGGGCAGTCGCTCCATGTAAAATACTGGTATTTAGCTGCATCCGGTTAGACTGGAAGCCGATCCCAATACAAGGTGTTGCTTTGCATCCTCGTCAAATTCAAGGAGGTAACTATGCTAATGATTCTCGACCCGAATCAATAATAAAATGGGTAGGTAATTTTTATATTTTTTTCTTAATATCGGGAATCGGTAAGTGTTACACCACCCGTATTAAAACGCGGCCCGTTTAATACTAGCCCTATAACCGCGCTTTCACACACACAAACAAACTCAAACGTTTTTCGATAAACGGGTGATTCTCCTCTTTTGAAAAGGGCTTCATTCTGAAATAGTGTCAAATTAAAACAACTAAAAAAAGCAGCGTTTATTATTATTGACCAGGTACCGTAATTTATATTGATTATTTACGTCTTCTATGACAACCCTTTATATTTCGACGATGTTGCAAAAGTACTATGGGAAAATACTATGCAGGTGACGATGAATAATATTCATCATTCGAACCAGTTTGTAGACATCATACATTCACACAGACATCCTTTTTATGTACCTACAAAATCGATTAAGTAAAAAAAAAACCTGAACCACATAAACTCACGCTTTATACCCCACGAGGTGGACAGAAACATTAGAACGCCACGTGCTACGATCCGCACAAACTCCTTGTGCACATTAATTTAGTTAATAGTATAATTACGAGAAGTTACGAGATTAACTATGGGGGAAGCAAGATGGCTGACAGCCACCCAACTTTTGGTCCTAACTGTATTAAAGGATCAGAAAGTTACTTGAATGAAAGGAAGAAAATAAATTACTTTTAAGAAATTGCCGCATTGAATAGAGTGGTTGCGATCGCTTTTCTTAATGTGATTTTAATAAGAGATTATCTGGTAAGTTGTAACACATCATTAGGTTTATCTTATAACTAACTTTTTCCCCACATTCATTCGCGTTGCACACTAGAAAGTAGGTACTTCCGGGATAAAAAGTGTCCTTTGTCAGTTCTAACCCGGTGTGCCAAATTTTAGAAGTGAAAATATTACAGGCAGAGTTACCTTTGCTTTTATAATGTTGGTATGGATGGTTGGTTACGGATTAAAACATTGCTTATCTTATTGTATGTTTTTTTTTGTGAAGCGATATAGTAAAATAAAAGTCTTACAAGTGTTCATCGCCTTTTAAAAAGTCATACTTCATCTTGAAACACCACAAATTAACAAATTACTTGATATCAAATTGATTTGTCGGTTGGTTCTTTTAGATTTCGTTATCTTGAGTACTGCCTATAAAAAGACGGAATTATCAAGTGATTTGGGTGTAATTAACATGTTTTTATTTATTTTTATAAACTAACCCAAACGCCAAAAGCACTGCTAGTTCGATTAAAAAAAAGATCGAGTATCATCAACAAACAAAATAGTACAGTCGATCGAAATTCAGTGTTAACTTTGATCTTGGGCTGACCTAGCATAGTACGGAATTTCAATAGGACAAGAGGCCAGCTTAGACTGTTTTGTTACCACTGACATTCGGTCGACTCTACAAGAATTACTTACATGTCACTCGAATTGACCTTTTCGCAGACGACAGGCAAGTCAATCAGCGAGACGTGACTGAGGTTCAGCATGCAGGATTTGTCTCCATAATGAAGATCGTCAGCCGTTACTTTCGACGTTGTACCTGAGGACCAAACAGTCGGATAGTTAGGTTGGTGTAGTTAGGCAGGTGGAGATCCATAGATGACTCTGCCCTAGAGATAAAATGTGACGTTACCCCGCAAACAATGGGATACTTGATATTGTGTCCTTCCTGTTCTGTTGTTTGCACATCACAGTGGCTGTTGGACGCTACCGAAAGTGCCAAAATCGTCGCCAAATTTTTGGCTGAAAAAAATTGAATTTTCATCAACACGCTAAGAAGAAGTTACATTTCAACTTTGAAAGTATCAGTTATACTCTCAGAATTTAGAATTTCGCTCCGTAAGATGTATTACTCGCTGCCACATATGAAACTTATTCTAAAAAGCCATTATAAACTTTTATAATAAAACAAATTTCAGTTACAAATCCTAAACAAACAACACGGGGCTACTAAAGCTAACAGTTGTAAAAACTCGTATGTTAAATAAAATCGTGAGTGAAGAAACATTATTATTCTGGTTTATACGAGTACCTACAAACATAGTTGTTGTCCACAAGCAACTTCCCAAAGAGGTTTAAATGAACCTCCTTTGAAAGGAGGCCTTTCAATGACAGATAAACTTAAATGATCGTCATGTATTGATTTCCCAGATAATGATGGAGATGTGTTGTGTTGGTTATGGACGACGATGATGGATTGATCACTCAATTAATATCAATTAATTGGCAAATAGCTATATCGTCGTTGAAGTTCTAACACCACCTAAGTCAATAATAGCAACTTTACAGGAGAGTGAAAAAACTGCAGAATATATTATACCTAGGAAATGGTACAATATCATTTTATAATTTGTGTTCACTTCAAATTAAATAGAGACATTGCATGTTTCTGTTTGGCTGAAACAACGCGCCTTCCGATTCTCTAGCAAACGGCATCAAAATTTCAGAACTGCCAAAAATTGACTTACGTGGTGTTAGAACTTCAACGACAATATTACATTACTGCTCCACAGACTCGTGTAAACTTGCCCGTTCGTCACGTCCTCTGCTGACAAAGGTTTTCTGATCACCAGTAAATTAGGTGCCTATGTGTGGTGAATATTTTTTCTTTGTTAGCCTGTCAAGTGTCCTAACCACACCTAACCAAACCTAACCAAAAAGATAGAGGTCTTGCGCAATGTCAATCGTCACACCACGTTCGCCGCGGTCTACCTCGGCAGCTATTTCCTCCGTCAGGTATTTGACTAATCTATGACTTAAAAATAAATTTGCACACAGTCATTCAGTTACATTAATTATTAATTAATCAAGCAATGAAGAATGATACTGCAAGCCTTGTTCAGAACAGACAAGTGAATTGATCCAGTTGAGTAATGTTCAATTGAGAAATCAACGGCTCGGTAGCTTAGTTGTGTCATTGTCAACTACCTAGCTACTACTTACTAACCTACACAAGTTTGGAGATTGTCGGTGTATTTGTTGTTACAACATCACGTTTCCCGTGTTTCGTTAGTGTTTCTGGAAATTTCGAAACTTTTCAAACCCTGTTTAGTAAACTAAACAGGGTTTGAAAAGTTTCGAATAGTTAAAAAAAGTGTTAACGTTGAAACGGCCTTATTCATTTAATAAATACGCTACTGCCCATTATATCCTACTAACCCAGAAAAAGTCGACCCTTATAAAATCAATTTAACCACGCGAAACATATCTTCAATTCAACCACTGCAGTTTCTACAAAAAATGCATTGTTATTTCTATGGAGCGTTCAGACGTTGCGCAAACTGTCATAAACTACTCGCCACTTGACCGAATCACTGGCGTCATGTGAACTAGGCCGTACGCTGTGCCAATGATAATGAATTTTAACGGCCTTGGTAATGACTTACGAATCTTACGATACGATTAATTTCCTTCTCTATTGACTGATTTGAAACGCAGTTTTTTTCTCGGTTTTTCGACTGATCAAGTGATCACTATTACGCATAGCGTTTAAATTTTTATTTATAGACTGTTGATAGTTTTTCTTAAATGCTGGTGTAATATTGCACAATGTTGAGAATTTCAACTAAATAATAAAATAAATAAACCTGAATTGTGATGGGTTTATTATTTAAATATCGTAACCTTGGCTTGTATTTATACAAAATTTTTAAACGCACTTTAATCTCAATGCTTTATTGCATTCCACAATGTGTACCTACTATTATAGACTTATGTATGTCACCTAGACATACACAAGTCTAATGAGATCACCATGGACCCTTTCTCCTCCTTTTAGGCTCAGCAAGATAGCAGGGGAGAGGAAACTTTTGATACTTAACTATTAGTCTTCATACCTTAGGTTTTCACAACAATTTTCTTTAACCTTTTGACCGCCACGGACGCTTATGGACGTCAAATCAAAGGTTCCCACGACGCCACGGACGGCATAACACGTCCAATTTGGATGCGGTGATATTGTGGCTTGGCGTGGAGGGCACACGCGTGTTTTTATGGTCTGGCATTCAAAAGGTTAAGCAGTGATAGCCTGGTGGTGTGACCGTCAGATTGCAAAGTCAAAGATCCCAAGTTCGGACCCAAGACACGCACCTCTGATTTTTCGGACCCATGCACCATGTGCGTATTAGAAGCATTTTTTTTGTTTGTAAATGTGAGTACGTGCCATGTAGTGATGTACCTTATCCTAATCGGTAAAATTCAATTGTCTTTTTCTATTTCTACATTGTGCTCATATAGAAAACCAAAATATTGTACCCAGGACTATGTATATGTAACTTGATTTGAAAAAAGTGTCCATGGAGTTTCTTGCCCATTCTTCTCCATGAGATCTACGATTCAGGAATGGGCAACTACAGTCCATTCACAGTTATTATGCCTGTGACTGGACTGTAGGTAACTTATTTTTGACTATGCAAAAGTGCCTGTCATGGGTCTATTTGAAATACATAAATGCTTTGAGTTTGAGTTTATTGTGTAATTATCACTTGCTTCTGTGAAGGAAAAACATCGTGAGGAAACCAGCATGCTTGAGAAATATTTCTCGACGGCTTGTAAAGCCAAGTCAGACGCCCACGGGAGGCATAAAACTCTGACACCAGGTTAGGCCCTGACCACACGATAAAGAAAGAACAGACTATGAGGAGTATGAGGTTTAATAATATATTTAAGTTACCTACTGTTACATGCTGAGATGGTTATACCAATATCTATTGTAAAGTTCGCTAGAAATACCTTTCCCGCTCAAAATTCTCTTCATAAAACATTTACATGCACTAGCCGTCCAAAACTACATTCGTCTGATTGTCCTAAATATATACTAACGCTAGCTTCGTCTGACATTTAGCTTGTACTAGTCCGAAGGCTAGGTTACTGGGACACGAGATCCATGCTGGTTTGAATCAGAAATATTTATGTCTAACTAGCTTTTGCACGCGGCTTCGCCCGCGTGGAAGATAGAAGAACATACTACAGAGATAGGATATGTCCTAACTATTTGGCAAGAAGAAGCAAGCATCGGGAGAAGTGGTAGGAATGGATGGAAGAGGAGGAGGAACTTTGCCCAGGAGTGGCACAATTCAGTATACCAAAAAAAAGTCCACACCCAGGGCATTGCCTACCTACCATGACGTCTTAAAGTAGGAATATTTTTATGTCATTCCAGTGTCGGAAAGAGACAGAGCTATACAGGATGTCTAGCGCCATCTCTTTCCCACACTGGAATAATACTAAAACATTCCTACATTAAGACGTCATGGTAGGCCACCTTTACTCGTATCAAACTCAAACTCAAAGCATTTATTTCAATTAGACCATTACAGGCACTTTTGAATGTCAAAACACAAAAAATAAACTAAGCTACAGTCCCAGTCACAGGGCATAATAACTTGTGAAAGTACTGTAGTTGCCGATTCGAAAGCGTAGATCTCTATGGAGAAGAATGGGCAAGAAACTCCATGGACACTCTTTTAAATCATTATGTTGTTACAAAGTCTCGGTTACATCATTCATGTCGAGATTAAACATATATGTGAAAGACGTGCGAGTAAGAGCGTCCAGAATAAAAAGATAAAATTAACAATTCAAAAATACAATAATCCATGGCAGCTGCGAGATGACCAGTCACAACTGACAGCGCCCGTTCACGAACATGTATACCAAATTGATTCGATTCGATCAAATATTTTCGGCTGTTAAGGCGCGAATGGTAACAGACAGACATACAGCAGTACAGTATGGAATAGTCATGAATAAGTAAAAGGACCCCTTACCTACCCGTGCGTGTTACAAAAGGGACCGGAGAACTGGGTAGGGAAATGTGATTGTATTGTGAGTGATATCAAAATGACAAGAAGTTGCTTCAATAGAATCGTACCTATTGATTGAAGGCAACGGGATAGTTCTCTCCTCGTAGGTATCCTATACTGTTAAATGAGCAATATTTGTATATTTGTTACCACGTTCTCGAAAACGGCTCGAACGATTTCGATGAAAGTTGCAATAAGGGTTTTACGGGGGCGTAAAATCGATCTAGCTAGGTCTTATAACTGGATTTTTTTTTCTATTTTCATCCGAGCAGAGCAGATAAGTTTTAAATCGTGGGCTCATGAATGATTTTGGGAAAAACTTATTAGGCTTATTTGGGGCCTCTCCTTTCGGCGACCGAGTATCGGTAACCGCAGCATGGGATAGGCTGGATGCGGAAGGCGGAAGACAGGGTACTGTAGCGCAGCTCGGGAGAACCCTAAATCCAGCTGTGGCTACTGATAGGCTGAGTTGATTGACAGTTAATAAAGTTCTTCCAGATATACCGCTGACACTCGATATCTCTGTGTGTTTGTTCCTATTCCTTCTAACATAACTTAACGTCACGTCACACCTGTTATGCCCAAAGGGTTAACCAGGGGTATACCACCTACTAGTACACCCACATTTCGCACAAATCCAGACTCCGTGGCTGCTACTGAGAAATTTCTGATGGTAAAACTCAATAACACTCTGCTCGACCCGGGAATCGAACCGAGAACATCGTGCTCAGCAGTCGCGCTTGCGACTACTGGACGATCAAGGCTGTCGTCGTACCTTCTAACAGTTACGTATAATGTTCCACTCAGTGCATCATCCATGTTTTCGTACATATGCCAGTATTCTTATAGTAATAATGAAACAATCGCACAACAAAACCACAACGTAGGTACTAAATAAACTTTTTCCGTAAGAATCCAAGATATCATGTCAGACAGACATTAAGGCATCATGATCTTCATGAATTAAATGCGAGTAGTTCTGATTCTCACGATCGTTATGGCACAGTTATTTATCGATTCATTCATTCATTGTTTTCTTTTGCCATGAAATATTAATTTAATGATTTCTAATACAGATTACGGCTGGCTTACGTGACTTTTCACTTGGTTCGCGTTTGGGTTCCTCAGGGCAAGTAACGGATCACAGGACCATTTATGCCATATTAATAATAAAACTAAAATATAACATAACATCATGCTTAATAATTTCCAAAGGGTTAGGCGTTGGTGCACCTAATAGTACACCCACATTTCACCAGTTATGTTTAAGTCCCATTTAATAGGGGGTGAGCCTATTGCCATCAACCGGGCACAAATCTAGACTCCGTGGCTGCTACTGAGAAATTCCTGATGGAAAAACCAGGAGCCCATGCTCGTGACACCACGCTTGTGACTACTAAACCAAGGAGACAGTCAGGATAAAAAAATCTGCCTAAAATTTTGTCTTTAAGCGTCTGATGCTGAAACAAGGACTACCTATTATATCCATGAATCAACACAGGTTAGGAATATAGTTGTGGTGACGCTTAGGGAGGCTTAATATGTCTACCGATGTTTCGTTGTAGTTGTCTTTCGGCAGATATGAATCAAAATTGAGCGTCCCAACGCTGTTTTGGTGAAGGACATCAGTCGAACTGGCGCGTCAGTTGCTTATATTATATTCCACCTTTGTGATGCATAGTCAAGAGTTCTATGTCTTTGTGAAAACGGAATGATTCACCATTATTCATTCACGATCTCATTTTCAAAATACAGGGTGGAGGGACACCGACGCTGAAACGGTTACCACGGATCCAGTACATCATTCTGAACCCGGAGACATAAAAATTTTTCGTCGGTAATATATTTTTTTTTTCCCTAGCCTGCTCTGTCCCACTCCTGGGCAAAGGCCTCCCTCCACTCCTTCCTCTTCTCGCGAACCCGCGGGTCCTTCTTGCAGTTCGGACGGAACCTGTCTAATTCGTCCCGCCATCTCCTTCGTGGCCTGCCGCGACTCACTGTGTCAGGGCACCAGTTTCCTGTTATTTTGGCTCACAGTTTGTCCGGCATGCGGCAGACATGTGCTGCCCAGTCCCGTTTGAGTTGGGCAGCCTTTTGAGCCACGTCAGCTATATTTGTTTCGGAGCGCAGTATTGTGTTTCGAACACGGTCCGTTAATTTAACACCTAGTATACTGCGCTCCATTGCTCGTTGGCAAACCTTGAGTTTGGTCTTCTGGATGTTAGTCAAAGACCAAGTCTGTGCACCATAGGATAAGACGTCGTCAATTAAAAAAAAACGTTGGTAATTAAAAAAAAAAACTGTTTCCTATAAAACTGCAATAGGTACCTAGTCTACACCATTTTAGTGTCGGGGTCCCTTCAATCTTGTATATATGTTTTTCCAGGGTTCCCTTAACACTCAAGCCAAATGGAAATTCTCTTTACCGGGACATGTTCAATACCGATACCAATATAATGCTATCAGTATAGAAGTTAAGTCAACCCTACGAGTATCGGAGTCGGCTCCCCCGGGATATAACCGATGTATTCATGCACCTTTCGTTCTACGGCTTTGTTTTCCATACAAAGTGTATGTAAATGTATGTATTTATACATCCATTTGTTTTTACTATTCTGTATGGAAATTGATACTTGTTTGGATCTGTTTATTTGTCGCGTTGTCATGCAAATTCATGGTTCATAAATATTTGTAAAGGGTTTTAGCAAATGAGATGGGAATTGGATTGGTTGTCTATGTTTGTCATATTATAATTGTCTCAGCAGTTATTATCATATCATTGTCTGTAGTTAAGTGGATTAGAAGGTGAATGCCCCGAAAAGCACAAAAACAATATAGACACTGATTTGAAAGAAAATCTAGATAAATTGATCTATTTGAATCGGATTTTGTTAACAATTTCCTATCAGCTATCTACTAGTAAAAGTCCTGTTTCATATTCAGTCAAAATCGGTCCAGCCGTTTCAGAGATTAGTCGGAACAAACACACAGAAATTAACAAATATGTTTTTATAAGTACCGTATGTAATGAGCATTCAGTAAAAATCTATTACTTTGAAATTTCAACAGTCACTTCGATGTTATTTATTCGTATTGATCCCTTTATTTTGCCAGAAACTCGTTTGGCTGTCTGCAGATGAAGCCTGTTGATCTATGCTAGATAAGTTAAAGCTAGGGATATTTTGACTGTTAGTTACTTCTGAAAGTTTTCCCTGTACACGATAGCAAATGATTGTTGTACTCACCAATAAGATAATGTCCGAGTTCTCCTAAGATGTAGCCGATGGACACTAGACCCAGCACATACCACTTGTAGAAGCCAGCCAGCTTTGTCCAAATGCCTCCTTGAAACATTTTGTATTATTCTGTGGACAAGAAGAAAATAACGTCAGTTTGGTTGGCACTTATCGTCATCTGTCTAGCTTTTTCCCAATTATGGAGGGGTCGGTTTTGGGTCCTACCAGACGCAGTTGAATAACAATATTTTACATGGAGGTCCATGTAACTGGGTAATAAGACTGATTGTCAGACTTTTGTTGGCACTAAATACTACTGATATCTGTTGTACGTACGTCACTTATGGGCGATGTTTACATATTGCATCGTAAACTATGAGTGAGGACAAAAACATTCGGTAAGCAAAAACGATGATGAACAAGTAAAAAATGTATCAAATTGACATAAGCTAACGAAAAGCTTACGTCAATCTTTTTAAAAGTCGATCAAGATATACGAAACGCTTTGAAGTCAATTGTTATTGGTCTTGACCCTCTGTTAGATAAAATATTGGAACGTGACGTAGCCTCTTACGATTAACAATAGAGCCTCTTCATCCCCAAGGGATTCACAAATATCTACCAATGTTCTTTGAATAAGTTATATTTGAGTTACATATAAGTTATAACTTATTAATTAACCACGCCCTTTCTGCACCACTGTTTTCGCCGTCTCAGTTAAGCGGTAAGCCTGTATTAAAAGTCTTAAATTATAACTAACTACTATCAAAATAAGGTACTTAACAATCACCATATTAGCTAAAACAAACTTCAAACACCTACACTACACGCCCAAAAGATCTCACACACATACTCCGATAAATGCAACACCGGATGAGATCAATAAAGCGCGTATGCAGACATTTTAATCACCACCATGTGTAAATGGCCTCAAATTATAAATAATCAGGCCTTATACGGCCCAAACTGTATCGCGTTCGTGACATGGATTGATCTCATTTTGAAAGAAAAACTCCGATACGCCCCTGAAGCTGGTACTATTAGGTAGACCTACGGAACACCTGTTAAATTCAACGTCGCACATAAAGCGGGTAGCGGAGCGGGTGAAGGGCATTAAGGACATCTGGTGAATACCATGCTTATTGAAGCTGAGGAAGTTTTTTTTTTTCCAACCCATGATGCGTGGGTCTCCCACATTGTACGCGATTCTTTCTGGGGCCCAAAATAAAGCGACATCCTTGAATCCATCATCGTCATCTGCCTAGCCTTTTCCCAACTATGTTGGGGTCGCCTTCCAGTCTAACCGGATGCAGCTGAATACCAGTATTTTACATGGAGCGACTGCCTATCTGATCTCCACAACCCAGTTAGTACTGGGTAATACGATACCCCTTGCTAAGACTGGTCGTCAGACTTTCGGGCCACTGACTACTTGTAACGACTGTCAAAGATCTACAAATGAATACCTGGCCGGCTTGACGAACTCGGTATGTAATGGTTGGCCACCCACGGACCTAGACAAGCGCAGCTCGACCCGAGCGGCTGTTATTTAGCTACGAGCTCTTGGAAGCCATTCAATACAATTCCATAATTGCCACTGGTTTAGGCCCTCAGGCCTCCCGCATCTAACTCTAACCCCACATAGGCCTATGGGAGCTGTAATCCAAGCTCCTAGGGCCCCCAAACGCCACTTAATTATTTAGATAACATCACGCCTCCGAAGGGGTAGGCAGAGTTGTACCTAATAGTACACCCACATTTCAACAGTTATATTTAAGTCTCATGTAATAGAGGGCGAGCTTATTGCCACCAACCGGGCAAAAATCCTGATTCCGTGGCTACTGCTGAGAAATTCCTGAAGGAAAAATTCAATAACTTTCCCGAACCCAGAATCGAACCCAGGACTTCATGCTCAGCAGTCGCGCTTGTGACCACTAGACCAACTTAAACAGCTACAACTAAAAGCCTTCATAATCTTGGTCCGTATCGCTTGTTATAAGACAGAAGGCTTATAATCTTATGTCAACGGAAACAACATGTGAATTATGTGACAAGCTAAGGACCCGCGGAGGTCGCTCAAACGACTTTTAGCTACTTAATAGGTGTTCCGTTTTTAAGTGTGTGTTGTGACATGTAGGGTTTCTGTTAGCTTGATTATGTGCAACGAGAATCTACTGTATTTAATTGATGTTTATTTGTATCTACTGGTTTTTCCAGCTGGTTTTCTTTATTTTCATCACCAGCCTCGCAATTATGCTGGGGTCGGCTTTCAGTCTACCCGAATGCTGCTAGGACTGCTTATCTGACCTGCATAACCCAACCAAGACAGGCTTAGCCAAACCTTCCTTCCTATACAGGGTGTTTTCAATTATTCATCGGTAATAAAAATAAAACAGGTGTTCCTTACATTTTGACCGTGTAGGTATTGCGCTTTTATACAGCTATTTTTTTATTACCGGGGAAAAATTCCCCCATAGAAATTTATCACCGGTAATAAAAAAAACAACTGTACCGAGTACGCGGAGAGAGAGTGTGATTTCAGAATGATGAATGATACTGAATCCGTGGTAGCCGTTGGTGTCTCTTCCAGCCTGTATATTCGAGTTCAACAAAAAGAGAATACTAAGAAGAGAAGAGAAACAAGAAAATAATTTCTCTCTACATTTTAAACAAAACCTTGAAACCTTAAATGTTGTAATAACAATAAAATAGTTTTAGAGAAAATTGATAAAAATAGTGTTTAACTCCAATCAATGATCGATTAGAGTCATAATTTTATAAAATGAAGCCAATCAACCCATTGAAGTGCATTTAATTAATATGGGCATCAATCACAAAGCTGACAAACGGTTCTGCAAAGATTGACATTGTTAGGACCACTCTTGGAAGTCTAGGAACGCGGATTACCTTTTGTGTTATTCGTTTTCAACGCCTCGTGGTGTGTACCTCGTGGCAGCGTAAAATTGAAACAATCACAGACAAAGGGAATTCACTCTAAAAACTGAAGGTGAGAAGGCTAATATGCTATGTGAATTCTTCTATTCTCTTCATTCTCTCCCTATGCTTGCAATCTTAATTTGGTTCATGCCAGTGCTTGGTACATCGGCAAATTGGGGATTCATTAGCGAATGCGAGTACACTCGTTGACAAAAATCTGATACTGTTTTGTTCAAGGGCTGCAATCAGTAATTCAGCTATCAAAACCCAACACCGTTTATGATTGGATGTCCAAAATAAAAAAAATTAAAACCTATCACAAAAGAACCGCAGGCTTTCAAATAACACCGGCGCATCTCCAGTCCTAAAAATAGCCACAAACAACAAAAGTCATATTTTAGGAGCCGCCATTAACCTGTCAGTGAGTCCTATTTTCGGATAATAAAAACATAACAATGACCCAGATGGTAACAATGACGTAATTACGTGAATTTGACGTCGCGTGTCTCTATGCACCATTGTGATGGCGACGCTCGGCAAAATTTTGTTAAGTATTCAGCTCTTGGAAACTAATTATATGTAATGCTGGGAGAACATTTGTCTTTGAGTTCCGTTTGAGTTTGAATTAAGAGGATTAGTTCATATTCAATTAAGAGGTTCTTCTTCGTTTAACTGGCTGAGTAATGAAACGGACAGAGCGTAGCAGAAAACTTATATTGGGTGGCTTATTTGAAAGCCAAAAATTATTATTATTCCTTTATTTATTTTTCTAACTTATTGATTACATTTTTAAATATTCCTATATAAAATTTAAAAAAAAAAAACATTTAAAAACAGTAGTCCACCGGTATCGGGAACAGGGTCCAAGCTACCGGCGGTCAGGGCTCCAGAGAGAGGAACCTCCTAACAATAAGTACCCAAAGGAACCTCCTAACAATAAGTACCCAATGTAGAAGAGTAGAAATTTAAATGTAGAGTAGATAAGCCGTCTGCAAATTCGACTGTCGATGAATTCCATTTTCCCATAATTGTTATAAAAAAGCAGTTTCTAGGCATATTGAAAAAAAAAAGAAAAATAGGGGTGATCTTACTACTATTAATATTATAAATACAATTTTTTAAATATTATTTTATTATCAATAAATAAATAATTATAAGTGCGATAATTTGGATGGATATTTGTTACTTAATCACGCCAGAACGGCTAAACGGATCGTGATGAAATTTGGCACAAAAAATAGCACATGGCTACTTTTTTTTCTCACACAAACACATCAAAGTTTCACCAGCTAGTTACTCATATTTCAATAATCGAGAAATATAGGACAAAGGTACAACAAAGCAATTGAAAATCACAACATTGCCGCTCATTCATTGTTTTTTTGAACAAATTGAAAGTGGCCTGCTCCCAATAGCCATTCTTGGCACAACCTACAACCTTGCACTTGAGTTAACGTGTAGTCTTCGAAAACGCTAATTAACCAAAATATAAATAAACTTCCGCGTTAGCATTCATTTCACGGCATTTTACGTCAATTGAGAATTTCGCAGACTGATGCATCTTGTCATTATGATGACATTAGGTTTTACCTAATGGCTTAAATGTTTTAGCATTTGTAAAGGTTACACCTATTTTAGACTGTTGAGGAAAATAAGCAAAATTTTTTATTTTTAAGAATGTTGATGATTTTAACATTTGGTTTTTCGTATTTGATTTTTATGTTGCTAATACCTACAAGTATTTACACGGGTTACAACTTAACCAGTTCTCACCAAGAAGTATTGTGTCACCCAGTTCCTGGGCTGTGGAGGTCTTATAGGCAGTCACTCCATGTTTTCCTGGTATTCAGCTAAACTCGGCCTTCTACAAGCCAACCCCAATAAAGTTGGGGAAAAAGCTAAGCAGATGATGATGACATGGTGATTTCCTTACGATGTTTTCCTTTAATGTTCGACGCTAGCACAGTTGGGTAAAAGCAGACGACGACATACAACATAAATTTATATATGGTGAAATTACATATTTTTTAACCGACTTCAGGAAGAGGATGAGGTTCTCAATTCGGTTGTTTTTTTTTTGTTTGTTACCTCATATCTTCGTCATTTATGAACCGATTTGAAAAATTGTTCTTTTATCTGAAAGGATACACTTCCCGATTGGTTCCATAGAAATTTCATCAAAATCGGTTTAGTAGTTACTTTTGGTTTTTAAATCAAAATAGCTGGAAAAAATATGTCATCCAAGTAAAAGAAATTGCGAGCGAAATTGATACTTGACAAGGATTTGTGTGTGATACGATAACTAAAAAGGGTAAAATAAAACTTTTTTGCAAAAAAATAAACGACTTCCAAAAAAAAAATGGAAAATAACTTTACTTTCGGAAGTCGGTGGCAAAAAAGTCAATGAAACAAACAATAGTCACCGACTTCCTATTTTTTGCAAAAAACTTTTCTAGTTTCTGTGGTGGCCATTCATCTCCTCTATCATGCCCCTCATAGAATACAAGCACAATGTAATGTTATGTAAATAATGTATGTACTATCACTCACTTAGAAGAGTTACCTAACGATTATTATCTAATACATTAGTTAGTCGAGGTTATGTATGATTGTACACAAACGCACGTGAACTATCATGTATTCTGTGACGTGACGCATGACTCAGCATAAATGTGGCGTTGCCAGTAATTTGGGAAAGTGTGTGATGGTCATCTGTCATGTGATCTACCTTTATTACCCACCGATTAGTACTGTAAGTTACATTATCAGCGTTACAGTGGTGTCTCTGTGTACATCTCAATAATAATTGTACGGTCATGTCATATTAGATGTTGCGAATTGCAACAATTCAGATTATTAGGTGATTTTTTGATAAGTTAAAATGCTTTCCAACTAGAGTCTAAAATAAGGGGGTTACCATGACGCGTTAGAGAGAGATGGCACTAGACGGCTGTCTAGCCCCATCTCTCTCTCGATCTCGAAATAGAACTAAAACGTTCCTACGTTAAGGCGTCAAAAGAAAGGCCTAATTTGGAGGGTCAGAAGTTTAAAATGAGTACCTGATAATTATATCGAAAACATTTATCGCGAACTGGTGTGAGAAAGTCGAGTAAATTGCCCGATTACTAGAAGTCTATTCGCCCGGTTCCATAGTCAATGCGAAGCCTCATCAGTAACGTAACCTTGATTGATGTCTGTTTTTGCTTTCATTACCAAGAAATCATCTCGTAAGACCTGGGAATATGCGACGAGCTAGGTTAACACGGTGCACCATGCTTGTAAAATGTTGAGCAAGATAATTTAGGAGGTCATAATCTTGGTAGTAGGTAATATTTGTAACACCTGATAAAGCTGAAGTTTAAATAGATATTCATTTATTAAACGAATATATATGTACATGATGTAATAACATCTAAGAAGGTTATTATAAGACTTAATTAAAAATACAAGGCGTAGTTTTGCATCCTCGTCAAATTGAAGGAGGTAACTATGTTAATGATTCTCGATCCGAATCAATAATAAAATAGTTAGGTATTCTTTATATTTTTTTCTTAATATCGGAAATCGGTAAGTGTACACCACCGTCTAATAACCGCGCTTTTACACACAAACAAACGCAGACGTCGATAAACGGGTGAATCTCCTCTTTTGAGAAGGGCTTTATTCTGAAATAGTGTCAAATTAAAACAACTAAAAAAAGAACGTTTATTATTATTGACCAGGTACCGTAATTTATATTGACTATTTACGTCTTCTATGACAACCTCCTGAATTTTGACGAGGATGTAAAACTACACCTTGTATATTTTCGTTAGATCTAAAATGTCAGATGAATTTTGTTGGTGTAGTATAATTTATCGGAAGGTGAAATTACGTAAAGCGATTGCACACTACTTGGAGAATGCTATGAATATAGACTGTGTACAATAAAGTTGAGAACTAATTGTTTAAGTAAAAGTTCTAAGCTCATAAATAGGCGGTGGTGGACTGCGATAGGGTGGTTAATTTATTCATCGATATTAGGTATATCTACATTTAAAGGATTGCCTAAAAGCCTTCCTTGGTCGTAATACGTATCAAATACGTATCGTATACAATATATTGAATTATTAAATCAACTTAAACTAAAACATGTAAAACCATAATATGTATGTACATATGTCGGTTGTCTAGTGGTCACAATCGCGACTGCTGAGCAATGAGGTTTTGGGTTCGATTGCCGGGTCGGGCAAGTTGTTATTGGGTTTTTCCATCAGGAATTTCTTAGTAGCAGCCACGTAGTCTGGAATTTTGCCCGGTCGATGGCAATAGGCTCGCCCCCTATTACATGGAACTTAAACATAACTGGCGAAATGTTGGTGTACTATTAGATACAGGTCTGTCTAACCCTTCTAGAATTACAGGTGTGATTTTATGATAGGTATGCATGTAAAACAGATTTTTTTATTTTAACCAATGTTCTTTAATTCTATATCAAGTATCCTCTTCGCGATAGACTATAATAAATAAATACTTCAATAAACTATGCATTTAATGGTCACACACCATAATAATTGATCAAGTATGTCTTTATCGTTCCAATTTAACAGCTATTTTAATTGATATTGAATTTAATTCAGTTTTGTCGTTAACTTGTCTACCTCAAGGCGTAACATGTGAACGAGCTACACAGAGGGCGTCATTGTGCTCGTTTAATATCTTGTATTATTAATATCTGTACGGATTAGGTAAGAATTATTATTGTAATTGGCCTACATATTTGGCAGCACGACTTGTCTTTTATAGTCTTCAAACTGGTATTCTCACTAATTTGTATAGTTTAGATCTTCACATATAGGCATATACACTTGAATTTGTCGCATCACCAGTCGATATCCCATGGAAGGGAAATAGGTCTCCAAACTATGGAAGGAAGCTTACCATAACCCATCACGCGGGCCCAGTTTGGGCTGTTGTGGGCTTTATTTCCACCAAACTTCTACCACTTTTAACTCTATTAGCTATGTGGTCTTCATGAAAAGTGTCAACCAATTTTGGTCGACACTTTTAGCCCATTGTGCGGGCCGAACTTTATGGCAATCGGGAATGATTTCACTAATATATTTCCAAAAATCTTCTTGCATCATGACATGAACATCCTTCAATGTATACGTACTTGAATATTGTAGGTTTTTTTGGAGAACGGCCTACCTACTGATTACGAAACAGTATCAAGTTTGATGACGAAATTTATTGGAATTACAATGCCGGTCGAATCTCATCAAAGTGATCGCAAAAAAACGACGTAAGAATTCTTAATCAAAATTAGCATGTCGTTTGTCGTGTTTTCTAAGTAAGACTTCTAGGTCAACTATTGTAAAATCTACATTTTTCTAGAAAGTAGTTCCGTAAGGTGACGATGTAACCTTCAAAGACTTGAAATCGCTGGAAGTTTTTTGTGGCAAGTTTTAATATGCTCATCACACGTCGTGTCTTCTTATACTGGGTAAAAATTAGTTTTTTTTTTACGTTATCTTTAGCAATTAGTTTTGCATAAATATTAACATCTCAAATGAAGATGAGTATGAAATTAGATTGATATATTGCGTAATATATTTTACTAGCGACTTGACCCTACTTCCTACGGTTTTATACGACTTGACAAATCTTCATGATTTCTTTGTAACGACGTTTAGAAGAAAAACGCGATCACACATACAGACACGAAAACCGACTTAGATTTTTATAACCTGCACCTATAGTATTTTTTGCTCCGCATCGACGCATAACAAAATGCATAATTCCTTTTCCACCTCACTACTCAACGAAGTGTTGCATATTTTTTTTTCTAATCTTTGATATTATAAGTGTACTCTTTGCATTCAGTACCATCTACTGACATCTCCATTGTATTTGAGCGATCAACCCAATAATTGTTGACCTCAACGTTTTTATCAATTGTTCTACGGTCCTACAACTGTTTTATGCTCCGTCCTTTAAAATGCATGGTTGGTTAAAGTGTATCGTTGATAATATAATTTCACGGATGGATAAATGTCACGCATTCACAATTAAATGGAGTGCGAAAATTGTTGTTTATATTTTTTTCTTTTTCAGTAGGTCGTTGGACATTGTGTGTAATCAAGGCTTTAGTTTGTAATGTGGAGCAGGCAGTAACCTTATGCTTTGAAAAATGGGCGAGGAAATCAGTCATGTATATTATTTATTTATTAAAACTTTAGCTCGTGGCTAAATAATAACAGCCGCTCCGGTCGATCGTCAGGTTAAGCCGCGCTTGCCTGGGTTGGTCCGTGGATGGATGACCACTCATATAAACCGAGTTTCCTCCGTGCCTCAGAAAGCACGTTAAGCCGTTGTCCCGGCTTTCAATTTAAGATCTTTGACAGTCGTTACAGGTAGTCAGTGACCCGAAAGTCTGACAGTCTGACAACCAGTCTTACCAAGGGGTATCGTATTACCCGGTACTAACTGGGTTGAGGAGGTCAGATAGGCAGTCGCTCCATGTAAAATATTGGTATTTAGCTGCATCCAGTTAGACTGGTAGCCGACCCCAACCTAGCTAGGAAAAGGCTAGGCAGAAGATGATGATTTATTAAAACTTTATGCACCAGCAAAAACTGTACAAAGGCGGACTTAATGCCTTGGGCATTTTCTTCCAGTCTACCTTAGGGCGATGCAGAGACAATTCAAAGTAGATGCAATAACAGAAAAGAAAATACTAGAAAACATTTATAAAAATATATATATACCTAATAATAAATACTTATATACATACATAAAACAAAATATATAAAGTGAAGAGAGATAACAAGAAAAACTACTGCAACTTATTTCTGAGACGAATCTGCCAACTTCTGAAAGTGAATCGACTGCTACCGGCTGCTATGTGTTATTATGTTGCTGATTCTTTTGTTTAATCGACTTTTTTTGTCCTATTTTGTCCCACTGCTGAGCAAAGGTCACCCTATAACCTTCCAGTCTTCACTCTGTGTGGTTGGTCTTTTTGGGCGATTCAACTTCGTTTTCCTATGTAAAGGATATTTTGTTCACCCGCAACTTGATTAATTAAATTAACTTTGGTTAACCGCATATTACGGGAGCGAGTTGAGTTTAATTAACTTTTCACTTAATTTTCGAGGAAGTCAAACTTCATTAAAAAGAATAAATAAGACTTAAACGTGGTTTTGGGTCAGTGGCTTTGCTCAAACTTCAGAAGAATTCACTAACCGATGGCCGCTAATAGTCCAAGTATAATACAAATTTTTAACCGACTTAAAAAAAGGAGGAGGTTCTCAATTCGGTTGTTTTTTTTTGTGTTTGTTACCTACATACCTTCGTCATTTATGAACCGATTTGAATTTGTTTTTTATCTGAATATATCTGAATATATTTATACACAGTCATTAGTGTTGTTTGCGTTCAGAAAAAAGCTATAATGCCTTAAACAGTCGTTCCAAGGGGTCGTATTACCGTAGGTTACTAGATTGTGGACTGCTTTGTTGGTCGAGTGATCGCAACCGCGACTGCTGAGCATGAAGGTCCTGGGTTCGACTCCCGGGTCGGGCAAAGTATTATTGGGTTTTTCCATCAGGAATTTATCAGTAGCGCCCACGGAACTGGTGAAAAGTGGGTGAACCTGACCCGTCGGGGTTTACAGGCGTGATATTAAGTTATTTAGATTGTGGACGTCAGATAGACAGTCGCTCTATGTAAAATACTGGTGTTCATCTAAATCTGGTTAGACTTAAAGCTGACTAGCGTCTTTGGGAAAAGGTTATGCAGATGATGATGATGACGTCAGCAGCTCATACAGTGATAATAAGATACCCTGTCAGAGCTGGGCTGTCTTTCCAAGGTGCATTGGCGTAGTACTCGTTTATTTGTACCGCTGGTTAACAGTGGCGTGCCTAGGGGCCAACAATACTGCAAACCCATAAGGCAAGAAGACTGTTCAGAAACTAACATCATGAAGAATAGTAGGTCATAAGGGCAAGCCAAGCTTTAGGCTTGTGTGAAACTACCGCCGCTCGTGTAAGCTCTGGCTCTATAGATACAGCCTCTATTTTTATGTCACATTATTCGTTAAATCTTGAGGTCTTCCTTAATTAAGAAGGTGGTCCTCCCACGCCTATAAAATTATACGACCGCCTACAATTACCATGTCAATACGGAAATATACACATGAGTTTGATAGTATCTGTCATTACTTTAATAATGTATGTATGTATGTATGAATGTATGTTTCCAAACCTAGGAGAAGGATGGATGGAGTTATCATTTAAAAGAGTGTCCATGGAGTTTCTTGCTCATTCTTCTCCATAGAGATCTACGCTTTGGAATGGGCAACTACAGTACTTTCACAGTTATTATGTCTTGTGACTGGGATTGTAGCTTCATTTTTTATTGCTGTCTTTGTTTCGACAATTCAAAAGTGCCTGTAATTGGCCTATTTGAAATAAATGCTTTGTTTTTTTTTTGATTTTTTGTTTGTATTTTCTTTCGCAAATTGTGAACCGATTTAGATGATTTGTTTTTAGTTGAAAGAGTATTACGTGGTGGTCCCGTTAAAAGTTGGTGAAGATCTGATGCTGATATACAATGGAACTCTTCAATCATATACACCTATGTGCGTACACGTAAATAAACTGGTATAAATGAAGTATGTGATGTCCGAATAGAGCGTAACACAATACATGACTTATTATACAGGACCTATAAAATGGCCCAGGTCGACTTTTAGCTAGCTAGTTAACATTTAATAAAAAATGAATGTGAGGAAGTTCTTACAAACTGTTTGCCCTAAGTTCATCTTTCACAAAACCTTGGGCTTCAATTAATTAATTAATTAGTCAGTAAGCAATTAACTGATTTGTTAACGCATAATCCTTCATCAATCCAAACAAGGTGAGATGATCAACATTTTTCTTCAATAATTCATTAGAATTATGCAAAAGAAATGATAGATTCATGATTAAACACAATAGACAATAAAAAGGACGCCTAATTAATATTTAAATTCATTCAAGTTATGCTTTTAAATGGCTCGAAACGACAAATAAAGTAGCCAGTGTTATTGTCTGAGGGCAATTAAAAGTTATTTGAAGGGTGGCATTGGACCTCCTGCAGTTAATAAAACTCCGGTCGGAAACATACAGGTATCAAATTGAGAAATTGACGCAGAAAATCAGCGCATTATTAACTCATTAAAATCTCTATTTATATATTGCTATCGTGATTATGCAAATATGTAGTTTTATCATCATATAAAAACACGAATATTTGCATAGTCAAGCTCGTGTAGGGTGTATAATTTTATGCAAATACACACGAATTACTTCCTACATTCGACACTTTGCAATTTCCGAAAAGTCCGTGGCCGTGATTATTCTTAAATTGTGACCTTAAACAGTAGTGTTAGGCTATGCTTGTGTATTTAAACGTTTATCTACAGACAATGAACGAAAATTGTGACAAAGCAGTAACATAACAAAAAAAAACACTTAAAAACAGGTATTGTCAGAAACGGCTAAAAAATAACAACATCACACCTGTTTTCCCCGGAGCATTAGCTACAATACATTGCGCCTGTTCTGTTTAAGCTTCATGTAATAAGGGGCGAGCCTATTGCTATCAACTAGGCACAGATGCAGACTCCGGGCTGTAACTGAGAAATTCCAGACCCACTAACACTATGCCCGACCCAGTAATCGAACCCAGAACTTCATGCTCAGTAGTAGCGTAGCGACAACTAAACAAACGTGACCAGCCTAAAATAAGTCGGCGGCCTGAAGTGACTTTGTGTCTTTTTTGAGAATAAATATATCTGTCGGCGCACCTCTTTTCTGGACTGTCAATTGACATCTTATTGTCATCATCTCATCTATCATTCTCTTATATATATATTTGTATTTATATGTGTAATAAAACTCCGGTCTCAATACTTATAATTGTATATTACAAGGTTAATTCCTGTTAACAATCCTTAAAATCTTTTAAAATGCCCCCACGCCGACAAAATATATCTCTTTTTCCAAAAAGCCCGCCCGACGCCGACCATAGATCCCCATTACTCCCCTCGAACCATAGATAAAAATCATAGACTAGAATTTAGTATTTCAATTGAAGAGATTTAATTTGATAAAATAATAATTAGTAAGTACTAAAATCATAAACCTTACATATGCATTGTATTTATATTACATGATAAGTAGTAAATAACTTGTATTATATTAAATTTTGTATATTAATTGCAGTACACCACTGACTACCCCCCCCTTTTTCTATTTCATGTTCGTACAGTCCATCCAAAGGTTGTCTGGAAGAGATCGCTATCAGCGATAAGACCGCCATTGTAACCATAAAATTAACAATTTTTGTAAAACCGATCTGTATCAATTATGGTGTACAATAAAGTATATTCTATTCTATTCTATTCTATTCTATTCTATTCTATCTTGTCAACGTCAAAAACGAACACCGGGTACTGGGGAGGCGGCCATCTTATAGAAAACTGTCAGTTAGCTTTGGATCATTACGAAGCGCACGCAACCACGTACTCGGTGAACGTTATAGTTCATTAAATCTAAGTGATCTATAATATAATTATTTTGAGAAACATTTGATTGTACTGTCAATAACTATAAATAGAGTAACTGTGTCAACTGCTATTTTGTTGGAATACCTCTTCCATACCCGAAAATCCACGCCAACAAGAACATGGAGAACAATTTCGATGAAAGTCGAAAGACTTCGTATCTTTAAACCTAAAATGCATTTTAGTCGTCAGTGGTAGAATCTTTTGTAGTGTAGCTACTAACTATGTAATATATTTGCAACACAACTTCGCTCTTTATTTTTACCATGATCTTGTTTACTTCGTATTTGTCTGTTTATGCAAAAAAAAACGTAAGTACCCTACCCGGCAAGTCTTTGACCTTGTTCTAGAATCTAGATAGAATATCTCAGTTGCCATCTTAACGGAATGCATTTTTCCACGTTCTTGCTAAGCTTTATTATATTTTCTGTGAGTCAGACTCAAACCACCTTGTTTTTTTTGGGCAGTTCTGTTATTATTCTGGTAATAACTTCGAAAGGTACTTTAATGACCTAATAACCTTGATTCCGCTATTAATTAAGTGCTATTAGGTAATATTAATTAGTCTGGAATAAAAATCTTTAGGGGCCCTACAGACTTACGCTGAGAACCCCCGAGTACCTCTGCTCACCGAGACTTCTCGCATGAGTCTTTAGGGCGTATTACAATTTCATGAAAATATATCAATTTTTTGTTTATTGAAAGGGATATTGTTTATGTTTTCCGAAAAAAAAGGTTGTTTTTCAGTTTCGTTTCAGTTTTTTATGTTGTTTATTTCAATGCCTGAGCATTAGCTATGCGTGAAGATATCATTTCTAATTTTTATAATTGCTATTTATATTATTTTTAAGCAGTGATAGTCTAGTGCATAGGTTCCCAACCTTCTATGGACTACCACACTTTACGAGAATAAAAAATGCAACGCCCCCTTTTACAAAATAGTTATAAGATAAACATTTCAGATTGCTAAATAAAACGTTTTTTTTTTCATGAAAATAAAGGTATTTCATAAGCCTTTGGACCAGCTACCGCCTCCATGAAAAGCTCCAGTGCCCACAAGGGGGCGGTACCACCCCCGTTGGGAACCTACTAGTGGTATGACCGTCGGACTGCCAAGTCATAGGTTCGCAACCAAGACCACTGATTTTTCGGATTCATGTGCTAATTGATTTAATTGTCACTTGCTTCGGTGAAGGAAAACATCGTGAGAAAACCAGAATGCCTGACAGATATTTCTCGACGGCGTGT
This sequence comes from Standfussiana lucernea, assembly GCA_964057025.1. Taxonomy (NCBI): domain Eukaryota; kingdom Metazoa; phylum Arthropoda; class Insecta; order Lepidoptera; family Noctuidae; genus Standfussiana; species Standfussiana lucernea. Next base: position 12,791,743 of record OZ059805.1, read on the forward strand.
TAAGCCAAGTCAGAGGCCCATGGCCGGTATAAAAAAACTCTAACACCGGGTTAGGCACTAACCAAACGATAAAAGAAAAGAATTTCTTTATTGGTTCCAACCAAAATGATACTTGAGTTAGCAACAGACAGTAGGACTATTCCCATTCTTACCAGCCCTCTATCGATTTAAGAACAAATGGTAGAGGTATAATAAATACATTATACGTCCCATCATTGTTTGTTTTATATTTATGTGTTGTTTGCCACTCACCCCGCATTATGGCGTCGGGTTTCAGACTTTCGATACTATTGTTTAGCAGTTAAATGCGGTAATGGCTGCGAGAAAATATAGCGAGCGAAGAGGTTCCTTTAATTAACATGATACTTTAAGTAAGTACTCGTTGGTACCTAAGTTTGTTTTGATGCCAGTTTAGAGTTGTTTTTGTAAAGGATATTTTTTAGGCAACGGAGATTTTTACCAGGAGTGTGTGTATTTTAACGCGTTCGCTATTTCATGGTTTCAGCCCGAAATAACTCACTGCTGAGTATAGGAATCTCAACTTCTGCCATAAACATATTTAGATTTGTTGATATAAAAGTTTTTAAAAAGTGTACCCACTAACGACATTACTGATTACTCTTGCCAGCGTCAACTGCTCTCAAATCAGCGAAAGCTTTTCAGCTCTTTCATGGATCCGGTAGGAGGACAGGAACAGATACAATATCCGGCAGGACAATACACTAAGAACAATTCAATGAAGCACTGAGAAACAATAAGCAAGTATGGATTATACTTACTTATTATAAGTCTGTGTATGACTGCATCACAACGCAGTAATGCATGCAGATAAGTTTTTTATCGACAACATTACCCACCATATTCATGACGACTATTAATACTGTGAGTTCAAGGACTGTAAATGACACATACCACTATGGTTCCGGCTAGATAAAAAATCAAGTAATTGATACCCTAAGAATGCGGATTACGTACAGATTGTAATCCCTGTTGACAACATACCAAAGTGGTGTAACTTCGGAAAATCTCGTTCACTAATGTCAGCGAATGAATGAATAAATGTATTCCTATCACGTCCGCGTCTCATGCGACGGTGTCAGAGAGCAACGTAATATCAAAAGTGCCTACAACCAGATACCAAACATCCGGGAACCGGTAATATACAACAATGAGATCCGTATTATTATGAAATATTTCTAGAGGAAAGGTTTTATGCGATGTAAATGTACACTGTGGAAATATGGCGACAAAAGCAAATCAGATTTCCCGTTGATCTCGCGAATCGAGAAAGTTATACAGGGTGGAAGTGACTCCGAAATTTCTATGTGGGGGGGTGGGGTGTTCACAATGATGTACTGAACACGTGGTAACCGTTTTAGGGTCGGTGTAATATCTTGCTAGTCACAGCTAGATACCCTAAGACAATATAGATCTACTAAATATCATAGCTTAGAGTAGTTAGCTGTAAGATTCAGAAAAAAAATTGTTGTTTATGTATAAACTAGCTGACCCGCGCAACTTCGTCTGCGTAACATTTTTGATTACTGCTCCGCTCCTATTGGTCGCAGCGTGATGTTTTATAGCCTATAGCCTTCCTCAATAAATGGGCTATCCAACACTAAAAGAGTTTTTCAATTCGAACCGGTAGTTCCTGAGATTAGCGCGTTCAACCAAACAAGCAAACAAACTCTTTAGCTTTATAATATTAGTATAGATTTAACATACCTAACGCCCCACCTGTGGTTCCCAAAGTTTTGGAGAACCTACCTAATACTATAGCCTAAATCCACATTATGTGTAAGTCCTATGTTACACACGAGGAGCCTACAGCCTTCGACTGGGTACAAATCCAGACACCGAGCCACTACTGAGGAAATCCTGATGGAGGAACCTGGTAAACACTTTGCCAGACCAGGAAACCGAACCGAAGACAGCAAGCAGCACTTATTTGAGATTATCTGATGATAGTTTTCTACCAGGAAAAACTCATTTTCCATAATTATACAAATAACTCTTCAGAAAACATATCAGCCGCATTTAACATAAACGGAAAAATTCGGTAAAAACGCACGCGCAATGCCTACTAAGATTTTTTGCACAAACCAATATAATTTGCGTTTTTTTGCCTATTACGACAAGAAGTGAAAGTCATCCTCTTGGTCAATTACAGGCAGACCTTGGACCAGGTTGCACGTTGTCCTAATTCGTCACACTGACTATCTGAAGCTATTTTTATTTCCCGTCCATGACTTAAAGTTTCCTTTAGTTCTATTGTTCTTAATGAAGGGGGAGGAAGGGGCAGAATGAATTGCATTATTTTTTGTTTGTTTGTAATTTAAATTGATTGTTGATTGATTTTATATTATAAAATAAGGACATTAGGTATACCGTGAAATATGCCAACTTTGCCAATCAAGGTATCTTTGCCCTAAAATAAATTTATAAGAAAATTCGCTAACATATGACGCAATTTTAGTTAAGCTTACACCCAAGTAATAATTTTTGCCACAAAACTAAAATTGTGTCCTATGTTAGCGGATTTGCTTGTAAATTTATTTTAGGGCAAAGATACCTTGATTGGCAAAGTTGGCATATTTGACGGTAATTCAGACGATATGGTCTAGAAAATCGTAGAGTTATCGTATTACGCAGTACTAACTGGGTTGTGGAGATCAGATAGGCAGTCGCTTCATGTAAAATACTGGTATTCAGCTGCATCCGGTTAGACTGGAAGCCGACCCCAACATAGTTGGGAAAAGGCTAGGCAGATGATGATGATCTAGAAAACGGAATTGAAGTCAGGATGGACGACATTTTCCAGTACCTATTTCATTGTGTTTATCTTCCCTTTGTGTGCATTAAAACGCATCATTAATCAAAACGATATTAATTTTATTGTTTCTTGGAAATACTTAACGAGGTACGAATTAATAATATTAATCACTTATTTAACTAAGACTTAGCAGGTACATCATTTCCACGGACTGCGACCACAAATTGCAATGTACTAAATGACATATACCTTTAAGTACTTCTTATGTAGTAAATATTCCGTTGGTACCATGGCAAACGCGTCATAACATAGAAATAATTAATTGTTTGTGCTTAGTCACAATAAATACGTTTCCATGGTAATATTGGAAAACCCCTATATAATTCCACTTATACAAGTTAATTGTATTTAAAACTCAATAAAGTAATGATACTAATTGGTCTTTTACATGGCCATTTATTGGCCTATTGCTTTATTTATTTGTTGATATTGTTATTCATGTAATCTTTAATAGCACTGTACATTTTCTGAGCATAATTAATGCCACCATGTAATGATTGAAGCATTACCAGATCAATTAAAACTATGTAAATATGTACTGGTATCAAGTGCAGAATTTAATTATTGGAAACTCCGGATGGAAAAACAATTATTTCCGATCAGGTCCATATCACAATCCATATTTTGTTAGTAACAATGTACTTAAAATCTAATATTAGTATTATTGACAACAAAATTAAATTACGACATGAAGCTGCACCCACCATTGAAGCATGGGGGACTCCCAGCGATCAGTAAAAACTCCCAGTGTAGTGTTGTTACTGCCACGAACGCGAGCGAGTACGGAGGCGCATTTTTCGTAACGAAAGCGGCAAAGCCATAAACCTCTATCAACGGATTACAAACGTACAACAGCGCACGAAGGAATTTAAACGAACGAACTTTACTAAAATTATTTAACACGTTGGCAATGTTTTGGGTTTCAATCCAGTTGAATCATCATCACCCACAGCCCGCCTTCACCCACTATTGGGTATAAGCCTCTCTTTCCTTGTGCCAAGCTCCACGCTCCTGTGCCAACCTCATCCAGGATTTAACCGCGATGGCAACAATGTCGTCTGCCGATCTCGCCCCTGGACGACCAATTGGATAAAGAAATAATCCACCTGCCTCATCATCTGCCTAGCCTTTTTGCCAACTTTATTGGGGTCGGCTTCCAGTCTCATCGGATGCAGCTGGATACCAGTTTCCCAACTTCCGCGTATCAACAAAAAGTTGCGTAGACCAGACGTTTTATAGTTCCTTTTTAAACATTATAATAAAGTTGATAAGAACCTAGGTTATCCGGCCTTGTTGGTGTAATAATTGAATAAATCTACACCGCTGGACAGTATGCTAAACTGAAGGTCCACAAAGTGGTTGGACAAAGTTTTCCGGCATTTGAATTCATGAATGGTTGAAGCTTTCGTTGTGTCGTACGCGACTTTCAAGTTGGATTTTTGGTGAGTTAAGGACTGTTGTAAAAACATCACCATCTGCCTTATGTGCCTAGCCTTTTCCCAACTATGTTGTGGTCGGCTTCCAGTCTCACCGGATGCAGCTGGATACCAGTATTTTACATGGAGCGACTGCCTATCTGCTCTCCACAACCCAGATAGTATTGGGTAATACGGCACCCCTCCATAAGACTGGTTGTCAGACATTCGGGCCCCTGACTACCTGTAACGACTGTCAAAGATTTATAAATGACAGCCGGGCTTAACGTACTTTCCGAGGCACGGAGGCTGTTATTATGTAGCCATGAGCATCTCTATCCACCTACCTAAAGGTCCTAAATACCGCAATCTAAGACATGCACCTCCTTAATAACTCTGTCTCTTCGGTTAACCAAGCCTCGTCAAGTAACCTGCACCAATTTACCAAACCTCACTGCCTATATCGGTCAATAAACACACGGAATGTGGTCCAGTCATGTGGCTATCAAGTGTTCTACGATATTACACTCCAACATCTATTAATTATGCTGATAAACTAGAGCCATCGGCCATGTTTCGCTCGGATTTTACTACATGGCAAACCGTCAAACGTAATATATTTGGATAGAATAGGTTCTGCCCGCGACTTCGACCGCGTCGAAAAAACATAGCATATGGCATTCGGTAATAGTGTAACCTTCCATCAGTAAAATAATTTTTGTCCATCCAAACTTTCATACTGCACATGTAAATAACTTTCTGGAATATATATATTTTTTAAATGGTGGTGAAAACTGGATTAAAATCCGTTACGTAGTTCAGAAGTACGACGTGGTTACACTCTAACACACAAATGCGACTTTAATTTATTATATGTAAAGATTATGTAACTGATATAGGTGGATGAAACATCGATATGCAAATAAAAAGAATGAAACTCATTGAGATGAAATCGATAAAGATTTTTCTTTTATTGTTACTATTTCCGCGTGCCAGTCACGATTTTCGTACTAAAGGATTTTTTTATTTCTCTCTTTCTATTCAAAAACGTTGTACGATTTTTCGCAATGTAGCGAAAAATATAATCAATCATATGGGTTCGTGATAAGTTAGTAATACCTAAACAAATGACGGGTTGCATTGAAACATAAACTATTTACATGGTGTTTCAAAATTCGACCGGATCTGTGCTTGCTTTGGAACCAAGTGGCAATAAAATCCAAATGTACAACTCAAACATCCGACATTCAAAGCTCTCCAAGTCACCCAAGATCTGGTTTCCGGAATTATTTTATCATGCGGTTCACTATTGTCACGAACGCAAACATACAGGATACAGATCAATCAAATAGATACTTATTACGGAACTAAGATATATATCTACAAACAAGTTAACTAATCGACTTGGCAATGCGACAAGAAACAAATAAAAAAGGATTAAAGTGTGTACGTGTTCGCAATTTGCAAAGCTACTTGGCTTTTGTTATATACTGCTAAGCTATTATTTAACTTGCAATGTTTGTAGGTTGGTTTAGGTTTAATATTGCAACTGAATTTTACCAACCGATTGAGCTGTAATTTTGCATACACGTTTCGTTTGGATGACGATGCTAAGTGACGTCTTTCTAAATCCAATATGGCGGAGTCCCGAAGATGGCGGACTAGTTCCTATATTTAAAAGCTTGCTTTTCAAAATGTTAATGTATAAACTGTATTTAAGAATGTACTAACTGCACTACCAGTCTGTGTTATGTATTGCTATTTACTATACGGAATAGGTATCTTTTTCTTTTGGTATGTAGGTTTATAACTCCGAATTGTTTTTTTCTAACCAACACGTTTTCCTTTCCGCGAAGCAATTAAAGCTCACTGTGGCTTTTTCAAAGGCTGAAACAGTCCATTGTAATTCGAGGAAGCATCGAAAATCTCACTGTAGAGAGTTTTTTCGACGAATAACTGCGACGAATTCACGGGAAAACAGAAATAGAGGCGTTACTACAAACTCGTTGGCCTGTATTCTGACAGCTTGTTAGTAGGGTTTGCAGGAATACTATAGGAAACAACCGCATACCTTCAAGAAATGCTAGTTAGATCCTAGAAATGAACAAGCTTGAAATTCCATTGTCATTTCGCAGAAAAAAAAAACAAATATTCTCGTCTTAATGTCTATAATTAAAAAAAATAACAATGATTCATAAGAAAAAGGCCATTATTACCACATAGTTATGACATAATTCGTAATAAAACAGTATCATTCGCGTATTATCACCACTATGTCAAGGGCGATGGCACTGATAGTGACCGTGGACCACACATACATACTTGGTGCCACGGAGTAGCAACGGACAGAAGAACAACTAGATGCCTGTGGGCTTACTCATCCGTGAAGGCTAACTCTACGATGTTTAGTACGGGTTAGTCAGTCTCTGTTATAACTTTAGGCATGGCGAGCTTGTTATCATGGCCCTAATTAATAGTTACTTATACTGCTAATTTATTTTAATGACTGTATTTAGAGAGTTGTAGTCTATATCGTGTTTTTAACTCAATGATTTTCAAGCCTTGATTTCCTGGAAAATCAGTCGAGAAATTACAAAAACCAAGACGAGATTTGGATGCATTCGAATCTCTCTTAAGTTTCTTTTTAACATTAACAGATCAAAAGAGTTAATCAGTTTTGTAGTAACTTGTGTAAATCTTCGGCTAGGTATTACTTTGCTGTATTCTCAGATAGAGCCTCCTTTGGTTTTTTTTAGTGTATTATTTTCAGAGATCATTTGTTGGGAAACAACAGAATGTAAGAAATTGCTTTGTTTGTGTGTAATGTGATATGGATATAAAGGCAGAATACAGAGATGGTATGGAAATTTGGAAAAAGAAAACGTGCACTGCAAAATCTACATATACTAATTTATAAAGAGGTAAAGTTTGTAAGTGTGGATGTAGGGCGTAATCCTCGGAACGCCTGGTCCGATTCCGAAAAAAAATTCACTTGTGGGAAGCTACGTTATCGCCAAATGTCATAGGCTATATTTAAAGGTTTCCGCGTGATAATTTCCGACCATAACGCGAATGGGGCCGCGGACAAAAGCACTCAAATAAATTCGAATGAAGGATAAGAATTTTGTTTATTTTTTCACTCCTTGCATTGTTGCAAGTAAGCCTTCTACACATTTCTATGCTGGGCGTTGGACCTTCGCCGCAAACAATTGATGGGTTCGCAACATTATTAGGTTACATCCACTGCTGACTGACATAACGCATGGTCATACGGAGACATGATATTACTTATTATATTTGTTACTGCTCTTCATGAAGGTGAGATGGCAGTCTTTGTGGGCAAAAGTGTGTGTTCGAAGCATTTATTTTAATTTGCTAGCACTTTATAATTGCTAAAGAGGAGGTCAGTAAGGCAATCGGAAAGTTGAATCTAGTTTCTCGTGCCAAACGGTAGATACTAAACTTTATACTCTTTTAAATAAAGTTAATTATTACAAAATCCTGGTCGTCAGTCGTATTTTCCATAATTTCCAAGTAACTAGAGGCTAATCAATTGCTATTTACCGGGCACAAATTCGGACTCTGGGATACCATTGTTTTTTTTTCAACACTAAATAAGTAAATAGGCTTGCGTTTGGCCACAACTCGTCTGATGTGAAGCGATGATGAGGCCTAAGGTGGGGCACGCTTGCCTAAATGCAACCGATTCACTTGAACTTTGAAAATATCCAGATTATTATGATCAGTCAGATAAGTCGGCAGTGAATTCCACAGACTTGCGGTCCGCACAGTAAATGCGGAAGCGAAGCGCTTTAAAAAATCCTTCTAAATGCAAAATCCCAATAGTCTACTATACTCAACAACAAACGAGGTCGGGAAGACTTGCTAGTTTAAAGCCAGCTTAAATTTGCTGACAGTCACCTCACAGCCAAAGCTGCTGGTTTTAGGAGCATGCAATTTTGTACAGGTTCCTTTTATAATGAACCAGAGCACGAAGGAAGATTTTTGAAAAGTCTTATTCTATACGGGTAATACAAGGTATGAACAGAGACAATACAGGCCTAAAATAACTTACATACAAACTTGTTTTAGTTATAAGTAATTTTTTGCCGATGCATATTTTTATCGGGTGTCCGGTTTGTATCCAAAATAACTTTAGCATTGTATAATCAATATTTAAACCCAACGCGTGCCGCTCATTGTTTTCAAGTCCCGAGACATGAAAATTATTTATTTAAAATTCAAGCTCCCGCCCATATCCGAGGTTCCGTCACGAACTGGCTATCTGTAGCACAATCCACCGTGACGTGGCTTCATAAACATTAACTATTTACCATACTGGGCTGGTTCAGCTGTGTGGCTTGGGGCTGGTCACGAATTCACTGTTTCCCCTATTTGTTTGCATGTTGCAATTCTTGAATCGACTTTGTGAGGTCTTGAACAATCCGGATTGGTTGGATTAAGAGCTTTGCCGCGGGTGGTGGAGAAATTAATCCACTTAAAAAAAATACTAAATAGGCTTGCGTTTGGCTGCAACTCGCCTGCAAGCGGGAAGCGTTGATGAGGCCTAGGGTGGAGCACGCGTGCCTAGTAGAAACCGATTCACTCGAACCTTGAATAGATGCAGATTAAAACGACCAGGGAACAGAGCAGCTGGCAGTAACATTTTACAGAACAAGTTTATTTGCCGATTTACGACATAATTGAACGAAAGTAGATACAATCAAAGAGATAAAAATGTAGAAACAATGGTCAGACTGAGAAACAAGAAGCTGTGATAGTAATTAACCCATTACATTACAAACCTCAAAGGTGGAGCAATTTTTCTCTATAAAAATTTTGCTAAACACCATATAAAATTAATCGAGCCCCTATAATAACAATGCAATAAATCAGAATCGATAAACTTCCGCACAAGACAATCGATGGCGAGGTCGACACTCGGTCTTGACCGTATGATTAGTAATTGCAAAACCGTGATCTACGGGGTCTATGGGGTGACCAATATGTCCTGACATCGCCATGACAGCACAGTTCAATACAGTTACAACTAGTTTCCTTTTTTACTATCATCCAAGTTATGGTGGTCATTGATGTGTGAAGGTTCGCATGTTCGTTGTTCTAGTGATTATTAAGATGTTGTTAATTAAAGTTAGCTAAGTAGTGGTTGGTACCGTATGATAGCCCGAGGTTGGGTTACCAGCTACAATCAACCCACTGCAGTCTGGCCCAAATAGGCTTTTCAATTTAATCATCATCTGCCCAGCCGGTCCCAACTATCTTAGGGTCGGCTTCCAGTCTAACCGGGTGAAGCCGAATGCCAGTATTTTATATGGAGTGAATACCTATCTGACTTTGACAACCCAGTTAGTACTGGGTAGTACGATACCTATTGGTAAGACTGGCTGTCAGACTTTCGGGCCACCTGTAACGACTGTCAAAGATCTACAATCATAGTCGACCAACGACTTAACGCGCTTTCCGAGGCACTGAGGAAACTCGGTTGGTAATGGATTGTTACCCATCCGCGGACCGACTTTATTATTTAACCACGAACTCCTTCTAGGCTTTTCAATTAATGTAAGAAAATTCAATTTAGAATCAGATGTAAGAGAGGATAAAAGCTCTAACACTTTTCTACCAAGAGAGTTGAAGGAGTATATTGCCTGAATAGAATTTATCAGCTGTCTCAAAAAATCCATGTTACAGTCTAGTTAGAATATGACTCACTGTGAAAAACGTCACATCTGTATGAATCAGTCTTATCAAGTTGTATAAAAATGTTTGCTTCGCTTTTTTATATTTGGTTTAAGTTATAGAACGAAATCTGAGGAATATTACAAGTATGACACAAGCTTTATTAGACAACATCATCGACATCATTCTCTTGAATATAAATTGGGATAACGACTTATCCCAATTTATTTGGGGTCAGCGCAGCATGACTTCTTCTTCCATACTTCTCTATTACTCGTCATCTCAGCAGTTACCACCTTTCTAGCCATATCATCCTTCACACAGTCCATAAGCCTATCAAAATGAAAACAAACAAAACAAGAATCATTTGAAAGAAAAATAAGCTTCTTTGCTTAAAACTTTCCACTTCAGTCATTTTTGTGTAACTCGTTTTATAACTTCAAAGGTTTCGCTAACGGGTGGGTTCAAATCAGAGTCAATGACTTTGTTAAATATTTGAACATCGCCTTCTGTAATAATACAGTTATTTATGTAATACATTGAAAATCTTCCGACTGCCTCGGTATTTTAGTGGTCGCAAATGCGACTGCTGAGCATGTGGTACAGGATTCGATTCCCAGGTCCTGCAAAGTGTTATTGGGTTTTTCCATCAGGAATTTCTCAGTAGCAGCCACGGAGTCTGGATTTGTGCCCGATTGATGGCAATAGACTCGCCCCCTTTTACATCATCTGCTTAGCCTTTTCCCAACTATGTTGAGGTCGGCTTCCAGTCTAACCGGATGCAGCTGAATACCAGTATTTTTGTTTTTTTGTGTAGCCCACCCCCTATTACATGAGACTTAAAAGATAACTGGTGAAATGTGGGTGTACTGTTAGGTACGCCTCTGCCTAACCTTTCGGAGATTACAGGTGTGATGATATGATATATTATGTGAAAATCTTCCAGATTCATAGCTGGCGAAATGTGTGTAGTAATAAGCTTAACCCTTCGCGCGTAACACGGCATGATGCTTTGTTATGTCATGTCACTCTACACTAATCTAATAGGATTAGTTAGATGTTGCCAGAGATCTCGCATCATTAGTTTCTGATCATTAGAGCAATGCGTAACTTTAAGTAAGCCCTACAACTTGCGTATGTCAGTATATGCACATTATACTACATTTATCTAAAGAATGGAACCGCCTCAGTAAAGATTTCTATGATGTAGTCAATATATTGGAGGCTTTTTCAAATACTAAATAGGCTTGCGTTTGACTGCACTCGCCTGATGTGAAGCGGTGATGCGGCCTAGGGAGCGGAGCACGCCTAGAAGAAACTGATTCATTCGAACTTGAATAGATCCAGATTATAATGATCAGGGAACAGAGAAGCTGGCAGTGAGCTCCACAGACTGGCGGTTCGCACAGTAAATCTGGTAGCATAGCGCTTTGTACGGGTTGTATTATTAAAGTTAAGAGACTTTTAAACGCCAAAAAATGTATGGTTAAACAATCTATAATCAAACTTAAATTCTCGTTTATGAATATGCTTTTTTGGGATAAGCCCGCCACACTATTCCCAAACCACTGCAACTCTTGAAAGTCAGAATCAACAGTGACGAACAAGAAAAGCGCCGAAAAAACGAAGTTCGACGAAGTAGCAGATAAACAGTTTAACTGTCTTGGATCCTGCAACGAAATTAATCAGAAAAGAATAGCGGGGGAGTAAGAAAACATTTTTTCCACTTCCCTCCGTATCAACCGGAGACAGAACAAAAGTTTATGAATATACTCTTAAAGGTTAACATCTAGGTAGGAACTAATCAAAATGAGATCAGCATCGGTGTTTCAATACAAATCAAGAATATCTTTTATTCACACGATGTAAACAAGACACACACACCCGTATTTATAGACAAGTCAAAGTATTTACTTGAGTAAATGTCATTATTTAAGATACGATATTTATTATTTAGTTTAGTAATTGCTTGAAGATAGAACTGTAAAATGCTAGAATTCTTAGCTTTGCTTTCTTTTACGGTTCTTACTTCGTTTAAATTATTGTCGATTGCATAAAAAAAAATTGCAAGTAATTGCTTAAGCTAAACTGAATAATTTAACTTGACCATAGATGCGGGTGTAAGACCCATTTAGAATCGCACAAAAACAAAATAGCGAGCCTATTTATTCACTGGATAAATAATAAAATGCAACTGTTCTCGTGCTTTGTTTACTATTCATAAAGCAGATTGAACTAGTTTACCGTTTACCTTGCGGTTATTCGTGATCAAGGACCCACGCATTTCTACCAAGTTAGTCTAATTTATGTTAAAAATGTATATATTTTATGTTAATTTTATGTTCGTTAGTTGCGTCATAAGATTTGGTAGTATGCCGTTAAAATGAAGCTTCCGCATTCTGTATCCTAAATTGAATGAGAGTTGACCTACGCGATTTTATAATTTGTCATATGCTTGTAGGTGTAATCGTATGTACGAGTATATTAAGGTGTCGTTGAAATTGGTCTTTATTTAAGTATGAAACTCTGAAAGACATTTCCATCGTATAACCCAGTGACTGGGTTATGGAGGAGGTCAGATAGGCAGTCGCTCCAAGTAAAATACTGGTATTCAGCTGCATTCGGTTAGACTGGATACGGACCCAAACATTATTTGAAGAAGGCTAAGCAGATGATGATGATATTCATGATTTTGTCTTGACATTTCAATAGTCCTATTCATTATATGTGTATAATAATGGTAATCACACACTAATCGTCAAATCAAATGCACGCGAATAATGTCGTCTAAACATACAAAAGTACGTTGTTAACAACATATATGGCACTGACACATTTTTTATTATTATTTACATATTTTTTATCATCAACACGCGACACCTTGTGGTCTTGATGAAGATTTATTGTGTATTCGTTTAGAATAGGCATGTAAGACTGATAAGTCGATCTGATAATATCCGATGACTGGATCCGAGTATGAACAAATTCACCAAGAAGATTTTTGTCAGCTGTACCTATATCGAATGTAGGTTTTAACTGCTGTTGCTAGACATGGGCACGGGTTAGTTTAATAGATCACTTTACCAAACAATAATTAAGAATTCAGGACTGAAACTGAAGATTAAAACTGGATGATCTAAGGTATCATCGTCGTCATCTGAGGATTTACAGCCGCGGGTAGGCCTTAGCCAAGTAGATATTATTGCATTCAGGATGCTGTTGGGACTGCCCTGGCGCTGTAGCGCTTCGGGAATGTTCGCGGAGGCTCGCACAGATGACTTCTACGGTATCATGCGAAAGCTAGTGGCTTCCTTACTAATGAATGGTAGTGAAAACAATATTTTGAAGATGATTGCTGCCAGACGAGACTGCTCCTTCCAGAGTAGGAAGTTACACTGGGTAGGGACAGTCATAGGTCTGAATAATGGTAACCTAATTACTTAAGCACCATTGTTACCAACACTAAAATACAAAGAAAACTATGGACTTTAGTCTGAAATTAAGTTTAATTTATAAATTTTCCATTGTGACCATTTTCTGATCCAGGTTACGACTATTGTTATTAAACACACGTATTGTAATAACGTCATATTTTAATTTGAATAATTTCATACGACCAAATCTTTTTTTACAGAAAAAACACACAGTAATATCGGCAATACTTATGGAAATGTATCTCATCAGGTTCCGGATTTGTCTTCAGGGTACGTGCTTCGATTCTAAAGCCAAACACGCCTCTGCCATCAATAACATGGAACTGATAGAGCAGTAACCTATTTTTATCGCTACAATTTTTAACCCCTTGGTAATTTATGTGCGGGGGTAACATACGATTCGGGATAAATAAAGAATAAGCAATTTTGTGGGACTCGTCTTTCAAAGCTCTGTACCTACTTGTGTTTACCGCATTGCGAATTTTTCATACAAGGAAAGTGTAACGTTTCTAGCTTATCATTTTTTGTTAGCCTCTCATGTGTCCCACTGCTGGGCAAAGGCCTCCCCTTTCTCTTTCCAAACCTCTAGGTCTTGTGCGATATCTAGTTTATCATAACGTTAAAAAAAATATCTTGAAAGAAATTGGCTTTTGACTGTATCTTCCACATTAATATATACAACAGGATATTTCTTTGAATAAAACAATGTTATACACATTTATAAATTAAAATAACCTAAGGTAACTAACTTAAGAATAAACTAAAAAATGGCGTCAAAAAACTCCACAACGCTGTGACCTGGTAATGTCCACAAGAGACTGGAGGCGGTGCCACGTTGTATGGCAACACATAGCCTTTCGCCAAGCCTGCCCTTGGGTCACGGGAAGTGTCAACTGAGCGTTTTGAAATTTCCTTGAAAAGGCTGTAAACAATCGGACCCCACGGTGCTAAATTTCTCACCCTCAAACACCCGAAAATATAGCTACCTTTCACATTGATCCATTTCGTATTCCTACTAAAAAACCGGTCAAGTGCGAGTTGGACTCGCGCACCGAGGGTTCCGTACAAACCTGTGGGTATATAACTTTTTTTTATATGACGAAACTAAAAATTTACAGTTTTCGTAATTTTTCCTATATCTGTACTATAAGACGTGACTTCGTACAAAATTTCAAGATTCTAAGTTCACGGGAAGTACCCTGTAGGTTTTGATTCCCGTGCGAGTTTCGAAAATTTGCGGAAATTTGCGGCCTAAGTGGCTGTATCTTTTGATTGCGTTGACTTAGAAGGTTGATTTTTCTACAGCTTCCAGGGACAGTAGAACTAAGTATCATATAGAAATTTCAGTTTGATACCTCCACGCGTTCCTGAGAAAAACGGTATTGACAGACGGACGGACGGACGGACAACAAAGTGATCTTATAAGGGTTCCGTTTTTTCCTTTTGAGGTACGGAACCCTAAAAAACCTATTCAGTTAAAAAAAAAACGAGTTAATTAATTACAATCTGTCTTTAACCAGTATTAAAAGGCACAATGATAGACTCGCGCGTTCAATTATCTCCGCAATAAATCTACAAAGCCTAGCCTATTAACGAACCACGTGTTCATTTATAATTAACTACTAACCAATTGATCTTAATGATCGATTTGAACAAAAACTTTGCGGAAGTTTCTTTATGTTAAACGTGCGTCAACTGTCCCGTCATAATGCCAGTTGCAGATAGCTTGCAATAAGGAATGTTTGCAACAAAAAATAACAATAAAGTTGCGTGCAACCCTGAACTTCAAACGAGCAAGCCCAATTCAGTGAAAGGGTTGGATGGCGTTATGCAAAATTGAACCAGTATTTTTTTTTAATCATATTTATTCTGTTGTTGAATGTTGTATAATATATATTTTGGTGTTTATAGAAGGATCTTGGTATTTAGTTTTTGTTTTAATTTTCGTCATGAGTCTTTTACTTTACAATTTATTTCCGTCTAGTGTGACGGAAATAAACATTTTAATTAATAGCATTGTAGCGAAGTTAGAAGTCTTAATTAATTCTACCGATTTTTTAAAAAGTGGTTACTTTATAACTGAAGGTTAAACTTAGATAATATAGGCATAACTTAAAAAAGGTTTTTAGGCTAAGGGCGCATAGACGCGGCAATTATCCTACTTATAAGGCTAAGGCTATCATCAAATACTTATTAAAACATAACTGATCGAACGCAAGTACCTATTATTTGCTGATTTTCTATCTTTTAATTGAAAATATTTTTTCATTAACGATTCATCATTAGCCACAGGTTATAAAATAACTAATCTTGAATTCAATTGTACTTTCAGCCTAGACCCATGAAGCAATTATTGTAATTAATTTAAGACTTAATTAATTTTTAATTGGAATCGCTTTAGAGGCAATTGAGATGCTGGTGGATATTATTTAACACGGAGGCTTGAGAGAGCGTTTAGCTTGAGTTATTTTTCCTTAATGACACAGGAGACAACGCTTGCTTAGTTAAATCCATTAAAGTAGGTATTTTAATTAAGTAATTATAATTAGGGGACTTTTTGTTTGCAAAATGGGTCAGTTAGTTTATGGAATTCACTCATAATACTTACAGTAGGCCTTTTCTTTTTAGCATAAATATAATTACTTAATGAAAATCTTATTGTCATACCAAGATTTTTTAAGGTGGAAGGAAACCTAAACAATTATTGGTTGATTTTACAGGATAAGTTTCAAAGTTTATTTTAGGGGAGGTAAGTACTCGTGATTATGACCATTTTTTATCGTGGAACCAACCAACTATCTGAATGAAATGCAAGATTGTAGCAACAAAGTTTATTTAGTGTTTACCTACATTATTTCCCCATGGTAACATTATGCCATCGACAAGTCGACGACAGGTCTATGGCGGATTATATTAATTAATAGTTGCCTATGACATGTTCTACCAACTGTTTTAGCATACAGTAATAAATAAACTGTATGAATAACACGTTTTTTTATGCAAACAGATATTGTAATTGCTAATATCGTATCGGTAAGTATCGTATAGACACTAAGTGTATTTTATTTTAATAAATGTATTTTTTATAGAACTAGTTGTCATTCACTTGTAATCTTTGTATATATATATTCATATATGTATATATATGTGTATGCATAAATTATTATTCACTTAGAACTATTAATTGATTTATTTAGCATTTTTCTTTTTCAATAATTATTGTACTACTCTGAGTAACGACGTTTTGCCTTGTCACCGATGAGTATTTTTTTATTATATACAAGACAATGACATGCATTCAGCTTTGATGTCAGATATCACTTATTTATGGCGAAACTTGACAGCAAAAACAAAACCGATATCTTCACTGAAGATAAGCAATAAGATAAGTAAGTAAGTAATAGATAAGTAATTGGCATAAGCTTAAGCATAATCAGCCAAATAACATGCCCACTGCTGAGTCAGAGTTTCTCTCTGTGGGAGGATGTTTTCTACAATCAGCCACGCGGGCTCAACTAGTTAGAGAAGGTCACATGACTTTGAATTTTATTTTCTTAGAACATGCCGGTTTCCGCACGATGTTAATTGATATTATTATACTTTTATTCTAAAATGAAACAGTTTACAAGCAATTATTAATAAAAAATATTATTAAGTTATATAAAGCAACCATAAACGGACCTAGTTACTCAGTTCCTGCTTCGTTCTCGCAGAACACCGTCCCCTCTAATCGCATTGCTACGGATATTGACCCGCTACTAGACTGGCTGGTTTGTCAGTAGGCCTTTTATTATTGTATGTTTTTAAACAAAAGCATGAGTCTTTGTGTCCTTGGAGTTTGAAAACCTTTATTACATCTCTATGTAACGCACATTGAGAATAAATAACTAATTGATAAGCAGGATGAAGAGTTAATGAAGAGCTTTAGTAGGAGCGTTGTTTTATATTATCAAATACTAGCTGACCTTTATTACATCTTCTTCATCATTCGTCTGCGTTACATTTTTGATTAATGCTCTGCTCCCATTGGTCGCAGCATGATGTTATATAGCCTATAGCCTTCAATTCGAACCAGCAGTTCCTGAGATTAGCACGTTCAACCAAACAAACTCTTCAGCTTTATAATATTGGCTTTATAGTATTATATAGATTTAGACATTAATTATATCTGCCCTGGTATCTATAGTCAAATTAAAGTTGAGTGAGTTTAAGTAATTACTAACGCAACCATTTTTATTGCAATAGGCAAGGATTTGAATGAAGTAAGAAGCGTCAAAGAAAGCAAAGCGAATTCTAACTTTTGACAATTGTAACTTCAAGCAATTACTAAACTCAGATTAAAAATCGTATTTTAAATTATTACTTTTACTCAAGTTACACTTTGATTTGTTTATAGATACGGGTGTTAGAATCATCCAAAATATAACTAATCATCGAATAGCTAAGTTGTATCATATGGCTGTTTATTATAATGCAATTTTACCAATTTTGATGTCCGACAATTATTGGGAGTCATGGTCTCCTACTTCCAATTTATCTTGTACGAAACTTCGTACAACATAAACTAGAACGTAATCGGATTACGAAGGTGTCGCGAAACATAATCCAGAGATCGCAAACAGTGACCGATCGTGTTGCCACTGTAATTACATTGCGCTAAGTAATTAATAGATATATAGGTACAGTAGGTATGAAGCAATAAATGGGTTGCAATAAAAGCGAATACACAGCTTACGGAAAAAATTTAGAAGGCGAAATGAAGAGCATAGAAAGAAGTATATAATATTAGGTTAGAATTAAGTTTTTGCTGTACATATACTTATATTAACTTACACCTACACGCTACAGGTACAGTTCAGTACAGTGCGGTAGGAGGAAACATAGAGAATAGAATAGAATATACTTTATTGTACATCAAAATTGAAACAAAACGGTTTTAAAAAAAATGTTAATTTTATGGTTACAATGGCGGTCTTATCGCTGATAGCGATCTCTTCCAGACAACCTTTGGATGGACTGTACGAACATGAAATAAAATAATAAATAAAGAAAATAGGGGGGGGGGGGGGTAGCCAGTGGTGTACTGCTAATACTATACAAAATTTAAAATAATACAAGTTATTCACTACTTATTATGTAATATACATAAATACAAAAATATAGAGATATAGACATATATTGCAATGTATTGTTACATACTATGTAATAAGGTTGTAATTAGCAAATGTCCTTACTTATGCATGATATTAAATATTGTTATTAGTCTGTAAGCTTTCTATAACATAAAAAAAAATTAATTAAATATGTGATGGTCTGGAAAGCACTGGGGAATGAAATAAAGAAACAAGAACAAGATAACTTATCTCGTTTTACCCCCAGTGAGATAAAGTTATATACTATCTTACTATTATTTTATCTTACTATTAACTTACTATAATCAATGCGAAATTTTGGATAAAGTTTAACACCGCTTTTGCATCTTAAATTCTTTTTCTTTATCGTGTGGTTAGTGCCTAACCTAGAGTCACAGTTTAATGCCGCCCGTGGCCTCTGACTTGGCTTTACATGCCGTCGAGAAATATCTCTCAGGCATGCTGGTTTCCTCACGATGTTTCCTACACCGAAGCAAGTGATAATTTTACAATGCGCACATGATTCTGAAAAATCAGAGGTGCGTGGCTTGGGTTCAAACTCGAGACCTTGGACTTGGTAAGTCTACGGTCACACCACTAGGCTATCACTGCTTGTCCTAATCTTCTCTTGTAGCTAACCTGCTGGAGGAAATCTCGTGAACAGACGAATTCAATTAAAACGTTATTTTTGGAGACCGGATTCTATGCATAGCTGTATTTTGAAGATACTTCATATTTTAACTAAAAACGGCATTTCTTGGGCAAGTTTCTTTTAATTTTCACTGTATTTATCTGGAAAACCGCAGGTCTAATTAACCTAAGTAGGTGTAGAACGATGGTTTTCAATTCTTGAAAATATTTTAATGAATAGAAGGCTCAATCGTACCTACTACTTATGATTTGGAAAAGAACAAGGTTTTCAAAAAAAGATACGATAAACATTATATTGTAGGACTTATTTCAATTTTATGTTGCATATTTTGGCAGTTTTGATTCATATTTCGAGAATGTATGATGTATTGCTTGCGTATTTACATTGCGATTTTATGTTGCATTTAATCCAGTCTCTAACATTAATAAATAAATCACCTTAATTGTTTAATCTAACTAAAAACATAACGAGCTATTTATAACTTAACAACGTACATATGTACTAACTAAATTAACTGGTATTATACATCCGTTTGATCCAATGTCTTTCCTAATCTTATTTGCATACAATAACAATGCATTTTGTAATTAGATATTGTAATTGAAAACGTGCGGACGTTTTACATATTTCAGAATGTTCATGCCATATCTGAATACGAAAATTTCTATAAACTACTCCCTAATTGTATTACTACTATTTATTTTTTTCTTCTTTTATACAAGTTGTATGAAAGGATAATATCCATTTTCTTTTTATGACCGCTTTTCTATGGCTATCTGTATTTCTATTGGCCAGATAATGAGGACCGGGCTTGCGCATACGCTGGTAGTTAGTTCCGCGCGAAAATTTAAAATATTCAACACATGCGTCAAAATTTACAGATTTTTACAATAAACGAAAATACAAAATTGTTGCCGGTGTCATGCCAAAAGTAGGAACGGCTGTTTTTTTTAACGATCGCAAACATCATCGCCTTTTAACTTCCAATTAGAATATTGTACAAAAAACATAATTGCCTTCCGATTATTCCATTCACGACGATGATGTAACAAACACTAAAACAGACAGGTATAACTATTAAATAGCACAAAAAATAACAACTCACCAAAATCTGGAAAACACTTAGAAAATATCACCTCAAATTTTTCAATTTGCAACACCACGTGATCCCGCCAAAATATAACGCGCGGAATTCGAAAAAAAAATCGAACACGTTCGCTTCGACTTTTGTATATCGAACTCGACAGCTTGATTTTTTTTTAATATTGTTATTTCATTTATTTATTTAAGATGTTCCTATACAACCTCTATGTTGTCCAAATAGGTTGTAGCGGTAACATTGGCGCGTGCGCCGTGGTTTGGTGCGCGTCGACTACTAACAAGCCTGGTTTCCTTACGAACCTTGAAAGCTACTGAAAGCCCCGCCCGCCTTTGCATTCTTGGTAACAATTAAATTAGTTCGATGTTTTAGTAATATAGTCCTTCGTGACGCTTTGTTCGAGCTAGATGAAAAAACAGGGTCGTCAATCAGAATCAGTAGTCGGCCATTACGAATCGATGTCAGATCTTGCAAGGTTGCGAAAAAGGGACAAAATGGTTGGTTTTCGCAGAAGTGTGTTAAGTGGTTTTAATGATGCCTTCGGTCGTGGAACCGGCAAAGGTCATTGGCTGTTACATAAAATAGTACTTAGTCTTACTAAACAAAAGGTTGTCAATAATAAGTGTTAAAGCTACACCGCTACCGGAATCCCGTGTGTTTTTATACATTTATATCTATACAAATAAATAAAATTGAAATGTCTCTTTGTAATTTCAAATAACAGCTTATAACTGAATGCATATGAGTGTATAAACGGTACTTATAACATTTTTTTTTTGTCTCTCTGTCTGTTTGTTTCAGCTCATCTAGATTTTACTGGCAGATAGCTGATGTTATAGGCTACTTTATTTCAGAAAAACTTTTACCCCCTTAATCCTAATCTTTTACTAGAGGGGGAGTCTGTAACGCGACGCATAAAGACTCCTTGGTGGTTCGTGGCCTGTATGACATAAAACCACTGGCGGAACAAGAGATGTTTGATAGAGAATGCCATTGAGTGAGAGATTAGTTTTTTACGTTTTATGTTATGATTTTCTTGTTACTTTCAATAAATATGTTTAAACGTTTTACGATACTATTTAAATAAGTATTAGCGTTACACTGGCAACCGCGGTGGCCACCAGTGGCAATCAAACCCAGCGCTAAAAATCAATCCCATCAAATTGTTAACAAAATCCGATTCAAATAGGGAAGTAATATTTTTATAATAATTTCACGCGGACTAAGGTCGCGGACAACAGCTAGTCTACACTGAATTAATTAATCTAGATCATAGACAAAGGAACACGATGTAGGTAGTATAGATTTTGTGCACCTATTGCAGTAAAGCACTTGAATAAATAACTTCCTGTATTATTGATAATGCATATCGATGCATTTAATAGTGCCTTAATAGCTCTGTTATTAATAATTTACTTGCTAAAATCCCTGTTCAAAGGAGACAATTTTTTATATATGTTACGTATAATATTCATGTTGCACCAAAAAAATTAAACAATTTACTATAATAAATCAACGAAAGATTACGTAGAAATGTAACTGGAATCTTGAAATCATAATATAAGTGATATTTTGATATTTTATGCGAGTCAATTTATTCCTGTTATGGTCAATGCCATTTGACAAGAAATATACCTATTATATGTGAATAGGAGCGTTTTTTTCGTATATATAAAAAAAGTTCGGTACCCAGTAGTAATAATATCTGCTTTAATTATATAAACTTCTTTTAAAACCATTTTTAAAGGTTTTCGGTAAAATCGCGTAGATGGTTTAAAGATCAACATGGTATGGAACGTTGTAAATCTGCTTTTTTGGTGGTTGACAGTCAACTTCATTTGACATGTACTACATATTTCTGTTTATTTCGATTTTCGCGAAAGTGTTTCTTGAAATTTTTTCGCATTAATTAAAAAAAAATTATTTGAAAATGGCAGCTACAAATGCAGCGCATACTCATTGATGCCAGAGACTGCTTAGTTGATACCAACCCATCATTTTTTAAGGCTGCCGTTGCTGGATACTGTTGTGATTGTTTATTGGGCAGACGAACTGTCGGCTGCTGTGCACATGTAATGTCTGTCGTGTGGTTCTTATCTTGGGCACGGTATCAAGATGAGGTCGAACCACCTGCATCTTTTTTGGAAGTAATCCTACTACTTTTGATGATAATGATTAAAAGAAATAAATATTTTTTTGAAGTTGTGTTTTATGTGTTTTTTATTCTCCTTACACGGCCTGTTTAGAACATCTTACTTACCTAATATTTATCATTGTATAATATCATACCTAAATAAATAATTATATTTGTTATTAATCATCTAGTTATTGTGGCTTTAATGGTATTTGCACTTTGCTTATGCTTACTAATCGTTTCGTTCCGCTATTTCGAAACGAATTATAAATCCTATTTCGTATATCAGTCTATCACATCGTGAAAATCGTATCAAAATCTTTCTAGTAGTACACGGAAGAGTGACTTTGTATAACACTATTTTTGTTATTGAACAGTGCACTACTTTAACTTAAAATATCGGTTAAACCTATCCAATAAGACAATATCGCTCGTTTTGAGGTTGTTAGATACACGTTTTCATTTTCGTATTTCTCAACATTCCCGTTAGACAAGGCTTAGTTAACCACTGTAATCTAGAGATTATAAGGAAGAAATAAATATATGTTTCATTATTATACGCTACAATTATGTGGTGGGTCTAATCTCCAAACAAAAAAAAAAATATGTCTCCTTTGCCAAACTGACTCATCTTTGCCTGCAAAGCGTAGGTATAATTATAGTTTTTATAAATATAACATCGCGCTGGTAATCCCCGAAGGATTAGGCACACATTTCACCAGTTATGTTTAAGTCCCATGTAATAGGGGGCGAGCCTAGTACCATCAACCGGGCACAAATCCAGACTGTGGCTGCTACTGAGGAATTCCTGATGGAAAAATTCAATTACACTTTGCCCGACCCAGGATTTGAACCCAGGACCTCTCTAGGATTTATTTTTGCAATAAAAGAGAAGTACCTTTATCTAAAGTATAACACCACATACATACAAGGTGATAATTAAAGATTCATTCGAATCGATTGTTTTCACTATTTTCTTTGACCTATTTACCTACCTTAAACCAGAAGGGCAGAAAAATATTAATGTCCCAGATGACTTTCACTTTTCCCAAGTCATTTATTATGTTTCACTATCGTGAATGCATTCATTTTGAGTCGATTAATAAAATCGAACAAGCGAGCTTCATATTTATTATTCTTTGAACATGAAGTATATCATACGTTTACATATTACCTATACTCGTAATCTGTAGGTACAGGGATCTTTTGGCGTATTTAGAGGAAGATTGCGCTGGAAGAGATTTCTAAATGAAATAAGCGGTATCTTTGTGTCTCTCTTTTGTCTGTATGTTTTTTTTCCTCTTACTTTTTCGTGTGGTTTGTGCCTAACCTGGTGTCAGAGTTTTTATGCCACCCGACTTGGTATTTACACGCCGTCGAGAAATATCTCTCAGGCATGCTGGTTTCCTCACGATGTTTTCCTCCACTGAATCAAGTGATAATAATGCAATGCGCACATGTTTACGAAAACTCAAAGGTGCGTGTCTTGGGTTCGAACTCGAGACCTATGACTTGGCAGTCCAATGATCACACCACTAGACTATCACTGCTTTTTGTCCTGTAATGTGTTTAAACAATTAAAGTCATCGTTTTATAGTAATAGACATCTCAATTAGAAGATATTACATGACATTTCACAGATCATAATATAACATCACTTCTCGCCATCAAACTGTTAAGTTTGGTGAGTAAAAACTGTAAAAAAATAACTTGTTTATACAAGGTGTAGTTTTGCAACCTCGTCAAAATTCAGGAGGTTGTCATAGAAGACGTAAATAATCAATATAAATTACGGTACCTGGTCAATAACAATAAACACTGCTTTTTTATTTGTTTTAATTTGACACTATTTCAGAATGAAGCCCTTTTCAAAAGAGGAGAATCACCCGTTTATCGAATAAACCTCTGCGTTTGTTTGTGTGTGTGAAAGCGCGGTTATAGGGCTAGGCTATTAGACGGGCCGCATTTTAATACAGGTGGTGTACACATATCGATAGAAAAAAAATATAAATAATTACCTACCCATTTTATTATTGATTCGGGTCGAGAATCATTAACATAGTTACCTCCTTGAATATGACGAGGATGCAAAGCAACACCTTGTATAAGAGAACTAATAAAATAAAATAAAAACTAGGCCCGTGATTCCCGAAGGGTTAGGCAGAGGTGTCATCATCATCATCACCCACAGCCCGACTTCACACACTGCTTGGTATAGGCCTCTTTTTGTTTATGCCAAGTTCCACGTTCTTGTGCCAGCCTCATCCAGGATAGTCCCGCGATGGCAAATGTCGTCTGGCCATTTCAACATCAGAGATGTAGCTCAGTACAACATCACAAATGTTCACCAATAGCCAATAACGCCCATCTGTCCACGTCAATCTGTCCACGTCATTGGACTCCCAAAAGAAGCTTGTATCGAGAATCCTTCGATAATCGCTTAATGTTTTTTTTTTCCATTTTTGTTGTAATTCCATTAAAAAGTTGACTGCGCAGTGAGGAAGTTTCTAAGCCAAAAAACTTAATCGGATATTTTACGACGGTGTTGGCTGAATCGCGGCACGTACGTCCGCGGAAAGTATCCAATATTCAGCAAAATACTAATATACCCAACAGACTCACGCGACAAGTCTTGGCGAGAAGGCTCGCCGGGACATAGCGCGAGAACCGAGAAGGTCTCTACACTCATGCGACATTCTCACGAGAACCGAGAAACCCATTGGAGCGGGCAAAAAGACCGACACCGATCGGAGAACAGGCGAGTGCGAGCACGAGATGACGAGAAACCAACCACATTCACGCTTCTCGGGTGTTCTCGCGGGTTCTCGGCGTGAGTCTGTAGGGCCCTTAACAATATAAATACTAGGAAAAGACCTAGGATCCGTAAAATGAAAAAGAAAATGTAAGAAGGCCACTGTCACGACGGCTTTCAAGTGACAAAAAAGATACGAAAAATATCTTGAATTGGAATAACAAATCAAAGTGATATTTGCCATAGAAAAAGTTTAGGTGCAATACTTTTTACGAAACACAAAAACGTATCATAATAATATAAAGACATATAATACTATCCAGCTACTGTCCCACTTCAAGGACTCTTAGCACAAAGTCATAATTTATTGAAATCAGAAAATGATTTCATCGAGAAAAAATAAACAATGACAAAAAGGTTTCATTTTTTTTTTGTTTTGACCACAACCGACGCACGGGTTTAAATACTTTTTTTGAAAACTAGGAAACTGCAACCAGTAGCAAAATGCTATAAAATAAACGTAATATAAATAATGGTTGGACTGATGCATATCAAAGTAAAGGATAATTGAAGGTGCTGTGTTTACCTATTCATGTAACTTTGTTGTATACAAATAAATGCATAGTGTCAACATCAATGGCCGTCTGTCTATCTAAATGAAATGTTAGAAATAAAAGTTTGTTTATTATTACATAAATAAATTCATGCCTTTTTTCCATGAAATTACAAAATTCCTGCTACGATCCTTACATAGGTACTCCTTTTGCTTCGACCACGTTCATAAATGTGGTCATAGAAGAAGTAATATATAATTATATAGCAAAAACTATCGCCTACACGCACGCCGTAGATATGTGTTAATATTGCCGAAAAGGAAGTACGGATATTGATAACGTTAACTGTACAATGTGGCCCTACCATGACGCCTTAATGCAGAAATGTTTTAGTTCTATTTATTATCCATCTCTCTCTCGCGGCGTCATGGTAACGCCCCTGATCGAGTAAACAATAAAAAGTGGAACATGTGACAAAAACATTACAAAGCAACGGTTTAACAGTCGGCTCCAGGAATCCGTTGTTAGACAATGGCTTCTACAATCCCACTTCATTTAATTCGACGAGGCTACTCCCAAGCAGTTGCAATCAGCTACCTGGTAAATATCGTTGCTCCACCTAACCTGAAGAGGTCCAACCCTGCGCATTCCGCATTGCGGTCTCCACTCAAGAACACCCTAATGGCAATTGGTTCATCATCTGCCTAGCCTTTTCCCAACTATTTTGGGGTCGGCTTCCAGTCTAACCGGATGCAGCTGAATACCAGTATCTTACATGGAGCGACTGCCTATCTGACCTCCACAACCCAGTTAGCACTGGGTAATACGATACTCTTTGTTAAGACTGGTTGACCTGTAACGTCTGTCAACGGCCTACAAATGACAGCCGGGACCAAAGGCATAATGTGCTTTCCGAGGCACGGCGGAGACTCGATATGCATTGGGTGGTCACCCATCCCTTTCACAGACCAACCTAGGCAAGCGCGGCTTAACCTGAAGATTGATCCGAGCGGCTGTTATTATTTAGCCACGATTCTCCCAATAGCAATTGGTTCTGCGGGAAATATAGTTGGAGTGCTCAGGAAAGAGAAAGAGCTTTAGCCCACGGCTTCTTTCGCGTGGTGGTAGCCGCTCGAAAACGTATAACTTAGATGAGAAGTATCCTATGAGTAACCTAATCTATCTTTGTGTATCAAATTTCGACGAGATCCGACCATCCGTTTTAATGATTGAAAAAGTGACAAACAGACGGGGATTTCATTTCGAAAATTGGTGTGAATCATTAAACTTACACTGTCACTTACTAGGATGACTGTCATGTCGCGATTGCAACAGCGTCGAAATATCGAGAGCTCACAATAATTGATAATTACTGCTAACCGTGCGAAGCCGGGGCGGGGTGCTAGTAATTGGTAATTGATAATCACAGAAGTGACAGTGTAAGTTTAGTTATAAACCGAGAAACCTTAAAACAGTGTTTAACAATAAAAAATAATAAATATCGCTGGACATTACACACAGCGCCATCTAGTGCCACAGTAAGCAACGAGGCTTGTGTCGTGCACACCAGATAGTTGATATACTACATAGATACTTTTTGTTTGTAAATACATACTTATTATACATATAAACATGCATGACTCGGAAACAAATGTCCATGCTCATCACACAAACACTTGCTCCTACCGGGATTCGAACCCGGAACCCTATGAACGTAAGGCAGCCTCACTACCGCTGCGCCATTCGGGTCGTCGTTCGGGTTGTTTGATAGTAACATTGTTTGGCAATAATTAAAACCGGGTGTTGAATTATGCAATTTCGCTGGAGCCTAGGTGATCCACTTAGCTGTAGTTAGCAGCCTTGATCCCTATTTTAACAGGTTTTATCAGTAATAGCCTAATAAAAATCACACACGTGATCATTTAAAATGAAATTAAAAATTGCCTGAACAACGCCGGGGCGTGTCACAGTTAACAATAAATAAATACCTAAATATAAAAAAAAAACTTGTACACCTGACAACAATTGCAGTTTTGCAATACTTGCATACAGAATAATTTACTATACATTTTATTACGTCATATTTTCTGCGTCATGTGATGTTTCATTATTAATATTTTGCATACATGGATACTGGATACATTAAATGGGTATTATATGTTTCCAAACTCAGCAAAGATTAAGTAACCCCTTATTAATCCGTTCATTTTGAAAAGGTACAAAAGGTAATTTAGTTTGTGTCATTTATTTCATCACAAACGTTAATGAAAAATATCGTGCGGACACCGGCATGTCAAAGAATAAAAAAATCGAAGACATGTGACATCTACGAAACCGCACTGGCTGATTATGCATAGTATTAAAATTGTACTATGAGATAGTAGTATTCAAGCATCAAAACTTTTGCCTCATTTCAGAGCGTGTACGCCGTACGGCATTTCATACAATATTATCAAGTCCTTATATTTCAAAACGACTGAACGGAATTGAATGAAACTTCACACCCATAAGCAGGATACATAGGTCTAAAAAGTTAGTAGAAAACATTTTCGAAATGTCTTATTTAAAAAAAAGATTATTGGAAATTTCTGTTTCTATGGAAAATTTAAAATCAGTCTAATTTCAAATGTTTTCTACTAACTTTTTAGAACTATGTACTGGGTATGAAGTTTAATTGAAATCGGTTCAATCATATCGAAAAATAAGGACTTGAAAATTTGTATGAAATGCCGTACCGCATACACGCTTTTCACTTACGACCACCTTGGCTAAACAAAAAGATGAAAACGGTACCTGCAATAATCTTTTAGATCATTGCCTTTTTTCAAGAGCAATGTTCGACTAAATGTATATCCAGCATGCACCATTGTATAAAAGCATCATTAGCCACGTTAGCCCACGTTTCATCGCAGTTGATGAGGATAAAAAGCGACGTATTATGTCCCGCTTATCTCGCCAGCGCGCCATCAAGGTTTAATGAGAAAGAAGAATCATTATATTTTGTCCCATCGCTTTTATACTGAGTAAAATATGTATAACTTGGTCGGAGAAGCGTGCAATTTTGTGGCTTCATGAAATAGAAGATGCTCGGATTTCAATATTACCTTTATTCTGTATGTTTACTATAATTTGGCAATAGGAAAAATTGTTTTCTGATATATTACAAAACAGTAACACCCGTATCTATAGTCAAGTTAAAGTAATTACTTGAGCTTAAGTAATTACTTGTGCAGTTTTTTTATGCCTTCAAAGAAAGCACAGCTAAGAATTCTAACTTTTTACAGTTCTAATTTCAAGCAATTACTAAACTACCTAATTAAAATCGTATATTAAAAAATGACATTTACTCAAGTAAACACTTTGACTCGTTTATAGATACGGGTGTAGGTGTGTTCTAGCCAAAGTACATGCATCACTTGTCACTTAACACAGACGTATTGATAAATATGATAATCTTTAGGCAAATGAGCAACGTCATCTTCTAACCCTTTTGTCAACTATATTGGGGTCATACACTACCACTTATGGGATATATTCCGCGATTAATGTTTATATTGAGCTCCCGATATTTCGACGCTGTTGCAAGCGCCATGATCACGAGATGACTAGTGAGTGAGTGATAGTGTAAGTTCAGTTATAAACCGTGAAAGCTTAAAACAGTGTTTATATCGGGGTAGTCTTCCAATCCCACCAGCTGAATAACTGTATTTTACATGAACCGACTGCCTATCTGACCTCCTCAATCCAGTTACTAGGTACTTAGATAAAACATCCCCGGATCAAACCTTACAGAAAATCGAATCTAGGTAATTATCTGTCAGTTAATTTCATACAAATTCTCCGACTTTTTTTTTCTGGAATCCATTGGCTGACCGGATACTAGCACAACGCCCTGAAACTGCCCTTATCCCAATTTATTTGGGGTCGGCGCAACACGTCTTCTTCTGATAACATTTCTCTATTACTCGTCATCTCATCAGAAGCCTTCTTTCTTGCCATATCGTCCTTCATAGAGTCCATCCATTGTTTCTTTGGCCCTGCTCTACACTTATACCCATCCACATTCATACTCAAAACTTCACTCATTCCTCTCACATGCCCGCATACCACGACATTAACATAAAAACTGCAATGACGTCTCTAAAACCGGAACGAACCCGTGCCGATTGTTTGAAAATGTGTCAACCGGTTACACGGACTTACGGAGTGACGATCATTGCTTGCGGCATTGAGAAACCCAGGGCCACTGCCTTGGATATAGGAACTATATACATACATATGTACATACATATTAAAATATCTACTAAAAGCCGCATTACTTGTAGTAAAAGATTTAGACCCGTATCTATAAACAATTCAAAGTGTTTACTTGAGTAAATGTCATTTTTTAAGATACGATTTTTAATATGTAGTTTAGTCATTGCTTGAGGTTAGAACTGTAAAAAGTTAGAATTCTTACCTTTGCTCTCTTTGACGGTTCTTACTTTGTTTAAATTCTTGTCTATTGCAGAAAAAAAATAATAATTATGTAATGACTTAAGCTCAAGTAATTACTTTAACTTGACTATAGACACGGGTGTTAGATCCATCTTGACTTTACCCTACAATTTACTCCTACGTGAGCAAAAAATATATTAGCCATCATAATGACATCCTCACTGTGACAGTTTGCGATTTTAATAGACGTGTGGTGTAGGTTCGGTGAAGGAAAACATGGAGACGAAATCAGCATGCCTGAGAGATATGTCTCCACAGCATGTAAAGCCAATTCAGAGGCCCATGGGCGGCATAAAAACTCTGGCACCAGGTTAGGCACTAACCATACGATAAAGAAAGAAGAAGAAGATAGACGTGTGAGGACATAGTTTTTATAGAACAATAATATTCGTCTTCTTCTTTTGTAAAACTTCTTTAAACTTCTTTGGCCCAGAATTTAGCCACGTCAGCTGCAGCGTCCGTGGCGTCCCTTAGGTCCTCTAAAGTGCAGGTGTTAGGAGATACTAACTAGGAGATTACTTGGAGATACCCTGGTATCTCCTCATACTAGGAGAGTCCGAATTGGAGGACGCCTGTGTCTCAGCAATGGCATCATTAAAGGCTGATTATTATGTGTGCTAGTTAACTATCCATATCAAACTTCCTCGATTTATCTTAAACTAAAGTCACATTCGTTTCATTTCCTAGTGTAAAAGACATTCAAATAATTATTTAATTGTGCTTTTAATTAAATGCTAAAAGAAACCGCAAAAATCCCAGAACAATTTATTTACCGACAATTTGGAATTATTCCGTCGAGTTGATCGAAGCGCCACTTACATGGGCTTTGCTTGTGAAGGTGTGACATAGGGAAACCCATTGGCTTCACCTCGGGTGTCAGAATCAATCATCGACAGACCGACAGACTAACATTCTCAGAATCATTGCGGTTGTCGACACAATACCGGAATTGACAACGCCCAGTGGCACATAGAAATCTATAGAGAAAAATGGTGATACAATTTAAGTAAAAACTGCGTTTTAATTTATTTTAAACGTTTAATGTAAAGTAGGAAAAATACAAACTTAATTTTAATATGTCTCCTGCTAATTTTTATTTAAAATAACGAATTTTTCAAAGCCTGGTTGAAATTGAAAACGGGTAATAAATCGAAACGGGAGATTTAGTAACAGTTACTTAAAATTTTTGAATTGTAATTTACGAAAACATAGCAACTAATAATAGTTTGTAATTTGTTTTCAATTTCAACCAGTTTATTCGTTGACGTATCCGGTCACTCTTGTTAAAAAATCCACGTGTGAAGATAATATATGTATTATGTATATCTTGGTGGACAATCTGTGGTCTAGTTTGTGTTTAGTCTGGGGATAATTGTATAATTCGTATCCATTGTTTTTACTTAACCCTATTATCCTAATTAGTCACTTCCGGTTAAAAAACTTCACAGACCATAGTACCTGCCCATTATTTATAGTTTTTATGAAAACACCATTGATTGTACTTTGGTATTTTTTACCGATGGCAATTTTTTATTGCGGGTTCGTTACATACAATTTATATTTACAACATTAACGCCATTGAAAAACTTTATAATATTTATTACAGTATTGTGTAATTGTTACGCCGTAATAACAAGCAAAAACTTCAGGACACCCTACACGTTGTTATTATAATAATTAGCGTTGATTGTCTCATTGTAGGACAAAGACATTCGTACCCTTTTTCCGGTTTTTAGGCCGAGGCGGTGATGGCCCCATGAACTGGACACCTTCGATAAACACTACCCAAATAGCCCTTAATTTACGGGGTGGAAGGGACACCGGCGCGAAAACGGAAACCACATACTCAGTACCTACATCATTCTGAACGCCCGCGCCCCCCACATATAATTTTTTTGTCGGTTATTAAAAAATAATGTTGTTTCATACATTTTGACTGTAGGTATTGCACTTTTGTAGGAAACAGCAGATTTTTTTTTTAAGTTGTAGGTAATGCCTACTCCACGCATCCCCTATTCCTGTGCCTATAAGTCCTATACCTTTAATAGTAACAATGGAATAACTGATATAATAAGATATTATTTGTCCGATTAAGAACATAATCTATTACAATACCATTGTATATATGGAACTAGACCTTTTTACTTAACCAACGGATACAGAAAATATGTTTTATCATTGTTAGTTCCGAGTATAATCACGATAAAACACCTGCTTGTATTTCTGTCATTGTATTGCTAAACTCGGAACTGTAGAACCAATTTTGATAAATAGCAGATAAATGTACCAGCATAGAATGGAATAGATTCATATTTTTGCAAATATCGGTAATACATAACAGTTGTTACGATACATTATAGTAAGCGCCAGATAAACGTGGAATAAAGTTCATTGCCCTTTCCTTAATTAATTTCTCTGCGTAGGTACGCGGACAATAAACTATGAATCGTTTTTCATTACTAAATAAGGACAGGATCACGATAGATGTCGATTCAGGACAGCTTTATGTCAGTATTATTGTTTTCGGAATTAAGTATGTCAATAAATGTATGTGGGTCAATGGCCGTTATTCCACGTTTATCTGGCGCTTACTACATATAAAGCTGATTTTATCATTCGACATGCAAACATTTACATGATTATAAGTTTTTAAACTGATGTGGTCACTAACACTATCGTTAACACATAAAACGAGATATTTACCATGTTTACTATCCATTTCGAGTGCCCGATATTTCGACGCCGTTGCAAGCACCGTGATCACGGAAACCGTTCTATGTGTTAACGATAGTATTTACATTATTTATGGAATATTTATTTGCATCCAAAAACCAGAGTAATTTACTAATCAGCAATTTTATTGTCTCTATCAGGAACTCAGTTACACTAGTACCTAATCTATACTTTATTATCTATACTAATATTATAAAGCTAAAAAGTTGGTTTGGTGGAACGCGCTAATCTCAGGAACTACTGGTTCGAATTGAAAAATTCTTTTAATGTTGGATAATAGCCCATTTATGGAGGAAGGCTATAGGCTATAATAAAACACCACGCTGCGACCAATAGGAGCGGAGCAGTAATCAAAAATGTTACGCAGACGAAGTTGCGCCGGTCAGCTAGTACTATCTATACCTACGTAGGTTTTGATGTTTCGATTTCGGACCGTCAAGGGCTAAGGTACCAAGAACCCAAAATAATAAATTATTTAGATTATAACTCGAATTAGAATAAAATAGAGGCCACTGACTAATCTAAGTTCTCGGTAAGATCATGAATCAACCGAGGTCGGTCACTTAACTAGAGTTTATTGCCTTAAACTATTTGAGATAAATTTGGAGGTTTACAACTTCCACTAGAGCTGTAATTAAGGTAATCGATAGTGTTTAGTATTAGATATGACTTACTTAGCATAACATCGCGCCTGTAATCTCCGAAGGTTAGGCACAGGTGTACCTAATATAGTACACCACACTTCGCCAGTTATGTGGCTGCTATTTAGAAATCCTTGATGGAACAACTCAATAAAACGTTGCTCAACCTGGGAATCGAACCAGAGACCGCATGCTTAGCAGTCGAGCTTGTGATCACTAAACCGACGAGGCAGTGACTCACTGTAACCTATAATGTTGAAGTGAAAAGTAGTGTTGACCAAATAAAAATTCTTGATTGTTTACGTGACAGTACGGCTAAGGGCGGTGAACTTTATTTCATGTCATTTGGCAAACCGTCGATAACCGTTGCTTGCCCATAACATTCCTAGGAAGCACATGATTTATACCTATAATTAATTAATTTGTAATTTGTTTTATTATTGATACAATTTGATTTAGTCTGTTTTTATTATATTTCATTTTATTAGATCTTATTATGTCTTCTCTTTATATCAATTTAGGTGTGGCAATGGGTGTTATTTACCTGAAATAAATGAATTTATATTATATAAGCGTCAACGTCTAAGGCCGTATTTGTCGTATCAAAAATTTAAAAAATATTATGTAATATTACGTACGGCTGTAGACGGTACGATAAAATGTATGGGATTTTGAAGTGTCATATCATGACATTTGAAAAATATTCAAGTGTCCCGCAATGTTTTAAAAACACTCGCGAATGTACCGGAGTCACCTTTCGAAACCAAAGAGAAATATTCGGAGTTGAAGGTCAACCTTTATTAATTTACTGAATTAGAAAGGTACCCAAAAAGAAGAAAAAAATGTGTTGTGATGTTCAAACCAAGCGTACAGGTAACCCTCAACCAGTTTTGGGGGTAAACCACGGGAAAATAAGGTTGATACGTTATGAAATGAACCAATGAACCGACCTACCCAAATCATTTCTTTAGTATTATTTATTCGTCGTGTTGTTGAGCTCCTTGAGTTATGAGTCGAGCTGCACGATAATTGACAAGTGCTTTTACTGGCTGGACAGGTCCACTCAACACTGTGTGTTTTTTTCTTCAAAAGACCATCTCAGACACAATCTGCAAAGTCATCATGTGACTCAAGATTCATGTCTGGACCTTAATAGAGGCTTTAAATAACCTTTGAGTTGGTTTCGGCTGTTTCTTCTCAGAGTAGTCAGATACGAAACACCAGCCCTATCTAGTTCACGGCCCCATCTCTAAAAATGACGTGTAAAAGTGTTTGTAAAAACCTATTTGCAAAATAAACATAATTTTTCAATTTTATTAAACGTTGTTTGATACAAATTAAGTTTGATATCTGCAGATAACTACAAAGTCTTCTCATAACTTAGTCACCTAGGCAAAGTTGCAAGCACAGTTCGTAAACTATTACTGTATACTATTACTTTTCTGAAAAGACTAATTTGCACCGACGCGTCGTTTGGATTTTAAGAGACTTTGACCACTCAGTTTGTTTTGGTACCTCTTCCGAGAGTAATCAGATACACCGATCTCACCTTGGGTTTTTTTAAATGTTTGTAGTTAAGTGTGTGTATTTAAACAAATCCTTCAAGAGCGCCTCCCCACGTCATCGTTCTAAATCACTGACCTTATTGGTGATGTTCTTCAGCAAGGTCAGTCAGTTCAGGCATCTGGTGTTTTTACTACCGGTGTGCGTGTATGATCTGATGTATGAACGTGGACAAAGCAAAAGGAGTATGTAAGGATCGTAGCAGGTACGCAGGTGCAGGTCCTAGGTCTACCTACTTACGGCTTACCTACATGGAAAAAAGCGTGCGTTTATTTATGTCCGTATCTATGTTTTCAGAAAAAGAATCTACAACAAGCTTATACTTAGTAAAAAAAAAATACATTTTAAAAATAAGCTTTCAAATATAGGTGTGACGACAGTCGTATTTTTCCCACCAAACTATTTTAATTGATACCCATAACATGGAGGTGCATAAAAAATAACTAGTCTGCCATCTTTGGGAGACCGCCATATTGGATTTAGAATGACGTCACTTAACTAACCATACATCGCTTGGGGAAAACTAATTTAAAATTCCGTTGCAAGATTAGACCTAAACAAACATTGCAAGTTAAATAAAAGCTTGTAAAAATGGTAGTATGTTAACTTCCCAATAATGTAACCTATCGTTCACCAATAAGCTTTGTAGTCACCGATAATGACGTTTCCATGTCGCTTCAGCTCGTAAGCCGCTTAATTTGCGACCATCATTAAAAGCCTTCCGAAGCTTCGTTATTTTTCCACTTCGTTAATTTCGTCACCCATTCCATTCGGTTTTTTACTAACGACGATATTATTTTGTGTCTGTACGCAGAACTTATTTCTCTTGAAAACTTCTTGAACTTCTTGAAACGTTCTTAATTAGTGTTTGTTTTAACATTGATTTAAGTATTATTGACAATGAAAACGGGATATTTACCATGTAATATTTGTTTTGAGTTCCCGATATTTCGTCGCTGTTGCAAACACCATAATCACAGATAAACTGAAGTTATAGTCAGTTACCATAAACAAATACTAAACATGATAAATATTATATTTTAATATTTTCATTGTTAATCATAGTGTTAGTGACCATGACAGTTTAAAAACTTTATTGTTTACAGTGTTTTAAGTATTTTAATGGACCTTTCAAAATGTCTGAAGTTTTTTTTCTCGATATCTAACGATACCAATAGACGTGGATTGTGGGATCCAGTCTCCATATTCAAAGGCTAAAACGTTAAAAGAGTGCTGGCACGCAACTTTTAAGCTGGATAACTGCAGCCTGATACCATAAGCACAGCAGCTCACAGAGCTGGGCTAAGTTCGTAGGGGATGTTGGGATAGAATAACAAGCCAACTGTTTCCACTGCTCCACAGACCTTGTCTCTGTGTGAGGGCGTGGGCCGGAATCTATCATGCGGGCCCAGTGCAGACTAGGGCACATAGAACCGGCACTAGATCAGTATTAAGATCCGGGATTTCCCAGGATAGACTACAGAACCGCCGGTTCTGCAGTCCTTAGCTGCAGACTGAGAGAGCGAACCAATCAATTTTTATAATATTTTTTTACATCAACATAACATAAAAGTAAAGTATGCCTTTATATCTTCGAACGGTAAGGCGAAAATGTACATAAAGAGCTTATTACCATCAACTGAACACAAATTCAGCTTCCAGCCAGTTACCGAGCATTATTCATCGAGATATTTTCTAACAAGAGCTCAATTACTCTTAGCATACTTATGCCTATATTAAAGCAGCCATTTCAATTAAAATGACTGCATGATATCATAAATCCATGTACCTAGTGTTCACGTTAGTCACGTCGCATACCGGAAACAAGCGAATATGTCCCATATTGGCAATGATATTGTGTATTTATTAGTTGGTGATTGTTATCTGATTGTGTCAGTCTTGTTGCTTGCCCTGACCTCTAGTTATGTGTGATAAGACAGGGGGAGGTCATTGTTAAGTTATGACTGTGTGGTAGGTAATAGAGCTTTTTACGAAACTTATTTCTGCAACCAGACTGCCTCATTGGTCCAATCCACAAGCGCGACTGCTAAGCACGAGGTCTTGGGTCGGTTCTACGGCTACTATAGCCCTTATTCTGTGAGCTATGTTGACAGCTCTGGTTCTCTGTCGGATCACCTCGTTCGGGATGCGATCCCTCAGAGAGACTCCAGGCATAACCCGTTCCATAGCTAGTTGAGCAACCTTGAATTTACGGAACAGCCGTACTGTGAGTGTCGTTTCGGCCCCGTAAGTCATAACAGGCAGGACGCACTGGTAGAAGACCTTAGTTTTTAGGCTTCGTGGCATTGACTACATGCGATCGTCTTACTAGCAGATGAAGTCGGCTGATTAGCCATCCAATAAATAACAAATAAATAAGAAACAAATCTGTATTGGTGGCATCATACACGAAACAGTCTCATGTGACGATATGATTCACGTATTGTTAGCCGACTCGCCCGCTGCGAATGCGCGTATGCATAAACATCCAAAAACGATATGAATTTTTTTAATGGTGAGGTAAATTTTATCATATATCTTTGCTAAACCAAAACCTTTACAATTGGTAGTATAGATTAAAATATACAGAAGTAGTATCTCTAAGACATTTGGGACAAATTGATATACAAATTGTCAACAACCAAGTTTAACTGCGCAATCAAACTTAGGCATCGTGCTTAAGTACGAGTGTCTATTAGTTCCTGTTACAAGCTGATTGGAACCTGCATTTTGATATTAAATCATAAACAAACAAGTATTCTAATCGGTAACTTAAATGGTATTCGAAATTGGTTCCTTGTATCCAAAATACGAACGAAATCAATTTATGGACATGGTCTAGGCTAGGCTGTATCCATCTAAATGATTTAGGAAGGAATAGTAATTTGAAATATGGTAACAAACGCTTATATGGTGTGAGTTTAGTAACAGGGTATATTAAATAAGAAAAACTCTTTTTTTTTTAATTTCAGCTATCACAGTTTGTCTCTACTCTGCAAGGTTGACTGGTAGAAAATGTCTATGGCATTAAACCCGCCTCTGTATATTTTGTGTTTAGAGAATCCTTACTAATATTATAAACGCGAAAGTTTGTATTTGTGGATGTATGGATGTCTGTTACTCTTTCACGCAAAAACTACTGAACGGATTTGGATGAAATTTGGTACACAGATAATTTATAACCTGGATTAATATATAGGATTTTTTTACTTTTTATCCCTGTAGTACGATCCCGTGGGACAATAACCGAAC
The DNA here is from genome assembly GCA_964057025.1 of Standfussiana lucernea. Lineage (NCBI taxonomy): Eukaryota > Metazoa > Arthropoda > Insecta > Lepidoptera > Noctuidae > Standfussiana > Standfussiana lucernea. Next base: position 12,830,131 of record OZ059805.1, read on the forward strand.
TCCACGCGGGCAAATACGCGGGTATAAACTGGTAAATAAATAAATTGAAATAACTCCGAAAAATTGAAAGCCAAGACGGCCCAATACGAGCAATACTCGTATGTGCCAAGAAGATCAAAGCAAATATATTCAACTAATCTGTTGACCGACCCTGATATCTTGGTACCTGAGCCCGAACGGTTCTGAATCTTAAAAGTCTGAAATCTGACATGGTGTCATGTATGCCATGTGTGTCTTATAATCTAAGCATTTAGACTGGTTAAAAGCTCGTTCAAATTGGTTAAAAGTTATACACGTATTTTCCAATGACGCCGCTTTCGCAGAGTAAATTAGTTTTTTTCATCAATTGCGCTTATATACGAGGAAGTTTGAAAGAGGTGCCAGTGAATGAAAAGTCGTGGTATGTATTAGTGCGGAGCAATGAGGAGTTTTGAGTAGGAATGTAGATGGCTATAATAGTAGACAACGATCAAAGAAACGATGGACTGTGCGAAGGATGATATGGCTAGAAAGGAGGAGTCTGCTGAGATGGTTCTAGATATGGTAGAAGAAAACATGCTGCGTCGACTCTAAATAAACTGGGATAAGGGCAGGAGAAAGATGACTTGCTTCCTCAATGATTTAAAAGGTCCCTGATTATAATAATTGCGGAACCTTTCGGTCGGAAACCTTTTTCGATATGCTTGATAACATTACAGAATGACAATATAAGATTGATAAGAACACAATTGACTAAAATGGCGTCCGTTTATTGCTAGCTGCGAAACATTTAGAACGCCACAGTACGCCCGCGCTTGACTAGGACACCTGAATGTCGCCCACTTTTACAAAGGAACTTACTTACGAACGGTTTAAGAATAGGATTGACCTTTCACCATATTGTTGAGACATTAAAGCCCGTTTGCACCACTAACAACAGAGGTAATGATTTAAGTTACTTTATTATAGGGCGGAACACACACACGACACATCGACGCACACACGACTACCAAGTTTTTTTTTTAATGGTGCCCCACACTAGGAATTTCTTCTGTATCACGGGTGCGTTTACAAACATTCTAACTCACATACACAAACAGCCAGGCCTGGAACAACTACCTGAAGGGCATACAAATTTTTGTGCCGTGCGGGGGTCGACCCGCGACGAGCAGTGCAGCAGCCAATCGCTCAGCCACTGAGCCAAACGTATTGTATTGAGTACATCATTGAGAAATGCTACAGCGGTAATCTAAAAAAAACTCTTGCTTCCTGTAAAAGTGCAATACTTGATGCAAAATTTATATGTGGTAACCGTTTGTGCGTCGATGTCGGAAGTCCACTCTGTAGATACGCTCACAGAAAAAAATGGCAGAAAAAAAGTTACAAATACCGACAGCTACTCTCAGCTCGTTGGTCAGCTGGGTGCGATTCCCGGGTCGGACAATTTGTCCTTTGAAAGTGTTGTTGGGTTTTTCCATCAGGAATGCAATATTACACTGCCGAAATGTGGGTTTACTGTTAGGTATACGTCTGCCGAACCCTTCGGGGATTACAAGGCGTGATGTGTCCTGTCTATCGCAATTAAATTGCTTATCATTTAAATTGCTTTGAGTGGGCGAGAACTTAAATTTATATCGTTTTTCAAACACTGTTTTTAGCTTTCACGGCTTTTTATATGGTTTTTTTTTTAATTTCGCCTTTGAATTTTGCTATCGCACAAAGAAGAATATAAAATAATACGCATAAAGAAGATGCACGCTTGCCTATTTGTGACAAATAGAATTATAGACTTCCGGGTTACGACTTGTAGAAAACACAGGTAAGGTAATAATATAGAATTCGCTGACGCAATCCAAAATATTTAATGGAAATGTACGAAAAGTTCAAGGTTATTTCAAATCCTATTTTGACGCCAATATTACTGTTTAAAATTCAAAAGATAAGGATAAGTAGATAATTCATAAGATATGGTACCTAAACACGGATTTTATAGAAGTGCTTTTATGTATTATTTTGGCGAACAATAAAACTACGAATTTATCTTTTATTTTCTCTTTTCTTTGTTAGAAAGCTTGACTGACAAATGACAAGCAATTTACTCAGTCAATTATAGGTTGCTATGGAACCAAATGTCAAGAAAAAAATATTCTTTATCGTGTTGATGTTTTCCTTCACAGAATATTTGCTTCGGCAAGTGATAATTGTACAATACGCACATGATTCCGAAAAATCAGAGGCGCGTGTCTTAGGTTCGAACTCGAGATCTAAGACTTGGCAGTCAAACGGAGACACCACTAGACTATCACTGCTTATAATACTGCAAGAAAAAAATATAAAATATCTAGTTGCTAGTTTTTTCTTACACATTCCTTTTTGCCCGCAACCCGTACCATGGGATCGGAATAATATGGCGCTCGATAAATAGGGACGTGACCCGACTGTGTATTGACACACGACCTCCGCGGTGACGCTACAAATAACAACATCTTCTCGGGAACTGCGGTGAAAATAACGTTGTTTTTTTAAAGGAGTTCAAACGAAGTTTCTCTGCTTTGTTTTTTTTCCTAGGATTTACTTAGATTTTTACTGCTATGGAGGAAAATTTTGAGTGTGAATGTAGATGGCTATACGAGTAGAGGAAGATCAAAGAAACGATGGATGGACTGTGTGGAGGATGATGTGGCTAGAAAGGAGGTGACTGCTGAGATGACGAGTAAAAGAGAAGTATGGAAAAGGAGTGCATGTTGCGGCGACCCCAAATAAATTGGGATAAGAGCAGAAAAATTATGATGAGGGATAAATGGATTGTTTCATTGAGATCAAAAAATAATTATATGTAGAGCGGACATTGGGAATAAAGTCATACAAAAATGTTGATCCCGAACACTTTCGATTTTGACGTACAATGCTACCTGACAAGCGGGCGTTTGATACTAGACAGAACAATTTATTACAAAGAAGTAACAAGTATTGGGTTATCTCATTGGATTATGATTTTATAAATACGTCTTGTCGCGTCTATTGCTCGTAAATATTTGAATGTCTTCTTAACAGTGCCTTTACTAATTTGGCAACACGGTTGTTCTATGCGTTAACTATGAATGAAAAGGCATTCATTTTTAGATACAGTTTTTATAAATCTTGTCGAGGTTATCTTGGATTTGTGTCCACGCATTAAAATACTGAAATCGCTCCGTAAACCACGTTGCTGCCATCAGTCATTGCAAAGGGAACACAAAAACAGTAACTGGGTTGTGGAGGTCAGATAGGCAGTTTCTCCATGTAAACGACTGGCATTTAGCAACAGGTCAGACTGCCAGCCGACATCAACACAGTTGAGAAAAGGCTAGGCAGATGATGATGATTTGGTTAACTCCAAAATCCAACTAAAACGCCAGTTTGTATTTTATCTGTTTGTAAAACCAAACTGAAAAAAACATTGTTTGGAACAATAGCGTTCGTACAGGAATAAAAATAACTAATCACAATATCTACGAGCAGTAGAAACAATCAATTGTAATGTTCTTACCGTTCGAAGGTCACAATGTAACGAACTTTCACGAGCCATAGATACTTCCTGATGTTTTTGTTTCTACTATCATTAAGGTAAATAAGTTCAATTAGGAAGAAAAAAATGTGTGGTATTTCAAGGTTGCAAGGACGGAGAAAGATATTTTCATTGTTTTTGCATTAGTTCCAACCTTGAATCCTACTAGGAATTAGTTCAAACCTCGTGTTGATGTATGATTTTTTTTTGACTTGTTCGCGTAGTGGCTTGTATAAGTAGTGGTTTTTTTGCGTTCGTAGTTTCGTCCAGCCGCATGGCTATCAAATTAAGAGCCTAGACGAAATAGCAGTTTGTTTCAAAGCGTTTTGCATTAATTCTATAACGAATCTCAACGGCCATCAGCTTTCCGGTAGCTTATGTCAGTCCCCGAAATATTTGATTTTTTCTTCATCGGTACCGCTGATGGAAATTTTGAATCATGGTGTTAAGAATCTCCGCAAAATAATAGCCCTTGAATGGAACACTGTCTTGCTCCTAAGTGATTGTTTTATTTCGACATATTGGGAGAGATAGTTCATTGTTAGTTTTGATCTGGAATATCTCAGTAGTAGCCTATAGTCTGTGTTCTTGCCCGACTATTGGAAAGTCCCGATGGGACATGGATACTGTTCATATTTCCGTGACTTCTACCTACCCTTTCTGGGTAACGGGCGTGATGTTCAACTGTGTTCAAGGTCCTTTTCGACATAGAGTAAACCCGTGTAACTGCGTAAGTGTTACGAGTCTTGAATAATAATACTCTCCCGATCGAATTTCGGTTACGGTGGCCAATCTCTATGCAGATTAGTCAACTAGATTGATACGCAGGAGATATTGCGTATTATGATCGTGTGTTAACACAGGTGCACTTTGAATACATTTATTTTCCCACACAATCCGATGGGACAGTAGTCGAATACGACCGAAGAAACTTCAGACAACGGTTTGACTTCCCAAGGCACGAGGATATCACACCACCAGCTTTTAAACTCCAGGCTCCAGCTAAGAAAACTGATTGACACTTTTCCCGACCTAGGAATCGAACCCAAAACCCCACACTCAGTAGTAATCGCGTAGAAATCAAAGTACGGTCAAACGGCCGTACCGTTTGACCGTACTTTGATTCCTACGCGATTAAGACAAATTAAGAAGTAGCTTCTGTTCCTTTACAGTATCGCAACAAAATGTATGGGTTTCTCAACAGGAAAATAATGCCTATCGATTTCGGGTGAAATGATATTGCTGGAAATGGTATTATGATTACAGCTGAAATTGATATTATTGGATTTGCCGCTACCCACTGCGGGGATGTTAGGCTTCGCTACCTTTTATCAACTTTGATTCGGTATTTGAATTGATGATATAAATTACTTAGCAGTACGCCGCAAAGAATTTTGAAAGGAATAAAAACCGTCGAAAGCTGGCTTGTATTTGTTACTAGCCTTTGCCCGCGGTTTCGTACGTGTGGTACTTAGAAACAAAAAAAAAAAAAACATTTCTGTGGTAAAATGCAGCCTATATTTTAAGTTAGGCATCTAGCAGTAGAGCGGTGAAAACTGTGTTCAAATCCATGCAGTAGTTTTTGCGTGATGCGCGTACAAACATATAGACAGAAAGACAGACAGACCGACAAAAATTCTAAAAACTGTTGTTTTGGCTTCTGTTGCTCTAATACAGACCCTCCATATATATTTTTTTCAGTATCTTCTATCTAATGTACAGACATCGGCCTGTTACAATTTTATTATATGTATTGATTTATATATTTATGCATGTATACAAAATACTTAACAGGACATTACTTTAAGATGCTGCTACTGCTAATTTCATTAGAAATTTCTCCCAACAAACCTGTGAGACCTGCTTGAGCTTGTAGATATTCAGCAAGGGTTTTATTGGTTTCGGTTTGATGGGAAACATCTATTGCACTTTGTGAGTAAAACCGACTCGTATGCCGTTTCGCCTCAACGCCACTGCTCTCGTTTTCCTTGTATTAAATATCTTGAAAAATTGTTTTCTTTTATTTGTAAGTGGAGAGGGTACGTGCCCACCGCCGCCTATGAATAAGGTGGGTTGGAGGCCCTTATTATCCTAGAGACGAACCAAAAAGGTCTCACCCTTCATACGAAAATAAAGGAACGCTGCATGGCAGCAGGAAAAGGTATGATGGTATTACTTCGAGACTAGTCCGTTCACAAAAACATTCTGTTAGACTACATATACTTCCACCCGTTCCCCAATTGTAATACCGTTATAATGTTTAATCAAAGGCCCTAAAACGCACGTGGTGTAAACGTAACGTTAATACGCCGACTTTTGAATGGAAAATACAATTATCCTATAACATTTTAGTTAAACTGTTTGCAACAAGCAAAATCAGACCATCCATAGATAAATATTACAAAAATATTACACGTGTAACGAGTATTTTTAATTTTAAAAATCGACGTGTTTACGTTACGTTTACACCGCGCGGCCATGCTTAGGCCTCGGGACTACCTCATACGCCAGTCTATGCTTTAAACCTTAACCAATCAGCGTCAAATGTAGACCCATCATAATTATTAACGTCACTAAAGGTGTTAACACACGAGACCAATGTTTCCAGAATCTGTTGTCTGTCTAACACGAGCCTAAGCCATAACTTACTCCGAGCGTGTCGGCTCCGGGACATTAATCTTTGTGTAACGGGAATAAACCAGGGTTACCTGTGATAGATATGCCACATGCTGTCATGAACCTGCTCACAACAATATTTTAGGATGGATGGGGCTTTAATATATCCTAGAGAGGATAGTTCCGGCTTGTTTGTGTTTTATAAGCTCTGTGACACATTCTGTGTACACTTTAACCAACGTATTTGTGCAGGCGGGAGAACAGAACTAAAATACAAGGTGTGGCTTTGCATCCTCGTCAAATTCAAGGATGTAACTATGCTAATGATTCTCGACCCGAATCAATAATAAAATGGGTAGGTAATTTTTAATTTTTTTTCTAAATATCGGAAATCGATAAGTGTACACAACCCGTATTAAAACGCGGCCCGTCTAATACTAGCCCTATAACCGCGCTTTCACACACACAAACAAACGCAGACGTTTATTCGATAAACGGGTGATTCTCCTCTATTGAAAAGGGCTTCATTCTGAAATAGTGTCAAATTAAAACAACTAAAAAAGCAGCGTTTATTATTATTGACCAGGTACCGTAATTTATATTGATTATTTACTTCTTCTATGACAACCTCCTGAATTTTGACGAGGATCCAAAACTACACCTGGTATATGTACCAAGTTTGAAATTTTCTGGACTAGCAAAACAACCTTCAACTGCACAACTAAGCTGGTAATACTATAAATCATATGGGTACTAAAGGTAACAGTAGGTATGCAATTTTCCAGTGGGTCCAGTTTTCACATTTAATATTACGCTAGTATTCCTCAAAGGGTTAGGCGGACGTGTAGCTAATTATTACACCGAAATTTCACCATGTGTTTCACGTTTAAGTCTCATGTAATAGGGGGCGCAAGTCTATTGCCATCAAAGGAGTATAAAACCTACCTCCAGGCTGCTACGGAATGTTTCGGGAGGTTCCTGCACCGAATCAGGCGGGAGGAGACGCCCGGGTGTTTCCACTGCGAGGATCGACCGGAGGACACGGTGGAGCATACGGTGGAGGTCTGCCCCGCTTGGGCGGAGCACCGCCGTGTCCTCCTAGCGGCGATCGGCGGCGGCGACCTCTCGCGTCCGGCCCTGGTTCGAGCCATGGTCCGGAGCGAGACGGAATGGGAAGCCGTCACCTCCTTTTGCGAAGCAGTCATGCTAGCAAAGGAGGAGGCGGAACGTGAGAGAGAGCGTTCCTCCTCACGTCCCAGCCGCCGCGGGAGACGCACCGGGCGTCGGGGGCCACGTGGTGGCCCCCGGCCACCGTAGACGCGGGCCTGTGGACGGTGAGCTAAGGGCTAGCTCGCCGTCCCTCCGTCTTAGGACGACAGGCCGTGTCGACGGCGCGTTCGTGTTCCACGCGCGCCTCAAAGAGATGTCAGCATAGGGAAGGGGCCCGCAAGGGCCGATGCCTGCCGGGTGCTGCGGGTTGTTCGAAAGAGATACCGCGGCCCCGGAACACAAAGGGCGATGAAGGAACATGGATGGGTTTTAGTCAGTAAAAGTCTGACACTCCCTCCCGCTCAGCCCAGAGCGGGAGAAGTCATTTGATGATTTCCCATCCGAAAAAAAAAAAAAAAAAAAAAAAAAAAAATGGCTGCTACGGAAAAAATCCCAGTTGAAAACCCAATAACATTTAGCCTGACCTGTCAAACGAATTCAGGACTTCAGGCTCAGCAGTAGTGCATTGCGATCACAAGACGTCCTGGGAAGGTTTAAAAGGTGAGAAAATAGGTAGGTATAGGTAGGTGTAGGAAGGTTGTAGGTAAGTAGGTGGTAGGTACAGCTAGTTGTGTAAAGTGTTTGTTATTACGTTTTTGTTTTAAAACTGTTTGCATTTTAATTACCAGCTCGGTATTCACAACTGGGGACTCTGTTTTCTGAGTGCCTAGTTGTGAATATCCCATTACTGCCTCGAGCGGAAATAGAAAGCGAAAGCGTGGAGTATTTTTGCTCGAGGTAGAAATGGGAGTAAACAATAAACAACTGAGTAACGCCCGCTAACTGTTCTGAAAGCATTTATCATGACGGAGTAGTTTGCGCTTAGAAAAAATGGTGGAGTACCTGTTCTTCACACCTGGTACATTCCCAGATGGGATAGGCAGTTTTGTTAGCACATTTCTCTATACTAATGTTTTTAAGCCATATGGTGATAGGGGGCAGTAGCCATTAAAAAGGTAGATATAAAAGAAAATGCGGGTCTGCAACTGAAATCTAAAAAACTCTAGAACGCTGTCTGACCTGAGGATCGAACACCACCTAACAGTCAAACCAAGGTCTCTACGAGGCTAAACCATCTCACCAATATGATATAATTAGCCAATGATATTAAATGAATGTCAATACACGGCTCGCCAGACATATTTCATATCTGACATTGACATTGACGTGACTGATAGATTAGCCGCAAGTTTTGTTGTGCCATACAGTGTCTGGGCAAGCCGTCACGTTTGTACACACATAGTGGTACAGGTACAGAAGCCCAGCTTCTGTACCTGTACCACTATGTACTGTACGACGCGTACGTTTTGCGATTTCAAACAAATGACGCTCGCGTGTGTGCTTGCACTTGGTGTACGTGAGCGTGTCTATGTATAACATAATATGTCTGTAATTCCTGAAGTTTACGGCAGAGGTGTACCTATAGTATAGTAGTAGGTACACCCACTTCTTGCCAGTTTTGTTTAAGTCTCATATTAAATGGGGTGAGCTTTTTGCCGTTAAACTATTATTGCGAAATTCCTTCATATTAAATCCCTATAACATTTTGTATTGAACTACCTACAGCATGTCACGTAAGATCTCAGCAGAAGAATAGAAGCAGCAGAAGAAGCAGCAGAAAGCAGCAGTAGAATTTGCGTCCACTAGACAAACGAAGAGTGTCTCCCGATCTTAGGGCCCAGCTAGGACTATAATATACTACAAAGTCGTTGTAGAAATACCAAAGCAATTTCCATTTCTCTAGGGGGCTTTCTGCCCTTGGCTATTCTGTGACATTTATTTCAGGCTAGATCGAAACTAACCTTGGTAGAGAAATGAGACCGACACGTGTTCATGTATGTGTCGCTTGCGAGATTACCGACCTAGGCCTCCAGGGCTTCGTGAATAAACTACATTTTTTTATGAGGCGCCTGGAGCATTCTAGATTGGTATCGTAAAATTAGAATACATTATTTACGTATGTAGTTGACAGGATATTACCAGTTTGCAAGTAATAATAGCTTTGTTCGGATACAGTGTAATTCTTTTTGATCGTAATACGATAAAGCCACGTGTGATTGTCTTGTAGAGCTTAGATTAGCTTAACCAGTGATACATATGTAGCTGAGAGACTTGTAGTAGATATCAGAAAATGAAAATAAATATTGGTTTAGACATAAAGCCATACTTAGTTAACACGTTGCGGGACAGACCGCCTTTTGACGCTATCTGGGTACATCGTTACGTGACAGTACGGCTAAGGGCGGTGAACTTTATTTCATGTCATTTGGCAAACCGTCCATAGCCGTTGCTTGCCCATAACATTCCTAGGAAGTACGTCATGATCTAGTGTCACAACACGCAACTTCATTCGTTTGTGGGAGTCACGGCAAACTCTTTTCGAGTCATTTTTCAACACACACATACCCAGTGCTTATGCACCAAAACAAAACATTCACACCGCCGACAGGCGTAGATTGAGCCGTACAAGTACAATGATGTTGATATTTAGTGTCACAGCGTGTGCGCCACCGACGTTTCGTCGCATCGCTGGGTGATTTGTGATTTATACCTATAAGCGTCAACGTCTAAGGCCGTATTTGTCGTATCAAAAATTTAAAAATATTATGTAATATGATAGTACGGCTGTAGACGGTATGATAAAATGTATGGAATTTTGAAGTGTCATATCATGACATTCGCAAAATATTCAAGTGTCCCGCAATGTGTTAAGAAGGAAATCAGTCGAGTAAAAAATTGTATGTCTCAAATAAGCATCATAGAGGTCGGCGCAGCTTGTCTTCTTCTACCATACTTCTCTGTTACTTGCCATCCCAGCAGCCACAGAAAAGAATGCCTGGAAACAAAATAATGCCTAATTACGCGGATCAATTACTTTCACTTTAATATTATTAACTTAGAACATGAGTTTGTACTACTCTAGTACTTTTAAGGAACCTTTTAAAAGTTTTCTTTAGTAGCTGAGATAGCTGACCTGGGGCTAATAACATGTACTCCGTGGCGAAGGGTTTAGAGCTGGCAGGGGTATCGTTGATGTTTATGTAGCGAACACTGACCTTAGTGACACAAAGTTTATGGAAAGGAAAATGGTAAAAATAAAGACGACTGTGGATTAGCTTTGTGCGAGTCGTATGCAAGTTTCTTGGGTAAAACGTATACTTTTATGACCAACAACTGTACTACATATTGGTATTTGAGGATAGAAACTAAAACGGAATTTGAAATTATTCTCGTCGCTTCATGTCATTAATTTCATCACCACTGCTTTAAAACGGAAACCAGCCTAATATCTTGGGGGTCAGTCAGGGCCGTCTTTACCAGGGGGCGCCTGTCGACCGCTGAATTTTTGGATATTTCATTGAACTTAACGCCATTGCACAGTTTTATATACGTATACTTGTTACTTACGCCAAATATGTATGCGCAAGCAAAAAAAATAGTCATCAACAATAATATTTTTTTACTTTTATTACGCTTTCGGCGCTTGTCATACCGCATTACTACACTACACAAATAACAATTTTATTTAATACAACACGCGTGCGGCAAAATCTATAATCCAAAGAGTGTATGTATGTACGTTTGACACGTTGCCGCCCGGTCGCCTGCACTTGAAGCAAAATGATCTCTAAGTCATTGTAAGTTCATTTGAAATGGGCGCGCGGCGCGGCACCTGTGCGAATGCCATAGGCGAGTAATTGCGCTCTTTGACATTGCCGCCCGGTCGCCCGCACTTGAAGCAAAATGATCTCTAAAGTCAAAGTCAAGATCATTCATTTGAAATGGGCGCGCGGCGCGGCACCTGTATGTCTGTTGCGTCCTTTGACATAGCCGTCCGGGCGCTCGCACTTAAAGAGAAATGATCTCTAAATCACTACAATTAGTTGTAAGTTCATTTGAATTTACAGCGCGGCGCACGGCGCCTATGAAGTGTCGGTCAGTGATTGATCTGATTTCTTCTTTTAAGTAATTGAATTCGTTAGCTCATTTCATTTGCGACAACCGGCGAATTAGCACGGAAGTTCTTAGAGAAAAAATATAAAGGCAAGTCAATTTTATTTTTTAGGTGTTAGTGTTAGCTACATTACAATCATTATCATCACATCATTTGTTTATGAGAGAGAGTCATGACTGTTTTGTTTTTTTGTTTATAAGTGCAAAAATACAAATTCTTAATGTTAGTGATTGATAAAAAACTACTTACTTTATTTAGAATAAAGAAAGAAAAATTAAATACTAAATAAAATTTGATTTTATTGTAGATGGCTGAATTAGGGGATATAAAGAAATCATCGGGTGCTCAAAATAGAAAAAGAAAACTGGACAAAGAAGAAAAAATTAAAAAGCTAACTTCTCCGATTGACTTTTTCTTTCGACCTGGTAAGTTCAGTCAGTTGGTACCATAAATAAAACATCTGAAGTGGCATAAATCAGTGACAGAAGTCGCTGGTGTATCCTGCCTGGGTTCGATCCTTAAGTAGGTTTTTATGATTATGACAATATCTAATTAATTGTTTTTTGCGGATTGCGCACCGTTAGGCGCAATGGTTAGTAACTAACACTCACTCTTGTGCCAAAGGTCTCGGGTTCCAATCCCGGCCGGTGCAATATTTATTTAAATACATACCCTTCTCAGACCTTGTGTTAAATTTTTGTATTGTGTGATATGTCCAACACGCGTTCCAATCGTTGAGATTATGGCAGTGGACTGGACTGCCTGTACTTATTTGGCTTGTGTGTTTGTGATTTGTTTTTGGGGTTATGAATTATGTATTTTAATGAAATAGCCGCAGGCGAGATCCGCCAATCGCAACTAAAGTATTTTAATTTCTTACTGTTTGTGAATCGTGAATTTAAAGAAACAGCTCGTCCACGTCCCCGAAAAAGACATTTTGATTATGAGGCTGCAGATGAGCCCATTTTAGACCCAACCAACAAATTTAAAGTATGTTTTCATTTTTTCTACTGGACACTGCTATTTCGAAATTAAATGAGAGATTCGATTTGCTGACGGAACACAATTCAGTTTTTTCACTCTTCCAAAACATTGAATGCTGGAATAAATTATTATAGATCCATGAAAAAAAATCTCAGTGTTATCGGCTCCAAGAAAAACTAACATTTAAAAATAGATTTGATATTGACGGGGAGGATTTATATAATGAATTAGAATTGTTGCCAATATTTTTTCCTAATGCTGAACAAGTACTCCCACTGATATTTTAAGCTATATATATTCTAATAATTTAATTTCCTCATTTCCCAATATCTGCGCTCTGCGTATATATTTAACACTGCCTGTTACAGTAACAGAAGGTGAAAGATCCTTTTCAAAATTAAAATTAATAAAAAAATATCTTCGTTCAACCATGACCCAAGACAGACTGACAAACTTAGCCATTGTAAGTATAGAATCCAAAATTGATATAAAAATAAATGATTTAATTAAAATCTTTGCCTACTCAAAAGCAAGAAAAGGACTTCAACCAAAATGGGCTAACCGTGAACAACCCTATTGGGTTGGGAAAGAAGGAATTCATAAATAATTTAGTAATAATATTTACTGAACATTGGTCCCTATTCGGGAGTGTCAATATAAATAATATTAAAAACGAATAAAAAAGATTTTTAATTGATTTGTATTTGTATGGTGACAGTGGCGTTGAGTTAGGGTTGCCTAAAGAATAAAAACACAGAAAAAATAATATCGATATTTTTGATGTTTCGATTCGAGAGCTTGAAAAATTCAAATGTTTTCCTGGAAGACCAAGCTTTGCTCTGGTCGTTGGAGGGTTCATCACCAGCAAACTCAAACTCAAACTCAAAGCATTTATTTCAATTAGACCATTACAGGCACTTTTGAATGTCAAAACACAAAAAACAAACTAAGCTACAGTCCCAGTCACAGGGCATAATAACTTGTGAAAGTACTGTAGTTGCCCATTCGAAAGCGTAGATCTCTAGCGTAGCATCATCATCTTAACCTTACATGAATAAAAAGATATACTTTACGTAGAACAACATTTTTTTTTGAGATGGTAAAATCATCCATTTATTTCTCCCGCTCTAGGGTGGAGCGGAAGGGCGTGTCAGACTTTGATTGACTAACACTGTTCAAAGAGGAGACTTACCGCCATGATTATAGCATGCCCACGTAGAACAAACGTTGAAAGTCGTTTAGCCTATATCGGGGAAAAATAGTAAGAATCGTTCGTAATTGGTAATTCGCCTTCGTTCGTTTGGGTTTTGTTCGTCGTGGTAGCGGGTATTATTAACACGTGCTTTTCTTGAAGATTCTTATTGGAATGCGGCGTGGTCCATAACCAAAAGAATTACGCAAAACAAAACAGCACAACACGATGGAATCGATTTCAAATCGAGTGTTCGACTGACAGTGCAGAGAACTGGCAACACTGACCCAGACCCGATTGTCAAATTGTCAATGTCAAAATGTCATTCGCTTATCGCTTTGCGTTTGCGCTCTTTTTCGTATCGTATTATGAATATTATTTCGACTTTAGCTATTTTTGACGACTTGTGCTGTTCAAAATGGATTCTGATGATTTTCTAAACGACGACCCCGGCTCACTCTCGGACTCAGTACCCGCTTCAAACGTTAACCCTAGCATTTCTCCGAATAATGAACCCGCTTTACATGGACTTATTTATATTATTTAACCAATTTGATACAAAACTTCTTATATATATGTTGTCTTCCTACTGTAAGCCACTCAATAAAATCAATAATAGTGCAATATATTTATGTTCATGTTCAAGCCCAATCGCCATACAAAGTGGTTGATGTCCATTGAGTTTGTTTGATGTACATATGTGTATGTACATGTAATAATTAGATATTTAGTAATCGAAGTTTTAAGTTTATTTTTGTTTTTTAAGAGTAATAAATAAATAAATTATCAAAATTACGTGTATTGTGTTTTCTTGGTTGACTAGGACCCCTTTCATACTGCAGTGTGTCGTCGGTCGCGTGCCAAGCTGCAGTGTAAAAAAAAACGAGGGCGCAGGCTGAGTCCCGCACCCCGGCGCAGGATAGACTTAAGACGGCCCTGGGGTCAGTCGTCTCGAGGGGAGTTAGTACTCGCCAAGCTGGCCTAAATTGGCGGTCAATCAGATGTACCTAACCCCTAATGGCGGTAAATTCGGAACAATTGCCGCATAACTGAGGAATCCATTTTAGAACCAAAAATTTGGCATTTACCAACTCGGTTTGGATCGGTGCGTTGGATTACAACATAGACACTGGGATCTCATAGTGAAGTGGCCTGTGTCCAAACAGATAACATTATAGAATTACGGTAATGCTCTCTAAGGCATTATTATGCAGTATTAGCGTAATCCTATAACGTTGACTGCTGTGTATTTGAAGCACATTATGAGCATAACTTGTGCTCATAGAAACTATATTCCTTCTTTATCGTGTGGTTATTGCCTAACCTGGTGGCAGAGTTTTAATGCCGCCCATGGGCCTCTGACTTGGCTTTACATGCCGTCAGGAAATATCTCTCAGGCATGTTGGTTTCCTCACGATGTTTTCCTTCATCGAAGCAAGCGATAGAACAATACGCACATGAATCCGAAAAATCAGAGGTGCGTGTCTTGGGTTCGAACTCGAGATCTATGACTTCGCAGTACGACGGTCACACCACAAGGCTATCACTGCTTATACATATGATATCATATAATATGACATTTTTTTTTTAAATTTTTTTGGTCACTGGCTTTGGTATTGTAGATCTCCATAGGCTGTAGTTGACCACAAACTAGGAAGTGGGTTACTATAAAAGATACCACGACAATAGCGATAAATGAATCATAGATAAAAATAGTCATTGTGTAATCTAGATTACACCAAATAAAGGAACATATCCTTTCTGTTGACTTTGATATCAATAAATACATGTATCAATAAAAGGCTCATGAAGGAAGTATTTGTATCTAGTAATTTATATGTATCCGGATCTAATAATTGATTGAACAGATTTGCGACTACTCGAAGTTTTAAGAAGAATTGTGTAAGGTATAAATATTAATTAAATATGTGAGGAATTTATCTTATGAATTGGTATTGTATGAGTAAAATCTAGATTAATGGTTAATAAAGATGTTTATCAGTCAGTGTCAGATTACGATCTAGTTTTATATTATCAAAAAGATTAGTCAATCAGCGCCATTCATAAAATTCTCAATGTATCTTTAAATCTGTTTCACGATACCTACATCTTTATAATTTTAAGATAAGATAACTTAATTTATTTATCCAAAAGATGAGATACAAACACACACAGTAACCGGTATGCAACACGCAGTATGATGTTAGAGGGAGCCCAGTTGGTTTTTCGGTACGTTCAGTATGAAAACTTGATATTGATTTTGTCCTGTTTTTTTTGTCCCATTGCAGGGAAAAAGCTGTTCTCTTTCTACACTACTCTTTCTTTTGCTAGTGTTGATCAGTCCTTTGGGTAGGAGTGAAGTTTATCCCGCCATAGTTACCTTGATCTTTCGCGAAGTCATTTATAATGAGACCCAGCCCAGGTTCCTTATACGATTCAAACGAAAAACATCCAATAGGTATACTGCGTTCAAGGACTATCGAGACTTACTTCTTAATTTGTGGCCATTCTGTTAATTATAGAATAAAAAAATAGATACCAGAAGCCCAAGCACGAGCGCGCGGTGTTAACATAACGTAAATACGTCGAATGTTTAATCTAAAATAAAATCATCCTATTGCATTTTAGTTAAATGGTTTGCAAGAAGCAAAATCAGTAACATCCATAGATATGAAAACATTCAATATTATTATATTATAACTAGCTGATGCCCACGACTTCGTTCGCACGGACGAAGTTTCTGATGAATTTCTAAAAATCCCTTCTTAGTGCACACTTACGTCATTTAAAGAACATTATTTTGAGCAAAATTTCATACTTCTAGACCCAGCGGTTTCAGCTGTGCGTTGATCGATCAGTCAGTGAATCAGTCAGCCAGCCAGTTTCTTCTTTAAGAATAGAATAGAATTATTTTTATTCAAGTACCAGATGACTTAAAAATGATAAGTAAGACTTACAACTACCTATATTAGTAAGAACTGCAACTTCACAAAAAAAAAACAAAAACAAACAAATAGTAGTGAATCACCGTTGTGGCAACCCATGTGAAATGACGCAACAGCGACCCACGTAAACATAGTCTAGGCGACTTGAAATCATGTTTAGGATACTGTTGGATCTACTCCACACCATGCGCACCATGGAAGCGCACCTTTTATGCATGGTTGCGTAGAAACAATGTACATGCGCATCCGCGAACATTCCCGACGCACTACAGAAGCGGGGCAGCCCCACCAGCATCCGAAACGCGTTATTATACTGAACGCGGACAGCGTTGTACGATCTTTGTGTATATCTCACCCACAGGCTGCTCATGTAAAAAACTTTTTTGCAAAAAAAAAACCGACTTCGTCGGTGACTATGGTTTGTTTCATTGACTTTTTTGGCACCGACTTCCGAAAGTAATGTTATTTTCCACTTTTTTTTAGTGTTTTTTTGGAAGTCAGTTTTTTTTTTTGCAAAAAAGTTTTTACTTGACCCTTTTTATTTATCACACACAAATCCTTGTCAAGTATCAATTTCGCAATTTCTTTTACTTGGATGACATTTTTTCCAGCTATTTTGATTTCAAAACCAAACTGCTGAACCGATTTTGATGAAATTTCTATGGGACCAATCGGGAAGTAGATCCATTCAGATAAAAGAAGAATTTTTCAAATCGGTTCATAAATGACGGAGATATGAGGTTACAAACACAAAAAAAAAAAACATACAACCGAATTGAGAACCTCCTTCTTTTTTTGAAGTCGGTTAAAAAGACGTACAGTAGGCTCGAAAAAGCGTTATCTTAACAGGAAGTAAACATCGTGCAAAACTGCGAGCCAGCAAGTTCGCTCTAACCGACAACGCTCTCCGCTCCCGTTCAATGTCGTCATCGTCTTTGAGACTGAATGTCTTTTATATGCATAGATATATTGATAGAAGGTGGAAATATACATGTGAAACGAGTATTTTTTTTTTATCGACGTGTTTACGTTATGTGCGCCTCGTGCCGATCTGGTGGCCTGGTGACCATCCAGTGTAGGAAAGAGATGGCGCTAGAAATCCTGTATAGCTTTGTCTCTTTCCCACACTGCAATGACATTAAAACATTCCTGGACGTCATGGTAGGCTACCAAGGCCTCAGAAAGGTAACAAAAAGTATGAAACAACATCATCACCAGGTAGATAGCGAATGAAAACAAAAACAAACAAACATTCACAAAAATTTCAAAATAAATACTTCATTATTTTTATTTTTTAATTAACCTATTCTGTCCCACTGCTGGGCATAGGCCTCCCCATTCCTTTCCAATTCTCCCGGCGTTTTGCCTTCTCTGGCCAATCAATCAGGAACGAGTCCAAATCGTCGATAGAGATAGTATCTAAATTAATTTTGAGGTTTAATTAAAATATTTGCAACTCATTTGCAATTCTAGAATACCTACCGCTTGCCCGGTTACAGAGCAGCCTAATTTTATGTACCAAAGGACTTAAGTTAATGGCGTCATTTGCATTTAAAATTGATGATTCAACGTCATGTTGCTAGCTGATTATTTAATGTGTATTTAGAAAAGCATCTGTGAACGTATTTGTTGTTGAACAGTTATGCAGCTTCATGGCCTTGGTAATATTAATGATTCAATTTATTCCACGTGCAATTTATTGGCTGGATTGGTTGTTAATCGATGAGCAGATATTGTATAATATTTATTTGCATATTCCTAAAGGCCACAAAAAAAAAATGTAAGACTGGTCTACTTGGAAACGCGTGGAAGCGTATGCGCTTAATAATAATAAATAATAATAATAATAAATATCGCTGGACATTACACACAGCGCCGTCTAGTGCCACACTAAGCAACGAGGCTTGTGTCGTGGACACCAGATAGTTGATATACTACATAGATACTTTTTTGTTTGTAAATACATACTTATTATACATATAAACATCCATGACTCGGAAACAAATGTCCATGCTTATCACACAAACACTTGCTCCTACCGGAATTCGAACCCGGAACCCTATGAACGTAAGGCAGCCTCACTACCGCTGCGCCATTCGGGTCGTCATTTGTTGGTCGGCTTTTCAGTTGTTTATTATTTATTTATATTTTATTTATATATTATGATGATTATCATCATCTGTATAGCCTTTTCCCAACTATGTTGGGGTCGGATTCCAGTATAACCGGATGCAGCTGAATACCTATATTTTACATGGCCCATTTGACCTCCACAACCCAGTTAGTACTGAGTAAAATGATACCCCTTGGTAAGACTGGTTGTCAGACAAAAAAAGGAAAACCTAGAAACAAAATAATGCCTAATTACGCTGGTCAATTACTTTATTTAAATCAAGCCCGTCAGTTTAATACAATTAAATTAGAAATTACATGACGACTGTCAAAGATCTACAAATGATAGCTGGGCCCAACTTGCTTTCCGAGGCATCGAGGAAGCTCAGTATGTAACGGATGGTCACCCTATCCACAGGCCGACCTTGGCAAGCCTTGAAGATCGACCAGTGCGGCTGTTGTTATTTAACAAATAACCATCATAAGTCATCATATTCCTGCCCTTGTCCCATTCTACTTGGGGTCGGCGCAACACATTTTCTTCTTCCATGCTCCTCTGTCAGACGTCACTGCATCATTCACCCTCTTCTCTTTCATATAATTCCTCACACAATCCATCCATCTTTTCTTTGGCCTTCCTCTCATCTCCATCCATCCATTCATCACCTTTTTAGTAACATGCGTTTCAGACCTCCTCATTACATGACTGCAGTCCATACCAAAACAACAATCACGTGTATCCACATAAAATTAAACCACCAATCGAAAGTTCGAAGCAAATACTTTTAGCTATGCAAAAGTTTACAACCTCTTCTAACAAGGTCAATGTAAACTACCTCCGTTGAGTGGAAGTAGGGATAACGAGATGTTTCCTGGAGCGATCCTACAATTACATTGCAACAAGGAACTGGAAACTTGTTACGAAGTTCCGTTACACGCTTCTTCGGAAATACTTCACGGAGAAATAAAATTGTATCTCGGAGTTTTTTTTTTATTTTTGCAAGGGGCGTGTTTTAAAGTAAAAATAAAAAAAGGAATAAAGAATGGACAAAACTAGAAGAATTGAGCAAGATTCCAAATGTTATGGATATTAATAAAAAAATAAAACTATAAAATATCGCATGATACCTTACTACATTCTGTCAGAGCGCTTAGTACTTACATTTAATACAATTTATAAAAATGAATATGTTAAGGGGTGGGGGGGCCCTTGTAACGTCTTGGGTCGCTTAGGAATAAGTACACAATAAAACAATAGTTGCAATACTATCCGTTAGGTGACTGGTTGATTCGAGTAATACGCAAATTTTTTTTTTTTTTGTGTATGGCATCTCGCAGTTCAACCTAGGAGGTTGTCGTCTGCTTAACCGGTCTATCCTGTGGATGCCTTGAATTTAAGGCCTCCAGCCAGGGCAAAAAACTTACAAACTAAGCGACTACACGCTAAGGGCGCCCCCTGTGGGGCTCGGACCTCGGCTTAGGGCGTCGCTGGGGGAGGGCAGCAAGGGGACAGGCTGGATCTGAGTAATATTATTTATGGGCTGGTTTAAATCTACTGGCACAGCATCGCGGGCTGGCTCGAGCAAGGGTCGGGGAGGGCAATTACCGGGACGTCGCGACGGACCTCGACGGCGAGGGCGGAAAGACGGCGGTTTGAACCGGGGTATACGCTTGAGGAGCGTACTCGTTTCTCTACGGCTCTCCTGGAGGAGAGTGATAGCGTCGTCGGGAGTTACGAGTGTGTGCCTTGGACGGCGAACCTGACTGATACGCGAGGGGTCGTATCGGGCGGCCGATGCGATCAGGGGATTACGATGTTTTATTGCACGATCGAAGAAACGCTTGGTGAGGCGTTTCATGAACTGCAATAAGGTGGGCATCCTAAGGTCTACGTGGAGACGTTCGTTACGTACGTAAAACGGGGCACCCGTGATCCTACGTAAGTATCGGTTTTGGAGCGTCTGCATCCTGTGAATATAACGAGACTTGGTATGTGCGAACACAACACAAGCGTATGACATGATGGGACGGATCACTGCGGTGTAGAGACGCAACTTGCACTTGAGTGACAACTTGCTCTTAGCCGCTACCATGAAATGAAGCCTACTCATAGCGAAGGCAGCTCGGTCGCGAGCTGCTTTGGTATGTGCCCCGAAGGACAGGTGTTGGTCAAGTATGACTCCTAAGTATTTGGCTTGCTTCTCCCAAGGGATAGGCTTGCCGTACATAGTGATCGGACGGGGGCTGGGGGATTGATACGCGGTTTAGAGAAAAGAACCGCCTGACTCTTATCGGGGTTGACCTCGATCCTCCACTTCCTGAACCAAGCGCCTAGGACGTTGGCTGAGGTTTGGAGCGTTTTGGCGATAACGTTCTGACAACGACCAGTATAATAAATGGCCGTGTCGTCCGCGAACAGGGCTAGCTGAGCCTTTTTGCTCTTCGGGATATCGCTGGTGAACAACGTAAAAATGAGAGGGGAGATGACCGAGCCCTGAGGGACACCGGCACGAATCGGGTGAGGGGAGGAGAGAGCTCCTCCGACGCGATAGCGGAATGTGCGATTGGACAAAAAGTCTCGCAAGATGAGCACGAGACGGTCCGGCACTCCCAGTTGGTACAGCTTGTATATTAAGCCGTTGTGCCAGACTTTGTCGAACGCTTTCGCTATGTCGAAGAACAACACGCCTGTTATCGAACCACGCTGGAAACCAGCGCTCACGTGCTCGACGATACGGTGGACCTGTTGTACGCACGAGTGTTCGGTCCTAAACCCGAATTGTTCGTTCGGAATGAGGCTCTTGGCCTCGGCATAATCTTTGAGACGCTTATAAATAAGCCTCTCGTAGATTTTGCCGAGGGCACTCAGGAGACTGATGGGTCGGTAGCTCGAAGGCTCCGCCCTGGGTTTGCCAGGTTTGGCAATACCGATGACTGTGGCCTCCTTCCATACTTGAGGGAAGATGTTGTTCGAAAGGGCGCCATTGAAGATGGCTGCCATTAACGCGATTAGCTGAGCGGGTAAGACTTTAAACACCCTATTGGTGAAACCGTCGGAGCCAGGTGCTTTCCGTGGCTGAAGCCCTTTGATGATGTCGTGCACTTCTTCAGGTGTGATAGAAGGCAGAGGAGCATCAGGGTCTTCAACGGGGGGTAGGGCGGCTCTACGTTCGACCTCGGCGTCCACCTCATCGAGGTGTCGTTGGTCTACTGGTTGTAAACTGGGAGAGCACTGAGATTCCAGGCTGTCGGCTAGGCATTCTGCCTTTTCAGAGTCATCGAAAGCGACGCTCTTATCAGGACGAACGAGAGGAGTCATCGAAGCCTCTTCGGTTTTGCGCATCTTTCTCTGCAGTTGCCAGAAAGCTTGGTGAGTGGGCTCGAGTTCGCTCAGCGTCTTGTCCCATTGACTGGAACGGTGCTCACTGACGCGGTTCTTTACAGCGAGCTGTAAATTACGCATGTGAGCCTTGTTCGCGTCGCAAGGAAAGTTGCTGTAGGCACGGATGGCCGCGTTCTTCTCGGTTATCAGTTCACGTACGTCAGCGGGTAGTCTCCAGCGATGATCGCTCATTGCTGGGACTTCCCGTGAACAATCCTTCAGTATGGATTGAACGTGTTCTGTAAACGAGTTGATGGCGGCCGTCGTGTCTGCGACCGAGATAATGTGTTCAGGGATGGAATCCAGGTGAGGTGACGTAGTGGAATTCAGCTTTTCGCTGACTTCCCTCCAGTCGGTAATCACTTGGGAAGGCGGGGGCTTGCTGGGGTCTGAAGGACCTGAGCGGGGAACTAAGTGCACGAGCACTGGACGGTGGTCGGAATCAAGCTCGTGTAGCGTCTCAATGAGATGCAGCTTTAAGCTGACATTCTTGAGCAGCGCTATATCGAGCACGTCAGAACGATGATCGGGATCATGCGGGTAGTGAGTGTGCTCCATAGGAGCGATGGGGTCAAAGTTAAGAGAGGCCCCTAGGTCGAACACGAGGCGTCCTCTGGCAGAGGTCGTCGTGCTGTTCCAGGCGGGGTGTTTGGCGTTGAGGTCGCCCGCTATAATAACGGAGTCGCTCAAGCCGAAGAGGACTGTGAGGTCCTTGGTGAGTGAAATATTCTCAGCGGTCGAACCGCCGGGAGGGATGTACGCAGAGATTATGCTGATCGGTTGATGACCGGTCATGCCGAGTCGACAGATGGATACCTCGAGGAGAGACTCTAACGGAGGGGGATCTATCGGGATGCAGTGCAGCTCCTTCTTATAATAAATGAGTGTACCGCCCTTGTGACAGCGAGTCCGATCGTTGCGAACTATACGATAATTGGCAACTCTCGGATCACGGTGGCTAGGCTTTAGAAAGGTCTCCTGAATGAGGAGGATATCCAGTTGATGGTCGCGGAGGAAAGTGGCGATCTCATCACGCTGGCCGTTAATGCCGTTGGCATTAAAGTAGCCTAGTTTTAGGGATCGGGGCTTGGTACACGTTACTAATTTGTTCCTATCCATAGTAATAAATTAGTTGTGGTTAAGGGCGCGGATGGCTTTTTCGATGGTGGGGTACCGTTTGAAAATCTTGCCATATTCGATGGCAGATTTCTTGGCGGCCCTAATTTCGTTTGCCATTCGGTCCGCTTCCGGGGTACAAAATACCTGGAAGGCACCGAGGATGACATCGAAGTTTGTTTCCTCCTCTACGGCCACGGGGCCAGGAGGCGCGGGTGCGGTAACGGGGGCGACCACAGGGGAGGGCGCGGGCGCGGGGGTTGAAGGGAGCCCGGGAGTGGGGTTGACTTGAGCCTTAGCGAGAGCTGGGAAAGCTTTTTGGTGATTCTCGGAGGTCCAGGGAGTGGGCCTCTGAGGACTAAGCCGCTCGGGCATCTGAGAAGAGGGAATCTTAACAGAGGGACTCTCTCTCTGTTGTCGGGCGAGGGCACGCTTAGCCAGCTTTGAAGATGAAGCCTTGGGGGCTTTGGGGCAGCCACGGTAGTTAGCCGGGTGCCCGGACTGTCCACAGAGAACACAGCTGGGTGGCTCCGTGCACTTGGAGATGTCCTTTGGACGGGGACAGTCGGCCGTGCTGTGGCCACCTAGGCACTTTACGCACCTATGTGGCGCAAAGCAGTTGGCCTGACTGTGCCCGTACAACTGGCATCTGTGACATTGACCTACGATATTGGAGCGGTATGGCTTCTCGATGGAGATGCCTGAGAGGGAGCAGACCGATTTGATCTTGAAGATTGGGTGATGCCCATCGACAGGTTCGCAGACGACCAGCACCATGTCGTACTGGTCGCCTCCTCTAGCCTTATGAAGGCGGTGAACAGTGATGACAGGGACACCCTGTCCTTTGAGGTCCTCGAGGATGTCCTCGGTGGGGATTTCCTTTGGGATCCGCCTGATCACCACACGGGTGGGCTTCTCCTCAGGAAGGGAGTAAGTGTGGAATGAGACATTCCGAGCACGAAGATGACGGGAGAGTTCCCTATAGTCAGTGGTCGTAGGGACCGTTACTTTGATGCCCTGCTGGGTGCTACGGGCGGATGTGTATTGGATCTTGCGATCCATGCACATCTTCGAGACTTCAGTCCACTTGGACTTGTCTTGAATGAAGAGCGGGGGAGGGGGCTTGAGCTTCTTAGCCGAAGCTGAGGCGGAATTGGTAGCCCTAGGGCTAGAAGGCCTACTGGTCTGGGCGGCGGCGGGGGAGGGGGCGCGGGAGGACGCGGCGACCGGTTTCTTGGCCGAACTGGCCTGGGAGTTCTTCCCCTTCTTCCTCTTGCCCTTTCCGACGACTTGGTAGTCGTCTTCGGAGGACGAGGAGGCGGAGGAGGAATCCGACATGGATTCCGAGTCGGAGTGGGGCACTGACGTGTCCATCCTCTCGGAATCGGGTTGGGACGCAGACTGAGCCATTGTTCCGGAAACAACGGCGGCTAAGCACTCCGGCATTTTCGGAATGCCTTTGTCCGCGGGCTGGGACGACAGCGGGCTGTCCAGGACATCACTGAATTCAGCGATAGGGTTCGACTGAAATGCAGCGAGCTTGGCGCCGTACTTCTTCTTGAAGTACTCGTCCTCAAATAAAACTTGCCGGACAAACTCCAAAAGGAGTTGGTCAGACATGTTTTTGACCTAAATTGTCAGCTAGAAAGAAACTGACATTGAGAGTGAAGCTCTCAAACCTACGCCTAACAACCTAACAATCCTAGCTCCCCGGGTGGATGGGCCCGGGGGTGTGTACCCTCTCTGCCGGGGGTAGGCAGAGAGGTGAGTACCTAAAGTGTGCCCTAAGCTGTGTGATCCCGCTGTCAGTCTTATTGTACAGCGGGTCCCTATGGGTCTTGCGACCAAACCGGGCCGAAGGGGTAGACACTCCCAACCGTCCCGGGTGCAAGCTGAAAGAGAACGGGGTTAAGCGTCTGGTCGCGACTAGGAGATCCCCCAAGGCCGCGGCTCCAGAGCCCTTCCGATTGATGCCTAGCCCTGAAGGGGTTCGGCGGGTGAGTCGGGTCAACACCCTCTTGGTTTCGTTGGCACCGTGAGGTTTCCACCAAGAACCACGAAACTGTGGCTTTTCCCTGAAGGGGCACAGACGTTTTTGACGATAATTCCGTAAAGGAATTGAACAAGAGTTGTCTTGAAAAAGACACCAAATGTTCGGGGGTGTAGTCGGCGACTACGATGACGTCACGAGGGCGCGACGAACCGATGACAGCAGGCAGCGGGTGGGGGTGCGAGCAGGGAGAGCGGGCACGTCCGTACGCAGCGGCGGTCAGGCGGCGAATGTTTTCACTGTAATACGCTAACCTGTGGTTGTCGCTACGCCCCCGCATGGGGGCGCGGCTGGCGGGGTGTGGACAACGTCCTTGGGCCCGCGGTGTCATCTGCGGTGCCCGTGACAACGGGCACCCTCGTTGAGTTGGCCGTATAGGCCCAGCTGACGACAGGCGCGTTACTTACGCAGCCTGTCTATGTGTAGTTGCAAAAGTGTCCGGTAGGAGGCGCTACGGCGCTATGTATAGCGCCGCTATCTTCACGCCAGCTCGGCGGTCTGTCACCGCCAGGTGAGACCTCCGGTTACCCGGAGGAGGCCTAGCGGGTGACGACCAGCGACGGAGGTGACTCGGCGCTCCCTACCGCGGCTGTTGGCCCCCGCCTGTCACGCTTTCAGAGCTAGCCGATTACGCGCCAGGCAAAGGGCCATGTATGTGAGTATGAGCGGCAATGTACTTGTGTAACACCGCTCATGTTAGCGATAGAATAGCAGGCCCGCGCCGCTCGTTCATCGCGTGAGTTTATCGCTTGTGGAGTCGTGACTGTGTGGTGCGGTGCGTGTCGTGCCTATATTAACCTAGAACACGACATGTACCGAGTGTGTGTAGTGAGTGTGGAGTCTCATTGTTTGAGTAAGCCGCGTGTAGGTGGGTGCGACTTACTCGGGTGCGTCAAATCCGGGGGGGGGCTAGCCACGTCCGCTGGTATGAGGTCGCGTGGTAGGCGCCTCGCGTCAGGTGGCCGCGCGTGCCATGGCGCTAGGTGCTTGACGTGGGGCCAAGCAGAAGCGTCAGCACGCGCGAACATAGTGGACGCGAGGCGGCGGCAAAAGTCCTCCAGGCTCTCTATCTTGAGGTCCCGCTGGATGGTGGTGTTCCTCACGTGTAATACGCTAAGATCAAAGACTACTATATATATATATGGATTGCGGCACAGCGCAAGCGCTTCACCGCGTCTACCGCGCAAATCCCCACCACCGGACGCCCAACGTTTTTACTAAACGATACAGCCCTGGTGTCCTGAAACACAGGCCACGAGCTTAGGCACCAGTCTCCCAAAATATAAACTTACCTGAATTATGTATCATTGACGAATCTGACCCATGTAAAATTATTTATATACCTATACAGGCTGTTAGTGTAAACACCGTTATCCTTGAAACCAGTGGTTTGGTTTCACTTATAGAACGTAAATTCAATGAAAAAAAAATAACATTTTTTTTAAAGTAAAATCTCCATTTTTCCTCAAAATTATTTCACCCTATACGCAAGGGCAAAGAGGACGGAGCGCGGGAACAAACAGGCCACACGCCGCGCGCGCGACGCGGCGCGACCCCGCCCACACCCCTCAGTCTCTCCGCAGCCTCGCTATCGATCGCACGTTACGACACGCTTGCTCGCAGCGCAGCGCTCGCGCCCGCGCCGCCCGCGCACCACCGCTCATTTTTCGCGCAATTGTGTAGTTAGGTATTGTGTAGTGATTATGTCGTATACAAACGTACAGTGGACCGAAATGGTTCGGGTTTACGCCGCGTCGGGTGATAACCTAAACGAGGCTCGAAGAATGTACGCAGAGTTATTCCCTGGACAACCTGTGCCAAACCGAGAAACGATGTTGGCGGCTACTCAAAGGTTACGTACCTATGGCCAGTTCACCGTGCCGGCCCATGCTCAGGGGCGTGGCAACCAGCAGCTGCCAGTTGACCTTCAGGAACGCATACTAAATTTCTTCGCGGAGAACCCAGAGGAGAGTACGAGGCGGGCAGCCTGTATTTTTAATGTTTCCCACTGGACTGTTTGGAAAATTCTTCATATCGATGGTCAACATCCATATCATTTTCGGCCAGTACAAGAATTAAATGAAAACGATCACATACCGCGGGTGCTATTCTCACAATGGTTAATCCAAAATTTTGACAACGTTTCCATTTTATTTACGGATGAAGCAATGTTTACGAGGTCGGGCATTTACAATGTTCATAATGAACATTACTGGAGCCGGGTAAATGAACACCGCGTCCGGCAAAACAGTTATCAGCACCGTTTTTCCGTAAACGTGTGGGCGGGAATTCTGGATGGGAAACTTCTCGGACCCTATTTTATTGACGGACATTTAAATGCGCAGTCGTACATGGCTATTTTAAGACATGTGTTCGACGGGATGTTGGACAATGTGCCCCTTCGTTCCCTGAGAAACCTTTTCTACCAACATGACGGTGCCCCTGCACATTTTCAGCTGCAAGTCAGGGCTATGCTGGATGAAGAGTTTCCTGGGCGATGGATTGGCCGTGGAGGGCCAGTGGCGTGGCCCGCGCGCTCGCCAGATCTTACACCTCTGGACTTTTATCTGTGGGGTGAAATGAAGCGCCGGGTGTATGCCACTGAGTTCCGTAATACGTCGGAACTCAAAAGGCGGATTCGTAGTGCGTTTAGAGACCTGAGAAATGACACTTTTGTGCTTTCGAGAGTGAGAAACAATTTAAGAAAACGTGCGGAGGCATGCGTGGCCGTAAATGGATCCCATTTTGAACAGCTTTTGAGATTAATGTAAGTGTAAAAATAATTCAATCAGTGTAAATAAAACCAGTATTTTTTAATGAAATTGTAGATAAAAATGTGATTAACTTTTAAATACGCCAAAAATACCT
Organism: Standfussiana lucernea; assembly: GCA_964057025.1. NCBI lineage: Eukaryota > Metazoa > Arthropoda > Insecta > Lepidoptera > Noctuidae > Standfussiana > Standfussiana lucernea. The sequence continues at coordinate 12,858,146 of OZ059805.1, forward strand.
ACCCAGTTGTTTGTATTTTTTTTAATTTTCATTGTTGTTAAATCTAACTTACATCTGGACTCGTCACGCAACAAAGGTAGGTATTTTTGCCTGTCCTAAGCCAGGAAAAGTATGAAGGGAAAGTTACATCACAGGTTACGTGTATTGTGTTTTTATTACAATGATGTAGTTAGTTAAAACTTATGTAGGTAGTTATAACGGACGGCCAGTGCAGCAGGTCACCCAGGGGTAGGACAGTTCCATACATTGACAGATTTGGTTTTTTTTTTCAAAATGCGACATCTGTTATCCCCATCCTAAACAATTAGTTACTTTAAGTCACTACAGATGGCGAAACCACCGATACAAATATAATTTGTGACTACAAAATTAATAAATTAAATATAATTGAATTACCTAATCATTCTATTTAACAAGTATTATAACTATTTTCAAATATTTGTGTAGATAACAAGCAGCGTAATAATTACAATAACAACAGTCAATTATTGATCTGGCAATGATTGTCAAATTGTCACAAATATGGCGATTACTCCTTGCGCTTGCGCTTGTTTGTAATTTTCGTCCCATGTTTGTGCCTTTCTTCGTGAAATTAATCCGCCGATCGTTCAATTAACCGGATTTTGTTTGACAAAATCACATACCATGGTGAGGATGCAACTAAAACAGCAGCGCAGGCTTATAATAATAAACACAAGATAAATAAATAAATAAGTAAGTAATTTTGTAAAAGAAAAATTGTTTTTTTTTTATGAATCCCCTGTGTACCTGTTAAAATTGATGCTTCCTTACTAATTTGCTAGTTTTTAATTTGATAAAGTTTTACTATGATTTTGTTAATAAAGAGAAAACAAAATTAAGTAAAAGTTTATCTACTTGAAAACAAGTAAAATAGTAAGGAAGCCTAAAGTATAGGCACCAATGCATAGGTAGTAACTGTAGCTACTAGCTAGTTATAGCTATATATATCACAAGTTTGTGGATGGCGATAATAGATGGCGCTATTTATCCGATCAATTGACATTAGCGGTCTTCAAAAAAATCTGCGAGGGGGCTCTCTATACCCGTTATATTACTTTACTCTATGAGGTCACCGCCTTTTGCAGTGATTACGTAACTCGGGCGCATATTATCCATGATTTTACGGACGGTGTCGGACAGAAACATTTTGAAGTTTTTAAAGAAAAATTCGTTTATTTATTTTTAAATTCAGATAAACATTTTTATAATTAAATCAACTACCTATGGTTTTAGTGACAACGGTGTTTACCCTTACAGCCTGTATAATTGTGTTGAGAAAAATAAAATTATTATGTTATGTTGTTATTATAGGCCGGGTTGTTTGGATTCTGGAAAACATCAATAAGTACCTACATTAATATTTTGCACGGTTGTTTTAATTACCTGTACGCTTAAGCATAATCAAATTATAATGATCTCACTGCTGGAGTTTGCCGTATTCCACCAATATAGTAAGGTATTATGGGCCGATATGGTAGATATCACCTGTCCTCGAACATTTTGTTTCAATTGTATACCGATTTCCTCACATACAACATGAACTGTACTGTTCCATGTTTACTTACTTACAGATTTAAATCTGAACCCAAAGAACTTATTATTTCCAGGATATAAACACCTCAGCTAAACCTCAGGTGCTAACAATCCAGATCGACCATCAAACCAACAATAAAACCGCAAAATAAAACATTTCTAGTCTTGAAATCATAATGAATATTTTATAGAAAAAAATAGCAAACAATCATGCGTTGCTATGGCCAATAAACATGTTATCTTTCTTTTCTTAGGAATTAAAAATGTCATGATTCATTCAAATAAAAACAAGGAACCAAAACATAGGAAGTAAGTAATTAAAATCAAAATCACCCGCGTCACCGATCCCTTCAAATGTAAAAAAAAATAATTCTAATCGAATAAAATGTCCAAGCGAAATAATTAAATCCCACACAGCACACTTTATTAAGTTGTTTTTATATCGTCGGTGCCATAATGACGTAGCTCGTATAATATAACTATATCTTTACATTTGAACTTGTTTAAGTATTTTAAAGGATTTTTGGTTGTAGTTAAGCATTCGATTTTCATATTTTATCGCTTCCTTAAAGCGCATTTAGCAACTTAATTTATGGTTGAGTAACCGCAAAATACGTAGATTTTGGTGTTAGAACCTACGTCAAATGGCAGTTTTAATAATTTTTCAATACACTTCCTCGAAAACTGGCTCTTATCGCACTACGATTAGGTTCAACATGCAATGTATTTCAACCTCGTGGATTTTTTTCATTTATTATACCCGAGGGTTTTATTTTTCCTGATTTTGCCACAGATAACATTAAACAACTGTTCAATTCCCTATTTTTTTTTCACAGCAAAGAGGTGCATGTTTTTAAGGCCTTCATAATTATGTAATGAAAATTTAAATTGTGTTTAGGAACAATATATCGTAAATAATGGTAGATTATTCACCAAGGGGATAAAGCAGTGTCTTACGTCAAGGGCATTATTTTGAATCCCGAATGTAACGAGGGATTCCAGGGCTCCCGAGCGGAGCGAGAGAGCTTTGTGTTAACTCCTGAGCGAATCGGTTTTTATTTCCTCGAAGCGAGGGAGTTAAGACTAGAATCCTGAGAGAAATGAGGGATTTAAGCTAGCCCAAGACGAAGACACCTTTATACCCGAGGAATTTACTCTACTTTTCACTTCACACCTACTACGAGGAAATAAAAACCGATTCGCTCAGGAGTTAACTCAAAGCTCCCTCGCTCTGCTCGGGAGCCCTAGACTCCCTCGTTGAGTTCGGGATTCAAAATAGTGCCCGTGACGTAAGACACTGCTTTATCACCTTGGTGCTTAATCTACTATTATGTGAAATTGTCATCTGATGGTCATCTGCAATTTTAGAATTTTTGTGACGTTCAAAAAGCTAATGCATTATTCAGCATTCTAGTCCTTGCTTGTAAGATCTACTATTAATCAAATTGTTTATGAATTAGGTAGTTGGTATTAAAATATAAAATATATATTCAGAATTAGAATCATCGTATACACAAGTATACCTCAAAATAAAATCGCTGCATAAAATGTAAGTAAGGATATAATTTGACATGTAAATAGCTATATATACCTATCACAACAAATATGTTATTGTGATGACTTATTGATGACAATAAAAAATAAATAAAATAAAAATCGTTTATTTTCAGGCTTCGACGGCCCATAGCATGTTAGTAATCAGTACAAAAACTTAAAAACTATGTTAGTATGTAACACGTACACAATAACAATACAGCCAAGATTAGAGGAAGATTTATCAAGTCTCATGTCTGACATGCAGTTAGATAAATCTATCCATTGTAGGCCCTTCTAGCCTTTCTGCAAACACCCTCAGAATGCTATTGCTGCTTCCCCTCAATCTGCGTATCACTGATGCCACTTTTTTGCGCAAGATCGCGAAATAATCGTCAGTGTGCGCATCCGCGAACATCCCTGACGCACTACAGTAAGGTGGAAGCCTCAGCAGCGCCCTGAAAGGGTTATTGTATTGAATGCGCAGTGCGCTGCCTGCTTTTTGGGTATGATTAGCCCACAGACTGCTGGTGTAAAATATTTGACAAAACGCCTTAAAAAGTTTTATTTTAACCGGTGCTGAACAACCAGCAAACCTGCGTGCTAGCATGTTTCCCCTCACAGCCAGCGCCCTGCGCTCACTCTCCATGTCTAAGTCATCTTTTAGATCCTCCGTAACAATATGGCCCAAATATTTAAATTGTGACACCCTGTTCAAAGGTAAGCCGTTCATTTCTACGGTCGGGACATTTGAGGGACTTTTATTTCTTCCTCTAAAAACCAATATCTCACTTTTCGTGGGATTATATTTTAGCCCATGCTGCTCAGCGTATCTTTCGCACATAGTGAGTAACTTTCTGATTCCCCCGATTGAGGGACAATGCCAAGGATTTAATTTATTGCACTAAATTTTTCCGTACGTATTTATCGAGAAAGAACTATTAATGTTGTGAAATATCTTGCAATGTCAGTAATTAATTTGTTACCCGCCTTTAAATTGAAATTGAATTTTCCTTGATACTTCATCAATGTTTTATTGGATTTCATCTGATTTTACTACATGCAAGAGATGCAAAATCACTGAATATTTTGAGGTCAGCAACTCAGCGACTTGCTTTTATTACTTTGATTTTACAATATCAGCCTCTTCACACTGCCGGGCAAAGACCTCTAAAGAGAAATAGGTATTATCCTCCTGGTGGTACGAGGACTAACACCCGTATCTACTTATAGTCAAGTTAAAGTAATTACTTGCAATTTTTTATGCAATAGACAAGAATTTAAACGAAGTAAGAACCGTCAAAGAAAGCAAAGCTAGGAATTCCATCTTTTTACAGTTGTAACTTAAAGCAATCACTAAACTACATAATAAAAATCGTATCTTATAAATGACATTTACTCGAGTAAACACTTTGACTTGTAAATTATAGATACGGGTGTGAATCGTGGTGACTTGAAAAATTTGGACTGTATTATAAATGGTTTACATAGGAAAACAAACTGTTAACTAATTTGAAGCGGCGAGAAAGAAATGTAGTAATGAATCGCTCAGTAGCGCAGACGTTGACGCAGTGCCGGGCCGGCCGGTGCGCGCTCGCAGCTCGAGCGCCCCGCACCACGGCCTCAGCTCCTCCGCCCGCGGTCGCCCGGCGCGTCCTGATATTCTCGACAGCCTTCTTACTTCTTGCTTGCTTGCGGAATAATCTCTGTTACAGTGTATGTTTGGTAAGAATTTGGCGCGCAATATAATTAAACAATCGACCATAAAGAATATCACTACATATTATAAAATATAACCGATTTCCAAAACAACACAAAAAAAGTGGAAAATAACTTTACTTTCGGAAGTCGGTGACTATTGTTTGTTTCATTAACTTTTTGCCACCGACTTCTGAAAGTAAAGTTATTTTCCACTTTTTTTGTTTTTTTTGGAAGTCGGTAATTTTTTCTCAAAAAAGTTTTTATTTTACCCTTTTTAGTTATCGTATCACACACAAATCCTTGTCAAGTACCAATTTCGCAATTTCATATACTTGGATGACATATTTTTTTCCAGCTATTTTGTTTAAAAACCAAACAACTGAACCGATTTTTATGAATTTTCTATGGGACCAATCAGAAAGTATATCCTTTCGGACAAAAGAAGATTTTTCCAAATCGGTTCATAAATGACGAAGGCAACAAATACAAAAAAAAAAAACAAAAAATACAACCGAATTAAGAACCTCCTCCTTTTTTTGAAGTCGGTTAAAAACAAAGTCCCCCGCCGCGTTTGTCTGTGGGTCTGTTCGCGATAAACTCAAAAACGACTGAACGGATTTTCATTCGGTTTTCACCAATAGATAGAGTGATTCATGAGAAAGGTTTAGGTACCTATATAATTTGTCAAGGTCTTCTGTAGATTGGTTGAAATATGACAATAATTGCTGGAAGTGTCGGAAAAAGTCAAGCCGCGTAATATGCTCTACCACCCGTGCGAAGCCGGGGTGGGTCGCTAGTTTATAATTAAAGGGGTTAGTGAAAGTTCTCTTACGTCCGTACCCTTTTTCTGTTGGATACTTAAAACTACGTTATCGAATATATAAATGTTTCAAGTTATTTATTTCCTTTATTTATTTCTCCTACTTACTAATTACATTTTTAAATATTCCTATAAAAAAAAACATTTAAAAATATAAAAATAGTAGCCCACCGGTATCGGGAACAGGGTCCAAGCTACCGGCGGTCAGGGCTCCAGAGAGAGGAACCTCCTAACAATACGAGCCGTGTCCAGGAGTACCGCTTTCTGAATCAAGCCCTTGATCCAGCCGCCTAACGAGAGCCTCCTCAGGTATTGGTCGAGGCTCTTGGCAATTAAGCCATGGGCTGAAACTACTATCGGCACAATGATCGCCGTGTCCACTTCCCACATGTCGACAACCTCGCGAGCCAAGTCAAGATACTTGATTTGTTTATCTTTCTCGGCTTTCACGAGGTTCCCGTCATGCGGGACCGTTATGTCAACAATCATTGCGCGCCGCTCTGATCGATCCACCACCACTATATCAGGCTTGTTGGCCACAATAGTCCTGTCAGTGATGATGGATTGATCCCAGTACAGTGTGATATTGCCATTTTCGAGAACTGGGTCGGGCACATACCTATAGTACGGCACTTCCGATTCCACAAGGTTGTATTTTAGAGCAAGTTGCTGATGGATAATCCTGGCTACAAGGTTGTGTCTATGCAAGTACTCACCGTTAGCTAGACGAGAACACCCGGAGATAATGTGACGAATGGATTCGCCCGGACGGTGGTATGCCCGACATATGTCAACCGTGCCGTCCTTCACAATAAAATCTCCGGTAGTTATTCGTCATCATAACTTCATCCATAATTGCACAGACAAAACCTTCGGTTTCTCCGAAGAGGTCGCCGGAACGTAGCCAGGTTACGGACGCTGATAGGTCTACATCGGGCCCATGAAGGGCCCGGAAAAAGCGTCCGTGGAGCTCTTTACTCTGCCATACCTCCTTGCGGTCGTTAGTGTTAAGTACTACAGGTTTGCGCCAGTTCTCTTTAGCCAAGGAGAGCGGGGTGAGACCCTTGTCCACCGCGACCACATCCCGATGCATCCCCACGTCGGTTTCTAGGAAAAATTCCCTGAGACTGCATATCTCGCGATTGTGGAGAGTCTTAGCGTTTAAAAAGCCTCGACCTCCGCACCTCCGCGGGATATACAGTCTCATAACCGAAGATCGTGGGTGATGCATTCGATATGCCGTCAACAATGTACGGACCTTCCTATCCAGGGCGTCTAGTTCTGTTTGTGTCCATTTGAGTATGCCGAAAGAGTACATCAAAACCGGCATGACCCAACCGTTGAACGCACGCACCTTGTTCCCGCCTGATAAAAGCAAGTTATTTTATTATTATAAAACATATCAAGTCACCCACTCGCGCCCCTGCGAAACCGGTGTACTCCATGTCAAAGCAAAAACCGCATCAAAATATATGGAGTTTATACAAGTTGTTGTTTTGCATCCTCGTCAAATTCAAGGAAGTAACTATGCTAATGATTCTCGATCCGAATCAATAATAAAATGGGTAGGTAATTTTTAATATTTTTTTCTTAATATCGGAAATCGATAAGTGTACACCACCCATATTAAAACGCGGCCCGTCTAATACTAGCCCTATAACCGCGCTTTCACACACACAAACAAACGCAGACGTTTAAAAATCGATAAACGGGCGATTCTCCTCTTTTGAAAAGGCCTTCATTCTGACATAGTGTCAAATTAGAACAACTAAAAAAAGCAGCGTTTATTATTATTGAGCAGATACCGTAATTTATATTGATTACGTCTTCTATGACAACCTCCTGAATTTTGACGAGGATGCAAAACTACACCTTGTATAGTTTCGAAGATCCAAGTGGTCATGTCCACTAGATGGATGTACACGAAAAGCGAATAGAAGTACTTGAAAAATGCATATTAAAACATGTCTAGTAATTCTGTATTTAGTGTACTTACCCGCCCACATTCCTATGGACAACTGTACAACATATTTGAGGTCAGCACTGTTTTGTCTTCCGATCTCGGAAAAGGAAGTGATTACGAACGAGCACTAGGTTACTGTTAGGTAAGGTACGATGGTATACTTCAAAACTTGTAGGGTTACCATTCAAGAACATGTTAGTATGACTAATTTTGTATTTATTTGGTAAAAGACAAAATAAGATATTTTAATTTGTATTTCTTGGACAACAATGAACTAATAAACAGACTAAGAAAAATAAATAAACAAAAAGTCGCGGTCTTATCGCTGATAGCGACGACTACGTGCTTTTAGGAAAGTTTGTAAGACGGAATACTACGCCGCACATTAGATACTACGTCGTAGCACAGTGCGGCCTACGGCGTAGCCTTCTGCGTACTACGCCATAGTCCGATACGAAAAATCGTAATAATATTTGTAGACGTCGAAAACATTCCAAAATCAATTTTTTACGTTTTCATGCAAGTAATATAGATTAAGATTCAGTATAAAACCAAACCACTTAGCATTTAATAACCTTCTACTGGTAAAGTTTGCCAACCTACCTCACCTGGTTGCCAATTTGGATATTCAAATAAAAATAAAAAACTTCTACCATCAAATACCTTCTATACACAAGATACTACGCCGTTAACGACACTCAAAACATCTGTTTAAGGGCACATAAGTACGTATGTTTCAAAGGACCCTTTTAAGTAAGTACTTGTGCAAACAAACTTGACGATCCCTGCTAACCCTACCGTGCGTGATTTATTGCCCACTGGCTTTCCCGTGTCTTTGATTGGAGCCTTTTGATTTTGTAATACAATGTCGATAGTTTAAGTTTTGGTATCTATTCGATATGTCGCACAATCAAACTTTGACTTTTTAAAAGGATTATTTTATGTGAAATGACACCTACATTAAAAACTAGACTCTATTTAAAATATAACTGGTTGTACGACGTACTCTGATCTTCGACAATCATTCTGCCACCTTTTTACCCGACTACGACAAAAGGAACGGTGGTGATTTTAGCTCTATGTACCTACGCTTAAAACATTTTTATGTTCCACCGTAGCGCCTGAACTACAGAGCAGTTTTGATGAATGACGACAATCAATTCGTTATTACGATCCGGGTGCCATAGACTACATTATAAGAGATCAAAATCAATATTTTTTGTAGCTATGGCAAGTGCCACCGAGATTATTTTATTATCACTAGTGTTTTCATCGACTTATTTTGCCATTTAAAAAGGAGGCCAAAATGGCTTCAATAAATTTTAAAATCTTAAATAAGCCCAAGAAACCACGTCTACATTTCTTCAAGATCTTGATAAATTGTCAGGCCTGTAGAAAGAGTTTGTGCGAAACACTTTTCACACGTTACATTTGATTCGGCCCTCGAAGTTTGTTCAAAAAGCAATTTTCACAAGTAGCAATTAATTAATAGAGCAATAGTGTAATAGAGCTGTCCACAGATAACCTATAAACACGCAAATAGCCACGCGGTGGCCACATGCGGCGGGCGCAGTCGCTTGGAAGGGTGACTACTGAGCCGTGCCGCCCCAGCGTCGGCGGGACAATTATGTCCACTTACATTCCATTCAGCTGGGCGTAAATCATGTTGAAGCTTTATTTGATTCTTTGACAAGCTGATTAGACACAGTAATTCATAAATCTGGGGGTTACTATGATCTGTTAGTCCAGGAATGTTTTAGGACTATTCCGAGAGTGGGTAAGAGATGGCGATGATGGAATAGTCTTAAAACATTCCTGCCAACCAATAGATCATGGTAACCCACCTGGCTCCTAAACTATGACAAAAAGAGAAAAAAATCTTTCACTAACAGAATATATTTTATGGTTGATTTTCAGGCAGGCAAATTGCGGGCTGAATCAAATTATTGTGCTTACTATACAAAGCTCTTTCTCTGAACAATCGAATGAGAACGAAATATATGTAAAAAATATTATAGTAGGCACAATGTGTCTTCTTTTACTAGCTTGGCATATCCGTATTCATACCTTCTCTATCCACATAATGACGAGTCAATAGAAATACCGGCAGATTTTTTTTTAAATTCCCTTGAAAAATTGCTTTATGGACGGGTTCACAATGATGTACAGAATACGTGGTAATCGTTTTAGAATCGGTGTACCTTCCACCCCGTATTATGTGCCTTAGGGCTTTTTGTGAGCAGTTTATTTCCTTATTCATTAAAATAAAAAACTTTTGAAGAAGCCAAAAACATTTAATTAAGAACAAGAATCTTTTACGTTTATAACTCAGAACTTAATTACGAGAAAACCGTAGGAAAAAAATATCCCGATTCGCCAAGTTTATCTCTAAAACGCTAATCAACTTTTTGGGTATCTTGATGAGAACGTTTTCGAGTAAACAAGCTTTTTTTATGAAGCCCTTCCTTTGGATAATTAAGTCGCTTCTTTATTAAATCAGTGTAGAAGTTATATAGATATCGTTCTGTAATATTAAGGGCGAATTTGAGCAATGATACTGAATGCGATTGACATCACAATCTAAGCCGCGTTCAAGAACTGTTGGTGTTAATCTTTCGAAACAATGATGAAATTGACCGCTCTTGAATTCGGTGAAGATGTATTTTTGATCACGCGCGAGTGACTACTGGGGAGGGGAGTGATGTTGGTATTTTTTTTTAATAGTATTGTCAAATGTATTAAAACAAACAAGATGGTGAAAGAAAGAAAGAAAAAGTATTTATTAGCCTCGCAAAACAAAATGGTAACTTATAAAAATAAAACAAGATTAAAAAAGTAAACTTAAGATCAAATTAAAATAAGACTAACTAAACTAGTCCATGGTGGAGTTCTTTTCGATTTTGACTACGCGTAAAAGATGCATAAATATGTGCTGATGATCACGATACATTCAAAATGTGCTGTTTTCCCACCATATTTTTATCACAAAACCCCAAAAAGCCATTCAACATTTTTCTAGAAGTTTTCGTGTTTCTCATTAGCGCGAGTTGCCAACGGCCTTTTATTTTTTCCCTATTCTTTATTTGGGTCTTTTATGCACATTCGGGCTGCATGGATAATGCTGGGGTGGTAGATGGAGTGAATTTGAGGATCTCTGAATGTGAAAGCTCAGGTCATTTAAGCAAATGTGTTTTTTTTGTGTTTTTTATTTTATTTTTTAAACTGAGTTCTTGATATTACTTATTTAATTTTTGACATTTTATCTATATTATTGATTGTAACTTTTATTGATTATTATTATTGTATTAATCCTGTACCTATTCAACACAAATTTATTTTTGTTCAGAATAAATGACCATGATTAACAAAATGCAAAATAATGTAAGCTTTGTGATGAATGCCTAGTTTTTTACGTATAGCAACGATAAGTATAATTACAAAAAGATTGTTTTCCTGCAGGCTTAGAAGACAGCTGTTTCATTATTAAAACGGCAAAATAAAGCCCCTGTAAGTCCTGTAACCTTCACATACATACATTTTTATGATCAGTGAACATGGCGCATGGCGCGGGTGTTCATCCGTGATCATAGAGCTTGCAACAGTGCCGAAATATCAGACACTCATATCAAATAGTCAACACGGTTAATATCCCGTTTTATGTACGAGTGATAGTGATCCTTATAGGGGCACCCACATTTCGCCAGTTATGTTAAAGTCCCATGTAAGACAACAACACACCTGTAATCCCCGTTGAATTAGGCAGAGGTGTACTTAATAGTACACCCACATTTCACCCGATATGTTTAACTCCCATGTAATAGGGGGCGCGCCTATTGTCATCAACCGGGCACAAATCTAGATTAAAAAATCTCTATAACACTACCCGACCCGGGAATCGAACCCAGCAGTGGTCGTGCTTACGACCACTGGACTAACAAGGCAGTAAGACATGAGCCATGACAAGACACGAGCGATGTAAGACACACTCGATAACTAACATATGAAGAAACAGGAAACATTCTGATCAGGGTAGGCTAACATACTAGATAATGATACATACACACACGCACGCAAAAAAAACACACACACACACGCACAAATACACACGCACGCACAAAACACACACCTACGCACATATAAATACGTGCACTCCTCACAACGAGAGCTGCTTAATTTACTATAATTGAATTGAATTTTTAATTTTTATTCTGTTCTTTGAATTCATTTCATTGTTAAGATACCACTTAAGGGAAGAGCGAGACAACTCCGACACAAGTACGGTCGGCCAAGAAAGTGGTGTACCAGTTTTGATTTAGTTTCCCGGTCATCGAAAATTACAACAAGGTTCGTTATAAAAAGATATTACTGAAAGAGACAACATTATCATGACGTAAACCTATGTATTTAGTATTCATACGTCATATGTCACATATAAGTACATGACATTTTAACCTTTAGTATAAATGAAAAGGACATTAGTTTCTACAAAGCAATTGAAATGTTTCCAAACAAAAGTAATAAAAACTATTTAGACAACCGAATTCCATTTGAAAAAGAAAACTGACAATTGACATTTTGTCAAATATATGCAAAAAATCGATATATTTTCCGTGCTATTTTTCAATCAACTGCATATAAAATCATCTCAATGCCTGCCAACTTGACCATTGCCGAAAGAGCACAAATAATTGCCCAATTTAATGAGGGAAGCAGTATCAGTGCGATATCCCGGAATTTGAATATATCGAGGCGTTCTGTCCGCTTTTGGATTCGTCGTGAAGGAGAGGAGGGAAGTTTGTTGGATCACAGAAGAAGTGGTCGCCGGCCTGCACTCTCCAATAACGATAGAGAATTCATGAGACGGGAATATGAAATCAATGGTTTTAAGCCCACAAAACATTTTGCGGAGATGTTCGATGTGAGTGCCCAAACAATAAGGAATCATCTACATTACATGGGGTTGCACCACAGGCATTACGCCAAGAAAATATATTTGACGGATGCTCACAGACTTGCTCGTCTGAACTTCGCCAGAGAGCACTTAGAGTTTGATTGGTCTAATACAGTGTTTTGTGATGAAAAAACGTTTAAATCCAGTCAGCATGGACGTCTTCACCTTTGGCGATATAATTCAACACGGTATAAAGATGATCATGTAATCCCAAATAGAGAATCAGGTCGAATTTCCGTAAATATTTGGGGCTGGATGAGTACGGATGGTGTAGGAGAATTGTGTTCTCTACCTCCTCGAGCGACGGCTGTAAATTATATCGACGTGCTTCAGAATGCAATGCTACCGACAGTCCGTAATGTTTACCCGGAGAACGAAGTGCCACAATTTGATTTTGTTTAAGATAATTGTTCAATTCATAATGCGAGGATCGTAAGAGCCTGGTTTCGTTCACACACTGACGTAAGGGTAATTCAGTGGCCCTCAAGATCGCCGGACCTCAACCCGATAGAAAATCTTTGGGGCCTTATGGTCCAACGATGGTCGCATCAAAATGAAAGAACCAAACAAGCTCTTATTAGTCACTGTAATTATATCTGGGAGGAAATGCGGGGAACCGATATTTGCTCACGGCTTGTTGGTTCAATGAGGTCTCGTCTTTTAGAGGTTATAGAGGCCAACGGCGGTTACACCCGTTTCTAATTTTTAAAAATTTTCAATATCTTCTAAATATTACTATATATGCTATGTTTTTGTTTGTTATAAGTATTTTAAAATTGATTGTAGAAATTTAATAAAAGGATAAATCTATTTTTAGCTTGTTTTTTATTGATATTATAATTACAAGTTTACAGAAATTGTAGGTTTGTGGACTCGCCTTGTGCCTTTACAATTTTATGTAACTTGTTGATTACAATTCTGAATTTGTAGATACAATATTGTCATCAAAATCTACAGCCCCCCGCCGTTGATTTTACGACGTCATTGGTTCCATCAAGTTCAAACTAAGAACAGCTGTCACGTTACAAACAGTAATAGTCGTTATCAATAATCAGATAAAGACAGCAATAGAAGTTGTCAGATCGATCTGCAAGCGAAACTAATCTTTATCACCTATGAATCTGCAAGCGATATTCAACCTTAGGGTGGTACACCACTTTCTTGGCCGACTGTACTATGGTAACTTAATGGTGCTGCCTCATTTTATGTAAGACACAATTTTTAAGAAGGAATAAATATTTTTGTATTGTATTTTGTAACTGATACTGAGAAATTCCCGATGGAATAACTCAATAATACTTTTTACGCCCGCGTTATATTTCACAAAAAGGGGCCTAGTTGGATTTCTGGTTATATTTATACTGTGACACTAACGCGAGTCGTGACCCAATTCCAGGGAATACGACCTATATCTATGACACACTGACATTTACGGGTGCCTATAGAATCAATTGCGTTTGACGGGCGAGTGACCGAGGGTTCTTAATTGTTTGGAATAAGAGTGGTTTTTGGTTGTTTCAGTGGTTACATAGAAATATAACTTTCATTAAAATAATCCCGAACAGATTTTAATAGACAGCATAAACATTATTCTTGATATTTTCTTCATTCCACTACACATCTTTCACAATGTATTTATGATGTTTCAATCGAAAGCTTTGTATGTTATTTATTAGAATTATCAACATCATCAGCTTAGAGCAGTTCACTATTCCACATCGGCCTCTTTAATTGCATGACATTTAATTCGATTCTCGGCAACTCTTATCTCTCACATCTGTGAAGATTGTCGCTTACCACCTTCTATTAGAATATAAATGGCAGTCGGAATTGACCCACTGCAAACGCCTGTAAAGAAGATATGAGCATTCATCCAAACAATTGCTTATTACGTCTTGGTGAGGTCAGGCACCCCATTTTTTTTTAATGTTCCGTCACCAAGCTGAGATAGGGGTCTTTTGGCCTCGTACAGGACCAGTTTAGTCAGTCTTATTTTAATATGTTCTTAATTTACCTTTTTTATAATGTTGTTTTTTTCTTATGTTAACCATTTTGTTTTGTCCAGTGCGAGACTAATAAATACTTTTTCTTTCTTTCTATAAGAATTTTTTTCCTTATCCTCTGTCCCACTGCTGGGCAAAGGTCTCCCCCACAGCCTTCCAATCTTTTCTCCGTGCGGTTTTCTCCGGTCAATTTCTCACGAACGCGTCTATTTCTATAAGAATAATTATTAAGAATGAATAATAAATAAAATAAATAATAAAAATCTTTCATTCTCAGACAACATGGCCCATATAGTGTCAGTATAAACAATTGCTTAAAACTATATTAGTAGACACGATTATAATTATAGCATTAGACTTAATTATTTTAGGTACGTTTATCAAGCCCTATGCATGACAATATGTAGCTTGACAAACCTACCAATTGTAGGCTCATCCAGTCTTTTCCAAGTACCTTCAGAATGCCATTAGTGCTTCCCCCATTTTGCGTATAATAGAGGCAACTTTCTTTCGCATTATCGCAAAATTATCATCTGTGTGAGCGTCAGATTATGTATGTGTGTATTAAGAATTAATTCAAACTAAAATTATAATTGAGAATGTAACTGTCAGATCAACAGATTTTGATGATTTGGCACAAAGGTAGGCCATGATCTGAGTTAGGACATTTATATGACTCTTTCTATCTCAGTGGTATGTTCCCATGGAATAACCGAGCCTAAACTAGTTTCGCATAAAATCCTGAAACTAGTTCTTAAAAGTGTACTTCTGTATTCTATTAGACACTAGTCCCACAGTGCCATAGTTCCAGATTCTCACTCGATATTCAACATCCCCTTGTGTGAACACGAGAAGTGGAATACTTAAGAAGTGTTCAGGTGTGTTTCTAGTTCAAGATAACCTGCAATCTGGGTTAGAAACAGCTTGTGGCCTTGGTTAGAGCATTATTTAGGAGAAGTTTTACTTTTAAAAGTGTGACAACAATGTGTGGTTTGCAAACATTGCTATTATATGTCTGGAGTTTTCGGGGTTTAATCAGTATTCAGCTGTAACCAAGGAGCTAGTATTTATTATTTACATTTAAAGAATATTAAATAAAATTAAATATTAATTTGATGTTTGGTAGAGAACTTATTTTAGATACTTCTTTGCATCGTTTTATAACTTGAGTGAACTCGAAGTTTCCAATAGAACTCACTATGCTGATTCTCTTAACTCACTTAGTGATATTTTTGTTAAAGTTCAAACTCATTTATTAAAAGCTTATTAGCTTATCTATTATATTTGGCGTTGTTGTTGTCTGACAACCAGTCTTACCGAGGGGTATCGTATTACCCAGTAGAAACTGGGTTGTGGAGGTCAGATAGACAGTCACTCGATGTGAAATTCTGGTATTCAGCTGCATCCGTTTAGACTGGAAGCCGACCCCAACATAGTTGGGAAAAGGTTAAGCAGATGATTTAAAAAATACATCAAATGAGCTTACTTTTGACCTCAACCTTGTCCTGGAGACAGAGATGAGGTCGACGATGGAACGAGCTAACCCAAAAGAAGCCCATTAATTCGCGACATACGAGTAAATAGATTGGTGTCATATGAACTCGGCATCTTGGCATGACTGCTTGCCTTTGTTATGCTACAAGCCTTTATTTAAATCTAGTGGCCTCGTAGTATTTTTCACCTATATTCACACTATTATACAAAGAATGCTCATCTTGTTTTATAATATCAGCCAATCAAAAATGTTAGTTGTAAAAGAGATCCAGAATATACTGGCCCGTATATTCCATTTAACTTTCTTCTCTTATAGAGGCTCCTTTGTGCACGCTCCTAGTTCTAATAAAAACTTGTACTCTCAATTTTACTCAGAAAATAAGGTTTTGACCTCGAACTGCAGATATAAAACATTTATCAAAGATTGAAGATAAAATAAAACATCGTAAAGGATACTTGTACCATCAAAAAGTCATAAGTTTCGCTTTTCATCTAATGGAAACACTCGTGTGTGGAACATCAAACTGTTTTGACCTCCACAACTTTAGAACTTGAGGGTTTTGTTTGGTTAAAAGTTCTCAATGTTTGCCACCCCTGTTTGCTTACAAACTTCCACGCGTTTGAGTTTTCACTTTCTGATGTTTCTACGAGATTACTTTGTTGTTACGTTATCTTGTTTTGCTTCCATACCTGAGTTGACAAAAAGGTATCTGTATTTTTTGTTTGGAAGCAAAATCAAAATACTTAAAACTACAATTTAGTGCTTTACAGTGCAATACATTGACAGGAGGCTGTTGGTAAAGAAATTTTAAATTATGTATGAGGAAATTGTTTAAAAAAAATAAAAAACCATGATGTTTCTATGAAAGCCACCCGATAAAAGTGCATGTTTAAACCTGTAGCCATACAATAGTTTTAAATGAGGCAAGAATTTACTAAACTTTTTCCAAACTTAGCTGTTAGAACATTTTCAATGTAGGTACATTACTTACTTACTTCCATTGTTTTCCATTTGTTCTCAGTTACTAATCACTACCGACCCTCGGAACTAAATACATTGTTTGTATACAAATACTAAGTATCCAACCCCTTGTTTCTGCTTAATTACTGGCGTTTTGTTCAAAATGCGAATGTAAGCGATACCTTTGAACTTGCCTCCGCGCGCCTGATTGAATTTTTAGAGCACATTCCGTCTGACTGACGCTTTGAAAAGTGGGCAATTATTAAGCGCTTTAAAATTGTTACAGTGAAGTTACTTTGAGAAGTTTATTATTTGAGTTCATCCAATTATTTTGAATTGATTACACGGGGCAGTGGCTTGTTATGTGATAACCGGGTAGGCAGTTAATGTAGTCCTCCGTTTAATATTATTATTAATTAAAAGAGTATAGAAAGCAACATAATCTTTACCCATCTCCTGCCCCCAAAAAACATGCAGTTATAGTAACTGCGCTGCCACCGACAACGCCGTGGAAGTGACTTGGGCCAAGAAAAAAAAATATCGTGCCAAATTCAAAAGTCATAATTAATATAGTTTTAGATGACGTTGCCTGTCATGAAAATTTTCATCGGTAAGTCTTGGTGCATTTATTTTTGTTCCGTGTTTTCCCGCTTGCACTAATAAGTTGGTTGAACGTGTGCTTCGGGTGCTTCGCACGGGTATTTAACAATAATTTGACGGGATAGGACGGGATAGGACGGGATAGGACGGGATAGGACGGGATAGGACGGGATAGGACGGGATAGGACGGGATAGGACGGGATAGGACGGGACAGGACTATCCCGTCAAATTATTGTTAAATACCCGTGCGAAGCCGGGACGGGCCGCTAGTAATTAATAAAGAGAAATAAAGGATATTAAAGAGAAAAAACATTATAGAGAACGTTCATAAAACACGTACCTATACTGATCTCTAAAGCAATAGACACACGTGCCTGCATTGTCTGTACTACGTCGTTGTACGGTCTATTTCCCAGAGAGTTGCCGTTTCCTGTGGCGGCTACGGAAGCGGACGACAGGCTCTTTGATAGTGATGTCTCGTGTGTCGTTCCACTCCTAACAATGCTTAGCGAAGTATCTACATAGGTGGAGTATAGACGATCGTTTATCTTTTGTCGTCTATTATGATGAAGGAGATAGAATGCTTAGGAAATGTATAGTAATAAGAATATACTTTGGAACAGGTATACTTTGGAACCGGCTCTTAACTAGTTTACATAGCGTCTAAACACATAATGTTATTTATTTACAATTCGCTTATCAGTTCAATCGTTAAGTAATCCTTTTTTTGGATTGGAATTTGACCGTTGCGCATACTAGTGCTTCCGTCAGCGTGAGTCGACAGTTACCAGTCTGTCGAATCATGCTGATAACATTATTATAAAAACGATTACATTAATCTCCCAACCCACAGTTGTCAGTGACGGAGTTAGCATCATGATCGGCCTGCTCGTGTTCGCGTCCCTATTAACTATAATCTTTACTCTATTATATTCAATTACGACGAAGAAATTCAGTTACTGGAAAGACAAGAATGTGCCTTACATTAAACCACTGCCCCTTTTGGGGAACTACGGAAAATATATCTTACTACGAGAATATCCTGGACAGATGATACAAAGACTTTGTCAAAAGTTCATCGATCAACCTTACTTTGGAGCTTTCTACGGCACGGAGCCTGTTCTCGTCGTGAACAGCCCCGAGATCGTCAAACTAGTGATGACCAAAGATTTTTACTACTTCAACGGCAGGGAAATAACCAAACACACTGACAAGGAACCTGGCACACGGAATCTGTTCTTCACTGGTGGCGACAAATGGAAGATAGTCCGACAAAATCTGACTCCTCTCTTTTCTTCCGCAAAGATGAAGAACATGTACTATTTGATAGAAAAGTGTGGTATCGACTTCGAAGATATGCTCGACAAGGAAACTAGCATGTCAAACATCATCGAAGTGAGAAGCATTTGTGCGAGGTATACGATGGACAATATATGCTCTTGCGTTTTCGGCGTGGAGTCTAACACCATGAAAGCAACAGAAAATAACCCCTTTAAGGTAATAGCTGACGAAATATTCAGCACTACAAACTTTCGTGGATTAAAACTCATATTTAGGTCCGTATGGCCTACCGTTTTCTACGGAGCGGGATTTCAAATTTTCCCTGCTTCGATAGACCAGTTCTTCACAAAATTGTTGAGAGAAGTGTTCCAAAGCCGCAACTACGAGCCATCGCAGAGGAACGACTTGGTGGACCTGGTCCTGTCTTTAAGGAAAGAGGAGTATTTAACTGGAGATAGTTTAAGTAACGCAAAAACTGGCGACGATAAGAAAGTGCATTTGAAGGTGGACGATGACTTGCTAGTGTCGCAGTGTGCTGTGTTTTTCGCGGCGGGTTTTGATACGTCGGCTACTACTATGAGCTTGACATTGTTTGAACTGGCGAAGCACCCGGAGGTGCAGCAACGAGCGGCCGAGGAGGTGGACGAGTTCTTGCGACGTCATGGGAACAAACTGAAGTACGAGTGTGTGACTGAGCTACCTTACTTGGAGGCTTGTATGTACGAGACGCTACGGAAGTACCCCGTTCTTGGGAACCTCACCCGAGAGGTCATGGACGATTACGTCTTCCCTACGGGCTTGAAACTGGACGTAGGTGTCCGCGTCCATATTCCCGTCTACCACCTGCACCACAATCCTGAGTTCTTCCCAGAGCCAGAAGTATACAAGCCAGAACGTTTCCTGCCTGAAAATAAAGACGACATTATCCCGTACTCGTTTTTACCATTTGGAAATGGACCCAGGCTATGTATAGGTAATTATAATGTAATACTATTTACATCAAAATTATTCATTATCTATCTGGTCAGTCCACATTAAACGGAACTGGTTACGCGTTGTATACAACCCACTGTATCAAAATCTATTTAAAAGTTTGTCGTTCTAATATCTTCTCTAAAGGAGCTCTTGGCTAAATAATAACAGCCGCACATGTTGCTCTTCAAGGTTAAGCCGCGCTTGCCTAGGTCGGTTAGTGGATGGGTGACGATCATAACATACCTGGTTTCCTCAGTGCCACGGAAAGCACGATAAACCGTCGTTACAGGTAGTCAGTGGTCCGAAAGTCTGACAACCAGTCTTACCAAGCGGTACCGTATTCCTCACTACTAACTGGGTTGTGGAGGTCAAATAGGCAGTCGCTCCATGTAAAATACTGGTATTTAGCTGCATCCGGTTAGACCGGAAGCCGACCCCAACACAGCTGGGACAAGGCTAGGCAGATGATACGTTCTTTGGCCCTAACTTAAAAGAGTGTCCATGGAGTTTCTTGCTCTATAACCTCCATAGCCATCTACGTTTTAGACTGGGCCACTACAGTACTTTCACAGTTATTATGCCTTGTAGCTGGGCTGTAGCTTCATCTTTTTCTTTTTGACAATCCAAAAGTGCCTTTAACTGGTCCGTTTGAAATAAATGCTTTGAATTTGAGTTTACAACGTTTTAGTGTTTTGGGCGTTGCGATTCCATAACAATAACCATTAAAAAAGTGTCACACTAATTCTTGTAAATTAATTTAGAATATTTCTATTTTTTCAGGAATGCGTTTCGCAAAGATGCAATCGTTGACTGGTCTCATCACGTTCCTGAAGAAGTACAGGGTGGAACTGGCTGATGGCATGTCAAAGACCCTGACTTTTGAAGCTAGGACCATACCGACACAGCCCAAGGAACAGGGTATCATGCTGAAGGTGTTCAAACGCAAAGGCTGGGAAGAGAGAAGATTCGCTCGAAGCGGGTAGACATGAACTAGAAATAGGAGTAAAAGTGTGAACAGTCCTTGATTCACCATATATTTTACAATATAATGAGGAAAAGAAACATACAAGGTATAAACGGACCCTATACGAAGCTATCAACCAAGCATCCTGTACATCAAACTAAGTAACCCTACGCAAAAAATATTGCTGCGAATCGATTTTATTTTTTGAGATGAAGATTCATGTTTTTGGGTAGGACTCACTGTAACGTACTCAAAACACTGTGTTGATGGATACATTAAATCGTAAACGGGTCATGGAGGGATCTAAAGTAAAGTTTAACATTAAAAACTTGTATTTAAAAGCAAAATTGTGAAAGGGTTGGAAATTTGTCCTTAAATAATATCTCCGTAACTAGAAGGAAATATGGTCGCAATGACGGCGGGAACCAGTGCCTTTCGACTTCTTTAAGTCTTTATTTACACCCTTTATTTGAAAATAGAAGTGAATTAGAAATATAAGTGCGAACAGTTGTTCATCGCCCATACATCTGACAACATAATGAAAAAAAAGAACATATACGTACGTGTATGTCGTACCTGTAAATTAAACAAATTAAAATAATTAAAAATGTGAAAATGAATAAAAAAATTATATGAATGTGTGTGTGTGAAAATGTGATACCCTTATCCTAATGTATTTGTGGACGGCGCTGTATGTCTTCTTCTAAATACTACACTTCACACTTATGTATACGAAGTGGAAGGGACACCGACGCGAAAACAGAAACCACTTACTCAGTACATCATTCTTAACCCCTCCACATAGAAAGTTTGAAAAATCAGCTGACCTATACATTTTGACAGTGTAGGTATTGCACTTTTGTAATAAACAACTGGTTTTTTAACCGACTTCAAAAAAGGAGGAGGTTCTCAATTCGGTTGTATGTTTTTTTTTTTGTGTTTGTTACCTCATATCTCCGTCATTTCTGAACCGATTTGAAAAATTCTTCTTTTATCTGAATGGATCTACTTCTCGATTGGTCCCATAGAAATTTCATCAAAATCGGTTCAGCAGTTTGGTTTTGAAATCAAAATAACTGGAAAAAATGTCATCCAAGTAAAAGAAATTGCGAAATTGATGCTTGACAAGGATTTGTGTGTGATACGATAACTAAAAATGGTAAAATAAAAACTTTTTTGCAAAAAAAAACCGACTTCCAAAAAAAAAACACTAAAAAAGTGGAAAATAACATTACTTTCGGAAGTCGGTGGCAAAAAAGTCAATGAAACAAATAATAGTCACCGACTTCCGAAAGTAAAGTTATTTTCCACTTTTTTAGTGTTTTTTTTGGAAGTCGGTTTTTTTTTGCAAAAAAGTTTTTTTTAATAACCGACGAAAAATTTCTATTCTTGTTCAAAATGATGTACTAAGAATGTGGTTTCCGTTTTTGCGTCGGTGTCCCTACCACCCCGTATATAAACGAAAACAAAAAGGTCATTGTGGGTCAGGTTCAATAAAAACGTATTTATAAAAGTTAAGATTCGATTTAGTAATAAGAATTGAAATTAATCAATCAATCGTTTATTTTATAAAAAGGTGCACAGTTACAATAAAATATCACAACAATTAAAATAGAGCACAGTTGCTTATTTGCCTGAACTAGGTTGAACCTGTGTCTCAGGCTACAAAGTGCAAGTAGACATCTACTTAAAATAAATAAAATTAACATTAAGTGAAAAGTAAAAATAAAAATAAAGTGTAAAGTACTAAAATTAAAACTTACATAAAAATAAAAACAGCGTGTTCGCGGATTATTTACAGACAGCAAGTAAATCTTCTGTCTGCGCATAAGAGGTGTTTTTTAGAAAAATACATATGGATTTTTTACAGCTAAAATAATTTAACTTATAGATACTTAATTTTCTATTTAACCTATTGTACAGAAATGGGCCTAAAAATGAAAAGAATCTTTCCACAAAGACATGTATGGAGGCTGCATTAGAAATGCATACTATATCATTCCGTCTCTTGTTAGTATTGTCAGCATTATACGTGAGCATGGTGTGCTGTTTTAATACTAAGTGCATAATGAAAAGCTGGCGAACAGTCAACACGTTGCAGGATTTATATAGCTGATCTGTGGGAAAGAAAAAGGGATGGAAGATGAAAAACATAAACAAAAATGATAAACATAAGGCAAAGATTTATCATAAAATTGTTCATTACCTAATATTTTCTTATTACTTGCATCAATAAAGGAATCTACTATATAACGTGTAGTTTTGCATCCTCGTCAAATTGTTTTCAAATCGGTAAGTGTACACCACCCGTATTAAAACGCGGCCCATCTAATACTAGCCCTATAACCGCGCTTTCACACACACAAACAAACGAAGACGTTAATTTTTGACCGCTGCGTAGGGAGCCGAATTTCTTAGCATTGACTCCCCTCCCGTATCTCAGTGACGCCTACATCGCAAAGTAAGCCGAGCGGAGTGAGCGGCCGCGGCGGCCAGCCGACTTTTTTCTAATACTTACATTTTTGAACACGTGATATCTTTCGAATGGAATGTCCGAATTGAATAATTTAAAAAGTTATATAAAGATATTGAAGCAGTCTTGAGTATGAAGTAATTTATTATATCAAAATCAGAAAAAGAATTACCAAGGCACAAATAAAGAGTCTTTTCTAGCGGCGGCATTTCAATTAAATTTTTAAAATAAAAGAACAATTATTGTGACATATATATAAAAGTTGGACATACGCTGTCGCGAAATTTTTTGTAGATAATTATGTGTTCTGCAAGGTTGTAGACATTATTTTGTTCTATCATCAATAGTTTTAGCAGCGCACGCGATGTAAGGTATTTTTAAGTTATTTTTTTACACCTTGGGTTACATTATTGGAGTTTTAGTAAGGATTCATATTTTTTGTGAAAATATAATATAGCTTATGTCAATCGGAGATAGTGCAGCGTCCCAATGGTGAAAGAATTTTTCAAATCGGTTTTGTAGCTTCCGAGCCTATTCGAAGAGCAAACAAACAATCAAAATTTTCCTCTTTATAGTATTAGTGTAGATAAGGGACTTTTATACAAATTTACATGCCAATCCCATCGGACCTTATGACGTAAAACGCACATAATTAAACACACTAACATAATTAAACTATAAGAATCTAAGCAGGGTTAAGTGTCGAAAAAATATGATGGAACATATAAACATCGTACCTACATATTTATCTCGAGCTTCTTGTTAGTAATTCCTCGCCTGCAGACTGATATCTGACACACTCCATAAATAATTGTATGACATCTTCCAGTGTGCTGCAAAACCGCTCCATAAAAGATTGTTTTGTAA
The DNA here is from genome assembly GCA_964057025.1 of Standfussiana lucernea. Classification (NCBI taxonomy): domain Eukaryota; kingdom Metazoa; phylum Arthropoda; class Insecta; order Lepidoptera; family Noctuidae; genus Standfussiana; species Standfussiana lucernea. Next base: position 12,882,287 of record OZ059805.1, read on the forward strand.
TCCTGGTACAGTGCGACATGGTTCTTTTGGCACTTGATGACATCGTCAATAGAGCGCTGTTGGTAAACATTAGTGAAATAGAGATTAATAGTAGATTATGCACCAAGTGGTAAAGCAGTGTCTTACGTCAGGGGACTATTTTGAATCCCGAATGCAACGAGGGATTCTAGGGCCCCCGAGCAGAGCGAGGGAGCTTTGAATTAACTCTTGAGCGAAGCAAGGGAGTTAAGACTACAATCATGAGAGAAATGAGGGATCTAGCCCAAGACGAAGACACCTTTATCTCCGAGGTGCATACTCTACTTTTGACACCTACTGCGAGGAAATAAAAACCAATTTGATTTTCGAAATATGGCGTCGCGCACCAATATTCTACCGCGAATTTCATGGAGAGATTTTGGGATTTTGGAGATTAAGGATATATTCCCCTTTTTTAGGGAAACAAATTGTTCTAGGGGAAAATTTGGAAAATTAAATTCTTGTAGAAACTTACAACACTAAAAAATAAGTTAAAATTTTAGAATTCAATAGACATTTTACAGCCGAATTACTAGTTTGTACGATTAACTTCCTCGCTAATTGGCTAATTGGGACAATAAGGGCTACCTAAAAAACAAAACTATAACTCGCGTTTATAAACCGATTGCAGGGTGTCGTGCATGAACAGGATCAAGCAATACATACACAAAAACAAAATTCGATACTAAGTCGTACTTTTTGTGAATGAAAATAGTTTTATATCTCTCTGTTTCATTTCCTGATTTAAATAAAGGAGATGGCTAAATGGAAGTATGGACGACTGCCCCAGCAATGCATAAACATGGAACTTTGCAATATGTAATGCTGAATAGCTGAATATTAGTATTTCATGTGAAAAAAGTTTCAAGAACTTTTCATATCTTTACAATCCTGAAAATAAAATCGTGTAACTCCTACGTCAATAGGTATAAAAAACTGCAAACAAATGACATATTGCTATGAACTTTTACCTAGGCGTTTGGATATTTCTGCAATGATTTACGATATTTTTGACTAGCGACACATCCCGATTTCACACGGTGGTACGTGAGTATACATCTACAAAGAGGTAATTACGGGCTTTCTACAATCCACGCAAAAATCACTCCCGCCCGCGTGTATACATAATAATGCATCTTACCTAGCGGAATTGAACATCTATCTCAAATACAAAAATCTATAGTTGTTTGGGTGTCTGTTAATATTAATCCCTATTTTGACACAGGTTCATCATTTCAACCACTTATTTATATATTATCTGTGAAAACTGTCTTTACTTCAACTCATATTTCTACACGATTATATGCCTAAACCTTCCGGAAGAACCAATCAACCTACTAGTGAGTCAAAATCTGTTTGTTGATACATCAGTAGGCAGACTGACAAACGCGCCAGGGGGACTTAGTTTAGTAGGTAGGTATGCGGTGATTGATAAATCCTGCATAAACTACGGTATCTAGTTTAGGCACTAAATAACCAAGGACATAAAAGATATTAAAATAAAACAACAAAAATACAATTTATTTATTTATTCCTCATTCTCATTCCGCCGCAGTCTTTGCGTTGCCACACCGCAGTTTATGCATCGCATGATGAATGATTGCAAGTCCGTGTCGAGAAACGAGAGGTCAGTAGATAGGCGAGCACACACTAAGTCCAATAAACAAGCCAGGGTCAATGAAAATCCAAAATAAAATAGCACAACGAACAAGAAAACGGCATATCGTTGAAACGGAGTCTGTTCTGTTGTCTGTCGTATGACATCTGACCATAGATAATACACTAGCATCTGACGTTTGTTTTTTCTTAAAGAAGGGATTGAACTTCAAGTGTAACAGAATCAATAAAATAATCGAATAGGTTGAAAGAAAAAATGAAATTAGTTTTTATCGAGCACTATTTAGTTTTCGACACAAAATAGGTAGTAAGATTAAACGAAGAAGCACAGTCCGAAGCTTTCATTTATTTTTATTTGATTTTGATTAGAATAAAGTGGAATTGAGTAAAGTCGATTGTGTCTTTGAAAACAACCCCATTTTCCGAATCAAAACCCTGTGAAAACATAATAACAAGCAACTATACAGGACACCGAATTGGACGCCTTAGTTTCAGAAAAACCTGTCATCAAAAATCGATTTAAGTACCTACAGTTTCATTTGACATTCTGCAAAAGCGATAAGACCCCTCCCTAGCTTGCAGTTAGTGTTATTTCCCCTTGACCTTGTCATGTAAATCAAAAAAGCAAATAAAATACTTTTTTTACGTTTAACGTTCACGAAAGTTCTAGGAAATTATTAAACACTAAACAATTCATGAATGATTTTTTAAATATTACGAGTTAATGTGAGATTCCTATACATGCTGGGGGCAGTCATTAAGCCATCTCCTTTGATATACTTTTTTTGAATAAAATGTTTAAAAATGGGGAAAAAAGCTGCATAGATTAAATATGCGGAAATTTCAAAAACTCGATCTAGCAACCCTTGGGTACGCACCACAGCCTTCGATCAGCTGTTGTGATGACTTGCCGCCATTACCGCTACATATGAAAAAGGGCGAGTCAATTATTTTAATCATTTTGGACTTGATCATTTGCAAAAATTCAATTGTTTTTAATGTTTTAACTGTTTTTTTTTTTAATTTATTGACATTATTGTTTCTTATTATTTCACAAAATATTAATATTACCTAAGTTGCGTAATTTAATTATTTTGTTCATCGACGGCAACTGAAACCTGCGCAGCGAAAACTCTTTGGTAAAAGTTTTCACGCAATTTGTTATTTAAGGTTCCAAATTCAAATTACATTATTGCCCAGCGGGCAGTAATGAAATTCAGCACAATATTACTGCCCTAGGGCATTCATGACTTGCTGTACTTTAGGTTTGCATGACATATAATTTTGTAATTTACGAGCAGGTGGTGTGAAAAATAATAAAAATGTAGGTAAATTGTTGAATAAAAAACATGATTTTATCACGTACAAAAAATTCTAAGAACGAATCATTTGACCCGAAACTCGAGGGGTTTACTAGTAGTGTGTAGCAGTTCCACTAACCACCTCCTGGCACCATCATCAGATCAGCTCCAAAATATCAAATTACAGAATTGTCAATCGAACTACACACAAAGTTTCATTTCGTTAAGACTGTTAGAAATTGACTTCAAAGGTTTGATTACTTTGTTGTTAGTTGCAATTGAAGCGTGTTAAGTCCGTATCTAAGATTAAGATTTCAATAAGTGATCGACATCCACGTTTGGTCAAGTCAGGATAAAATCTTGATTTCTTTATCTTTCTCACCTTTATCGCTAGAGGAGAATATCGTCATCGTGCGATAATGTGACATAATCATTAGGTAACAGGCATTTTAATCGATTACCGCAATAAAAACAACTTTTGTCGCTAATCAATTAGCCCCGACCCTTGCAAGAGCCAGCCCGCGTTGCTGAGCCTGTAGTCATAAATCAGCCCCCAAATAATATCATTCAGATCCAGCCTGTCCCCTTGCTGCCCTCCCCTGGCGACACCCTAAGCCGAGGCCCGTTCCCCACAGAGGGTACCCTTAGCGAGTTGTCGCTTAGTTTATAAGTTTTGCCCTGGCTGGAGGCCTTAATTAATTTCAAGGCACCCACAGGATTGTCCGGTTAAGCAGAAGCCAGCCCTAGGTTGACCTGCGAGATGCCATAAAAACAAAAAAAAAAAAAAAACAATTATAGTACTATCAGTGACATACAGTCCAATGTGACATTAACCAAGCTGCACTCATTACACTGTGACAGTAGGTATCTCTTTCTATGGCTTGGTGGACTACCAATATTGTATTACATTCAACAGTCTATTTTTCAATATTTGTGATTGGTTCGATATTTGTGACACGTTGATCAAGTGGTCGCAAGGGCAACTGCTGAGCCCTGGGTTCGTTGAGATCCTGGGTTCGATTCCCAGATCGGGCAAAGAGTTATTCAGGTTTTCCGTCGGGAATTTCTCAGTAGCAGCCACGGAGTCTAGATTTGTGCCCGGTTGATGGCAATACAATAGGCTCGCCCTGTATTACATGGGACTTAAACATAACTGGCGAAGTGTGGGTGTATTAGGTACAACTCTACCTTACTCTTCGGGGATTACAAGCGTGATGGTATTATGTTGTCTTGTGGCACGTTGCTTCAAGTCATTGCAATTAACCGCTATTATCTACAATACAAGTTACATAAATTCTTCATTAAACATGAGTAGTTCCTATTTACTTTACTATTTGCGCACTTAAATTACACATAATAAATACCCGACTACTACCATGTCTATATTATGATCGGTATTTTTCCGACACTTATGAGAACATCTTTGATGGATAAAAGATTTATGATTGCATAATTATTTATATCGACAAGCATTGGCAGGTAGGTAGTACAGTTTATATTTTGAATTTTGCTGTTCTATACGGTTAGGTTGCTAGCCTACATCATGCCAAAGAAAGCCTCTCCATGACTTTCAGTTCTTTCGCTCCAGGGCTAATATGGATCATCTTCTATGAGGTTTGCCGCGACGCCTTATGGCTGTGTCAGGGCTTCACATAGTGAGGTCCACATTTCTTTAGTCCGACAAAAATTTGTCAGGTGCAAGCTCCTTGGAAAAAAAGGAAAATATCTAAACCCCATAATATTCTGAACATTTCTTGTAAGAGTACTCAATGACACCGTATGCATTAAGAAGTGTGTTGGTTTGTAGAAGAGCTGCGAACGACACGAGGGTCTCACCATTCTCCTGTCATGGCGGCCCACTTTTGTATCTATCCATGTGACACGGGGCACTCCAACAAACTTGTGAACCTTGCTGTATTTAGTCAAAGAGATTCGGACCGTGACCTCTCAAGAATAACTCGTGGGTCAAGCATAAACCAAGATAGATTCAGAAGGCCAGCTGTATAGAGCGAGTGAAAACAAGTACGTACTTATGGCGATCTCAAACTACAGTAAACCAGACTTGGTTTGCGCTTCGGCAATCTTCGGGTGTCTAGATTGGCCCGAACGTAGCATAGAGGGCAGCTTTTAACTTTTGAAAAAAAAATGGGAACACATAGTGTTGTAAATGTATATTTTTCTCTAATTAGATTAGAGTATTATCTAATTAGACAAAAAGATCTCTAATCATTACAGCAACCAGGGATTTATAACAGCCTTTTATAGATTTTGATGAATGATATTAATCTGGACATCAGAAGCATAAAGTCAGTTGTATAAACTCTCCGTATTTGAACGTCCTACCTTATGCTCAGAAGCGTAAGTTCAGATGTACAAATTCCCTGGATTGGAACATCCTCTGATGTCAAAAAATATAGACGATGATTCCCGAAGCGCATACTTTCTTTGGAGATCTGTAACTCAAATGAATGTATGTTGCACTCACTGAACGGATACGCGTATTTAAGAGTGCTTTCGCACTCTTAAATACGCGTATCCGTTCAGTTCCGCTTTGCTGGAAGTCTGTCCTTCTGAACCCATGTAGTTAGTGGTTAAAGGCACCAATTTCACGACTAGTCGAGCATCACCGAAACATACAAGAGTTACTTAGATAGTGAACTTGAATGTCACTCACAAGTTATTTTAAGATTCAGAGCCGGAGCTAGCTGTTACATAAATATGGGTGTTATTTAAATGGTTAGCATAGTATTCGTATTTTTGTGAGCAGAAAAATATAATCTGTGAGCAGAAATAGCTAATTGATCAGCAACTCATGGCCAGCAAACATTCCAAAAATCAATCAGCAATTTATATCATTCTGGATGGCTGTAATTATTTTTGTACAGCATATTAATTATATAAGCTGCAATGAGCTGCTCCTGTTTAATAAAATTTTGGTAAGCACTCAGAGCTGTACTGCTAAACATTTAATTCCTTCGTCATAAATATTATTGTTTGATTGCATAATATAGGCATTGATGTATATAAAAAAACTGGCTACATTAATTACATGTATTTGTGTATCGAAAGGATCCATGACAGGCAATTTACTTTTTATTTGTAAGTACCGGTCATGGGTCACGTTTCTAGAATGAAGCCGAACAGATGGACGAAGGTAGTCAAAGTGGTTGCCTGAAGACGGCGTCATAACCATTGTCAAATAAACATTGGGTAATAGTGATACCTTATACAAGGTGTTGCTTTGCATCCTCGTCAAATTCAAGGAGGTAACTAAGCTAATGATTCTCGACCCGAATCAATAATAAAATGGGTAGGTAGGTAATTTTTTATATTTTTTTCTTAATATCGGAAATCGGTAAGTGTACACCACGCGTATTAAAACGCGGCTAGTTTAATACTAGCCCTATAACCACGCTTTCACACACAAATGTTTATTCGATAAACGGGTGATTATCCTCTTTTGAAAAGGGCTTAATTCTAAAATAGTGTCAAATTAAAACAACTAAAAAAAGCAGCGTTTATTATTATTGACCAGGTACTGTAATTTATATTGATAATTTACGTCTTCTATGACAACCTTCTGAATTTTGACGAGGATGCAAAACTACACCTTGTTTATGAACAGTTTTTATCTTGACAATAATCCTCAGGCGTAATAAAAATATCTTATCGATAACTTTTACATGTCTACGTAGATGTATCTTATCAATAATTGATTTTCTTCGAATTCGATACAATCGTTCTATCTTTGTGTTTTGTTTATTCTAGCCGAGTCATCCCATAGATTGCGAAATAAGGGATTCCTGCGGATCGCTTAAATATAACCCCTATAGATTCTATCATTACGGATTATTTTTATTATTAATTATTTTTTAGTACTGGTTGCGCGATAAAATTCAATTTGTTTTATTTTGTATTGGCGGAATAGTTCGAGAGATATAATCTTGATCGGTTCGTTTGTCTCCTTGTACCCTTCCTTTTCCCGCACACGCCTTCCACCTTCGTACGAGCGAGAAGGATATACTGCGCTAACGTTATCGTCGCGTGATGACTGCAATGGCTGACTATGTATACATATCTTGCCTTGTGGATCGCGTGCTCTCAAGAAAGTTTGAATATCGTGAAAATTTGTGTGTTTTTCTTCGTGTGTCTTGTGCTCAGCGCTCAGGATAACAGTGACAAAGATTTTAAGGATTATGCAACCATTTTCATACAAGCATTGTCATTTATTCCAAATCTTACCTATGGCAGTACAATTCCAATCTTCTGCGACAGCCAATTTTCGAGTCTATCGCATTATTTAGCTTAACCGCGTATAAAGCACTTAGATTTCAAATCCATTTCATTCACATGCAAATCAATATTTTTTATTGATTTCTTCATAATCAAACAAACAAAAAACCAAATGAAAACAAACCCACACTTAACATAAACAAACTTAACAACATGTCAAACCTGTATTTTTCTTTTAGTTGGTACCGTATTGCCTCAAATGAATATTGTAATGATTTACGTTACGACATACATAGTCAAATGAAACCTAACCTACCTTCTATTTTTTTTTTATAGAGACATAGACTAACGAAATCTGTTTTTTTTTCTACTCTAGTCCTAAGTTTAGATATCAAAACAAAACAAAAGTGTTTTCTAAACTGATATTTGAAGTAGTCACACTATCTACGGTATCAAAAAAAAGAAACATTCAGACGCATTGATAACCTTCTCTTTATGGAAGTCGGTTAAAAACTGTTCGCGCATATTTCTTGACTATCAAAGAGTCACTGTACAAAGTTTCACAGTACAGGCTAAGAGGGTTTTTATTAAAAACTTATTAATAGAAAAAACAATCCGATTTATTGTTAATTAATAGAGATACAGAATCACAACCATAAACATACGTTAATCGAAACTTAACTAACAATGAATATAGTTTATGGTAAACATCATGCAAGAGATTAGTGGCTCTTACAAAAAAAAATATTTACTTAAACTCACGCTTTTTCCCTTTTTTTTGGGGTCTCCATGGCAGAAACCACAGAGCGCCACCTGTTACGATCCTTACATACTCCTTTTGCCTCGTCCACGTTCATACATCTGGTCATACACGCACGCCGTAAATATATTTACGTTTTTTTATTTTTGAAAGATTGCTCAATAATTATGCATGTGCTAATTGTTCGTCATCATCTTCATCGTCATTCAAATCGGATACCCAAATGCGGTTAGTCTTCAGACGTTACTGCCATATTTGGAACCATGTACTTTACTCGCATCCAAAACTGTCCTATCTTTCAAGCTGATGAGCAGATGACATGTGATTTTTAAATATTAGTAAGAAAAGATACTTTCATGTGGGTGTAAAAACTTATATTTAAAAATAATAAACTTGACACATAAATAATAATCAATAAAACCTGAAATGTGTATAGACGGAAAAAATCATAACGCATGTGCACCTTTGCACACCCCCAATTTCGCAATTTTGCTTTTAACTCCCTCTAAAGTAAACCTAACAACAAACTAAAATAAGGCATCGATAAGCCTCTGTAGACTGGTAATGTGCCCAAAAGACTATGGTTTGCCATTTTTCGTGGCAATGCTTAGTCTCTGGCCAAGGTTCAGGCCAGCCCTTGTCTTACTACCTTATCACTTGATGTCCGATCGCACGAATTTCCTCTTCTCCCAGCCTTCTCGCTTAATCATCTTCAAGTTGATACCCTGGTCCCTAGGTTGCGTTAGTAAGGTTCTGGGGTCTAAGGTCAGGGTCTCCGGCATGCCATCCGCCAGTTCCACTCTGTACTTCTTCAGGATCGTGATGAGCCCTGACATCACTTGCATCTTTGCGAAACGCATTCCTAAAAACAGATTCAGATTAAAAAATAACTTAAAGAAGACCTGTTAAATGTCTAAAGGCATAGATTTGTAAGGGCTTTGTCTTAGTCTTTTAAAAATTCCTTATCAGCGAATGAAACAGGTTTACAACTAAATAGGAAAAACACAAACAGTCCTGACTCATATCTTTCGGACAGTCTTCTAGTGGTCGGTGGATCAGTATTAGTTGTTTGACAGTCATATGAATTTACTGCATTTCAGACCGCGGAAGGTACTCCTGTACTCATCCTAAGAGAGCGAGGACTGTGAAGCAGGTATCTTGGAAAAATCCTAGGTCCCATCAGGTGCTAGGTCTTTGACCACTTGTTAAAAAACCAAGGCAGAGCATAGACTGCCTAGAACTTAACAAGCTGAATGGCTTTTCTTTGGATATGGATATTGATAAAAATTTATGAAATAAAAATTACCTATACACAGCCTTGGACCTGATCCAAACGGGAAGAAAGTGTAAGGTTCAACATCGTCTTTATTTTCTGCAAGGAAACGTTCTGGCTTGTATTTCTGCGGCTCGGGGAAATACTTAGGATTGTAGTGCATATGGTACACTGGAACATGGACGCGGACCCCTACGTCTAGTTTCAAGCCCGTAGGGAGGACGTAGTCGTCCATCACCTCGCGGGTGAGGTTCCCTATTACGGGATACTTCCGCAGGGTCTCGTTCATACAGGCTTCCAAGTATGGCAGCTCATGCACACACTCGTAGTTCAGTTTGTTCCCGTGACGTCTCAAGAACTCGGCCACCTCATCAGCTGCTCGTTGCTGCACCTCCTGGTTCTTTGCCAGCTCAAACAGAGTAAAACTCATGGTAGATGCTGATGTTTCAAACCCAGCCGCGAAAAACTGGACGCACTGTGCCACTAACAAGTCATCATCTACCTTCAATTGTACCTTCTTGTCACCGCCAGTCTTTGCGTTGCTTATACTGTCTCCAGTAATATAATCCTCATTTTTTAAAGTCAGGACCAGGTCCACGAAGTCGTTTCTAGGTGATGGCTTGTAGTCTCGGCTCTGGAAAACTCCTTTCAACAGATTCGAGAAAAAATCATCTATCGTTGGAGGAAAAACTTGAAGTCCCAGTCGATAGAAAATTGCAGGCCATATAGCCCTGAAAATTAATTTAAAACCACGGTAGTTTGAAGCCTCGAATATTTCGTTTCCCATAAATCTAAAGGGGTTGTTTAATTCTTTTCCCATAGTGTTGGACTCCACTCCAAAAGCTGCGGAGCATATGCAGTCCATGGTGTACCTCATATAAATCTGCCTTATATCGATGACATCAGACATGCTGATTTCGTAGTCCAGCATATCTTCAAAGACGATGCTACACTTGTCTATCAAATGATACATGTTCTTCATCTTTGAGGAAGAAAAGAGTGGGGTCAGATTTTGGCGAACGATCTTCCACCTGTCGCCACCACTGAAAAATAGAGTTTGGGTAACCAGCTCACTCTCAGAGTAATTAGTCGATTCTCGACCGTTGACGTAGTAGAAATCTTTAGTTAACACATGTTTGATGATCTCGGGGCTCTGTACAACGAGCACAGGCTCCGTGCCATAGAAGGCTCCAAAGTAAGGTTGGTCGATGAACTTTTGGCAAAGTTTTTGTATCACCTGACCAGGGTACTCTCGTTGCAAAATATATCTTCCATAGTTGCCAAGTAGAGGCACTGGTTCATCGTAAGGCACATTCTTGATTTTCCAGTACCCGAACTTTCTCTTCGATATTAAATATAACAAATAAAAGATTATTGTCACTAAGGATGCAAGAACGAGTAGAGCGTTCATGTTGACAACCGCGCTGCTGACAACTGTGGGCTGCTGGCATCTCTTGTATCATGTTGATAAAAATATGATAAAAGTCAACGCCATCAGTCTTTAGCCACTCCCAGTCAAAGGATTACCTGTGTAATCATATCCACCGAACTGACAAGAACGCTGATTATAAAGATATCATATTATTACGTGTTATTATTGGTATTATATGAAAATATCTATTTTTATAAATCGGAAATATCTTTAGAGAACAAGATGTAAAGTTTCTCATCCCCGCCCCGTATGGAAAGGAAGGACCAGGCAGGACTTGTGTCTTGTGGGCTACTACCCAATGGATGTCGGGTATATGCTTATTATAACTCTGCGCGATGCAGGATTTTTAGTTTTTAATTCTCGTCATAGATATCACTAGCGTTCTTTTTGTCAATTAGATTATGTTTGCTACCTATCAAACCGGATTCCTGCGTTTTGTTACGAAATCAGCTTCTTCTCGAAATAGCTCGCAAATACCTAAGTTCGTACCTTTTACTAGTCTGTTGACTGCATCTTAGTGATAATAACACTTGTGCAGAGAAAATCACGTCTGCTCTTACGCCATAAAGACACTCGTCCTTTTGCCAACAACTTTGGGGTCAACATCTTGTATAAGGGGATGCAGCTGAACACCAGTACATGGAGCGATTGCCTATCTGACCTCCAAAACCCAGTTAGTACTGGATAATACGATACCCCTTGGTAAGACTGATTGTCAGGCTTTCGGTCTTTTTCTTTTTACGAAATATGCTTATGTTTGGTCGTATGATGTGAAGCGATGAAATAGAGCCACAAATGACAGTTGGGACCAAGGGCTTAGTGTGCTCTCCGAGGCACGGTGTATCCTCGGTATAATATTCATAAACAATGGTTACCCATCCACGGACCCTGCGGCTGTTATTATTTAACTACGAGCTCCTCCCATCCTTAAGGCTAAAATACACTGCCATTTTAAAATTGTCACAAAACAATGCGGAAATTGTTCGCCTTTGAAGCATTTGATGAGTATTTCAATTTTTATAACGCAGTTCTTTGCAAAATTTTCCACAGTACAGCACATAAGGTTTTCATAAAAAAAAATACATAACAAACGATATACATTTATTATTAATAGTAGATAACTCAAATCACGAACTTCAATCATTATTCAAGTAGGTACCTACGTTATTACTGTTATATAGTTTTAAGTAAATGATGCGTTTATGTAGACAAGTGTACTTTAAAACGTCTTGTTCAGTAAACGTCATCGTCATTAGGTACGTCCCTCTGGTGATTATTTTTTTAAGATTTCTTTTTTTTTCTAAGAAAAAAACTGAATGGATTAAGTTTACGATACCTCATGTTACACAAGTGAAAACTAGTGTGATGGAAGAAGAGTTAGCACCGGAAGGTACCACTATCTTACTTCATTCTTAGGCATAACTTGGATACCAACTTCATTGGGACTCCCATTGTAGATCCCGTTGGGAAAATTCGTGATTATATAGATAGAATAGCTGATTTAGAGACTATTGGTTTCCTTTTGTTATTTTCACAGTGTGGTGTCGTACGGTATTCTTTTGTAGAGAAATTCCGCCCATATTCAGAAAAAAAATGTATTGCAATAAAAAGCAATTCTTTCAATTTATAAAGTACTAGATATTCCCTCTTATTATGTGCTTAGTGTATAATGTTATAACTTAAATGACTTAATACTGAATTTTCATCGCCGTATGTCATTGAAATTAAGCGAGAAATGTGTCGACACATTCCAAACGAATTTCAACGTTCGACAATTTATTAACAAATTCGTCATGGATATCATTTACTTAGTATTCGGCCGGTTTATAAGTGTGACCCGTAGAGTCAACATTGTTCAAGAGATAGATAAAGCTATACAAAACCAACGTGGTGATTACAATACTTTTTAATGTGATCTCAGGATGTTAACTTTTTCGAATATCATGCTTATGTCTTGTTTTGCTCTCGGACGAATCTCCTCCCTTCGCAACCTTCGCGTGTTATCATCTTCAACATGATACCCTGGTCTTTAGGTTGCGTCAGTAAGGTTCTAGAGTCCAAAGTCAGGGTCTCCGGCATTCCATCAGCTAGTTCCACTCTGTACTTCTTCAGGATAGTGATGAGACCCGATATTACTTGCATCTTTGCGAAACGCATCCCTGAAAAGGAACAGATCTCGTTAGTATGACTTATGGGCACATGCAGATACTTACGGCGTAATAATAGAACACGGAACAAGTTATAATGGCGAGTGATTCCCACTAACACGTTAGTCATTCTCTGCATATTTAGGAATGTCGGTCAGTGACCGAACCAGCTAGGTGATGTCCGACAATTTGCAGCCTTCATGATGTCCCTTAAGATTATGTAAGACATTATAATTACCTATGCACAGCCTGGGACCCGTTCCGAACGGGAAGAAAGTGTAAGGTTTAATATCGTCTTTATTTTCAGGAAGGAAACGATCTGGATTGTATTTCTCTGGCTCCGGGAAGTAATCAGGATTGTGGTGCATGTGGTAGACTGGTAGATGGATGCGTACACCTACGTCCAGCTTCAAGCCCGTAGGGAGGACGTAGTCGTCCATGACTTCGCGAGCAAGGTTACCCAGAACGGGGTACATTCGAAGGGTCTCGTTCATACAGGCTTCCAAGAAAGGCAGCTCATACACACAGTCGTAGTTCAGTTTATTCCCGTGACGTCGCAGAAACTCGTCCACTTCCTCAGCCGCACGTTGCTGCACCTGCTGGTGTTTCGCCAGCTCAAACAGAGTGAAGCCCATGGTAGACGCAGACGTCTCGAAACCCGCTGCGAAGAACTGAACGCACTGCGCCACTAACAATTCATCATCCACCTTCAAATGTACCTTATTCTCAGCTCCAGTCTTTGCATTGCTTATACTGTCCCCAGTTATATAATCCTCATTTTTTAAAGTCAGGACCAGGTCCACGAAGTCGTTCCTCGGTGATGGCTTGTAGTCTCGGCTTTGGAACACTCCTTTCAACAATTTTAGGAAGAAGTCATCTATCGTTGGAGGAAAAACTCGAAGTCCCAATCGATAGAAAATTGCAGGCCAAATAGCCCTGCAAATAATTTTGAAGCCACGATAGTTTGAAGCCTCGAATATTTCACTTGCCATGAAATTGAACGGGTTTTTAACTTCTTGTGACATTGTGTTGGACTCCACTCCAAAGGCAGCGGAACATATGCAGTCCATGGTGTACCTCGCACTGATGTGTCTTATTTCGATGACATCAGACATACCAACTTCATAGTCCAGCATATCTTCGAAGACGATGCTACACTTCTCTATCAAATGGAACATGCTCTTCATCTTTGCGGAAGAGAAAAGAGGTGTCAGATTTTGTCGGACTATTTTCCATCTGTCACCAGAGCTGAAGAATAGAGTTTGTGTGACCATTTCCCATTGAGAGTATTTGGATGATTCCCTGCCGTTGACGTAGTACGAATCTTTAGTTAAAACATGTTTGATGATCTCGGGGCTGTGTACCACGAGAACAGGCTCCGTGCCGTAGAAAGCTCCGAAGTAAGGTTGGTCGCTGAACTTTTGACACAGTTTTTGTATCACGTGACCTGGATACTCTTGTTGCAAAATATATCTTCCATAGTTGCCCAAAAAGGGCACTGGTTCTATGTAAGGCACATTCTTTTTCTTCCAATAACCAAACTTCCTTTTAGATATTAAATATAATAAATAAAAGATTATTGACAATAAAGACACGAGAAGCAAAAGAGCGTTCATGTTTTCAAACGTGTTGCTGTCGACTGCACGGCGTGAGTGTCAATAAAGACGTTGGTAATGAATAATGGCAAAATAGCGTAAACATTTAGTATAGACTCTATTTCTATGTCCACAACGCTCAAAGTAATGTTATATGTTGTTAGGACCCGAACTGACCGGACTACTGACTATGTAAATATTGAGATTACAAATTATATTGCACTTTACTGAAACATCACGTTCCTTTGATTATGTTAATTGACGCTGATCACGTGGAGTACAGTAGACATAATAACTATTAATATACAGTATTTCTTGTTGGAACAAATTGTCGCAATCGTCTCATACACACATGCAAAGCGTTCAACTACACTAGTTAGTCAGGGCTGTCCCATCGAGACGTGATTACTTTTAATGTGTGCAGTGCAACATACCAGAAAGTGCGTTAAGCCTTTGCTCCTGGCTGTTATTTGAAGGTCTTCGACAGTTGTTACAGGTAGACAGTGGCCCAAAATTCGGCAAACAGTATTTTACAACCAATGTGTACCTGTCTAACTGTGATCACACTTTTTGTATGCGCTAGGTGGAATACCACCTAATCGAGTAGTTGGTCGGAAGAGACTCCATAAAACATTATAATTTTTGGTTGTGCTGAGGGGAAAATCTAGCAATAGCGTTCCCGACTGCACAGCTAGTTGTGCCATCCAGTTGGTCGTCGCGGAAGCAGTCTGGGTTGTGAAGGTCACATAGGCAGCGGCTCCATGTAAAATACTGATATTCAACTGCATCCGGTTAGACTGAAAGCCGACTTCAATGTAGTTGGGAAAAGGCTAGGCAGATGATGAAGAGTGCAACATAGCAGAAAAATAATTTGACGACCCTAACACCCGCGTTTTATTTTGCAAAGATAGTTTAGTTGGTTTCATGGTATATTAATGCGGTACAAGTGGCATCCTAAACTTGTGTTATTAATTTACGATTGTCGATATGAGCTACGGGTTTCGTTCAAATAGTTAACTGGGTTTTTTCTTCTCTTTTTTAGGGGAAATTGGGTTTTTATAATGTATTTGTGTCTACTGCATTATCATTTGACTGCTGCCTGAGGTCTTCATCACACATTTATAAGATAACAGCGTCGTTAGCAAGAAGATCATGCTAAAGTTATCGAAATAACTACTTAAATCTTTATCTAGACTTTTTTAATGGTTTCGTCATGTCCTGATTATATCGATGTTGATTATACGGGGTAGAAGCTACACTGACTCTAAAACGTTTACCACATACAATGGTAACCGTTATTCGTTTCCACCATTCTGAGTCCCACATAGAAATTTATCGTCAGTTGTTAAAAAAAACCGCTGTTTCCTACAAAACTACTCGTAGTCAAAATGAATGGTACAGCTGTTATTTTTTTTTAAATACGGATTTTATATAATTTTCGGGTCTATGCGTCCTTTATCCAAGTGTTTCTCGTGTTTGACGATATCGTCAACTAAATACGTTTTTGGGCTGGTTTCTTGGCGCAACTTTGGCCACCATTCTATCAGAATTTTACTTCATAAACTATAGTAAATTGTCCGCTGTCAGTGTCAATTTCCTTTAAAAATTGTATTTTGTCTACCTCCTGCAATAAGGCAGCAATCTTATTCTTTATCTAAGATCAAATTCATTGATCGCGATCCCAATTATAACAATAAACTATCGAAGCAATTATTTTAAGATCAAGATTTGTCCTATCAAGATTCAACGTGAAAAAAAAAAAAATTAACTCAATTTTTGCTTCTTCTTCTTATAGTTCCTGCACTGGTTTATGGTATAGAACGATTTAGTAATTTAATTATCCACGAGTGGACATAGAGACACAGAGCTATACAGGGTGTCTAGCGCCATCTCTTTCTCACACTGGAATATAACTAAAACATTCCTGCATTAAGACGACATGGTAGGGCCACCTGAACATAAGCGCGTAAACAGCCATGCGCAAAACTCTTTCCAGACAGGCTAATGAATCAAACACAAAGGTAGAATGTAAAGAATGTCTCCAGAGCTTTTATTTTTATGCAATACTTATTGTTTAATTTTTCGCCCGAACGAACGTCCTAACTTGCCAGTCTTCACGTTCAGTCATTGTAAGCATGATACCCTGGTCCTTAGGTTGTATCAGTATGGTTCTTGCATCAAACGTGATGGTTTCTGGCATGCCATGAGCTAGTTCTACTCTGTACTTCTTCAGGAACGTGATGAGACCGGACATAATCTGCATCTTAGCGAAACGCATTCCTGAAATACGAATAGAATTGTGATTTCTATATATCAGACCTCATAGAGGCATAGCATAATATAATGGCATTGCTGGAACACAAGCCTCCACTCATAGAGAAGAATTGGACCATGATTCACAGAAGCACAGATAAAACTTATTGGTTCGTATGATATAGTTACCTATGCACAGCCTAGGACCTCCTCCAAATGCTAGATACGTGTAAGGTTTGATATCGTCTTTATTTTCAGGCAAAAACCGTTCTGGCTTATACTTCTGTGGCTCTGGGAAGTACTCTGGATTGTGGTGCATATGGTATACTGGGATATGGACACGGACACCAACATCCAGTTTCAAGCCCGTAGGGAGGACGTAGTCATCCATGACCTCTCGGGTAAGGTTCCCCAGAACAGGGTACTTCCGAAGAGTCTCGTGCATACAGGCCTCCAAGTAAGGCAGCTCATGCACACACTCGTAGTTCAGTTTGTTCCCGTGACGCCGCAGGAACTCGTTCACCTCGTCAGCCGCCTTTTGCTGAACCTCTGGATGCTTCGCAAGTTCATACAATGTAAAGCTCATGGTGGTTGCTGATGTTTCAAAACCCGCCGCAAAGAACTCGACACACAGTCCCACTAACAACTCATCATCCACCTTCAACTGTATCTTCTGATCACCACCAGTCTTCGCGTTGCTAATGCTGTCCCCAGTTATATAATCCTCTTTGTTTAAATTCAAGATCAAGTCAACAAAGTCATTCCTCGAAGATGGCTTGTAACCTCGACTTTCGAACACTCCCTTCAGTAATTTTGAGAAAAATTGGTCAATCGTTGGAGGAAACAGTTGGAGACCCATGCGATAGAAAATTGCAGGCCATAGGGCTCTAAAAATGATTTTAAAACCCCGAAGGTGTGAGGCCTCGAATATTTCGCTCGCAATAAATCTGAAGGGGTTGTTTTTTTCTGGCGTCATGGTGTTGGTCTCCACCCCGAAAACGCACGAGCATATGCAGTCCATGGTGTACCTCTCACAAGTGCGTCTTACATCGATGATGTCAGATATGCTTATTTCATAGTCTAGCATGTCTTCCAAGGAGAAACTACACTTCTCGATCAAATGGTACATACTCTTCATCTTTGCGGAAGAGAAGAGTGGAGTTACATTTTGTCGGACTATTTTCCATCTCTCGCCGCCACTGAAGAACAGATTCTGCGTGGCCGCTTCACTGGCAGCGTAGTTAGTCGATTCCCTGCCGTTGACGTAGTAGAAATCTTTAGTTAACACATGCTTGATGATCTCGGGGCTGTGCACCACGAGAACAGGCTCCGTGCCGTAGAAAGCTCCGAAATAAGGTTGGTTGATGAACTTTTGACAAAGTTTTTGTATCACCTGTCCGGGATACTCTCGTTGCAAAATATATCTTCCGTAGTTACCCAAAAGCGGCAGTGGTGTAACATGGGGCACTTTCTTTTTCCTCCAGTAACTGAACTTTCTGGTAGATATTAAATATAATAAAAAAAATATAACTGATAAGAACGTGAGAACGACCAAGGCGTTCATTTCAGCGATTTGCTGACAACTGTGGGGTATATTTTGGTAAATATATAAAACAAAGCAAACCTTAGCATGTCGCCGACAAGAGTGCAGATTTGAAAGATTAGAAACGATTAGATTTCATCTTTGTTGTTTAAATTAATGCAGTTTTAGATAAAGGAGATATATACAGGATAGGGGTTATCGGTTATTAAAAAAAAACAGCTGTTTATTACAAAAGTGCAATACCTACACTGTCAAAATGTATGGATCAACAGATTTTTTTTTAATAAGCGACGAAAATGTCTGTGGGGGGGATCATTCTGAACCCCCCCACATAGACTACTGAGTAAGTCGTTTCCGTTTTCGCGGCGGTGTCCCTTCCACTCCGTATACATAAGTGTAAAGTGTGGTAATTAGAAGAAGACACAGCGCCGTCCACAAATAATTTAGGATAAGGGTACTTATCGATGATGATGTAGTAGTAGTTAGATGTTTAATTTAGAACCCTGTGTTAATATATTTAATTGTACAAAATATGGTTACTTAATGTTCTTACATAAATAATTTTACTGAGATGGGTACCTGATGTCAAATATTTTCCCTTAAAAACCAAACAATATGACGACTGAAAAATGCGAATTTTTTATTTATGGAAGAATGAAAGAAAATACATTTATCATGGATGTCATTTTCATAGTTGTCAGTAATGCTGATACTGAATGCGGCCATTACAGATCCTTAACAGCCATCAAATCGTCATCGCATTCGTCTTCTATACGATTTTTAAAAACAATTAACTAATACACACGCAACACACATCACATTTTCACACACCCACATTCATTTTTTATTTTTTTTTATTTTCACATTTTTTAAGTATTTTAATTTGTTTAATTTATAGGCACGAAATACATGTATGTGTTCTTTTTTATCATTATATTGTAAAATGTATGGTGGATCAAGGACTGTTCACACTTCTACTTTTAGTTCTAGTTTATGTCTACTCGCTTTGAGCGAATCTTCTCTCTTCCCAGCCTTTGCGTTTGAACACCTTCAGCATGATACCCTGTTCCTTGGGCTGTATCGTTATGGTCCTAGCTTCGAAAGTCAGGGTCTTTGACATGCCATCAGCCAGTTCCACCCTGTACTTCTTCAGGAACGTGATGAGACCAGTCAACGATTGCATCTTTGCAAAACGCATTCCTGAAAAAATTGAAATATTCTAAATTAATTTACAAGAATTAGTGTGACACTTTTTTTTAATGGTTATTGTTATGGAATCGCAACGCCCAAAACACTAAAACGTTGTAAACTCAAATTCAAAGCATTTATTTCAAACGGACCAGTTAAAGGCACTTTTGGATTGTCAAAAAGAAAAAGATGAAGCTACAGCCCAGCTACAAGGCATAATAACTGTGAAAGTACTGTAGTTGCCCACTCTAAAACGTAGATGGCTATGGAGGATTTAGAGCAAGAAACTCCATGGACACTCTTTTAAGTTAGGGCCAAAGAACATATCATCTGCCTAGCCTTTTCCCAGCTGTGTTGGGGTCGGCTTCCGGTCTAACCGGATGCAGCTAAATACCAGTATTTTACATGGAGCGACTGTCTATTTGACCTCCACAACCCAGTTAGTACTGAGGAATACGGTACCGCTTGGTAAGACTGGTTGTCAGACTTTCGGACCACTGACTACCTGTAGCGACGGCTTATCGTGCTTTCCGAGGCACTGAGGAAACCAGGTATGTTATGATGGTCACCCATCCACAGACCGACCTAGGCTATCGCGGCTTAACCTTGAAGAGCAACGTGTGCGGCTGTTATTATTTAGCCAAGAGCTCCTTTAGAGAAGATATTAGAACGACAAACTTTTAAATAGATTTTGATACAGTGGGTTGTTTACAACGCGTAACCAGTTCCGTTTAATGTGGACTGACCAGATAGATAATGAATAATTTTGATGTAAATAGTATTACATAATAATTACCTATACATATCCTGGGTCCATTTCCGAATGGTAAAAACGAGTACGGGATAATGGCGTCTTTATTTTCAGGCAGGAAACGTTCTGGCTTGTATACTTCTGGCTCTGGGAAGAACTCGGGATTGTGGTGCAGGTGGTAGACGGGAATATGGACGCGGACACCTACGTCCAGTTTCAAGCCAGTAGGGAGGACGTAATCGTCCATCACCTCTCGGGTAAGGTTCCCAAGAACGGGGTACTTCCGCAGCGTCTCGTACATACAAGCCTCCAAGTAAGGTAGCTCAGTCACACACTCGTACTTCAGTTTGTTCCCATGACGTCGCAAGAACTCGTCCACCTCCTCGGCCGCTCGTTGCTGCGCCTCCGGGTGCTTCGCCAGCTCAAACAATGTCAAGCTCATAGTAGTAGCTGACGTATCAAAACCCGCCGCGAAAAACACAATACACTGCGACACTAGCAAGTCATCGTCCACCTTCAAATGCACTTTCTTTTCGTGGCCAGATTTTGCGTTACTTAAACTATCTCCAGTTAAATACTCCTCTTTCCTTAAAGACAGGACCAGGTCCACGAAGTCGTTCCTCTGCGATGGCTCGTAGTTGCGGCTTTGGAACACTTCTCTCAACATTTTTGAGAAGAATTGGTCTATCGAAGCAGGGAAAGCTTTAAATCCCGCTCCGTAGAAAACGGTAGGCCATACGGACCTAAGTATGAGTTTTAATCCACGAAAGTTTGTAGTGCTGAATATTTCGTCAGCCATTACCTTAAAGGGGTTATTATCTGCTGCTTTCATGGTGTTAGACTCCACGCCGAAAGCGCAGGAGCATATATTGTCCATCGTATACCTCGCACAAATGCTTCTCACTTCGATGATGTTTGACATGCTAGTTTCCTTGTCGAGCATATCTTCGAAGTCGATACCACACTTTTCTATCAAATGGTACATGTTCTTCATCTTTGCGGAAGAAAAGAGAGGAGTCAGATTTTGTCGGACTACCTTCCATTTGTCACCACCAGTGAAGAACAGATTCTGTGTGATAACTTCCTTGTCAGTGTGTTTGGTTATTTCCCTGCCGTTGAAGTAGTAAAAATCTTTGGTCATCACTAGTTTGACGATCTCGGGGCTGTTCACGACGAGAACAGGCTCCGTGCCATAGAAAGCTCCAAAGTAAGGTTGATCGATGAACTTTTGACAAAGTCTTTGTATCATCTGTCCAGGATATTCTCGTAGTAAGATATATTTTCCGTAGTTCCCCAAAAGGGGCAGTGGTTTAATGTAAGGCACATTCTTGTCTTTCCAGTAACTGAACTTCTTCGTCGTTATTGAATATAATAGAGTAAAGATTATAGTAAATAGGGACGCGAACACGAGCAGGCCGAACATGATGCTAACCCTGTCACTGACAACTGTGGCTTGAGAGATAGACGTGATCGTTTTTATAATAATGTTATCAACATGATTCGACAGTCTGGTATCTCTCGACTCACGCTGACGGAAGCATCAGTATGCGCAACGGTCAAATTCCAATCCCAAATTAAACTATTACTTAACAATTGAACTGATAAGCGAATTGTAAATAAATAACATTATGTGTTTAGACGCTATGTTAACTAGTTTAGAGCCGGTTTTTCAATCGCGAAATAACTTTTATCTGAAGGTAAAACACAGGTGGCTGCCCGGCCACCACCTGTGTTTTACATTTTTCGTAAAGAAAATAATGTCAAATTACCCCATTGAACATGGTTCTGTCAAAGTGTAGCAGAATACATAATTTTGAGTTATGAATTGCGATTGTTTTTGTTTATTTTCTAACCCACCAATATTGTTACAGATGTGAATTTTGCGAAAGGTACATTCTGCGACTGAACCCAATAAACTATCGAAGCAATTATTTTAAGATCAAGATTTGGCCTATCCAGATTCAACGTGAAAAACAAAATCTCAATTTTTGCTTCTTCTTCTTATAGTTCCTACACCGGTTTATAGTATAGAACGATTTAGTAATTTAATAATCCACGAGTGGACATAGAGACACAGAGCTATACAGGGTGTCTAGCGCCATCTCTTTCTCACACTGGAATAAAACTAAAACATTCCTGCATTAAGACGACATGGTAGGGCCACCTGAACATAAGCGCGTAAACAGCCATGCGCAAAACTCTTTCCAGACAGGCTAATGAATCAAACACAAAGGTAGAATGTAAAGAATGTCTCCAGAGCTTTTAATATTATGCAATACTTATTGTTTAGCTTTTCGCCCGAACGAACGTCCTCCCTTGCCAGTCTTCACGTTCAGTCATTGTAAGCATGATACCCTGGTCCTTAGGTTGTATCAGTATGGTTCTTGCGTCAAACGTGATGGTTTCTGGCATGCCATGAGCTAGTTCTACTCTGTACTTCTTCAGGAACGTGATGAGACCTGACATAATCTGCATCTTTACGAAACGCATTCCTGAAATACGAATAGAATTGTGATTTCAATATAACAGACGAAATGCAAAGAAGAATTGGACCATGATTCACAGAAGCACAGATAAAACTTATTGGTTCGTATGATATAGCTACCTATGCACAGCCTAGGACCTCCAAATGCTAGATACGTGTAAGGTTTGATATCGTCTTTATTTTCAGGCAAAAACCGTTCTGGCTTATACTTCTGTGGCTCTGGGAAGTACTCTGGATTGTGGTGCATATGGTATACTGGGATATGGACACGGACACTCTAGCATTGACACCTAAGTTTGTCGCAGAGAGTTTTTTTTATCCTTATGAGAAACAGGATCGATTGGCTTCCAAAAAAGATGTGTGATGCCATTTTCTTTCTGCCTGTACACTTCTTCCAAAACCTTTGAATGCAGAACATTAAAAAAATATTGTTCGTCTCCAAAGAACGTTTTCCTGGAGCATGTGGTAAGGTCTATCTGTTCAAACACTAAATCTCTTAAGGGGTCACTGTACTCATCATTATATGAATCTAAAAAAAAAACAGCTGTTCCCTACAATTATGTTCGCATAACTCGTCGAAATGGCGAAATGTGTCACTGCACTACATGTTTTATTTTACCATCTTTTGTACCACATTTAACACAAATAAATAATTTTGACTTAGACTTTGAAATGTATGGAACAGCTGATTTTTTTCCCGATTTTAGGGTTGGTCCCATAGTAAAAGTTGTTTATAATGATGTGTACAATGTCTCCTTAAGGGATTTTGTGTATGAATAGATAGACCTTATAGAGATACAGGCCTGCTTAATCGTTGTAACTACGTCTGTCCTTATTGCCCATCTCAAAATTCCACCTCGTTTATTGGATTAAGTGGCCGTCGCTGATTGGCTAATAATTTTTGCGTGCATTTACTATTCTTACAGGTAGTCAGAGGCCTGAAAGTCTGACAACCTGTCATACCAAGGGGTATCGTATTACCCAGTACTGATTGGGTTGTGGAAGTCAGACAGGCAGACGCTCCACGTAAAATATTGATATTCAGCTGCATTCAGTTAGACTGGAAGCCGATTCTAAAATAGTTGGGAAAAGGTTCGCCTTACGATGATGATTAACTATCACTGTTTTAAACTTTCATGGTTTTTAAGGGAATTGGAGAAAATAAATAAATAAAATAACTTACTTCCGTGAATTTCAATTCACACAAAGTTCAGCATTGTTAGAGCACACAATAATTATTATCTTTTTTGTGTGGTAGGTACCTAACCTGGTATCTGAGTTTTTATGGCGCACATGGGCCTCTAACTTGGCTTTACAAGGAATATCTCTCAGGCATGTTTGTTTTCCTCAAGATGTTTTCCTTCACTAAAGCTAACAACAATAGAACAACAACAAGAACACAAACAAGAACAACAACAAGAACAACAACAACGCTAACAAGAATAGAAATTTTTCGTCGGTTATTAAAAAAAAACAGCTGTTTATCACAAAAGTGCAATACCTACACTGTCAAAATGTATAGATCAACAGATTTTTTTTTAATAAGCGACGAAAATTTCTATGTGGGGGGGTTCAGAATGATGTACTGAGTAAGTGGTTTCCGTTTTCGCGTCGGTGTCCCTTCCACTCCGTTAGGGTTTCTCATCGAGAAGTCTAGAAGCG
The DNA here is from genome assembly GCA_964057025.1 of Standfussiana lucernea. Taxonomy (NCBI): domain Eukaryota; kingdom Metazoa; phylum Arthropoda; class Insecta; order Lepidoptera; family Noctuidae; genus Standfussiana; species Standfussiana lucernea. The sequence continues at coordinate 12,906,545 of OZ059805.1, forward strand.
GGAATTCCCGGGAAATTTGCCCGTAGTCGAGACGGGAAAAAAAGAATTGAGTACCCGGGAAGGCGAGAAAATTAACAAAAAACTAAAAAATAGCTATTTGATGTTAATTCCTGTGTTCCATCGATGAACAATGCTTTGGCCTCACAATTCCTAGACCATCTCAAAGAGAAGATCAATAACAGACGGCACATCAACTTGATTTCACTTTTATATTGCCTCCACAATCCTTCTGCGTACAACAGTGACCGAAACAGGCCCAACTGCAGTTACTGCAGTTACTGCAAACTGTTTTGATAAAATTTACAGAAGAACTCTATAACCGACTGTTTCCAAGCATTTCTAAACCTGAAGATGACGAGAATGTGCAAGAAACTGAAGGTGGCTCTCCTATCCATTTTGAGATGCAATTAAGAATGGCTATTGAGACCGCGTCTACGGGTACAAATACTACTGAAGCCCAGTTAACCAAAAGCCTGATGAAAAAAGTATTTAATTTTTATTTTTTAATTTATATAATGCCGTTATGACTGTGAAGCCTACGTCTACTGAAAATGAACGAGCATTCTCTTAATATGGTTACATCGTTACAAAGATTAGGAACCGTCTATCAGACAATACAATTAATGCTTTGGCATTTTTAAAATCTTATTTTAATAGAACTTGCTAGCGAGTTTGTCAGAGCTGCTATTAATAGAAAATTGTTCCTCTATTTTGTAATATTATGTAACGGACATGATTATCAAGAGACTGTGATTTCAATGTCGTTAGTTATTATTACAAAAGTTTTGTATAGGTATTTTTCATAAACTTCATTATTTTTATTTTAATGAAACATTTTGACTTTTACATTAGGTATATCAAAGTAATCATATTTGTCAGAAACATTATAAAAAAAAAGTTTGTGATTGATATTTTGTCAATTTTAAAGATTTAACTTATATTTTATTCTAGTTTTAAAACTCTGTGATTATAAAGGAAATTATGAAGGCATATTTTTTAGTTAATTGACGAAGACTGATTAAAATGAACATATTGTTGATTACGAAAATGTGTATTTTGTTTTAAAACCTTTTTCATACATTTTTGTTGAGGTTAATCAAGTTCCCGACTTCTCGGGAATTCCCGGGAAATGGTGCTCGAGAAGTCTTGGTATCCAGGAACAAAAAAAAGTCGGGAAATGAGAAACCCTACACTCCGTATACATAAGTGTGAAGTGTGGTATTTAGAAGAAGACACAGCGCCGTCCACAAATAATTTAGGATAAGGGTACTTATCGATGATGATGTAGTAGTAGTTAGATATTTGTATAGTTAGGTAGTTGTATAAAATATGGTTACTTAATGTTCTTACATAAATAATTTTACTGAGATGGGTACCTGATGTCAAATATTTTCCCTTAAAAACCAAACAATATGACGACTGAAAAATGCGAATTTTTTATTTATGGAAGAAAGAAAGAAAATACATTTATCATGGATGTCATTTTCATAGTTGTCAGTAATGCTGATACCGAAAATGAGATCATAATTAAATAAAAGTCGGCATGGCAGCCATTACAGATCCTTAACAGCCATAAAATCGTCATCGCATTCGTCTTCTACACGATTTTTAAAAACAATTAACACATACACACACAACACACATGTCACATTTTCACACACACACATATTTTTTTTGATTTTCAGATTTTTACAGTATTTTAATTTGTTTAATTTACAGGCATGAAATACATGTATGTGTTCTTTTTTATCATTATATTGTAAAATGTATGGTGGATCAATCATTATCAATGTTCACACTTCTACTTCTATTTCTAGTTCATGTCTACCCGCTTCGAGCGAATCTTCTCTCTTCCCAGCCTTTGCGTTTGAACACCTTCAGCATGATACCCTGTTCCTTGGGCTGTGTCGGTATGGTCCTAGTTTCGAAAGTCAGAGTCTTTGTCATGCCATCAGCCAGTTCCACCCTGTACTTCTTCAGGAACGTGATGAGACCAGTAAACGATTGCATCTTTGCGAAACGCATTCCTGAAAAAATAGAAATATTCTAAATTAATTTACAAGAATTTGTGTGACACTTTTTTTAATGGTTATTGTTATGGAATCGCAACGCCCAAAACACTAAAACGTTGTTAACTCAAATTCAAAGCATTTATTTCAAACGGACCAGTTAAAGGCACTTTTGGATTGTCAAAAAGAAAAAGATGAAGCTACAGCCCAGCTACAAGGCATATTAACTGTGAAAGTACTGTAGTTGCCCACTCTAAAACGTAGATGGCTATGGAGGATTTAGAGCAAGAAACTCCATGTACACTCTTTTAAGTTAGGGCCAAAGAAGATATCATCTGCCTAGCCTTTTCCCAGCTGTGTTGGGGTCGGCTTCCAGTCTAACCAGATGCAGCTAAATACCAGTATTTTACATGGAGCGACTGCCTATTTGACCTCCACAACCCAGTTAGTAGTGAGGAATACGGTACTGCTTGGTAAGACTGGTTGTCAGACTTTCGGACCACTGACTACCTGTAACGACGGCTTATCGTGCTTTCCGAGGCACTGAGGAAACCAGGTATGTTATGATGGTCACCCATCCACAAACCAACCTAGGCAAGCGTGGCTTAACCTTGAAGAGCAACATGTGCGGCTGTTATTATTTAGCCAAGAGCTCCTTTAGAGCAGATATTAGAATGACAAACTTTTAAATAGATTTTGACAGTGGGTTGTTTACAACGCGTAACCAGTTCCGTTTAATGTGGACTGACCAGATAGATATGAATAATTTTGATGTAAATAGTATTACATAATAATTACCTATACAAATCCTGGGTCCATTTCCGAATGGTAAAAACGAGTACGGGATAATGTCGTCTTTATTTTCAGGCAGGAAACGTTCTGGCTTGTATACTTCTGGCTCTGGGAAGAACTCAGGATTGTGGTGCAGGTGGTAGACGGGAATATGGACGCGGACACCTACGTCCAGTTTCAAGCCCGTAGGGAAGACGTAATCGTCCATGACCTCTCGGGTAAGGTTCCCAAGAACGGGGTACTTCCGTAGCGTCTCGTACATACAAGCCTCCAAGTAAGGTAGCTCAGTCACACACTCGTACTTCAGTTTGTTCCCATGACGTCGCAAGAACTCGTCCACCTCCTCGGCCGCTCGTTGCTGCGCCTCCGGGTTCTTCGCCAGCTCAAACAATGTCAAGCTCATAGTAGTAGCCGACGTATCAAAACCCGCCGCGAAAAACACCATACACTGCGACAATAGCAGTTCATCGTCCACCTTCAAATGCACTTTCTTATCGTCGCCAGTTTTTGCGTTACTTAAACTATCTCCAGTTAAATACTCCTCTTTCCTTAAAGACAGGACCAGGTCCACCAAGTCGTTCCTCTGCGATGGCTCGTAGTTGCGGCTTTGGAACACTTCTCTCAACATTTTTGAGAAGAACTGGTCTATCGAAGCAGGGAAAATTTGAAATCCCGCTCCGTAGAAAACGGTAGGCCATATGGCCCTAAATATGAGTTTTAATCCACGAATGTTTGTAGTGGTGAATATTTCGTCAGCTATTACCCTAAAGGGGTTATTATCTGCTGCTTTCATGGTGTTAGCCTCCACGCCGAAAGCGCAGGAGCTTATATTGTCCATCGTATACCTCGCACAAATGCTTCTCACTTCGATGATGTTTGACATGCTAGTTTCCTTGTCGAGCATATCTTCGAAGTCGATACCACACTTTTCTATCAAATGGTACATGTTCTTCATCTTTGCGGAAGAAAAGAGAGGAGTCAGATTTTGTCGGACTACCTTCCATTTGTCGCCACCAGTGAAGAACAGATTCCGTGTGCCAACTTCCTTGTCAGTGTGTTTGGTTATTTCCCTGCCGTTGAAGTAGTAAAAATCTTTGGTCATCACTAGTTTGACGATCTCGGGGCTGTTCACGACGAGAACAGGCTCCGTGCCGTAGAAAGCTCCAAAGTAAGGTTGATCGATGAACTTTTGACAAAGTCTTTGTATCATCTGTCCAGGATATTCTCGTAGTAAGATATATTTTCCGTAGTTGCCCAAGAGGGGCAGTGGTTTAATGTAAGGCACATTCTTGTCTTTCCAGTAACTGAATTTCTTCGTCGTAATTGAATATAATAGAGTAAAGATTAAAGTTACTAGGGACGCGAACACGAGCAGGCCGATCATGATGCTAACTCCGTCACTGACAACTGTGGGTTGAGAGATAAATGTAATCGTTTTTATAATAATGTTATCAACAAGATTCAACAGACTGGTAACTGTCGACTCACGCTGACGGAAGCACTAGTATGCGCAACGGTCAAATTCCAATTCCAAATTAAATGATTACGTAACGATTGAACTGATAAGCGAATTGTAAATAAATAACATTATGTGTTTAGACGCTATGTAAACTAGTTTAGAGCCGGTTTTTCAATCGCGAAATTACTTTTATCTGAAGGTAAAACACAGGTGGCTGCTCGGCCACCACCGTGGTTCTGTCAAAGTGTAGCAGAATACATAATTTTGAGTTATGAATTGCGATTGTTTTATTTTCTAACCCACCAATATTATTACAGATGTGAATACATGATTAGATTTACCCATTAATCCAGGTCTTGAAGGAATGGCATGGTTTAGTTAAAAATAGCTCATGTTTAAGTGTTCTTTTTTAATATTTATATCACAACTTTTACCCTCCCAGCTACACTTCGAGTCGAGAAACCTCGCCCAGCTAAACTTTGAGACCTGAAACATGCGTTAGTGGAAGAATGGACCAATATCCCGCAACATCGCAGAAACTTAATAAAAAGCATGCTCAATCGCCTGGCAGCTGTGAGACGATATTCTGATATTTTCTTGTCACTTTACTCATAATCATTTACATTTTTATGCTCAGTTAGCTGTGAAAGAATATCAGTTACCAATAACAAAAGAAATATTAGTCTTAAATTCCGTTCAGAAATACTTCACGGAAAAAAAATGAAATATGTATGTCGTCTAGAACTATGAACAATTAAAAAGACCATCACAGGTCAAACTATTTCGCCACAATAAACATTCGTCGAATTTCAAGTTATCCTATTTTACATACTGTGTTATCATGTTGACTACGAAACCCTAAAAAATGAGTAAGTATTTATTTGTCAGATAAATTTTATCTATAAAATAATAACCTTGGATTATAGATAGAAATCTTTGAAATATTCCGATTTGTAGCATCTGGTGCCCAAAAGACTGTCAACATGGCAACGTTGGATGACAACAAAGATATTTAAATTAAATATTTGAATGTGTTTGGATGACAATTATTTTTTTTTATCTTTAGTATTGTAACCAAGCAGGCAAGTAAACTATATTTACTCAGAATCTACTTGTAAGATGTAAATTGGCCATTTTATTGTTATTTCACGAGAAAATTGCTTTTGAACCGGGTTAAGTGTAGCACGTAACTGTACTAGTTCACCGTCTCACTGGTCGCCGGTCTAGTCGATCTTTAGGTTAAGCCGCGCTTGCCTAGATTGGTCCGTGGATAGGTGACCACCCATTAAATACCGAGCTTCATCCGTGCCTCGGAAAGCACGTTAAGCCGTTGGTCCAGGCTGTCGTTTGTAGATTTTTCTTACTCTATAAAAAAAATGGCTAGCGGCCAGTATGCAAAAAAAATAAAAAAAAAAATTGATTATGGTGGTCGGACAGATTCCAAAGTGTTTCTATAGCAATCGTTCCGTTTTTGTAATATTTGCACACCAAGATTAATAACACACAACTTTATTTTTGTAATGGGTACTGTCATGAGTAGCAATACTTTAAATACATAGTTAAAATACTACAAATTGCGTAAATTCAAAAGCGATTTTCTAGTGGAATACCGTAACGACAATAAATTGCAGTCAATACGAAAGGATGTAAGAATCGTAGCAGTTGGCGTTCAGTAGTTACTGCCTACCCCTAAATAAAAAAGGCGTGAGTTTATGTATATAATGGGTGTAAAAGTACCCTTAACGAAGCTGAAAGTCACTGGTTCACCTCGTCATTGCGATATTTTTTTTGTTAACCATACCCGGGAACCTAATGGTAATTTTTGTGGTTGTGGTAAGTGTGCAGATGTGTGTGCGTCTTGTATCATTTGAAACAAACTAGTGTTACGTAGCACTCCACCATCAGATATGCGCCCTTGGAGACCGATATCTACGTATAAAAAGTTACAATACGCACAAACTACGGCCAGCAAAATCATACTGAAATATGACTTGTACGATTCAAAGCCGCGCTCTGCCGGCGGTACTTACGGGCTTTTAGCGGCTTTGCTGGTTGTGCCGCCGGGCTGTGTGGATCCACCATAATAGTTACGGAGATATTCGAGGTTCAAAGCTCCAACTTTTTCTCAAGTTATTCTTTAAATACGAATTCAAGCTAACTAAAAACGATTGTATGACATAATAGTGCTCATGACTGTACCGCTTATATAATTAACTTTAATTTATCATTTAATAAGATGTAAATAAAAACTGGCGACCGAGACAGATAAAAAACTTGCTATGACCCAGAAATAAAGGTCAATATGGACCACGTGATTGCCTGTTCATCATAACTGAACAGTTCTTTATCATAAACTAGTTTTTCCACTGCCCTGTTTGATTCCAAGGTCGGGCTGATTGTTTTTGGGTTTTAAAATTTTGGAATTTATCAGTAGCAACCCGACGATTGAAATATTATTGCAGCTGAGAAACGATTTTTTTTTGGGTTGAGAAATCACATACGGTAGGACTAAGGTAACGCACGCAAAACATTGTGTTGATTTAAATATAGAACAGGGGTCATCGAGGTATTTAAAGAAAAGTTATATTTATTTATTTAAACTTCATGTTCAATAGTGGTACATAGGCGGACTTAATGCCACAAGGCATTCTCTACCAGTCAACCTTTGGGTTAAATTGGACAAAATTGTGATAGGGTAAAAAAATAAATAAATAAATAGTACTTGTTTTCGAAAATGTAAAAACTAAAAGACATTTGACGTGTCGTGTCACTTTACAGGAAAAGTTAAATAATTTAATAGTTAAAATCGTTTTTACAGCCTCTACTTTGCGAAAGTTTAGTTTTAGATATACTGCACTACTTCGTATAATAATCTGGCCAAAATTCACAGTGTTTTTGTTTTTTTGTTTGTTACGTTTTACCTAGCGCATGTTTGAAGAACACCCAAAATTGCCAGTGAATGCATTCACGGGCATATTACCGGCTGACAGCGTTGAGGGGGAGTTTTTTGATGCTCTTTTATAGTTTGTAGTTAGTTAATTTTAGTCATTTTAATTATTATAATGTACATATATAGTTAATGTAAATAAAGTTCTTGTTCAATTCTTAAAAGTAAATTCTATTATTTACTTTTAAGAATTGAACAAGAACTTACTTGAACAATAATTACTATGACTAGACTTCTAAGTAATTGAGAGCTGTTCAGACTTATATAGTGGTTCCGAAATTTTCTTTTAAAAGTGAATTTGCTTTCAGCGTTTTTGATGGCAAAAAGTAGCGCGTTCCAGAGCTTTATAGTTGAGATAGCGTAAGAATTTGACATAAAACCGGTGCGATGTGAAGGTATTTGGAGGAGTAGATTTTTGGAACCTCGAAGGTTACGACTATGAGAACTGCCCAAGACTTTGAAATAAGTTTTTAGACAATCGGGAGCACATGGATCGTTCATAATACATCTTGTTAAAAAAAAAAACAAGTATAAAACTTGGAACTTTGACCTCCAATATCCGTAACCAGAAGGTTCCCAGGTACGGTCCAGAGTAAAAAAAATAACACTATGACAGGTAGAACAAGTGCCTTTTGCCTTCGTGAATGGCCTTTTTACACCCATTAGAAGCTGAAAACGTGCTGCACCGACCCCGAACATATTGGAATAAAGAATGAAGAGTGGTGATTAAGTGGTCATGACTTGTAGGCACTCACTTAGAAGGCTTTATCTTACCTTTTTTATGTCATCTTAAATAAATTACCTTAACAGCCCGTTAACACGTTTTTTTTTCACGATCCGTCATTTTTTTTTGACGGGCTATGCTTTTTACATGTCCGTGTTCACAGGCGTCACGAATCGTGAAAAATGACGGACAAGTCCTAAAGCAATTCGTTTTTTTTGCCGGATCGTGATAAAATACTATTCCGTATGCAATGTGAACGTCCCTCCGTCATGGCGTATCGTGTTTTATGACGGATCGTCAATGACGGAAGCCGTGTGAATGAGCTCTTTCACACCACTTAACTTCACGCAAAGCTCTGCAAATGATAAATGCGTGCCAATAATTACGATCCGATTTTCGACCCATGTAATAACTATAAACGTAAAATATTACCGTATAATCGGTCATGCTTCTTGTTTTGAACAAAAAACCAGTTTTCACATTCGGTATTTAAAAAAAAAACACAAACTCTTATGACACGTAGGTATCCTGCATAATCGGTAGTCTCGTCAGTTCGTTTACCAAAGTCATAAGGTAGTTTGTGCTAATAAAGGTCTTCGCACATTACATAGACTCGACGCCAACTCCAGTGCTGTTTATGTGCATGCCTACGTATTCGTACTGCGTATTTTTTATAGACAAAACGTACTACAGTGTAACTGAATTTCTAACAAAGTTATCGAAACATATACAGTAAGTAACAGTTCGGCAACTGTCATTTTTTGACGTTTCACTTTACGATCTGTTTTCGTCATCGCGGCATTTATCTCGCCAATTTAATTTTACAAATCCGGTATAATCACGGATATTTTAGGCCAAACGATGCCATAATCGCTGCCTTAAACACCCAGGACAAGGTGTTCAGAAGGAGGGATCCTTAATTTCTTCGTTTTTCTTTTTCTTTTTCTTTCGTCTGATTATAATTTTCCATTTCATGGATTCTGGATTCTCTCATCTTCGACGCCGAAATCTTGAGGTCTAATTTAACATTTTTTTAGCCAGACATCTGGCCCAAACATAATTTACTTTCTTCACTTAAAGATGCAACAATAATGATAACCTCAAATTAGTAATTTAATATTTAAAGTAAAAAGGAAGCTACTGACATATTAAACAAGGTAACTGACCCGGGGTGTGTGTGGGATCAAGTGTAAGATCCTATGTAAGAAATCATACAAGAGCAAAAAAAGAATGTGTGTGTGTGTGTTCTCCTATTAAAAATTAAAAAAAAGATGTATGTGTAACAATAAAAGAATTTCGGGCGCCTTGGGAACGCACACTACATTTAAAAAATACTTGCCAGATAGAACAGTCCGGAGAGTCGGACCTCTAATCTTCCGGGGGTGACTAAACTAGGATAATAGAAACAATTGAAATACCTTTGTTAATACCCTGTTTAATACGTCAGTAGCTTCCATAATACTTTAAATATTAAATTACTAATTTGAGATTATCATTATTGTTGCATCTTTATGTGAAGAAAGTAAATTAAGTTTGGGCCAGATGTCTGGCTAAAGAAATGTTAAATTAGACCTCAAGATTTCGGCGTCGAAGATGAGAGAATCCAGAAGGTACAAAGGTATTTCCATTGTTTCTATTATCCTAGTTTAGTCACCCCCGGAAGATTAGAGGTCCGACTCTCCGAATTGTTCTATCTGGCAAGTATTTTTTAAATGTAGTGTGCGTTCCCAAGGCGCCCGAAATTCTTTTATTGTTACACATACATCTTTTTTTTTATTTTTAATAGGAGAACACACACACACACACACCTTTTTTTTTTCGCTCTTGTATGATTTCTTTCATATTCAGATCTTACACTTGATCCCACACACACCCCGGGTATGTTGCATTTTCATCATGTAGCCAAATATAACATACCCGGGGTGTGTGTGGGATCCCGACTCAGAGTAAAGCATTGAAATGTGAGCTTTATGTCTTGTTCCTTACCGTAGAATTTTTAAGGGATCTGCATCGCCTATCCCGAGCCATTCGGGATTCTTTCTATGAAATTTAAACTCACACTGCAACGCATAATTAATGGGTGTAAAAGTACCCTTAGCGAAGCCCAGAGGCACTTGTCTCCCCATCATTGCGATATTTTTTTTTGTTCTGGACCAAACCTGTGAACGTTACAGTTGCATTGTATTGTATCACGGGCTGGTGTCCGCAACTCCACGTCCAAAGCGCGTATTTTGGGTAGGTTACAGTTACGGAGTTATGGGTCAAAGTTTTTAATGTTATAACTTTACTTTAAATAACTCCACGACCTCCGTACTATTCAATGCATCTATCAAAACAATGTTTTGAGTGTGTAACATTGAGTCCTACTGCAAAACGTGATTTTTCAATCCAAAAAAAAAAATCGGTTCTCAGCAATAATTTTTGCGTAGAGTTACTTAGTTTGATGTACAGAATGCTGGGTTGACGGCTTCGTAAAGGGTCCGTTTACACCTTGTAACGACATTGCCTCGGTTCGGGAGCAGCTAGTAAACAGCAATTGAGCTTACGGGTTCCGACAAGCCGTAGTCTGACTTAGATAGGGTGGGTCGTCGCTACCTTCACCAGATAAAAGTCGGAGTTTGTGCACCGTAAGCAGAGCAACGGCGACGCCTAGACGACCACCCGACGATGCAGAACCGATACGGAAACGTGCTGGTTGACGACTAGCCGAAACCATGCTGATTGCGTCCAGTGCTTACAAGTGTGCGATGACCTTTATAGTAGCTGAAGTTAGTATGTGTCGATTTTATCAACCCGGTACGAAAGATGCCGGCGGTCCGCAGTTGTCAGCAACGCGGTTACAGAAATGGACGCCTTTCTCGTTATCGCGGCTTTATTAGCTACAATCTTTTATTTATTATATTTAATATCCAAAAGAAAGTTCGATTATTGGAAAAAGAAGAATGTGCCTTACATTGAACCAGTACCTCTTCTGGGTAACTACGGAAGATATATTTTGCAACGAGAATACCCTGGTCATGTAATCCAAAAACTTTGCCAAAAGTTCATCGACCAACCTTACTTTGGAGCCTTCTACGGCACGGAGCCTGTTCTCGTTATACAGAGCCCCGAGATAATCAAGCATGTGTTAACAAAAGATTTCTACTACGTCAACGGCAGGGAGTCATCCAACTATTCTGCATGTGAAGTTGTCACCCAGAACCTGTTCTTCAACTCCGGAGACAGATGGAAGGTAGTCCGACAAAATCTTACTCCTCTCTTTTCATCTGCAAAAATGAAGAACATGTACCATTTGATAGAAAAGTGCACGATAGCGTTCGAAGACATGCTCGACTATGAACTGGAAATTTCTGACGTCATCGAAATGAGACAAACTACTGCGAGGTTCACCATGGACGGCATATGCTCCTGCGCTTTCGGAGTCGAGTCCGACACCATGGGCAAAGAAGATAACAACCCCTTTAAATTCATGGCACACGAAATATTCGAGGCTTCAAGCTATCGTGGTTTCAAAATCATTTGCAGGGCTGTATGGCCTGCAATTTTCTACAGAGTTGGGCTCCAAATTTTCCCCCCAACGATTGATCGATTCTTTTCGAAATTATTGAAAGGAGTGTTCGAAAGCCGAGACTACAAACCATCTCCGAGGAACGACTTCGTGGACCTGGTCCTGGCTTTGAAGAAAGAGGATTATATATCTGGGGACAGTATAAGCAACGCTAAGACTGGCGCTGACGAGAAAGTACATTTGAAGGTAGATGATGAGTTGTTGGTGGCCCAGTGCATCGTGTTCTTCGCGGCAGGATTCGAGACGACTTCGACCACCATGAGCTTTACACTGTTTGAGCTGGCGAAGCATCCGGAGGCGCAGCAGCGAGCTGCTGACGAGGTAGACGAGTTCTTGCGACGTCATGGGAACAAACTGAACTACGAGTGTGTGCATGAGCTGCCTTACTTGGAGGCCTGTATGAACGAGACTCTTCGGAAGTACCCTGTTCTGAGTAACCTTACCCGAGAGGTCATGGACGATTATGTTCTCCCTACGGGCTTGAAACTAGACGTAGGTGTCCGCGTCCACATCCCAGTGTTCCACATTCACCACAATCCTGACTATTTCCCGGAGCCAGAGAAGTTCAAGCCAGAACGGTTCCTGCCTGAAAATAAGGACAATATTAAACAGTATACTTACTTCGCATTCGGAGCGGGCCCCAGGCTGTGTATCGGTAATTATAATTTCTTACATACAAATATAGAAAGTATAGTATAGAAAGTATAGAAAGTATAGTGATCGATCCGTAATTGCGGATCGATCACTTCTGGAGAAATGAATGCATTGGATGGGTAACTATTAAGTTGTACCTAATACTGATGACGAACTTATTGTAATCTATATTTTTAGTATTGTTCTCAAGTAAGTGACTTATGTCTTTATTGGGAATAAAGTTTCTTTAAACCGAATATTGACGCCCTCAGGCTCAGTGTAGCGACGATTTTCGCAGGGTGACTGGTAGCAACTGGATGAGAGTTGCCGGGAATCGAGTTGAGTGGCGTGCGATTGAAGAGGCCCATGTCCAGCAGTGCACCGCTGTAGGCTGATGATGATGACTTGCATAATATAAAAGTTATCATAAAATAGACATTGGTTATCTTTGCAGGGGGGTCATCTTAATGTTTTATCTTCTAGTATTAACGTTTTTGGATGAGGTTATCAATTCTTGACTTTAGCTTAACATCGCCCAAAGTTCATCGAACTTATTTGTTTACCCAAGCAATGAGTCTGTCTCTGCTATTGTATGAGCTTTTAGGAACAACAAAGGCCCCGTCACGAACCATAGGCGACACCTAAGCAGTAGATGTGTACGTAGAAAAAACTTAGTTTTTCATTGGGTAAATTACGAGTATTCTAACAAAAATCTATCATTTCAGGAATGCGTTTCGCAAAGATGCAGGTGATGTCAGGACTCATCACATTCCTGAAGAAGTACAGAGCGCAACTGGCCGATGGCATGCCGGAGACCCTGACCTTAGATGCCAGGACCTTTCTCACGCAACCTTGGGACCAGGGCGTCATGCTGAAGCTCATCAAACGTGATGACTGGGAAGGGAGGAATTTCGTTCGAGAGCAAAACAAGGCATAAGCAATATAAATATTAGAAAGCAGACGCTCAGATGTCGTTTTACCATTAATAACTTTTTTTTTTCGTGTGGTTTATTCCTAACCTGGTTTCAGAGTTTTTTTGCCACCCATGGGCCCCTGACTTGGCTTTACAAGCCGTCAAGAAATAACTCTCGGGCATACTGGTTTGGTTTCCTCACGAGGTTTTTCTTCACCGATACAAGTGATAATTATATAGGTAACACGCACATGAATCCGAAAAATCAGAGTTGCGTTTCTTGGGTTCGAGCTCGAGACTAATGACTTGGCAGTCCGACGGTCTCACCACTAGGATATCACTGTTGATATTATACCTACTAACCGTTGAGTAACTGTTGAGTTAAAGTAATGGTGCTATTCGTTCTGTAAATCTATCTCGCTCCCGCCCAGGTCATCAATGATGTTTTATAATCACTCTAATGTTGGTTATTTCAATCCAATTTGGATTTAATTAATTTCATTTTAAAGTACAATTTGTTGCTCTGGACTTCAAGGCAAATATAATTGAAACCGTCCGTTTGATTTTGTTAACTTTTGTTCACTTATATGCACCTATAATACACCCGTAATCCGTATTTGTACATATTTACGTCTAATAAATAATCATATTTTTTAGTGTGGAGATAGAAAATTAATAAGTAATGTCGAAACTAATGTCTAAATTGATATTTAAGTTAAATGAAATCAATTAACGATATAATATGAAAGTATGTGTTGGTGTCAATAAGGATCCAATACACTTTTAAACACTCAACGTTTTGTTTTTATTAAACCATTATTATGTAACTACTTTAAGTAAATAGTAGGTTGGGCGATTATCGGAAACTTTCATTACAAGGAAAATGCATCCTTCATCATAAAGGGTGTAAAAGTACCCTTAACAAAGCCGAAAAGCACTTGTTCACCCCGTCGTTGCCATCATTTATTTGTACCAGACCATACCTGGGAAACCTTTGGTAACGGAGATATTAGAGGTCCAAGTTCCAACTTTTTCACAAGTATTTTTTTTTTAATAAATACAAGCTTTTAATGTTATATCACGACTTTAAATACTTCCACGCCACCCCTGAACTATTGAATGCATCCATCAGCACAATGTTTTGAGTGCGTTGCATTGAGTCCTACCGTAAACCGTAAATTATCGCCCCAAAAAAGTCTATTTATTGTTTAGAATTTTTGCGTAGAGTTACTTAGTTTTATGTACAGTAAGCTTGGTTGAAGGCTTCGTGAAGGGTCAGTTTAGACCTTGTATAGTTGGTACCTGGTTTCAGAAGCTTTCGTTTACATTACGAACGTGGACGAAGCGAATAGAACATTTACTTATGTATCGTTGGCGTTCTGTACTTTCTGTCTAGTCTACCTACGTGGGAAAAAAGTGTTAATTAATGTAATGTATGGAGTTTTAAACAGCTGATTACATTTTTTTTATATAATATGTCAAAAGACAAAAATAAAATGTTGTAAATATTTTCATTGCATATTTTACCTCTGCTTGTCTCTTCGATGATAACAAACGTGATGATGAAATAATAAAACAAATAATTATCTATGTACATATTTACATTCAGTCAAAAAATATCTGTAATGGGTGATTTGTTATTGGTTCCAAATTCAATTTTTTGTTTTTTTTTTGTTCTTAGATTGGCACAACTGGATTCCATTTGGCGCGGAGTTTGAGTTGTTCTGTTTATCTGTAGATCTGTTATTTAAATTAAATACAGTGCTGTTTTTAGTTAGATCATAATGTAGTGTGTATTGCAAATTTCATAATGTACAAAAACATCGAACAAAGAGATTGTCTTAAATTTTGCATCGCCAATAGAATTTCGTGTTCGGAGTCCCTGAAAATGTTACAGAAGGCTTTCAGTGAATCAACATTATCAAAAACACGTGCTTATGAGTGGTACAAAGCGTTGAAAAGCGGTCGAGATGTGATGGAAGATTTGCTTCGCTTTGGTAGGCCATCAACGTCTTCAACTGAAGTTAACATCGTAAAAGTGAAGGAAATAGTGACTGAAATTCCTCATTCAAGTTTGAGAGGGATAGCCTCTGAACTTTCTGTGTCTCACGAGTCGATACGTACCCTTTTAGATAATCACTTGGCTATGAAAATGTTGCCGCTCGGCTGGTCCCAAAAGACCTAAACTTTCTCCAACAACTCAATCGCATAAGAGTCGCTGAGGACATGCTAGAACGAGTCAATTCCGACCCAACATTCATGAAACGCATTGTTACAGGTGACAAGACGTGAGTTTACGAGTTTGACATGCAAACTAGTCAACAAGCTTCGGAGTGGCGCGTCCCAACTGAACCGAAACCGAAAAAACCACGCCGAAGTCGATCAAAAGTCAAAGTAATGTTGACCGTTTTCTTAGACTATCTTTTTATTTTATTTAATGTGGGACAATAAACAGCTACAATATAATATGTTTACAAATAACAAAAATATAAACTCACATGTAGTATTCACAATATTGCAGCCCACTGCGTTATCCGTATATAACAAAATTAAGATTACCTAGGTATAAAGTGCCACTAGATTAGCATTAATCAGATATATAAAACAAAAAATAATTGATTAATAAAATACAATACAATTAATTACAAAAAAAAAGTATTACATTTTGGATAAAATTAAAAATTAAAAATGTGGGATTGTTCCTTATTATCACAGATGCAAATTAAAATTGTAAAAAAGGAATTGACAGTACAATACAATACAATTCATTAATTCAATTTAATAATAATATTAAAAATAAATAAAACAGTTGAAATAAATTAAATTAGGGACAAAGGAGTCACTATTTCTTATTATCATTAGATAAGATTTTTCTATTATCGCGGTGTTGTGCACTCGGAATTCTTGCCGAAAGGTCACACGGTAAATAATGAATATTATTTGAGCGTTATGCGGTGTATTTGTGGAAAGAATATTCTTAGATATTGCACCACGATAATGCGCATCATAGTGAACGAATTTTTAACCGACTTCAAAAAAAGGAGGAGGTTCTCAATTCGGTTGTATGTATTTTTTTTTTTTTGTGTTTGTTACCTCGTATCTCCGTCATTTCTGAACCGATTTGAAAAAAATCTTCTTTTATCTGAATGGATCTACTTCTCGATTGGTCCCATCGAAATTTCATCAAAATCGGTTCTGCAGTTTGGTTTTGAAATCAAAATAACTGGAAAAAATGTCATCCAAGTAAAAGAAATTGCAAAATTGATACTTGACAAGGATTTGTTTGTGATACGATAACTAAAAAGGGTAAAATAAAAACTTTTTTGCAAAAAAAAACCGACTTCCAAAAAAAGGTTTTTTTTTTGCAAAAAAGTTTTTAACAAAAAACTCAACAAATACCTCGAGCAACCACCTTATTCATCAGATATGGCTCCAGCCGACTTTTTTCTTTTTCTTAAACTTAAATTACCACTTCGTGGTACCCGTTTTCATTCGGTAGAAGACATAAAGGCGAATTCGCGGCGAGAACTGAACACAATTCCGGAAAAAGCGTTTAAACAATGTTTTGATGATTAGATTATTCGTTGGCGTAAGTGTATCGTTACTGAAGGAGCATACTTTGAAGGCGATAAAATAACTTTGGATGACATTTACAACTGACATTTTGTGTATCGTCGATCGTTTCCCGGTACTTTCTTGACAGAGTAGTATGTATGTATGCTAATGTTCTAAACGACGGAACGTCTCGGCATTCTTAGCATATCTAATTTAGACGATTACCTACAAGATATTCATGAGGTTCATTTATGAGGTAATTGTGTGAATTAATTTCGTTTTATTGCACACACAACGTACTTGAATGACATTTATTTGTAAATAAACTTTTGGTTTACATAACAAACAAAGACTGGGCAAACAATCAGGTGTGATCTCTAAGTACGTATCATCTGTGGGTACTAATAATGGATGTAAAAGTATCCTTAATGAAGCCAAAAGGCACTTTTTCCCGTCATTGCGATATTTTTTTAGTCCTAGACCATATCTGAGAATCTTCTAGTTACGGAGATAGTTGGGGTCAAAGTTCCAACTTTTTCACAAGTTTTTAATGTTTTAACTCCACTTTGGTACTATTCAATGCATCCATCAGCACAATGTTTTGAGTCCACCGTAAAACGTGATTTCTTACCCCAAAAAAGAAGTCGTTTATCAGCAATAATTTTTGCGTAGTAACTTAGTTTTTTGTAGCAACGTGCTCTGGAACTCCCAGCAAGATTAAAAAAAAATACCTTCGATAGCCCAGTACTAGAAGCAGGATAGTAGCGTGATATTAAACAGATAGCTATTTAAAATACTACCCTACCGAGCAAAAATTAGTTAATATTAGTATCCCACGTAGTGGTAGCCGCTTAATTAACCGTAGAACTTTCGTTCTACCTAATAGTCGAACTAATCTAGGTCATTTTTCGCCAATATGCCGTATGCTTTCTCTTGCTAACTCCATTCGTAGCGAAATAGACGTCTTTTCTGGTTCTGAAGCTTCAGTGAGACGAAAACTGAGAGACTTAATTGTGTAAATATTTAATTTTATGTTTTGAATTTTAATTTGATTTGATTTGTATTTTAATTTGAGTTGTTTTTTTTTTTTACATTTTATTGATTTCAATTTGTTTGTGCTTTAATGTTTTATTGATTTTAATATTTATTTTGACTGTATTTCGATTCAATTTTTGTTTTAATCTGATTTAATTTTTATTGTTTGTTTTTTGGTTATTTTTATTTGATTTAATTTTTTATTTATTTTAATAGTTTTGTGATTTAATTTATATTTTAATTTGATCTCACTTTTTATTGGTTTTAGTTTGATTGCGAGTTATTTAATTTGAGTTGATAGTTTTCCTGTTTTTTTTTTAAGTGTTTATTTTTACTAATAATGTATGTGCATGAAAGATTCACATCGAGTAGATGTCAATCAGTCTTTTTCTGTTATACCGTTTTTGAGCTCTTTGTGATTGTACATCAGTTTTGTGAATTACATTAAAAAAAAAAAAAAAAAAAAAAGAAGTAAGTCGGAAACGACGAGTGAAACCGCGAGGCACAGCTTGTAAACAAATAGGTAATCCGCTAATTGAATATCCAAAGTGACATTTTTTTTAATGACACATAACATTAGGTCTCCAATCCCCAACACCCACACTTTGCCAATTACGGTTAAGTCCCATTTAATTGGAGGCGAGCCCACAGCCATCAACCAAGAGAAATCCAAACTCCGGACTGCTAATGACAGTCTGTTGGAAAAACCAATTACTCTTTCCCCTACCGGGAATCAAACTCAACAAGATCACAGCAGTATTGCGTCCGGACAAAAGCCCAAGTGCAGTCATATTATAATAATAATTAAAGTTTTTTTTTTAATGTTCTTATTTTTATTCGATGCATTATTTTATTATTTATTGTCGTATATGGGTATTTTGACTGAAATAAAACACAATTTTTATTTTGCATTGGCAGAAAAACGAAAAATCTTATTTGGTTTTACAATATTATCATGTTACATCATTAGTACCTACTTAAGTATACTAGGTCTGCGTGGGTCAGACAAAAATCGTAAAACAAGATAAAAGGTTATCAAAAGTTAACGTTCAAAAACTACTGCATTACTGTCTAATAAAAAAAAAATGAATTTTGATTTTGATTTTAAAAAAAGTTGTGTGTCATAAAAAGTCGGGAGCTACACAGAGAGTTAAAATTAAAAATCTAAATACGTGATCCGATTTATTTGAAACATGGCAAGAACACTAATCTTACAAACTTCATCACCCTGCAGCTCCAGTCCTGCATGTTGTAATTTCAGGACTATTCCTCGCATTATAAAGAATGTATTGGTATGAGCTTGTTCGTATCGATAACTGGTTATAAGTAAAGAAGCGTAAATTATTAAAATATATATTGTCTGTTCTCATAAATTATGTGTTTTTAACGGGCAGTAAAGTGCGCCGCAGATTTTCTGTCGTATTTCCGTGACATTCAGAGACGTCTGTATTTGCTAAAGCTATGGGTGTTAATTGAAAGAACAAGTATTGGTACTCATGTTGTTAATAAAATAACCAATGTATTAATTAACAATGAAAACGGGATTTTTACCATTTTAACTGTTCTGAGTTCCCGAATTTTGGGTATTGTTGCAAGCACCATGATCACGGATAAACAGCTGAAGTTATTGCGGGTGGACGTTTATAAGCAGAAAAATCTACACTCTTTCTTGTTCGTTTTTCGCGCTTGGTACCGCTACCACTGTCACTCACAACTCAATACGGCATAATTGAAAACTTTTTTGCAAAAAAAAACCGACTTCCAAAAAAAAGACACTAAAAAAGTGGAAAATAACATTACTTCCGGAAGTCGGTGACTATGGTTTGTTTCATTGACTTTTTTGGCACCGACTTCCGAAAGTAATGTTATTTTCCACTTTTTTAGTGTTTTTTTTTTGGAAGTCGGTTTTTTTTTTGCAAAAAAGTTTTTATTTTACCCTTTTTAGTTATAGTATCAACACACAAATCCTTGTCAAGTATCAATTTCGCAATTTCTTTTACTTGGATGAAATTTTTTCCAGCTATTTTGATTTCAAAACCAAACTGCTGAACCGATTTTGATGAAATTTCTATGGGACCAATCGGGAAGTAGATCCATTCAGATAAAAGAAGAATTTTTCAAATCGGTTCATAAATGACGGAGATATGAGGTAACAAACACAAAAAAAAAAAAAACACAACCGAATTGAGAACCTCCTCCTTTTTTTGAAGTCGGTTAAAAAGTGTGTTAAGAACCCTATATTGGTACTCGTAAATTCCGCTGGCGTTAGAAAAAACAAAGTGTTCATTAATACAGATACGATTTGCAAATACTTCTTTGTGATTTGTTGCGTAGTTTTGTTTAGGAGATTTCGAGAGGTCAAGTAGACCAACAAACACATGGCGCGCAAAGGTGTTTGTTTTTTTTTATAATAGAACGTGTCATATCGGCAGGTGGCCAAGTGATGGCCGCCACTTGGTTCGACTAGAATTCAAACCCCGGCAGGCTGTTTACTTCGTGTTAAAAAAAAAAAAAAAACTATTTATTTCAGCATGCATTCATTAAATAATTATATTAAAATAACGCTCAATCTTTTTGAGGTAAGATTATGTGCGCTATCGGTTTGGGTTTAGCTGTTACTCGCTCACAGCTATTCGTCCGGTAGTAGACCCCCACGCGGGCCCTTCCCCCATTCCAAACTTTCCAGCGGTAAAATAGACTTGTAGAATGTTTTTCACTTGTCGTGATTTTTTATTTTCTAAGTTTTTGACTTTGATTATATAATGTCTAGATGGAGCGTCAAGTGCGCGTGTTAGAAAGTGGATGTAAACTACATGTATATGTATTGATATCTATTTAATTAATAAGCTTTAAGTGTCAGAATGGTAACTTATTATTTACTATGTCTGAAAGTGTCTAAAAAGGTGTGTAGGGTAAAGGGATTTTATAAAGAAAACCACAGAAAGACAAGACTATTCATTTATAACTATCAAACTACGTCCATTCGCAAACCTAGGTCTTCGTGGAGAAGAATGGACAAGAAACTCCACGGTTACATCTTAAAAAGTATAATGCCAGGACAATCTATATTGTCCTGGACCATTTCTCAAGTTATAGCAGTTTTTAAGTGTAGATAAACAATAAGCAATATAAGCCATATTATAACGTATTTCTAGCACATAGCTATCAGTAATATTCATAGTATAATATCAAATAACTTACATAAACATTGTAGAACACGGTGGTAATACAAATAGGTTTCAGCTTTACACACTTGGTATCTCCATTAACTTGCAAACTTAATACTATACACAATTACACATGGACCACACAATATACGACCCAGAGTCTATCGTAACTCGTCGAACAGTAGCAGCAAAAAGACCTTGAATTGGCAGCAACAGCTCTTTTTATAACCATCAAATCTTACTCAGTACATAAAATGTTACCGCCAAAATACACCAATGGCCGATGGGTAACACATTATAGTTAAACAACTAATAACATAGATAATAATCAACAAATCCTGTGTAGTGGAACTATTTTAAAACTTCATTAGATAATTTAGAAATCTTGTATGTATTTATTTGTAATCTTTATGTTTAATCGGATAAAATATGAACATCAACTGATAGTTCAGAGAATTGTTTTAAACCACTTGATATATTGAAATTGCAGTATAAAATCTAGGAAACATTATAAGTATCATTTAATCATAACTAATTCATTTAATTAGCAATATAAAGTTTATAAATATTTAACTTGATTATTCAACGATCACAACTAGCTTTCGTTCGGAAACCAAGTCTTTTAAGATACAATAAAAGCTATTTCTATAAAATACATCTGGCTATAAAATATCTTTACTAAAATGTAAATTAGGTTTATTTGAAATTGGAACCTTTCTGTTCTCAAGATTACATAACGCAGTCCAAATTACAAGTACAAAAGGTTTATTGTGATTATTAATTTATCAATATTCTTGAAATGCAACGTCGCCATACGTCAATGTAATTTGACATCTGACAACCGAAGTTGCTACATTACTGACAATACTTGAGAGTTGTTAAACAGTCAGATATTCTCGTATACATAAAGTTATGCTATCACGCGCAAACGTGTCAAAAAGTGTCAACCAACTATTGGTTCACAAGTGCTTGCCCGCCAATCAGTGCAGATCGTGTCATACACCTAAAACTTATCTTATTTAATAAGTCTATTTTTTATGTGATTTATGAGGGAATTGTAGTAGCTGGTATCATTTTACGCACACAAAGACATAGACGCATAGTGTAAAACGACGCCTGCACGCACACATACTTGAAAATGTTGACTCGTTTTCTTTGATACGATTGTAGGGCGACGCTCTATCTAGACATTATATAATCAAAGGTTTTTGACTATTTCTTTAGGCAAGTTGTTTAGAATGCTTGAAGAGCATACGTCCAGACCCTTTTACCTTATTCGTTGTTTACTTTCGGCAGTTTATACAAGGTGTTGCTTTGCATACTCGGCAAATTCAAGGAGGTAAATATGCTAATGATTCTCGACCCGAATCAATAATAAAATGGGTAGGTAATTTTTAATTTTTTTTCTTAATATCGGAAATCGGTAAGTGTACACCACCCGTATTCTGAATTTCCGCATTCTGAAATAGTATCAAATTAAAACAACAAAAAAAGCAGCGTTTATTATTATTGACCAGGTACCGTAATTTATATTGATTATTTACGTCTTCTATGACAACCTCCTGACAGGTAAATTAAAAAAAATGGTGTAAATTATTGCATTATCGCTATCATCAAAGCAATAGAGAAAAACATCGTGGGGCATGTTCTGTAACACGTCACCGCTCGTCTGCGCGTTCGGGCGGAGCCGGTGGAGCAAAATGGCGGTGCGCAGCGCGGAGAGGCGGTGAGCGCCGCTCCTTCGCGCGGTCTGACGGTGCACGTGTGTTAGGCCCGGACTACGGAGACGAGCGGAGCAGTGTGGAGACGGTCAAGATACAACCAATCGCAGGAGAGACGCGATATGGATTTCAAAGAATGGGATTGGTTGAGTCCCACACATCTTCTCTCCGCTCTGCTCGTCTCCACTTTGGTACAGTCTAAGCCTTTGGCATCAACGGATTTCAGACGGTCTCGTTGGTCTAGTAGTCACAAGCGCTACTCCTGAGCATGAGGTCCTGGCTCCGATTCCCGGGTCGGGAAAATTGTTGTTGGGTTTTTCCATCAAGAATTTCTCAGTAGCCGCCACGGAGTATGGATTTGTGCCCGGCTGATGGCAATTGGCTCGCCCCCTATTACATGGGACTTAAACATAACTGTGAACTGGCGAAATGTTACTATACTATTAATTACGTATACCCCTGCCTAACGCTTCGCGGATTACCGGCGTCATGTTATGTTATGGATTACATACAAGCCAATCCGTCGTGAGATCCGCTTCACCGTTTCCGCGTGGAAATCGCCCATTATCTAATTTCCATGCCACGCCACGTTGACAGGCACTTATTGATTACATAGATTACGGCGTTTGCCAAGGTCAAACATAAACGTTTATATGCATAGGTTAATAATAGTAACTAGTACTTTGCATGCAGTGGATATGCTCTAGAACATTTACGACCTGTCATTGATTTACGTATAATGGAAATGTTTGCCGTTTCTACGACAAAGATGACAAAAGTACCCAACCTGGAATCATTACTAAACCCGCGAGGTCAAATCCAAACCTTAAAACAACCCGGATTGAACCCTTATCACTTATATTACCGATAAGAATGAAGATCAATGACCCAAGCACTTACAGTGGCTTTATAGCTAATCCCTCATGGAAAGGACGGTACATCAAGCTACGAGTAAGTAACTGTGAGTATAAATATTGCTGGGAAACGACTTTTATAATGGTGTGAAAAATCACGGTTGACGGTAGCGCTCATGGACTCAAAACATTGTGCTGATGGGTACATTGAACAGTACAGGGCTCATGGTAGTATTTGAAGTAAAGTTATAACATTTGAAACTTGGATTTTTTCACCTTTAATATCTCCGTTACTAGAAGATTCCTCCCTGGTATGGGATCCTCCTGGGTATCCAGGACGTAAAAATATAGCAATGACAGGAAGAACAAACACTTCTGGGTTGTTTTTACACTCTTTATAGTACACAAGTATGTGACCTATAGGATTTCAAAACGGCAAAAATGTCGAACTTCTATGCCCTATTTAACGTCATTAAGGGATGATGTTTCAAAAATCCAACCTTATGGCTTATTTCATTATACTGGGTGGTCTAAATAGTGGCGATATGAAAAAGATTCCACATGCCCAGTGGTATCTGACAATACCTCATGTATGTTCCGCGATTCTTTATAGTTTTCGAGTTATCGTTTTTTGAAATTATTATGGGAACCGCTCTAGAAAAAATCTTACTTTATTTTTATCAGGCTTTTTCCCATTATTTACCCACCAATTTTTTCATCTCTTTTTTGACCTGTATAAAATTAATTTGCGAGATTTATTGCTTTTAGATTCAGTGGTTTAGGCTGAGCATAATTAGTCAGAAAATTAATTAATTAAAGATTTTGATGAATGAATTTTATGCTGTCTTGGTATTTAGTCAGTATAAACAAAAACAAACTATTTTAAAAGAACCAAGTATATTATATTGTAAAACGACCTTGATAAATCACAAATCTAAAAATAAATGAATATAAATTAGTTTTAACCAAAGACATTTATTTCTGGTTTTAGCTGTTTTGACACAGACGACGAATAAGGTTCGGCTGTCCAATTTCAAAACCTAGTGTCTGACAAATTTAAAAAAAGCGTGTTTTTGCATTTTTCGACCTTATAGACCACTCTCCACATACTAGAATAGCAAAAACTCCCAAAAATTAGTCAAAAACGAAGTTGCACAAAGTCGGAAACCTAGTATCTACAGTAAACGTTTTCAAAATGCAAAAATTACAAGATTAAAACATAGTATCTAACATCAACCATTTTAAAAAACCCAGTGCTTGTAGATACTTGGATATAAAATGGTTCATGTAGATACTAAGTCAATGAAATGGCTGAAATAAACGTCAAATCTCCCGCGCAACTTTAGTAAGTGAGAAGAAGTCGTTGCACGTGCGTGTTTTTGTCTATAAAAATGAGTAAAAATCAGTTTTATAGGTCGAAATTGATCTTGAGGGCTTTAAACGCTTCAGTGTATAATATTGTCAAGGTTTTTTGCTTTCCAAGGTTTATTATGAATAAAAGGCCTAGCCTCAAAATAATTACACAAGCATGTAAGATTTGTTGGTAACTGGCGAGATTTTGTTTTGTGTCTTATTTTGTTTTAATGGATATGTGAATGCATGGTTTTTGCAAGTTTGATGTTTTTCTATAACTAAAGTTTAAAGATACTGAGAAGAAAAATAACGTTATCCATTCAAATACAATATTGAATGTTTAGAAACTGGGTCTGGTATTTCAATTCATTTTGCACAAAACATATCATCATATTCTTATATTTCTCATATTCTTATCTACAATCCCTCAGTCAGCCATTACCGACGAAGCAATGCACCTAAAATAAAATATTTACCCCCTAGAACATTGACTGTTGATAAAATGTTTAGCGACTTTAAAACCAAATATCCTAATTTCAAATTGTGTAAAGAAATATATAGACAGACATTGAAGACTATGAATAAATCATTCAAATATCCAAAAGGCGATAAATGTGTAGATTGTGGGCTGTATGAAGAAAGACTTAAAGTAAATGAAGGTGCAAATATTCCAGAGGATGTTAAAACTGCATACGAGGATCACATAGCTTAAGCAAGTAAAGCAATACAAAAGTATCAAGAAGATGCCTCCCTAGAAAATACTTCCTCTGTGAGATACTATTCGATGGATTTACAAAAAGTTATGTTGTTACCCGACATGCCAAAAGTTAAGGAATCCTTTTTCTTGAGTAGAATGATAACTTTCAACTTGACATTTGCACCGATCAGAAAGAAAACTAATGTTAATAGTATTTGTGTTCTATGGCATGAAGCCTATTCTGGACGAGATGCTAATGACATTGTGAATGCAATTGCAGCAATGATCGAAAAAGAAAGAGATCTTAATCATTTGATATTGTGGTGTGATAATTGCACAGCTCAATATAAAAATTGGATCCTCTTTACATATTCCAAGAGGCATTAAAGAAAGTAAAAAGGAAGGCATAGTGAAAACTTTATTACAGCTTATGCCAATGAACAGGAAGGAGTTTTGGCAAAGTTTACCGATTAATAATAATTCAGTTGATTTAGTTTCTGGTGGAAAATTATTAATAAGCGAATAATTTATTTTTATTTGACTGTTTTCAAATACTCTGAGTTTTTTCGGCTGTTTCTTCTCAGAGTAGTCAGATACGAAACACCGGCCTCGTCTAGTTTTAAAAAAGAAGACGTGTAAAAGTGTTTGTAAAAACCTATTTGCCAAATAAACATCATTTATCATTTTGAGTGATTATTTTTTGAT
This sequence comes from Standfussiana lucernea, assembly GCA_964057025.1. Taxonomy (NCBI): domain Eukaryota; kingdom Metazoa; phylum Arthropoda; class Insecta; order Lepidoptera; family Noctuidae; genus Standfussiana; species Standfussiana lucernea. The sequence goes on from OZ059805.1 coordinate 12,932,677, forward strand.
TTTTTACTGTGAACAAACAGTGTTTGGTTTCCGATTATCTGTTTTTTTTTTATCTTTTTCATTAAAACTGCTTATTACTGGCCATATTTATGTTGTTTTATTCTGTTGTTTTTTACTAGGTTTATAAAATTGCATTTAGTTCCTACTCAGTAAATTCAGACCTAAATGAAAACAAAGTAAGTGATCTTACTAGTTCTATTAATTTTCGTTTAGTCCCCACTCTGTATATTTTAGAACTAGATGAAAACAAAGCAAGTGATCTTACTAGGTTTTGAAATTGTCACACTCAAAAAGTTTGTTCTAAGGAAACAATGTTTTTATTAGTAACTGCTTCTCTACGTACATATTTTGTGATAGACGCATTAAAACTAACTTTTTTATAAAGCCTGATAAGTACCTCAAATTTTGCAGTCACTCCCAAGAAGGTACGACTAATATTATTGAAACGGCACGCTGTCAAAGATATGAAATCGTTTTTCGCCTCTCCTGTAAAATTTAGTTTTATGCAGATACTGGGTTTTGATATTTCACAGCCGGGTTGTTTCTAATACATCAATATTCATGTTAATGCAATAATAATAGCCTAGCCTAGCCAAGCCAAGCCTATAAAATATTGATAGCAATAATTTACTGCTAGGAAAATATTGCTTAAAGAAAAAATAACTGCTCTTCAATGGACGTGTAAGAGAAATAATTATGATCTAAAAACATAATATTTTATCAAAAGAAAGTCTCGTTTTGTGTAGCACTACTGCTACGCAAATCCAGGAGCTACGAGCTACGAACCCTCGTAGCAAGCGTATCGGAGAACGTGTAGGCCGTTGAGCTAAAACTGTTGATTGAACTTTACGAGTTCTAGACCGTTGCTCTAAACGAATTTCAGGGACTTTTTGCCTGTTCGGCTAAACGGATTGTTACGAACAGAAAAAATTTTTTTTTTATTAAAAGCTATCGATTTAATTACGTTACTATTCGAAAGGGTGTTACAACAGCAGCAACATAAATAAAATCTCGCATTTTTACGATGGCAATTCTTTATTTTATTGGTCAATAAAACATTTCCTACTATACCCCAGGGATGGTACGTACTAGTTTGCCAGTAAAAAAGTGAGCAGACGTTTTTTAACGAAACTCTTGTGAAGAATAAATGAACAAAAACTTGGAGTAAAAACTATACAAGCATTTAATTAATTTTAACCTTGAGATGGACAGTAATTGGATAATAAGTAGGTAATTCTTTTTTTGGATTTACTGTAATGTAATAGCGTAAAACTTTAATTATTATTTTGATTATGGCTGCTCTGTTGGACTAGTAGTCGCAAGCGCGACTGCTGAGCATGAAGTCCTGGGTGCGATACCTGGGTCGGGCATAGTGTTATTGGGTTTTTCCATCAGAAATTTCACAATAACAGCCACGGAGTCTGGTTTTGTGCCCGGTTGGTGGCAATAGGCTCGCCCCCTATTACATGGGACTTGAACATAACTGGCGAAAGGTGGGTATACTAATTGGGTACACCTCTGCTTAGATCCCGGCTGTCATTTGTAGATCTTTGACAGTCATTACAAGTAGTCAGTGGCTCGAAAGTCTGACAACCAGTCTTACCAAGGGGTATCGTATTACCCAGTTCTAACTGGGTTGTGGAGGTCAGATAGGCACGCTCCATGTAAAATACTTATATTAATTTGCATCCGATTAGACTTGAAGCCGAACCCAAAATAGTTGGGAAAAAGAATTTTGTCGGACAAAAGACCTAATTCACCCGGCTTCCGTCATTGACGATTCGTCATAAAACACGATACGTCATGACGGATGGACGTTCACATTGCATACGGAATCGTGTTTTATCACAATTCGGCAAAATAATACGAATTGGTGTTCACATTAGTTTCGTGATTTTTCGGGAGCGAGTGCATTAGCGAATTCGTCACAAAAAATTCACGATTCGAGTTTTTTGACGCACCTACGTGATTTTTATAAGACGATACGTGATTTAAAACGTGTCCGCAATTTTTCACAATTCGTGATGCGTGTGAACACTGTCCGTGTTAAAAGGATAGCCGCCGTCAAAAAAAAAAATACGTATCGTGAAAAAAGACGATACCTTAAAAAAAAACGAATCGTTCTCGTGCCCAGGTACCCTTGAGTGCAAACAATGACTTTGCTGAATGTCAAGAGAATTCCCACTTATACATAAGTACTACTTACTAGGTAATTATTTATAATTTCTGCAATTTAACTATTGTAAACGTTTTATTTACTAACAAAACACTTCATATTACTGCTAATAATATAATTGCCGATTTATTTTTATAAGTGGCAGTAATTGTAGTGCAAAGAATTTGATCAGATCACATTAAATGTAATTTTGAGTTTGCAGTAGACTACGCAAACAATTGTTGGTGGTATGGCTTTCAAAACACGCTGTGCACCTGACGAGCTTCCCCATCGACAAAAAAACCGGTCAAGTGCGAGTTGGACTCGCGCACCGAGGGTTCCGTACAAACCTGTGGGTATATAACTTTTTTTTATATGACGAAACTAAAAATTTACGGCTTGCGTAATTTTTCCTATATCTGTACTATAAGACGTGACTTCGTACAAAATTTCAAGATTCTAAGTTCACGGGAAGTACCCTGTAGGTTTTGATTCCCGTGCGAGTTTCGAAAATTTGCGGAAATTTGCGGCCTAAGTGGCTGTATCTTTTGATTGCGTTGACTTAGAAGGTTGATTTTTCTACAGCTTCCAGGGACAGTAGAACAAAGTATCATATAGAAAATTCAGTTTGATACCTCCTTCTTTCGTTCCTGAGAAAAACGGTCTTGACAGACGGATGGACGGACGGACGGACGGACGGACGGACGGACGGACGGACGGACAACAAAGTGATCTTATAAGGGTTCCGTTTTTTCCTTTTGAGGTACGGAACCCTAAAAATAATCAACTTTCATCCCTTATTTAATCCTTTTTGGGGATTAATAAATTATCAAAAATTCTTCCTTTTGGCTGAATTTAAGATTCCCATTAAGTTTACGTTTTTTTTACAATTTAAAGGGCAGTGTCAGGCTGTATGTTGAACAAAATATGATTCGGGACCGTAATGCGTATGTATTAACTGAATTATAATCATTAAATCATAAAATATTTATACGATCCTCTAACTTCATTTAATCCCATGAAATGACTATTCATTTAATCCCATTAAATGACTATTCATTTAATCCCATGAAATGACTATTCATTTAATCCCATTAAATGACTATTCATTTAATCCCATTAAATTACTATTAAGGCTGTACTATTATAGGTGTACATCTCTGCCTAACCCTTCAGGGATAACAGGCGTGATGTTATGTTATATTTCATGAAAATTTGAATTTCGCGGGCTACCCCAACGCATCCCTCTTAAGTAGGTAAATACACTTAGAGAGTAAGAAAGTTTGCACAGCACGCGTTTGCTTTCTTTTTGCAAAAAAAAATACAATTGTGATGTAGGTACTGCTTGCCTTACGAGAAGACCAAATCTTGAACTTGAATTGAATAGAAGACCAAATCTTGAAGTTACCTCGGTAGGCGAGCCTACCGAGAAAATTTTGATGCCATACGCAGTATATAAGCCGTTTTTAGAGCATCTGCTCTTTGGCCCCCGTCTAAAAGAGCCCGGGATTCATCGAGTTTTAATTGCCCTGGCACCTTTTTGTGTGGTATGTGTGTTCGCACATACCAAACCCCGCTATATCCACAGGATGCAGACACTCGAAAACCAGTTCTTGAGTAAAGTCACGGGAGCCCTCTTCTATGTCCGGAATGAACGGGTCTTTCCCAGTCCTCCGATCGGAACTCCGATTGGTAGGAGGAGCGGGAATATTTTTTCCCATGCCTCCGATTAAGCATCTTATAAACATTGTACAGTCTAGTACAAAATAAATTATGTAAAATTATTTTGCACTATAATCACTTACATTCAATTATTTTAGAACAAATCAATAAACTAAATAATTAACGGCATACTATTTATAAATCTGTTAATAATACAAATTATTAACAGATTTATAAATAAAAAATAATAATAATTTATTTATAATTTATATATTTTTGCGATACTGAGCCAGTAGTTTTAAATCAGGCCCTTAATAATGATAGCATTCAGATCCAGCCTGTCCCTTTGCTGTCCTTCCCCAGCGACGCCCTAATCCGAGGCTCGTTCCCCACAGGGGGCGCCCCTAGCGTGTAGTCGCTTAGTTTGTAATTTTTTTGCCCTGGCTGGAGGCCTTTCACTCAATGCACCCACGCACTGACAGGTGGCTATCTTAGCGCCTAGAGTGCTTGCGAAGGCGATTCGCTAGCAAGTAAACAAAAAACAAGCAAGCAACAAACGGTCTATATCGTATACAACGAACAGTATAGACCGTTCGTTTCTCTTTGCTACTCGCTAGACTCTAGGCGCTACGCAAACTTTCTTTCTTTCAACACCTTTGTAGCCTTTACTGGTTTGAGAGCTGTATAGATGATGTGCAGACTAAATCTCGTGTCGTGGCCGTTTCTACTGAACAACTGCTCAGACGTTAGTTAATATCCTTTATTTTGGGAGATTTTTAAAGACTGTCTCGCCGAATGATAAGAAATAAGTAAATTCAACAGCTTGGTAATGTCCCGAAATACTAGGTGTTTGCCCCAGTGTAGGGTCCAGTGTTTAACTCTAAAAGGCTCAAACACATTACTACCAATAACATTATATATTTTTGCCGTTTGAGCTCTCCAGCAACTGCAGCAGCCGCTTCAGCACAGCCCGCCGTGGTAGAAAGACGAAGCCAGCAGTAATATACCGGTCATTAACCCGTGAGGACACGCCCTCCGTTTGCCTGCACATTAAAAACTAGGTTAAACACGATCTAACAAGATGTTTCAATAAAATTTCCATTTCCGTTTGAGGAAAACGAACTGGAAACTCTAATTGATATATATTAAAGATAATATCGTCACATTAGATGAACGCTTTCCACCAGGTGATTGAGGTCAAGAGCAGGCCCATTACATAATCAAATAAAATTTTTTGTGTAACTTATTGGTAGCTATATCGGCCGTTTGGGGTCGAAACGCTTAGGTCATGGGGCCCGACTGCAAGTCTCATTTTAACCGACTTCAAAAAAAGGAGGAGGTTCTCAATTCGGTTGTATGTTTTTTTTTTGTGTTTGTTACCTCATATCTCCGTCATTTATGAACCGATTTGAAAAAAAAAATATTTTATCTGAATGGATCTACTTCCCGATTGGTCCCATAGAAATTTAATCAAAATCGGTATAGCAGTTTGGTTTTGAAATCAAAATAGCTGGAAAAAATGTCATCCAAGTAAAGAAATTGCGAAATTGATACTTGACAAGGATTTGTGTGTGATACGATAACTAAAAAGGGTAAAATAAAAACTTTTTTGCAAAAAAAAACCGACTTCCAAAAAAAACACAAAAAAAGTGGAAAATAACTTTACTTTCGGAAGTCGGTGGCAAAAAAGTCAATGAAACAAACAATAGTCACCGACTTCCGAAAGTAAAGTTATTTTCCACTTTTTTTGTGTTTTTTTTGGAAGTCGGTTTTTTTTTTTGCAAAAAAAGTTTTTTAAGGAAACCTCTCGCCGACTGGTGAACACTTACCTTGACCAGAGGGCTGGCTCTTTCTTTGGCCAAATAATAAGCATTGCCATTCAGCGTAGCAGTCTTGTCGGCACGTTCCCGGATGATAGCGATGCGGGTTCTTTGACGCCTCAGTGTCTTATTGTCGTCGTTATATATGTCGGTACTTACTTTTAGTCTTGATTTGTATATATTTTAAGAGATCTGTTTGTAGTTTGTGTGTCTCAAATCTCGTTATATCACATTGGTGTAGTGGCTGCAAGCAGCATAACATCCGGAACGGCGTAGATTTCCAACGACTTTTAACATTCATCTGATCCACAGAACCAGGGGCGTGGAGTGACCCCGAAACTAATGGAATCTACTCCTAGGTACTAATCGATTGTACTCGTGCACTTGACCTGCTTTTTAGGAAAGATTGTTAAATCGATTATGTAATTTAACTAACGACATCTCGTATAATTCATATTTATATATAAACATCGATTGCCAAGTGCGCACTATTTGGTCACAAATTATTAAAATACGCAGCAATTTTTTTTCATCGCCTCTTTGATTGTCTCGTTATCTTTCGCCTTTGTAAAGTTTATGAGCACTCATAAACTCGCTCAGCTTCAGGTGCTGGATTCGATTCCGAGGTTGGTCATAGTGGTATTAGGTTTTTCCATTACGAAATTTTTTGTAGCAGCCCAGAATCTGGGTTTGTTACAGGTTGATGGCAATAGGCTCGCGCCTACTTAACTGAACTTAAAAATATCTGATGAACTCTAGGATTGGGTACACCTTCAAATAGCCTTTCGGGAACTACAGGACCGATGTTTTGTTAATAGGTGTGTTATAACCAGTGATCGGAATAGGTAGAGCTAATGTGCCTAAAGTTCAAGGAACACAAACGATACTTCCATATGACTAATTTTTTTTTTCGGAATATTAGTTCCGAATGTCGGAACATTACTTAAGTACAACTAAAATTAATAAAGTAAAACAACTATCAAATTCATTTACTGTTTCTGTTTAAAAATAAAGGTAATCTCCTTATCTTCGTTTGAACGCCGTAAGTGCGGAACTCGGAAGCAATTTAATTTTCACACCAGCTTTAATAGTTAGAACTAACAAGGTAAAAAAAACTATTTATAGGCTTTCGTTCCATTTATTCATTTTGTACAATTATTGGAACTAAACGTAAACAGAAATCAACCTCAATAATTAAGATAGTTACCAATCTTAAGACTCAGTCAGAATATTATTTCCGTCGATGTTGAAAGTTGTCCCTTAATCTGAATCAGTAGAGTTTTCATCAGGAAAGGAGTTTTCTTTGTCATCGCTAGATTTATCTTCTTCCGGAGAATTAAAATAAATTATGAGCAGTTTTTCCATATTCTAACTTCAAACGATTTCTTCTTGCACTTAAAATCCATTCATAGGTAGAGAAGGAGCTTTCAACATCAACTGAAGTTATAGGTAAATATTTATAGTACGACAATGATTCATTTTCATGGTCAAGTCCTTTTTCTATATTGTCACAAATGGCTCTTAATGCATCTAGATCGGGATTTCTGTTTAAGACGTTTTCTAATTTTATTTTAATTGGTTCAGACGAACACCAGTTTAGGACATTTCTTGTTTCGTCAAATATGTGGAAAGATTCCGTTAGTAATAAGTTAGACTTTTGTAACTCCTTTAAAGAAATTTGAATCATTTCAATATAATCTAAATCAGCTTTTAAATTTTCTTTTTCCAGTACTGTTTTAGCATGCCTGATAGACAAAGAATCAAAGCTTCTAAGAACCCTTACAATAGTTTTAATTTGTTCGTAATATTTAGCATAATACGAAGCTGCTTCTAGCCATGTACCCCACCTTGTTATGACTGGCTCGGGTGGCAATGGCAGGCTCAGAAAATTTTCCTTGAATAATTTGACTATTAGGGGCCTTTAAAAATATTTTTTTACATTTGAAATTAACGTGTCAAAGTCCGTATATTGTGTCCGTATTTGTTCTGCAACGCGGTTAAGAGCGTGTCCTAAACAGGTAACATGTATCATATTTGGCAAATAGTTCTTTAAAATTCTTCCTGCTTTTAACATATATGTTACGCTATCAGAACATAGGACTAAAACATCTCCTATTTTGGCTTGATAGAAGTCTCCCCACATATTTTCTAAGCAACCAGTCACAAATTGAGCTATTGTCTCTCCATCCAACTTTTCTAACTTCTTTTTTGCAAGCTATTAAAAATGGCTTATTTGTTACCACATTTAAAGATTTTACAAGAAAATCTACAATATAACGACCTAAATAATCAGTAGTTTTATTTACACTTGAATCTTTGTTATTTTAAAGCTAATCATTTGCCTAATCATCATGAGTAATGGAACACACTTGATCGTACTTATGATAAGTATGTATCTACCTAATTTCATAGCAACACATAAATAGCAATATGAACAGGTGCGTAGGTATGTACGTAAGTAAGTAGATATATTTTTATCTCATAAAGATAAAGATTCATTTATTTATATAAACATGTGTAAACATGGATGGAAATGAGACATAAAACCTTCAAATTTATTAATGTCATCTATTACGATTAAATAATGAAAAAGTGTCAACATGGACATTTTTTTCTTCTTCTTTCTTATTTAAATTAAATGCGCATATGGACTTCCATTTCTGTTTAATTTGGCAGATTTCGAGTGAAGGTGGAGGTGGAGTGAGTCAAAAATGAGAAACCGTTAACTAAATTAAGCGTCTTATCATCAGCTTTAGATAATTGGTGAAGTTCAAATGTTTTTATCAATGTTTTGAAATCAACTAAGTATTTAATAGATAAGCTAATATGTAGTAAATATATATAAATATGTACACAATATAATACGGGCTGGAAGGGACACCGACGCTAAAAAAAATCAGCTGTTTCCTACAAAATTAAATGTGCAATACCTACACGGTCAAAATGTATGGAATAGCTGATTTTTTCTTAATAAGCCACGAAAAACTTCTGTGTAGGGGTGTTCAGAATGATGTACTGAGTATGTGGTTTCCGTTTCCACGTCGGTGTCCCTTCCACCCCGTATAAAACTATTCAACATTTATTTAATACACAATAATGATAGTGTTTCTGTTTTTTGTTGTTGCGGAACAGGGAATAAGTTGATGAACTTTTACAAAGAAAGTTGTTTAAACAAAGAGAGTGGGTTGATAAAAGTCATACATCTTCGTTATGTTGGTTACATTACGAAGATACTTTCACCAACCCTCACTGAGCCCACGTGGTGCATTAGGGCGCTCCCTATTAGCGGAAGAAAGACTGGCCGAGCAGTGGGAATTCTTAGCCGATTCTATGTAGCTTCCATTAGCTAATTAACCCTGTAATACCGAATACTAGGCAAGAAAGGCGTATAATAGCAACAAGGTCTTTGACCATCTCCAACATAACGTAACATCACGCCTGTAATCACTGAAGCATTAAGCAGTGGTGAATCCAATAGGTCACCCAAATTTCGCCAGTTATGTTTAAGTTGGAAGTTCGGAACTTAGATTTCGGTGACTTTTTTTGTTTTTTTAAGTATCTAATGCAAATCAAATCCGACTCGTAGTTTCAGAGATTAGCGCGTTCAAGCAAAAAACAAACAAACTTTATTACATTAGTAGTAGTGTCCGACCAAAGCTTCGGGTTCGGCCACCTTCGGCAAAACCTCTTGGGCCACATTGGGCCGAAGTTTTGGCCGAAGTGGAAGATTTCTAGATAGTAAATTAAATGTACGAATTAAATGTACGAATGTGTTACGAATACGCGAGAGAGTGATGGAAGATGAGACGTGCGGGAGGCTTCATTCACTCTCATATTACCTTGAACTGAATCTCATGGTTTATTAAACCTGACGCTTATGTGGCGATAGCCGAAAAATCCTCTTCAACCAGAAATCTTACTTCAGTCGGACACTAATTCGTATGGATTTGATTGGCTTATTTGATTATTTAGCAGCATTACACTATCAGCCTATAGCGAGCCCTACTAGGGCACCGGCTTCATCAGCCCTAATCCACCACACAGGCCCAGTGAGCCTCAGTAGATTATTTACTTGTTTTTTTACAAAGAGAAATTGTACGAAATTAAGACCGCCATTTGATTTATCATTTGACCATTGACATTAACGACTATAATAACGGTACCTAAACAAGTTATAAAGCAGAACCAACAATCACTATGACTCTTTATTTTAATGTATAAACATTGATTGTTTACATTATCTGCTAAAATATATAGAGATCCAACAGTCAGGATGACTGTTCATTTCTAGAATCTGAAGAAATATGGCATAGTTGCAGTTAATATACAGGGTGATTTTTATCAACCGGCGAAAACAAAAGGAGGAGGTTCTCAATTCGACCCGTATATACATGTATGACCACGCATAACTTTTTACTGAAAAGTCGGATTTCAATGATTCTTTTTATTGGAGAGCGTATATCTCAAAGTTGGTCCCATTTAAATTTGAAAAATAAAATTCACCCCTAAGGGGAGAAAAAGAGGGGTTGATTGATTTTTTCCCTACTGGTTTTTTTAATAGTGAACCCACAATACAACATATAATAGAGATCAGGATTGTATCTGATGATGGAGACGGAAGGCAAGAGGTCCTTAACAGCTTGCAGCGGCTGCATCGTGTTTGGGCTCATTTCACGCACCTTGATCAGAACTTTAGACCTAGCTGGAGTATGACTGTCATGGAAGTAATCCGCAACAATGCCACATCTAACAAAATATTTCTTTCCCAAGTCGATTACTGTTTTGTCGAGGGTTGTCCCTTGTAATTTATGCACCGTGACGGCCCAGCGTAGAATTACTGGCAACATCCTGCGTTCAATTTTCCCTTGACCCTTTATTCCTTGGAAAGTTGCAACTACTGGAGAAACTATGACACCCCGTGCGTCGGAAAGCACGTTAGGCAGTTGGTCCTGCGCCTGATCTCTGTCCGGTCATAACGGATTGCCGTCCCATCGGACTATATTTATTTATTTATTTATTGAATTAGGTTCACCAACAATTGTCACACCGAATACAGAGACATAGCACATTCATAAAATTAAATAACAGCGTAACAATTACTTATAGGTAAACACCACATGCACAAAATAATAAATTACAAAGATAAGCTAACTTACTAGGTAATAAGCGCCAATAAATTAAATCAAATTAAAATAACATCACATAATATAGAGAAAAACAGGTAAAATACATAAAATAACATTAAATACAAACAATTTTCTTAGTGGATTGATATATGAGTAAAGGAACAGTGAGTGCACCTGTGCCTGCGCACACACTTGCACACTATAATATCAAAATCGACGAAAAGGAAATAGACAAGCCAAAAATAATATATTTTTAACAAAACTGTGGAATTTGGAATTTCAATAGCAACCAAAAATTAAGTACAGCGAAGTGGATTTCAGCAACGAAAACGGAAACTAAAAACCGATTAATAAAAACTTTTTAACAAAAAATTTAAACGACGAAAACCGGAACTGAAATGCGAAAAATAAAAAACCTTTTAGTCTAGCTAAGCTCCAAATTTTTTTATTTTTGGCTTTTCAGTTCCGGTTTTCGTCGGTTCAATTTTATGTTAAAAAGTTTTATGTGGGCGTGGTTCTTAATAGCAACGCTATTAAGGACCACGCCGACATAAAACTTCTCTTCTCTTCTTTCTTTCTTTTCATCTTTTCTTTTTTTTTCCTTTGTTTTTATTTTTTTCTTAATAGCGTTGCTATTAAGGATCAAATTCTGGGAAGTAATGACACACAGAAAACTAAACGATAGACCCTTTTGACTATTTTTCACTTTTCCTTATAGTTGCGAATTTGGCCATATATTATATTTATTTTATTAAGATAAAGGGTGTGTAAAAGTTTCAAGACTTTTTCTATAGTCCTGTCTATTGCTCGTAATTATTAAAATGTCTTAGTATTTTTCAAATATTTGATATTTGAAACGAGGGCAGAATTATTGTACCATAATTCCTTAATTTCTCTTATGGAAAGCAATCAGTGGGGAGTCCTTTGCAGGATATACGCCACCTCTTCTCCTGCCCATTTTGCACGACTACCTACATCTTTCCGGATTTAAACGAAGCCAAATATAACCACACAGCCACATATATAGCCACATTCAAATATTTACGAGCGTAAAATACTTGTTACTATATCGTAGTAACGAATCGGTCTGTCTAGTGACACGACCCCTTGTCAGGTAGCATTGGTGTGTCAAATTCGAATATGTACGGGATCATTTCTAACCGACTTCAAAAAAAGGAGGAGGTTCTCAATTCGTTTGTATTTTTTTTTGTGTTTGTTACCTCATATCTTCGTCATTTATGAACCAATTTGAAAAATTCTTCTTTTATCTGAATGGATCTACTTCCCGATTGGTCCCATATAAATGTCATCAAATCGGTTCTGCAGTTTGGTTTTGAAATCAAAATAGATAAGCTAAAAGAAATTGCGAAATTGATACTTGACAAGGATTTGTGTGTGATACGATAACTAAAAAGGGTAAAATAAAAACATTTTTGCAAAAAAGAAACCGACTTCCAAAAAAACACAAAAAAGTTGAAAATAACTTTACTTTCGGAAGTCGGTGGCAAAAAAGTCAGTGAAACAAACAATAGTCACCGACTTCCGAAAGTAAAGTCTTTACCACTTTTTTAGTGTTTTTTTTGGAAGTCGGTTTTTTTTGCAAAAATGTTTTTTTGTATGAAAATACTCCATAAGTCTGCTCTATAAGTCTTTCAAATCTCTTTGAACGAAACCAATAATATAGCTCTGCAAGTGTGAAATTTGAGTCAAATCGACACTGCAAGAACAAGTTAAAGTCAGCCTGTATACATTGTTTTGTTACTATGTAATAATAAGCGTAGATAATAAGCTCATTGTTATCAGTTGCACATGGATGAAGAAAACTGCACCGTCATAGCACACGCGTATGGTCTGACCACACTTACAGTATATCTAAGACATTCCCGAAAATAAAAGAGATCCTATTCAACATATTTTCGTTAAAATGCGTAATTACTATTGTTGGATAATAATTATGCAGGGTACATTATTGTGTTTATTCTTTAGAAAAAAAAAACATGTTACATAAACATGACATGCCTACATTTTTATATGAATATTGATGTGTATTTTCCACAAAAAATATTTACGATTAACTTGACGTTCGTTATAAAACATTGTTTGTTTATTCGTTATATTTGTTTAAAAAGTACGACACTATACTATACTATTTAAATGTTATAATGTATATCTACTTAATGTTGTTTTTGGGGTTCCGTAGTCAAATAACTAAAACGGAATCATGATAGATTCGCCCTGTCCGCCTGTCTGTCCGTCAGTATGTCACAGCCATTTAACTTCCAGACTGTTGGCACCGCACAGTTAAAATATGAAGTGTAGCTGTCTTCTATGAACCGTTATAGAAAACTGATGTGAAATCATGAAACTATTAAAAATAGGGGTGGGTCTCCATTAATATAACTGAGGGTTGAAACATATATTTCTATGTACATAACTGTGTTTATCGTCAGCTCTTGAAAAGTCATATCGAGGTTTTTAAAACATTATTTTTAAGTCAATGATTGATGAGATATTTGCTTCCAAAGTTGTATCGTTGTATTCCATGGAGTTTCTTAACCATTCTTCTCCATAGAGATCTACGCTTTCGAATGGGCAACCACAGTACTTTCACAAGTTATTATGCCCTGTGACTGGGACTGTAGCTTGGTTTTTTTTGTGTTTTTACATTCAAGAGTGCCTGTAATGGTCTAATTGAAATAAATGCTTTGAATTTGAGTTTGTAAAAGTTGTGTACCCTCCCCCCCCCCAATTTCTTAAGTAAGAAGGGGAAATTCTGAAAAAAATTAGGTTTGTAGAATATAAAAAAAACTTTAATCGACAATTGGTTTGAATAAGATTTGATTTGATGATTAGTTATTTTGGATGAGGGACTTTTTCGTCAAACTGCAGCACTAACTTTGTTTTTCATTAACACACTATGAAAAACAAATTTAGCCTCACAGTTGAGTGTGAATTTACATAACTATGAATAAGCGTCAAATATATTGTTATTATATTTTTTGGTCCTACCCTGTGTGTGCGAGTCCGACTCGCACTCAACGGTTTTCAGTACCCCAAAAGCCTCCATAACTTACGTAGTACGTGCGTCCCCGCGTCGTAAACGAAATCTCTCATCAGTGGTAACTTGAACAACTCGTCCAGTTCAATAACGAAGAACTTTTTGTTTGTGTTATTCTAAGTGGTTACCAACACCTATGTACATATATCTGCTGCTGTAACTACCAGGCTAATGTTTAAGTAAAACATATGCATGTTGATTTAAGAGTTCACCACTTCTGGGGCTGTAGTGTCATTTAATTGTTATCAAATGCAATCGACGCCTATCAACATGTTAAACAATCAGTAACGGGAAATTCCTTAAAACATTGGATACGTTGTCAACCTCAAGTACGCCGAACTCATTATCTATACAACTATAAATACCCAAACACACTTCTAACGTAATCAGATTCCACCCAACTTCAAGATGATCGGGACACTACTGCTCGCTACGCTACCGCTCATCATCTACGCGGTCTACCTGATCTCCAAACGTAAGTTCCAATATTGGGAGAATAAGAAAGTGCCATATGTAGCCCCCACTGCGATTTTTGGTAATTTCGCCGAATATATTTTACAACAGACGTATATGGGACACCTTGCACAGAAAATATGCAAGAAATTCCCGAATGCCCCCTACATCGGCGCTTACTACGGCACGGAACCCACCCTCATCGTACAAGACCCAGAAGTCGTCAAGCTCGTCATGACCAAGGACTTCTATTTCTTCAGCGGCCGTGAAGCCTCCAACTACTCCCACAGAGAGCTGTTCTCACAAAACCTGTTCGCTTCCTACGGTGATCAGTGGAAAGTGATGCGACAGAACCTCACTCCACTGTTCTCCTCCGCCAAGATGAAGAACATGTTCCATTTGATCAACAAGTGTTCTCACGTGTTCGAGAACGTACTCGACAAGGAAGTGATGAAATCCGACGACATCGAAGCGAGGAACCTCGTGGCGATGTTCACGATGGACTGCATCGGAACCTGCGCGTTCGGTGTCGATACAAACGTAATGGAAAAGAAGGAAAACAATCCATTCAAAAAAATTGGCGATATTATCTTTGATACTCACAGCTTTAGGGCATTTAAGAATGTTGCTCGAGCCATATGGCCAGCCATCTTTTACGGGTTGGGATTCAAGATGGTGCCGTCAGAAGTGGAGCATTTCTTCAACAATTTGCTGATAGGAACTTTCAAAGGCCGCAACTATACGCCGTCGTCGAGGAACGACTTTGTTGATCTCGTGATGAAATTGAAAAACAACCATACGATGACGGGCGATAGTCTGACGAACATGAAGGCTGATGAAAGAAAGAAAGTTAATTTGGATGTGACCGAAGATCTATTGGTGGCACAGTGCGTCTTGTTCTTCGCTGCGGGATACGAGACTTCGGCGACCACTTTAAGTTTCACTTTGTTTGAGTTGGCGAAGCACCCTGAAGCTCAAGAACGACTTTTGGAGGAGGTGGACAGTTACCTGCGTCGTAATAACAACGAGCTGAAGTACGAGTGCGTATCTGAGACTCCGTTCATGGACGCGTGTATTGATGAAGCTCTTCGATTGTACCCAGTACTAGGAGTGCTGACTCGCGAGGTGGTGGAAGACTACACGTTCCCGACTGGGCTGACGCTAGAGAAGGGGCTCCGTGTGCACGTGCCGGTCTACCACTTGCACCACAACCCGGACTTCTTCCCCGAGCCGGAGCAGTACCGTCCGGAGCGGTTCTTTGGCGAAGAGAAGCAGAGCATCAGGCCGTACACATACATGCCATTTGGCGATGGTCCCAGAATCTGTATCGGTAAGTGCATTTTTTTTTTTTTTTTAGGTCGCTAAAGGCCTGTGTCCCAGCAGTTATAAGCTGACTGTACTTTGGAAAATAGTGTATATTGTTTATGTCTAAGTAAAGATGCTACAATAGTCTGAGTAAATATTGGAAGAGAGAAACGGAGTTATTATACTCATTACCGACTATAAGTTAAGTTTTGTGTAGCTACTGTTTTTTTGGCTATTTATGGTGCGCCCATAAAAATTTGAGAGCACTTAGCAAATTAATTTGAAGTGCTAGTACCTACTACATAGGAGGTAAATACTCTCATCCAAATGTGATAAATCGTTGCCGGCGTTGTTGATAATACAATCTCACTTAAGTTTATAAAAATTTCAAAATTAGATAGAAGCTGTTGTATTTGTATAACGATTTTTCTCAGGTTAAATTTATTACATGTTTTTATTTACTTCATAATGTCGTGGGTCATTATTATCAAAGATGATTCTTGCGTCATTTTTAGTGAGTAGATATACAGTGTGGTTGGTTAACAGTTACCGATACTTTAAGGGCATATAATATTATACTCATTTGTACAAGGGGCATTGATGGCAACTACAAAAATCATAGCAACATGGCCTTGGCATGCCACATGATACAAATAAGTAATACCAGACAGATAACAAACTACATGTATATAGAAAGAACGAACATTTAGATAACAACAAGTTACTTTGCGTATCTTTACTAAATGTGTTTCTTTTGAAAATCTTATTCCTTTGGTCTACAAACTTGAAACTTAGCCCGAATACTTATCTAAATATACAATTAATATCGTTTTATTAAATTTTCGAAAACTACCCTTTAAAGTTGTGGGAGAGATGTTATTAGTAACCGAAAAGCCACGGGCCACGAGTAATGTTATAGTAGGTAACAAAAAACTAAAAAGAGACAGGTTTTCAAATTCCAACAGCTTGAGTATCTTATATTTTCCACCACCTTCCACCGAGTTTTCATTCAATAATTTAAGTCAGACGCCCATGGGCGGCATAAAAACTATGATACCAGGTTAGGCACTAACCACACGTTGAAATATATTCAATAATTTACCATTAATCTTTGTTTTTCCAGGAATGAGATTCGCAAGAATGCAAATGGCGGCCGGCCTGATAACAATACTGAAGAAGTACCGAGTTGAACTGGCACCTGGCATGAAGAAGCAATTGACATTCGAACCTAGGGCTTTGGTCACGCAGCCAATTGGAGGAATCAGGCTCAAGTTCATTGAAAGAGTGGGGTGGGAACAAAGGCTATTGAAATCACCTTAAAGTAATTTTTTTTGTGGTTTAGGTGATCTTTCTTTCACCCCACTTATTGCTAGTTTTGGTCATGGTAAGCGACTCCTGAATGAAACGCTATATTTATGAAACTGTTGGCTTTTGAGCGCTTGTTTCAGAGTCGAGAGTTGTTTATACCTTCATCATTGTCCTGCCCTTATCACAACTTATTTTGGACAAGCAGCATGTCTTCTTCTTTCTTATCTAGCAACTTCTCTATTAGGCATAGTCGTATGTAGTCAACTCAGTAATTACATGCTAGACTTAAAATCCCAACTGTGAAATAATATTAAGGCATTTATTCAGGTTTCGATTAGTGGTCACGGAAACAGTCATAAATCTCTTTAATTTTAGATTTTACATACAACTGTAATGACTGAACTGAATTACTTAAGTATACAAGGTGTAAATGGACCCTTAACGAAGCCGTCAACCAAGCATTATGTACATCACTATATTTATATTAATGTACTACGTAACTCTACGCTAAAATTATTTTACAATTTTATTTCATTATTAAACCGGTCATGGAGATTGTTTGGGCGTCTTATTGGGTTTTTGAAAATAAAAAATAACGAACGGCCATTTTCATCAACCCGTTTACTCCAACAGAAAAAAAAAAACAGATAAAAAAATATATAGATTTAAATATAGAGTAAAACACCGACGGATGACGTTGATGCGTTTTAAACTGTCAACCTGTGACGTTTGCCAATTGACCGGCGGGCGAGTTGTTGTTACGATTCGATAGATGGCGTTGGGTGTAGTGAACAGAGATATTTAAAGTGAAATTAAAATCTTAAAAACTAGTACTTCACTGGTACTGGTTCTGGTAGTACTGGTGAAAAAGTTGGAACTTCGTCCTCCAACATCTCCGTAACTGGAAGGTTCCCAGGTATGGTCCAGAATAAAAAAAATCGCAGGACGGGGAGAACCAGTGCTTTCGGCTTTGCTAAGGGTCTTTATATTTCCAAAATTAGGTACTATCGAGTTTTGCAAATGTTTATCTTTTTTTCATAAATATTTGAAAGATCGACAAAGAATTAATTATAAGAGTTCGTTTAGGTACTGACATTATTATCTACATATGTAATAGTTTTATCTAGTTTTAAGCATGTAAATAAGTTTTGTATTAATATAATTATGTAAGAATTGTTTATTATATGTAGGTACCCACTACGCGATATGCGGCTTATATATTCAAATTAGATAATGATCACAAGCCCCATAAATGCATCTCTGATTATTTGTTACCTACCTACTTGTAAGATAGTAAAATGTCCAGCATTTTGTGTAATAGCTATATCTGTTGGTACAAGGATCTTTTGGCGTGTGGCCCACATCGGAACTAACGGTGCCATCTTGCTTTTTCAATTTATTCATTAACTGTGATAAATATTTGCCAGCAGCCCTTGTCAAAGTGGTTCAAGCTCTAAAAGGTCCTTGTAACAGTGTACGTTTGAAAAATAAAACAAAAAATCAAATTAATTAAAGAAAATCGGCGGTAGATACGTCGTCGGGCATCCTACGAGGGCGACCTTATGGCGGAGTTGCTATACTGTGGCGCAAGAGCGCCTATGAAAATGTGTCTTTCCTGCAGTGTAAAAGTGTGCGCCTTGTTGCTATCAAAATAACGGTAGGCGGTAAAGCCCTCTTAGTGTTCTCGGTTTACATGCCGACAGAGTCGATGGATAATCTTGGTGAATTTATCGAGTTTTTAAGTGAGATTCACGCAGTGATAGAACTGTCAAATGTTAAGAACCTCCCAAGCGATATCATTAGGATGCTAAAGTATTGGTATAAAAACCAATACAATTATGTTAAGTGGGCGGGTGTCCTATCGGATGCATACGGGTTGGAGTGCGGTGTGAGGCAGGGGGGAATCAGCTCACCCAAGCTTTTCAACCTGTATGTAAACGAGCTGATCTGTGAGCTCAGCAATACCAATATCGGGTGCTCCATTGACGGGCACTGCGTCAATAACATCAGCTACGCGGATGATATGGTATTGCTGTGCCCATCGATCAGTGCACTTCGGAGGCTTCTTCGTATCTGTGAGGACTATGCGGTGGCTCACGGCCTTAGGTACAATGCGACATCGGCGGCGGCGACCTCTCGCGTCCGGCCCTGGTTCGAGCCATGGTCCGGAGCGAGACGGAATGGGAAGCCGTCACCTCCTTTTGCGAAGCAGTCATGCTAGCAAAGGAGGAGGCGGAACGTGAGAGAGAGCGTTCTTCCTCACGTCCCAGCCGCCGCGGGAGACGCACCGGGCGTCGGGGGCCACGTGGTGGCCCCCGGCCACCGTAGACGCAGGCCTGTGGACGGTGAGCTAAGGGCTAGCTCGCCGTCCCTCCGTCTTAGGACGACAGGCCGTGTCGACGGCGCGTTCGTGTTCCACGCGCGCCTCAAAGAGATGTCAGCATAGGGAAGGGGCCCGCAAGGGCCGATGCCTGCCGGGTGCTGCGGGTTGTTCGAAAGAGATACCGCGGCCCCGGAACACAAAGGGCGATGAAGGAACATGGGTGGGTTTTAGTCAGTAAAAGTCTGACACACCCTCCCGCTCAGCCCAGAGCGGGAGAAGTCATTTGATGATTTCCCATCCGAAAAAAAAAAAAAAAAAAAAAAAAGGTACAATGCGACCAAGAGCGAGCTACTGTTTTTCAAAGCGGGTAACAAAATATGTTATGATACTGTCCCACCAGTCACCGTGGGGGGCGCTCAGCTTTCCAGGGTCACGAAGTTCAAGTACCTGCGGCATTGGGTCACCGATAGTCTGTCCGACGATATGGACGTGGAGAGGGAACGCAGAGCATTGGCAGTTCGATGTAACATGCTGGCTCGTAGGTTTGCACGTTGTACTAGGGAGGTGAAAATAACACTCCTTAGAGCGTATTGCCAATCTATGTACACGTGTGCCCTATGGGTCAGCTATACAAAAAGCTCGTACAATGCTCGGCGAGTCCAATACAATAACGCCTTCAGAGTTATGTTGGGGCTGCCGCGCTTTTGCAGTGCATTGGGGATGTTCACGGAGAATGGCGTGCCGGTTTTTTACGCACTGATGCGGACACGGATAGCATCCCTGATGCGGCGGTGCGCGACGGCTCCAACAGTTTGCTGGCTATAGTAGCCGAGAGGATGGATAGTCCAATGATGTGGCAATGGATGACCAGTCATCGTGCGCCATTCCAATATTTACAATAGGTTGTTTAGTGTATTTTTTGTGTAGAATGTGTTTTCATGTATGTATTGATGTTTTGTGTATAAAATTGTAATGTGTGCTTGTCTATGGACTTATGGTCTGAAATAAATTTTATTATATTATATAACATTATTATATATAAAAAAAACCGGTCAAGTGCGAGTTGGACTCGCGCACCGAGGGTTCCGTACAAACCTGTGGGTATATAACTTTTTTTTATATGACGAAACTAAAAATTTACGGTTTTCGTAATTTTTCCTATATCTGTACTATAAGACGTGACTTCGTACAAAATTTCAAGATTCTAAGTTCACGGGAAGTACCCTGTAGGTTTTGATTCCCGTGCGAGTTTCGAAAATTTGCGGAAATTTGCGGCCTAAGTGGCTGTATCTTTTGATTGCGTTGACTTAGAAGGTTGATTTTTCTACAGCTTCCAGGGACAGTAGAACTAAGTATCATATAGAAATTTCAGTTTGATACCTCCACGCGTTCCTGAGAAAAACGGTCTTGACAGACGGACGGACGGACGGACGGACAACAAAGTGATCTTATAAGGGTTCCGTTTTTTCCTTTTGAGGTACGGAACCCTAAAAACAAACAAACTATTCAGCTTTATTACATTAGTAGTAGTGTCCGACCAAAGCTTCGGGTTCGGCCACCTTCAGCCAAACCTCTTGGGCCACATTGGGCCGAAGTTTTGGCCGAAGCCGAAGACTTCTAGCAAGCAAATTAAATGTAATGTTACGAATGCGCGAGAGAGCGATGGAAGATGAGACGTGCGGGAGGCTTCATTCACTCTCATATTACCTTGAACTGAATCTCATGGTTTATTAAACCTCACGCTTATGTGGCGACAGTCGAAAAATCCTCTTCGACCAAAAATCTAACTTCAGTCGGACACTAATTCGTATGGATTTGATTGGCTTACTTGATTATTTAGCAGCATTACACTATCAGCCTATAGCGAGCCCTACTAGGGCACCGGCTTCATCAGCCCTAATCCACCACACAGGCCCAGTGAGCCTCAGTAGATTATTTACTTGTTTTTTGACAAAGAGAAATTGTACAAAATTAAGCCCGCCATTGCACTTATCTCATTGATATTATCGACTATGATAGCATAATCATTAAGGTAAACAAGTTATGTCAGTCACTATGACTTTTTATTTTAATCAATAAAGATTAGACTGTTTACGTCATCTGTCAGGATTACTGTTCATTTCTAGACTATGAAGAAATCCTATACAGGTTGATTTTTATTACACGGCGAAAGAAAAAAGGAGGTGGTTCTCAATTCGACCCGTATATTATATTCTTAGAGACCAGAAGCAGAAACTATTAAAGAACAAATCACTAAATAACCTAGAAAGTTATATTTCTTACAAATTGTTTTTAATCAGCAACAAGCTCATAGGTAATAAATAAGTACATCACAATTATATAACACGACCCTAATCAACATTATAACGTGTATAAAAATACCGAATCCGTTGCATCTGAAAACCAAGCCAAGCCATCAGTATTGTACTCTTTGACAATCTGCCCGTTCAAAAAGCTGTCACATCGCGCCATGTCTTTTTTTTTCTACTCGTACCATGTAGGTTGGATTAGGGAATATCTAAGAATATATATAATGTATGACCACGAATAACTTTTTACTGAGAAGTTCGATTTCAATGATTGTCTTTTTATTGGAGAGCATATATCTCAAAGTTGGTCCCATTTAAATTTGAAAAATAAATTTCACCCCTAAGGGGAGAAAAAGAGGGGTTGATTGATTTTTTTCCTATTGAATTTTTTAATTGTGAACCCATTCTGTTTAAATTTCCCACACATGAAGTTTTGACCACAATACAACATATAATAGAGATCAGGAATAGATCTGATGATGGAGATGGAAGGCGTGTTTGGGCTCATTTCACGCACCTTGATGAGAACTTTAGACCTAGCTGGAGTATGACTGTCATGGAAGCAATCCGCAACAATGCCACATCTAACAAAATATTTCTTTCCCAAGTCGATTACTGTTTTATCGAGGGTCGTCCCTTGTAATTTATGCACCGTGACGGCCCAGCATAGAACTACTGGCAACATCCTGCGTTCAATGTTACCTTGACCCTTTATTCCTTGGAAAGTTGCAATCTCTGGAGGTATAGCAACACAACCATCGCTATCTTTTAGTTTTCTTCCTGTGCTTTCTCCTCCCTCTAGCTGACCCCTGCGCACTGCGCAGTGATGGCCATATTTTTTTTTCAATATACCTACCTATATCACCGTTAACGAAGCCCTCATATACTTATATGTTATGTCTCACGGGATTCGGTAGCTAATTTTATTTCAGATAAAAGGCCACTACAATATTTCATGTCTTTTAGTACTACAATATCTGGAGGTCTCTTTCTTTAGGTAGCTACTTCGCGAGATTAATCGATGTAATTAAGTTTTGAGGCGGCGCCAACAAACAATAAGCGAAAATCAATCAAGCTACCCCATTTCACGCTTTACGTAAAAATTTTTTCTTGTTTGTTTGGTTGGCGCCGACTCGAAACTTAATTACTTACTTTAACTTTGGAGCTTAGCTAGACTAAAAGGATTTTAATTTTTCGCTTTTCAGTTCCGGTTTTCGTCGGTTCAATTTATTGTTAAAAAGTTTTATGTGAGCGTGGTCAAATTCAATGGTCGTGGTTATTGGATCAAATTCTGGGAAGTAATGACACACGGAAAACTAAACGATAGACCCTTTTGACTATTTTTCACTTTTCCTTATAGTTGCGAATTTGGCCATATTATTTTTATTTTATTAAGATAAAGGGTGTGTACAAGTTTCAAGATTTTTTCTGTAGTCCTGTTCATTGCTAGTAAATTATAGGTCGGGGAAAAAGTTTCATCACATTTTTTAAGAAAATTCAAAACATTTTTTAATATAGTTTATTTACATTTAACTAAAGTATGTAGGTACCATTTTGTTCGATAACTTTTTGCCATATTGTAGGTTTTGCCATACTGTAAATTTCTATAGCAATGGGATCCCATTGCTATAGAAATTTTGGGACTTCTGATCAAAATACCGTGACAAGTGGTTTTGGCAGTCCTGACTAAAGAATTCTGAAGAGACCGAAACAGGTGGAAATCTGAAGATGCAAGGTCAGTACTATAAGGCGGATGCATAAACACCTCCCAAACTCTCTTAATTTTTGATGAATGGCTAAAGACGTATGAGGTCTAGCGTTATCATGATGAAAAACCACACCCCTTCTGTTGATTAATTCCGGCCGTTTTCTCTCAACTTCTTGCTTTAATCTCATCAGTTATTCGCAGTAGAGTTCAGAATCGATGGTCCTGCCTGGTGGTAACAGCTCATAATGAATAATGCCCTTCCAATCCTACCACACACACAGCATCACCTTGTTGCGAGTTAACCCGGGTTTCGCCACAGTCTGTGAAGCCTGACCGGCCTTTGACCACAACCTTTTTCACACGTTCTTGTCGTTCGTGATCCACTTTTCATCACCAGTTATCAGCTTCTTCAAAAATGGTTCGGTTTCATTACGTCGTAATAAAGAATCACAAATGAGTACACGGTTCATTAGGTTTCTATCAGTGAGCTCGTGAGGTACCCAAATATCGAGTTTTTTTATGTACCCAGTTTTATTCAAATGCGCCAAAACTGTTTTGTGGTCAATTCCCAGTTCTTCAGCTACGTCTTAACTACTGATATGCCGATCTTGCTCCACTTTTTCAAAAATGGCATCCATTTTATCCGTAATAGGGCGACCAGAGCGACGTGCATCTTTGACATCAAAATTTCCGGATTGAAAACGCTTAAACCAAATTTGTACTACTCTCACAGACACTGCACTAGGACCATAAACATCGCAAATTTTTTTCGCGGCTTGCGTTGCATTTTTACTTTTTTTTGGAGTAAAAATTTTTAAATGTATCAAATTTCTTCATTAGATTCACTCATCTTGACGGTACGAAAAACAAATGAAAATCACACATTTTCCTAATTTGAATTTGGAATTATGTTCTTTAAAATTTAAACTTTCAATGATACCAAAACCAGCCAGATACAAATAGTATAGCCAAAGAGATTTTATTACAAGTTCATACATACTATAATGCGAAAAGACTTTTTCCCCAACCTAATATTAAAATGTCTTAGTATTTTTTAAATATTTAATTTAAATTTTATTTATTGTACCATAATTCCATCATTTCTCTTATGGAAAGCAACCACTGGGTAGTCCTTTGCAGGATATAGCCCACCTTTTTTCCTGCCCTTTTTGCACGATCACCTACATCTTTCCGGATTTAAACGAAGTCAAATATAACCACACAGCACTTATACAATGTGTTAATGAAATAACCCAAAACCTCGGACACCCCAACCGACTTTTATATTAATAAATTGATATGACGTATAATTATTTATTTTCATAAATTATAGCAAAAAAATATTTGAAAATGTTGTTGTCGCGCTACGTCTTACAGATTCGTAGCTCTATCGCCGCGCCGCGGCCACTGTCAAACTTTCGTTGACACGGGAGCACTATCGTTTGAGGTTAATCCCCTCCTTCTGTTATTAAATAATGCGTATGTTTTGCTTTGGAATAGAAAAGTGACTCAAATTTTTCCATCACACTTTTTCCAGGCTTTGGACTGGCTGCATGTAAACCTACCACGCGATAATAAGCGAAAAATAAGCGAAGGCTAGTTGAAAGAAAAATCAAAAAGCCGGTGGTGGTAAACAAAACTTGGCGTGTTTAAAAGATTTGAATCACCATATTTACAATAATTATTTCAAATAAATCAACCTACCTATTTACAACAATAATACAGTTAAGCACTTACTGAAAACTCGTTCATTGTTTATCACAGCAATGCCTCGAAATGTCTACCACCTTGTTGAATACACGTTAAAGCACGTTTTCGTAAATTACTTTTCAAAGAACTTAGCACTGTAGTGTCACTTCTCACTACTTCAAATGCTGAAACTATTTTATTTCTTAGGTCACTAATGTTTGTTGGTCCATTCCCATTGTCATAAACTAGAGTTTTTACACGGCCCCACAAAAAAAAGTCTAATGGAGTTAGGTCCGGTGACCTAGCAGGCCACTGAACAGGCCCACCACGACCAATCCATCGCTGCCCATACTGCTCATCTAAATATCTCCTTACATTCCACTGGAAATGAGCTGGAGCGCCGTCGTGCTGATAAAACATCCTACTGACGGTTTGTAAAGGTATGTCATCGTCTTCGAGCCACTGCAGTAACAACCCCGGCAATGTCTCGGTAAGGAATTGTAGGTACGCGTCACCGGTTAGTCGGGGCAAAAATACCGGCCCAAGTACGTATTGGCCGATGATTCCCGCCCATACGTTTAATGAGAACCGATGTTGAAAAGAATCTTGTTCCATCAGAAAGGGATTTTCGTGTGCCCACATGTGCCTATTGTGTTGATTAAAAAGGCCTCGCCTAGTGAAGGTACACTCGTCAGTCCAAAGAATGTTTCTTCTCCAGTCTTCAAGAAACCACTCGCAAAACTCAACACGAGGCTGGAAATCCAGTACATTTAATTCCTGACACCGTCTGTAGTGGTATGGGTGTTGGCTGTCTTCTCTTAAAACGTTCCAAACAAAAACGTGGCTGCATTTGAAGCGACGAGCTCGTCGCCACGTTTTTGTCAAGTGTCACGTTTTTGTGTTGTGTTAGTACAAGACAAGCAGCTGCTTGTCTTGTACTAGCTGTCGGGTTTTCTGCGAAATAATTGAGTATTTCGGTCTCCAGATCAGGATTATTTCGGGTACCTCCTCTGTCTACTCCGGTCGGAGGCCTAAATGTACCGTAATCCCGTAGGCGCTGTGTAGCGGCCAACATTGTCTCGTTCGACGCAGATACACCAAACTGTTCCTGATAACGTCGCACAGCTAAACTAACGTTATCATCACATCGCGCTAACATTCGCACCATTTCACAATATTGTACATTTGTGAAGCGAAACGACATTTTGCCGCCGGGAGACGTAGATTGCACGCGCTCGTCCTACTCCGTGTTTACACGTGGCGCACGCGCCGCTGCGCTAGGGAGACTACGGAGGGTAGCCGGGGGCCGGGGCAGCGCGGGCGCCGGCGCGTCTCCCGGCTTTGGCGCCAGCCCTAGCACCCCCCCCCTCCTCACCCTCGCTCGCGCTGTTTGTTTACATCGCGTTGGACAGTAGTGTACAGCGTCGTCGTTAAGAAATATTAGAGGCCGCATGACAAATAATTACTTTTTGGAAAAAAAATAAGCTATATTAAAAATTATTGTATTTGATTTTGCTGCCGATTCTAAACAAACTAGTTTCAGGTTTTGGGTTATTTCATTAACACATTGTATATAGCCACATTCAAATATTTACGACCGCATAATACTAGTAACAAATCGGTATGTCTAGTGTCCTGCCTCCTTGTCAGGTAGCGGGATCATTTCTGTATGAAAATATTCCATAAGTCTGCTCTATAAGTCTTTCAAATCTCTTTGAACGAAGCCAATAATATAGCTCTGCAGGTATGAAATTTGAGTCAAATCGACACTGCAAGAACAAGATAAAGTCAGCCTGTATACATTGTTTTGTTACTATGTAATAATAAGCTCATTGTTATCAGTTACACATGGATGAAGAAAACTGCATCGTCAAAGGACACGCGTACGATCTGACCACACTTACAGTATATCTAAGACATTCCCGAAAATAAGAGAGATCCTATTCAACATATTTTTGTTAAAATGCGTAATTACTGTTGTTGGATAATAATTATGCAGGGTACATTATTGTGTTTATTCTTTAGAAAAAAAAACATGTTACATAAATATGACATGCCTACATTTTTATATGAATATTGATGTGTATTCTTAACAAACAATATTTACGATTAACTTGACGTTCGTTTAAGAACATTGTTTTTTATTCGTTATACTTGTTTAAAAGGTACGACACTATACTATACTATTTATATAGTCATAATGTACATATATCTACTTAATGTTGTTTTTGGGGTTCCGTAGTCAAATAACTAAAACGGAACCATGATAGATTCGCCCTGTCCGCCTGTCTGTCCGTCAGTATGTCACAGCCATTTAACTTCCAGACTGTTGGCACCACACAGTTAAAATATGAAGTGTAGGTGTCTTCTATGAACCGTTGTGAAATCATGAAACAATCAAAAATAGGGGTGGGTCCTATTAATATAACTGAGGGTTGAAACATATATTTCTATGTACATAACTGTGTTTATCGTCAGCTCTTGAAAAGTCATATCGAGGTTCCTAAAACGTTATTTTTAAGTCAATGATTGATGAGATATTTGCTTCCAAAGTTGTATCGTTGTATTCCATGGAGTTTCTTGCCCATTCTTCTCCATAGAGATCTACGCTTTCGAATCGGCAACCAAAGTACTTTCACAAGTTATTATACCCTGTGACGGGGACTGTAACTTAGTTTTTTTTTGTGTTTTTACATTCAAAAGTGCCTGTAATAGTCTAATTGAAATAAATGCTTTGAGTTTGAGTTTGTAAAAGTTGTGTACCCTTCCCCCCCTCTAATGTCTCGAGTAAGAAGAGAAAATTCTGAAAAAAATTAGGTATGTAGAACATAAAAAAACTTTAATCGAAAATTGGTTTGAATAAGATTTGATGTTTAGTTATTATGGATGAGGGACTTTTTCGTCAAACTGCAGCACTAACTTTGTTTTTCATTAACACACTATGAAAAACAAATTTAGCCTCACAGTTGAGTGTGAATTTACATCATTATGAATACCTAAGCGTTAAAAATATTGTTATCATATTTTTTGGTCCTACCATTCGTGTGCGACTCCGACTCGCACTCAACTGTTTTCGTTACCCCAAGAGCCTCCATAACTTACGTAGTACGTGCGTCCCCGCGTCGTAAACGAAATCTCTCATCAGTGGTAACTTGAACAACTCGTCCAGTTCAATAACGAAGAACTTTTTGTTTGTGTAATTCTAAGTGGTCATCAACGCCTATGTACATACTATCTGCTGCTGTAACTACCAGAAAAGTTTTTAAGAAAAACACGTGCATTTTGATTTAAGAGTTCACTACTTTTGGGGTTGTAGTGTCATTTAATTGTTATCGAATGCAATCGACACCTATCAACATGTGAAACAATCAGTAACGGGAAATTCCTAAAAATATTAAAATACGTTGTCAACCTCAAGTACGCCGAACTCATTATCTATACAACTATAAATACCCAAACACACTTCTAACGTAATCAGATTCCACCCAACTTCAAGATGATCGGGACACTACTGCTCGCTACGCTACCGCTCATCCTCTACGCGGTCTACCTGATCTCCAAACGTAAGTTCCAATATTGGGAGAATAAGAAAGTGCCATATGTAGCCCCCACTGCGATTTTCGGTAACTTCGCCGAATATATTTTACAACAGACGTATATGGGACACCTTGCACAGAAAATATGCAAGAAATTCCCGAATGCCCCCTACATCGGCGCCTACTACGGTACGGAACCCGCCCTCATCGTACAAGACCCAGAAGTCGTCAAGCTCGTCATGACCAAGGACTTCTATTTCTTCAGCGGCCGTGAAGCCTCCAACTACTCCCACAGGGAGCTGTTCACACAACACCTCTTTTCTTCCTACGGTGACCAGTGGAAAGTGATGCGACAGAACCTCACTCCACTGTTCTCCTCCGCCAAAATGAAGAACATGTTCCATTTGATCAACAAGTGTTCTCACGTGTTCGAGAACGTACTTGACAAGGAAGTGATGAAATCCGACGACATCGAAGCGAGGAACCTCGTGGCGATGTTCACGATGGACTGCATCGGAACCTGCGCGTTCGGCGTCGACACAAACGTGATGGAAAAGAAGGAAAACAATCCATTCAGAAAAATTGGTGATATTATTTTTGATACTCACAGCTTTAGGGCATTCAAGAATGTTGCTCGAGCCATATGGCCGGCCATCTTCTACGGGTTGGGATTCAAGACGGTGCCGTCAGAAGTGGAGCATTTCTTCAACAATTTGCTGACAGGAACTTTCAAAGGCCGCAACTATACGCCGACGTCGAGGAACGACTTTGTTGATCTCGTGTTGAAATTGAAGAACAACCAAACGATGACGGGCGATAGTCTGACGAACTTGAAGGCTGATGAAAGAAAGAAAGTTAATTTGGATGTGACCGAAGATCTCTTGGTGTCGCAGTGCTTCTTGTTCTTCGCTGCGGGATACGAGACATCGGCAACCACTTTAAGTTTCACTTTGTTTGAGTTGGCGAAGCACCCTGAAGCTCAAGAACGACTTTTGGAAGAGGTGGACAGTTACCTGCGTCGTAATAACAACGAGCTGAAGTACGAGTGCGTTTCTGAGACTCCGTTCATGGACGCGTGTATTGATGAAGCTCTTCGACTGTACCCAGTACTAGGAGTGCTGACTCGCGAGGTGGTGGAAGACTACACGTTCCCGACTGGGCTGACGCTAGAGAAGGGGCTCCGTGTGCACGTGCCGGTCTACCACTTGCACCACAACCCGGACTTTTTCCCCGACCCGGAGCAGTACCGTCCGGAGCGGTTCTTTGGCGAGGAGAAGCAGAGCATCAGGCCGTACACATACATGCCATTTGGCGATGGTCCCAGAATCTGTATCGGTAAGTGCATTTATTTTTTTTATTTTTAGGTCGCTTTTGTGAAATACATACTTCGTAATTATCCTCTCATACATTAAAGGCCTGTGTGCCAGCAGTTATTGCTGACTGTACTTTGGAAAATAGTGTATTCTGTTTATGTCGAAGTAAAGATGCTACAATAGTCTGAGTAAATATTGAGAGAGAGAAACGGAGTTATTATATTCATTTAAGAAAGAAAGAAAATTATTTATTAGTCTCGCACTGGACAAAACAAAATGGTAACTTGACAATAAAACAAGATTTTAAAGTAAACTTAAGGACAAATTAAAATAAAACTAACAGCCACATTACCGACGATAAGTTCATTTTTGTGTACCTTCTGTAGTTTTTGGCTATTTATGATGAATCCTTTAAATCTAGAGTGCTAGTACCTACTACATAGGAGGTAAATACTCTCATCCAAATGTGATAACTCGTTGCCGGCGTGATTGAACATACAATCTCACTTAAATTTATAAAAAATTCAAGATTAGATAGAAGCTGTTGTAGTTCGAAAACGATTTTTCTCTGCTTAAATTTATTACATGTTTGTATTGCGTCATTAATATTTACTTTGTAAGGTCGTGGGTCATCATTATCAAAGATGATTCCTACGTCATTTATAGTGAGTAGATATGCAGTGTGTTTGGTTAACGGTTACCGATGCTTTGAGGGCATATAATATTATACTCATTTGTACAAGGGGCATTGATGGCAACAACAAAAATCATAGCAACATGGCCTTGACATGCCACATGATACAAATAAGTAGTACCAGACAGATAACAAACAACATTGATATAGAAAGAACGAACATTTACATTATCAGCAAGTTACTTTGCGTCTACTTGCGTACTGTCTTTAATGAAAAATCTTATTCCTTTGATCTACAAACTTGAAACTAATTAAGATCGACAATTAAGATCATTTTAATAAATTTTCGAAAACTACCCTTTAAAGGTGTGGGAGAAATGTTATTAGTAACCGAAAATACGAAATCCACACGAACGAAGCCGCGGGCCAAGAGTAATGTTATAGTAGGAAACAAAAAACTAAAAAGAGACAGGTTTTCAAATTCCAACAGCTTGAGTACCTTATATTTTCAACCACCTTCCACCGACTAATTTCTTGTTTTCATTCAATCACTTAAATCAGAGGCCTATGGGCGGCATAAAAACTGTGATACCTGGTTAGGCACTAACCACACAATGAAATATATTCAATAATTTACCATTAATCTTTGTCTTTTCCAGGAATGAGATTCGCAAGAATGCAAATGGCGGCCGGTCTGATAACAATACTGAAGAAGTACCGAGTTGAATTGGCACCTGGCATGAAGAAGCAATTGACATTCGAACCCAGGGCCTTCGTCACGCAGCCAATTGGAGGAATCAGGCTCAAGTTCATTGAAAGAGAGGGGTGGGAACAAAGGCTATTGAAATCGCCTTAAAATGAAGTTTTTATTGTTTTAGGTGATCTTTGGGACGCAGTTGGGATTTTAAGTCTAGCACTTAAAATCCCAACTGTGGGAATATTTAGGCATTTATTCAAGTTTCGATTAGTGTTCACGGAAACAGGCATAAATCTCATGAATTTTAGATTTGACAGACAACTGTAATGAATGAACTGAATTACTTAAGTATACAAGGTGTAAATGGACCCATAACGAAGCCGTCAACCAAGCATTCACGTAGTACGTCACTAATTAATGTACTAAGTAACTGTACGCTAAAATTATTTTACTATTTTATTTCATTATTAAACGGGTCATGGAGATATTTAAAGTAAAGTTGAAACCTTAAAAACTAGCAATTCACTGGTACTGGTTCCGATAGTACTGGTGAAAAAGTTGGAACTTAGTCCTCCAACATTTCCGTAACTGGAAGGTTCCCAGGTATGGTCCAGAATTAAAAAAAAAATCGCAGGACGGGGAGAACCAGTGCTTTCGGCTTTGCTAAGGGTCTTTATATTTCCAAAATTACTATCGAGTTTTGCAAATGTTTATCAATTTTTCATAAATATTTGAAAGATCGACAAAGAATTAAAGAGTTCGTTTACTGACATTATCATCATAGTTGTATTTCGTTTTAAGCATGTAAATAAGTTTTGTATTAAGATATGTAAGAACTATTTATTATATATCCACTACGCGATATGTGGCTTATATTATATTCAAATTAGATAGTGATCACAAGCCCCATAAATGCATCTCTGATTATTTGTTACCTACCTACTTGTAAGATAATAAAATGTCCAGCATTTTGTGTAATGGTACAAGGATCTTTTGGCGTGTGGCCCACATCGGAACTAACGGTACCATCTTGGTTTTTCAATTTATTCATTAACTGTGATAAATATTTGCCAGCAGCGCCCCTTGCAAAGTGGTTAAAACTCTGAAAGGTCCTTGTAACAGTGTACGTTTGAAAAATAAAACAAAGTCAAATTAATTAAGAATCAAAGTTTGGCGTTTGTTATTTCTGTCAACACTTGAAATTAATTCCGTCCCTGGCTGGTTGTTTGTTCCGGTTTCAGACCGTTTCCTTGCCGATCTTTACCGTTTCTGTAATTTTTGGCTTATGGCTCTCTTAGCCAAAAATTTATAACTGGGAATCATCTTATGGAAACAGGCTATCAGAATGGTTGTTTGGGATGCTGTAGGGATATTTTCAGTATGGGATTAATTTGACACCTTTGGAACGCAAAGCTAGCGAATGACTGAAAAGTTTTACGTTTGTGTAACCGCCGCGGTGGACATATTATGTAACGTGTTTTTTAAACCGTTACATGCTTTTCACATTTTAGTCGATTTCGGAACGATTTTTATACTGTCTTTTATTGGCGATGGTTCAGTTCGGCAACTGTCATTTTTTGACGTTTCACTTACGATCTGTTTTCGTCATGGGGACATACTCAACAATTTAATTTTACAAATCCGGTATAATCACGGATATTTTAGGCCAAACGATGCCATAATCGCTGCCTTAAACACCCAGGACAAGGTGTTCAGAAGGAGGGATCCTTAATTTCTTCGAATTTCAATATTGGACGATGCTCTAGTGTGATTGTCACCTACTTTGGATTTATCGGTGCACACGGGAAAAGTCATTTATTAACGGAAAAACGCCCTGCTGTGGCGTTTTTTTTTCCGTATGATTATAATTTTTTCATTTCTTGGATTCTGGATTCTCTTACCTTCGACGCCGAAATCTTGAGGTCTAATTTAACATTTTTTTTATGCCAGACTTCTGGCCCAAACTTAATTTACTTTCTTCACATAAAGATGCAACAATAATAATAACCTCAAATTAGTAATTTAATATTTAAAGTAAAAAGGAAGCTACTGACATATTAAACAAGGTATTAATTAAGAAAGGCATTTCCATTGTTTCTATTATCCTAGTTTAGTCACCCCCGGCAGATTAGAGGTCTGACTCTTCGAATTGTTCTCTCTGGCAAGTATTCTTTAAATGTAGTGTGCGTCTCCAAGGCGCCCGAAATTCTTTTATTGTTACACATACATCTTTTTTTATTTTTAATAGGAGAACACACACACACACATTTTTTTTGCTCTTGTATGATTTCTTACATTGGATCTTACACTTGATCCCACACACACCCCTGGTAGGTTACAATTACTTATTATAATTAACCGGACGATAAATTGTGTCAATTAATTAAGTACTTACAACTTTGTTAAGTAACTTATAGGTCACATCAAGCTCAATGCTGATAATTCGGATATTTTCTTCAGTAATCTTGTAGTATAATTACTATTAGATACCTATAACAACTAATGGCCATTTCCTCATAAGAACGAACAAATGCAAATTAGCTTAGAGAGAGGTATTCCTAAAAGCAAAATAGAATATATAAAACAATAGAATATAACATTAAAAAAACCTTTGATGACAGAAAGTCCAATCATAAAACGAAGGCAAATATATCGAAGTAAACAAGCCGGCTATATGAACTGCCTAAATCCACGGCTAAACTTAACCCCCTTTGTGGACGGACCGACTATTGGATACGCACAAAATCATAGTCATTTGATAAAAGACAAGAGACATGACGTCACACATGCGAAACGAAAGCACTGATTTTTTTTTGGTACTTTTTATAAACCCTCTAACGATCCGCCCTTGCTCTGCACGTCTTTTACTACTTCACCAAACTGCGACATTTCACATAAAAAATCACATACATTTTCCGGAATTAATTCTTCAAATGTAGGTGAAAATCAAAACCGCTGCGTTCAATAGAAGAACAACGCAACCACATAGATCAACACGAAGAGTGACTTAATAATCGTTATATCAAGTTTGTGTACAGTTAGTAGAGTTTGAAAATCACGAAGTCTGGATTTGTGCCCGATTAATAGCAATAGGCTCGCCCCCTATTACATGGGACTTAAACATTACTGGCGAAATGTGAGTGTACTATTAGGTACACCTCTGCCGAACCCTTCGGGGATTTACAGGCGTGATGTTGTTTAGAGTATGAAAACACGGCTCGTGTCTTTTGTTATTAGGATTCAGGAAGTCTTAGAATAAATATCATAAAACCAGTATTATTTTTATGTTTGTAATATTTTTATACTACGTACATAATCGTCTTATCGTCGCGTTTCGTTTTTTTATCTTCAACGAAAAAGTCAATCAACTACAAATTGAACTGTGCAATAAAAAAAAATTATTACTACCTACTGCTAGTCAAGCAAATACGGAAATTGAAAGTCTCAATTGGAAGATAAATATTATTTATTTTCGAATTACATATATAATTAATTCGGTGTAATATATTAATACAGAGAAACATTTGGTTATCTACCTAAGTAAATATTTAATAGGGTGTACGGTTGGTTAAGTATAAAAGTGCGACAAAAAAAAAACATCAAGCTTTCATCTTTATAAAGATAAAAATGATTTCTCTCAACCAAAAGGTGGGATAAAATTAATCATTTTTATAATTTATAAATAAAGTCAGACGCGGGCGATGTCGCGTGACTTTGGTGTAACATTCAATGTTTCTTTAAACCTAATTGATGCGCGTGAGCGGTATTACCACTGAAGATAATACAGAAGGTGTATTTTACAGGGTTACCTAAAACGTTACCGTGAATTCGTGAGGTTCTAAGGCCTCTCCACATGCTACAACCGTCTTCAAATCGTTTCGTATTTCTATGCAAACAATTTTTATTTTGCAAAAAAGGGCAATTCGTTCAATTTATAAACTAAGTCCCAGATACTCCCTCAGAGAAAAATTTAAAGAAATGAATATACTTACTGTCCCCTCTCAGTTTATTTATGAAAATCTTGTATATGCACATAAAAATGTTAATTTGTACGAGGTACGAGGTAAGAGGTAAGAGGTAAGAGGTACGAGGAACGAACACAAATTTGTTGTTCCTGCAACGAGACTCAAAAAAATAGGGGATACGTTTAGATGCCAATGTATACGTTTTTATAATAAACTTCCGAGCCATATTCAAGCACTAAGCCTAAATAAATTCAAATCGTTTATAAAACGGAAACTATGCCTAAAAGCCTACTATAACGTTAATCACTATCTCGAAGATAAAAAGGCTTGGGATTAAGCTGCTCCAATTAAATTTGCTCAATGAATGTCGAGATTTCAAGTTTTTCATTTGTTTATTCCTTTCTTTTATACACTTTGACATTTAATGATTTGACATGAATACTTATTTACTTTTTTTATTCTTATTTTTTTTATTTTTTATTATGTGTGACATTTAATGATTTTTATGAACATTTATTTTGTAAGTATTATTGATTTTATTTGATTAGTGTGAATGTGAGGACAATGTGGGTTATTTTTACGTTTTTTGTTTGTTTTTACTATTGTCTGGCAGTTTGAGTACTATAAGCGACCTACACAAATGTCCTTTCTTTGGTATTGTTCGTCGTTTCGTTGAGCTCCTTGAATTATGAGTCGAGCTACATGATAACTGACAAATGCTTGCACTGGCTGGACAGGTCCACTCAAATCTGTGTGGTTCTTTCTTCAAAAGACCATCTCAGACACTCATCTGCATAGTCCTCATGTGAGTTTATCAAGATTATGTCTGGACCTTAAAAGAGACTATGACCTCTGAGTTTGTTTCGGTTGTTTCTTCTCAGAGTAGTCAGATACGAAACACCGGCCTCATTTAGTTTTAAAAAAGAAGACGTGTAAAAGTGTTTGTAAAAACCTATTTGCAAAATAAACATCATTTATCATTTATGGCTTTCAACAGGGTTGACTTAGGCTATCACAGGGCTTGTTTAGCGCCTAAAGTAGCGGAGTGGTGGCTTAATAATAACAGCCGCTCGGGTCGATCTTCGGGTTGAGCCGCACTTGCCTAGGTTGGTTCGTGGTTGACCACCCATTACATACCGAGTTTCCTCCGTGCCTCGGAAAGCATGTTAAGCGTTGGTCCCGGCTGTCATTTGTAGATCTTTGACAGTCGTTACAGTTAGTCAGTGGCCCGAAAGTCTGACAACCAGGCATATCAAAGGGTATCCTGGGGTATCGTATTACCCGGTAGTAACTGGGTTGTGGAAGTCAGATAGGTAGTTGCTCCATGTAAATTAATGGTATTCAGCTGCATACGGTTGGACTGGAAGCCGATCCCAACATAGTTAGGAAAAGAGATAGATAATACAGCTAGTGTCAAGAAGGAGCGAGCCAGTGATACCAGGGTCGCATAAAGTGGAAGAGAGCGGTGTAGGTCAGGATTTAGGGTTATTGGTAGCCTTTTGTCTTCTCCAGAGTTTACAGAACAAAGCTATTGAAGTATAGAAGCACATTCTATCGGTGTTGACCTTGGTATAGTGGAACCAGTATTCAATATGCGTATACTGAAATTTACTCTCCAGTCACAGGATTACCATGAAAATTAACAGCATCTACGAAATCATATCCATACGATATTGACTTTATTCCCTCACTCAATTTTTTTTTTTTTATTATGTGTGACATTTAATGATTTTTATGAACATTTATTTTGTAAGTATTATTAATATTATTTGATTAGTGTGAATGTGAGGACAATGTGGGTAATTTTCATGTTTTTTGATTGTTTTTACTATTGTCTGGCAGTTTGAGTACTAAAAGCGATCTACACAAATGTCCTTTCTTTGGTATTGTTCGTCGTTTCGTTGAGCTCCTTAAGTTATGAGTCGAGCTACACGGTAACTGACAAATGCTTGCACTGGCTGGACAGGTCCACTCAAATCTGTGTGATTCTTTCTTCAAAAGACCATCTCAGACACTCACCTGCATAGTCCTCATGTGAGTTTATCAAGATTATGTCTCGACCTTAAAAGAAACTATGACCTCTGAGTTTGTTTCGGTTGTTTCTTCTCAGAGTAGTCAGATACGAAACACCGGCCTCATCTAGTTTTAAAAAAGAAGACGTGTAAAAGTGTTTGTAAAAACCTATATGCAAAATAAACATCATTTATCATTTATTTATCAATCCATGGTTCTTCTGCACCAAACTGCTAGCTTGATTTATCCTTAGGTATAAGCTAATATGTACTCTCAGACAGAAAATGTTAACAGATGGATAATCCTGCAAGGGCCAGCCAGGCTTACCAGGCTTTCATAAAGTGAAAGTATTCAGATTTAGTCAAGGAGCTCGTGGCTAAATATTAATAGCTGCTCGGATCAATCTTCAGGTTAAGCCGCGCTTGCCTAGGTTGAATGGGTGACCACCCATTATCTACATACCGAGTTTCCTCCGTGCCTCGGAAAGCACGTTAAGCCGTTGGTCCCGGCTGCCATTTGTAGCTCTTTGACAGTTGTTACAGACAGTCAGCCGCCCGAAAGTCTGTCAACCAGGCAAGGGGTATCGTGTTACCCAGTACTAACTGGGTTGTGGAAGTCAGATAGGCAGTCTCTCCATGTACAATACTGGTTTCAGCTGCATCCGGTTAGACTGGAATCCGTCCCCAACATATTTGGATAA
This sequence comes from Standfussiana lucernea, assembly GCA_964057025.1. NCBI lineage: Eukaryota > Metazoa > Arthropoda > Insecta > Lepidoptera > Noctuidae > Standfussiana > Standfussiana lucernea. The sequence goes on from OZ059805.1 coordinate 12,970,451, forward strand.
AGGCTAGGCAGATGAGGTTCAGATTTCGCCGAAAGTCCACCAAACCCTTTTGTCTTATACAGAGTGTACAGCATGTTCCTGAAAACAAAGCCTTGAAGACATTGAAGTATTAAACTTCATTTTGATTCAATAGCCTTGACATCGTAGACCAGTGTCTAACGTGCGTATTCCCTTTTTTATAATTCAGAGCTCATATCCATATGATCTTGACTCTATTCCCTCACTCCATCCATGGTTCTTCTGCACTAACCTTCTACGAGTAGCTTCATATAAACATAGGTATAAGCTAATATGTGCTCTCAGGCTTCAGACAGACGGTCCGGGGCTGCGCGCATGCGGACTAGCTCCCTCTCGCTGGACTCACCCTGACATAGTACGGCGGCCATGATGGACAGAATCAAGGGATAGTGCCCGTATCAACAGGTTGAGTAGATGTTAATTGTAGCAATAAAATTGATGGTCATTTGTTTTGTTGATGTGATTAATAAGTGCCGGATTTTGTTGAGCACTCTGTGGATTTATTTTGAAGGTTTCTGTTAGTTTGGTGAGTATTCCTAACTGGTTGGAACCAATTGAACAAAAAGTGATAGTTTAAAAGACTGGAAAAAATACAACGAATGTGACTGACAGTGTATATTTTGCAATGAATAATCACATAATATGAATAAATAAAGTTGGGATGAGGGTCGAATATTGTCTCATGCTAAAAGTAAAGGCAAGATCTCCTATATCCTGAATGCGCGGGCGCGCGCACGCACACACACATACACACACAATTGAGCTATCTTGAACATAGATATCATAGTTTTTAATTTGCATCCTGTTTTCTTTTCTGTTTTTATATTTTTAGATTTTTTAGTTTATGAGTCTCCATTATGTTACTGTAAAATAGGGGAAGATAAATAATAACTTAATGGGGCCGCCTCATAATATATTCATGTAATGATTTTGGAACAATAAAAAAATTATTTATTTATTTTTTTATCCTCCTATGTAACATTATTCTGGAAACACTCTTCTCGTCCAAACAATTAAATTCGAAAATTATGAACACCTAATTAAATATTAATACTTACACAGATACTTTGGTTTATGCAACATTATATTCTAAAACTATGAGACGTAGCAACCACAAACCAATTTCAATTGCAAATATTTTCCCAGACGTATCCCCTAGCCTCCGACTATGTGGTCACCCTAGGTATCCCACTCCACGCCGCGAGCTCAGTGTTCTGACGCGTTTCAAGCGTCACCTACAGACGGAGACGAAGCAAAACATTAGCTAGCTTTCAGACAATAACATATCCAACTTATAAATCATATCAGTAACAAAATTATAAGAAAAAAACTCTATTTTGTAACGATTTGTAAACGTTTTCCCAATTGTTAGTAGTGAATGTGATGTAAAGTGTTAATATGGAAATGTAGTGAGAGAAATTCGTGTCGTGAATTTGGAAAAGCTTTTTGAAAGCATATGTGTTTTCAAAGTGAGTAGTTTTGTGGTCATTTTTTGTAAGTATTTGCAGTGTTATCTCTGTGGATTCGCGTATGGATTTTCGTGAAAATTTCAGTCTCATGGAAATTTTTCGTACCTTTTTAGGGAGATGCACATTTTCAGTATGCATTTTCTGAATGTGTCACGCCTTTCCACTTAATAATGTTTCGATTAGAAAAAATTACAAAAAAAATATTCGATATACAAAAAAAAACCACTTAATCCCGTTATCTTCTATTCCGTAGAAGCATATCAACAGTTGTAGTATTTTAGCGTGGGTGTCTACACGTGTGAGCTTATTCAATCGCCGTCGATACCCGCATCTCTGGCCCATTTGTACCCATTAAAGGTTTCAATTAACGCGCCTACAATACGCAGTGCGTTGGCTTCTTGCTATGAAAGTTTCAACAGGCGCTTTTTTTTTTAAATAGATTGTATCAAATGAAAGGAATTTTAACACAAAAGGAGAACGTCCTCTCTATCTACTTTTGGGCCAGTAATATTCGTTAAAGGTTTCATATAGAGCGCCTACAATACGCAGTGCGTTGGCTACTTGCTATGAATGGTTCTATAGGCGCTTTGTTTTATCAATTGAAAGGAGTATTTATACATGGAAAACGTATTGTCTTATTTGTATTTCTAAGTTCTTGATACGCATTTTCGTCCAGTTGTTGCTAATAAAGGCTTCATTTAGGGCACCTACAATACGCAGTGCGTTGCCTTGTTGCTACGAAGGGTTTCACTGGCGCTTTATTTTGGAATGCGGTTATATGAAATTAAAAAGGCTTTAAACATGTATAGAATATATGTTGTCTTAGTTACCCATCTATATAATTATTTGATACACATTTTAACCGAGTTAAAAGAGAGTAAAAGTTTTTTTATAGATTAAAAGCTTAATTTACGGTGACTTCAATACGCACTGCGTTGGCTTGATGCTATGAATGATTAGATTGAATTGAAATGAATTTGTATCAAATAAAAGGAGATTTCTTTAGCCATATGGTGAATGTCTTGTTTTATATCTACATAATTATATGATTTGTTGGACCAGTTGTCTCTACAATTGAAACTAACTGTGTATAGCAGACGCCCCAATTGAAGCCCCTGCTTCATTTGGGGCGTCTGCTATACACAGTGCGTTTCCTTGTTGCTATAAATGATTTTATAGGCGTTTTTTTGGAAGGAGGATAAACTTAACATAAATGAATAGGCCCGTCTCAAGTCTTTAATTTTTTTTTATGTGATCAATGAGGCCATGGCAACACTAATATTACATTCGTTACAAATAATCTTTGTGGAATTTGGAAGAAACTCACATTTTTTTAATGACATAGTAAGTAGTTTGATAATGTAAAAGAAACATTGTTCTACAGTTAATCAATTAAGTATAAACTATTTATAAATCTATACCTAATTACACAATTACTATTAAGTTTAACAATATGAAAAAAATACGACTCACAAAATAAAACTACCTACAGCTTTCTAACAAAATAAATAGAGAGAGAAATGCAATCATAAATGCAAACAAAGCGTAATGAAAAGGCAGAAACAGATCGATTTCCATTCGTCTATGAAGTCTCGATAATGTTGTGGAGCAATAAAATGCAATTTATATTCGTTTGTGATCGCAACTGTCGACGTCCCACAGGGACACACACCACCACTCCTACGCTTTTTAGAAGCTGATACAGAATTAGATTGACGCCTACATTATCAGAGTAGGTACCTAACACTTCTGCAGTCTACACGTATTAGAGTCTAGATATAAATAAGCAAGCAATCTCTGCTCCCTATTTCTTTTATGACCTAACAATACATCTAGATTTATTAACTATACATGTCTAAACTCACGTTTAATAAATATATCTATTGAAGAGCAACAAATATCTTGCTTAGATAATATTATAAATGCGAAAGTTTGGATGGATGATTGTTTGTTACTCAATTACGCTAGAACGGCTGAACGGATCTGGATTAAATTTGGTACAGAGATAGATCATAGTCTAGCCCATACATACACACACTTGTAACAAATAAATGCGAAAGTCGTTGAGGATGCATGAATGCATTTGTTACCCTTTCACGCAAAAAAGGGTGGAACGGATTTGGATAAAATTTTGTACGCAGATAGTTTATAACCGAAATTAACACGTAAAATACTTTTTATTCCGGTAAATTAGGTCACGCAGAAGTCGCAGGCAGAAGCTAGTTTATAACATGTATGACGTGTGTACTGTAAATATGTATAACAACCTATGTTATCAAAAGTGATACGTGTGGAATATATTTATCTAGTTCTGTTCTGATTGGACTAGAGAAATTGTTTCGCCTACTGAAATTGTATGTAAAATGTAGGTTGAACCTACATATTATGCCAACATTACATCAGGCCTGCAATCCCAGAAGGGTTAGGCAGAGGTGTACCTAACATTACATCCGCATTTCGCCAGTTACGTTTATAAGTCCCATGTAATAGGGGGCGAGCCTAATGCCACCATCCGGGCACAAATCTGGACTCCGTGGCTGCTACTGAGAAATTCCTTACAGAAAAACACAATATCACTTTGCCCGACCCGGAATTGAACACAGGATCTCACGGTCAGCAGTCGCGGTTGTGCTCACTAGACCGACCAAGCAGTCCAATGGTAATGTCAACTTTAGGTGGAACAATCATACTGTCTGATTTTTCTTGGCATTTAAGCAATAGGCCCACAAATTACGTATCAAGATAACTTAAATCATTACGTAAAGTTAATTACTAAACCATTAATACCCATAGTGTAACAACAAGTTTAACAAAAGCTAAGTTAATAATGTGTGTTTTAATTATCTATACTATCGATACTAAAATTATAAAGCTGAGGAGTTTGTTTGTTTGATTGAACGCGCTTATCTCTGAAACTACTGGTTTGAATTGAAAAATTCTTTAAGTGTTGGATTGTCCATTTATGGAGGAAGGCTATAGGTTATGTAATATCATGCTGCCACCAATAGGAGCGGAGCATTAATCAAAAATGTTAGGCAGACGAAGTTGCGCCGATCAGCTAGTGTATAAATAAAGCAAATGTCAAAAACGTCTCATTTCATAATGAAAGTTATTCCAATTCTGTGAATATTATTCGAAAATAACAGTAACAAAATATTGTTTTAAATACGTTTAGCCTTAGGACCAAGAGTTATATACAGAAAGATTGACGACGATCTCAAAGGGAGGCAAGCTACACAGCTTGCCTTGTCAGGCTGTCAGTCAATCTAAATCAAGCAGGATAGGCCTTTTCTGAAGTGTTATTCAGTATTTGAATTCCCTGGCACGTGCATATTTTTATTGAGGAATAGACATAACCTAAATCTCATCTGATCTTTCTTTATCGTGTGGTTAGTGCCTAACCTGGTGTCAGACTTTTTATGGGCCTCTGAATTGGCTTTACTCGAGAAATATCTCTCAGGCATGCAGGTTTCCTCATAATGTTTTCCTTCACCAACGCAAGTGATAATTATACAATAAGCACATGATTTCGAAAAATCAGTGGGTCTTGGGTTTGAACTCGAGATCTATGGACTTGGCAGTCCAACCGTCACACCACTAGGCTAATCTTATCTGATGAGACCAAAGGATGTGGCCTACATTCATAGTCTATAGTCATACATTTCGTTTTAATATTACTGTATACAAATCAGGCAACTAAGTAAAAGATAATTAAGGAAGTAGGACGACAATTCAATAAAGCTTAGTTTCCTAATCAAGATCTATGGAGTGCAATCTATTATAATTTGCGAACACGGGCGCCGTGCCACGGGAATTTACTCCTAATGACCTATTTATTATTTATTGATACAAAAGCAAAGATTAACAATTTATTAATCCTCGTATTGACTGGCTGAGGACTTATTTCTCTCATTTGCGAGTTATTGCGGATTGTATTGTGAGTTTTGATTCACCCAATTTCACGAGTCTACGAGATTGCTACGAAATTGCTACGGAGTTGCTACGAGACGATTGCGGGACTTTCTTCTCTTTGTTTCATCTTTGATATTTATTTTTGCTTTGATGTTTTGGTGTCGGCGTCTTTATATTTTTATGTTCAAGAAGAAATTATGTACCTTTTCTCAATATTATATTATTCATTCTTGTAGCAATGAGTGCCCCGTTATTTTTTTTTTATTTTTTATTCTACCTGCCGCTGTGTTTTCATTTAGAAATACTGCGAAACATACCTTAATGGAATCGTGAACAGAAATTCACATGTGTCTTTTATCAACGTAGAACACTTTACTGTGCACAATAAGACAGAATGTTCATTTTGTATCACACAGTGGGGGTCTTATCGCAATATCCATTTCCTTAGAAACACACAAGCGCCACATAAACTGAAAATAACATAAATTTGCTTTCATACCATTGTTTCTCACGTTGATCATGTGTTTTAGATGGTTGAGAGCCTGTAACTGAATTAACTAAAATACCAAAACACTGAATAGAATTAAAACGTATAACATCGTGTGGCCATCGACAAAACATAAATTTTGAATTCAATAACTGTATTGCACTGCAAGTTTACTTGACAAATAATAATATTTTTTAATGAAATTTTACTACATAACCCTTTCGGAATAATTGCTCTAAATGATAGTGAAAACTGCATCGAAATATGTTGCATAGTTTAGAAGAACAGCGCGGTCTCACAGACAGATGTAAATTAATTAATTTTATCAGGTGTAAATTAAACCTTTAACATTGGATCATACCTGTTACTGAGATATTGGAGGTCAAAGGTTCCAACTTTTTCACAAGTTTTGATTTTTAAATACTATTTTTTAAGGTTATAACTTTATAACCTCCATGACCCGTATACTATCCAATGCATCTATCAGCACAATGTTTTGAATAGGTGACACACCGAGTTTCCTCCGTGCCTCGGGAATCACGTTAAAGATGTTGGTGCAGACTGTCATTTGTAGATTCTGACAGCCGTAACAGGTAGTCAGTGGCCCGAAAGTCTGATAACCATTCTTACTATTAAGACGTATCGTATTACCCAGGTTGGTCGGGTTGTAATGGTCAGATAGGCAGTCGCTACTGGTTCTCAGCTGTATCCGGTAAGACTGGAAGCCGACCCAAGTAAATTTGGAAACAGATGCTGATGACATGGCGATTTCCTTACGATGTTTTCCTTCACGGTTTTGAGTGCGGCGGTGATAAAATTGCACAAAGCAAAGTTTCTACATTTATTATGTTCGAAAGAGTCGTAGACTCGTTCGTTTTAAAAATGTTCTTTTATTTTTCTTTCTCCGCATGGAAAGCTGTTCATTGTTCAACCGTCATGTCTTTTCAGTCTGTTTCCTAATTGGTGTACACTCATTCACGTCGTCGTATCTGTATCCCCATTGGTCCACCAACCATAAACGTGGTTTGTGAGCACTAATGCCTACATTTGATGCTCGGGTCGGGCAGCGGCGTAATTGTGTAGTCTGGTTACTGACTCAGCTATAGAGGTCAGTGAGTTTAACGAATTTGGGAGGAAATTGGGTACTTACTCTTTGTTTTTATGGTCTGAGGGAACGAGGAAGATAATTGGGAGTTGGGAAAAATATTGAACAAAGGTAAGTGTATTCACGAACACTCTAATTGAAAAAGGAATCGAATGCCCTGTTGTCAGTGTTTCAGAACCTTATTAAGTCAAGTCGGTAACGATTGTGTGCCAATGTGTGAACATTGTAGGCCTTGTAGATCCTAGATGCTTGTTAACTTTTATCTTGTTTTACGTTTTCTGTGTACTAAACAACGAGTTAATGTCGGGTCTACGCTGTCACAACCGGAACGGAGCACCTTTTCTCGACGTTTTATAAGTGCACATGTAGTCCTATGTGAAATAAAGTATTTTGATTTTGAAAGACATTTAGGTACTTCTTACCCTGTCAAAGGCAATATATATTGAGCGAGTCTAGATTTCGGTTAAGAGTTTCGCGTCTTCAGTAGTGTAGAGTGTCCACGATTCCTGTAACGTGCAGACAACAGGAGAATCAAGACACGATATTATGCGTCTCGTCGTTTATATAATACTAGCTGACCGGCGTAACTTCGTCTGCGTAACAGTGTGATTATGTTGTATAGCCTATAACCTTCCTCGATGAATGAGCTATCCAACACTAAAAGATTTTTTCAATTCGAACCAGTTCCTGAGATTAGCGCGTTTAACCAAACAAACAAACTCTTCAGCTTTATAATATTAACTATAGATTAGCTGACCCGCGAAATTTCGCTTGCGTAACATTTTTTATTGATGCTCCACTCCTATTGATCGCAGCGTCATATTATATAGCCTTCCTCAATAAATGGGCTAGCCAACACATATTTTTTTTCAATTCGTACCAGTAGTTCCTGAGATTAGCAACTAGCTTCTATCTGCGACTTCGCTCGTGTAAAAAGCATATTATCCTATCATTCGGGACTGGAAGCTATCCATCAGAGAAAGAATTTTTGAAATCGGATGAGTCTCAGAAATCATCTCCTACATTCCTGTCCATTCTCTAAAAACTTATTAGTATAGATTTACTAAATAATAGACATTAATATTGAACAATTAAACTCATACATTTGAAATCTTAAATTATCTTTTCAAAGTTAAACAAAGTAGAAACCTCGATAGATAAAGTGTACACGCACAATATAACAAAGGTACAAACCAGAAAACTCCACATTCTAACTCAATCCTGACCAGCGGTGGTTAATATAACGTATAGCGCCAAATAGCACGCTATTTGTTCATAACGTAGCGTACGTAAGCGTTTATTATATCGGCTCTACCTTCGCGTTATAATATAGCGTCTCACTCAACAACAAACTAAAACGCCAACAGCGGAGCCAGAACGGTATAGCAACATAGTGCTGTAACGCCGTCCGTAGCGCTTCGGGTGAACTCGGACGGCCTACAACGCGTTACGAAATAAGATTCACTGCGCATCATTGCGCCCGTTTAGCGTGTTGCTGAATAAAATGATAACATCTCCGCGTTAAGATTGCTGCCTAGTTTTGTTACAACGTGTTATAATTATAGCGTATAAAATAGCGCGCTATAAAAATATATTAAATAGTATATAACGCGTTTATAGTTTATAGCGGAATTGAACATCACTATTCCTGACACGTTTCAACCCCCACAAGTTCATGACAATTTAAGCTCTGTGTACGGCTGTCTGCGGGTATCGACCAGTATTTTACAAATAGACGATACACGGCTTCGGACTCTTGCACGTCTGATTTTATGGTCGTATTCTAGTATTAGGAATATTACAAACAATACTGCAAGCTAGAAGGGGGTGCGTTACACAGTAACTGGATTGTGGGGGGTCACACGGGGTGTTGGAAGAGAAGCACCCACCACCTCCCGATTTCGTTAAACCCCAGGAACATTTGTCTCCGAGACATGATCTGATGTGTCCTGTATGGAAAGCACTGAAACGATTGCGCACCGAAGTAGGCCGCTGTAATTACATTGGCAAAATGGGGAATTAAAGATCCTTCCGACATACAGTGTGAATGCGGTGCTCCCGACCAGACGATGTCCCTCTTGCTGGAATGTCCGAAGTGTCCCAACACCTTCACTTTCGAGGAACTAAGAATGCAATGCAAAATACAGCAAACACAATACAATGTTTTGAAATGCTTGTAAAAGGCTGCTAAGTTATAAGTAATAACATAACACCACATTGTACACTAAGTTCGCAATAAACGTTTTGACTTAGACTTTGACGTTGACGCCAAGGACGCAGCGATTAACGTGGCCACACACTGGGCTCAAGATATTTAAAGAAGTTATACCATCGACACGAAAGAAGAAGAAGAACACAGAAGAGGTCTCATATACAGTCGCTCCATGTTGGCATTTAGCAGGATTAAAACTGGAAACAAATTTCAAAATACATAGCTGAGAAAAGACTTAAGCAGATCAAGACTCAATGGCAAGCAAGCTCCAAATCTAAATTGAAATCTATACGCTGAAGTGTCTCAGACAGTGGAATTTTGCCGTGCAACTCATTTTATTCATAATGGGATTTTCAACAGGTTTTGCTTGTCCGTGTTTTCGTATTTATAATCAAGAAGAAAGTATAATGAACCGCCAAAATATCTCTCCTTTTCAGGGCAAATTTTACCAACGTCAGATATCTTTTATCCAAAGAATATTTTGGACAGTTTTTCCAAAAAAAAAAAACTGACGGAGGTAAAGGCCAGTTTTATTTGACGGATAGACGTTAGAAAAATCAACCCTTTTTGTGCATTATTCATGCGGTCTTCTCCATGAATAATAAATCAACGAGAGATTGTTCCCGTATCTAAGTGTGCAGATTTAACAAGTCACCCTAAATCGTATTTTCCTCAACCTCAATGCCGCGTTATTTCACTAATTCAATACAATCTCACTCAAAAAGGTTCCTTCCAAAAGAGCAAATGATCTCTTCACACGTATTATTAAAATTAGATCACCAATCCGCCAATGTTTGATCAAACATTCGTCGGTGTTACCAAGGGCTGGGTATTTATATGTACATATATATTACTATTACCTACTTCCTAAAAATGAAATTTGTGAGTGGTATTTTAAGTACCTGAGGCTGTTTTATTTCGTAATAAGTATTCAAAGTATTTTTGTTTACTTTAACTTTATAAGCAATCAAACGTTTAAGTTAAAGTTGTTCGTAGATTATTGCACCTATATACGACTATTTATTACAATTAAAGATTCTGAATGTATTTTGAAACTTTTATCACTACATGGTATAAAACAAATTCGCTTCCCGCTGTCTGTCTGTCCCTATGTATGTATGCTTAGATCTTTAAAACTACGCAACGGATTGATTGATTTGATGCGGTTTTTTTTTATAAATAGAGTGATTCAAGAGGAAGGTTTATATGTATAATAATATAATACATCAGCATTGCACCCGTGCGAAGCCGGGGCGGGACGCTAGTTTTAAATAAAAATGGTTAAAATACTGTATTTATTTACTATATAGTTGCAAGAACAAGACTTCAAAATATTTTGTACTACCTTCCACCCGCGTTAATTCAGTTTTAGAGCTCCGTTGCCAAATAGCAAAAACAGAACCCTTATAGATTCGTCCTGTCCGTCTATCTGTCAGTCCGTTTTATAAATTATAGCCAGTGTCATTCAGATTTATAAGCTATATTACTGCAAAGTTTCATCGATATCCGATCAGTTTTTGCGTGAAAGAGTAACAAACATCCATGCATCTTAACAAACTTACGCGATTACAATATTAGAAACAAAAGTAAGAATAAGAAAGATAACATGTCTTAATTAAATTACATGAGATGAAAAATACAGATGATGAAATGTATGGAGTTGAGAGATGTGGAATGCAAAAAAAATATTGAGTTTTGAGAAATAATAATTTGTATTTAAATTAAAACATAACAAGTATTTTGCCCAGCCCTGGAGGTACCAGGCACTCATGCAGACCGATCAGGGGTCGAAGCGAATCACTTAGCCCTTGAGCCGATAAACTGTTTATTTAGCAACCGATTACTTTGCTTATGTAGCGTGGGTAAATGTTCAGATGTCTTAACTAGTTTATGTCCGTGGCTTCGCTCGCGTGGAGGACGAAAATTATCCTACGAGAACTTATTGCCGGGATAAAAAGTATTGTTTGTCCTAACCCGGGTCTGGGTGCATTCCATATAAATCCAAATGCGGGACAGCAAACAAATAAACACATTCTCTTTCAAATATTTATAATAAAGTGAAAATACAACAACATAAATACTAACACAACACAAACAATATAAATAAATAAAATACATTTTTGTTTCAACCAGCCGTTGCCCGCGACTTCGTTCGTGTGAAAAGGAGACGGAAACGATTACATTTATAATCTTGGGCCCAAATGCAACGAGATAAAAATAGCGTGCATTAATAGATTCAGACTTATATGTCCCTCTTTGAAAATTCTGTAAGTTTTGACAATCTGAGAGCAGAGTTATTAGAGGTTTAGTAAAAGTAAGGTTATGTTGCAATCTTTAACTAACAGCTGATTCCTGAAGTGCAAAAGTTTCTCTTTTAACACTAATGGACCATATTAGATTAACATTATTAAATTATCATTATTCATTATTTTTTTTTATTTTCATTCATTATTTTGTTTACATTATTATTGGATTTTTTATTGGATTTAATTTTTTTATTATTGATTTTATTTTAGATTATTTCCTTTATTTATTTTTCTTTCTTATTTTTTATATTTTTAAATATTTGCATATAAAATAATTAAAAAAACAAAACACTAACAACATTACATTTTATTTTAGATTTATTATTATTATTTTATTTCCATATTTAGTGGAAAATGTTTGAAGTCATATGAATGTACGTCAATGACTTGAAGTCATAAGCAAGTAACAGACATGGAGTTATGGAAAGGATGTCTAGAGTAAAACCAAAACATTTTATTATAGTATTTTATTCATCTTCTATTATAATTAAAATGTCGTATAGAAATTGTCCAGGTGGAACAATTATGATTTTGGTACCTAGCCCAGCTAAGGTACCATATAATACACATAATAAGTAAGGGTCGACGGCTTAGTGTATTGCAGTGACTAGTTGGTATCCCACAATTCACACAGGGATTAATATTTTCAACAATATCCAATCCACAAGCCGGCGGTAAAATCCCAAAATCATCATCTTTCTGCCCTTGTCCCATTCTACTTGGGGTCGGCACAACACGTTTTCTTCCAAAATAACAAATCCAAATGAAACGTGTGAGCTTCGGTGTTCAGAGTGAGAGCAATGTTCATACAGTCACGAGCACCAATATGTATACACATTCCTAAATTTAAAAGCAATTTTCGAGAGAAATAACGATCGTAGCTTGGAGATAGGATCTATTTCATAAAAATATGAGTTGCAAAATGATATTTTTGTAACAACATCAAATTTAAATCAGAACAGTAGAAGAAAAACACTTTTAAAAGTTGCTAAGTGTTTACATATTGGTGCTCGTGACTGTACAAGGTAGGTCGGTTCAGAATCCGTACAAACAATATTCCTTCGGTCCAATATTCCTTCATTTCTGTACCGATTCAACAAGGCAGCGCAAGTTTCAACACAATTTTCTTCCTGCAGATCAGCCAAATCATGAGGCACCTATTTTTCATATTTTTTTTATGTTATTGATTTGATACAAATGAGTCAATATTGTAGATAAGGTAACGTTAAACCACGCTGCGAATTCCTGGGTAGTTTGACTCGAATCGGCTTCCAGCATCTCCATCAATTTAGCGTTATTCACCTGTGTGGGCGGTCTTCCACGTGTTTGGTTCTTCAAGTCGAAGATTCTATTACGAAAGCTTTGAAACCAAAAACGCACGGTGCGTTCATTAGCAGTCTCCTCTCCAAACGCAACATTGATATTGCGAGCCGTTTCAGCCGCGTTAGTTTCCCGTCGGAACTCGTTTTCGAAACTTACTCGAATTTTCGAAGTATCCATCTTTTCCGTCTAAGAGGAATAAAGAAAAAACAGTTGAAAATCGAATTTTGCACATTTTTAAAAGAAGAATTTCATAGGTATAATGTAAAAAAAGTTTCACTGAAGGCTTAGGTATTGGTGAGAGGTGTACCTCGCCAGCTGTGTTAAGCCCCATATTATACCTAGGGGGCGAGCCTATTGCTATTAATCGAGCACAAATTCAGACTCCGTAGCTGCTATTGGGAAATTCCTAATGGCAAAACTCGAAAATATGACCAATCATAAGAAATAATGGACATGGCTAGTCGTCTTTCTTTGCCATTGTTTGATGCGGTTTTGATTAACATTATTAAACATAACATGTTACACATACATCTTTACATGATGTATGATTTCTTACATAGGATCTTACACTTGATCCCACACACACCCCGGGTATCTTACATTTTTTCAATAATTCAGCTACAACACTTGTCTTTTAAGTGGAATAATGGCGATGATAAAAACGGCACGTAAATAACGCGGCGACAAATTAATCTGAATTTGGGATTAAAAATAACTAAAGCCGGTAGCAAAAATAGTAGTTTGGCGGCTACAGCGAAGGATAATTTTAAGTAGATAGTAGCAGCTTAATAAATCTGTTGTTATCTTTGTGTTAATCTAAACTGGCATCTAGTTAAACTGGCATAAAATCCAAGGTAAATAGTATCAATATTTTGTAATAAGGTGTAGGTGTGTGGCGTTGACGTAATTATCGTACCTATCTAATATAATTATTACTAAAATATTTAAAAGCTGCCAAGTTATATTTTTAGTAGCAAATAGTTAGTCAGTCGACCTTTAAGTTTTTTGTCGCCTGGAAAATAATTAGCCGATAAAAACCTTATCACGGTCAAATTAAAAAAAAGTGTAACGTTACAACTCTATCAAAGTTAGGCGTAGGTTAGCTAAATGCACTGATTTATTGGTACGACAAACTCGGCTCGGCGCTAACTCAACTGTCCAAAATTCAATTGGTCCCGGTTCACGCCTCCCGAAGTACCGATATTTCAACTTCGAAGGCATTACTATAAAGTAGATGTACAGAAGGTTGACTCCAAATAATGTACATTTAGCGGTATGAGTGGGTTCCCTCATCTTCCATAAAAAATGGTCGACCCTCTAACTAGACAAGTGTTGTGTCTGGCTAAGGCAGCGTAAAATCTGTTTTTTCAAGGGTTTTGCTATAGGATACCGGGTTTCGATGCCCTATGTCTGGTGGGCTAGTTAGACTGTGATGTATTTTATCATATGCTTATTTCGCGGATAGAGTGCTGCTTGTTTGTCGTGATGGTTGGAATTTATTAGTCTTGTGTTCAAAACAAATTTCACAAACAAATATAACAAATGTTTACCAACCAAGCGCCAAAAGAACTATGTATTCAGCGCTCCACCTCTGGCGATGTAAATGCTGCAATAAGCGCGAACGCCCGCACACATAGACACGCTTTACTTACAGCGAGTGCAAGAGCACTCGTGAATGGCATTTTGTTTGAGATCTCCACGCACACACTGACACGTCGCTTCACGTACAGCGAGTGCAAGCACCACAGAACATAATTATATACTCTAAAGGAGCTCGCGACTGGCATTTGTTTGAGATCGCCGTACGTACGCGTCTATTTCTGCGTGCACCTATTTTGGCTCGTTGTATGAAGCTTCTGTACTATCTATTTCATGCTTCCCCAGCTTTACTTGCTCTTGTAAATCACTTGAGATGTTTGGTTAAATGTCAAACGATAAACGATTTCACGATATAGTGGAATTGGCTCAATCCCTAGCGATATGTAAATCAACCGTTTTATGTAGGTTACGCACCTATTTGTTATTGATTTTATTCACCTTTATCCGTTCACTCTTTTTTGCTTAGCTGTTGAATAAATCGAAGACGACTTGAGGGCGATTGATTCTAAAAAAAGATTTTGGGAGTATTAACTAACTGTATATTTCAACGATGAATTACTTCTGACTTCACATTTTCACTTTAAACTCTGTCTCGTCATCTTCCTGCCCTAGCTCGATGTTACTTGGGGTCGGTATAGCACGTTGTCTTCATCCATACTCCTCTGTCAATCATTACGCTATCATTAAGTCTTTTTTTAACCGACTTCAAAAAAGGAGGAGGTTCTCAATTCGGTTGTATTTTTTTTGTGTTTGTTACCTCATATCTTCGTCATTTATGAACCGATTTGAAAAATTCTTCATTTATCTGAATGGATCTGCTTTCCGATTGGTCCCATAGAAATTTCATCAAAATCGGTTCAGTAGTTTGGTTTTTAAATCAAAATAGCTGGAAAAAATATGTCATCCAAGTAAAAGAAATTGCGAAATTGATACATGACAAGGATTTGTGTGTGATGCGATAACTAAAAAGGGTAAAATAAAAACGTTTTCGCAAAAAAATAACCGACTTCCAAAAAAAACACTAAAAAAAGTGGAAAATAACATTACTTTCGGAAGTCGGTGCCAAAAAAGTCAATGAAACAAACCATAGTCACCGACTTCCGAAAGTAATGTTATTTTCCACTTTTTTTTGTGTTTTTTTTTTGGAAGTCGGTTATTTTTTTTCATACAATTTCTCTCCGTTTTCATCAAGTATAGTTACTACTCGTATATGTGGAACTTATAATGTTGCATATATTTTCTCCTGAAACTGACATTCGTGTCTTTTAATAATTTTTCGAACTGGCGAAATGTAGGTGTACTATCAGGTACACCTCTGCCTAATCAGGCGTGATGTTATGTTATATTCATAATTTTTCTGACATCACAAGCTTAATGATTTTTTATAACTAGGATATGAAACCGGATAGTATGTCGGCCGGTGTGTAGCCGGCGCCTGCGCATGGGCAGCCTACCAGACCTGACGGAGCGCTCGCGTCCGACGCCCGTCCGCGCGGCCGTGCGGACCGTGTCCGACCCGCACCGGCATCGCACCATACTCACACCGGTATGTTGTACTACACTGAGTTAAGTACCTAGTTGATTAATAGTTTTCTTTATTCAGTTAAAGGGTGAATTTTCAATGAGAATCCTTAACAATTTTGACAGAGTTTATTAGCTAACTAAAGGAGAATATCAATAATTAATTTTATTGATATTCTCCTTTAGTTAGCTATCTACATATAATTTACTTAGATACTTTTGAAACTCTCTGACGAAAATTGAAACAAATGCATCAGAATTCGAAAACGTAACTATAAATGCCAATCAACAGTATCGCTTACAAAATGAGAGCTTTAATTCAAATGCTTAAACCTGAAAATCTGATTTTAAATTACTTAAAGCGTGCCGTAAGGTTTGTTTACCCTATCATTATTATACTTTTTGAACAGATCATACTTTTCAGGCATATTTTTCATGTCCTCAGATCTTAAAGGGACTAAAATGTTTTCACAGATCCCAGTGAGCACAATATACAAGAAAGAATGGCCTTGGAAGAAGCAGAAAACTCCAATCCGGATCGCAGGGTCTTGCATCGGACCTCGCCGAAGGGACTCGGCCACATCATCCGTCGGGGCGGCATCAGTTCGAAGACTGCTGGCAAGGCAGCCGCCGAAGCTGCCCAAATCGCTGGTCAACCGGTTCACTCTCCTATGTATATCCAGCGGGCTATGTGCGACTGCTATGCTGCCTTTCACTGCATTTGCTGGTGCAGAAGCTGGAGCAATGCCTCTCTCAATAATGCACATGGCAGCAGCAGTAGTCGCTCCGTTCTCTCCTCTCATTCTACAAAAGACTGGCACAAGATTAGTGATTGCGATCGCACACACTTTGGTCTGTGTGCTATTGACTGCTCACACAGTGGAGACTCCTCTCCCTGTTCTTCTAGCATTGTACGGAATCTGTGGCGTAACGCTGTCGCCGATGTCTTTGGCGTTGTCTGCTTCAGCAACGTCATTAGCCCAAGCAGCTGGTGATGAGGCTAGACGGAAAGTTGCCCTCAGAAGAGCAATCAGAGCTTTAAGGGCTGCTCAAGATCTAGGTTTGGTGTGTGGGTCCTTACTCTTGGGTTTCGCCCTGTTAATATGGTCTGAGGAGGTGGCAAAGCCTGTCACTCCGGCACCGACCAACGTATCTGTGCCAAGATGGCCGCCGCCTGAGGAATACTTTTTGGAAGATGATTATGAGGTGAGTTCTTCTTAACACAATATTTTTATCTTTCATGTCATTATTGTTAAATTGTAGTTCTTGTTGAACTTTGCTGCTTATCGCTTCACTTTTCCCCAACTATGTTAGTGTCGTTTTCCACACCACCTGCAACTGTGTATGCCTATAGCCTGTACAATTTTGTCGCTGCGTCACACGATACCCCTTGGAAAAAACTACTTGAATTCTTTGCTTACGTCATTATTTAAATCTACATTTTCCAGGAGCGAACTTGCGGGGCGGCCGGCTGCCCAGACATGCAGACCTTATCAGGAACAGTTCTAGACGCCGACGGCAGGATGCTACTGGTTGCCATGTGGGCATTCCTAGCTCTGCTGTCGGTGGGTATAGGCGTGTACGGCGCGCCCACTGCGCCGGCGCCTCCGCCTGACGCGCGCTCAGTCTTCGGGGACCCTCGGGCTGTGCTCGGGATGCCCATGGGACTATTCATAGGACTCCAACAGGGATTTATTTATACGTCGTATATTAAGGTACAGCTATATATCAAAATAGCGTAAAAATGAGTAAATTCGAGAGTGGCATAACTAAGCGAAAACAAAACCTTTGAAATACTTCAGATTGAAATTTTAAATAAGTTGTTAGAGTGCTATCTGACTAAGGATAAGCAAATATTAGGCTCCGTTTCCACCGAAGTGGAGATGTAAGGGTAATCAAATCACATTGGTAAATTAAATAAACATCGCGTCTTTTTGCTTCCTATGATTGGTCGAATCCATCCGTCTTCACGATGCTCCGCTCTTCTCCGATTTGGTGGAAAACCGGCCCTTAAAATTCCGGTCTGTGAATATACCTATGTTAACAAAATATGATACAAAAACAATCCATTAATTTCAGTGGTACGGAGTATGCGTAGATGGGTGGTGGTGTGCCTGGCGCTCCTTATGCGGTACTGGAGTCCTGCAAGCCCTAGCTGCAGGCACCCTCTCCATGGCGGCCGCTCGCGGCAGGCGCGGCGCCCTCGCAGCGGGCGGGGGAGCAGCCCACGCGTCGCTCGTGCTCGCTCTACTGCGCTGGAGAGCCGCTAAGACGGATCTAGCGCTGCCAGCGCTTGCAGCCGCTGCGTGGGGCGCTTGTGCTGCACTTTGGGATGTACTACAGGTATGGGTTTTTAAAGTTCATTGATCATAGATATATCGCTTCTAGTTGAATGATAAAACCAGCATCTTCTTATCTGAATTTTAGAAAAATACTTTTAAGTTGTGTTTAGTGTCTTGACTTTAAAGAAACTTTATGTTGGAACTAAATTGGCACTCCTGAATAAATATGACCGGATTGTATCATATGGCTAAGAACGGAGTGGAAAGTACCTAGGTGGGTCTTCTTCGTATTTCAAATACTATGGGTTAAAAACTAGTTGGTATATATTATATTGCTGTGCCAACAGAAATGGAACAAAGACTACAGGAGTGACACACTGTGATCTTACAATGACCATACCAGCTCAGATTGGACCATTGGACATCCTTAACCCTGACAATACCCTCCGCTAATGCCTCTTCTTCCCCCCAGTCTGGCATTTGCATAGGAGGCCCCGGCTGGCGGGGCGCGTGGTCTATGATCCTGGCGGCGCGTCACTCCGGGCTGGCGCTCGCGTGCCTTGCGCGGCAACTGCTTTGCGTGCGCACCCAACTGGCCGGCTTGGCCGCAGCCTTACTCACTGCTCTAGTGACACACACTATGCTGGAGCTGAGGTTGCGCAGAGGTGAGTGTTAACCGCTTGGTTGCTGATGGACACGAACACTACTGGCAGGCTTGGCCACAGCCCTACTCATTTGCTGCGATGCTCTGGCATGAGTAAAATGCTTCTTGTTCAGGAACTCGTCCAAGGAAGTAGGCACAGTCAGTACCCCGCATTATCTACCCCTCGTAACAGAAGAAGAGGGGAAGATGGGTCAGGTGACACAGGCTTCTCTATTACGGTTAGAGATGTGCGGTACCATGCACATGTCATCCTTGTCCCTGTGATGACAACATATCTCTGATATTGTACATATTATCCAAAAGCGAGTGGCCACTTACCATCAAGTAGACTCCTAACTTATTTACCACTCAATAACATACAAGCAACTAATCTGGTGGATATTTTAAATTTGTAGAGTGGTTTCGCAAGAATGCACTAGACTCTATGACTTCCACACTAGCAAATGTAGACAACTATTGCAATTAGCTAGATTCTAATATAATTAGATAATAGAGATTCGACTACAGCAAATCGACACGATGATATATACAGGGTGCAATTGAAGTCATGGGCATTATTTTAAACTAAGGCACTACTCATGATACTAATTGCATTAGGGCTACTATTAAGCAAATCAAAAATATTATTAATGCAAATATGGAAAACTTCAAAAATGTAGCCTTAGTTTAAAATAATGCCCGTGACTCAATTGCACGCTGTATTGTATTCTACTCTGTTTAACAGCGGAAGCGAACCGACCAAGATCCTAGCGAAGACCAACAGCGACGCAACTGGCGGCACTGGCACCGACGACGTCAGACGACATCGACGAGCCTGACGTCCACGACGTCGCGTGCCACGTCATCAGTTAACGTCGCTGGCGACTGAGCGACGTTTGTAATAAACTTCGCGACGTAAAAGACGTTTCTAATAAACGTCGCGACGTGTGATCGACGTTTTAAAGAAACGTCGCATGATGTATCATATTTATCGACGTGTTGTGACACTGGACAATGGAGTTTATTGACATTACAATAAACTGTTAATTAAAAGACTATTTGTCTACTATTCAGAAGCACTAACTGTTTAATAAACGAGTGAGATCTATTTAAATTTCTACTTCATGATAAATATTTAATGAATTTTCTTGTGGCGTAAGATACGTTTTGAGCGATGGGCCAATGAGTTCTTATTATTCGACGTTTCTGTTTTTGATTTATTTCGGAGGTTTTCATTGCTTTAACCTAAATTAATATAGAAAGGAAAAGTATTGTTGTAAGGTAGTTAGTCGATCACTGCTTATATTTAGGTATACGTTTATACGAGTAACTTCATATTAAACTGTGGTAGAGGAATGTCTATTATCTTACGCCATAAGCTAGCCGTGACTAATGGAAGTAAGGATACAAGAACAGGTGGTCGCAGATCGGAGAAGGGTCGTGAACAAATAAACAGAAAAAGTTTACTGAGAATTTGCCAGACAATACCTTCAGACACACGGTGACCGGCGCGAAAATTATCGACGAGTCAAATTAAATAGAAATCAAGTGATCCGATTTGCTGTTAATAATATTCAGTCAACCAATTACAGCAGTTAACGGCTGCTTGACAAATGGACAGCAAATGTGTAAACGGAGAAGCGCTAGAGAAGCCCGTAACATACAGCCGGACACTGACCGGCAAATTGCAAAAGACGTAAGCGAGCGCTTACACCTTAGTTGATTTTCGACCTACCAACCGGGCGTTGGTCTCAGCTGCCAGCTCCTAGCTTCACGTTTGCGATGTCTGCATAACCCCCTGCTTCCTAAGCCACGGCCATACAAACCTCATTACTAAACTATCTGCTAAGAACTTAACCCTAATCTATTCTGTTTTATAAAATAATATATTTTATTTTAATACCTACCTATTAAATCCTTGACTGACTGTTCACTACTCTAAAGTCAATGTTTTATAAATGTTAGGATAAAGTCGTTAAAATGTTATTAGACTGATCGGATCGGGAGTGATTCTTTGGGCTGCGTTTATGTGACAAGGCTTGACTACTTACGGAGTATAGAAAGCTGCTGGTATTGATGGCAACTCGACTACTAGACTTCTACTTAATTTAATTAAAATAGACTATCTTTTTCATAACATAACATCACGCCTGTAATCCCCGTAGGGTTAGGCAGAGGTGTACCTAATAGAACACACCCACGTTTAAGTCCCATGTAATAAGGGGTGAGACTATTGCCATCAACCGGGCGCGAATCCAGAATCTGTGGCGGCAACTGAGAAATTCCTGATGGAAAAACCCAATAGCATTTTGCTGGATCCGAGAATCGAACCCAGGACCTCATGGTCTTACAGACTATCTTTCACAATATAAAGAAAAGATGAGAGAAATGAAGCTGTGGAACCGATATGTAAGTAAGAGTTGCCCAAGTGTACTTGGGCCGCTCCTACCTACATTTCCAAGGCTTCATTTCTTTAATCTTGTGTCTTTGACCATGTGATTTTTAATCTCTTTCTAGTAGTAAATGAACGTCAAGGATATCAATATTTTTATTAGGGAACATCAAGTGACCAAAACCTCTCGTTGCACGTGTCACAGTCGCATAAACAAAGCCTAGTGAAAAGAAAGCTGCACGGATTATAAAAATAAGTAAATATAGTTTTTAAACACTGTACTGTTATTTTATACGAAAAGCCCCCATTTAACTTGACTAATCATTTGTTTTGTTGACAAAAGGAAACAAAACTAATTGAATTTCGTCAAACGGCCTGTCTAAAGTAGGCAACAAGTTTGTCACCCTCGGAAAGCAAGCGACAATTATAGTAATTAAATTACACGAAATAACTAATTTGATCAATTTCAAGTTATTTACAACATGTCCTACAATTTTATTACTTTGTAAACTAATTGACGTCGACGTCAGTTTGTCAAATTGAGTTTATGTAAACTTGTTATTTTGAGTTCGCGTAACACTATTCGTCAGCTTCGTTGATTAGTCAGTTTTGCTGATTGGACGGTTTTGTGAATTCGACAGTTGGGTCAACTCGACAGTTTCAATAATTTGCCAGTTTCTTCGAACCGTCGAATTAAATAAACTGACTAGTGAGGGAAACTGACCAGTGTTACGCGGACTCGCTATTTTGGTTACGAAATGTCATAAAATGATCAGACAATATTATTTGGATACGCGATAAGTAAATAACGATGTTGGATGTGTTAGAATAAAACTGTGTTTACGACGAAAATATGAGAATAAATAATTGTTGACTGAATTTGACTTGTTATTTGGTCTATTTCGGCAACCTACCTAATAAATAAAGGATAATGCTTGCTGGGGAGATTGTTCCATCACTTCCTCTTCCAAGCTAAAACACAAGAAAGTGGAGAAGGGCGAGCGTTTTGGGGGACCGCCTCTTGTAAATTTTAACGTCCGATAAGTGCTGATCATCTAAATAATTGAATTGCTATCATTAACACCAAAAATTGGATATTTTCCATGTTTACTATTCATCTTGAGTTCCCGATATTTCAGCGCTGCTGCAAGCGGAGTGATCACGGATAAACAGAAGTTTGGGTGGGTGTTAATGAGCTGACAAATCGATCCACCTACCCTCTGCCTTGTACGTTTTACGCGCTCGGTACCGCTACCACTGTCACTCACAACTCGACTGTCTTTAGTGTTAATAATAGTGTTAGCCAACATGTCAGTTTAAAAACTTGTAAATGTATTCGTTATCAAAAGACATAAAAAAAACAGAACATCACGCCTGTAATCCCCGAAGGGTTTGCAGAGGTGTACTTAATAGCCCACCCACATTTCGCCAGTTATATTTAAGTCCTATTGCCGTCATCCGGGCACAAATTCAGGAGGTCTACTCTCTAAGCACGAAACCCGTAGTTTCGGCCGAAGATACGGGTGTTTCCTACTCCGTATCACTTACGGACATACGATTAGTGAGGGAACCGAACTAAAAACGAATGACAACACGATTGGACAGTTGTCCCTACTCCCGATGTATTTTCAAAACTCATGAATCCGAAAATAATAGGGCGTAGGGTTCATTTCGAAGTGTCGATCTACTTTCGTACGGGCCCGTATCTTCGTTGACGGAGTTAGAGAGTAGACCCCCAGGCTCCGTGGCTAGTACTGAGAAATTGCTGATGGAAAAACCCAGTAACAGTTTACCCGACCCGGGAATCGAACCCAGAACCAGCAGTCGCGCTTACGACTAGACCAACGAGATAGTCAGGAGACTGCCACATGTTTACATCGTGTCATTCTATTGTACCAACTGTGGAGATGTGAGTAAGGTGGTGATTAAAAATTACGAAGAATATCTCTGGAAGAACCAGCTCGAATATTATCAAACAAGATACTTTAAACTGCATAGGTTGGTATCTTCAGGGATTAACTCAAGTTCTTACACTAGAGAGAGATTACAGCTAGCTGCATTCTGTTGAGTTTAAATGAAACACATGTCATCAACAGAACCTTTTTATTTATCCAAAGTTATCTAAGACTAGGAACCCCATCGCATCGTCGTCATTTCATACCGCCTATAACAGTTCTTGCTTGAATAAAATCTATCAAAAAAATAAAGTTTGAATAAGCATTCTTCTACAAAAATAGAAAAAAAGCCTGCTGCAAAGTTGATCCGAAATGGAAATTATAGAATTTGACACTGGTTTCATTCATTCATTCATATCATTTTCAACGTCGAATTTGATCAAAGTGGAAGCGCCAGGGTGGCCCGCGAAATTAAAATTTTCTTATATTTTTCGCAATTTGCAGGTCTGTGTCGGTTTATATGTTGATTAAAATATGCTTCGCGGCCGTAACAAATATGTCTTTCTTATGTTATAATTATTATATCCATTACTTATACTGTCTTAATCACCAAAAGGTAACCAATACTGAATAGCAATTGTTATGTCTACCATGCGTTTAGAGTTATAACCATTACAATCATCAATATAACCCTCTCTCTAAGTTCATTTAATCCCATTGAATGACTTTTTCATGAAATTGTAGTAGGTATAAGATAATTTGAATTTCGCGGGCTAACCCGGTGCTCCCCCTTAAAGGGTCAATTCTACAGTGACGTGAAGTAACGTACAGCGCTTTAAGTCTTTATAAGATATTCTCTCAGATTTTACCTCACACTTTCACTGTCAAATTCTCAGCGATTTATAATTTCCTAGCAATAAGGTTGATTTCACTGTCAATTTTATCAGAATTACAAATGATCTTTAATGATCTTTATTCCCATAACAATAAAATTGCTGTTGTGTTGCAGCTTACAATGATTTTATAACTGAAGAGACTATAGGAAGAAAAACAAGAAAGGCCTTACTCTATATTTGACGACCATGAAACAGGGAACATTACATTCGTTACAATATGATAGTAGGTACATAGCACTAGCGACAGGGATAATTTCTACAATCAAGTATATTCCAATGGCATTTCCCAGTTATTTACAATCACTGTTTCAAGCTTTCACGGTTTATAAATAAACTTACACCACCTTACCACAAAAAGATAAACACCCGTTGAACGCTTGTCTAAAAAAAGTGTAATTGCAAAACGACCCTTATATCAAGGAGAAATGTCGTTTTGACATTGTTTTAGACAAGTGTTCAACGGGTGTTTAATTTTTTTGTGGTAAGACAGACACTGTCTGCACTTAATTATTTTTACCATCCACCCGAATTCTCCAGTCATCCCGCAATCATGGCGCTTGCAACAGCATCGAAATATCGGGAGCTCACAATAATCACGGAACATATCCTGTAAGTGACAGTGTTAATTTATGTACAAACATTTTCTACTTTCATTTTTATGGCTACTATAACACTATTAGCTGTGAGCTTGCTACATTTGCTAAATGTATCATTACCCGTGAATTAGTTCTTCTAGTGCAGCATAAGTGAGGGTATTGACATAATATTCGTAGTCTATAAAGCTAAAAGCTTGCTATTTATCGCCAAGCTGTCATTGTTGGTAGGCGTAGATAAAAAACACCAAATCATATCATTTACAGTGAATGATATTGTTTATACCTAATAGTTGATTGCAGAAACCATCTTTGCCTTTTTACTAATCATTAGTTAAGGATAAAAATACTAAAAACACATATCATATCATACTATAACTAAGTATTATTGTCTGCAATAATCGTTTTATTTCTAGCTGACAAAAAAGTAGGAAAAAAATTCTTCGACACGGCAATTTTTCATCATGTTCCTGTTACATTCTTTGTCAAATTGTTAATTTCGTCGATTTTTAAGTTTCATATAAAAAGATAAATTTAGTTTTAAACATCAACAAAAAATTTACTTCAGTCAAACATCAGATTTTTTATGACATTGCAAGCACTCGTGTGTTATTATTTCTTTTGAAAAACGATGGATACATTTTGAAAACATTCGTTAATTTTGGAATACATAATTGACGTCTAAATAAGTAGGCAATGTTGACGTTAAAAGCTTTTAAATAAGCACCTAAACGAATAGGTCGTTTTTCGTGGACATTTTAGCTACCTCGCTTAGGTATAACAGTACCTTTTTTACAATCAATATTCTACTGGTTATCATATTTGAAATTATATTTAGGTATATTTTTAGCTTCTCAGTCACTCAATGTCAGTTTCCCACCCCTAAATGTTAAAGTAACGGAAAATAGGTCCAAAAAAGGAAAAATCAAAAATAAAAGAAATGTATCAAAACAAGTTTTGTCTTTATTAAAAGTCTATCCGTAAAATAATCTAAAAATAGCATCACAATAATCATTAATTAGCGCACGGAAAAATTATAAACAGTTTACAAACGAATAAATAAAATCATGGACGAAATAAACGTTTACAAAAACAAAACACAATTTCGGGACTAAAATCCACATGCATTCCATTTCTAAAATGAATACACGTTGATTGCACTAACACTAATTCAACAAATATTATTGTTTTAGTTGTAAAATGTCAGGATTTTGACACCGTACAACGTTTAGTGACACTGCCCAACTAGTTTTCGGAAAAAAAACGTCGACAGATGTTATAAACAATAGGACTTGATTATAAGTACCTAACTTAGTTGTAGGAACTCAGCGTAGCTACGGTATAACTCAAAAAACGAATACATACAAGAATTCTATCAAATAAAATCGATAGATTAAACAAAACCATTTTCGTTTTCAAATAAAAACTTGGTAATTTTATCAGTTGTTTTTCAAATAAGTTTAAATACGATACCGCAGCTAAATTACAAAGTTATACGAGTTAAAAACAGTAAAGTCTTATTCAAAGTACCTACGTAAGGCTACTGCAGAAACCCGGAGTGTCGGACAAAACAGGGGGCTAACTTTATTACACAATAAATAACATAAAACTTGATTATAACTTAAGAAAATTACGCGTGGAACTATGAAAATGCATTAATTCATCGGCTTAGTATAGTCAAGCGTCAGTTTTTCATAGTAAACTAGTTAAATTGACTAGTTTTCTAAGTGTTTTCCGAGTATATATTTTTTTTATTTTGGCTGTCATAAATATTGTGTAAATGCTAGCCAAATGGGCGAATATTACGGCATTTTTCGCGTCTCATACATCGGCACGCGATACAATTTACAGAAGAGCCTATAGGTGCGTTCGAAGACTCTTACCTATAATTATGTAACCATTTTTCATGTTTCATAAATTTTTTATTGAACATTTTTCAGTTATTAAATAAACTATTATTAATCAATGGTTTGTTTTGCAGAATCCTGTCCTATGAACAAAATATTTCATTGCATTCCTAATTTTCAAGGACGACCGCAACACATTCGATTTTTTTTTCTATAGTTAGTTTTTTTTATAATATTTTAACATTCTACATTATAAACAGCGATCTAAGTTCCATTTTTAACACTTTAGATATAAGCGTCAATAAATAATATACATACATTATTAAATAAAAATACTGTAAGAAGCATAAACAATCAATATATGTGTTCGCCATTTTGTTACATTTCATTCGATTTATGAAAATTGTTGTCAGTGTTGCCATATTATTAATGTCAAAATCATGGACAAGTTTTGATTTTATCAGCATATTTAGTTTATTTTTGTCGATATAAACGACGGATAAAGAGGTATTTACTATGCGTAGATTTACACAAGAGCTAGCACCAAACGCAGAAAGAAGTAAATAGAAAGAGATACAAGATCACATGGCCCTCTTCAACCCAGGCCAGCTTGGTTGCATTTGGGCCATTGTGTAAACGTTCCTTAGTGTTTACAACTTTTCATTGGTTTAGTTCTGTGTACATTATCAGTACAAGCAACGCTGACAGTTATTTTTATGAACATTAATACAAAAATATTTACAACTCCTGTCCTGTTTAATATTATGAATAAATACAAGATACAGTAAGTACATTGTGTGGTTATTGATAAGTATATAAATGGATTCGCAAACATTTTTAAAATTGAAATAAGAAGTATTCTCACTTATTTCAGTTAGTCGTTATTCAGATCCTTTTTAATGAATGTAGCATACCAGACGCTACATATTGACTTATGTACATTTTTTGTAGTTTTTCATAATCTTGTATTATTTTGATTTTTTAATGTTACGCCACAATTATTTTTTGTTTTCTCTTTACCGCCACAGTCTGGCAACCCTCTTCTTTCCAACGGTTCATAAAACCTTTTTCAAATGATCATTTCTAAGCTTAACAATTTGGTATTCAAAGAGCCTGATAAATAAACTTAATTAATGATAATAATTACATCCTCGTTAACTTTAATGACAAGATTATGATACCTGAGTTATATTTATCAAACTCGATTAAATTACCTATAATAGTTTTAATAATTACCTACACAAAAATTGTGTTCTTATTAGAAACATCTGTTCGAAATAGGTTTTAAGGAAATTGTTCCTAGACAACCGAATTACCAACAATCACAGGCAAACAACTACCAAGGATGGGACTCGACGCGATTTTATCGATAAAATATTTTGACCACAGACAAAAACAACATCAATCGAGTTCCGCGGAGAATCGATTCTTTTTATCGATAAATCGCGTCGACTCACACAACGCGCACATCGCACTAACGCATACCGCGACTAGACTACTCACACTTCACCGCGTCACATGATTGGCTCCAAACATCCCGCAAAGTAAATTAGACTATAACACGTGGACTTAGGTACACATTTACACGGGCGTGTAGTGCCCTACGGGTTTGTAGAACATTTGGCCGGTGAAGATGCGGCGAAAGATTTCCTTGAGTATGAGCCCCTTCTCCTTCTTGATCTTCTTGAGGAAGCCTCGGTTCTCGTTGGC
Organism: Standfussiana lucernea; assembly: GCA_964057025.1. Lineage (NCBI taxonomy): Eukaryota > Metazoa > Arthropoda > Insecta > Lepidoptera > Noctuidae > Standfussiana > Standfussiana lucernea. Next base: position 12,998,661 of record OZ059805.1, read on the forward strand.
TCGTCGGGACAGGTACGGCAGGACTTCCACCACGGGGCCGTATGGCACGTATTTGTAGGCGGAGTAGCCGGCTTGACCTGGAAAGATGAATAGAAATCTTAAATAATGGTCTTAGAAATGAAAATGGAAGTAAATTTCTCTTAACCACCAAGTACTAGCCATCAATCAGGTTATCAAAGGAATTTATTTTAAAAAAAGCTACAGCCCTTAGTCCGGATTATGTGGCAATAACCTCGCGTCTATCCAGAATGAAAAATGCAAATAACACTTTTCGCGAATTGGGGCTCCAAGACCTCGAACTAGAGCAACGAACCAGTTAAGCTTTATTCTAGTAGAAGAAGCTGCGTGAGAAGAGGTGGAACCTCGAAAAAAAAACCACCTTCTGGCCTGCCTAACCTGGTATAACTCCAATTGCACCTTGAGAGGTCCGAAGCCCCTAATAACGCTGTTGAGGTGGCAGATATCAGGTCCAAATCCATTTAACATAAATATGGCTATCATCGAAGAAGAAGAGTAGAAGAAAGTGGTGAAACCTACCTAGAGGGAAGGTGATGTGGTCACACATGCCGAGCAGCTGACCGAAGCAGACCACCTTGTCCTCGGGCTTGATATCGTGCTCCTTCATCAGCTGGATGGCGTACCGGACGGTGTCCTCGTTGTGAGACGCTACCATGATACCCAGGCACTCCTTGTTGGGTCCCTGAGGAAAAGTAAAAAGTTTTTAATGAAATCTTTATAACATTGTGCAAAGCGCTTCCTCTTTCTCCGCTCTTAACTACTTTAATAATCGTTAACTTTAAAAACTTTTTTGCAAAAAAAAAAAAAAAAATAAGTGACAGACTTCCAAAAAATACAAAAAAAAAATGGAAAATGACTTTACTTTCGGAAGTCGGTGTCAAAAAAGTCAATGAAACAAACAATAGTCACCGACTTCCGAAAGTAAAGTTTTTTTGTGTTTTTTTTGAAGTCGGTTATTTTTTTGCAAAAATATTTTTGTTTTACCCTTACAAATCCTTGTCGAGAATCAATTTCACAATTTCTTTTATTTGGATGACATATTTTTTCCAGCTATTTTGATTTAAAATCAAACTACTGAACCGATTTTGATTAAATTTCTATGGGACCGATCGGGAAGGATATCCTTTCAGATAAAATAAGAATTATTCAAATCGGTTCATAAATTTTGAAGAACTGGGCTAACAAACACAAAAAAAAAATACAATCGAATTGAGAACTGTCTCCTTTTTTTGAAGTCAGTTAAAAATAAATGCGAAAGATGCTTTATTATGAAACAAATCCTAAATACCTTAATCTTATTGCTACAGTTCGTCAGGTGCGTAGTACTCGCTACCGACGTGCGTGTATGAGCAGATGTATGAACGTGGATGAAGCGAAAGGAGTATGTAAGGATCGTATAGGTCGCATTCTGTAGTTTCTGCCCCCTTGGGCAAAAGGCGTGACAATATGTACGTATGTATGTATATCCTAACAATAAACACTTTTTATGTGACATAAAACTGTACGTTTAAATTAAACGTATTTAGGAAGGACGCCAAATCACACAGCTTAAAATGATCAAGGAACCAATGAAGCCTAAGGGATTGTTAAAATGTTGCATTCTCATCTTGGTCTTGGGACCCTTTCAGCCCTATTGGTCATCTGTCATCTTCAATGTGACGATGCTTGAGAATTTATGTCCAACACTGGACATCCATCGGCAGAATAATGATGATAATAACCATAGGATGAAGCTCACCTTGACCCTGCTGAGGATTTCCTTGAGACACTTGTGGAAGGACGCGGTGGTGGCTTCCACGCTCTCGCAGGTAGGGTCGTCGTAGCCCATCGCCGCAGCACGGGCGCGTTCCTGGAAATGAGATGGCGAAGTTAAAAATCTGATTCCAAGAAGGATTTTTGTTATAGTTGCAGTAGTAGTGGTAGCGAGCGCTAATTGCAGTTCGTGGAAAACAGTGCCAATTTTTTTTTTGGATTTATTCATGTCTCCGGTTAAAAATTATACAAGGTGGACTTAATTATACAAGACGGTCACGAATCCATCAACCAAGCATTCTGTACATCAAACTAAGTAACTCTACGTAGAAAATATTGCTGGGAAACGAATCGCTTTATTGGGGTTTAAAAAAAAACACATTTTACGGTAGGACTCAATGTAACACACTCAAAACATTGTGCTGACGGATGTATTGAATACTACGGGGGTCGTGGGGTATTAAAAGTAAAGTTATAACATAAATAACATATTTTATTTCAAGAAAAACTTGCGGAAAAGTTGGCACTTTGACCCCCCATATCTCCGTAAACAGAAGGTTCCGAGGCATACCTGGGAACCCGAAGCCGCTTTCGGCTTCGTTATGGGTACTTACACCCTTTATTAAGCCGCCCATCCAATGAGTAATGAATTGCCTCCTATCAAGATCTTCGCCTTACCGACAGTGTTTTAAATACCCATAATGTCACACAAAAAACTCTGGTCAAAAAAAAAGGCTATAAACGTAATATTTGAATTTCGTTCAGTAGTTGAGTATTTTACAGACAAATAAAATGACACTCATAGAGAGCTTGTCAAACATTTATCCAGCACCCCATAATGGGTCCCACAGAGAAGAGAACTAAGTACCATCAGTGGGAACATTATGGGCTATTTATGCTATAAGACACTGTAAGGAGGTGTCTAATAAGATTAAGAGTAATAGAGAAGTATGGAAGAAGAAGACATGCAGCGCCTATCCCAAATAGATTGGGTTAAGGGCAGGAGATTGATGATGACGTTATAAGACACTGAAGCCATGAGCCTGGTCCTCTTACCTGCTCGATATACGCGCCGCGCACGAGCTTGGCTCCCCAGTAGAAGTTCTGCCGCTGCGCCTGCTCCAAGTCCGTGAGGATCTCCTGATAGGTGTTCTTCAGATACGTCTGGTACGTGTTGAACACTAGGAACTTATCCTGCGGGAAAGAGAGGATATAAAATACACGTGAAATCTGAAAACAGTTGACTATGTATCTGGCCGGAACCAGAGTCCTCTTAAGAGCACAAGTTCTAAAGTAAAAGTGTTTAACCACTACGGAAGGTTGAAGTTTGGACAAAATGTGTCGGGTCGGTCGGCACTTCAAACTTCGCGAGGTCTTTTCTCTCTCTTTCCTAATGTCTGTCTCTTTCCTATTGTCTGTCTCTTTTCTACACAAGACTTATGTTTCTCGCATTTTTCATACCAGATCTTTATCTCGTCATCCAGCGAAGCATCAAAGAAAGATTAAAATAAAAGAGAGTACAAAAAACCCACTCACTTTGTTATATCTCCTCATCATCTCCATACAGATCCTAGAGATAGCGGGCTGGAAGTACGTCTGCTCCGCATCGATCATGATCCTGACATCAACATCATTGGCGACCTTGATGATGTGGTTCAGCCGCCGCAGCATGTTGCGGAACATCTCCTCTTCCTTGGGCGAGATCTGGGAGATCAGACGACGCATCTGACCGCTTTTCGGGTCGGGGACTCGGAAGGAGTCGGAAAGGTTCATGTCTTCGTCCAGAATGTTCGACCAGGGGAACAAGTGGACGATTCTGGAAATGAAGGGGTTTTGTTAAGTTTTTGAAAAGTTTTTCATATAGAGGATTTTCACCTTGCTCTTAGGGGTAAGAGGCGTATGTGTGCGTGGTTTAATATGAAATGGAAAATTGAAAATTATCTGTCTCGATGTTTTATTTAACAACAACAGCTATGAGAGATTCGGCGGCAGATTTGCAAGAATGGGGTGTTAATATTAATGTTTATAATTTAATAAATATTAATTTATATCATCACCAAGAATAATTACATCAAGCTGTACCTAGCATCATCATCAGCTCATCTAGTTACAAGAATTATTTAAAGACAGGAGAGGATTCGTTAATCATTTAGCCTACAAAAATCCAATATTCACTATGTAAAAATTAGCCATCAACGAACGGCACATCACACGGAAAGTTCTAAGTACTGAAGGGAATTAGCATTGGCCACGACTATACAGCATGTATCAGAAAGTTTTGGTCATATTTATGGGACATCTATTTTTTTTTCGCGTTTTTAATGTAATATCATGAAGGAAGTTGTTCAGTTTGATGGTCTGCACAAAATCCTTAAATAAAACCACTCTTTTCTAATACACGATGTGTGATATTTACATCTCACTCACACAAATATACAGCGAGCGAGAGGCGATAAGATTTGTGATATGGCAACTCGCCAATTGTGTCTCGTTTTTTAATATTATGTGTGAGAGTGAGAGGGAAATAGCTGAGCAGCCTTCTAATGACATTATTTAGGTAGTAGTGTAGTAAACACACTAGCAACATTTACGAGACAGCGCTTACAATAACGTTAAAAGGTGGCACCACTGACCGGTCCCAAGGGAATATGTGGACCACACTGAAATTATCAAACGTAGCTCTGAATACTTGCTCTGTATTGTATCAGAGTATGGCAACTCAAAAATTGTTTTGTAAAAATGCATTGCTCTTTTTATTCTTATTATTTATTGTCATCATCTGCCTACATAGCTATGTTGGGGTCGGCTTCCAGTCTAACCGGATGAGGCTGACCAGTATTTTACATGGAGCGACTGCCTATCGGACTTCTACGACCCAGCTAGTACTGGATAATACCGTTTGATAAGACTATTCTTATTCATGATTGTAAGATCACAAAAAAATACATTTAAAGTTATGTACAAAGGCGTGCTTAACCAAGAATTGAGAAAAACAAGTAAAATATCTAACTACAATTTTCATGAGCAAAAAAATTAAAATTGTGTAAACATGCAAAATTAATAACTCTCAAACAAGGATACATACGGTGATGAAGTTGAATATGCGTCAACTTCATCACGTTCATAATAAGTTTTTCTTGATGGAACGAAGACTGATGCTGCAAAAACGGTTATTTGCCATAATACTATTATTATTTAGGATAACACCAAGTAATTTGGGTAAATCCTATTTTTATTCCAATGTCACCAATTGTTGGAAGATACGCCGTAGCATCAAAAAACTTCCTCATGCGGATACGAAAGGGTAACACGAAACGAAATATTTTATGGGATATAAGTATTTTTGAGGATGCTAGGTAACAAAAAAGATAACAAAGTTATTATATTATTTGTTGAAACATACGCTAGCTATAAACTTAATACCAGCTGACATTCTGTACCAAATTTCGGATATTTCTTAAAATCCTAACAGACAGACGTAATTTTCGTTCCACAATTTTATTGTGGTCGACTCACCCCTCCTTATCCGAGGTAATCTTCTTCATGAACTCCTGGACTTCGGGCTTGCAGCTGTGATCTCCGAAGTACCGCTGGAAGTCCTCGATGGTCTTGTGGTGTGTAAGCACGTTGCCAGTGCCGCCGCCGATCTGCTGCATGTAGTTGCGCGCGCGCATGATCACTTCTGATAGTTGCAGCTGGAAGGTAGAAGGGTTCATGTTAAAAGGATATATCACCTCTATACTTTTAGTAATAGGGTTAGAAAGTGATCACCCGCGAACTTTGCCAGCTGTTCATACACAATCTATGCTGTGTAAAAAAAACCGGCCAAGTGCGAGTTGGACTAGCGCACCGAGGGTTCCGTACAAACTTCATAATGCAGGCCGGTTTTTTTTTTGTTTTTTAAACTGCATATTTACGGTTTTTAAATTGCTTCTTGCCAAATTTCATGATTTTAAGTCAACGGGAAGTACCCAATAGGTTATGATTCCGTTCGTCGCAAAATATGCGACAATAACGGTCATTTCTGAAGCTGTTTCAGCTGAAAGAGACCGTAGAACCGAGTATTTGATATGAAAACGGAACCCTAAAAACAGTCACAATATCATCTAGCTTAAGCATAATCAGGCTAGAATGTCTCCACTGCTGGGAACACAGGCCTCCTGTGAGAGCCATACTCAACCACGCGGGGCAAGTGCGGATTGGCAAGTTCATAATTTCTTCAAATTTCTGGTTCTAGAACATGCCAGTTTCCCCACCATGTTTTCCTTCCCCGTTTTGTGAGTTTGATAATTTACACAAAATAAAGTGCTTGAATGGGTTCGAACCCCTGGCTGGCCTGGGATGTTTAGAGCGTTCGGTTTATTTTCATGTATGATTATATTATGGTAACCAGCAAAGATGTATTTTATCACAGGTAGGAGGTTTCAACAGCTGATAAAGACGAGCGTCGATTGAATGGGCCGATTTTTTCTGCAGAATGACCATTTAGAGCTAGGAATGCCAATTATATTGCCCGCTAATCACGCCCACACATATGGAGGAATGCCATTTAAATCGATAATTATCTCGATATAATCATTGCTTTTTACATTCATAAACTAGAAACAATAATAAAACTAATAAGTACTGAGTGGAACTACACATTCGTAATAGAATAGCCACACATTAGCATTGCCTATAATTATAGTGATCCTAGAGTTATGGTTGTTTCCCTTCACAAAAGAGATCCAACGTTAATACGCATTTTATCGTTGACCGTCAGTAAATAAATAATTAAAAAGTTCGACCCGCCCCTGCATACTTCATTGAAATCGATAGGGTGGTTTCGGAGATTAACGTGTAAGAACATAATGACACGGGATTTTTATACTTTTGCCGTCTCCAGCTGCATCAGTGAATTTTGTTAACACTTACTTTGCCAATATAGGAAAACAATTAGCTCAGCAAATTCAGGCTAAAAAAAAATCTTCTCGTCCTAAAATCTCACCACCCCAAACTAATTCGTTTGTGCTCTTGGACACTGACCCCAAGGAAGTAGATGGTATCCTGATGAGTTTAAAATCAGACAGTGCTGCAGGATGGGACAATATCTCAACTCGCTTCTTGAAATACGTTAGCAAGGAAGTCGTTCCCGTCATAGCACACTTGATAAATCTCTGTTTTAATAATGGTATCTTTCCAACACCGCTCAAACAGTCCGTTATTACTCCTGTACACAAGGGAGGGAACAGCGACGATGTCAATAACTATAGACCTATCTCTGTCTTGCCAGCCTTATCTAAAATTATAGAAAAAATAATTAACATTAGACTACTAAACTATCTTAACAAATATAAAATAATATCTCCTACTCAGTTTGGATTTAGACAGGGAATATCCACTGAGGACGCAGTTTCTGCACTCAGTTCGCTTGTAACTGACCATCTTGATTCAGGAAGAAAATGTCTAACAGTCTTCCTTGATCTAAAAAAAGCATTTGACACCGTATCTGTTCAAACCCTTGTGTCAAAGTTAGAAAGAGCTGGAATAAGAGGAATACCGCTTAAACTATTCAAAAATTACCTGTCAAATAGAAAACAGAGAGTTAAAATAGGTGCGTATACAAGTGAGGAAGCAGATGTATCTTTCGGCGTACCTCAAGGAAGCATTTTGGGTCCTACATTATTTCTGACGTACATAAACGATCTGTGTAACCTAAAGATTGATAATGCAAACATCTTTTCTTACGCCGATGATACAGCTGTTGTGTTCTCTGGAAATGATTGGTCCGATGTAAAACTCAGAGCAGAGTTGGGTATGGCCCAAATTGCTGACTGGCTTAATGATAATATACTCACACTTAATACAAAGAAAACCAACTATATATGCTTTACAATCTCAAACCAGTCTCAACCGAATGAAGATTTTGACATTAAAATACATTCCTGTAAAGGAACTACGAATTTCGACTGCACATGTCCCAAAATTAATAAAGTACCTCAAACAAAATATTTAGGCGTAATACTTGACCAAAAGTTGACTTGGTACCCCCACCTCGAACACGTTACTGGAAGAGTTCGAAAATTAGGCTGGATATTTAAAACTTTAAGACACATCGTCCCGACAAACTATATCACTAAAACAGGGAGACCTAACAGGAACCTATTGAATGAAATTTATATTGCCCTTGCACAATCTGTTATAGTCTACTGTATACCTATTTGGGGTGGGGCGGCAAAATCAAGATTCATAGATGTGGAACGAGGCCAAAGGGCTCTCATAAAAACAATGTATTTTAAAAACCGAAGATTTTCGACTAAAACTCTTTATGAGATCAGTGGCCTGCTTAGTGTTAGAAAATTGTACATTACTGCCATACTCCTAAAGAAACACAGAACACTGATTTTTGATAGAAATGTGTTATTAAAGAGACGAAAAGATATCATAGCACAAATCCCGCAAACTAAAACTAAATTTGCAGCCATGCAGTACAAAATACGGTCAGCTCAGGTTTACAATAGAGTTAACAGAAAGATTTACATATACTCGAAACAACTACATGAATGTAAAAAAATTGTAACAGAATGGATAAAACCACTTACTTATGAAGACACCGAAGCTCTTTTGTGACAGGTTAACTGTCATACACAAATACACACTCGCCCACACACGCACATACGCCCACACCCACACACACACACACACACACACACACACATACACACACAAATCATCATTCATTACACACCACTCGAACTTAACCACTACACCCATTTACTTATACTTACATAAATAAAATAGCAGCATTGTTAAAAATAGCAAATAAATTAGTATTATTAAGTAGTATTATCTAATATATGGAGGAGCGGAGTCTCCTAATACAGTCATTATTTGATTAAAAGGAGACTCCAACCACAAACTAATGTAAGAAATATTGTGATAAGGAAATAAACATTTTTGTATTTGTATTTGTATTTGTATACATTAAGATAATGATGACCAGATTTCGACATAGCTCACAGAATAAGTAAGCTGAAGTGGCGATGGGCCGGCCATATTAGCCGTAGAACCGATGACCGGTGGGGTAGACGTGTTATTGAGTGGAGACCGCGAATCGGCAAGCGTAAGGTGGGACGCCCTCAGGCGCGGTGGAGCGACAATCTTCACAGGGTGGCTTGTAGCAACTGGATGAGAGTTGCCCAAAATCGAGTTGAGTGGCGTGCGATTGAACAGGGCCTATATCCAGCAGTAGACTGCTGTAGGCTCATGATGAAGATAATGATTAACTTACAAGTAACTGTGGCCTGCCGAGGGCGGTAAGTTTGATTGCCATCAAACCTGTGCTTTTGGTGATGCCTGAAAATTAAGTAAAGATAATTTAGTACAATTGAAAAAGAACCTTATCATCATAATTTTGAATTCAAATGAAATACGCGAAAACATAAATTAAAAATTATAGTTTGACATCTTGGCAACGAAAACAATAGCAGTTGACATGAGAATAGCATGGAAATAAAGAGCTTATTTTAATCGAACTGATAGAATTTTGACTAGAGAGACTATTTTTATTGCTACAACGAACTCCCTTGTAGATAATGATGCCCTGGTTGGCGGTCAATCAAGACCCAAACTCGAGTGCGGATATACCAATTTAACAATAGTGTCCGACGCAGAAAAACACCGTGCGTATTACATAATAACATTACGTGTTATTTGTCATACTTGTTGCTAGAGGAAGATCAAAGATACGATGGATAGGTGGTGTGAAAGATGATACGAGGAGAAAGGTAGGTGAGCAGCTGACTGAGATGACGGATGAGATCGTATGGAAGAACACATATTGCGCGAACCCCAAATGAATTAGACTACAGACAAAATTATGCTGATTTATTTTGTCATGAAGCATTAGGACTAATTATATTGATTTAAAGCTTACATTGAAAATAATAATAGTTGATTAGAATTTGCCTACAGAAGTGACGAATGGCATAAGCGTACAACAGTCGTATAAATCGTATTAAGTCGCGAGAAACATGACATGATTTAATTGAGCAATTTATGACTAGAATAAAGAACAAGAAATAAATAAAAGGAAGGCAAAGGAAAGAAGCGTCCTTTGGTCGTCCTTTGGTCGTCCGTAACAAATGTCCATTGGAAATCAGTCACAGACAAAAAGCAACCATCTCCCTACAACCTAAGGTCTCAAAAAACAAATCCTTACGAGCAACAGCATCAATACTCTTCAAGAAGGCCTCCATGTTCTTCTCGCAGGCGGCCTCATTGAGGTAGAAGTACGTCCTGGCACTGGTGACCTTGTACCGCCGGTCGGCGAACCTCTGTTCCACGTGGTACTGCTTCAACTGACCCTCCTCTTGCTTGTCGCCACATGCTGATATTGAAGCACTGGAAATTGAGAAGATGAGGTTAGAGAAGACCGTGAAGTGGGATTGGGAAGGGTCTAGGTAGGCCAGGTTTGGTTTTAGATCATTTGGTTCTGAATTAACTTCTAAATCTCTCTTGGTTGGTCTGAATTTTTTTGGGGTCTTTTAAATCTCTCTTGGTATAAAACTTATATAACTTGCACAGTGATTTTCATTCGTAGAAAGTTTCAGTTTAAAATAGTCCGGTCTAGTGGTGCACCGAGAGCGTCTGTGAGGAGGAAGTTTAGTCATCTGAAAGCTGAGTTTCTTGCTAGAGGACTTTCAGGCTTTTTTGAAATAGTTCTTGTTATATTTATGTGATCAAACATGCTTATGTACCTAAGTTTTTTTCTTCTTCAAATAAAACCTTAGCCTATCAACCACAATTCACTAAAACATTTCATCCATCATCAGTCTCTTCTTCTTTATCGTGTGGTTAGTGCCTAACCTGGTGTCAGAGTTTTTATGCCGCCCATGGGCCTCTAACTTGGCTTTAGAGATGATATTTCCCGACGGCATCGTCGGGAAATATCATCTCTGAAGTATTGCTATCACAGAAACACAGAAAATCTAGAGCATTCTACTACGTTTGTTCGCTATAAATACACACGTCATGCACAGGAATTCATTCCACGTACATACTTCGGGGTCGTTATTTGTGTATTATGGATACTAAAGGTGACTTTAGAATATTACTCCTAAATGTCGTATGCTGCCAACAGTGGCAACATTATAATGATTTTGTACTGGTACTGTTGTCGGTCCAGAAACATAAATTTAGATTAGAATATTTTTTATAATCCTGCCATTGTTGATGCCTTGGATTTAGCGAAATTTGAGTCAACAAAGTTTGAAATACTGGCGTGCCAACGACTCGAAGAAGATTTTATCTTGTATGTCTTAGAGCGAATGGTGTGGAGCCAAAAAATCCTTGAGTTGAAGCCGAAAACCGGCTACAGGGCGATGAACCTACGTGTACTGCAATTGGTCAGCCAGTGCGGTGGAAAGACCACTTAGTCGAAGAAAAAAGCGCTAAATGGACCGAACTTAAGGAAATCTCACGAGAAAACTTTCAGTCAACTGTCTGAACTTCCGTTTTCATGGTAATACTCATATCAATTTATGCACGTATATTTATGCAAGTATTATGATTACTACTGAAAACGGGATATTTACCATGTTTACTATTTCATTCACCATTCATTTAATTTTTTCCATTCACTTTCTTTCATTCATTTAATTTTTTCCATTCAATTTCTTTCATTTATTTAATTTTTTCCATACACTTTCTTTCATTCATTTAATTGTTTTCATTCACTTTCTTTCATTCATTTAATTTTTTCCATTCACTTTCTTTCATTCTTTTAATTTTTTCCATTCACTTTCTTTCATTCATTCAATTTTTCCTTTCCGTTTTCAGTGTTAGTGTTAGTGACCACGTCAGTTCAAAATTTATGCAAGACGATATACGGTGTCCAAGCGTCCCAAAATGGCGAACTTCCCCAATCCAAACAAACTTTCATGACCCAGCGGTTATGCATTATGTGTCAGTGAATTTTAGTTTTATTGATCGGTCCACATTGGCCCTACATGGAAACAACTGGAAGTCGTGGGGAGGGGCCTTTGCCCACCAATGGGATGGCGCAGGCTAACAGTATCAGTATTGATCGATCAGTTCTATGTCTAACACGATCCACGACTCGTGCCACCTGCAGTAGTCATTCATCAACTGATGACACTTTCATTGCTATTATAAAACATGAGGGTTCACGTCAATGACTAATCAGATTGTGTAATTACATTGTGATCGACAGGGCAGCAACACAGGCAACTGGCCAAATCTACAAAACCCTGCAACTAGGGGAAATGTCAGTCTTTTTGCCCCTTTGTTCCGGACTCTGTGCAAACTAGAGTAGTTTGTCCAGAATTTGCGACTGAGCGGGATATTTGATTTAAAATTTAAAAAATAACCGAATTCCAAAAAAAAGTACACAAAAAAGTGGAAAATAACATTACTTCGAGAAGTCGGTCAATTTTTAATCGATTTCTAAAAAACGGAGCAGGTTCTCAATTAAACCGAATTGATAACCACCTTCTTTTAAGAAGTTGGTTAAGAAGATAAAGGATTTCTAGACGAAACTGAAATCTTTAGAATTTTTTCATCGTCTTTTTGCAAGCAGATTTTTATAATTTCGAAATGGTTACCCGAACTATAACAACTGATTTTTACTCGCCTGTCACTGTAAAGTGTTTTTAGACAGAGAGAGTTAAGATCGTATTAAAGTGTCATTGGGGAATTCGGGGATCGGTGATACGACACCAAGTGGATCTTCTGTGAAGCCGGCCTACGTTAATACGTACGGGGTTATTCAAAGTAATGAGATGCCTTATATAGAGGTGCGATCTGAGGGCGATTTAGAGGATTATTTAAACCTTCGTGGTGTGTATTGAAATAACATAACATAACATCACGCCTGTAATCCCCGAAGCGTTAGGCAAAGGTGTAGGTACCTAATAGTACACCCACATTTCGCCAGTTATATTTAAGTCCCATGTAATAGGGGCGAGCATATTGCCACCAACCGAGCAGAAATCGAGACTTCGTGGCTATTACGGAAAAAAATCCAAATGGACAAAACCCAATAAAACTTTGCCCGACCTGGGAATCAAACCTCAGCAGTCGCGCTTACGACCACACGACCAACAACGCAGCTAGGTATATTGAAATACTTCAAAGCATATAGCTACTCATTTTTGACATTTGCCTCTTTTTCTTCTAACTCCTTTACGTAAGTAACAGTTCTTTGACCAGATTTCCGACTACCTGAGATTAGATCCCGTTTGATCCCCGATCAATAAACTTGAGCAAATGTAATTATGTAATAAATTAATAGTAATCATTCTATTAATGACTGTTTGGCTCAACTCGTATCATCGTTCATTAACCCATATTCCTAACAAATGTCTAACATCATCAACTTAAAAATAAACAGCTAAGAATCCACTTTCACTATCAAATTATTGGCACGCCTCATCCAAGCCTACCCAATTCAATATCAACCTAATTTCATTAGGAACACGGCGCAAATTCAGAAAATAAAAACTATATTATCATATTTGCATGCTCTAGTCGACGACTTGACGTATCTGGGTCATCTTAATAGTTCATTGAAAGTTATTTTCGGTTGCGCTTTCTCTGTCGTTTTTTCTATATTGTTGCAAAGTATTTGGCAGAACTAATATTTAGGTTAGCTACTACGCATGTAACATACGACTTTATACACCAAGACTAACAACGATTATCGTTAATAAAGATTGATCACCTCTTCGTCGTGTGGATCATTCCCTTTTATCCGACTTCAAAAAAGGAGGAGGTTCTCAATTCGGTTGTATTTTTTAAAAATCAAATCAGATTTGAGCAGAACTCTGCCAACTCGACGGCGTTGGTGGTGGCTTCGGACAGGTCCGAAGAGCGTCCCAGAGCGGCGTCCAGATCATAATAAAACGTCCGGCGCACTCTGGTAACAGCTGGCACTCGGTAACACAGAGTTCAGCTAGCCAATCTTCCCACCATGATCATTGAAGTTATTTTGCATCATTTTCATCAAAAACCAGACCATGGTTTACTTGCTGGAGTGTCCAACCGAAGACGATCACATATCTTATATATATGTCGATTTACATAGCCACCTACTGGGTCCCTAGTACCCTGGTATTTCAAGAGACGTACTAACGAATCGATAGAAGAGAAAATGAACGAACCATTGGTGAGAGAACCAAGGTCTTTCGGTATAGGCCAGACATCTAGTGGCGAAGTTTAGAGCCAATACAATATAATATCCTGCCAGCGACACGAAGAAGTAGAAGATCTATATGGAAGACGATCTATTTATCCCGTTGTAAGAAGTAACTTTCGACGTACTAATACTCAGAACAGGGCGCCTAAAATAGCCGCTTGGGATCAAAATAGGATAATAACATGAATTACATGTGCCTTATGCAAACACAAATTATAGACGTAATGCATACTTTCCGAAAGCCAGTCGCAGTTTTAACGAAATTTCTTGTGACACCGGTATTGACCTATTCTGCACTAATGCAAGCACAGTAAGGAAACTCTTAGCAAAGCCATTTTTTGTACAAGAAGCACCTGCCATCACTTGAACCACTTATTTTACAAATTAGCTCAAAATTAATAATATTTTATGAAATGAACCAACTTTACTTTGAGGAAGTATCTTATGCTGTAAGGCAGTAACAATTTGTGTATTTACCTATCTGTGGAAGCTTGTAAATAGCAATTCAGTTATATATTACTGTTATTATAATGTTATTATTATTGTTATTTAGCTTTCCTAAAATGTAAAAAAAAAAAATTACTTTACAATTCATAAAATGGTTACAAAGTAACAATTCACAATATTAGCTGCGTCTGTGACCATTTTATGAATTTTAACATGATTCATATTATTAAGTATCCTATTATGATTGTGGTAAAGCGGTCATTTTAGATCTCCTGAGCTGTTACATCGTAGTTTCTGGTATATCAAGGTGTATAGTCTATTCTTATTAGGTACCTTATTAGCTGCTTCTTATTTATGTCAGTCAATGATCTGCTCATGCGACATCTCATACAATTTTCATACCAACTCTTAAAACGTCAAACAAATATAAAACTACCCACATAAAATTCACAGAGCAACGTTCCACTTGAAATATAGTAAAGATATATATTTGAATGTTCTGTTTCTTGCTTAGTCACGAACATGCGATTTTTTTTTAAAGCGTTTGTTAGTATTTTTATTATAGTGAGGTTTTATTGAGACGGCGCCAACGCATGTTTGGATTAAACATATTTATTAAACAGGTCAGTAGTGATAGTAGATATCTAACATTCTAGAATAGAATCGATGACAAATAACGCACAGCTTTAGGTGGACGCGCCAGGGTATCCCGAGAAATTCAAATCTTCTTACCTGGCCTTCCACCTTAAGCCCCTGGGCCAAGAAGCTTAAAATGTTTGTACAAAAGTTCTTTGTTTTCCGAAAGTGAGCACTCTGGGATTTTTGAAAAATTGGATGAGGAGAATACAAAAGTTCACCATTTTCCATTAATTTAAGTATTATACTTTAAAACCAATTGAAGATGGCACCTATCACTTTGTCTGGCTAACGAATTGGCGCCTACAAGAGTTCTGCTGGTCATCCTCTTAATCTAACCACCATTCATGACATACACACCAGGAACATAACCATTTGTTATCAAAAGACACATGGACATCCAGATATAAACATAACATCACGCCTGTTATCCCCGCATGGATAGGCAGAGGTGTAGCCAATGGTACCCCCAGTCCCATGTGGGGAAGCCTGTTGCCATCAACCAGACACAAGTCCAGACTCCGTGGCTGCTACTGAGAAATTCCTGATGGAAAAACCCAATAACACTTTGCCTGACTTGGTAATCGATCCCAGGCCCTCATGCTCAGTAGTCGCGCATACTACCACTAGACCAAGCGCCATTTACGAGTACTCTGCATCTGACCTTTCTGAAGAACGGCCACACTCGTACAATACGTCATTTTTACTTGTTTTAAATATGTTCTCAAATTAGATAGTGACGTCGGTTAGGAGTGTTCTCATTTGTCGACTGAATCGAATGAAGCCCTATCTAGCTTCTGTTAGTTGTAATTACATGAGGGATATTGACTTATGCCTACTTGTCAGTACGATGTACAAACGTAAAAGAACGTATCTTTAAAAAATAAGTTTTGATATATTTCTTAGACCATACTACGAGACTCTATGTTGGCTATAATTAGAGTGCCTGTGTTAAAAAAAAGAACAACAAAAAAAACTGTGGAGATACTTCAAAATAAAAGTAACTACTCTATTTTACGTATATGAAAAGACAATAAAATACAATGTTAAAAAAAAAAACACTATGTAAAACAAATACAACTACCATACAATGTTTCACGTAAAGAAACCATTTACAAGAACAATGATCGAACTAAAATGCAATAAGAAAAATAATGAAACGATCGTGAAAACAAAACGCGAAGGTCAACCATAATGAAACGTCAGATGTCATATGACGTTATAATGACAGTTACGTAATGACAGCTATCACATGTCAAAAATACTTTGTCGACGGCCATCAACGAGTGACAAGGCTCAATGAAACAGGACCTTGGTCCACAGATATTTTCGTCACGCTACACAAAACTAGTGAAATGATAAAAAAGAAAAAAAAATTAAACCCGGCAACGACTAGGTTTTGAAAATTGCTTGATTGTTTTAGTAGTTCCGTCAATCGTTCACTCGTTAAACTGCCACTGAAATGAGGGGGGAACGGTTTAATAAAAAAGTAAAAAAAATACAAAGGATATAAAAAAAAAAAACTATCCACTGGAACTTCTTGAAACGTATTATAATTTGATTACTGTAACTAAATGTTACCGTGTAATTATTACCCAATGCTGAAATAATTATAGACATTTCAATTAACAAAGTAATGGCTAATTTCACAAATGAATGAACGCGATCAGTACATCAAAACCGTTAATATTTCATAGCAATGATGACACTGACAGCTCTGATCGAGTTCAATGTTTTTATTGAAAATCGCTCCAAAACGGTTGTTACAAATAAGTAACATGGAAAGGGATGGGTCGCTATATTGCCATCATTTACTATGCAATGTGGTTCTTGACCTGTAGAGATTCGATTATTATACAAAATCATACGCGATGAAAACGTAAATCAAGCCCAAGAGCGAAACGCTTTTTTTACTTATCTAGAAACAATCTATGGTTATTACAAAAACGTGATGTCTAATTTTGTAGTAAATACTAAGTAGCAGAAGGTTGGTCGTTATCATAACAAAGACTACATGATAGGTAAACGCTTTTCATTATAATCGCTTAAGGCACGCCAAGGCGTTTGTCACTATGCCTCTGGAACCCGAGAATGAGGAAGAATATTCATTTAGTTATGGATTACCTAGGGCTAAACGAATACTGCGAGTTTAAGTAATTGCTATTTCTGTCAAAATATTTGTAATTTTATTAAGAGAAATAATCCATGATAACTATATAAAAAATGGCAATTACAAAAATAATCCGAATAAAAAAATATAAAAAAATTGGTAGAAATTGCCCAAGGCATTAAGTCCGCCATTGTACAGTTTTTACGTGTGCTTAAAGTTTTAATAAACAAATAAAAATATTTTGTTACCACACGAATTTATTTGATGGCTTTCATTGAATCACATAATTATTATCAACGTAATTGGGTCAGGTTAGAAAGAAAAATTAAACATTTTAAGCAATTAGTCAATTATTAAAAGTGGTTCGGTTTTTTTTTAATACACGTAGGTACCTATTCACAGTGGCAAAAGGATCTTTTGGCACTCCAATGTCGTCGACAAAGGGGTGCTGCTTGTGGACAATTGAAAAATTTGTGATGAAACGAATTGAAAAGACAAGATGACAGTATTCATTCCGTTTTTTACCGCACCCCAAAAGAAACCTTGTCCAGCTACACATATGTCGTTTTCTTTTACATATCTACATACAATATTTATACACATAGTGTAGAAGGGACACCGGCTCTAAAACGGTTACCACGTATTTTGTACATCATTCTGAAACCCCACCACACACATAGAAGTTTTCGTCGGTTATAAAAAAAAAAACAAAACTGCTGTTTCCCACAAAACTGCAATACGTACACGGTCAAAATCTATGGAACAACTGATTTTTTTTTAATTACCGACGAAAAGTTCTGAATACGTGGTAACCATTTTGGTGTTGGTTTCCTTCCACCTCGTATTGTATACTGCCGTTTTCTAAATTATCTTCACGGTACGCAAATAGTCCCTTTTTTTGCCGTACTTTTTTCCTCATTTCTCCCCGTTGGCCTCAAACATCATCGTTCTCGTTCAGCTTACGAGTTACGCCTGATCTTTGCCTTGAAACGGTTGCCATGCGGGGCACGCGTCGTGACGTAAAAGGCCGTAACTGATATACGATGAGATTGTTGTATGTTATTCACATTGTGAGTGGCGAACACGCTTCTAAGAGTTTTTAGTAAAAGAATGAAATGTTTGACTACACACGGGCGGGCGTAAAGAATTGAAAAGTTCGTTTCTGAAAACCTAAAAAAAATATTTAGTCTATAGTCAAATCTGATCTTTACTCAAATCAAAGGTGATCTATAAACGTTACCTAGCACGTAGGACCGTAGACCGTACTTAGGCTTAGACATGCATAGTATGTCCAGGGCTCTTACCAATACCTCGTAAAGCAGTCTTATAATTTCTCCTCAGTGTGGGACAAGGAAGGATGGAGCCATACAGTACACACTGAAGTAAGATTAAACAATTCTGCTATTTGAGATCCCGGTAGTGGCCTGGTACCTGGTACCGGACCAAGACATTGTCATTACATACATTTTAACACACGTAAGATTTTAATGTATTCTCAGTCAGTTTAATTACAGTCTATTTACAAATAGAAGAGAAACAACGTTAATTGAGTTGCCACTGACGCTAATTGTCAGAGACGTTAAATAATTTCAGAACATGGGGTTTTACATGTTCTTTTGTCGTTCATTCGTAACTGATATGAACTAGTCGCTACATATTTGTTATTAGTTACTGCGCTTTTCACTGATCAAACATTTACTTCTCTTTAGTTGAGATATTTTATCTCAACACTTCATCAGAAAACAACAACTAACTACAACTTCATGAATTAATATAATTGTATGTTTTAATTTTATTTCCTTTATTTATTTTTCTTACATATTTTAACATTTTTAAATATCCCTATACAAAATCAGTATAAAAAAACATTTAAAAATATATAAAATAGTAGCCCACCAGCACCGGGAACAGGGTCCGAGCTACCGGTGGTCAGGGCTCTTGAGAGAGGAACCTCCTAACAATACGCGCCGTGTCCAGAAGTACTGCTTTCTGAATCAAGCCCTTGATCCAGCCGCCAAGCGAGAGCCTCTTCAGATGTTGGTCGAGGCTCTTGGCTATTAAACCATTGGCTGATACGACTATCGGCACAATGACTGCTGTATTCACGTCCCACATGTCGACAACCTCGCGAGCAAGATCTAGATACTTGAATTGCTTATCTTTCTCTGCTTTCACGAGGTTCTCATCATGCGGGACCGTTATATCAACGATCATTGCGCGACGCTCCAATCGATCTATCACCACAATGTCAGGCTTATTAGCAATAATAGTCCTGTCAGTGACGATAGGTCGATCCCAATACAACGTGATATTACCATCATCGAGAACTGGGTCGGGCGCATACTTATAGTATGGCACTTCTGATTCCACAAGGTTGTACTTCAAAGCAAGTTGCTGGTGGATAATCCTAGCAACGAGGTTGTGTCTGTGCAAGTACTCTCCGTTAGCCAGACGAGAACACCCAGAAATAATGTGTCGGATCGATTCTCCCGGACGGTGGCATGCCCGACATATGTCAACCGTGCCATCCTTCACAATGTATTTCCGATAGTTATTCGTCATCATAACTTCGTCCATTATTGCACAGACAAAACCTTCGGTTTCCCCGAAGAGGTCACCGAAACGCAGCCAGGATACGGACGCTAAGAAGTCTACATCAGGCCCATGTAGGGCCCGGTAAAAACGTCCGTGAAGCTCCTTGCTCTGCCATACCTCCCTGCGGTCATTAGTGTCTAATACTTTAGGTTTGCGCCAGTTCTCGTTAGCCAGCGAGAGCGGGGTAAGGCCCTTGTCCACTGAGACCACATCTCGGTGCATCCCCACGTCGGCTTCTAGAAAGTATTCTCTGAGACTGCATACCTCACGGTTGTGCAGGGTTTTAGCATTTAAGAAGCCACGTCCCCCGCACTTCCGCGGGATATACAATCTCATCACCGACGACCGTGGGTGATGCATCCGATTTGCGGTCATCAATGTGCGGACCCTCCTATCCAAGGCATCAAGTTCCGTCTGAGTCCATTTGAGTATGCCGAAAGAATACATCAAAACCGGCATGACCCAACCGTTGAAGGCGCGCACCTTGTTTCCGCCTGACAAAAGACTGCTTAGCACTTTATTCAGGCGGCCAAAGAAGCGTTCCCTCAACGATTGTTTCATGTCGGAAGTATTGATGCCTAATGCCTCCGACATACCCAAATACTTGTAGGTTTCTGTTGAGGAGAGGGATCTAAGGTGTATGGAATCCGAGAGTTGAGTACCCACGGATTCCATAATCTGCCCTCGCTTCACATGCATGACTGCACATTTGTCCACACCAAATTCCATTCTGATGGCACTACTGAAAGTTTCTGTTACCTTCAGTAGCTTCATCAGTTGCAAATTGTTGGGGGCAAAGAGTTTCAGATCATCCATGTAAAGAAGGTGAGATATGACCTGACCACCTCTCCTCAACCGATAACCTAGACCTGAACCCTCTAGCAATGTGCTGAGAGGGTTCAAAGCTAGACAAAACCACAATGGACTCAAACTATCACCCTGGAATATGCCACGCTCAATCCTTATCGGTTCGCTGTTCCCTTGGATTTGTCGACATCCTGGATAGCGAAGGACCGTTTTCCAGCACCTCATACATGACATCAGGAAGGCACGCAGAGTTGCATCCACTTTATACAACTCCAGGACCCTCATGAGCCATGTATGAGGCACAGAATCGTAGGCCTTCTTATAATCTATCCAACATGTAGACAGATCCCTTCGGGAACGGCGAACCTGTTGGCTAATGGCCATATCAATGAGGAGTAGCTCCTTAGTACCACGAGACCCGTTCCTACATCCATTCTGAGAGGCAGACATGATAGAATTACTCTCAATATGTTGGTTGATTTTAGCTCTCAAAATGGATGTAAGAACTTTATAGACCGTTGGTAGACAAGTAATTGGTCTATAATTTTAATATTATTATTTTATTATTTTATTTTATTTTATTATTATTATTTATTAAATGTAAGTACTAACATAGTTACGTAAGTTGTATCACTAACAAAGATCTATGGCGCAAGTCTCCGAAATAAACGTTTTTTTTTTTTTTAATCAGACCTTTACTTGGATATTTCGGTAGTGGGACCAAAAATTATTAGTTAAGTACCGCGTTTTCAGTACATCATTCTGATCCCTAGAATGACGTACTGCATACGTGGTAACCGTTTTAGGGTCGGTGTCCCATCCACCATGTATAAATATGCATAAAAAATCGGTATATTCAAATTCTTGAAAGTATTATCCAATAAAACGTAAAATCAAAATGTTAATTAGGTGATAAAAGTTCATATCACGCGATCGCGAAAACCTTAGGACCCCAATTACATGATTTTTTTTTTATTGATTTAACTGTTATTCGTTCCACCCCACCGTTTATACAGATACATCGTAAACTAACCCCTGCTGGTTTCTGATAGCCTGATAAAATCAGTTTTCTAATCGAATGAACTTGATTATTTTATAGTAACTTTCTATGTAATCGACCAATCACAGATTTCACAAAAGAATTACTCACCATTGGAATCGACCAGGCTTCCAAAAAAAAGGGGACCCGAAATACACGATATGCCCGAAGCTCTTAGGGGCCATCCATAAATTACGTCACACGAAGTGCGAGTGTGCTTCTATTAGGGACCTCGCACACTCGCGCGGTCACGATCAATCTTGACCCCGCAGAACCTTTGGCAAAAAGAATGCTTGCCCACAACTTCTAGTCTATGGTCTGTGCCGCTCGCGAGGACTCTTAATTTTTAATGAATGAAAGTGGTCAAATGTTGTGTGATATTTACCTCACTTCTCGCTTCTCAGCCTCCTCCTGTGACAAATCCTCCTCTACGGAGTAATCGAGGATTGACTTTACTCCGAAGGAGCGCAATCTGAAATGTTACAAACGTGAATATTAGTTGCATGACAATATCTCTAAAAAAGCAATTATATTCTAGTTGTGTGACCGTCGTCGGACTGCCAAGTCATAGGTCTCGAGTTGGAACCCAAGACACGCACCTCTGATTTTTCGGATTCATGTGCGTATTGTATAATTATTACTTGCTTCGGTGAATGAAAACATCGTGAGGAAACCAGTATGTCTGAGAGATATTTTTCGACGGCATGTAAAGTCAAGTCAGAGGCTCATGGGCGGCATAAAAAATCTAACACTAAGTTAGGCACTAACCACACGATAAAGAAAGATAATTTATGTCTCTTCTTCACGAAGTTTTGTAAATAATCCATCACACTTTTTGTTGTGACTTGTGACATAGGATTATTATATTCTTTGACATACGTGTGGGTACGGGTGACAAGGATCGACCCGTCTCTCAAACACTATGACAGATCAGAGATCAATATTCAACTAAGTTAAGAGGAACCGTCTTCTTAAGGCGTGGATATACGTGAATTGAGCTTCATTTAGGATACATTAGAACCTTTTTGTTCCGTAACCATCACCGGATGTTTTTTCCAAAAAATATATATTAATCTACACAATGTAAAGCATGTCCTCTTGGCTTTAAAAAAAATAAAAATATAATTTAAACATCATAAATAAATACGCAAAGTAGCCTCTGTTTTTGTAACTAACTACCATTTTTCTCCTAAACTATCAATCATAGGATCTTTTTATTGCCATCAATATATTATATTAAGTAATGCCGAGGGGACCTTTGGCTTATTTTTGCCAATAACTTTCTTAATTATTTATATGGATTTTTTTACGTAATCGAGGCGCACGCGGTGGGCTTTATCGTCGAAACGCCCACATGACCAAGGTCATTGGCGTATATCCAGCTCTTAACTCAGTTAAATATTGTACAGGGACATAAAATAACTGCAGATGACTTTCTCGTTATTCTTACTAATTATAATCGCAGTCTCAATGTTGCAGACGACCATTCTGCAGAGAGAGAAAACCACTAGAATGTAAACTGAAGTAAAAATATCAAATCAACTTATCAAATTAAATCTCACAGCTCATTAGTTACCAAGCAATAAAACAACAATTAAAATTCTGTCATTACACATGTGTTATTGCTAATTGTTGCTCGTTAACGTATAATGTTTATGGTACACGTTACTATAATTTGACCATAGAGTTGAATTATTCAGTTAAGATTTCTCCAATTCAGGCATGTACTCTCTTCTTGAAGGAAACCCCGGAAACCACAGATTTTATTCTTGGTCTTGTGAGTTTCCGTTTTAATAAAATACCTGTATAACATACATTTTAGTCTTTATAATGATGTGAAGTATGTTTAGTGTCTCTTGTCTTGTCTAAACTTACTGTTCTTGTGTATCTTGCGTCTGTTCAGACGTAGATCAGCCTAGTGTCTTTATTTCCAGTCTTACCAAGGGGTATCGTATTACCCACTAACTGACACGATCAGGATGCTACACTTGGAGCGAAAGATGCATTATCTGCTGAACCTATTTTAAGCTTACCTGTGGATTTCAAGTTTTTTCACACGATCTTAGAATGTACCCGTGTGGTGGTAATGACTCTAGTGTGGTGTCCCAGCAATGGGATCTTTATAGGCTAATTATGCTTACCTTCTTTATCCCAAGGATTTAAAAAACATAACGTAACATCACGCCTGTAATCCCCGAAGGGTTAGGCAGAGGTTTACCTAATAGTACACCCACATATCGCCAGTTATATTAAAGCGCCATGTTATAGGTGGCGAGCCTATTGCCATCAACCGGGCACAAATCCAGGCTCCGTGGCTGCTACTGAGAAATTCCCGATGGAAAAACCCAATGGCACTTTACCCAACCCGAGAATCGAACCCAGGACTTCATGCTCAGCAGTCGGGATTGAGACTACTAGACCAACGAGATTTAAATCTCAGCGTAATACCTTCTTAATATTTACTTCATATATATATATATATATAAAGTGCATTTACCTCTCGATGGTTGGTTTGATGGTGTTTTCGTCCTCGCCCGCAACGAACTGGCCGTAGAAGGTGGCTTTCATGAATACCTCGAACATTCGCTGGCCCACCACCTGCCGCATCCGCTTCATTAACTGGGGACACGGAGAAAATTGACATTAGAAATCTATTTAATGGTACGCAAAATGGACGGTCGACATTAGGCAATAGCTTTTGCGGCTTCTCTCGCGTTACGTACGGAATGTGCCCACGGGAACGTTTTAAATGTAGCTTAGACCACTCAGGGATAATGTAGCTACCCGTTAGTGAAAAAATTTTCTGAATCGGATCAGTAGATCTGACGATTACCCCCTACATACCAAATTACAAACACTTTTTACCTCTTTATAAAATTAGTACAGACAATAAGTCTCTGAAAATTTTTCCACAGGGAGTGCACATGGGACCAGTATTTTTTACAAAATTATTAAAAGCAATACGGTTTAATGTCAAGTGTCAACGATTCACTACGTTGCACTCCATCTTTCAACCCTATTCCCAATATGTTATGATTCAGTTCAGTGAGTCTTTTTCTTTACGTCTGTCATCTCAGTTGTCTTATCCACCATAGCAAGATCAGTTTGCATATCTTCAATCTTGTCATCTCAGCATTATATTAAATTACTAGCTAATGCCCGCGACTTCGCCCGCGTGGAGATCGGTTATTGTCCCATGGGATCGTACTACCGGGATAAAAGTAGCCTATGTGTTAATCCAGGTTATGAACTATCTTTATGCCAAGTTTCATCCAAATCCGTTCAGTAGTTTTTACGTGAAAGAGTAACAAACATCCACACATCCATACATACAAACTTTCGCGTTTATAATATTAGTAAAGATATAGTAACAGTTAATAGTGCAAAACCTTTTGAACCGTTCAGATTTTCAATAATGCCTTATACGTAAATTGCACGCAAGACGGTAAAATTGATGGCAATGATAGACAATCATTAGTATAATAAGTAAATATCAGACAGATACAGATATTTTCATAAACTTATTCCATTGCTTCCACATTAACGTCACTACCATTAATATTATTTAGTTCATTCTCCTTCAATTTAGATAATGCATTTTCCTTTAACAAGTATTTTTTGAGCTGTTTGTAATACAAATGTATAAAAGCAACCTTAACTATTTTTCCAAATTCTACGGACTACTTTATCTTCGATAAAGAAAAAAAATTAAGATATGGAAAAGTTTGGAGTTGTTGATGGATTTATAAAAGCAGGAAAATGATTTTCTAATGTCTATATTTCATGTTGAAATGGAAGTGAAATGATGATCCATCTGAGGGAAAACAGGACCTAGAGAAAGTGACATTTATTTTCCGATAGCGGTGAAAAAAACGTCAAAAATGTGTTGAAGCTTATGTCGATCCTGTTAAAAACCGTTGTAGAAATACGAAATACTTTGAAAGCGTCTGCTAATGGTCTAGATCTAATTGCCAATTGTTAAAGCCCTCAGACCACCTAGATTACGACGTTACTACTCTATACATTAATATTATAAAGATGTAAAATATGTTTGTAGGTTTGTAAGTTTATATGTAAAGGGTAATCTTCGGAATTCCTGATCCGATTCCGAAAATTGTTTCACTTGTAGCTACAGCTAGATAATCCCCGAGTGTCATAAGCTATATATGTATATATTAAAACGTTCCCAAGGGTTAACTTCCGTACATAACGGGATCGAAGCCGTGAGCAAAAACTAGTAGATAATATTTGTAAAGGAACTGGCGGAATATAAAACTCAGGCTAGAAAAATTAAGTACCCCGTTACAGTGTAACGGCGCTCCCTAAAATCGAAAGCAATTGCCTGGAATCGAACAGTTCAGATTCACTTGTTTTTGTGCAAAATCGAATCTTGGATTGTTACATTACAGGCAAATGCTCCCGGTGAAGAAGCGCCTTAAGACCAATTTATGGATTTTATTGTTACAGACAGACATCGTGAGGAAACCAGCAAGACTGAGAGATATTTCACGATGGCATGTAAAGCCAAGTCAGAGGCCCATGGGCGGCATAAAAGCTCTGACACCGGGTTATGCACTAACCACACGATAAAGAAGATAGTTACAGACTTAACGAAGGCATTCGACACGCATGTCACTGGTTTGCGATCAAACTACGTTCGGTCGACAGCAATGTAAGTATGTATGCAGCGATAACATTGCCGTTTTAAGTCTAAACTCGCGGTATTAATACAAAAACATAATCCATTGTCAAGGCTATAAGAAGTCTATTTCCAGCCAAGCAGAACCATAATGTATGCAAATATCATCCTTACTTCGTTGTCTTAATGCACATGTTCGCCTGATGAGAGTTATTTAACTTATGTCAGCTGTTTAAATACCGGTTCCACACAAGTTGGTTTGCTGATGAGCATAAAAACACAGGTCAGCTTCCCACGCTATACTCGCTAGTCACGTGACTTATAATTCTATTTAAATTGCACTAAAATCTAAAATTCATTGAACCCGTTCCAACGTTTAGAGCTGCCGTATGAGATTCTATCACTATATTACAGGCAGTTTGGTCTCATCGCCAATTTGGGTTTTTAGTAGGTCTACTTAAATTAAATATAAAGATTTTGCCATTTTCATGACACCTTTCTTCACCTTTTTCGTTACAAATTTCTGGCCAAATTTGTTACTTCCAGGTCATCGTGGGAAATCATCGAAGCCTATATAAACATGAATACGGAATTTTGATTTTACAACTTCGCTAAAACAGTCATTAATTTAAAAGCAGACAAGTTCTACTAGGTACGGTTACGGGGTGTCCCAACTCCTGCAATGCGCAATATCAATTTTATTCGATTTGGAAATATTGCATGGCTTGTTTATAAGGCATGCATAATAACACTTCCGAAGTATGGGACGAATTTCTCCAATGAATTTGTACCCGAATTGCACATCTAAACGGTATTGAAGAGCTCAAAATTCTGCAACTATGATGACACTGACAGCTCTTGAACGCGGTTTACATGTTGATGATAACGTTCAGATTCCATGGTGAAATCAGCCCTTAGTTACAAGTAAATCTCGATACCATGTTAATGACGTCCAGTTCGATAACAAAGATTGCTCATTAATCATCAAGATAAGCTATTTTTATATGAACTCTTACGAGCCTAGATCTAAACTTTCCTGCTTTATATATTATGTAAAAGCGTATAGTAAATTAAAAGTGTAAATAAATAGAGACACGAAGGAATTTGTGGTCGGTGCCAAACGGTAATTTGCGAATGTTTACCTTCACTTTTCATGAGACTTTTGCAGTTGAACCGTCTATAGGCGGGTATACTTTACCATATATACCTTCGTACTAAGAAAGAATGGCCGAAAAATTCTATAGCCACGACCGTGTAGCGGAAGGCGTAGCGTGGGAGGTACGTCACAAGGTGGACCAATGACCTACTGAAGGTCGAAGGAATCCGTTAGATAAAAAAAGTAGAACGCCCGATACTGGCTATGCTGGTGGAAGTCCTATGTCCAGAAGTGAATGTCTTTGGACTCAATGATAATGATGATGATTACGCGGATAGATATCAGAAACGATGGATGGACTGTGTAAAAGATCATTTTGTCAGAAAGGAAGTGAGTCATGAGATGACGACTAGTAGAGAATAATGGAAGAAGAAGACTTATTGCGGCGACTCTAAATAGATTGGGATAAGAGCACGGAAATATATATAGTTAGGTATTGCGCTTTTCAGTAAATTAGAAGCATGTGCCATTGTGCAAACACGAGGACACGAGTTGACATGGCTGACCTGGAAGTCTTTAAACAGACTCCGGACACAAGGTGGCCGAAGCAAGGAAAACCTGTTCAGGTGGAGATTCATAGATGACTCTGCCATGGAGTGTAAATGTGGTGTTGCCCCACATACGATGGCACACTTGATATCGTGTCCTGCCTGTCCTGTTGTTTGCACAGCACAGGAGCTGATGGACGCCCTGAAAGTGCCCAACTCGTCGAAAAATTTTGGGCTAACTCAATTTGAATCGTCATCGACACGCTAAGAAACAGATTGCGCAAAATGAAACAGGTGTAGAAATGGCGGGCCGGTTCTCTCAACAGTATAGCCTTGGCAGTGAACATATAATGAGCTTGCGTCGCTCAGTCGCAGTATGAAACAATATGACTCATAAAGTCATGATATATTAGCATTTCGCATACGAGTTATTGTTATTTTGAGCACTTCAGGCCGATAACTACTGAAATAACTTCTAATCTTATTGGTAATGCTAGCTGGAACATAGTTTTTGACGACGAAACTACATTGGTTGGATTGAGGAGGTGAAATTGAAGTGAGAATTCTCGATATCAGAAGCATAAAGTAGGACATACAAAATAATAAAGAGTATTGTACATCCGACATTATGCTTCTGATGTCCAGGATTGTTTTTGGGTGTAATGCATTTAGGATTTTAGACAAACGAGGCGATAGAACCATTTTTGACGCAGAAACTTGTTTTTAACTGAGTCATATGGTTACAGTTATTTTTCCGAGCAAACTTTACACCTGAAGTCACAATGTAATGAAAATTTGAATGATTTTTAATAAGGTACATAGTTACTCTAAAAATAGACTAAGGTAAATAAAAAGGTCTTTATCTACATAGTAATAGGTACGCTACTTATCTGCTTAGTTCGAGCATCTAAGCCGTCCTTCATACGACCTTACCCAAAGTCACATAGTTGTCAGACGAAAACTTGTTATGCGGCTATACAAACGTTGTATTAAAAACTAAGAATTTTTTACAACCGTTCTTGAGAACCTCTCGAATACGGGTCGATACAATGCAGAGATGCGTGCAGTACATACCAAGAAAAAAGATGAACGACTGAAAAAGCGAGTTTTGGGTATAAAAACTTCAACAGAAGACTGTTGGATTAATTTTATCTTACCTACTATAAAGCTTCACCCATGTTCTTTCATTATAAAGCGTAAGCTAGTTCACTACATCCAGATCAGATCTTTCTTCAGGTGAGTAAACTACTGCGGTCGGTGATCCCAAAAACACATAAAAACAATCACTTTTGTTTTTGTTTAACCTATCATGTATGCTGGGGTTTCACTAGCTAATTTAATTTGACGTATAAACTGTCGTTAAATGAAAAAAACTATTTTGTTCGTTTTTGCCAACATTACTTTTCGCCTTGGCAATCATTTCTAATATACATATGTACGTGTACATTATATAATCTATAACTGTGTGAAAAATTGCTAAAAGAGGCAAGTTTACTAAATCCAGCACTGTTTGAATACCGTGCGTAAGATTACGTCGTAGTAAACAAAATTCCATAAAACATGATTGATAGGCACTGATATAGACCGTAGGTACAATCAACTGTTCGTTATTGGTAACAAAACCAGTATTACTTGGTCTCCTATTCTATTGAAACGACATACTACGCTAGGCCAGGTCAAGGTGTTGGTGTTGGCGCCGAAGAGCGGTTGACTGTACATACATTGTTTAGTTTGTTTTACTAAGAATAGAAAGAGGAAAGTTTAGATTTTCTTGCAAGTCACTCTCCGGCTAAAATTGATATCAAACATCGATTTTATTTTTTTATTTAGTGTTATCACGAACTAATGTCATAAAAAAAAACATAACAGCTAATGTTCGAAATAAATATTGTGAATTACGGAAAAAACATTGGCCAATCAGCAACATGGTAGCTGTAATTACTGGATATGCGAGCCGGGTTGAGGATCTACAGGCATTTATAGCAATAATAAAGAAAGAAATAGGGTAGCTTTTCGATCACCAAATGAATCAAAAGGAATTACTTAACATCGTAACGAGGCCCTAAAAATCCAGGTGTGTGTCCATTGTTCCCATTTTGGCCACCCGGTTCATATAAGGATATCTAGACGATTTCAGTCCGAAACCGTCTCAGTATGAATGGCTGACTGGCTAGCATTTAGCAAATTTATTGCTACTAGCGGATACCCGGCGTGTGCTACTACGCTATAGTGCTTAATGCATTGTTTTAGTGGTCTGAAACCTTCTTCGCATTATTGCCTTTCTAATGAAACCGGTTTGGGGACATCGATTGGATGGTTTTACAGTCTATTAACGGACATAAGTAGAGACAATTTTCATGTTTTATTAATTTATACATATAGATTGAAAATTACCGACGTCACGTGCATGTTTTTTCTCTTGTTCCCAAATTGGCACGAAATACAGAAAATGTCACACAGACACACCTTTTGACGTGTTTTTTTTACTGAAAAAGTCTTCATGCTCTGCCAAGATTTATCATGCTATAACTATTCGAGAAGAAGGTGGGATATAACATATAGTGTTGCTAGGAGCTCAAGCTGAAAATACGCATTTTATTATATCCGGAGTTGTCGTGTTAAGTGACACGGTCCTTCTCCCAGGGAGAGAATATGAACCATAATAATTCACAACGCGGGCAAAGGAATAATATTTAGTAATCATTTATAACCGCCACTCAACCACCCGACCTTCAACCCCTCAAACTTCCATCCTCACTTGACTGTAAATGGTTACTAAGTACTTATTATTTTCCTTTTTGACAAAAAAAAAATATTTATTATCTTAAGGTAAAATGGTTGTTTGGCAATGCTTCGATTCCTCGATGAGCCGCATATTTGGCTTCAAATTTTTCAATTTCTCCATAAAGTAATAGGGAAGTATCGAAGAAGAAGACATGCCGAGCCGACCCCAAATAAATTGGGATAAGGGCGGATTTCTTCAAAATCCAAAAAGTAGTATGGAGGACAGATTCTGATAAGTTTACATGTTCTTGCTGTAGTATAAGTATTTTTCTGTCTCTATTTACTTATGAGCGTCTTTTTTAATTTCTAAGGATATTAACCGTTGGGTTTGGGACCCAGGATAGATCATGAGTTGCATGTATTTGCTTTCGTTCATAAACTTCTTCCTAGCGTGCCGATGGCAATCTAAATTGATTCCCCCCAGAAATTGACTATGAGTAATACTTAAAACAAATATGTATGTACTAACAGGTTTTAGTTTAAATTAACAGTAAGTCAATTAATTAGTAAATTATTTGTAAAGGATGTTAGGAATATACTATGACTTCACGTTCTCATGCAATGTAAACTGACAATGCCAAAAGAATACGCGGTCATGCGAGCGAAGCCGCGGGCACAGCAAAGTTACTCATAAAAGTTAAGTGGAATATTCTACTTGAACCGATTTTGATTTAAAGCATTCATCATTCTGTCGGTATTAGATTAAACGATTTTTCGTGTGCAAATATAAATCACTCTATAGACATTACTAAAAGTTTTGTCATCAATTTGATGACAGCTGTCATTTTAATCTGAAAACTAAAGGACTACAGTTTGAATGAAAAACAAGTCTAGACAAAATGTCCATGCTATGAACGGGTGATTGAAAAATTACCACAAGGTTTTGTTACTATTTTTATCCAATTTTATCAATACAACAAGAGGGAAATACCGACAGAATGATGAAGTTTTTCAGTTTCATCAAGACTGTCTGACTTTCCCGTATGAGTAACTGAATATATTTATTATTACACAATATTTTACAATAATTCTTTTTTCATCTCATTTTTTTACATTTTTAAATATTTCTTAAAAAAAAGACGTTAAAAAAAAACATTTAAAAATTTTAAAAAATAGTTGTCCGCCGGTATCGGGAGCAGGGTCCAAGCTACCGGTGGTTAGGGCTCCAGAGACAGGAACCTCCTCACAATGCGAGCCGTATCGAGGAGTACTGCCTTCTGAATCAGGCCCTTGATCCAACCGCCTAAAGAGAGCCTCGAAAGATGTTCGTCGAGGCTCTTGGCCATAAGGCCATTGGCCGTCACGACAATCGGCACAATGATAGCCGATTTCACATTCCAAATATGTCGATATTTGGAATGTGAACCTCGTGTGCTAAGTCAAGATTTTTTTTTATTTTTTTTTATTTTACAATAATTCTTATTATTATTACTCAGTATACGCAAAAAAATGGTAATGTTCCACACCCTTTATAAATTACTGAAAATCTATGTCACAATTCTTAGTGACACAAATCATATTTTTGTGACCTAATTAATGTCAGATTAAAATGTATACCTGTTTACCTTAAAGGTACGAATAATAGTTAAATCTAGAAAAACGGTAACCGTGCTGAAAATATTAACCAATGAAATAATGACGGATTTACCTTAGTTACTAGTAACCTAATATTATTGTCGAATGAAGCCAAATATATATATAACCGCAAACTAACTTACCTTAATAAACGACCAATATCAGAAGCCATTTTTTTTTTAAATAACCTTATTTTGGCCCGCTTTGTGAATTACAGCCGATTACACAGAAGACCCGTGTCCCACCCAAAGGAACATTACAGGCTGACCATGGTATACTATGTAAAATAATTTGCGCCAAAGAATAAAATATTAAAACATTATTCTGAAACAAATGCTTTTGAAATATAGATGGGGCACCTAAGTTGGATTAACGAGCGAAACTGAGAACAAAAGGTACCTACCAGAGCAACGACGTGAAAATTGGGTCAAACCGAGACGGTAGAAAAGAACAGAATGAGAACTGAGAATTACATATATGAAACTTTATAAGTGATTATTAGATAGTTTGGACTGCCTTATTGGTCTAGAGGTGGTAAGCGCAACTGCTGGTCCTGGGATCGATTCCCGGGTCGGGTAAAGTGTGGTTTTTCCATCAGCAATTTCTCAGTAGCAGCCACGGAGCCTGGATTTGTGCCCGGTTGATGGCAATAGGGTCGCCCCCTTTTACGTTGGCCTTAAACATAACTATCGAAATGTGGGTGCACCTCTGCCTAACCCTTCGGGGAATACAAGGTATTATGTTATCTCATAAGATAGTCAACTGCATTTGCAAAAAAAACACTTTTTCACACTCCTTGAATTTTCTAAATAGTCGAAGAGGGCAGAGCTCCACTAAGTGCAATCATCGCATCGGGTCAAAAAACCGCACATGTCCGGACAAATCCAGAAGAACATGGTATCTCATCTCTACTCAAACACCGATCAAGAAGATAAAATGCATAGTGGGATTGTCGGTATCGCTACCGCTCCGATAATAACCAAACGTAATCTTTTCATGACGTCACTTCGACATGTTATGAAATCATGATGTTTACATTGTGACGTCACGATTGGATATGAATGAATGGGCGATAAACTTTTATATACATGTACGTATACGAGTCGTATCATATCTATCTTCAACGAGATACTGGTGTCGCTGATTGAAAAGTGATTAAACCTTTACTATAGGAATGGTTTTCCGGAAGATAGAAGTCGAGTTGTGGGCACACCAACCCGTCCCTGAAAGACTGGTCATCTTTAGGTAGAAATTGTTAAATTATCTCATGTTAAATTGCGATTGGTTAACTGAAATAACAACAAACATACATCCAGAAACTAAGAGTAATTGACACACGCAACACATTTCCATGGGAAACCAAAAGAGCCAATCAAACGAAGAAATAATCATAAAAGTAACTACTAACGAGTTAATACCGCTAAACCGCAAATACTCCATAAAACTTCATTAGACCGTTTTACGGAAACCACTCGATTCGACGTTCGAATTCCGTGAAGAAATGCCAGAGCCCACGTGAAAACGTTTTGAGTTTCTTTGGAAAAGCAGAAAATCTCGCAAAACTGTGGTGATTCTCAAAGCATTAGCTTTGAACGAACGAAAGAGCTTACACAGAGCCTGCATTATGAGGCTCTGTGTAAGCTCTTTCGTGACGTACATGGGAGATGAGGGTTTTGATGAAGAAGAAAATTTTCGCAAAAGCAAAGCTAAGACTTATGCTTAGGATTATGGAATCAAGCTTTGAGCTTGAGTATGGAAAGATAATTAGGTAGGTAACTAACCTAATTCAGAACAAATTTTCGACCAGCCGCGGACACTGGGTTCTGAGACACGATACTTCAGTTATTATTTGTGAAGAATTGTCCTTGTACGGGGCCGCGTCCGCAGTTGTCCGTACCAATTTAACAAAAGTTTACCATCTTACCATCGAAGTTCTATACACCAATCTCTCATTAGAAAAAGTCCTTGAATGGAATCCAAAAATAATAACATACCCATTGCTAAAATCCATTGCAATAGGAAAACAAATAAACGTTATGCAACCAAAGTATCGGGAACAACACATTTTAAGACAAGACTCATGCCAAGAAATGGAGTGAAGCAACACTAGGAGAATGGAGAAAAATATCTTAAAAACGGACGGTAATTAGTAAATCTGAGTGGCATTTAGAAGCTGAAGATTTTTGGCAAAATGGATAGAAAAGT
Organism: Standfussiana lucernea; assembly: GCA_964057025.1. Lineage (NCBI taxonomy): Eukaryota > Metazoa > Arthropoda > Insecta > Lepidoptera > Noctuidae > Standfussiana > Standfussiana lucernea. The sequence continues at coordinate 13,033,108 of OZ059805.1, forward strand.
AAAGAATTTGTTGCGATGCAAGATATAAACATCAGCGAAGACGGTAGAGAAGCCGTTGTTAAAAGCTATTGAGAACATTAATTACATGGAGCCTCAGATGGAGCCAGTTTTAAGGAAATCAATGGGGTTGACACAAGCAGACTATAGTTGTACCCACATTTTTTGTTCAAATACCCAAATAATAAAAGATCAAGAAGACGCAGGCTAGGCATATGTCCTGAAGTAGACGCCTCGAATGATGAATATAATTATGTAGGAATGTGGCAAGTAGGTATAAACATAATTATCTAACCTATGTATGTATGGCACTCAATAATCTACCATGACCTAGGAGAACAGATCTATGAAAACATTCTGTTTCATTCAATGCACGCATGTCTAATTCGGCTGAAAACAGTCGTGAAGAAATGCATAACGTAGCGTCATGACCTTGCAGTATTTATAAACATATTATTCAACTGAATGTAGCAGACAGAAACTCGAGTGGCGACACATAATTTAATGGAGAGAGCAATTGCAAAGAGGATTATAGATTTGCTATCAACATTGGATTTAGACAGGTTTCTGCTAAGACCTTCAAGTTTTTTGAGCTAAAGCAATTAAAACAGAATTTGGGATGATAGATAAGTAAAAGGCTGATTTTAAAGTATCAATTCGAATGATAAAAGATAATTAATATGTAGGTAAATAACTCATTTCCAAGCACATGATTTTTTAAGTAACAAATTAAACTATAGCCATTGACAGACCAAGACATGCTATATGAAAATAGAGAACTCGATAGAACTAAAAGGCAAGACGCCTTTTAGTTTTATCGAGTTCTCTATTTTTGAGAAACAGCAAAATGCATCTGAACTCCGTGCCAACCAGACATTATAAATAACAGAATTTACAGCAGTATCTTCAAAAGGAACCGGTTTCGTGGGATTGTTGACGGTTTTCTTAACTTAAGTTAAACAAATTGCCGATTTAACCAGTGTAACCTGGCAGCTGACGATTCAAAGAATCAAAGACACGTGCTTTATGTCCTTACAAATGCTGCAATGTGCTCAGTCTTCTGAAATTGGCATAGAAGGACCGGTTTTGATGATGCAACCGTTTATAACGTTTACAATAACATAATATTGCTCCTACACAAAGCGTTCTTGCAATCTTGCTTACTGAATGGTGTACTTCAGTTTTGATTTTGCTTCTGCGTGCAATCCGAATTTTGATAAGTACCATTTTCATTAAAGGAACATTAAGGTTCGCTAGAATAATTTATCATTTCAATTCAATAGAATATCAAAAACTAAACCTCCAGGCTTCCGAAGACTCCTTTGGTTTTTTTAAATGTTATAAGACACTACTATTTAATTTAACAACAGAAGGTCTACTCTCTAAGCACGAAACCCGCAGTTTCGGCCGAAGTTACGGGCGTTTCCTACTCCGTATCACTTACGGACCTAAGATGAGTTCGGGATTCTAACTTAACTAAAAATGAATGACAACAGGATTGGACAGTTGACCCTACTCCCGATGGATTTTCAAAACTCATGAATCCGAAAATAATTTGCTTTATTTCGCAGCTTCGAGCTACTTTCGCCCGTATTTTCTTTGACGGACTTGGAGAGTAGACTCCCAGATGTCTTCACGCATGCATAAACAACGAAGTTCATCAGAATGGGAAAGCAGACAGGTGCACTCAATGTTATGCTGTCTTGATTGTTTGACAACTTCCTATTGTGAGAATGTTTGGCTTCCTTCGAGTCTATTGTGATTGTGACAGGACCTGAGAGATGATCTTGTTACTATCAGATATTATGTTGTACTTAAGACGGAAGCGCAAAAGAGGCCGCGAAATTCAAATTTTCTTACGTTTATTGCAATTTGCAGGTCAGTGTCAGCAATTGTAAAAAACGTAAGGAAATTTTAATTTCGCGGGCTATCTTGACGCTTTCATCTTATTTTTTTATCATATGCAACTCGGACGACTATCTAATAAATCGCTGATTATCTTAATCATTCAACTCGCTAACCCCCTCGGAATCTGTTTGACTTAACCAAATTCTCTACCGAAAATAATTTTTCGTTTATTTTCTCCGTGGTTCTCTTTCGTGTAACTATGTATTTGTGTCGGTTCCAATATTGTACAGACACTTAGAGCACCAAATATTTATAATAGCTCAATATTTTGGTTTGTTACGGTTCATTTATATTCGATTCATTCAAAACGTATTGTTAAGTGATACTCTTTAGGGTGGTTCATTATAGTGAGCGTATGTAAAGCTTGGCAGCTTACTGTGATACCTAAGTTTAAGAGTCATCATATCTTTTACTCGACTGCTTGAAAAATAGCCAGTTACACATGGTAGATGGGCTGGCAAGGCAATGCAATTGAAACCATGCCAAACTTTCGTTTGGATTATTTTCTTTGTCGGATGTAAATCAAGAAACCTTCTCGATTTTAGTCTCCAACTTACAAACACTTGCAAAAAATATAGGTACGCGTATAGAAAACTAAGTACAACAGCTGATTCTACCGTCACATTAAACATCCACCCAATAACGTGAATAAAATTGCGATAACGTTAAGAACAATAGTACCAACTATTGAGGTCACTAACCGCTACTTCTAACTGGGTGACGGGGATTACGCTGGCAACATTCGATAAACGTGGATCAAACAAATTACAATACAGTGCAACTTTCTTGCGGCCAGTGACAGCCCTGTGCCCAATACATCCGAAATAGAACTGTATAGTTCGCAGATAAGAATGAAATCACCTTGACACTGCTGTTTTTTAGTTACGATTCGAAGAATGCCAGTCCTCTTGTTTTTCAAAATTGCATTACATTCCAATTCGTACTTTATGATGGGGTATATAGGTTCTTAAATCGAGTGATGTTGTTTCAGGGCGGTTAACATTCTTCATCCGTTTGCAAACCAGTTTCAGGGTTTTTATCGTGAATGCGAAGTTCATTGACAGCTACAGTCCCTGTTATGTAAGATGTCTATAGTCCGAGCCCCCTTTTCATTGTTTATTCCCGTTTTTTTCTGAATTCACATTGTTAGATTTACAAACTTCTTTACATTTTTCAATAGGTATGGCTTATAAACACATGTTCTCAACGGATACCTTGCGATAACAAAGACGTTATTTTTAAAGGGTAAGTTAAACTTTTTATTACCTACTAATGTTATTTAAACATTGCAACCTCTTAACCTTAGTTCTCATACCAATTTATTATGAGCTTGTGCTTTTCATGCTCATATTCTAGAAATATATTATATTATCTATGATTGTAAGTTGTTGGTAGAACAAGATTGTTTAGTCTGCATTAGAAGATTTGACAATATTTAGTATCGAAGTTAAACGTTGAGTTCATTTAATCGTTTTTAAGTGTAATAATAATGCGTTATAGTTAATTTTGAGCGTACCTATATAAATATATTTTAAGTCAAACGTTATGAATAAAAGTAGATACTACTCAAGATCCTATGCATATTTAGTTTGCATTTTTAATTCATTGATAGAAAATTCTCAGGACAATAAAAAGACAGAGGTCGCGCGGACATTCAACTGTCTCATTGAGTCACGAAATATTCCGTGTCCTGGCGCCATATGTTCACGACTCTATTACATTGAGTCAGCTGACACGGCAGCCGGTGGAGCGGTCTTAACCGTTGAAGTGCTAATAGTCGTTCAATTAGAATACAATGTATAAAGATCTGATAACGTTTGATTAGAACCGAATGATACTCGAGGGGAGATCGACTTTGGAGAGGCATTTGACATGATTGACCATGTTCCTGGTAATTTGTTACATGCGAGAAACAGGCCCGGCCGATGTGGTGACGCGTGGAGAAGCCTGTGTCTGGCTATTGATGTCTTTGGGCTCAAATGATGCCGATCAAGATTCTTAGCCAGTAACAAAACGTTCGTCAACGCCTTCGATTTAATGTCCTAAGTTATGCGACTACGATGTTATCATGTTACTGATAAAACTTGTCTCCAATTTGATAGTCATCTTGCCTTCTCATATCGAGCTCAGCTCATATTGTATTAAAATGATTGCAGTCAGCAAGAATTGTATGTCTATTGGGTACACAGGTACTCAGAGTGCGCACGGTGCACTCTGTTCTTTTATGTCTACTCTTGTGCTTATTGCTTTCAGCACTTCTAGAGTAAGGGGTTTTTACGAGCTATCAAAGTGGACATGGTAACAAAATGTGTTTGTTTGGCCGTTCGTCCGTTTTGTCCGGACATGACAACTAGCTAAACAGCTGTAAAACAAGTCAAAGCAATGGAAATATGTCCACAGTATAACCTAAAAGAGTGGAAAAATCTAAACCACGTGCTAACAAAATAATAGTCACGAATCTGAATAGCAAATCTGGTTTGTTTCTGTGTACACATGGTAAATATCTAGAAGAACTGGACTAGAACTGGTTTCGCATTGTTTTAATTCGACAGACATGTTTTATTTTGTAGGATTTGCAATTTGATAGTGTTACTTGTCAGCCATATATCTTGTTTTTATTACATTTGTTCAAGCTTTCAGCTGGAATTTCAGATTTTTTGTTAACAGAGAGTTATCGCAATTAGATAAATTCAAGTTACAACAAGTCCAGCAAGGAACTCAAAAAGTACCTAATTTTGCGATTTTTAAACTAGTTTGACACAATGACGATTTTATTTAACTGTCAGCAGAATACAAAAACCCAAGCAATTTTAAGCGAATTAGCGCAAACCAGTGAACGCAACGCTGTAATTACATTCATAATCATGACAATGATACAGCCATGAATCATAGAATAATGAAACAGCTCAAAAATGTGCTGAATGGAACGAATGTACTTCTCCATATCCTTCCAGTCCCCTTATTAAGGAACTAGTTTATGCCAGCGGCTTCGCCCGCGTGGAGTTCGATAATTGACCCATGGGATTGTCCTACCAGGATGAAAAGTAGCATATGTGCTATTCCAAACTATAATCTATCTCTGTGCCAAATTTCATCCTGATCCGTTCAACCGTTCTGACGTGATTGAGCAACAAACTTTCGCATTTATAATATTAGTATAGATAGTATAGATAAACACAAAATTACACAACTTATAAAGTTAAAGAGATCTGAGAGAGATTTCTATTGACCTGCGTGTGGATAATTGGAGATAATGACTGGCAAGTATTTAAAATTCCCATACATTGTCATATATCAATTCAAACTGATTTGTAAATCTCAGCGTGTATTCCTCGGTGGCATGCAAGCCAATTCAGCGCAAAGCTTGGGTGCGTCCAATGCGCACAGTTATCGTATAGTACGGCGCGCACGTGATTTTGATCCGTCATGGTTTTGTAATATAAAAACACACCTTTGAATGGTTGCGGTCAAGCACAATCGTCATAACTTGCTACAATCTATTCAACGCATGGTTTTCCTTGTGGTCACAAACGTCCAAACCTAGATTAATATTAAGATCATTAGGTACAACTTGACATTTTCGTTGGGACTTGTCTCCTACACTGTTTAGGGACTCCAAATGGATCTACCTTTGTACAAATTTCTCTAATCTTGAAGTCGTAAAGAATTATGCATATTCCTTCTTTCTACCAAGCTTCATCATCTTTCATTTCGTTACTTTTTATCAACAGTTTTCTTTTCTTCTAAAAGACTACATTCTCTGTTTCAAGTGTCCCTGAGTCCTCGTGTTAAGCCAGATATTATTTGGTAAGCTATCTTTAGTCAATCTTCGGTCTTCATGTCCAATGTCGTCAAACGTTTCGCATATTACTTCGACCCAAGATCTATACACAAGCAGCTACGTCCTAAATCTCTGGCTTTTGAATTTTGCAGCCGTTCCCCAGCGCTCGAGATCTAATGAACGTACATTAACGGCGCTTTTATTGTACCCATAACCCATAACTGACCGAGTCAACTGTAAACATGTTTGACGCAAGCGAGGTCGCAGTGTATTGCCAGTGGATGGATATTGGATTCTAGTTGCATACATTTTGCTTGTGAAGATTGCAGAGACAAATCACCACAATTTCATCGAGGTATACAAAAGCATAAGTAAGAACATCTGGTGGAATGCCTTAGCTGACTCGAGACATGATTTGTGACGGAAAATAGTAGAAACAATTTTGTTACTAATTTTATTATATTATTTACTTTTAAATGGCCAACGTAAAAAAAGATGACTCCACGGTTTTACACAAATCGCAAAATATGTCAACCAATTGTTTTTGGTTTTCCTGATGATTACATCAATAGGAAAATATGTTTAGAGGTAAATTGAACAATGAGGCCTTTAGGTAGACAAGACTACATTCAATAAATATAAAATAGGTAAATATTTTTGTCATGATTTATTTAATTTCACAAAATACCCATTAATTTAATTTTTATTATCCTTGTAAACTGGTGTTTCTGTATTAAACAAAGGTACTTATTTAATTTTATCATTTTAATATAATAATATACACTATGCCTAGCCACATAAAACTTATATTTTAACGATTTATTGAGTTCAATAAACCTAAAGGCTAAACACGCATAGTTCACGTGCAAAAATCATGGTGGTAAGAATCATCATGTATAATTATTATTTTTTATTATTATTTTATTATTACGCTTTCGAATGAGCAACTATAACAGTACTTTCACAAGTTATCCTGCCCTGTGACTGGGACTGTAGCTTAGTTTTTTTTTTCGTGTTTTGACATTCAAAAGTGCCTGTAATGGTCTAATTGAAATAAATTGTTTGAGTTTGAGTTTTGATTTTATAAGTACATACATACATATGTATAATTTTATGGAGAAGTCTGATGAGATAACGAGTAAATAGAGAAGTATGGAAGAAGAAGACATGCTGCGTCGACCCCAAATATATTGGGTTAACGGCAGGAGAATGATGAATTGATGATAGGTATGTACCTATATTATGTATAAATAATTAAATAATATGCCTAAGGACATGACGCCGTTGTACCCATAGAATAAACTAGCAATATTGTAAAATAGCAGTGTATCAATCTTTCTGATCTATTTACGTAATTCTTGTTTTTTTTTTTTAATACTGTAATAGGCATGCTGTGTATCAACAGCAATTTATAAATAAAATACTTACCTAACTTTTTTACATACTTCCGAAAAAAAAAATACGAGAAATGACTATTATTTTCGCACTACAGCCATGTCTACCTAAGTTCATTGTACATTACTCAGACTGTCTACGAGACGGTAACCAAATTACTTCACAATTTGTCAATGTATTGTAGCTGTCTACCTTCTAACGTCAATGTGCTCAGAGCATTATGCAAATAGCTATCAGTTTACATATGTATTTTATTATAACATATTTACTACTGACTTTTCGTTGTTCTAGTGATCGCAAGCGCGATTCGATTCCCGGGTCGAGCAACGTGTTATTGGGTTATTCCATGAGTAATTTCTCAGTAGACAGCCACGGAATCTGGATTTGTGCCCAGTTGATGGCAATAGGCGCACCCCCTATTACAAGCGACTTTAAACATAACTGGCAAAATGTGGGTTTACTATTAGGTTTACCTCTGCTAAACCCTTCGGGGATTTTATGCGTGATGTTGTTTCTGGAACATTTAAAAGAAAAAAACCACGAATACCTACATAAACACGCCTTTTTCTCATGGAGGTAGGGGGTCGTCCTTTAATCACGTGTATTTTATTCGTGGGACTAAAAAATGAATTTAATGTGTGACGTGTAAAATACGTTTTACCAATAATGAATTAAAAACCCGAGCAAGCATTTTTTTGTCAAAAAAACCCGAGCAAGCGATTTTTATTTAAAAATCAGTTTTTTTAATTTTTTTGTTAGAACAGATTCTAAAACTATCAGTGATGTTTTCAATAACAAAAAATACACGTGATGCTCGGAGGGGGTATATAAAAGGGGGTAGCTTGAAACCTCACGACGTATCACCAAGGGGGAGGGGGTTTATAAAAGTGGCCTAAAAAACCTCACGTGATACCGCAGAACGCCACCAGCTACGATCCTTACATACTCCTTACGCCTCGCCCACGTCCACACGAGTACATCTAGTCATACACGCACATCGGTTTGAGTACTACGCACCTGACCTTTCTGAGGAACAGCACCAATAATGTCAGTATAGCTAGGTATGTCCTTCTATTTAGGGCGTTTTATACAAGTTTCATGCCATTTTGTCAAAATAAATTCAATAGTCTATTATTACAAAATTTTATTTAAAGACAAAACAATAAAAGGATAAATTATTCCGATTTAAAACTTCATCATTTTGTCCAACAATAGATTGTCATCGGCCGTAAATCATGCTTATTTCTGGTTTAAGCAATTTGTAAGATATGTTTTAACCAAATAAACTTACGAAATTGACAGTTTACTAAAAGCTAGTTTTGAAACCTATGTATTTGCATTTATTTTCTCAAAACTCTGATTTGAGCAAATACAAGCAACGTATCACTGGAAAAGATAACGTAAATCCGCGAATAATAAAATATATGAGCAATAAATGATAACAGTACGTCTCCATGTCTGTCGTATGTCTACTTACGTTTCGGATTTTACCGGCTTCCCTGGCGGTTTGTTTACGTTAAATATTGAATCAGTCCACACTGAAAACATATCTCGTAACTCTAGATAACCTTTATGGAGAATGTTTTATGGCAATGCTGGATTTTACTGCTTATATCTGTATGTTTATACGTATATCATATCTGTGCATTTATTCAGAAATTATTAAAAAAAACTCACGAGTTTTCAGTCACCACCTGCCATTTTCTCTGTCTTTGGAAGTTATCTTTCCCCTATAATGAACATGATGAAAAAGATTACCAGCTTACCGATTATCATTTAATTAAAATATGCCATGGAAGCTATTCCCTTAATTTTTAGCTTTATAAAAAAACAGCCCACATAATGCCAATGCACAGATTGCGACAAAATTGAAAATGGCCGCACTACCCCGCCATTACGTCAGCGAAAACGGCGGGTGGGAATCGCCGCCATTTTGGCAGAGTTTGATCGTTCAGAAAGATCCTTAGAAAGAACTGTCCTAATGTCAAAAGGCGTGAAACCATAGAGTAGAATAATGAAATAACATAAATAAAAGATTTAACGAGTAAAGACTAACGCTCTAACTTTTATCCAAACAGGAGAACACAACGGAACGTCGTGAAAGCTATAAACAGCTTAGTAATGTCTGTCGCAAGACTGAAGTCTCGCTTTATGGCAAGAGATTATGCTCAGCCAGCGGCCATGGCCGATTACTCAGAGTTAATGAGGGAAGGCTTAAGTAATTTAAATCACGTTAAACGTTGAGTTGCTGACACTAGTGAGGAACTCAGATTTTTTTCAAGCAATATTTTTTTAAAGGAAACAATGTATGATATGAAAGAAAGGTCGTCAGCCAATGGCTTAATTGCCAAGAGCCTCGACCAATACCTGAGGAGGCTCTCGTTAGGCAGCTGGATCAAGGGCTTGATTCAAAAGCGGTAATCCTGGACACGGCTCGTATTACTAGGAGGTTCCTCTCTCTGGAGCCCTGACCGCCGGTAGCTTGGACCCTGTTCCCGATACCGGTGGGCTACTATTTTTTATATTTTTAAATGTTTTTTTTTTTATTATTTTATATGCGAATATTTAAAAATGTAAAAAAAAGAATTAAAAATAAAAAAAGTCCCGTTTGGGTAGGTAAGTCATCAATTTAAAAAAATAGGTAGATAGGTTTATTTTAGATTATCTCTTGTGGAACTTTAAAAGTATAAAAGTAGAGGTGTGTTAATCACTCACTAGGGCTGGAAAACTCCCCCTCATGAAACAGGCCTGTCCCAGCGGTGGTAATAATAGGGGTTAAAGTATGAAATTGCCGTTTTATAGTAATAGTTTGAATTGACATTAAACCTTCATGGTGGGAGATATTCGAGTGAAACTTTATTACATTTACATAACAGATTTTTCGATTTCGAAGATGGATACTGAGTATTTTCTACATCTTGTCCCGTCTATCGCTCGATAATATTTCAATGTCTTTGCCTAAAGCAAAGCTTACCAATAAAAAGGTAATGGTAACTGTTTGGTGGTCTCTTCATTGTGTCATTCACTATAGCTTTCTCAGGTCTGGTCAAGCAATATCAGCAGATGTTTACTGTGCCGTGATGGCGAAACTGGCAGTGAAACAGCTCCAACTCGTGAATCGATCTTCACCATTATTGCTCCATGAAAATGCAAGACCTCACACTGCACGGGACAAAGTTGTAACTCTACAGGAGCTGCAGTTAGAAACCATACGTCATAGTCCGTACTCGCCAGACCTTGCTCCAACTGACTACCATTTTTTCGTGATTTGGACAATTTTCTACGTGGCAAAAAAATTCTTCCCAGGAGGCAGTACAAAATGCTTTCACACAGTTTGTCGAATCTAGATCCCCAGGCAAAGGCATAAATGAACTTCCGAATTGATGGCAGCAATGTATAGATAATGAGGGTAAATATTTTGATTAGATAAATATGTTACATCTCGGAAAAAAGGAGTTTTAATTTTGCAGTATAAATCGGCAATTTCATACTTTAACCCCTAATATATAGGCTGATTAGGTAAAGGATGGAAAACGAAGTATGAGCATAGGAGGAAGGTAGATAATCATATCTACCTTCCTCCTATGCTCATACTTCGTTTTCCATTATCAACAGCAGTAGGCAGTATCAACTGCCTTCCATTTTACGACACCCACAAAAACTAAAGGTGAGTGGTCTATAATACAATAGGTAGATTAATGAATACTATATCTACACGACTACCACGACTGTGACTACGGCTGTGACTAAAAGGGTACGACCTAAATATTCAAACCAAACATCTGTTCAACTTCAAGCAAGTCGCAAAATCTGTTCACGTTGTGTTTGTTGATATAAATCACATTTATAACAATTAAATAACAATGGATTTAATTAACGATGTGTATCCAGGTAATCCGTTGATGCGAAACGTAACAAATCTGATTAGCTTAGCGGAGTAGCTCCACTCCCTAGGCCGTAACATAGTCTGTATCTGCATGCACTTGTGTTGTGGCTCACGGGTTTGTCCATCTTTTCTTAGGAACCATGAAATGAAGAAGTTATGTAAAGTATCAGATCATGTGATTTTTTTATACTAAATAGGCTTGCGTTTGGCCGCAACTCGCCTGGTGTGAAGCGATGATGCGGCCGAGGGTGGAGAGCAAGCTTGCCTAAAAGAAACCGATTCAGGCGAACCTTGAATAGATCCAGATTATAATGATCAGAGAACAGAGAAGCCGGCAGTGAATTCAACAGACTGGCGGTTAATCTTGAAGCTGAATAGTCCTAATTCGCGACATGATTGTGTCTTGTTACAGGACGTAGTACAAAGTATCGGGAATTACAGTACTTGTGAATAACGTCTTTTGTCCAGTTTGTCACGAGACCAGCTGGTCTGTATACGCCTTAAAGTAGGTAACTCACAGGTAGAGGGATTCGGGAGTGACGCAAGTACTCCTGCAGTTCTGCCTGATAAAATCTGGAGTCATTCTAGCACGATTATGTGTGCTGAGTGTGGTGATGGTCTAAAGCAATTTTCTTCTCGTATATTGTTGGTCATAAGTAGGTTCCTTTAATTACAAACATTCAGATACAGGTAAAATCGTAACCCTTCTTTTTGGCTTTGCCGTAGTTGGGTAAAAGATTGACAACCTAAGGTCAAAGTGGGCAATTTTTGATTAGGAGCCAGGAAAAAAATTGCGCTCTTAAAATTTTACATGATTATTTCCTTAATGATTAGTTACTTAAATACTTAAAAACAGGATTTTATAAAAAAAAATATAACATATTATTATATGTCCTTTTAATACTTACTTTAATTTACATAGGTAGATATTAGGTCATTCCTTTATAATATTATTTGTTTATTGATTAAGACTAATAAAAAAATACTTAATGGAACCTACTTACTTAGCGTCTTAAAATTCACAACCAAATTAGCAGCTAGGAAATAATAGTTATGTAAGTATCAATATTTTAAATAAGAGAAAGAAATTGCATTTAAAGGTAAACTAGTTACAACTACCTTCACATGCCATCTGATGCAGGTTTTACCATGTTACAGTTAATTATTAAAGGAAACCCGTCGGTAGAAAGGCCAGCTATTTATTCATTACTCTTGACATCAATTTGTGCGGAATACGCCTGAAGCCTACAATGTCCTCAAAATACGTACAAGTAGTGCAATTCAATTTGGACTGGTAGGTAATCCACTAATTCCATGTTTTGTGTGCATAGAAAATTGAGTTCTTCATAAACAAAAAATTAAACGGCACTTATGACCGGTCAGCTACCACCTACATCCTATAGGTGGTTTGGTATCCACGTTGCCGTGTCAAGTGCTAAGTGTAACCCTAATCAGACGTCTACGTCGCGAGCCACGCGACGCCGACGTCTGACTGCCGGCAGCAGCCCCGCGCCGGCCGCCGGCACCGCGCGGGGCTGGCCCGCCGGCACGCATGCGCGCTAACCACCGATCAAAAATCCATTCCTTCCTCCCATTCATTCTCTCACGGTTAGGTAACATGCTTCCCTTCGCCCTCCCCGACCTACATGCTGTCCTGGTTACTCGCCCACGACGTCTCTATTCCCCAGACACTCCCAAATTTACATTTCTCAGAAAAATAACTGAGAAAACCACGCCGCGCAAATCTAAATACACACTCATCAATCACTAGCATGTAACACATACGCAAGGACGCTAACCGAAGTTAATTTCGAGCTGAACGCTTGCCGGCGAGTAAACATTGCTATGCAGATCTTACGTAAGCCACAGCTGAGGTGTAGCGATTTACTCACCATGTCATTGTTCTCGACCAACCAGTTCACAGAACACATTTGGTATACGAAATACGCCCGCACAAGTTCGCTCGTCTTCTTACTTTTGAACGAATCTTTGGGGCTGTTGAAGTTGAGGTCGAGGTCGTCCCGCGACGGGGGCGGGCAGGACAGCGCGCGTACTTTCCGGGGTGCGTTCACCGCTAACCGTCTGAGCAGAGCCATGTTCGAAGCTCCGCAAAATACAACACGTACACAACACGCGCCCGTCGTCCGCGACTGACAACTGACAACTGACACTGACGTCCGCTCGATACCGAGTCGTCTGCGCGCGCAGCCGATCCAATTTTAAATCCGTCGGAGCATCGCGGAGGTGTGTCTTGGATCAGCGCGGCGATTGGTCGGTCGGGTAGCAGCACGCAAACCTGCCGTGACGCGCCACATTATAAACAGCATTGTGCGGTAACCTCAAGGACCGGAACTCAAGGGCAGTTCAGCCGGCGGCGGCGCGCGGCGGTGCAACAAACAGCTAGCCCAACTCTTTCATGCAACCTCGCAAACTGCACCTAACGGACTTTGCAAACTGCATAGATCAAACTGCCATGTTCCTTTCACAATTTTCCTGAACATAACCCATCGCGTGCAAAATGAAAATGAGGGGTTTATGTAACCAGCCCGGGCGAGGGAGTTACGTAAAGCGCTAGCCAGAGTTCAAGAACCTGGGCCGACCTGCCGGCGACTCACAGCAGTCGTAGTTGGAGTTATTACTCATGCCTTTTATAACTAGCCGAATTCGCCACGCCTGGTACTAGTTTGATGGCAGTAATAACTAGCTAAACTGAAATAACTGTACCTACGTCTTCACTTATAATCTTTATTAAGTACTTCATTCTAGAACACAAACACATAAAAACTATTCAAAAGGCGTGAATCTCGAATGGTGTTGATAAGATCTGCAACAAGAAATAAGAGGTCATTTAAATTGGTTAAGTATATCAATTACTGTGATCACTTGATCGAATTATTTTCATTGAATAAACCATGCTTTTATGGGTCACTCAATATTCAGCCGAGACAATAAACATGCCCAGGCATAAATACATTTCAGTTTTGTCTGAAGAATCGCTATTATAAGACGCACCTTCGATGCACAGCCCTCACTGCGCCCACGTCTGTGCCCACGTTGTAAGTAGATTACAGGTCATTCACTCACACACAGAGACCTGTATTCCAGCAATATTGTGATCTGCATGACTAGGCTAGCTAGCGGATGCTGCGACCTCTGGATTCGTAGTAAGGAATTATCATTGTAAAAATAACACGCCTGAATTTGTTTAGTAGGGGTAAACCCTCATATCGCCAGTTATGTTTAAGTCCCAGTTTTAAGAAGCGAGCCTATTGCCATCAACTTGGCACCAATCCAGTCTCAGGCTGCTATTGGGAACTTCCTAATGGGACATTGGGACATCCTGTCTTACACTGCCGGACCTGAACATCTACCCAGCTCGGCAATCGCGCTTCTAACCAATGAGGTAGTACAGTAATCTGAAAAGGTATCAGTACTTTATTACAGAACCATATAAAAACGCCAATATCGTTGACTATAAAATGACGAGGCTTCGGAACGCCGTTTTTTACATAGGTAGTCTCACGGATAAAAACTCCAATCATTGTAGACCGTAACTAAATTATAACGATTGTTGCCCTCCATGTAATTGATGTCTTCTTTAAGCCGATAGAACAAATAACTATATTCTTTTTTTACTAATATACAGGGTTATTTCAAAAACACTACAAAACCTCTTACTGGTAGCTTCTTTACATCACATTTACAACGAAGTGTTTTGCGCTTTTTCTAGCTGTAACCTTGAACTGCTGTCGATATGATAATAGTAGGGCCTACAGAGCACGGAGTGACTGCTCTGTGGTATGGCCCATGGTGGGACGGTCCCGTCGCTTGCCTCATTACAAAGTTAACATACCTATTGTTGAAAATGCGCTGTTGGAATTTCAACAATAGGCTCAGTGACGAAATTTGAAAATTCAATAGCGCGCTTTTATTTAGGGATTTATTTAATAGTGTGTGTGTGGCCTAGTGTGAAAACGGTCATTAATCTGTGGTCACTCGCTCCTGCTACGCCTTTCCTTTTATTTTAGAGGGTCACGATTTCAGGACGGTCACCGTTCAAGCGTTATGCGTTGAAATGGTCTTCACGAGTGTTTATTTAAAAAAATATATATAATTATATATGTAAATAAGACACTAATATATATTTTTTTACAACCTGTATTGTCCCACTCCTTGACAGAGATCTCTCTGGCCAATCTCTCAATACACAAGAATGAAGAGACTTGTGAGAATATTAACATGTATATATTTATGTATGTATCAAATTGGCAACGCATCAGTGACTCAAAACATGACAGATGGTGAACACAACAAAAAAAAAACACTTAAATCAACGGACCTGCGTCAGGCGTACCTATGTAGGTACACCAACTTCCTGTCGTTGACGATAAAACTGTTACAATATTAATAGATATTATTTACCTGTCTACCTGCGGCAGTTGGGCTTTTGGAACGGGACGAAGTAGGTAGTACCTATTGCATAATCTACCATGAGGTGGTAGGTTCTGCAAACTTGCTATAATTGACGTTAGACCTTATGGCTTACAGTCGGTTAGTGCAATTAAGTCTGTTCGTGCATAATATCGGATATTTTGTATCAACTAACGTGGCCACAATACGAGAATTTTATCAAGTGCTTAAAAAATTCAAAGGTCTTTAAAATTTTTTTTTTAATGATTTTACGGAAACCTGGACTTGTAATTACTTAATATAAGTCTGAAATCGGCAACCCGTCTTGAGCAAGCGTGGTGTCAATGCTCGTGCCTTCTCTGTATGAGAAGAGGCCTTTGCCCAGCAGTGGGACAGTTACAGGCCGGTGTTATTATTATATGTATATATATGAATTTTGTAACGAGTCGCTGTGCGTTAGTATTTCACGTTGACCCAACTAATTTACATGAAGTTCAACATAAATACATAGGTACTTACATAAACCCTTTTTTTTTTTCAAGGGTAGGCAAACTACAGAACGCCACGATCGTTACATACTCCTTCACCTCTTTTAATTTTTAAATAAATAAGATCAGACTTTCAATCTCGTCGCATCTATACCGGGACGTCTTCCCAATTTCAGACCAAGTGTTTATCTATACTAATATTAAAAAGCTGAAGAGTTTGTTTGTTTGTTTGTTTGTTTGGTTGAACGCGCTAATCTCAGGGACTGCTGGTTCGCATTGAAAAAATGATTTAGTTAACCAATCGCTGCGACGAATAGGAGCGGAGCATCAATCAAAAATGTTACGCAGATGAAGTTGCGCGGGTCAGTTAGTAGAAAATAAAATCCAACAGAAGATTGCAATCGGCTGAATCGCTTCAAAGATTTCTAACTGTAATAACAATTACTCATGGTACGTAACTACAAGGACATGAGACAGTTACACTTGAACAATCCGTCGACAGTTATAATGATGTGTAATCGAATGAATTATAAAACCATCACGCGATTCAATGATCTCACCATTATTAATGCTTGACATCAATCGTCAATAATTTCAGCCAATAATTCGTACTTTTCCTTCAATAATTCACGTAGGTACAAAGTTAGGTAAAAACATTGACGCAGGTCCGAATTACGCATTTCAATATTGTTGGATAAATATGAGTGTTTCTTCAAAGAGAAAAAATGGAAAGTGCGGTCAGTACAGAGAGATACGCAGAGAGGTAACTAAGCTAATGATTCAAACCTTATGAGTGTGCTGTTTTAACTAAACGTACGAATGTAATAAATACCTAGTAGGTACCTGGGCGATCGAGCTCTGCTAGTGGTGAAAATATAGAAAACGAATTTTCCCAGAAATGAGATCAAGCTAGATCGGTTTTACGCCCCCATAAACACCTGCATTACAACTTCCATCAAAATCGTTACAGCCTTTTACGAGATCGTGATTACAAATGCTCATTACTTTATAGTACTTACCTATAAGATAGGATAACTTGAACATTGCATATTTTTTGCTTGAATAATCAATCCCTTTTAGAGCGTACGGAAACCACGTGACGGAGGTAGTAGATCTTCCCAGCATACAAATACAACGTTTCAGCCCTTATGGGTAGATACTTACTTCGTAATCCTAATCGAAATTCTACCCCTCCCCAAGTACCAAATAACTTACACATTTCATAAAAAAAAATTGGTCATTTTATTCAAAACTCAGCAAACCTACATCTAAATGCAACTGGCTTTAGACCAAAGGCACAGACGTCTGGCTGTGGATCGATAGGTTGCGAGTTCATGCCCGTCCGTTGCCAAGGAAACCCATGGAATACTGTTGCAGACGTGTACTTATATAATAAAACCAATAGCAAATGCAGCCGACCCTATTTTAAAGTTCAATCGCCCTCATCGTATAACCGAACATGAAAGTAATTCTGAAAAATTACTTTATAAATACATAGATAGTTACAGCAGATCACAAAATGTTACATGAGAGAAAGTGCTCTCAGGTAACAAGATTAACACCCGTATCTACAAACAAGTCAAAAGTGATAACTTCAGTAAATTATGAAACGATTTTTATTAGTAATTACTTGAAGCTAGAACTGTTAAAGTTAGAATTCTTAGCTTTACTTTCTTTGACAGTTCTTACTTCGTTTAAATTCTTGTCTATTGTATAAACATTTTTGCATAAGTAATTACTTAAACCCGAGTAGGTAATTACTTTAATTTAACTATAGATACGGGTGTTAGACTCAAAAACGAGTGTTACCTATGTGAACTTATAATATTTTTTCTAGGATGTTTCAAGACACATCAACATTGTGACTGCACTGCATTTTACTTCCTATTATAATGTAGGTATCTATTATCTGTATGTGCAGATAACGTTTTAAATTAAACCTATTTACTGACCTAAACCTCCTGACCTCTTTTCTTGATTCTCTTGAGTGCTTATTTCTTGCTTTCTCTTACCTGTCTACTGTCTCTTGTGCTTCTCTTATATTATTAGTGAAAACTTTTAATTGGCCTTCTTTCACTAACTGATAACTATCTGTATCCTAGCTGTAAGTTTTCTTAGGAAATAAAATAAAATAAATAAATAAAATAAAAATAAAATTCCGAAACTAAAACACAATTACTTGGACCGATATTCATCTAAAATGTAAGATGACAATGACAAAATACCTTTAGATAACTGGAAAATACTTACACGTGATAGTGATGTGATGGCTTAACATATTCCAAATAATTGTGCAATTTGCCCATGCCGAACCTGCGTGTCTAACCACAGCCTTATCTTCAAACGAGTAATACCATACACTCATCCAAATAACCCACTGAATCAATCATCACTGGGAAATGTCTGATGAAAAAACAATTGTTTTCGTTCTATTTTAGTTAAATGGGAAATCCGAACGAAAATAATTGTTGTGATTTAATTTGTGATGACATCCTTATGTCTACCGTATGTAGAAATCTAGTCAGTAATAAATAACTGAAATAACCATGCGTAAGGATAATATTGTTCTCTTTTGAGTTTTACTAACACCCGTATCTATAACAAGTCAAAGTGTTTACTTGAGTAAATGTAATTTTTTAAGATACGATTTTATTCTGCACTTTAGTAATTGCTTGAAGTTAGAGCTGTAAAAATTTAGAATTCTTAGCTTTGCTTTCTTTGCGGTTCTTACTTCGTTTGAATTCTTGTCGATTGCATAAAAAAATTGCACAAGTAATTACTTAAGCTCAAGTAATTACTTTAACTTGACTATAGATACGGGTGTGACAGTTCAGTACAAAGCGATCTACCAGGACTTTAATACTCAACTAAGTATTACATAAACACAGTTTAATCGACATCATGACACGAACTTAGTATTTTTCTATTACATATTCTTTGATTATATAATGTCTAGATGGAGCGTCAAGTGCGCGCAAACGTGTCATAAAGTGTCAACCAACTATTGGTTCACAAGTGCTTGCCCGCCAATCAGTGCAGATCGTGTCATACACCTAAAACTTTACGCACACAAAGACATAGACGCATAGTGTAAAACGACGCCTGCACGCACACATACTTGAAAATGTTGACTCGTTTTCTTTGATACGATTGTAGGGCGACGCTCTATCTAGACATTATATAATCAAAGTACATATTTGATCATCTTTGTTTTTTTTTTATTTAATAAGTACGTGATTCTTGACCCAACAACGTTGATTTTTTTTTGTTATTAAAACAAAATTACCCAAAAGTGCAGCAATTTTTTTGAATAACTGACGAATTCGAAATTTTTTGAACCTATGGTTAAAGTTGGTGTCACGGTGTAGCTTACACCAGATTTTTAATTACCTAAGGTTTATTAAACCAGCAGCGTTGCGTAGTTCTACAGAGGTATCTGTTTTTTATACACATTTAATAACGTGACCCATAGTGAGATCGTTAAATGCCTGCATTCGGGCGAGACGATAATTTTCAGTGGTGAACGGACACGTTATAGTCACCGCCTCACCGGTTGAGTTGTGCTTTGGTAATTTGGTCCTTATGCCCCAAAAATAAAATTATTTTACATGTCGGCTGAGGTTAAGAGAACTTAAGGTAAAGGCACGAAAATATATTAAGGATATACCTACATAAAACGTTCCTATATTCGAAATAAAACAATGAAAATAATGTATACATAGATATTTTTATTTGAAAAATATTTCGTGTAGCTAACAAACTAATCACAATATGGCATTCTACATCCGAATTAATGTATTTATACAAAACGCTCTTACTGCAAATAATATACATCGGCCATCACCGTAAATGCTCGTACATATTCGCACACAATCTAACAACTGCAAGCTACGCGAATATGTACACTCGCAAACGATCATTTTTCAACCTTAAACCCTTAAAATTAAGGTTTAAACATGTTCGTTCGCCTTCATACATCGACAATTTAGAATTTTGATACATTATCTCGATCACAATCCAATTTATTTTATTTACATTACCACCGCTTGGAGAAGGGCATGGCCACTTAAAATAACGATATTATGCACAGCGTATGAAAACTCGTTTCACGTCAAAGTTGTCTGAAACCGGTGTTATAAAATCGGGACTTCTGGAGTGAAACCGGTTGTAAAGACGTTTGGCACACGTGCTCCCAAAGAATGCACCATAAGAGGCCGTGTGTCTGGGGGTCTGTCGAGCTAAATATCTACTCAGAAAATTACTTTTTAAAGAACCACGTGTATTTGGCACAAGAAGAGTCATCTAACGATAAAACTGCCGAAATAAAAGTGGTCTTCCACCAAATTTTATTAACAGAATTATTTTGACTCTCTTCATTGTGGGCATGAGATGGAGCTTTACGTCCTGTATAGCTCCATCCATCCATTATTTTTTAGGCCCCATGTTCTTTTTATATTGAAGTACCAATATTCAAAAAGAGAAGAATCGAATCGAAAAATGATATCAATTTGAAACCCTTCTAAAGTGTATACCTAACACGAATTAAAGACGATAATATGAAGAAGCCCATTTAAGACAAAATTCGCGGTAAAACCATTTATATTTTGCTCGAGATAATAGTCTGACAAAATACAAAGCCTGTATAAAAGAATTAAAGAGCTGTTTTTTGTCCAAACATTTTACGCTATTCAAATCAGATACCGTAATCTTCAAGTTCCATACCCTTTTCTCCAAACTTAAGCCTCGTCCCTTCTAACACAAACTTCACAGACGAGTTATGAACTAAAACGTTCCTTAAACTCTTAGTTTTTAAGTGTAAAAGGGAATCAAACATTAAAATATAATCAGAACAGTTTCTATTCAATCTCTAGGAACTTTAACTATCAAGATTTATTGCCATTTAGTATTTAAAAAGTCTTTCCATACATTTGTTTGTCTTTTCGAATAAAATCAATTCTGTTTACATTTGGTTCAGACTGTCGGTGATCCAAAATAATTACAAAAATAACCTACAGGTCTCATGTATTTGATTCACATTTTCCTCGTTTAAAATAATATAAATTGCCATTACAACATTTTGTCAACAACTGGCTAAGATTTTAGCAATGTTTGTGAATTTGACTTTAACTTAAAAATGAATGGTAAAATGTTGTTTCGACTTAGCTGTTAAATGTTGATTTACTCAAAATTAAATCATTACAAATTGATCGACTTCACAACAATTTCGAAAATATTTCATTGTCCTTTGCTAAAATACGCCGATCGTGTACAAAATGTTTAAAATTCATTTCACCACATATTCGGTTAACGCCTATAAATTGAGTAAATAAGAAAAAATCTATATGCCTCATGTATTGGCAAGGAAATTAATAGTATATATAAATAAAAAAAAACATTGTGTGCCGGCGAAAAGCATGTCCTCTTATACTAAATATAATATACTTTAATATATAGGTGACTAATATAATTCGGCCGCGCTAAATAGGCCGCATACGACGGGCTTACATTCATATAATTTCCAAAATCTTTACAGACATCAGAGTATCAGTATCAAAGCTTGATAAAGAAAAAAGGTACGATTTTTTAACCACATACTTCTGTCAGTTGTAGACCTTTGGCAGTCGTTCCAGGTGGTCAGCAGCCCAAAAGTCTGACAATCAGTCTTGCCAAACGTTTTAGTATTACCCAGCGCTTTGTGGACGACAGATAGGCAGTAGCTCCATGTAAAACACTGGTAATCAACTGAATTAGGTTGGGCTATAAGCCGACTCCAACATGGTTGGGAAAAGGCTAGGTGGTTTTAGTCAGTACGAGTCTGACAGACCCCTCCGCTCTCCCCAGGGCGGAGGACATCCATTGAGGATTTCCACATCGTGAAAAAAAAAGGGTTGGGCTGGAAGCCGACTCCAACATAGTTGGAAAAAGGCTAAGTGATGACAGATCATGCGACACTGTCGTTAACCACTGATTTTACTAGAAATTATGACTGAAAAATCATACTTTTTTGGTTTAACGTATTTTGATAGGCATACCCATGTATGTGATGTTACGCAAAATATTTTTAATTGATATTGTATAAGGGTATCGATAAACTGACCTACGCGGATACCGCAATAGCTGCTTAGGTCGGTCTTAAGTGTCGTTAAATCTTCTATAAGTAATAGGACTTTTTATTAAAGCTTTCTCAAACTGCAACTCCGCGTAGATCAGTGTGCGGATGCCCTAGCCTTTGATATTTAAAATATACCTTTTAAATGCGATTTACTTCCATAAACTTATAAAAGATAGTTTTAAAAGTACTGACTTACAGCGCAATATTAATTAAGCAGTCTCTGAAAAACTTTCTAACGGCAAAGGCGGAAGTGAACGTTTTATTATATTATAAAAAGCCTAATTAACGTGGCCACTAATTATATGTTATATGGTAAAAAGAAACACATCTAAATATATCTTACAAATACAAATATCTATTACATCTTAAAATTAATAATAAAACTTAACCCTACTCTACATCTAATATGTACAACTCATATTTTTAATGATATTGTGATACTTTCGCACTTTATCATTCATTAAAAATCACTTTCCTTTTTTTTTATAAAGATTGTTTATTGTTTTAAAAAATACTATTTGACCTTTTGAACGCCAGCGTCATATATTTAAGAGAAATAATTTTCACGCTTATAAAATAATGTGAAATAAACGATTACGAATGCTGCGGCGTTGGCCTCACCATAAAATATTCTCTCAAAAGTACTTAATATTTTAAATATAAAAAAGTATTGCATTATTGGTGTCTGATTAAGGCGAGTTAACTATAACCGATGCTAACATCTATCTGTTAAATTATACAATTATTATACTTTATAAGGACACAGATACACTATACATGGTATTATGAAAATCTTTTAATTTTGCGACTACTCGATTGAACACAAAGATACCGTCCTACGTCCAAAACATTGCATTCACTGAGATTCTTAAATCCGATAAAGTAATAAATAAAAAATATAAATTCGTTCTTCGGCTAAGTATAAATCCTAGCTGTCAATAAAGGAATAATCATAAAATCATCACATTAAAAAAAACAATTGCTCTTATAAGCATAAAGACTCTTATATAAGGTTTTTAGAGTCTTTGCAAATGATACTGTACTTAAAAATTGGTCATCTCGCACCTTGATTACATAAAAATGGAGAATATCGCGCACGTAAGTATAACACAATGACAACGTTCCTCAGCCCATTAACTTCGGAGCTCTCAATCCCTCACTCACTCGCTCGCATATGTACAAAGCCGACCTCATTCAAAACCTGTCCAAATCTCAAACCTGTACAAAAATAACGCAGGACACACAATATTATCTATTTTTCTTTAATATATACAACATCTAAATTTAATAAACGTCTTGGTGTTACCAATTTATTGATAATTAATAATAATTATTTGTTATATAAACTAGAGTATAAAATTTGACTCCAATCAAAATACAACACATTCTGCTAGTAAATGAAAATTGTTACTTTATAATGTAAGATTCACACACATAGAATTATATATAGTTTTTTTTTTTAATAGTAATATAGGCACAAATGAACAATATTGAGTGCCTTAAGCTTTACTACCACTACTTAAAGTAGGCGAGGGGTTTTAGTCCTACAAATATATCCATATTTCACTAAGGGACCGCCTTCCCGTTTGTAATACACCCGATTCTTTAAGGGTCAGTTTCCAACAAGCGGATAAATTCTGGCGAACTTTGTTGATATCACTGAATAACGGAATGAATCAGTATTACCTTTAAGGGGGAACCGCCAGGGTAGTGTAGTAGGTAGGGTTAGTGTCGGCTTGTATGTTGATTAATTAATATATTATTTGCGGCCATAACACGTATGTAGTTTCAGAATTATAATCATTCAAACCATCAATACAAGCCTCTAAGTTCCTTCAATACCACTGAATGACTTTTTTTTATGAAATAGACAATTAATGGGATTAAATGAACTTTAGAGAATTTTATTGATGATTTTAATGATTACCGAACTCAGTAACGGCACATTTGTAACGGTTGCGAATCATATTTTAATCATAAAACATACACACTGACCTGCAAATTGCAAATAACATAACAAGATTTGAATTTCGCGGGCTCTCTTGGCGCTTAAACCTTGGGTATAATTTTCGACGGACGTATACTCGCGCGTGCTCGAGGATGCGCTGGGTACTTAAAGCTATACTGACAGAGTCCTTTATTCAGTGACCTCAGAAAGGATTTTTCCGATTGGTGGAAACTTACCCTATTACACTCAATTCTCTAAAACCAATCCATTTCAAATTGAGAAATAAATAAAGCTGCCAGATTAAAAAAATAGAATTATTATGCCGATTTGTCTTTTTTTTTAAATTTCGATATTATTATGACTAGTGTTTTTCAATCGCAGTTTTTTTTTAAATAATAAAATTATGAGAGATCGAATATGATGTGATTGTTCGCGATTCAAGTCAATATGCTACAATTTGTAGTTTTATAAAAGAAATAGGAAACCTCACTTTAAGGCTAGCGTCCACTAAATCGTAAATACCTTTAAAGGGGTTAGTATAAGCTGTGTTTAACGCGTCAATATATTGAATGACGACATCAGTGGACCGTCATAGCGAAACTAAACATAAAAGTAATATTAACAATACAAACATTCATAATTATATAACTTCACCCCTACTTGAGCACGCATATAGACAGAATCGTAAAATTAGGTAAACATTCCCAATTTAATATTTATATCAAAACTCCTGTAATTACAACGTAAACTGTACTTTACTGCCTCCCAAATAGAGGTCAAGTTATAAATTAACTCTTCACCTAGACTTTCTCTTGAAAACATTATTCAGCTTTGATTTTCAGTAACGCCTGTATCCTAAGACATTTCCTAGACTTACATCACTCAAGAACATTGGCATTCTTAGTTCAAAAATGTACCTTACATGGTAGACATTAGGTATAATTCTTAGTTGTTTCTTGAAAACATCCTTGACTGTAAAATTCCTAATTCCAACAAATTAGAACGTTGCACCAGAATCGAGGACATTTCCGACAAATAATCGAAGCGCGTTTTCCCAGAAAATGTCTTACAATACGGGCGTCTATCGCTTAACACCTGAACCACCTATCCCTACTCTACGCCTAATAAAGACTGATCATAAATTATGCAACTGTAAACTCTATTGTCATTGACCGTAACTTATTGTTGGCTACACTTCGTTCATTGCACTAAACATGCTGACCGCTAAATCCAATCTTCAGCATGTGATGACGTCGCGATGAAATTAGGTTCAAGAACCTTTTAATAAGATATTTTTTTATACAGGCACCTACCAAACGGCTGTTTGATTGTTTTGTCAGCCAATCGCAATCGGTAAAATCGGCAAGCTGATCGGGTATCCAAAACACGAAGAAGTTAGTTCGTTTTTCTATGCTTGTCACACAAAATACTAATATTCAGCTGCAACTAACTAAACTCGAAGCCGACTCTGACGTAAAGAAAGGCTCGGAAGATGATGGCACACAATAATAGTTCCTTTTTTAATGCTCTTCATTTAACCTGCATGTGCATACTCAACTTTTCCTAAAAAAGAATAGACTGATAAAGATTATGAGGTATATGTATCTTTTGTCGATTCTACGCACGGCAACCAATGAAGGAATACAAAACCAGTTTACGAGGATCTGTTATTGTATTGGAAATCTATACAAAGCGAGTTCATGTTATACTGGAAATGTAAAGCTTGATGTGTCGCTATGTGTACATATCATGTTCTTGTCACCTACAGTCATTTAACAGTTATTATGCCGTCTGTCTGAACTGTACCTTATTTTTTTTTTCACAAATCAAAACTGTACCTGAAATAAATTCTTTGCCTTTGATTACTTTGAGCCCATCTCATCGCGTCGCCATTGTCTCCTCTACGCACCACACACCGCTAACCGACGCACTAACATTAGTAGGAAGTAATCACGCATACACTACGCTATCGTAAGTCCCGACCTCCGTCGAAGCACTTTCTAGAGGTCACTCGTGTCGCTGCCTGCTGCTAGTATATTGTACTGTGTCTTACCAGGCAGGGGGAGGTTTACCTGGAACAAATAATAGAATAAGCGTGGTGTGGTTTAAATTATCTCTATATACAGACACGCGATTTTTTCAAGACTTTAATGTACATTTGCGTGTAATGTACATCATACGTCCTGAACGGATGAACCGGTTTTGATTAAGTCTTATTATATTATGTGATAGTCTGTGATGGCTCTACGTACGAATACGTGTGCGTGCGCCGGTTTTGGCTCATTTTTGTGGCTCAGTTTTGGCTGTCGACCTTTCGTGCCTATATTGGGTGGGAGGGATACTGACACAATAACGGTTACCACATACTCAGTACATTATTCTGAACCCCCCCCCCCTACCCCCCACCACATAGACCTTATACATTGGTTATTTAAAAAAACAGCTGTTTCCTATAACACTGCAATACCTACACGGTCAAAATGTATGGAACTGCTGTT
Source organism: Standfussiana lucernea (assembly GCA_964057025.1). NCBI lineage: Eukaryota > Metazoa > Arthropoda > Insecta > Lepidoptera > Noctuidae > Standfussiana > Standfussiana lucernea. Next base: position 13,059,531 of record OZ059805.1, read on the forward strand.
TTTTTTTAACTAACGAAAAATTTCTATATGGTACAGAATGATGCAAGTACTGAATACGCGATAACCGTTTGTGTGTCGGTGCGCCATCCACTCTGTATGTTTTGTGATGATGATGATTGTCTTTTTATTGACAAGATGACGAGGTAACACATACAAGCTAGATGTGTGGTGCAGCAGCTAGTCCGAGTCCGTGTCGTCGTTGACAGAAGAGCGCAGCTTGGAGAGCGTGCGGCGCGCGGCGGGCGTGTCGTCCTCCTCGTCCGACGAGATCACGATGCGCTGGCGCGGCTTCACGCCCGTCGCGCCGCGCGTCATCCGCCGCGACACTGACCCGTCTTTGTCCGCTGGAACGACACAAATAAATAATTCAGTTGATGTCATGTCGCAGGTACGACCAGTATTTTGATTAAAAAACTGAAAGCTACGACGAATCATTCCAATTTATACCTCATTACAATGTCACAAGAGTCATACAAAAATCTCTCTTCACAAGGTACTCACCGACGACTTCTTTGTGCTTAACCTTGGCCTCTTTCTTAGCCTGTTTCTCCTGCTCTTTCTTCTCGACCTTGGCCTTCTTCAGCGCTTGACACTTCTCTAGCGTAGGCTTGCCGTCCAGTCCGGCCGCCACCAGGAGGTCTAACATCTTTTGGACACGCTCCTTGTTTTTTGTACAACCTGGAATACAATGGCGATTTTTTATTGTTTATTAGCATATATTCCGGGCAACTTTTCCAATTATATTTCCCTTCGCATCGGACTATTAAATCATTAAAAAAAAACAAATTGTTAATAGGTGCTTAACTTGAGAACGGCTGAACGTTATCAAGTTATGCGCATACTACGCATAAACGTTTAACAGTTGCACATTGAGCGGTAAATTAATGATTCATAATAATTTATCAAAGGCAAAGTTTGGTAACTAGAGCAGGTCTGGTCCTAACAAAATGATTTTTATCAACAAGGGAAGTTATAGTCGAGTGCAATTAGCCGAAAAATACTCAAGAGGTGGAACGAAGTTTATAGTGGTCGGATTTTCATGGGACTTTTTTAGAGTTCCTAGAGGTGTGGAGAAGAAAGTAAAAAAAAAATTTCGGTTCCTGACTTTTTTATGGTTTTTTTCCTTTATATTTTTTTTTGCGTTTATGAATAACTTGATGTTTGATGACTTTATATTGAGGCGTAAGAGTGTGACCTCATTAAATGCCAATTTGGTCTATTTGTTTATTGTTGTCGATGATGAATGCCTTTTCAAGTTTTTTTTTTGTTGAAAATTTCCTATTTTCTTCAATTAATTTTGAAATACCGAATTTTAAGACTTCTTTTGTAATTGGTAACTGCTACTTTTCCACGGATAACTGGACTTTAACTTTATTCTCCACACCTCTAGGAACTCGACAAAAAAGTACCATGAAAATCCGACCACTGTAAACTTCGTACCACCTTTTTGTCTAATTGCATTCGTCTAAGAAGCCGTCCCAACCTGCTGACGCAATGTGGGACATAATGTATAAAAGGTGTAACATAATTAACGCAAAACCTTCCGTGTGGTCTCTCGGACCATGAAACTGAATTATTGTTCTTCGAGTTCTTGAAATTCACAAAATAAAAAATTGGGCTTTATATAGGAACAGACTCGATCAGCTGACAACCTTGTATGGTAAAAGTAAACTAAAAAAAACGTTATGAATAAGTCATAGAACAAAACAGTGTTGTTCAGTTTCATGGTTCGTTCGTTTATTATATTACACCCTGTATAACTACTCATTCTAGTAAAGGCTATAACTGATTAACCGCGAAGTAATCTAGCTGTAACAAAAGGGAAACCCTGTTCACCTACCTTCAACAAGCTTCTTATAGTCGAACCGTATCCCAGCTGCCTTACAGAACTTCTTCATATCCGTGATGCCGGGCTGGCGCAGCTCGGGCGGCACGGGGGGCCGGCCGCGCTTGCCGCCGGGGGTCCCGGGGGTCCCGGGCGCCTTGGGGGTCGCGGGGGTCCCGGGGGCCCGCGGACTGTTCTTGGTGCCCTTCGGCCTGCCCGGCCCGCGCTTCAGCGGCGCATCCTGTTTGTTATAGGCGCTCATTTCATTCGGTACGACTGATTGTGAGTTATGAGATGGCTGCGCTTGTGAGTGATTCTTCGATCGAGAATACCTAGATAACTGTGGCCACATCTATACCGCCACATACGAACTCAATTGACGTATCCTATATCGCAATGTTAAAGTTGGATACAATTAATAAAACTTTTTTCCAAAAAAAAAACTGACTTCCAAAAAAACAACAAAAATGTGTAAAATAACTTAATTTTCGGAAGTCGGTGATTATGTTTGTTTCAGTGACTTTTTTGCCTTCAAGTTTTCAGTTTAAAGCCCACTTCTCGGAACGAAGTTAAATGAAATACGTTTGTTTGCGATATATAATTTTTTCGAATTTCTCAGTAGCCGCCACGGAGTCTGGATTTGAGCCCGGTTGGTGGATATAAGCTCGCCCCCTATTATTATCTGAGAAATAAACACAACTGGCGAAATTTGGGTGTCCTAACTATTAGGTACACCTCTGACTAACCCTTCGGGAATTACAGGCGCGATGTTATGTTAATTGTTTCGTAAGCCATTTTATTATCAGAAATCGAGTGTATTCATGATCGAAAAGGCGAATTAAACAAATGACGCATGATATACTTAGGGTTTCAAAATTTCAATGATGTTGAAAAAAACCTTTACTGAAATAATGAAGTCCAGGAATCGATGAATGTCGCAATAAATAAACGATTAATGAAGATAATTATGGTACTTATGATATATTTTTAATATTTTATTAGATTATTTGGCAGTCCAATGAACTAGCCATCACATCTCACAGACAGAGTGAGTGACAGCTACAGAGTGAGATTTTTAGACGGAATTCTGAAACGCCGAAACTACAAGAATGGTAGGCAAAAAGCTGATAGGTATCAAGTCATCTTTGGACAAAACTAATAATGCATTTTTTTAAACCTTATTTATTTAACAATTTATGTACACACTAAATACAGAAATCAAGAAAGGAACAGAAAAGAGAGTACAAAGGTAATGCTTATTTCTAATGAAATCTCTTCCAGCATACCTGCGCAAGGAGATACTAAAAAAGAGATGTAGACAAAGTGTGTAAAAGAAGAAGAGAAAATGGAATACATAAAGCAGATAACCTGATAACCTGTGTACAAAAAAATATCGGCCACATATAATTGAAGAGACGGTGTTATAAAGATTGATTGATATAGAGAAATGATTGTAGTGTGTACATACCTCGTCACTTTCTTCAGAATCGCTGCCTGATTCGCCTGACGAATCGTCGGAAGATGACGAATCCACTGTTGTTACCTGAACACAGAAAAACATTCCAAATATTATAATATACCAGCTGACCGGCGCAACTTCATCTGAGTAACATTTTTGATGAATGCTCCGCTCCTATTGGTCGCAGCGTGATGTTTTATAGCCTATAGCCTTCCTCGACAAATGGGCTATCCAACACTAAAATAATTTTTCAATTCGAACCAGAAGTTTCCGAGATTAGCGCGTTCGACCAAACAAACTCTTTAGCTTTATAATTTTAGTGCAGATAATCAGGCTGCCTTCAGTAGTTAAGAAACTGTCACCATTTATAAGTTTTATTCAATAGTATACTAGCTGTTGCGGCGACGTTCGACCGCGTGAAATTAGTTTAAAAATATTGATTCCCTTTTTGAATCGGATTTTGTTATAAATTTCAAGGGTTTTATTTTTTTTGCACGGAACCCTAACCTTTATTCTTGAATAAAAATAAACCTCAGTTACATCTTTAAATATCAGCTATCCGCCAGTAAAAGTCCCGTAAAAATCGGTCCAGCCGTTTCGGAGATCAGCCGGAACAAACAGACAGACAGACAAAAATTGGAAAAAAAACAAGTCCCGTACATACTGTCATATGCATTCAGTAAAAAGCTGTTATTTTGATATTACAAACAGACTATTCAATTTTATAAAGTCAAACATATCAGACAAGTAATAGAAAAATTAGTATAAACATTTATTTCTTAAGGAATCATAATTCCAGTGTGGAACCCTTCTGCAGTATATGGCACCTCCTTTGTTGCCCATCCTGCACCTACTGCACCTTCCTGGATTTAAACGAAGCTATCGATAGCGCTGTGTGGGTGGCTAAACTGGTCGGATATTTTTTGTTATTTACGTAAAAAAAGCTGGCGTTTGGCTGCAAATCGGCTAATGTGAAACGATGTAGCTTACGGTAGAGCACGCTTGCCTAGAAGTAACCAATTCACTCGAGCTTCGAACAGATCCAGATTATGATTATGAGATGTTATAGAAGCAGGCATTACTTTGCTGAAATCCATGACATTAAATGTTATGCCAATTAGGTAGTTTTACTTCCGCGAAAAAGATCCAGGCCTGGATGCAGGATATCCTTAAGTAGCGCCTGCAAAAATATGCACATGCAAGAAAAGCAATAATATTTAGCATGCCATGCATCCAAATCTTTACTGAAGGAGTATAAGGTTTGGGTGCATGGCATGCTAATTATGATCGCAGGATAAAGCAGGCTACTAACTGAACTGACCTCACTGGTAGCCGGCATCAGTCCCCTGGCTTGCAGCTTCGCAGCCGCTAACTTAGCCGCCGCGGCCTTCTGCGCTGCGATCTGCGCAGCCTGGGTCGCCAGCTTCTCTCGCTCGGCGTTCGCGTCGTAATAGTTGAACAGAACCTCCATGGAGACCGGGACGTCGCCGAAGTAAACCTCGTTGGGTATGTGGGACGAGTCGAGGCAGTCGTCGCTCCATCGCCTTAGGAAGGGATAGATACATTGTATTGCATTGTACAAATTTTTTTTTTAAGAAGCTCATTATTATGTACAATTACCGTCATACCGCTAAATAACGCGTATAAACAAGTTACAAATCTGCACACTGAATTTGGAGCAACAATGCTAACTTTTATTCTGCATACTTTGTATTGAAAACAGGAATAAAAAAACTATTTTGAAAAAAAAAAACCGACTTCCAAAAAAAACACTAAAAAAGTGGAAAATTACTTTCGGAAGTCGGTGACTATTGTTTGTTTCATTGACTTTTTTGCCACCGACTTCCGAAAGTAAAGTTATTTTCCACTTTTTTAGTGTTTTTTTTTTGGAAGTCGGTTTTTTTTTTTGCAAAAAAATTTTTATTTTACCCTTTTTAGTTATCGTATCACACACAAGTCCTTGTCAAGTATAAATTTCGCAATTTCTTTTACTTGGATGACATTTTTTCCAGCTATTTTGATTTCAAAACCAAACTGCTGAACCGATTTTGATGAAATTTCTATGGGACCAATCGGGAAGTAGATCCATTCAGATAAAAGAAGAATTTTTCAAATCGGTTCATAAATGACGGAGATATGAGGTAACAAACACAAAAAAAAAAAAACATACAACCGAATTGAGAACCTCCTCCTTTTTTTGAAGTCGGTTAAAAACTGGCTTTGCCAGACGTAACAGCTGTATCAATATTTGATTTGACATTATAATTTTATGGGTGATTCAAAGATTCACCTGTCATTTGTGACTAATAAGGTAGGTATAATGTTTTTAAGGAGATATTTATACCAGATAAACCGTCATGTCATAGAACCAAAAATAAACGGGTTTTGTCGACGGAAGAATAGACAAAATGACAGATTGTAGAAAGATTTCTTTTGTCAATCTGACCATTCGTCTATGCTTCCATCGACAAAACCCGTTTCTACAGTGGTCATGCTACGCGTGCTGACCGAGACCAAGATATAAATATATTCATAAAACTAAGGACAAACCTTCTAAACTGTATCCCAGAGAAGTCCTTCCTGAATGGTCTGATGGCGTACTGGTAGCCCGTCGCCCTCGGGCGCGGCGGCGGCGGCAGCGAGCGCGGCGCCGGGGCCCGGGGGCCCTGCGGCCGGGGGCCCGGCGGCGAGGGGCCCGGCGCGCGCGGGGCCCCGGCCGCCTTGGGCTTGTTGGTGGAGCCCTTCGGTCGTCCCCTCTTTTTGGGCTGTCGATAGTGACGATTTTATTCTCAAGATTTAACGGGTGCAGTGATATCGCGATATGTGTATGAAACTATTAATAAGTTACTAATCAAGACTAAGGTAGAGATCTATTAACGTTACTTAGAACGTACAGCGTTATTGTATCTGCCGCACAACTGTCAAATTATAATTACTGGAAGATAGAGACGGGAACCTGACTACGTTAAAGCGCGTGCTTAGTTACGTTTAAAGATCCCGGACTTATAGTTGTGGCATTACACGAGCGTGCGCATTTGTAACTGAAACCATATTAAAATGACCATAAGCCACAATACCCGCGCTCATTAGCTGTACAACATCAGGCTATAAATAAATGATCTATTTGTACAGAAAAAAAAATCGAATCAGAAAACTATTGGGTACAAAATTACTATTACTTTAACAAAGCTAGGAATTCTCAGTTAGTCTGATTTCTAAAGCACTACTTATGCAAAACACACCGTCAATATTGCCATTAATCTTTAAAAGACTCACGGGACACGAACTGATATGATGAAGCTGATGATGGTGATGAAAAAAAGGTTCAATTAAAAAATTAGTATAAAACTAGTTTACCTCACTGCCTGGGGTCGGAATTTTCCCAGGTATAGAGCCTGATTTGGGAAGCTCCGGACTGCTGAACGGTTTTCGGTCCTCTTCACTGTAACAAGCAATGAAAATTTAACATAAAGCTAAGAGAGAGAGTTAAGTTAAGCTAGGATAAGGTACTATAATTTTATACACCTTTTTACATAGGTACCAATGAGATTAATATTATAATTATGTGATTATTTAATCATTTAATGTTACCTCCAGTCGCCTGAAACACAGGATTACCTAGTTCAGGCACAAATCATGGGTGAACTTGACATAGTTTTAAGAAAGAAAAACTGTATTTAATGTTATACGTTATATTTTTGAATAAAATTTTATTATTTATTTTCCTTTATTTGCTATGGGATTATTGTATTTTCGATTAAAAAATCCACGTATTTACGTACCACCGCGCGCTCGTACCAGGGCCTCAGATATGTTAAGAAGAATAGAGTATAAGTATTTTAAATTATAAAAACACGATGTTTACCTCTTGTCACTGAGCGTGGTGGGCTCGGTCGCGCGTTGCAAGTCTCCGACGCCGCCTTCAGCCGCGCCCTCGGCTTTGCACGCTTCTGTGTGGGTGACAAATTACATTATTAATTATTGTACATAGGCATCTGTGCAAAGCTTATTGGACTAAGGAAAGCAGAATTCATTCAGAACAGGCATTCATTTAAGTATAAAACATAACATTAAGCCTGTAATCTTCGAAGGGTTAGCCAGAGGTGTACCTAATAGTACACACACATTTCGCCAGTTATATTAAGTCCCATTTCATAGGGGGCGGGCCTATTGCCATCAACTGGGCATAAATCTAAACTCCGTGGCTGCTACTGAGAAATTTCTGATGGAAAAACCCAATAACACTTTGCCCCTAAGTTTAAGTAACGTATAGTGTTAGTGAAACAGGTCAAAATGCCAATGTTTGGAAAAAAAAAAATGATGCTGGTGAACTACATAACCTCCTCCTTTTTTAGAAGTCGGCTAATGAAACGATTTTAAATGTTGACGTAAATATGCATTTACCGGCTGGTTTATCCATCAATTTGTTTTCAACTCCGATGATTGGGTGACCGTCATCTGGAAAATATAACAGGAATAGTGTTAGTATTGCTTATCGTCGATTTTCTAAGGATAATTTACAGTTTCCTCAGCTTCCCTGCTGCGGGAATTTCAGGGAAAATTTAAACATTCCAGGGTACCTACGTGGCGTGAAGAAAGGCGGGCTATCTCAGGCCGTTTTGTGCCTCGTGAGCTACATGGTTTATTTGGTAAGCTGTCTGGTTGCACCACTGTCTGGTACTGTCTGGTAAATGCACCTAAATCGGTAAATACTTTCATGGTAGTAACAGCTCTATTATTAGTTTCCAAAACGTAAGCTAGTTTTCCAAAGACAGATGATGACGCAACATATACTTTTTCTGGGAGATCGTATTATTATAAGTTTTTAAAACTGATATTTATGGTCACTATCATTGGCACTGAACACGGGATATTTACCACGTGTATTCAACTGTTTAGAAACTGAAGTGCCGTAAAAAAAAGTTCGCTAGCGGACACAGTGAATTTCGTGTGTCGGGAATAGGAGGTGACGAAAATAATATGATTTTTATGTTTCGGTCACTTATGAGAGCAGAACAATTTTTTTGCGGAACTTTATAATTATAGTGACTTATAAAAATAATGTAAAGTACTCTGGACACGGCGCGCAATCTTCTTTCTCAAGAGCCGTGACCACCGGTAACTTGGACCCTGTTCCTGTTGCTGGTGGGCTACTGCTTTTTTTATATAAATATATGCATATTTTTAAATGTACTTTCGTTTTAAAAAATACAAATCGCTCGTTTGCGACAAGGATGACATAACTCAAAAATTTAGATTTTTCGATGTTGTTTGTAGTTGAATTTAAAATTAAGGAAAGCAATTATTAAGTTAGTAACGAAATACGTAAAATAAAGCTTTAATCTTTTGATAAAAAGTTTGTCTATGCAAAAAAAAATATTGTCAATATACTGAAAATATTTTTTTAGCTTACAAAAAAGCTGTCCTGTATTACTTATTTTTCGAGTTATGTAATTATTGTTGCAAACAAACGAAATATTATGTTAGAAAAATGAATAAAGAGAAATGCAAAGTACCTTTATTTAGCAGCTCAGCAGGTTTCTGGGACACATCCAATGATAAAGATTTCTGTCCGACATCTAAAATGAAATTTTTGTTGTAAGTACATATTTCAAGAAAACATTAAAGTGTAAATAGCTGTTACGAGTATTTGTTATGTAACAGTTACTTTTTTGTTTAACAAAACAAAAAAGTACAACATCATGCTTGTAATTCCTAAAGGGTTAGACAGAGGTGTTCTAATAGTACACCCACATTTCGCCAGTTAAAAGTATCATGCGATACTGAATACTGGATACGGTCCCATCAATTGGGCACAAACCCAAACTCTGTGGCTGCTATTAGGAAATTCCTGATGGGAAAAACCCAATAAAACTTTTCCCGAGCTGGGAATCAAACCCAGGACCGTTCGGCAGTAGCGCTTGCGATCACTACACCAACAAGGCAGTTGATATACCATATAACTGTGAATATACCAAAAACACACTTACCAATAGGCTTATCCTGTCTATGTAAGTCATCTGGCTTAAATATATCTGTCTTAATCTTTATTTTAGGTTGATCTAGATCCCCGCCCTGCAACAAAAAGTAATTGCATTCAATCATTCATTCAGATGAATGAGAGTTTACTAAGTACGGTGGAACCTTTTTTATGTGACAGGTCAATGACCCTTTTGAATGGAAGAGTTTGTGACAGCACAAGTCCAACAGGAGTGTAGAGCAGAGGATTAATTGATGATATTGCAGAATGAACTTTATTTCCAGTGACTTAAGTGGCTTAATTGTAACAGAACACGAGATGGCGCGATGTCTATACAACTTTGCACTTTATGACCCTAAAAACAAAGACTGTTTTTCAATGTCATCTGAACATTTCAGCTTTGCACTGATTTGGGCTTGGGCTAAGCCTAAGACACCTGCAACCCCAAGTAGTTTGTAGACCTTTAAGTTAAGACAATTGTGAGAAGTGCCATAATGAGTACAGCATTTCTTAGTAACAGAAACCAGTATGTTGGTACATGTCCGTAAGAACCGAGGCCCTAGCACGAGTTCGCGGTGTAAACGTATCAAAACTACGTTGATTTTAAAATAAAAAAATCGCGCTTCACATGTAATATTTTCATAATTTTGAGAATTTATTTAAATCTATTGGGTATACTGAATGTGCTTGTCAATTTAACTAAAATGGTTTAAGATAATTGTAGTTTCGTTTCAAAAACCGACATTTATACGTTACGTTTACACCGCGCGCTCGTGCGAGGGCCTCTGTTTCACAAGAAGTTCTCTCTCGTAGCAGTAATTAGATCCAATTTATAAATAAGAACTGACCCAGATTATTTGAATCGAGGGATGAAATGCATGTCACTAAATGAGGGATGAAAATAATAGTTGAAGGATGGTGGGAGAGGAAGACCAAAAAGTCGTGTGAGGGATGATATATGAAAGAAAGGAATAAATGATAATATTGTGTTGGTTAACAGAGGTGAATAGAAGAAAAAACGAGTAGCGCCAACCACAGATAAATTAATAATCAACAATCACTCAACTTTTACAGCTGCTTTCCCATCTACTACAGCTGTTGGATGTACGAATTTTTTTACGCCATTGTATTTTAGACCCATTATTTTAGTAAAAATGTAACACTACACTACTACAGATGTGTTAAATAATAAAGGTTCCACTGTACTTATAAAATATGATGTTTAAATATTAACCAAAGTACTGGGAATGTGGACATTGAACTCTCTCTGCCGTGCCTGTAGAGCCTGATTGAACATATACACACATTATTACAATACACATTAATAAAGAAAGAAAAATACAACATTATAGTTGTACAAGAATCTTTTGGCACGTGGCCAAATTCGGAACTTACGCCGCCATCATGTTTTTAGATACAGTTTACTAAAGCCCCCTGTAAACGTCATTAGAGTGCCAAAAGATTCTTGGTAGCACTTCAAATGATTTTTTTTTGAAACCATAATCAGTAATACACAAAAAAAATAGGTAGTTACAGTTAAAAGTTGCCCAAAACAAACTGAAGTATTGCCATAAAAAAAAACACAATGTTATTAACACTTAGAATGTGCAACAAAGAATATGTTGACAAAGTTAGTGATAAAAATCTGTAAGTAAAAGGAAATTAGAGAATAATTTATTGAATTTTTTACACACATTATTATTTTTTGGATCACTAAAAGCTCAAATCATACATGCACTAAACACCCAGACCTGTATTAAAGCAATAAATTATAACTTGGCAAAAAATAGGCCATTTTTAATTTTAATGTTATACCATCATCTCATTCTCAGGATGCGGCCGCTTCTGAGCATCCGTTGGCTCAAGTTTGATCTCAGACTTCAACTGCTTCACATCAAGAGGTTTCTGGGTGTCGAGCGGCGGCAGCAAGTGTGGTTGTGGAGGCCACGCTGGCTTGTGCACCCCCACATCTCCGTAACCTTGAAGTAAAGGAGTGCAGTCAACTCACAATACACAAAGACATAAAAAAAATAATTCAATTGTAAGTATAAAAGTTTTGTACTTAGTATAGCTTCATGATGAAAGACATTAACAGAGAGAAAACAGGGTTATAAATATATATTTTTTTAAATATATGATGTTTTTAGTATTTTTGTGTAGATCATAACCTAATATTATTCAACAGTGTACTGTGTTTGAACAAGTTTACTTGAATGATAAATACATTTATGCAAAATATACACTTTCCATAGATAAAATAATCTGTCAACAATCTTTAAAATCTGTCAAAAATAAACACACAAATATGACCTCTATTTTCTATAACACAAAATCTATTATGGTCTACAAATTGACAATGTTTTGTTACATTTTTTTTAATAAAAATATTATGAAAATGTTGACATGGTAAACTTACCCATATGGGACTGAGGCATGTGCAGCTGCGCCTGTGGTGGCTGTTGTGGCGGGAAACTCTGGTGATGCGGGTAATTCTGGTGCGCAGGAGGCGCGTACGACAGGTTTTGAGGGGCATAGCCCCCCGGAGGCGGAGGTCCATACGGCGAAAACGCTTCCGGAGGCGGATAATGAGTGTTATACGCGCCAGCATACGGCTGGTAGGGTATTTGATGACCATTATCTACAACAATGACAACAACGTTTAAACTTCCAACATATAAACAATTTCCTCTGTGTTTCGCGCTCAAAGTTCACTTACCTATGTAATTTAGCGGCAAACCGTTCCCCTGGACTACACCGTGGCCCGGTTCGCCCTCCATTCGCAATCGCTTCTGATTCATGGCTCTTTCGGCTTCATAATTCATCTTGGTAACTAAAAACAACAACCACTTACAATAGCACAGTACACGATTGCATCAAAACTCATTTCTACATTGATATTGCAACCATACAACGCATATTAAACATTCTCGCGTTAATTGTGACGGACGCCAACCGGACGCCAGCACAAAACACAGGTTATATGCTCAGCAAAAGCAAACACAAGCGTACCTTTGTTGGTCAATGATTGTTATTGATTTTAGTTTATAGACGCACTTAGAGCATTCCCCGCAATGATTTGGTACATAATAGAGCACTTTAACAAGTCAAAATAACTGTTGCATACAAAATATGCATCAAATTATCGGCCTAATGACAGTAAAATTAGAAAAAAAACACAAGTGAAGCGGAGTTCAAGTATTTTTTTTCTCATTCTTTCATGGTTTTTGTTTATGGCAACTTATTTTTTTATTTTTTGCTTATAGAGCGAGAGGGTTTTACGAAATTGAATGCCATTACTATTCTAATCTTCAAAATATTGGTGTTTTGAAATCATATTTTTGATGTGTTAGTGATTAATTATACAATTTATTAACATTGTGTAAACATTGTTGATGAGATTGTTGCTTAAAATATCAATGATTGACTATGGAACGTGCTCAAAGATAAAAGAAATAACGCGCACACAGGCGCACACTTTTTTTTGTATCAGCAATACTAGACTGGATTTTTTTAAATAAAATCTTGCCAATTTTTGAAATTGTCTTCTACTTTAGTATTAATTTTACAAAACAAGAGTTAACAAATCAGCCATGACATTAACTAAGCGTCCATTATTTAGATTAGTTTTAAATACATACTGCGTTCCGCTAAACAATCGTAATGTTTTATAACTGATGCAATGGTACCAAAAGGTTTAAATTTATTTACAGGTAGAAAACTCAGGCAAATACAATGGTAATTTAAAAGTACCCCTCTGCCTCCCCCCATATAATTTTGCGTCAGCGTTGAAGAGTGCACTCGCGACTCGCGGATTTTGTATTGTTTTTGAAAGTTTTTTTTTCAATGTGTTAACAGCGTTTAAGTACTGTGTTATCGAACAAAAACATTTGCAGAGCTGTTAAATATTGAATTTGTGTTGTTTTTAATTTTAAGGTAAGTTTTAAAACGCCAAACTAAATATTTCACCACAATAAAATTGTAGCTGAAGTTTGAAAATCACATTTTGTAGATTATTACGTTACTATTATCAGACGATTCTTTTGGATATTTCAGAACTTGTAAAGTAATCTAGTTCTTATTTATTTTTATCATATTATTCATGAGTTCGTAAGTTCTATACTACGAAGTACGAATGAGTTTTCGGTAGGTAAAAAAGTTATCACTAAAAAAAAACCCAAGTCAAAAGTCAGTATGAAGCGCAATCGATCAAACTGACCGATTAACTTTAATAATGAGATTAATGAGCGATATTCTAAGGAATTAAATACATATAATTGTTTAGGTTGTAAGATAGTAAATTGCCAAATTGTAGGTTAGTGTCATAGTTTGCTCTTCAGTTTCTTAAATCAGTCGTTAACTTTTCAGCAGTCAATTACGCTATGTTACGCCTAGCACTGAAAGTGAAACAATAACACACCAAAAAGGTTAAAGTTTTCTTCAAAACTTTTTGTTGGGTTAATTTGAAAAAATGGTGAGCTTCAATACTGTTGATCATATTGGTGACTGGTGCTGACAAGATAGTGATCCAAGAACTTATTCTCACAATAAAATAAAATAAAAATACAGTACCCAAAAAATAATTTAGACATACAAAAACAATGGACATAGTGACAAGAAAAATCTCTTTTTTTTTTCAAGATTGTAGTATCATCATATTGCTTATCGTTTACCTATCTATGGACTGAAGTGGAACCTTCTCCTTCTAATTTTGAAAGCATGTTCACTTTTATCTGATATCTATGGACATGAATTTGATTGGTTGTTATATTTGGCCAGCCAATCAAAAAGGTTTAATGTGAAATTAAGTGGATTTAAGGCTGATAAAATATTTGGGTATTCCTGACCCAGTACTCATCTCCACCATGATGTAAACAATACTGATAACAATATCAGATATTACCTAAGAGTTATATTTAAATTTAAAATATGTTGAGTCATTTTTCTAGTAATGTCAATAATGTTTAGAAGGAGGTTTATTATGAAATGGAAAATGTATTACATTCTGTTTAAATGAATTTTAATTAGGAGGAAAAGCGCCTAGGTTAATGTGTGAAGGGTGAGAAACCTAATTAGAGATTCAGAATAGTTCCTAGCTCTTCTGGCATACTAATCCATAAATCTAGAGAGTCATGAATTGAATTACATGAGAAAATGTGATAAAATTACAACTTCTGGTCAGGAGGTTGTCTTTGGGGTGGGACACTAGAGGTAGGGTGGGCCAAATGAAAAACTGGCCAAGGAAGTTCTAAAATCAACTAAGGACTGTTAAGACTATGTAACCGAACCCCCTTGTAAAACAAAGTTTGTTGTTAGCTGTTATAATATTATTCTTTGGCAAAATACATATTTAGTCAACATATTTTAAGTGCTTCTATTTCTGTTCTGCGGCAACTAAGATACTTCTTGTTTTAGTAGGAAGTGATGTCCTAATTTATAAGCTACTATTTGAGATATATTTCAATTCTGTTGGTCTAATGCCCAGATTTCATAGAAACAAGCCATTTTTATGAAGTTCACATTTGACTAAGTGAACTTCAAATAGGTGCAATAAGTGCAGCATTTGACATACACCATACTTTTCATGCATTTTTTTCCTCAACAGATAGTGAATTAAACACCTTTGTTTGTGGTTTCTGTAAAACAATTGTTTCTAATTGTTCTAGAAATAATCATGAATGACTCTCCCAAGTTTTACGAAGAGTACCAGAGCATCTCTGAACAGGAGTTGATGTTGTGAGTATTATTGTTTTGTCCTTTTATAGTATGCCAACACATAAGGTATGAATGTCGTTATAAAACATCCTTGACTTGTTAATCACGGACAGAGTTTGTAACTTGACTTTATTCGATGAATTTGTGATGAGGAGCTTGGGGCTTAGACATAAAACCTGTATGGCTAGATCATCAAGTTTAAGCAATGCTTGATAAAGTCTGTCGGTGACTAGTGCCTAGGAAAGTACTTCAAACTATTGTGGGGACCACTGGCTTAAAGTGATGTCATAATGCAATTGCATTCATAATGGGTAGTTAGGTCTATGCCCAAGTCTGTCCATCAGTTTTGCCAAGGGGTATTGTGTTGCCCAGTAAGCGTGTTATGGAGATTCATCTGCATCTGGTTAGACTGGCAGCTAACGTTAACATAATTTAGAAGCTACTCAGATGAGGCAGACAATGTTCGATGAAATTTTGTGATATCTTTCCCTATTTATACATAAGATAGAAGGCCTAAATATTTTTTTTAATTTCCAGGGATATTGGTAGTATGGGTCCATATTGTCTTCCGCTGGAAGATATCCCATCATCATTTACAAGTATTCCATCCCCGGACTCAGAGACTATGGATATTGCCTGCAAACCATGCCCACAAAATGATTTTTCTGTAACTCCTGTAAGTCATTTTTTAATTTGATGCAAAGTATTTTTGATTCACTCAAGTTAACCAAAGCCTCGTAAAGACTTACTGTAAATCGACTAACAGCTGATATTTTCTTTGTTTGTTTTGTAGCTGATGTTTGTTTTGTCGTTGATTTATCGATTACTGAAGTTTAGGTTTTTTTTTTCAATTTAGTAAAAGAATAAACCCAACCTTTTTGATTAGGTTTTGTTTCGAGAAAATGAACCATTAGTTAAATAATGGAAGCTAGTAGCGTGTTCCAAAGTTACATATAGAGATTTCCTTTGAATGAGACTGTTGCGAATGTTAAGGTCTTTATTAATATTATTATCATTCAGTTTCCAAGTCTCACACACCTAATAAAGTACAAATTATTTTTGTTCAGTTCTCTCCCCGAGGCCCCCCGGAAAGGAACAGCTATGCTGGGGACTTGAATTTCTGTGTGGAAGTAAACAGCAACGATGTACACAAGAAGACATTCCTGGTAAGTGTCCCCTTGCAATGATGGCGGGCTTATACAATGAGTATTGAAAACAAGCAAGCGATAAGGTGTGTATTTAAATTGTTTGAATGTTAGCCTCTTAGTGGCAGGCTAGTTTAGCTATTGGTGTTCTTAATGCAGCTTTTTCTGAATTTGTCAACCCTATCCTGAAAATTAATCAAGGAGATAGAATAAAACCTTAATCAACGGCACTTGTTTATGTTTGCTGGACACATGTTTGGGTATCCTATGGCGAATCAGACCATCCCCGACAAGCTGTTGAGATGTTCACACTCACATAAAATATGTATGAATGTGAAAACAAGGATAGCACATGAAACTGGTGGATTTTCTTATTATTTCGTAACACCACAGAAAATAAAATATCACATTTTTAATCAAACCCAATTTGTCACCAGTACTCGCATCAGCTGTGTCGCATCTATGTGGACATGAAGTGCAACTTCAGCATCCAGTTCAACTGGAACTACACGAAGGCACCTCACGTTCGGTTCGTGCGCGCTACTGTGGTCTTCTCAGATGAGACACAGGCTGAGAAACGAGTAGATCGGTGTGTGCAGCACTTCCATGAAAGCTCTAATGCTGGTAAGTGACGCAACTGTTAGTAGAATTAAACCAGATAAGGCATACGCTTCGGTAAACTTGTACAAAGTAATTTTTTCAGGAGATCTGTATATCATTGTTATTCTCCTTCCCTTTATAGTTGTCCACAGTTCATTGTACTGCACACACCACAATTTTCACAATACCCTGATTTCAGGCATACGAAGAGAAATTGCGAAGAATGTCCTCCATTCCTCCAGAGAAATTGGAGTCCAGGGCGTGTATTACTGCGGGAATGTAGACATTGCCGACTCCTGGTATTCAGTGTTGGTGGAGTTCGCGAGGACCAGTCCAGAGCCTTGCTCGCACGCATACCAGTTCTCTTGCAAGAACTCTTGCGCCACCGGCATCAACAGACGAGCTATTGCCATCATTTTTACCCTGGAAGATGAAATGTAAGTATTTATTAACCATCATAATTGTATTAAAAATCCTACTAATATTATAAATGAATGTTAAAAGTAACTGTCTCTGTCTATTTTATATACCTTTTTGCAGCTAAAACAGATTGCGATGATATTAAATGGCCTGCCTATGGACCAGATACTTTTTATCCTGTTAGTTAATTTACGACTTTCAAGCAAGCGAAGCCACGGGCAGCAGCTGCGTTAATATTGTCGAGGTTTATCAGATTGGAGACCTTCCAGCATTACCAGTTTTACCATTTTCCATTCCGTTTCCCTCTAGTGGTCGCGTCTATGGTCGTCAGAAGGTAGGAGCCAGGGTGTGTGCGTGTCCTAGACGAGATATGCACAAGGATGAGACAGCCGAGGGCGTCTACAAGACTGGCAAGAAGAGAATCCCTTCAAACCAGATTGAACCAACCAAGACTAAGAAGATCAAGGTGGAGAATCTCATGGATTTCGATGACACAGTATTTAAACTGCCTCCGGTAAGTTCAATAGTATGATAGCCTTATTTCTGACTTCAATAAAGGAGCCGGAGTACTGTGTTCGCCTGCATGTATTCTTTTTTTTAGGCATAGTGATATTTTTTTAGCACATTGACCAATTTTTTAGCACGCTTTAATTAACTTCACTTTGTTTATATTTCAATTTTGGGAAAGTTTCTTGAGTTTTAGTTTATTTATTAATATTGTTATAGAGCTATTAATGATTTTAGAAAACAGAATTCGTTTAGGACCAATTTCTAAGTTATTATTTAAAACCAATAACTCCCTTACAGATACAAATCGTCGGTGCAAGAGCGACGATCTGCGGTCTTAAAATGATGTTAGAAATGATGGAGCTGGCCTTGGAATTCCGGAAGAACGATCCAGAAGCCGTGGCCCTTTACGATAAGCCCATCGCTGACCTTAAGGAAGCCATCAAGAAGATGGAAAAGACCAAAACAACGTCACAGTAATAATTGTACCATCTAGATTGTAAGTTGTTCTTTTTTAGTACAAAGATTTAAACCATTAGATCGATTGCCCGAGTTAAATGATGATGACAATACTGTTGATAGTGACATTTGAATAGTATTTTCTCGCTTACTCAAAATCGCATCATTCTATATGGGATGAGTGAGCTGGGTCTTCAGTATGGACACTATCACACAGTGAGAGCAATGTCTGATGAGTTAAATCTTTTAGTATAGTTATTGTTTCACATTTACCGTAAGTAAGTGTGAACTCGTATTTTTTTTATTATGTTTTCATTTTTGATAGGCCCAGTTTTAAGTTGACACTTCGTATTTTGATATAATCATGACTTTTTAACTTTACAAGTACAAGCAGTGCCTTATTCGTAGCAGTTGATGAATATATTATAAGCCGATTGAAAATTGCCGTATGTCGGTGACCAATTACTTGTTTGCCTATAGTCTTAACTATTTTGTCGATTGTTCTTCGTCCTTTTTAAACACTCGATCACGTCAAAATAAAAGCCTGGTTAGCACTAAATATTGCGTTGGATTGGTTGACACCACAGTCAAAATAATTGTCTTGAGAGTGTAGATCTCATATTTTTCATTTAAACCAAATTACAGGCACTGCACCTTTAGTTACCTCAAAAATGAACACTCTGGTCCCACCCTAACTTAAGATGTATTCATAAGTGTTAAGACAGTAAGAATCACTTAAATACCCTATGAGATTACCAAAACGCAAGCAAAAATGAATCTTATCACCCAAGGCTAAATTGACATGGTTCATTGTTGGATGTAAACCGGTTACCTGAAATACAAATCTTGTCTATATACAAACAGGGTTCCATTTTGCTGCCCACCGAAAATGCAGCACGATTTCGTAACTTATCATATTTTGATAATGATGCCTTTTTTAATTTAGCTGCTCATTTTATCAATTTATTTCACTGATTCATATTATCTTATTATTTGTTACCTAAATCTGATGTGATACATAAATTACAACGAGAAAATTATGCTGGTACGATAGGCTGAACACAATGGTTTTATCACACAATTGTAATAGTTAAATAGTACCGTCATTGGCTTTAAACAAGACTGATATAATATTTTAATTCAATTGGTGGTGGACTTCAGTAACAACAAAATTACTACAAATTTTAACATAACTTTTTATGTCATTATTTTGTCTGTAACATAAATTATTATTGGTATACACTTTGCGAAATAGGAGGCTCTAAATAGCTCTAAAAGATCTTTAGAAAAATATTTGTATGTCAATAAAGTTTTGAGTTTTGCTAAGTGTATACTTATTTATGTTGTTGACTACATTATAAAATAATTATGTTAAAATGAGTTGAACATAAAAGCTGTTAAAAATTAAAAAAAAACACTATCTTATGCTTATTTTTAACATTATATACTTAATTTTGTAGTTACATTTATTTTTAGAATATCATGTTAGTTGAACCTAGAAAATAAGTAACCATGCCGTTTGCAACAATTTGTATGATTTATGTATTGTTGATATATTACTAGTATGTATAGTTTTATTCACATAACATCATGCCTGTAATCCCTGAAGGGTTAGGCAGAGGTGTATCTAATAGTACACCCACATTTCGCCTTATGTTTATGTTTTGTTATGTTTATTGCTTTATAAACTCTCAATACTAACACTGTATTAGTCTTCCATCAGCCCAGTGTTTGAAATAAAGTATTGATTAATCAGAATGCATTCTGTCACCTACTTATGACTTAATATGGAATCAATATCCCAGTATAATATTTATATTTACTTAAAACTCAACTCTAATCTGTCACTGTTAAGAATTGAATACAGAAAATTATTAAGTATAAATATATAAAGTGCTCATCGAATTATAATGTATTAATAGAGGCGAGAAGGAAAAGCAGATGAAAGTAATCTGTGCAATTTATGTATAGGTGCTATCGCTAGTAATTATTATAAAACTATTTTTTTTTATGTCCCTGCATGGGGCCTTAGGAGTGTTTTCAGAGTGGCGTATTTTGTAGCGCGTATAAACTCGTACTAGCCGCCACATAACGCGCTTCAAATTAACGCGCTTACCGGACCGGACGGCGTGTTCGCGTGGGGTGAGCGGTCGCGCGCTGCGCCGAGGGTGTCTCGCGGCTTACGCTTATACGAGCTTATAAGCGCGTCAACGCTCGTACGAGTCACGCGTGAAACAAAAGGCGCCAGTATACGCGATTCCAAAAACGAGATTAAACGCGCCGAAAATAAGTTAATCTGAAACCGCTCTAAGATGTTTGACGGGACTTACCTACCTTCCATCTGTAAGATTCAATATGGTTAAGTGATTATAGTAAAATACAAGTTGTATTGATAGATAATTAAGAAATAATTTTATATGTTAGTGTAGTTAAGGAATTATTTTAAGAATTGTTTTTAAGTATTTTTTCTAATTTCATTTTAAATAATTATGTAATTTAAAATATATTATGGACATTGTACCTAATATGTTTCAAATTAGCCGCCTTCTTACAATAATTGAAATACAAAGATAAATAAATAGATACGTAAAGCAGGAATATTGCGTTTTATTTTTGGAATCTACACCTCAATTTGATTATTATATCACCAACAGGGACTGTGGTTGACATAACATCATAGACACTGGTTCGATTATCTGAATTTCTAATCGAATGACTGGCAAAACGCTATTCACAGATCCGATCGGTAAAAATTAACATTTTGTAAAAAAATTAAAGTGGAATATAAATTCAGTATATAATGAGTATTTCTATAAGTTTTACTGCAGATAATGCTGAATATCCTTCGAGTAACTATAAATATATTAAAAAAAAAACAATTAAAATGATATTATTATTAAATGGATCCGCAATGACTTGTTTATGGTATAGTACAAGATGGCGTCGTAGTTCCTTCCGACTATGGCCACGCGCTATAATATCCACGGAGTAGTATTTGTTGAAGAAACAATTTCTCCTGCTTCTGTTTGATATGCGGCACGCCGACGGTCCCTGGATGGCAGAACCCGGTACACCATCTACCCAAATAATTTAAATCAAAGATTTGTCCTAATGTAAAGGGTTACATACACGACGAAAAATCGTGTAAATATTTATGCAGTGGTCAAAACAATAGTAAAACTTTAAATGCAATACGTATACGTACTTCAAAGTCTGCACATGCTAACTACCCGCGTCTCGCGTGCAAAGAGTACATTTTGATACAAGTGGGGAAACTTTGTTATTGCAGCCGAGGCAAAATTCACGCCCGATCCGCAAGCGAGGGTGTTAGGGAGCCGAGAACTGCAGTGACAAATGCCCACGTTTATCAAGTTTATCAATACACTTTCGAAGAAATAAAATAATAGAACTAAAATTATTTTGTCATGAACTAAAGAAGTTAATTAATTTGCTTTTTGTTCCCGCGCTTTGGTTTCGCCAGGTTGAAAGAGTGGTAAACGTATGAAGCCGCTAAACAGCCTAATATGAAAAATAGAAAATTCAAATACTTTTTAATTTAGACCACAAATAAATGTTAATTTGTTGATAAAGCCAAATTAACATTTTATAAATAACTAGCTGTGCCCGCGGCTTCGCTCACGTGACCGCGTATTCTTTGGCAAAAACCTGTTAGTACAGTGTTAGTAGTTTTAAGTATTAAAGGAACTCAGTCAATTTCTGGGGGGAATCAATTTAGATTGCCATCAGCACGCTAAAAAGAAGTTTATGAACGAAAGCAAATACATGCAACTCATGATCTATCCTAGGCCCCAAACCCAACGGTTAATATCCTTAAAAATTAAAAAAAAGACGCTCATTTGCAAATAGAGAAAGAAAAATACTCATACTACAGCAAGAACATGTAAACTTATCAGAATCTGTCCTCTATACTACTTTTTGGATTTTGAAGAAATCATCAAACTCAAACTCAAAGCATTTATTTCAATTAGACCATTACAGGCACTTTTGAATGTCAAAACACAAAAAAATAAACTAAGCTACAGTCCCAGTCACAGGGCATAATAACTTGTGAAAGTACTGTAGTTGCCCATTCGAAAGCGTGGATCTCTATGGAGAAGAATGGGCAAGAAACTCCATGGACACTCTTTTAAATCATTATGTTGTTACAAAGTCTCGGTTACATCATTCATGTCGAGATTAAACATACATGTGAGAACGATGTAGAAAGACGTGCGAGTAAGAGCGTCCAGAATAAAAAAGATAAAATTAACAATTCAAAAATACAATAATCCATGGCAGCTGCGAGATGACCAGTCACAACTGACAGCGCCCGTTCACGAACATGACGCATGGATCAGCCATCATTCAACTCAACCATTTTGGAGGGAACTAAACGACCCGACACACGCGCCACCATCAGCGAGACATTTGAGTGAGCATGACATTTCTCAACCGCCAGGGCAAATTCGAGTCAGTAAAAGATGTAAATGGTAGCTTTATCGTACATAGAACTCACACATGTGCTATGCAATTATATAATACTAAGAGACTGAATCTATACAATGC
Source organism: Standfussiana lucernea (assembly GCA_964057025.1). Taxonomy (NCBI): domain Eukaryota; kingdom Metazoa; phylum Arthropoda; class Insecta; order Lepidoptera; family Noctuidae; genus Standfussiana; species Standfussiana lucernea. Next base: position 13,082,204 of record OZ059805.1, read on the forward strand.
AAAGATATGTTTACAATCTTCTGCAGCTTCCACAATAACTTCACAAAGTAATCAATTAGTTTGCCCCTATGGTTGTGGAGCAGGACCAGCATTGAGCCAAGCATTTTTATCATCAATGTAATCTCCCAACTTATAGTATGCTTGCCTACATAGTGTGCGTTTTATACAAGATTTAAATTTCGTCTCATTCAGTTGTAGAATGCCGGGAGGAATTTTATTGTAACATTTTAAACAGTACCCCATGAAAGATGAGTCTACTTTAGCTAGCCTGAAACCTGGCTGAACTAGATGGTCCCTGGTTCTAGTATTGTAGTGGTGTCTGTCGCCTCTTTTACTAAATAAATGCAGATTTTTCCTAACGTACATGATGTTTTCATAGATGTATTGGCAAGGTACTGTCATGATGTTAATCATCATCATCATTCTCCTGCCCTCATCCCAATTTATTTGGAGTCGGCTCGGCATGTCTTCATCTTCCATACTTTGATACCTATTACTTTATACAGAAATTGTTGAAGAAAAATAGAAATGCAAACGATATCAAAACAAAAAATAATGGAAATCTCACAGCATCTAAAAAATATTCAAACAAATCACAAAAAGTGAAATTAATATTGGGCTCGTACTTGCAACCACGTAATTTACAGAGCGGTTTGAAACCTTTAGGCCGTTTATTCCGTTGATACTTGATATAATATATGAATAGTCGTTCTCATGCTTGTCATGACTGAAATGACAAACAATTGAAGAATACGGGCATAATTAACCTCTTCAAGCACATAGCGTGACTAAAAGATAACACATAACTTTATACATAATATTTTATTTAATATTAGAGTACAATAGGTAGGTACGATGTAAACGCGCGACCACACCGAGGGCTCTGTTCTAACTCGCTCGTATGCCTTTACACATACTAATACACACACCGAACGTGGCCCCGCACCGCGCCTCAGTTCTGCCAACTCTTGCGTTGTCTATCACTGATAATATATGGGCTACTATATAAAGAAGCCTTCAAATTGTTGCCTAAAACAGAATATTTGTAAAAATAAAGTTTTAAAAAAGGAATATTTGTGCAAAATGTGAACAGAAACACATGGACCGATTTAAGCAATTATTCATTTCTCATTTCGACATAATTGACTTTAAAGTTCATTGAGGATACTCTTTGACATTGAAATAAAAATGATTTTCCAATTTAATAATTTAGATAGATTTATTGTTATTCAGCATGTTATTTTGATAGTAAATTGTAATTTAAGTGTAAATTTTGCATGCCCATGTGACGGCAGAGTATGGAGAACATTACCAAAACATGTATCATCTTCTTCTATATACCCATGTTGGCAAAAAAATAAATGATTTGATTTGATTTGAGGTATTTCTCTGGCTTTGTAATGCTAAATGTTGTGTTTTTAATTTTATGTAATTCTAAGTGTAATAAACTAATTTACATGCATGTTTTTAATGAATGAATTGTAAAAGTTTTGTAGATATTCAAGAAAACTTGCGCCTGGATCATTATTACAAAATAAATTTTGTACGGAATTAGCTGTGTAGGCTGCGGAAAGAAAAATGCAAAAATGTTCCAAAAAAAGAAACTAAAAAATATTTCCTATTTTTGATTTATATAGAAAAATACAAAAGTTACCCTATTCCTCAGCCAAATCAAAGCCATCACAATAACCGTCTACAGGGCGTCCCACGGATATGCCACATGGAGGGAAAGTACCTTGAATATTGTAGATGGAACATTTTACTGAAAGAAGACATTATTTGAATTAAAAAAAAAATAAACTGCATTCATAGATATTTAAATAATTACATGGTTGAGCCGGGAATCGAACCCGTTACATGAGAAAAATAATCACCCTTTAGCTTTATCATACCGATCGAAAGGCTTCGTCATAAGGATTATTTTTTGCTAAATAACATAGTGTCACAAATAAAAGGAAGTCTATGAATTTTAACATTTGATGTGAAATTTTGTTCAGAAAAATGAAAAGCTGACATTGCCGTAAGGACATACAAACAATTTTCCGGTTGCAGAACAACAAAACTTTACTTTTCAGCAAGATGGGGCTCCGGCTCATAACAGTCACAGAACAAGTTCTATTAATTATTTTCTTTTCTAGAATTTGAGATCCAACAATATCACAACTTTCCACTTTATGCACCAACTATAAGTTTTTGTTTTTACATTGTTTCATAAAGGCAGTATAATCATCCACGGAGTATATCCCTTCATATTGCTTGAGCCGAGTCTCAATTTAAAGTAAACTGGCTCAAAATAAAAAAAAAGATTAATCACAACACAAGTTGAACCTAATCGTAGCGCATTATTAGCCAGTTTTAGAGGAAGTGTATTGAAAAAATGTTTACAAAACTATTATGTAGGTACCTGCGATTTCCATAGGCCTCCTCATTTCCAACAGAGTGCATTTTATGACGAGAATTGATGAATTCCGTTTTTGAAGTAGTCAAATATCATATTACTACTGCAGTATGCGTGCAGATCTTACTGGCTTTGACCAATGCAGCCTGATGCGCTCCAGCCGGTATAATTAAAATTTGTACTTTAGATACACCAATCAGCATGATAGGAAAAGGACTCGTAAAAGGATATTACAAAAGAATCATAATTCATTGTACTTTATTATATAACTTAAATTAAAAAATATGCAAAAATCCTTATGATAAGTTTTTACAACAGTTTCAAATGTCCAGTGACTTTGTCAATAACATCTTTAGGTGCAGGACCAATACCAAGTACTGTGACTGAATTAGGAGCAATCTGTGTCCTGCCAGCATCCCGAATTAGTGATGTTATCAGTCCCATCTTCTTTGCGTTGTCACAGATTTGTTTGATTTCATCTAAGGAGTCTGTTTTAAGCGCTACTTTTGCTTGTCCAGTATATTGCCATAGCTTGAGTGCTTCAGGGTCTTTGTGCTGGGCTTTCTCGAAGGCTCCGACTGCTGCGTGACTACATTGGGCAGCAATCTTTCCCTTGCTCATGTTGAGATCAGTTCGTACTACAAGTACTAACTTGAATTCTTCTGATGAGTTGTACTGTAACAAAATGTGTATTTCATGTTAGTAAAATGTTGCCTTAAAGGACATTTTTTTTATTAAATTAAGATTAATTATATTGAAACCGTAGTAACAAATGATTCATTGAAAGCTCTTTCAAACTTTCCGAAGTTAAATGTCAATTCACTTTTACATATTCCAATTCACATAGTTTACATTCACAATTATGTTTTGAGAATATAAAAGTACTAGGTTGCAAATTACAACAATGTTGTTTGTAAAGGACATGGCCGAAATTTGAATAGAGCTGTGCCCTAAAAAAATATTCATGTACATTCTAATTACTAGTTAACTAGTTATTTTCTCAGACTCTTGAATATATTGTCGATTCATAATGTGTAACGTGGGTGCCATCCAGATGCGCAGCATAGCTTGAAAAGTGGTGTCTAAGATAATCGTGAAACCGTAAAGTTTTTTAAGGTGCCTTAGCAATATAATTCTGGCATTCATGGGTATTTTATATTTTAGTCTGACCTTCAGGCGTACTACAGATAGGTACAGTGTTTGTCTTATGTGTGTATCCAAACTTAGATGCACTTTGTATTGATTTAAACTCCATGATTGCAATGAAACAAAACAACAAAAACAAAATTAACACATTATTTTGGGATTTTTCCTCGCCTGTTCTAAAGAAATGTAATTGTTGCGATTATTTTTTATTTATTTTAGAAGTAATTTTCATATAATCATAATTAATGCATATTATCAATTCTGAATTGATTCTGAGGGCAGGATTCGGCCATGTCATTTCAGGCAATAAATTATTGCTGATGCAAGAGTTGCATGCTTAAAAGGTAGATTTAGCTTTAGGTTCATTGATGGATTTGCGTGATTCGCAGCCAAGCAAGTTTGCGAATCAACATCATACATCTAGTTAAGATTATAGAACGTGGACAAAAGCGTGAAATACTCTACAGACAGATTCTACTACCTAGGTTATAAAATAATAAAACAAAGGAGACAAGGTCAGAGGGTCGCCTTAGAGATAAACCATGATAAAAAGTTGTAATGCTCACCTTTATTAGAGCTTTCGCAGCTTTAGGACAGGCTGTAAAATACTTTTTCAGTGCGAATAACGATAATCCGAGGCAAAGCCCACACCCAACGCCGGTTAAGAAAGAAATATCAAGCCCCATTTTTCGTTGAGGTGAAATGATTGCGTTTATATATTAAACTTTTATCTTATCTTGCTTCTTTAATTTATAACTTTCTTTTGTTATTTAACTTTTACGAGAAAAAAGGAATCGCGGAGAAATCCCGTGGATCTCTAGATGATTTCACAAACTGACAGTGACAGCCACTTCACAATGACAGTCAGAAAGTCAGAACACACCACACATGCACTGTGAGAAAGAGATATCGTCATACGTGTCACAATAAGCTAAAAAGAGACCACTTTTATATAATGCCCTAAATTCAAATATTTTTGAATCGGAACACCATTACACCACTGAACTAAAAGCGCCTACACACGGCCCTAAAATCAGAGGCAATATCGGGAGAGTGGCGGTGGGGATGAAATCGGCCACTACTCCATAGACTATAACTGAGATAGATGCGCATCTCTATGTTTGAAAATGGACATTAATTGGGTTCCCTGAACGGTAGGTGGCGCTTTTAGTACCCAAAAAATCCTACAGGGAGCGCTGGTGTACTAATTTTTCCAAATAGGCTTTGAGTGTGATATTAAGTGTAGAGAAATTTGTAGAAAGACAAAAGTGTAATATTTATAAATTAGTAAATTATAGTATTACACTATTTTGCACTTTTGTCGTCTTACAAATTTCCCTACACTTAATATCACACTTTATATAGGTAAGAAAAACTGCAGCTGCGTTGCTGTAATGAAACACCTATTTAAATCACATAATTTATTTAGAAAAATCAAAACATATTATCATTTTTGCACCCAAAATAGCAACGTGACCGCGATTTCTTCGGCATCTTCTAGCTCAAAACCGAATCGAAAGGCAGAAGTCAGCAGTCCAGGTATATCGCCAAGTAGATCAGAAAAGCAGTAATCGGTGTCCAAATTCAAAGCCAGGTGGGTTCCGGTATTATGAGGGAGAAAATCAGGATCCGTATAATGAGCGCCAAGTCGTAGAAAGATATCAAAATACACGAAAAGTCACAAACAACGAAAACCAAAGAAACGAACGAAATAGCAAAGTAGCAAAGTTTTGAACAAAATTATAAAACATTTGGTGTTGCTGTTATAAAAACTAAGAATTTATTTAAATTTATACGAAGCAAATAAAATTATTTTGATTGTTAAATAGCTTAAATAAAATAGTTAATTTTTTACATGCATTCTGGTATTTTTCTAATGGCTAATTATTTAATTTATTAAAAATAGTTTCCGGTCTAGTACTAAACTGCCACCTAGTGTCATTAATAAGTAAACTATCTTTGAAAATGGGGGTTCCCTGATCGATAGATGGCGCTAACATTCATTATCAATTTCGAATTGTACGTTTGTTCGAAAGTTTCATGCCCCTGCACTACTCTACACACGTCCCTGCCAGTTAGTACGTAACCCATCGTGCAGCAAAGCGCTCGTCGATCCAAGATGCCGCCTACACTTTCAAAAACTCAAAAAATAGGCATCGCTCTGGCACTTGCTACGGTGCGACCAATACAAAAACAAAAGAGGAAGACCTGGGTTAAGAGGTCTCCTACCTCATGTCGCGGTTAAAATAATTTTTATGTTTTTTATCCCATAAATACGACAAATCCTTGAAAAGATCAATTGTTTTCGTCCAGACCTCTCGCTCCTTCTCCTTCGCCATATCTCCGCACGAAATAAAAATTGATTTATAAAAACACGTCCTGTTGCCACTACAGTCGCACCACAGAGTACATTATACTATATTGAAAGTCGCACGCGCACTGCGATGAAATCGGTTCCGATTTCGCTACACACGCACGGACAACGCTCTCTAGACGATAATCGGCCCTAAATCGTAAGCTCGCCCGAACCAATTTCTGAGTTAGGGGTAATAATAATAATACTGATTACGATTAGCCTACTCACGAGGCGATCAAGGGAGCGATCTAGGGCGCTCCCCACCACTCTCCCGATATTGCCTCTGATTTTAGGGCCGTGTGTAGGCGCTTTTAGTCAAACTGAAAGCACTATCAAAAAATAATGCAATATTTGGTAGGATTTTGGTCAAATTTGAATATAGATTCATTGCTAGGCAACAAACAATATTGACGTGATTTCCAATGTCCGCTCTCTATATCTCTTTGCTTATACTAAAAGATTTACGTGTGATCTCCAATTAGCTAAACAACCAAAACTTTTTAATTTGTTTTAGAGATTGAATTATTATTTATATTCTTTGTTAATCATGCCTAATAAAAACAAGGATTTGGCACCCATTGCCATCCCACATGGCCCACCTGTGGAGTGCACTGCAGAGTATTTCAAATCCTTGATGGAAAGCAAAACTATGGTCAAGTGAGTAGTCTTATAATATCTTGATCGGGACATCCCTGAACTGCCTCAACTCTCAAAATCAGGCTCTGTCGGTTTCCTTTTTCTGTCTCTGACAAATCTTAGGCAGTACGGTACTTACATCTCATCTCTGCTGTACCGCCATCCTTTTATGAGTCGTGATGGTTTGAAACGGGCATAATTAAGTATATTATTACTCACGTACGGAGTCATGTATTATTCACGCAGAGATTCGCAACCATTTCACAGCTGTTGTTTTGAACTCGTTAAGTAGCTCATTCATTCGTCGCCACTCCGCCATATAACCCTACCTTGACATACGTTCAATGCTCTTCTAGAAAATATCCAGTATGGGATATCGCACGGCCCACGCCTCAGGTCCTGATGGAGCAAGCCCGTCGCGATCTGATGGAAGCTGACACAAAGCTTGCGCTCAAAAGAGAGGACGAGCAACGAAACAGAATCACCATGGACGCCAAATGGGATGACCTGCGGAAGAAAGAGAACCTGCTCAAAGAGTCTTTTATTAGCTTTAATAAGGTACCTGATGAGTACATTGATAGCTTCATCTTCAAAACTTTTGCTATAGAACTTCAGTGCCAAAACCGTTATCTATTTCGAGGCATAGGTTTAGCTTTGTAAGTTAACATCAAGTCTGATATATTTTAACTAAGTAGTGATAAAGCGTTGCGTTACCCAGTCCCTTGGTGTGGAGGTCATACAAGTATTCACCTGCATCCGGTTACACCGTAACTGACCTCCACATATTTGGAATAATGTCAGTCAGATGGTGATGATGAATGATAAAGCATCTCTAAAATTACGATTTCCTACCGTGCAAATATCATAACTTTACACATGAAACCTAACACTCGACAGAAAAAAGCCACCTAGTTTCTCTTTTCCAGTTCATAAGAGAGAACCAGGAGAAGCGAGATCGAGCTGAACGTAAGATGCAAGCTGACAACGAAGTCTTAGAGCGAAAGACCAAGGAAACTGAAGCAATGAGGCAAAGAGTAATCGAGATGGAAGAAGTCAAGAAGCTGATGGAGAAGCAAGTCAAGGACTATACTATTTACGAGGTAAGTTTGACGAGACTTCAAGTATTGGTCTGCTGCCGTCTTACGCGTTAAGTAGCAACCAATACAGTTGATTCATTTTGAGAGAAATAACCGTCCCAGGTCAAAGATAACATAACGTTATCATTTTAAATACAAGTCATACGAGTAAATGCTAGCAGGGTCAATACTTGGGAATTCTGCTAATATTTTTAGACACTTCTGGATTACGATATCACGCCGTGGGCAAGCGTGGTATACAATGCTTGTTCCTTCTGTATCAGAGGATTGGGCCTTGTTGTGAGCTGTTTAACATTTCTTCTGAAACTCCTTGTAAGAAAAATGTTCTTTATTTAGGACTACCTCATGTCGGTGGTGCATAATTATCCTGAGTTCAAACAACCCCTTGACGTGCTCAACCGTTACGAAGCTTTAGGTAAGAAATTATTCCCTACAATTTAAGTATTTGCTACTGCATCTCCTATTTAAAACGTTTCGTATTCAAGACCCCCACTTTATGGGACTTTACAAGTTGACTTGACAAATCTTTCTAAAGTTCCAATTTTACGGACTCTAAATATTTGTAAAGATGATGGAAATGATAATTACCATCTTCCTGCTAATATCCTATATTATTCGGCGTCTTCCATTCACCCCTGTCAGCCGTCACGCAATCATTTAATACTTTTTCTTTCATGTCATTCCTCACATAATTCATCCACCTTCTTGACACATCGTTTCGTCCCATCTCATCACATGTTCAAACCAAGACAGACTTCCTTCATTCTCATCTCGATATGCAATCTTAAAAATGATAATGATGTCAGATAATGTTCCTAGCGGCGGCTAAATCTACGCTGGCGGATCGTCAAGAGCACGATCTGGAAATGTTGGAGAACGCTCGCCAGGAGATCGCGTCCCTGACAGAGGAGAAGAAACTCTTCATCATGGGACTCAACAACACGCTCGCTAATCTGAGGGTCCGTAATAAAAACTATTACCCAACTTGACTTATAAGGAAGTGACCACGCCTTTTGGGCACGGAATCGGCTTGAGCCAATCAAACATTGCCACATTTGTCGCATTAAGTTCAGTGCGATCTTGAGTTACGTCGGCCAACCCACAACGAGGATACTATGTCATTTTTCGCTTTTGTTCCATGTTGATCTATTCAAAGCTCGAGTGAATCAGTTTCTTCTAGGCAAGCCTGCTCCACCCTAGGCCGCATCATCGCTTCACATCAGGCGGGTTGCGGCCGAACGCAATCCTATTAAGTATAAAAAGAACAAAAAGCTCCGCATTCTAAAGGTGTAATCATTCCCTATGTTAACTATGGTTGGTCAGCCAAGACCTCAACTAAAAACTTTTTTTTTTGTTCCGGGTAGAAAATACCCACGGATGACCTCCGCCCTCGGGTGAGCGGAGGGGTCTGACAGACTCGAACTGACTAAAAACCACCCCGATGATCCTTTCCCACACTTACACCGGGGATCATGGGAAGTAGTGCGCCTGCCACGACCCCCGGCTAGTGCCGGCCCTCGTCTGCGGGCCTCCTCAAGTTCACGGTGGGAGTGACGTTTCAAACTCCCCCCACGACGTCTAAAAGACATCAACAAACAACCTGCTAATATAAATATATCTTCAGTGGCGCTACGACAAGATCCGGAACAGGGTGATAAAATGGGAGCTAGCTCTGAACCGGCTCAAGGAGACGGCGGCGAGGCGGCACGTTGAGGTCTGCCACGTCCGCTCAGCCATATGGAGCCTCTACGCTAAGATCTGCAAGCAAAAAGGTAGTAATATTGAAATATGCTTGAATGGATGCGTCTTATACAAACATAATTATGTACCTGACTTTTGGTCTAAGCAGGGACGAACGAAAAATATGCTGTGTCTCTTAGGGAATATTTTTGTAATTTACCAAACAGTGGTACGCCGATGTATATATGTATGCAAAACTATGTATGCAAAGCTTGTGAAATGCAAAACTCAAGTCGCAAGTATCACGTATAAGTGGATCAGAATCGCCTCAGCTCGGTCCGTTCAACATTCTTTCAATGAAGCTCAACAGCATTATAACGCACTTTTTATGAGCACCGTGACGACATCGCCTAGGGTCGGGGTCAGTGCCCTCGTTGCAGAGGTGGGAGGAGACCTGTCGCTACCGACCGTTGTTCGCTCGATGGTTGGCGGCGCAGAGGCGCTGCCAACCATCGAGCGAACAACGGTCGGTCCTGGGATGCGGTGATGTCTTTCTGCGAAACCGTCATGTCGCAGAAGGAAGCTTCGGAAAGGGAGAGGGAGATGACGAGCTCCCGACCATCCAGACGCACCGGGCGTCGGCAGAGGGCGGATAACGCCCTCTTCCGGACCTCCTAAACTGGTCCAGGGGCGACGGATTCGGGGGCATCCGTCGTCTCCCATCACACTGGACCCAGACGGTGGCGCGTAGTCTTCCACGCGCACCTCTTTATGACGTAACGGGGGGAGTTTTGTACACCTCATTTCCCCCCGGGACGAGGCCAGTTGATAAAAATTATTTGAGGTGACGTTGATCCGGTGCAATGTAAAAACGAATGCTAGCTATAAGGTCTAGAAAAATTCATTGAGCTGTCTATTTGCGGTAGAAGCCATAATTGTGATCATAACTCCCAATATCTATCGCGTATGACCTTTCTATGATAAAGCACGTTCTTTGGCATAGGTCTGGCTATCGACGTGGCGCCCAGCGACTTCGAACAGCAACTGGTGGTCATCATGAGAGCATTGCTCGAATTACGCAGGATTTACAAGATCGCCCAGAGGAGATCTAAAGAGAAGTGAGTGAAATACTAGTAGTTAAGCCATTCAAGGGCACCTGATCGACTGGCAATGATAAGCATGAAGCGAGTAGAGGTAGCAACTAGAAATGAGTTGTTTGTTTGAGATACAAGAATTCTCACCGGCAGGCATCGGCAACGTAAACAGTCAGCGACCTATCTCTTTTAATTAGACGGGACCGCCATCTGTTGTGATTACATTTTTTGAGCCAGAAAATATTCGATTACTAGCCGCTTTCTCTTCAGCGGTGGGACAGCTGCATTTAGTAGGTTTGGTTTTTAATGTTTTGTTTTAGTAAAACACGATAACATGGCGCAGCGGAGGGGTGGCTTTACGATGTTTCCGACCAGCTAAAGCCGATTCGGCATCGATAAATGTGGTTATGGTCACTTCCCTAGGCTATAAGGTTCGGTAAGGGTGTTACCACACCAATAGATAGATCGTCGATCGAGGCCATCGATCGATGATAGAATGGATTAGTCGACGTCGATCGACAGTTTCTATACAAGAGATACTTTGTTCCGAAATTTTAAACGTAAGCAATAATCTTTGATATGAATCACCACTGGCCAGAAATCGGAGTGTTATCAGTAATTGAATTTTAGGTGAAATAAATTGTGATTTTCAATTTCACTGTTACGTATTCGAAAAGCATCCAAACCGCTATTAAATATAAAATGACGTTTGGATGAAATATAGCGATCCAAAGTCTTCTGCGTTTGCGTCTCCGTAATAGGGTAACGAGTAACAACATCGTACTGGCCAACAACAACACGTTCTCTTCTGAATACATTTTTTAAGATACTCATGGAATATAGCCGGACAATGGACAGTATCCGTCGATCAGCCAAAGCTACAACACCAATCGACCGATGTCGGCCGATGTCGATCGATGGCATCGATGGATTGGTGTGGTAACACCCTAAGAAAGAATGACTGAATCTTTTTTTTTTCAGAGGAGATATAGAATCGAAACAATCAAAGGAAATTTAAGGGCGGAAGCACCGATTTGAAAATACTTACACCTAGCTTATCTCCGAGATGCCAATGTTATGTTTTTTATTGTTAAATAACTACTGTGGAAATATATTTGTAATATGTTTACTTAATCAATGTTTTAAATATTCCGCTTTTTGTTCCTACCTGTGTATCAGTAACCATACTTAAATAACTCATCTCCGTCTTGGTGGAGTCCGGGTCTTATTGTTAACTCAAAGCACACTTTTTACATTAAAATTCTAAGTGGCCCTCAGTGTTACGTTAAATGGGCATTAATTACTGATGATTTATTGCGTAGTAGCTTTATAAAATATATTTGTCTATTCAACGGAAAGACAAAGCAAAAGTAGGTGTGTAGGTACATTTTTTTGGCATAAAACAATATAAAAATCACAGGACTTGGCTACCTATCTATATTGTTATCATTATAGGGTATAATTACAAACTAAGAACTCGTAAACTTGTTAAACTGACGACAATTAGCTGTTCTATGTAATTGGACCTCTTTCCGATAGTAATTACTTGACAGAATTTAAATTAGCAAAGTTTGAAACACTGCTTGTTAATCTTTTTGAACTGATTTTATGACCCTTTCATATGTGACGAAGGGGTTGATTAGACAAGAGGTAGATAATTTGATATAGAATGTGGATAAAGTAAAAGACATTTCTGATAAAACTGGCTAGATAGAACATAATTCACACTGCTCTTGGTGTCAGGTTTGTAACCCGTGTTGCGTTGTGCTTCTGAAGTTTTGAGACTAAAAGTAATCGGTAAAGCGTTATAAGCAATTAGTATTCCAATCAGGAGACATGACATAAACATTCCTTACAATATTGACACTAGTGCCTTTGATATTGAAGCCTATAACGTCTCGCTTATTATTTTCGTCAGCCTTGTGTATCAGGTTCTTTAAATCCTACAAACGCATATAAGCTCCTATTTAACAAGCTCAGAATTTTCAGTTCCTGTGAAGTTCAGTAGGACAACATCTATAATGTCACCAACGGAACCCAAAACCACTTTGACTTCAGAAAAATCTAAGCGTTACATTCACTACATAAAAAGACCATTGCAGATAGCAGGCTGCTGGGATCTGTTCCCCAATACCTCGAGTGAACGAAGGCTCATCATCAATGATATTTATTTAGGGATAGTGCTCTTCGTCCTTACACATATTCCAATGATGTTGACGGTGCATTTGTACACGGAATGGCAGGATATCATGTCAAGTTTGGCAACGATAGCTGATTCTCTGCCTCTTATAGTTTCTCTGATGATTGTCGCGTACCATGCCGTCCATCGCAAAGATTTGTACAAATTACTGGAGTATATGGACAAGAACTTCAAGCATCATTCGGCGAGGGGGCTGACGAATATGACGATGGTTCAGAGCTACTTGAAGGCCCGAAGTTTTGCGAGGATCTATACTGCTTGCACGTTATTCAGTGTCACTATGTATGCAACGCTCCCTGTAATTATTCACTGTAAGTAATTGACGATTTAATTAGGTAAGTCTTCTTTGGATGGATCTTTCCTTTTGGAATGGACGGTAAATGTCGTTGTGTGAGTCGTTCATGACTGTAGAGCAGATAATTCCTAGAGAGGAGACCTCTGCATTACCACGATCCGACAACTGCAGAGAACTGGATATTGTGTCGCAACTAGGCAGAAACCCTCTTCCAAGTTATCAGATCATCCGTACCAACCCTAAGTTTTGTCTGTCTTGTTTAATATAAAGGTAAGCTTATAATTTAGCTTTTAATTTAGGTATTTATATGGTGTACATAAAACAGTGTATTTTATTCTATTCTTATACTAACCATGGCATTTTTAGTGTGGACAAAGTCACCCATCCAAGGTTGGATCTACATTGGCGTGACCCGTTCTCCTTTCTACGAGTTCACGTTTTTGCTTTCTTGCGTAGCACAGCTGTACGTCGGGCTTGCTATGGGGCAGTTTGGTAAGTACCTAATTAATATATTCACAATATTGATAAACCTTCATTCTTCCTTTATTCAGTGCAGCGAACGCTTGATGAAATAAGTCGGTAGTTGTAATGTTGTACCGGTAAGTTTGCAAATGAATTGAGAAAATAAATCTCACTTTAACGCCCGTATCTATAGTCAAGTTAAAGTAATTATATAAGCTCAAGTAATTACTTAACTTGACTTGCAAAATTTTTTATGCAATAGACGAGAATTTAAAAGAAGTAAGAACCGTCAAAAGAAGCAAAGCTAAGAATTCTAACATATTACAGTTCTAACTTCAAGCAATTATTAGACTAGGTACATAATAAAAATCGTATCTTAAATAATGACATTTACTCAAGTCAACACTTTGACTTGTTTATAGATTTCGCAAAGCCTCAAGAGCACCTGCGTTCCGGTCGTGAACTGCTGTGCCCAATTTGGATAGCATTGATTCATCTAACACCCAGTGAGAGTGATCAAACCATGTCCCATCTGCTGGAGTGGTCCAAAAGCCCTTACACCTACATCCTTTAAGCATGGCCACCTACTGGGTCCACAGTAGAGATTCCGAGAATAGTAGTTTTAGCGGATAGTCGAACACCCATCGCCATTTCCTACGGCGAATGAAAAACAAGAAAAACTAGTTTTTCTGCACCACAATGTGCCCCTTTTGGACTTTAAATATTAAATAAAAAGCCTAACTAATTAAATTCAACATGGCTGATTATTGGCTAACTTTTTATATTAGGGGTTAAAGTAAGAAATTGCCGATTTAAGTATACTGCAAAATTAAAACCCGTTTTTTTCCAACATGTAATATATTTATTTAATCAAAATATTTACCCTAATTATCATTTGCTGCCAACAATCGGAAGTTCATTAATGCCTTTGCGATAGAACTCTGGGGATCTAGATTCGATAAACTGTGTGAAAGCATTTTGTACTGCTTCCTGGGAAGTAAATTTTTAACCAAAAAATGATAGCTAGTTGGAGCAAGGTCTGGCGAGTACGAAGGATGACGTATAGTTTCTAACTGCAGCTCCCGTAGAGTTACAACGGTGTCCCGTGAAGTGTGAGGTCTTGCGTTATCATGGAGCAATAATGGTGAAGATCGATTCACGAGTTGGGACTGTTTCACTGCCAGTTTCGCCATCATTGTTCAAAGATCGGCACGGTAAACATCTGCTGATATTGCTTGACCAGACCTGAGAAAGCTATAGTGAATAACACCATGAAGAGACCACCAAACAGTTACCATTACGTTTTTATTGGAAAGCTTTACTTTAATGCACTGTTGCGGCGTTTGACCTGGGTCAACCATTGCTTTTTTCGCTTACGGTTATCGTAAAGAATCTACTTTTCGTCACATGTAACAATTCGATCCAATATTCCTTCATTTCTGTACCGATTCAACAAGACAGCGCAAGTTTCAACACACGTTTATGCCTGCAGATCAGTCAAATCATGAGGCACCCATTTTTAATATTTTTTTATCTTATTGATTTGATGCAAATGAGTCAATATTGTAGGTAAGGTAACGTTACAACATGCTGCTAATTCTTGGGTAGTTTGACTGGGATCGGCTTTCACCATCTCCTTCAATTCAGACTCTCCAAACGCAGCATTGATATTGCGAGCCGTTTCTGCCGCGTTAGTTCTGCGTCGGAACTTGTATTCAAAATTTACTCGGATTTTCGAAGTATCCATCTTTTCCGTCTAAGCTGAATGAAAAAAAAAAACTGTTGAAATTCGAAAATCGAATGGTGCACATTTTTTAAAAGAAAAATCTCATAGGTAATATGTAAAAAAGTTTCACTAGAATATCTGACACCATGAAGGTTTAATGTCAATTCAATGTATCTATTACTATAAAACTACAATTTTATACTTTAACTCCTATTATTAATGACAATAATACTGTTTTGTTTTTAAAAATTAATAGAAGTTAAATAGTTTTTCTGTTCATTAAAAGTTTATTTTTATTTAGACAACTATTTGCCGAATGTCGAATAATATACATTATTCGTATTCGACGATTACCGAATAATAGCGAGTACGAAAAGAAGAAAGTTATATCATCAGTCATCACACGTTATTTGATTAAAACAGGAGTTTTCTTCGCTTCGAACTCGATCTTGATCTGCGGGCAACTAGACCTGCTATGTTGCAGCCTCCGCAACGCGCGCTATACCGCGTTGCTGCAACACGGAGTGAAACATGCAGCGTTGGTCGCAACATATTCAAGCATACAGGAAGATGAGAAACATAACTATATCTACAATGTTTCGGAAATTAAAGAGTCGGAGTACCATTATGATGAGAAAGTGGTAGGTATGAAACTTATGCACTATCGTAGTAGGTAGGTGGATATCATAAGTTAGGGTGAAATTTAATCGATTGAAAATGTCGCGGTTTGTTTCAGACAAATCCTTTCGTGGGTTCGAGAACTCAGTTTGGTAAGTAATTACCGATCTATGAGATAGGCTAGAATAACCTTCCGGAATGATGACGGTAACGAGTTAATTAAAACGGTACAACACCAATTACAATAATTAACATAGAAACAGAAAGCAAAACATACTGTTGACAGCATTCAATGGTTTAAATGAACTTAAAGCTAACACGGAACAGTGGACACCCTTGCATACTTTCTCTCACAGAACACAAGTATACATAACATATTAACCCTTAGATGCATGATTTTTTATATTTTCGTAAGAAAATATATATTATATATCACTAAATGAGGTCTCTAAGATTCGGGAAAAATAATAAAAAAAATCCTTGAAATATTTAAAGTATAATTTTTTATTAAAAAAGGTTATTATCAGTTTTGATAAATTATGCAGTAAGCATATAAAAACAAATATTTATAGTGTGGAAAATCAGAAAACAGCTATTATTTCGGTTGTCACAGAGTGATACACGGCATTCCCCACACATCACTGACATTGTATAGCGGATGTACCGAAACTCCCTACGCGCAAAGGCCGAGGTATTCCGGCTGTACGATACTCGCCAGATAATTAAACAGCGTGTATCCGAACGCGCCCATAGACAGATTTAGTCTATGGTCGCTCCGACCAATAGTAGCCCAAGGTCAGCGCAAGGGCACCGCGTGATTGGCGAGACATAGATTTTGGCTATGGTCGCTCCGACCAATGGGAACCAATAGGGTAGATATAAGGGAGTTGTAAGAGGATTGTAATTTTAAAAGGCAATGGCGCGACATGTTACTAGAATTAATTAAAGTTTTTACCGTGTAACGAAGCTCTTTAATTGAACCTGACCCACCCCGACTACATTTTGGCGCTCAACGTGTGTTTTGTGATATTAAAAACAAGGGGTCGGTGTCTTTGTGCGCGGATCAAACTTTTTCTCGCCGCGGGTTTCAAGAAGTTTTATGAATCTCGTACGACGACCGACACAACAATCGACAGGGACTGCCGTTGTTAGCTGTTTTGCGTTTAGCTTCATTTATTTTGCTGGCTGACAGAGCCACGAACCGTAGGTTCAAATTTTTCACCTACGTGTTTGCAAAATGCCGCGAAAACGCAAGTCGTTGCAAGCAAGCGACGAGTCAATTCTTGAAGAATCAGAGCAATCAGGCAATGTAACGATGACTCAAGAAGCGCTATCTACGTTGCTTACTACTCTCCAACAGTCGCAAGCCGAATTTTGCAATCAACTCTTACGTGAAGTACGTTCATCGACGCCACACGTGTCGAGTGATGCAAGTACATGTACCGTCAACGCCGCAATGGGCGTCATGAGGTCCACTACAGCAAATTTCTCGAAGTGCACATCAAAGTTCAGCGGCAATTCAGAAGAATCCGTGGAAAACTTCATAGATGCAATAGAAGTTTATAAATCGTGCCTAAATATAAGCGACGCCAACGCGCTCTTAGGCATGTCTATGCTGCTGACTTCATCGGCGGGAACATGGTGGCAAGGTGTCAAAGGAACAACGAAAACGTGGGATGAAGCCATAACAAGGTTACGAAGTGCCTACGGCGATCGTCGTCCACCGTTTCGTATTTACGTCGAGTTATTCTCCTTAATACAAGGTAAAGAAAATACGGACTTGTTCATTGCAAAGGTCCGAGCCTTGTTAGCCAAGTTACCACAGGGAGACCTATGCGAACGGGTCGAGTTGGATATGGCATTTGGGTTATTAGATCGCCGCATTCGAAAACGTATCGACAGAGCTGAAGTTTCGACGTTCGACGAGTTGCTAAAGAAAGCACGAGCCGTAGAAGACTCACTGAATGAGTCACGAGCTCAGAGACCGTCATCAGGCCACGAAGAATGCTCTCGCGCTGCGAACGTCACCGCCGCCGAGCCTCCGCGAGCCACCACGTCGAATTATTCTTCCCGCTCTTCCACTGCAGCCGTCGGTAGCCGCACGGGCGACTCAACGACGAAGAAAGCAGGGAATACGAAGTCGTTCTGTGTTTACTGTAAACGTAACGGTCACACAAAAGAAAAGTGTGAAAAATTAGCAAAAAGTGACAAAAATAACTCCAAAAGTGAAGACTCAAAAGACATTAAATGTTACGGGTGTGGTGCCGCGAATGTAATAAAATCAAAGTGCGCGAAGTGTAACGGTATCACTGGGAAAAATAGTGAACATCCCGCGTTCTATTCCCTTACGTCGACACGTGATCATCGTACACCCACCGGCCGCATCAAATCGAGTCCCTCGCGCC
The DNA here is from genome assembly GCA_964057025.1 of Standfussiana lucernea. Classification (NCBI taxonomy): domain Eukaryota; kingdom Metazoa; phylum Arthropoda; class Insecta; order Lepidoptera; family Noctuidae; genus Standfussiana; species Standfussiana lucernea. The sequence continues at coordinate 13,100,317 of OZ059805.1, forward strand.
CTGGGCGCAGCGACGAACGCACCGAGACCAGCGCGCTGCCACCGCAAACGCCTACCCCGCCACTGCGAGGTAGCGTGATGTTTGCTGGCAAAGCAAACGCTCCTTCGTGCGCCGAGTCGTCTTCTCGTAAAGTTGCAGGTAACCCCGCGTATGTCACAGGGGGTTCTATTAATAATACCAGTGTTTATAATTTAACAACTGATAACGATAACATCACTATGGATACTTACTATTCTGATAATAGTGTTCCTTATAGTAAATGTTTACATGATCAAGTTACTTGTAATTGTAACTCACAGAGTTATTATAATGATCATTTTGGTTCACAAACGATGTCTTGTGTTAATAACGATGTTAATGTTATGTCTGTGCCTTTAAATGATAGTTTAGAAAGTTATTTCTGTGTTGATAACAGTGTATGTACATCTACGATTCCAAATAGTGATTTTGGAAATTGTTATTGTTCTGTAAATAAGGAAAATGTTTGTTTATGTACTAAAACTGAAATGTGTGTTTGTACTAAAACTACGATGTGTGTCTGCGCCACTTGCGACCAGGGGGAGTTTGCGTCGCCGTTAAAGTCTAATGATGATAATAGTAATTTACGGTCGGTAGTGTTCAAGGGTTGTCAATCTTTATCTGGTAATTCCGACGGCTCAAAATTTTTTGCTCGCGATTTTATGCCTATTCCCAGACCTCTATATGATTTTAAGCCATTTAATAACAATACCAACGACTCTCAACATATTTCCGAAATTGCAAGTGGTGGTCAACATTCTTTCGAAAATGTTAGCGATTGTCAACAATTGTGCGGAATTACCAGTGGTTCGCAACATTTTTCCGGTAATCGTAACGATGTTCAATCTTTTTGTCGGCCCGTGCTAAAGATTAGTATTTTAGGTGAAAACGGTACCGCGATGGTAGATTCGGCAGCTAAATGCTGTGTAGCTGGCCATACGCTATACGCTCTCCTAAAGGCCAAAGATCATCCTATGTCCTCGCGCATGGAAAATGTAAAACTAGCAGATTGTAAAAGTAGGTTATTGAATGTACTTACTACCGAGGTAAATGTAACTCTTGAAGGTAGAACCAGGCTCGTCAGTTTTTTAATTTTTCCGGACGCGGACAGTAATGAAAGTCTTTTAGGTATAGATTTTTTGATAAATTTTAATGTTAGTGTTGACTTCGGTAATGCAAAATGGCACTTTGCTGACAGCGCAGAGCAGTTCAGTCTTCTTTTTGAAAAACCAGCACACCACGTTGAGAGTGTGCCTATAAGTAGTGTACTTAGGGACGAGGAAGCGTCACAGCTTAGCAACGAACAGCGCGAGGTTCTTGCTAAATTCCTGTCTGAAAATCAAGACGTTTTTGAATTAAGAGGCGAACCAACTACGTTTGCAGAGCACGTCATTGATACCGGTGACCACGCTCCTATCGCGGTCCCTCCGTATCGGTTAACTCTGGCTAAAAAAGAGGTTATGCATTTAGAGATAGAAAAGATGTTAGCTGATGATATAATAGAAGAGTGCGAATCAGCATGGGGTTCACCTGCTTTGTTAGTGCCTAAGAAGAATGGTCAAGTTCGTTTTTGCGTAGATTATCGAAAGCTTAACGCAATAACGAAAACCGATGTATACCCGATGCCGCTTATAGACGAATTAGTGCAGTCTACCAAGCGCAATTGCATCATGAGTACCTTAGATATGCGAAGTGGATTTTGGAACGTGTCTGTCCGCGAATGTGACAGAGACAAAACGGCCTTTTTAACACCTTTCGGTACGTACCGCTTCAAAAGGATGCCGTTTGGTCTCAAGAACGCTCCGTCCACCTTTCAACGTCTCATTGATAAGCTGCGCACAGGCGCCTCACTTAAGAATGTGACACTGTTAGCTTATCAGGACGATTTACTCTTAATATCAGAGGGTTTCGATCAGCATGTGAATGATTTACGTGCAGTTTTTGAGAGGTTGCGCATGTTCAACCTACGCGCCAATCGTGAAAAGTGTGTTTTCGCTCGTCAAGAGGTGAAATATTTGGGTCATGTCATAACTCAGGACGGGGTTTCGCCTGATCATGACAAAGTTCGCGCAGTGGCGGACATGAAGGCACCAAGTACTCTACGACATCTCAAAACGTTTCTTCAGACATGTTCGTGGTTCAGAAAGTTCATTTTGAACTTTTCAGAAGTTGCTGAACCTTTAACACGTCTTTTGAAAAAGAATCAGACTTGGGTATGGGCTTCTGAGCAAAATCAGGCGTTTCAAGAGCTAAAAAAACGGTTAACGTCTGCGCCCATACTTGTCCAAGCTGATTACTCCAAACCATTTGTCTTGCGTACAGATGCTAGTAGTTACGCTCTCGGTGCAGTACTGCTGCAAGGTGAGGGAAAGGACGAAAGGCCTATTGAGTATGCAAGCCGCCTTTTAAACCCAGCCGAGCGTAATTACAGCACTACCGAGAGGGAAGCTCTTGCAGTAGTGTGGTCAGTTGATCGGTTTAGAGGTTACATTGAGGGTCAACAAGTTATTATAGGTAGTGACCATCAACCTCTGAAATGGTTGTTGACTTTGAAGTCGCCGTCTGGTAGACTAGTTCGGTGGGCACTGAAGTTACAGGAGTTCAATATTCAGTTTGAATACACTCCAGGTAGAGCCAATGTGGTCGCCGACACGTTAAGTCGTCCTACCTGCGAAGAAGACAGTAAAGCTCAGTGTGGTATTTGTTCAGTCATTGTTGACTTACCCACTACAAGTCCCGCTGATCTGCGACCTGCTCAATTAGATGACCCGGAACTAAAAAAGATCATCACTGGTCTTGAAAGTAATGACGCAATAGAAGAAAAACGCTGGTCCGAACGAGGATACTTTATACAGCAAGGAGTTCTTTATAGGTACAACCCTGACGTCGATGTTGAGGAACCACAGCTTGTACTTCCTGTGAGTTTACGACTCGACATTTTGAAGGAATGCCATGACACTCCTATTGCTGGACATCAAGGTATTGATAGGACTTTATACAAGCTTTCACAGCGGTTTTTCTTCCCTGGAATGAGACGGTATGTCGCCGATTTTATCAAGTCTTGCGCGACGTGCCAGCGCTACAAGTCATCAAACTTGAAGCCTTCAGGCCTTTTACAGACCCCAGTTTTACAACAAAGGGGAGAGGTCTTGGCGATCGACTTGTTTGGCCCGCTCCCTCCTGGAGAAAAGGGGGAGAAATACATTTTATTAATCGAGGACACAGCTACTCGTTGGGTCGAGCTTTTTGCTCTTGTTGATGCCACCTCAGAAGCTTGTGCTCGTACACTAATAGAGGAGTACTTCCTCAGGTATGGCCTGCCGCGTCGTATTGTCTCGGACAATGGAGTACAATTTGTCTCATCTGTTATGCAACAGTGCATGTTTATTTTGGGGATTAAACAGGATTTGTTACCTTTATATCATCCGGAGGCAAACCCGGCCGAACGAAAGAACAGAGACCTTAAGGTACAGCTGGCACAATTGGTCGACACTGAACATTCTTCTTGGCCTAACTATTTACCATCGGTTCGTTTTTCAATGAACTCGGCTTTGTGTCATACAACAGGTGTTTCGCCAGCTTTTCTCACCTTCGCTAGAGATCTCCGTTCACCCGTGGACGTTCATTTTGACATAAGGGCCGTCTTGCAGAAGGATAATTTTGTTCCTCAGATCACACCTTACTTAAAGAAGTTCTTAGACTCTTTAGTTTCTATTAGGGATAAGGTAGAGAAAGAACAGGACAGACGTAAAGACTATGCGGACAAGGGTCGTAAACCTGAAGAATTTGAAATCGGTGATCAGGTTTTGGTAAAGTCACACGTATTGAGTAATGCTGCTAAAGGATTGTCGGCTAAGTTTGTCCCAAAAAGGGATGGTCCTTACAAGATCGTTAAAAAAGCTAGTCCCACCAGTTACTTAGTTTGTGAACTTAATGCTCCTGACAACGTCTTAGGTAGGTTCCACGCGTCCCAACTCACGCGATTTGTTAGTAGAAATGACGCGCCTCCTCTTCCGATTATGCCAAAGCGTAACCGAGGCCGGCCTCGTCATATTCAGCCTGTTTCTGACGTTCCTGAACGGGTTCCTGAGCGAGGACACTTTCATGAACCCGAGGGGGAGTGTATAGCGGATGTACCGAAACTCCCTACGCGCAAAGGCCGAGGTATTCCGGCTGTACGATACTCGCCAGATAATTAAACAGCGTGTATCCGAACGCGCCCATAGACAGATTTAGTCTATGGTCGCTCCGACCAATAGTAGCCCAAGGTCAGCGCAAGGGCACCGCGTGATTGGCGAGACATAGATTTTGGCTATGGTCGCTCCGACCAATGGGAACCAATAGGGTAGATATAAGGGAGTTGTAAGAGGATTGTAATTTTAAAAGGCAATGGCGCGACATGTTACTAGAATTAATTAAAGTTTTTACCGTGTAACGAAGCTCTTTAATTGAACCTGACCCACCCCGACTACAATAGGTTTTTTACATTGCGCATATTTACACTGGTTACTTTTCATGCCCAACACCGTCGAAACGTACGTCATCAGGGGGTAATGTTTGAGCACCCAGCTTTGGTCTCTTCTGTTTGATTGCAGGGACTTCAGTTTTATTTAAACTTGGGCGGCCTTTCTTATTTTCTGATGTGGTGTTGTCATATTTAGTTTAAGTTTCCGCAAGTTCAGTTCTGTAATCAGCCAGTTTCAAAATATTCTTAGGATTCGTGTCCTTCTTCAGCAAAACTTTTTTGTACAAAATCCAACTATTGATTACTGCCATATCCAACATGTGATAAAAGAGTCTCTTGGTCTATTTTCTGGATTTCATTCTTATTCTGTATCTACCCAAATAACTGTCTATTGTGTCAACACCGCCCATGTTCGCGTATAGCTTTTGGACAGGATATGGAAACGCTTTTCTTCAGCTTCTTGTTGTATCTTTTTATTGTATCTACAGGTTCTGAGCCAAAATAGGTGGAGAGCAATAACACCTGTTTGTTGTCCTTCCAGCTGGTGGCTAAAAATTCAACCCCATCAAATGTAGTAACATTTTCATCGTGCGATCCTCTCGGCACTGATGGTTTGAGAATGTCTTTTCTCTCAGGTAATTTGCACGTTTTCCCCAGTCTATTTTTCTGTACTGTCCCCAAGCAGTAGATGCCTTCTTTGAATAAGTAATGGAATAATGACATATTCGTATAGAAGTTATCGAAATATATTATATGATTTACATTTCTCGGTACTGGTCGAAGCAAACGTATGACTGTGTTTGAAACTACTCCTGGGTCGGGTTCATTTGGTAACCTTTGGAGATTATGTGCTCCAGAATAAATTTCAAAAGAATAGGCGTAGGCCATGGAGCAACACAGCACATATAATTTGAAGCCCCATTTGTGTGGCTTTTTCGGCAAATATTGTTTCATAAAATGTGCGATCTTTGTCGAGCATATCTGTTCATCTAGTGCCAGGCGATGGTCAAACGGTACTGACATGAACTGGTTATCGAAATGGTCTACCACTGTACCTACGTATTTTATGTAATCGATCGTGCTTAGGATGGTCAGGAGGTAGGTGGTTGCTATTGACGTTTAAGTGTCAAAATCAAAATCAAAGCATTTATTTCAAGTAGGCCAATTACAGGCACTTTTGAATTGTCGAAACAAAGACAGCAATAAAAAATGAAGCTACAGTCCCAGTCACAAGACATAATAACTGTGAAAGTACTGTAGTTGCCCATTCCAAAGCGTAGATCTCTATGGAGAAGAATGGGCAAGAAACTCCATGGACACTCTTTTAAATCATAATGTTTTTACAAAAAATTTTGGATACATCATTCTTGTAGAGATGGTACATTATGTGAGAACGATGTAGCAAGACGTGCACGTTAAAAGTGTCCACAGTACAAAAAAAAGGCAATTAAAAAAACAAAATAATTAGTTCAAATAAACCGTGGCAACCAAGAGATGACCAGTCACAACTGACAGCGCCCGTTCACGAACATGACGCATGGATCAGCCATCATTCAACTCAACCATTTTGAAGGGAACTAAATGACCCGACACACGCCACCATCAGCGAGACATTTGAGTGAGCATGACATACTCTTAACCGCCAGGGCACATTCAAGTCGAGAAAAAGTAAAAAAGTAGGTTTCCTGTGACTGATAGCTTTCAAGTACATAGTACTCACACAATATAGGCTATGCGGCTATATAATACTAAAAAGATTGAATTTATACAATGCAAAGACAGTTGAACAATCTTCAGCAGCCCCAACAATACTATTTAACGCTATCAATTTATGCGCCCCTGTCCTTGTGGAGCAGGACCAGCATTGAGCCAAGCATTATTATCAGCGATATAATCGCCCAACTTGTAATAAGCTTGCTTACACAGTGTGCGTTTAATGCATGTTTTAAATTTCGTCTCATTAAGTTCAAGAATACTTTGTGGAATTTTATTATAGCATCTCAAACAGTACCCCATGAAAGATGAGTCTACTTTAGCGAGTCTAAAGCCTGGCTGAACTAATTGGTCCCTATTTCTAGTATTGTAATTGTGTCTGTCACCTCTTTTTTTAAAAAGATGCAGATTTTTTCTAACGTACATTATGTTTTCATAAATGTATTGGCTATGTACCGTCATAATGTTAATGTCTTTAAACAGTTCCCTTAGAGAATCGCGCCTACGGAGGCCGTATATGGCTCTGATGGCTCTTTTTTGCAGAATAAAAATAGACTCGATGTCTGCAGCCCGTCCCCATAACAAAATGCCGTAAGACATTATACTATGGAAGTAACTAAAATAGACCAGTCTTGCGGTATCTACATCAGTGAATTGACGAATTTTTCTAACAGCATATGCTGCCGAACTCAGTCGCCCCGCAAGGGATGTTAAATGAGATCCCCATTGTAGCCTCGAATCCAGCGTAATCCCCAGGAAAACCGTTTTATCGACGAAATCTAGTTTCTCTTTATTCAATACTATCTCACAATCATTACTTTTAACATTCGGTAAAGCAAATCTTATGCATTTAGTCTTTTTTTCATTGAATACTAAATTGTTTGCTGTCTAGATTTTGGGCCCGTCTACTTATCTTAAAAATTAGGGAAGTGTCATCAGCAAATAATTATTGAGTGTATTATTTAGTTAAAGTCTAACATCCCTAACAGATAGTTGGTAGGGTACATGAAAGGAAAAAGTTGTATAACCTTTGGAAAAAACACCTCAGAAAGGTTTTCTGCACCTTTTCGAGCAGCAATGTTGGGGTGCCAGACACAGGCACTAGACTCAAGTTTCCTTCGAACCAGAGTGGTATAGATTGATCGAATAACATTGCATGGGATTGCGAAAGTCATGAGCTTTTCGCAAAACGAAGCTCAGGATGGTGCTCGCAGATTGTCCATTACTGGACTTGGTAGCTAGATAAAACAATTATTATCATTTTGCACATTTCAGACATATATAGTACAGAGTACGATGATGCGACCGTGTCAGCACTCCGCGACTGCGCCTATCTCTGCCAAGTGGTGAACCAATACAAGGTGACGTTTGAGAACTTCGTGTCACCTCTCCTGGCGCTCAGGGTCGTGCAAGTCACTCTATATCTGTGCACGTTGCTGTATGCTGCTAGAGAGGTAAGATGGTTAGGAAATGTGGGTTTATTACCGTGCAATCAAACCTTAGCAGGTTTAAGTTGCTTACTTGGTTTGAATCTCTTTATTGTTATAACCTTACTGTCCAATCGAGAGCTTGCTGTAGAAAGTTTATAATACGGTGAATATTGTTTTCCCTGATCTTACGACTAGATTTACCTATTGTAAATTATTAAGTCAATCCCGATTAATTTTTCTCTGATTTCATAATGCCATATTCCTTGGGATGGGGGTTTTCTCAAGGCTTCATCATCGGTGCACTCTTATTATGAAGCTTGTCATTCAGGTTGACTATTTACTGGTTCACAGAAGTTCGACATGATCACAGTGGAGTATTTAGCAGCAGTGGCATTGGATATATTCGTTTACTGCTACTATGGAAACCAGATAATTTTGCAGGTAAGAATCTACTGATTTAGTGAAAGGTCTTGTGATACAACGTCAGCGTAGGATGTATCTTTCTACGAGTCTGAGCGGCCAAATAGGATTCCATGTTTGTCTTCAATACGTTTTGACTGATGGATTGGTTGGCAAACAGCTTCGTAATGAGATGCGCTTTTATCCTCAAACATATCTTTTAAAATGTTTACTTATTTTTCTCGACCATGTCATGTCAGGCGGACCGCGTCTCGACGGCAGCTTACCAAAGCATGTGGCACACGATGGGCGTTCGCCCGCGAAGGGTACTACTGAACATACTGCTGGCTAACAGACGTCCAGTCGTCGTGAGGGCTGGCCGGTTTCTACCCATGGACCTGCATACTTTTGTTGCTGTATGTATTTTTGTGTAGCAACACTGGTTAGGGTTGCCATGTCTTGCATTTCTTACAAAAAATTGGAAGAATTTCGCTTGTAGTTTTTAAAGTTATGAGTTGGTATAAATAACTACAATGTTATTTTGTTTCTTTCCAGATTATAAAGACTTCGTTTTCTTATTACACGCTGCTAGTCAACGTCAATGAAAAGTAGAAAGAAGTTTAAGGATCGTCTAATGCAGTTCAGTAGAAATGTGATTAGTCGAGTGTAGAGGAGAGAGTAAGGGCATAATAAATAAAACATTAAAATTTTCAGAAGTATTTTATTTAAGAATAAATATACAATTTTTTTCATGCATAAATCAATGATTCAATTTGATCGGCAGTCAGCCGCTTGTATCAGTCTAATACATTCAATAGCAATCAAATAAAAGATAACCTTCAGTTATCTCTACCCTTTACTCTTATGCGACCTTTTTAATTTTTCCGTATGGTAACTATCGGTGGAGTTTGGCAACACTGACGACATTAACCGTTGATTTCAAGTTTTTTTTCAACTTTATGTTACAGAGCAAACCTGTTAGTCAGTGAAATTATTATTTCATACTTAGCGTAGTCTTTCTAATCTATGTTTATCAACGGTTTAAGTCTTCGGTTGCTATTCTTAACATATGCAAGCGACCACAACATTCGCGCGAAGCAAAGTGCGAACTATGATCGCATAAGAAGTCGGGCGACAAAGCAATGCTACACAAAGTCCTATAGACCGACCTGAGGGGACGGTGTAACGTTTACATCTAAATACGCCCACACATTGACCACTTGGCTCCTATTTAAATGTTTAATATCCAGATCCTAATTAATAACGGATCGTTTTACTTACCAATACATTTTGAATCTAACTGGTCCTCTGAATAGATTCTGGAGGCAACTTAACCTTTCAAGGCGAATTTCGCCAAAGAAACTAAACGCGATTAGTAGGTACATCAGTCTATCGACCGTATTTAGGAGCTGGCAGTGTCGACATCTATTGATCAATGACACTGACAGCAGTTTCGATATTGATCGCGTTCAATTTCATTGTTGGAACCGGCCCTGAATGTTTCTGAAGGATCCCTAGCGCTATACGCTTCATACGTCCTAACCAATAACGGCCAGGAATACTGGGAATTGGGTATAAGTAATTCCTCGTTTCTACAGCTATTTTAGTTACTAAACACTAGATGCATGGTAAGGAAGCTATTTCGCGCACTATAGGGATAAAGACACTATTGAAAATGGATTTATTGCTTAGAAACCACATTAAATCTAGATCATTCCTTATAACAAGATGTATGTTTCTTGTGAAGAATTTGCCTTATATTAGGGACAGCTAAGTACATCGACTTGTATCAAAGAGTTCTACCATCGTACTAGGCTAATTTCTACCAAATGAGTGCAATGCTGTGGGCGTTTTGTTCATAATATTATTAACAAACTACGGCTTCGTTACGATATTTATGCTTACTACTTATCATACTTCCAATATTTCGACCATTGAAATTCTGTCATCATTAAATTTTACCGCGGCACAACTTCGACAAGAACCACGAATAACCCCGGGGTCAATGAAATAATCTCAAAAAGAAAGGGGAAGGGGGGGACAAAATGTTGAAGGGAGGGAGGGGAGGGGAGGGGGTTGCTACGTCGAAGTTGCAGCCGCGGGCGTTACCTTATATTAATTGTATGAATATTGAATACGACACAAGCATCCTGGGAGCAGTCATACATACACGCATTTGCACAGACATTATCATTATACGCGGCATGCTAGTGCATCCGTCTCCACATTTGAATCGCCCGGAGCCCTATGGCCGAATGCTAGACCGCCATTTTGTGAATAAAAAATATTTAACGATATTAGCTGTTTGCTACCTTGATAAAAAATAACATCGGATTTTTGTAGCCACATTTGCGACTGAATCGAAATGTGACTGGCTGGTGTTGCTGCAAATTAAAATGTGACCAGTAAATGCGATTGCAAACCGTTTGAGAACCAGTATTATCTTACTTATTATATCAGGCCTTATAAAAAATCGAATAATGGGGGAAGGCTTGTCAAAAAGATCATTGTAGACCAATCTAACCAATGAGGTCAAGCTATTATGAAAGAAAAATGGGAAATTAACACATTTTCAACCAATGACGATGTTAGGAACTAGCTATCCCATCCCCATTGGTCACTTTTTAATTTACGGCATATTTTAAGTATAGTCCTAACGCAGTTGTCTAAGGGACAATCGACCAGCAATTGATCAATATTATACACGCGAGACCGACTTACATTCGAAATTTGTACTAAAGAGAGCCAAGATTTTGGAAGGAAGCCTCGAATCCCTAAGTCGTCTATATTTAAAATGTAGATGTTACTAAAATTAGTAATATTTTGTTACTTTTTAACAAAGTAAACTATCAATATCAATCTCGTTTCGCTCTCTTTAGAACATTTTAACATAATCTGTGAACAATTAAACTTCAGAGAGCCCATCATTAAAAAAATACATACTTGACAATTAACGATTTCATACACATAATAAACGGCGTACAAAATGTATTCTATTGTATTATTATAGACAAGCGAAAAGGAATAATACGACATTTTAGTTTTTCATGTAGCCATTCAGTAAACAAAAAATGAATATCTGAAAGTAAAGCTTTTGACCTTTGGCTCTTTACCTAAGACACATTTTATAATGACCTTGGATATAAAGTTTTACTCAAAAACGACTGGACAAGCAAAGCCATTACACATGATTTAATTTTGACAATTCAAAAGAATATTCTAGTGCGTAAAACGAGTCATACAACTACACTGTATAAAAAAGATTACAAAAATCACCATCCATTGCGCGTTTTCAATACTCTTTACACTAAGTCAAAACGCGCAATGGAAGGTAACATTAGCAAACTGTCGCATTATAAAGTGCCATAACGCTGTCTAAGTTAATAATATTTGTAAGGTAGGCAGTAAGTAGGTACGTGGGAGTCCATGCGAGTCGGCGACGGCGCGACGCGAGCGCAGGGTGGGGCGATTAACTGGCGATCGGGAACAAACACAAAAATACGTGAGATGATGGTCATACATTGTAGTTTGATACAGGAATGTTGTTTTTTATACTTATTCCAACTTTACATTGTAAGACTATGGATACAGAGAAAGTTCTTAAAATATTTTAAGTTTTTTAATATCCAAAAAAAAAAGTTCTTACGGTATACAGTAATGAAACAAAAAAATAATAAAAACAATGATAATGAGGTAACACTAGGACAGACAGACACTGGATTGGCGGCGCGAGCAATTTATAAAATCTTGTGAAAACAAGGAGTGTGTCACATTATCTTCTTAAAAATCTGCGCCACATCTCTCGGCAAGTACTTTTTAGACTTAGACTAGTGTCTCCCAACTATCCAATATCTTCCGAATAAATGTATGAATCCTAGAGCCTTGGCAAAGTGACATTTTATGCGCGATAACGATTATGTGGAAATGTCACAAAGGGTCTTGGCCAAAATAGGCGTTTGAAATCATCTGAAATCATGGCTCACAATAAGTTATCCAATTCATACTACTGCGACAAGTACCAAAATCGTCGGAGACCAGAGCTACGGCCAATTGAAATATGTTGCCTTTTCCTGTATTTTGCCAAATATTTATATATCTGTTACTAAGATACAGGTTGTTCTAAAATGAATTATGTCCTGATTATAAGCCATTTGAAATATACTGCAATTCTGTTGATCTTACGCCCAGAGTTCATAGAAAAATGGCCGTGGTTCTTTATCGGATTGAAGCTACCGAAGCTTACCGAATAGCCTTTACGAGTAGTATTAGTGTTTTAAAGTTCCTACTACCACACACCGTCTACGCCTCGCGCCGCCATAAGAAGTCATGCATTTGATATGACTTAGAAAACGATGTCATACTACAAAATACGGTTGGTTGGCTGGTTTTATTATATCAAAACTTAGGTCAATTTGTATCACACATCACTAGACGCATTTAACACTCAAAGTTGGTGTTTAAAACATCGTTCTTTTTCTGTCAAGTTTTGAAAAGGACAGAGACAATGACATTGTGAGCTTTTCTTTTATTCAGGGTGTAAGGGACACCGACGCAAAAACGCTTACCACGCATTTAGTATATCATTCAGAACCCTCCCCCACATAGAAATTTTACACCAGCTATTAAAAAAAAACAGTTGTTCCTTAAGTGCGATATTTTGATTGCGATCAAAATGTATGGAGCAGCTGATTTTTTTTTTAAATTACCAAAGTAAAATTTCTATATGAGGGGGTTCAAAATGATGTATTTTATACGTGGTTAGCGTATTCGCGTCGGTGTCCGTTACACCCTGTATGTTTAGCGTTAAAGACATTTAGTGTGTCGTGGTGCAAGTAAGCCATTAATTGAAAATGATTTAGTAATTATAATCTTTGCACACAATTCTCACCAAAACACAGTTATTCATAAGGACCAGCTTTCAATTTAAATGAAATTCTAGTTTCATGTAGGTTCCTATTTCAAATGTTTTTAATTTTTACACAAAATCGTTAGGCGTTTTCGTAGATGATTAGTTTTGTGCGAGTATGTAACCCAAGTGAATGTTACTAGTGCAAAAAATGTTGTTTGTTAATCTACGTCAATATGCATTTCAAACGTCACACATGTTTTGGTACCTTTTGTGTAGCGGCTTCATATAATGTCTCTGTGATTATAAAATATAATTATTTTAATTTATGAGTTATACAAATATCTAATCTATAGATAGATCGCACCTTCACATATTATGGTGCAATGGAATAAATAACAAGTGTAATCGTAAAGAGTCCTTTTCAAGTTTTGACTATTCGTATCGTACGTATCTACAGTTTACTGTGCAAAAACCTATTTTGTAAGCAAAAACTACTTTGTACTTTTTGAATTCACGATCGAGAAAAAAAATCTAAGAAAAAATTAAAAATCGATGATCGAAGATGATTATATCCCTTCATCCGATACTTTAAAAATATTGTTTATTTTGCATGCAAAAATACTTTGTACTTTTCAATTTACTTCGATCTTACGAAAAAAAGTGTTAACGAATCGCAGTATTCCCCAAGACCCGATGTTTGAAATTCAAGAGTTCACTGAGAAACATCTTCCCACCACAGACTGCTACAAACCCTCTTTTGTCCTGTGTGTGTATTGTATGTACTATGTATATGAATTTTGAGTATGTGTGCTAGTCTGAGACTGTATTGCCAGATGACAAAACCGCTCTATAAAATAGCAATTATCATTTGATTTTGTGTCTAGGGTGTATCAATTCCTTAGGTATTATTATTTACGAAATTCAAACTACCGAATTAAATTGGGGAATGCTTTATTTTTTACATGTCACTTAAATAGTACACTTACAGTTTTAAAGCCCCAGCTGTTAGCATTACATGACTTAAACAACTATTATTCGCATACAATTTCACATTATTATAACCAATTCATTTCATACTCAATATAACTAAATTTGGCATAGTCTGGCAATATAGCAGTGATAAGAACTTTTACTGATTTTGGCAAATTATTATTATTTATTAATCTGGCAACACTGAGCGGTAAACCAGTCAATTTGGCAACACTAGAGAAGCGCGTTGTAGGTAAAATCGAAAACATAAACGAAGCACGTAATTTAACGATACGTGGTACTCATCCCTATTTTTATTTGACGAGTAGAACTCGACTCATCACCTCTTAGACAAAAAGGGGTCGTCCTAGTTGGCAAACAATCGTACGAACTATTCATGCAATCGAATTAAACGATGAATTGCATCAAGAGGCTCGTTTCGACACGACAAAAATAATTCGACATAAAAAGCCGCTGAACAAAATTCAATTACGGAGATTAGCAACAACACTGCCCGCTCGTAAGGTCGTTTGCCAAATTACGACCTATCCTATTGCGAATCCATTACCATGCCCTATTACCAAACTCACACCCATCTTTTCCCTATAATTTCCATCGTATATGTCTACACTGAGTAGTAAGTATGGCGTGTTCATTCGAACTCCTATTGGAGGAACGGTGTCAGTATGGCGTGAACATACGCAACCCTCATTGGAGGAGCGGTCATAACGGTGCTTTCAGATGAGTTCTTGAGCACAGCGTACTTACTATTCGGTGCATGTGTACAATGTTAGTGCAACAGTTCAGTGTGTGTGTGTGGACTCACTTCTTTTTGTTCTTGGGCTGTGCGCGCGGCGGCGTGTTGGGTCGGCCCATGTTGAGGCCGGAGTAGAGCTTGCGCTTGTCCGCTGGCTTTAGGATCTGGAACGAGCACATTAGTGTCTCGTCCACTGACATGAGGGCTCCTGGAATTGGAAAAGTGTGTATTAGATACTTGCTATTAATATTAACTAGCGTCAACTCAGTATTGTTGCTGTTTTGTCAAGCTATAAACGGTTATAGTTAAGGCTAATATGAAAAGGCGTTAGTCAAGACAAAAAGCCCGGAGTATCCTAAATTCTGCCGACTGTAATACTACGTCGTAACCTTCCATGGCGTATTGAGGGGTTAAAATCCAGATACCGTTCTAGGCTGCTGATCCGAATGGTAGCATACATTGAGGCACTGATATCGATTAGGACATCGATATCGATTAAAGGCCTAGTATAACGTAGACGGTGCCACTGCCACAACTCTTCCCCGTCACAGCGCACCTACTTCACGCCCCGAATCAGTCAAACGTAAGTGACAGTGTACTGACCTGCGTTGTCAAACTCGCCGCAGTAGTTGGGCGCAGAGAAGAGCGTGACGAGCTGCCTCTTGGCGAAGAACTCGTAGCCGTCCTCCACGACCTGGTGCGCGCGGCAGATCAGGTCGAACTCATGCTTCGACAAGAACTTGCCTACCACCTGAAAATGTAAACGAGAACATGGGTAAAGAAACGTCGGAGATAAAATTGAGGTCTTTATCGATAGACGGACTGTTGCAGTTCCAAAATCTGCTATGTTAAAGAACATTTCCGAGTTGCAACCACAAACCGCAGCTGTTTAGCTGCACAATCGCAATTACAGACCGTATATACACTACTGGTTTCTATGTAACTCTTATGAAAATGGCCACAGGTTGCAATACCGCCATCTACGAAAGCGATATAGAAACCAGTCATTGCAGTCTGTTGCGAAAATTCGGCGGCATGTGAGTTACCCATCCTCAGCCCTGTTGTTCCACGGCATTGCTAGGTTTTCTTAGAGAACATACCGTATCTTCCAGATTGGACACAAAATTATCGCAAACGACACATAACATTTCTAACCTATTCTGCAATATCTCTTCTTAATTGTAAAAGCATATTTTTTGTTTACTGAAACAAAAAAAAAAAGAAAAAAAAAAAAAAAAAAATTGAAAAAAAGAAATTGAGGCTACTGAGCCTCAATTTCTTTCTATCTCCAAGTAGCAAGTAGCACGTAGTACAATCACAGTCTAGTGCTACCCTATCTAGCACAAACATTATAATCAGTGGCAGACAGATCGTGCGTATAGTCGTCAGCCATGCGGACGCATTGTCGCACAAGCTGATAAGCTGAAGCTTCGTCCTACCCTCAGGAACAGACATAACATAAAACATCACACCTGAAGTCCCCGATGGGTTAGGCAGAGGTGTACTTAATAGTACACCCACATTTCGCCAGTTATGTTTAAGTCCCAAGTAATAGGGGGCGAGCCTATTGCCATCAACCGGGCACAAATCCAGACTCCGTGGCTGCTACTGAGAAATTCCTGATGGAAAAACCCAATAACAATATGCCCGACCCGAAAATTGAACCCAGAGCCACACGCTCAGCAGTCGCGCTTACGACTGCTAAACCAACGAAGTAGTTAGACAGAAGAGACAGAGAGAGGTACAGCCAGTGCCCTGAATTACCTGACCTGATGAAGAAGAGGGTACCCCTCCCCTCTTCTCAGGATCAGTTATGTCACGTGGTACAGCAGTCTAGTGCTACTGCTGCACAATTTAGCACAAACATTTATTATCAGTGATAGACGGTTAGTGCGTAGAGGTCAGCCATGCGGACGCGTTATCCCAGTACTGGCGACTGGCGCACTGCACTAGCTGATAACAGAGTGTAACCACGAGATCACCTTTTGAGCTTGTTTGTCCAAGATAGGGCCTTGCTTATTTATTTTTCTGAGAATGGGGATAATTGAAATAAAAGATTTTCCTTAAATCTCAATGAGAACTATGTTAGCTTACAGCTTTTTAGCTTGGCGTTGATAAAAGAGACAAACTATAATAATTATGTTGTTGCTTACAAAGGCGATTCCAAACCAAGGTAACTTTTTGTAAAGCAACATAAGTTTAGGTTATCCGTATTGACCACTAACACTTTAAACGTTGCTCCACAAAATGAGTGCACTATCAAATAAAACTAGGAAGACACGGAAGACAAAGCCGTAAAATTAGGAGGAGCTAAAACTCAAAACAGATTTGAACGACACTTGAGCACGCCGCATAAATTATGTTGAAGTTAAACGTGTAAATTAGTTTGACAGCTCTTAGATACTTCCTCGTTGTTGTTGTGGTCCGCGATAATGAAATACAGCAAATATTCTTGGTAAACCCGACGACTAAACGACATATCATACTGGGAGATAATATATTTGCGTGACATGGCGGTACCAAAGAAATGTATAGCTGGTTGATCAACCAATCGAACGCCTGGTGAGATAAGTATTATACAGCATGTACGCAGCTCGATATGGTCTTCGTCTAAGCGAATCGTTGGCAAAAATTACAAAGAATGATTGACCCAAAAGCCAGCCACGCCGAACTCCGCTCTCTAACACAGTTATAAGTTGTTCACACAGTGCTATTCCAGTATAATATTGATCTTCAATGGCTATAAAACCAGGTAACTTCCCTCATTCACGATGTGAAGTTGCCTAAGGACGACAGAACTGATTCCTTACAGAATACGTGCAACTTTTTACAACCTATTCCCATGCCAAACATGAAGACTACGAACAGCGAGTTTGTTCAACCCAGTCCTAATTTGGCAAACTGTAAAATGCATCTCGCAACGCAGCAATAAGCTTTTCATTTGGCACGTGGAAGACTATGTGAGGCACAGTATAAGCTTCAACACTGAAATATTCCCCTATCGTGATAGTCACGAACATTTTGGAGACAGCTAGGGATGTTCGGTTCGTTGTTCGGTCGAGAGAGAGAGACATGGAGTTGAAACTGTATATCACCATCCTTAACTTCCACTTCATGAGACAATTCAATACTTGCTGCATAACTGGTACACTTGCAGCTAAGGCTTAACCTTAGCTGATCCCAGGCGAATCATACAGCAAGCTTTCACAAACTCTTGAATACTCCCTCACCTCAGTTCCGAATGTGAAGCTGACACCGCGGTCGTTCTCGCCCCACCCGGCGGTGTCCTTGTCGGGGTCGGACCACAGTAGGTCGCAGAGCAGGCCCTGGTCGGGAACGTCGGTGGGCCGCATGATCCGCCGGATCTGTTCCATCGCCTGCAGGTCAGGAGATAAGCCGCCGTGGCAGCAGAATATCTTCTCGTCAACTGGAACAAGGAGAGAGTAGATTAAGGATTTGGGAATCATTCAGTGTTGAAATTAGGTGAAGGACCCTTAATGCGGAGTACAGCAGTGGTGCTTCCCACGTCCAACTGGGTCTGGGTCCCAACCTCCACTGGGTCCGCGTAGTGGATTACGGTCGCTCAACAGAGAGGAGGTCTTAGCAGTGGGATATGTAACAGGCAGATTATGTTACGGACTTATAGGATTATGTTAAGTATTCAGGTCACGATAGCGCCAAAAAGATAACACCCCCCCCCCCCTACCCCACTTAAAATATTAGTAAGCACGCACAATTGTTATGTATGTGTTCTTGCTATATTCTTAAAATTTCTTCTCAGCCCGTGAGAAATAAATCCAGTTCAACATTTTAGGACCAAAATTCTTTTATTAAAGAATATGTTTGCACAGCTTCAGACGCGTCGCAAGTAAGGATCGATTATGAGAATATTATGATTCATGAGAAACGAACAGAGAGCGTCGACACCATCTTGGAAGGTTTCTTTGTAAATAAATAATGTTTTGAGGGATACACTAACCGAACTACTAGGTACTGACGAAGGACTTGATCGAATGTTTCCGTCTTAAACGCATGAACCGCCCGAGGATACATAACTCATTTATTTCATGTTGAATGTTAAAAATACTTTTTAGGAGGTAAATCTGTTTATAGTAGTTTATTTCGGACATATAAGTAAGGATCGTAGCAGATGGCGTGCTGTATTTTCTGCCAATGTCTATGTATGTATATATTTCATCCATAATAGTTGATCATGCTAGTCACTTTCTTGTGAGCTTGGGATAACTAGACCGATGAATGAAAAATTTGATAGTAAGTACTGCAAACTTATCTGACGATTAGCGCACAGAACATAAAGGGTTATCTACGCCGGCCGTCCGGCGCCAAACATCAACATGATCATGCAACGACGTTTAATTTATACTATTATGCAACTGAGCTTCTAGAAAGATCCAACAATTGAACACGATCCCCAGAAGCCGGATAAGTGGTCGCCTGTTGTCTGCATACATAACAACCTTTTATTGAAACTTTTGACTTTGTGATCAGATGAAAAACTATTTGTTATTTAAATCTATTTTCGCAAGTCTTTTGTGAGATCGAGACTATCTTCGCAATTTAAAGTCAAGATGAAGTGAAGGGCGTTGAAAAGTCGATACAGTCTTAGGTCACCTTTCTTATTAACTAGAAAATCCTTTGGATATACCTAATTAGTTTTAGAATAGAGCTGAATATATCTGAATAATGGTCGCTTTTTATATTTGACAAAGAATGGTTTTCGCTTGAGTAAGCTGGCTAACCTCTTTTGGAACCTTCAAAGTTATTATAACAATAGATAGATAGACCCGTTTCGATTTTACAGTGTACAGATCGATAAGAAGGTACATAAAGACAAAATTGGATTCGTAATGGAAAAATTGCTTCATCCTCTGACATTGCAGGGTATGTAATAAATGAAAATAAGTTTCCAATTTGGGTCCAAAATTGAAAATCGATGTACAATTTGTGTTCGCGTGCTCCTAGTAGCTGCTTTGTATCGAATAATCGAAGAACGAAGCTTGGAGAGGCTCTTGTCGGGAAATTGGAGCGGATGATTCTCGATTAGGTACTTCGCTTTCCTAAATAAACATTCCTAGAACTCTCGAGTGAAGAAGAAAACAGGAAACGACAATCTTCAAAGGTATTTCTAGTTGATTAAAGCTACAGAACAAATATTTAAACATTTTGGCACAGCACATCTACAAGTAATATGTTGAACCTGCTACTTGAATGCCGCAGGGGAACGACTACATGAGACGGTAAGCCATTTATCATCTCCCCCAGCTTTCAAAGCCACGGCCTTTAAAACACATGAATCACGGGAGAAATACTTGCTTCGATAAAGTTTTGTCATAAAAATTGCATACGTTTTGGAACGCGACGATTGACGACAGATTTATTGATCAAGAATTTGGGATATGGTTTCAATAAAGTACTTTTCCGAGTCTGCAGGAACTACTAAAAATCAAGTCTCTTTGAATCAAGGTAGTCAAGCTATCAAGAAACATGAAAAAAACGTACCTTCATAATCGTAAACACGAACGATACTCATAAATAAACCTTACGAGAGGACTTAAGTATATTCCTGCAGAAGTGCTAAATTCATTAACTTGAAACCTGGCAGCCGTAACATGGAACTTACTCTGAATATAGAAACCATTTTGCAAGAGGTCGTAGTTTAAATAAATTACAAACGATATTGCCGGGAAGATACGTCTACGTTCTGCCTGAAATATAAATGTTTTGTACAATACCACTTTGGTGAACCCTAAAGTATAGTTTGGGGTACATAATCCTTTAGCTGAGGCTTATATGTTTTATCTGGGACAGCAAAGAGCAGACATATATAATGTAGTGTTTTTGTGGATAAAAATACGATCGAAATTATTCATCTCGTAAAATTGATGGCCAAGACTTGAGAAATAATTTGAAGATGCTTAAAAATGCGTGTTTCTTCGTACAAGGTTTTTCGAAGGGGCTTAACGAGATAAGAAAGATGGTATAAATGAAAAAGGGAGTGAAGCATTATTCAAGACGTTATCGACGCGATCAAGAGACTTAACAAAGTTACGCAAGGTTAGAAGCCAGAATTCTCGGGTTATTCACGTGTATTTTACCGTAAACGACAATGTTGGCTAATGAAATCGTGGCAAAAGCTAATTAGCACATGACTACTCGTACGCGCGACGTACACACGTTACACGTACGCAAAAGATCAATAGTGTCTCCTAAAAATTGCGTGACATTGACGCAGAATAATGCGCGAAATTTGGAGCGAGTTAACACAAATACTTTTCGAACATTTTTTTTGCGGAATCTTGTCAGCTTTAATGCCTTTAGGTACTGGTCATGCAAGATGCTGGTGGAACCTTCAAGGTTTGCCCTCTGAAATGTTAGGAGAGTAAGTGTTGTTTATCAGTCTTTAAAAAGGAATTGATCCACGAAAAATTAATCTGGATACGCGCCAAATCTCCTTTATCGCACCCCACGCGAAATAAATTCAATAAAAATGTGTTTACGTGTGTCAAAACTTATTTCATATATTCGAAGTAAATAACAGGTTATTTTAAGGTTAGAAGATAGTCTAGTCCCGACCTGAAGGTTGTTAATTAATAGATCTCGAAGTTAAGCCATGTCAATGTCCTTGTTGTTGGGTATAGTTGGCTGTAAAGTTTTGGAGCAATATTAATTGTTACTTTTGAGTTACGATATTCATTATTAATCTGTTATTGGTTGTTTGTTGGTTTTGAACTTTTGACATAATTATTATAAATTATAGGCAGTTTAAACCATCTTGACGCTTGGGATGAATTTCACCAATATAACTGAGTGCAATCAGAACGATAGCCTAAAATGTGTTCAGGAGCTGTCAACTGTCAGTTTGACACTGGCAGCTCCTGAACGACGTTCAGTTATTCTGGTCGCGTTCAGTTTCATTTCTGATTTCAGGAGTTAAGAATACACAGTTCACAGAATCCTACATCTAATCAGAGCATTTATCGCAGTTTGCACTTATTTTTATGACTGGTGTACTCATCTGCGGATCTAAAAACCTTTCACGGCGCTTAAGGACTAAATCTCCTGTGTCAGCCATTTTGTTAATCCAAGTGGCATCCACTCATCTTGCGCATGCTTAAAAGCCCTATAACTGTTGACAGCACTTAAGTAGACTATTACCAAGTACTGCATGACCAACATAACTTGAGACACGCTAGAATTAGGAACTACGTTTAAATGAACTAGATTTGACAGTTGGATAACGTTTTTGTAATCAAGCAGCGCTGCCCTGACGTCTCAATTTATACTGGTCAAGTAATACCTTAGCTCGTGTGGAGTGACCGTTAGAGCAAAAGGAGACTAAAGACAAGACAGTCTGACCTCTAAATTGTTATTACGTCATAAAAGATGAATCATCTGGGTTCTGTTGAGCATTATATCACGTGTGAGCCAAACACGTGAACTATCATAGAGTAACTAATTGCTTCATTTACGTCGTACAACTAAACTGGAACATTTTTAAACTGAGCTAACGTATTAATAACTGTTAAGAAACAATTAGCAAACGACAAGGTTGTTCTAGGAATTTATCTTCTGTGAGGTTAATGGTCTATGTTTCGATTTAGAACTTTTTCGTCTTCTTTGAAGGTTAATAGCGGTTACTTAACAGTTCTTTCTTTATTCATGAAATCAACAGCATATAGTGGTTATCTTCTTGATTTTTGTGTATGCTTACAACAGCTTCTTTCAACCCAAAAAAAGTACTTTCATCAACGGTTGATCTAGTCATTTTAAGTCGCAAAGCAAACGTCGCGTCCTTTCAATACTAATTTAAATTCAGCGTCAGTAGATGCGCTTCAATTGAGAAGGGAGTGTATGATAATGCGCAGGCGCGGCGTATGAATGTTTGCTCGACCACGTGCATGCGCACGCGAGCCGAAGTGCCGAACTGATCGTTCTGCGTGCGCGTTTCTATAGTAGTTTTACGATACATGTGTGTCATTGGTTTGGCTTTTTTGTTTGTAATAGATCGTCCGGGGAAAGACTGACTGATTGAAACATTTTCAGTTAATATGTTATTTGAAAGGATAAATTATTACAGAATGAGATATGATGAAATTTTGAAGGTGACAAAACTGACTGTTTTTATGGCCAATAACTAGGGTCGAATTTTACCAATAAAACTGAATACGATTAATAAATCTAAACTGCGTTCAAGAGCTGCCCGTGTCAAAATTTCATCAAACAACTATCTTATTCACGTAGTATCAACTATCATTAAAGAGATCACGTTTACTCCTCTTTCCACCTGCCAAAGACTTGCAGAACAAACAACTAAAGCTAATTATAGCCTCCTCATAACAAACAAGCCCCCCTGACGATCAGGCACAGAACAAAACGCCTAAAGCCACCACCGCCCGCGTTTGAAGCCTCCACTTTCATATTCATAAGCTTATTACGTGAAAATAAGCCACAGTGGCATAGTAACGCAACCACAAACTATTTCTGTATTCCGGGGGTGTTTGCTAAGGCTCACGTCCTAATTAGGGAACATCTATGTTAAGCCAGATTTGGTATTTTGAACTTAGAGCGTACGTGCGGAAAGATGATTCGGGATTTATATTCAGGGACATAATTTGTTGGTATATAATTTTATGATTTTATTTGGTCAGATAACAGTTTTATAGGTAAGTTCTCATCATCATTCTCCTGTCTTTATCCCAGTTTAGGTTATAAGTTTAAACCACCAGCACCTTCCAGGATTTGAACGAAACCAATTAATTATACGGGGTGGAAGGGTCACAGACGCGAAAACGGAAACCACATACTTATTAGATTCTGACATACTACATAAAAATTTTAGTCAGTTTAAAAAAAAATATCAGCTGTTCAATACATTTTGACCGTGTAAGTATTGCACTTTTGTAGGTAACAGATGTTTTTTTTTTTTTAATAACCGATTAATAATTTCTATGTGCGGGGGTTCAGAATGATGTACTGAGTATGTGGTTTCCGTTTTCGCGTTGGTGTCCCTTCCACCCCGTATTAATGGTTGGATAAAAGAAAGAGATGGTTACAAGTTATCTACGAGACTTGTAGTACACCTAACCATAAATTCAATATTGCACCTACTGATCAACCCCACCCATGATCACCAATTGCGGATTCAACCAAGCCACAGAGTGCATGCATCATTCAACGCTTTAAATTTGACATTCTCGGCTCGTAAGCTGGGTGGGCGGTAACGTCAGGACCAGTAAAAGAAAGTGGCGCGGAGGGACGGGTTCAGTACTTCAAACGGGAGCCATACGTCATTCTGGGACGACTTTTATTTATTCAACGGGTCAGTGTTTTTGTTTTGGTAACAATTTCCCTCTGTTTATGGTGGGTTTATAAATGTTGATCGTGGCTGAATATTTCCACCAGAGCGGAAGGGTGCTTGCATAGATATAAACTATAGATAAAATAGTTCCATACTTTCTGCATGCGCTCGCATATAAAGAAACAAGGGCATAAAACATAAAAAATCCATCTTTATGCAAGCACCCCAATAAAGCCGTATCGTGTATCGGGATAAGTTTAGCAACAACATTGTAAGATGAAACCTCAAATCTATCGTTACTATTTGCGAATGCAAGGCAATGTTGACTTAACGAAACAAGATATAACGTCGTATTTGGACCGTAGCCTATTCCTGGAAACATCGGAGTCGATGAACTGCAGAACATAATTCAGATCATTAGCTGTCAATCAATTACTGCGAACAGAACTTCGCAATCGAATGACGTCAGCGCTTCAAGATATACCATCTACATACCTCACTGTATCGCTTTAGGTCTGGAAACTAAAATAGAGTTGATTTTGTCAGTTGGAACTTGGAACACTTACCAAAACATCCAGACAGATCAGATAGTGTTTCTTTTAGAATGTTTATGTTTGTCGGCGAATTACAAAGATGTCAACAACTCAGGAATTTGAAGGGCTTTGAAATGAGTGCCTAGAAAGGCAATGTCAATGTAATTACATCTGACATAAGGAAACATTAACAGTAGGTAGGATTTGTATCACACAACAACCAAAATATGTATTAGGTGGTGATCCAGGCTGTATAATTATGTTTTAAACCAGAAGAACAATGATACTACATCGTAATTAGGACATTTTCTCACAGCAAAACAAAACATCGAACATCATTGGCAATCAATCAATTGACACTACACACAACCTATGACGTAATCAAAGACAATGTACGGACAACTTGTAGTAATAAAACATGAATTATGAAAACCGTCCTTACTCCTAAACAAATAAGGCCTTTTCTAAACTCCAAGTCAAATTGTTACCATCCACGTCTGACTGTCCCATCAAAAAGTACTATTCCTTCGTTTTTAAGACACCGTCATTTGTTTCTGGCTCAGTAACCATGTGGATAGGAAGTGGGATTTCGTGGCACATGGTGCAAGGCGCCTCCCCAACTCGTCGGCACTTTAGACAATGACACTCGAGAGATAGCAGGGAGAAACAAGCGACTGTTGTTGTGTTACAAGCTTCTATGTTTTGTTGGATAAGAGCTACAAATAGTATTTACTGTTTTTGAAGTCTACAAAGTAGTAATTGCGAGTATTTGAAAGTAGGATGAGGCGGAGATTTAATAGGAATCTGTGGTGGTGATGATCGATTGATGAAATCTGCATTTTTTTTTAGATAATTTGAAGTCTTAAGCCTCGGTAGCTTACTTAAAAGATGACCTTTAGAAGACCACCATAAAACTATACTGAATTTAAAAGCACCGCAAAAATTTTTACTAGTTTGAACGAATCATATCTAGGTCTCTCAAAATAAATTTCCAATTTGAACCGCAGAATACAAGCAACAAAACATACGAGCTTACATAGAAAAGCAAAAAGTCAAGGTAGATACATAAGCCACACCGCATTGCGACGTATTCGTACCAACTGACTAAACTGTCCAAAGTTTTTTAGGGATATGTGTAATAAAACCGCAAACATCTAATGTTCGAATGTAGTCCAAGGCAACCGGTATGCCTAGTGACCGTGACATTCATAGGGATCTACAGGAAATGGGTGTTTACCCACCAACCCCGGCAGGAAGGGGTGAGGAAGTTATCAATATGGTGTTGGCGTTAACACAGTTGGTGAGGATATTGTCAACTTGACGCTTGTAAATTTTAATACCTATAACAGACTTTCCAGTTCATAACAAAAACATTATCATCATTCTCTTGACCTTATCTCAATTTATTTGAGGTCGTCGTAGCATGTCTTCTTCCATACTCCTCTATTGCTCGCTATCTCGTCAGACACCTCTTTTTTAGATCATAATTTAACAAAAACAATAATGGTAAATGAAGTAAACAGCTAAATTAAATTTAATAGTAAAACGAAGTCAAGAGAAAGGGTAAATGGACTAGCTAGATGAGACGTTGATTATACAAAATGTTTATCCTATAAATTTCTTCCTTTGTGGAACAAGACCTGACATTTAACGTTTCAGATTCCATAGTAAATTTTCCAGTTCATGAAATTACGGAGTCAATAATAATTGTTGTATTTGAAATGAAGATTAATTAAAACTGAAATAAGGCAAGTTGGCTTTAGATCTAATATTGGATGATGAAAGTGGCCTTTTCGCTTTAGGTTGGGTTAAAACTATTGGGAATATAATACAGACATCGAAAAAAGTCTCGGACCACGTGTTGGCAGTTTAACAACTAAATAGAAAAGAAGAAACTTAGTTTACAGCACCCAAACGAGCACTATCAATAAGAAATAAAGTACCATGCCAAGTTTTTATGGGTACTAAAATGGATTTACGTACTAGCTACTGAAAAGGTCATAATTTGACAATGTAAGACCAACTTTCAATCGAACAGTATTCAATCAGCCGGTACATTAATGAGGAAGGCCTTTCTACAAAGCACACATTTGTTTAGTACAGAACAAGGCTTACGTAGCGCTAACAATACAAATTATTGTAGAGCATGCCAAAAAACAAATTTCAAGGTTTAACGAACTAAATAATGCTTCAGCAAAGAAAAAGATAAGTGAACCGTTTGAAGGGAAACATGATGAAGTAACAACGTTTAATGTTAAGTAAATAGCCTTCAGAGCTCAGACATTATTTTATATTGTTGCAGGTTCAGAGAGAATTTGATACTGTGTTTGTAACTGCTGAGCAAGCTGTGGTAGACACGAATTAAGTTGGCTTTTCAACAACACATCTGGAATTCCCGGGCAATGGGCATAGCTATTGATGAGATCACCTTGTACAATCAGAGTACTTTTTATCTTGTAATAGATCTCAATTCGTCTGTTTACAGATCATTACAGAGAAAAGATCCATTATAAACATTAAACGCCTCACCATTGGTTGAATCGCCATCAACTTCATGATTTTAAGCAGATGTGCTGATCGATGCGTGACAAATGGACGATCAAAATCCTATAAAATCAACGAAACTACACGAATAAGCTATTCTATTTCTTCTGCGGTTGTTGTTTTGTGGAAAATTTTAAACTCAACCCTAAAGCTGTATGATTTATGGTCAACGGGAGATGAATCATATGATTATAAGGAGTTCACACGTGCACGTTCTGGTTCGAAACGTTGTGCAATATTTGTTTAGTTTATTGAGATGTTACATCAAAACTGGATTCAGCACGCTTCGCAGAACTATTAATGTTTGGTAAACCGCGAAATTAAGTTATAGCTCCTAAGCTCCTTTCGAATCTAAAATTTAGGTTACGTTCTCGGATTTGACGATTCAACATTCGGATTGACTGACAAGTCAGTTTGCCCAAAAGACGAACCTGTTTTCCGTTGGCTCTATACTCAACAAATCGACATTTTACCCAGCGCAAACTCAAGACATGCCTTTCAGCGGATTACGCTGATGTGGTAAAGACAGTCTAGTATGAAATTTAAATGCCATAACATCAGAAAGCGAACCTATTGTTCCATAGTATAAACAGAGAGGATATGAAACTACCGTTGCTATAATAACAATTTCTATATTTATCATAATATAACATACATAACAGAATTTCTAGACCGAAGAGAAAAGCCATTACCTTCAGATGTTTGCTGACTGTTATACAAACATGAGTTACGTTTGTTCTTCGGCGTCTTAATGTCAGGGCTGTCTTGTTAATTAATTATCTACATCAACTATAGTGGAAACGATTCGTAAGGCAATATGAGGGAGTAGGTTAATTATAATGCCGGGTTTTGAAGTTTCGATGTCATAGATTTACTGTTAACTATAGCTTAATGTAGTTTCTTTAATTGCTTTGCTTCAAAGTTAGAACAACATTTTAGAGAAGGTTCTGATTCGTCTTATGCTGATAACAGCAGTTAGGAGCTATACATCACATTAATACTAATAAAAACGTTTACAATCTCTTCGAACTTCACATGTCCTACATTCCCCGCGATGTGTAATGTCTTCATTATTCGAGACAGACTTGTACGTTATCTCTAAGCAGCAATATCCACAAGAGAATTCAATTACATAGGGTTCTATTACTTTATTATCATTTCGTTTTCTCTGACCTTGGAAGTAATTAAATATTTTACGCTAAAAGGGCTCCCAAGAGACACCATAATAATTATCTACAAAAGAAATTATGTCACGCGTATAAAAATAATTTGCGAAATGAATACGACACGCTTAGCTGTCATATTTAATGATCTAAAGCAGGGACTTGGCTCAATTAGTGTGCCGGCCAAGTAAAAATAGCTCGGTGGCTTAAGTAAACATCCTTTTACGTCATCGTTTCAGGGACAAATTTGCAAAGAAAACGCTTTCACGTAATTGATCACCTACTTTCTTTAGTGTTTCGTTTTTCTTTAGGTTTTTAAGACACTAAAGGACCGTGTTTTTCATTAGTGTAACTCATTTATTATTTTTTTGAGTCCCTTGCTGCTGTATTCAAAATTCTTTTTTACAATTTGTTCAACCTGTTTGTGTTACCTGATGAAGTTTGTACTTTCAGTTTTTTTTTCTTCTATAAAACGTTTCATTATTAATACAGCAGTAGCAAAGTTCTCAGGCAGTTTTGGCAAAAGTTCTTTATATTTTGCTTTTAGCAGAATCTCTCGCAAGCACTTACTTCACAGGTGTTTCAAAAGCAGGAAGAGAAGGCTCAATTCTCAGAGACACGTTTGATGCGTGCGAGTGTGCCTGTTAATAACGCATTGTGTACAGTAAACAAACGGGTAGTTAACGTGTTTGCGAACGTGTGCGACGACGTATATCAGCAGTTAGTAGCTGTATAATATGTCTACATAATGTCAATGTTAGGTACTACGCCACACAATACGACAAAAGAAAACATCATTATCATTTCTCTCAGTGGTACTTTACTTTAGTTTCGGGGTCCATCTCCTATTCGGCCCTCTGAACAAGCAGAGAAAGTGATTTCTATACTGCCACCGATGACGCCGTGGAAGTTGCGAAGTTTTGAAGTATTTTATGTCACGAAAAAGGGTGCTACTATTTCATGGAGTGCTACTTCTCGGTTTCGGTTTAAAGAATTTATTCTCATAAGAACAATACATAGGGTCACTTACAATGAGATACAAAGTAATTTTAATAAATACATTTTGCCTCCGATGCGTGTTGGTGAAGTTATACAAAACAAATATATAGGAAGTATGTAACGTAACGTAACGTGTATGTACTTCTGTGGGTGGCATCTTTACCAAGGAACCCTTTCGTGAAGAGCGGGTGTCTCCGCCCCATTCCTCGCGACGAGTTGCAGTAGCCGACTCGTTTTAAAGACACGTGACCCAGATTCTGAACACCATATGAAGACGTTCTTTCATTCTCGTTTCTAGTCTTTCAGTAACAATTAAAACTAAGCTTTGAATTGTGTTGGATGCTAATGGTATGTACTATTTATCATGTCTACATTTAGGCGTGGTTTTGTCGTACGACAATAGAGCTACCAACACCTTCGTCTACCTAATCGTCACCTCCAAAAATGACCACTATCGACTTGACATATTAAAATCTTTTTTTCTTCACATTTATCCGTTTCCCGAGCAATCCCAATAGGTTCGATCATAGTAGCTGCTTAATCTACTCAACCCTTACCAAACACTAGTGTCATAGACATGCTCCGTATAAGCTTAGCTTAGCATGTTGGCATCATAGTTAACAATACCCTAAGCAAGAAATAGGGCAGAAAATTTTAAGTGGACAACACAGAGCACTTCGTAAAAGGTCGCCCTCAATTTTCTTTAATGTCCGGTCTTGAAAGGAGCCTTTTAAAGAGCGTTAGAACTTGGACATCATAACATTTAATGAAAACATTTTCCTATGCTCATCCATCCGGTTGTTTAATATTCACAGTTCATTTCATATTTCTTTATGGCCGGGTATAATTAGAAATGTTTATTGTAAAACATCATTATTTATGCAGTACGGTCGCTGTTTGTTTTGTTACGGGGAAGGTTAACTTCGTATGCCCAAGGGAAAATTCGTTTGTGTACATCTACGAGTAGCTGTTCTATTATTATTTCACCGAATTTACCTAATTTTGTTCTATATTCATGTTATTTGAGCATGTACTTTCACGGTAGGGTCATCTCGACATCCTTAATTTAACATTTTTAATTTCTTCAGTATATCTAAGTCACTGAAGTTGAATTTATTGTATGCCCCATTTCTTTTAGGATCTCAGGTTAAGGATGGTTGTCATTACCGATTCTAAACTTGGATAGGACAGGATACTTACTATATTTGCCGAAACTTCCGTAAATTGCCTTCTTAATTATTTACAGAGCAATCTTTACAGCCTTCTGTTTTAATGATGTGAGTCTTTCATTTACTTGGTAATCAAAAACTTATCTTATTAAACTTGAGAAAGATGATGCTAAGTCATATATATTTCTAAGGTTATCATTACAACCTTGATATTTTATGTTTTTAACCTTGATTGATAACGATCCTGCCGAATAATTCGCTTATCATGTTTATCAGTATAAAAAATGTACGAAAAAGACCTCGCCTACCTGTATTATGCTAACATACTTCAAAACCTACACGCACAATTTAATGCTTACGTAACTTCAAATTCTACACGCACAATTTAATAATCTCTCTTTATTTATTTTTTTGGTTTATAGTTCTCCCAAGTGAACATGGGACAAGGGCAGGAAGACATTATTTTTGTTTTATTACTTAGCATTGTAAGGATATATAGGTAGTAGACTCACAAACCTACGGGTCCAGAAATGGCGGACGGACAAAATTAAGAGGGGTAAATTGCCGTTTTATAGTAATAGATACTTTGAATTGACATTAAACCTTCATGGTGTGAGATTTTTCTTTTAAAAAAGTGCAACATTCGATTTTCGAATTACAATATTGTCTTTTTTTATTCAGCTTAGACGGAAAAGATGGATACTTCGAAAATTCGAGTAATTTTTGAATACGTGTTCCGACGCGGAACTAACGCGGCAGAAACGGCTCGCAATATCAATGCTGCGTTTGGGGAAGAGACTGCCAATGAACGCACTGTGCGGTTTTTCTTTAAACGCTTTCGTAATGGAAACTTCGACTTGAAGAACGAACCACGTGGAAGACGGCCCACACAGGTGAATAACGCTGAATTGAAGGAGATGGTGGAAGCCGATCCGAGTCAAATTACCCAGGAATTAGCAGCATGGTTTAACGTTACCTTACCTACAATATTGACTCATTTGTATCAAATCAATAAGATAAAAAAATATGAAAAATGGATGATTTGACTGAACTTGCGCTGCCTTGTTGAATCGGTACAGAAATGAAGGAATATTGGATCGAATTGTAGAATAGTAGACGAAAAGTAGATTCTTTACGATAACCGTAAGCGAAACAAGCAATGGTTGACCCCAGGTCAAACGTCGCAATAGTGTCCTAAAGCAAAGCTTTCAAATAAAAACGTAATGGTAACTGTTTGGTGGTCTCTTCATGGTGTTATTCACTATAGCTTTCTCAGGTCTGGTCAAGCAATATCAGCAGATATTTACTGTGCCGAACTTTGAACAATGATGGCGAAACTGGCAGTGAAACAGCCCCGACTCTCGAATCGATCTTCACCATTATTGCTCCATGATATCGCAAGACCTCACACTGCACGGGACACCGTTGTTACTCTACAGGAGCTTGAGTTAGAAACCATACGTCATCCTCCGTACTAGCCAGACCTTGCTTCAATTGACTACCATTTTTTTCGTGATTTGGACAATTTTCTACGTGGTAAAAATTTACTTCCCAGGAGGCAGTACAAAATGCTTTCACACAGTTTGTCGAATCTAGATCCCCAGAGTTCTATCGCAAAGGCATAAATGAACTTCCGATTAGATGACAGCAATGTATAGTTAACGAGGGTAAATATTTTGATTAAATAAATGTGTTATTTAATCACACATTTATTTAATCTGGAATCGTTTTTTTCTCATCTTGGAAAAAAACGAGTTTTAATTTTGCAGTATAAATTGGCAATTTCATACTTTAACCCCTAATATCATTGTGTATAAAATCACATAAAGCAACACAAGAAAAGAGATATAACTCGAATTTCTCAGTGTATACTAGAGCGTTTGTGTAAATATGTCTCCTGCTAACAAATAATATCGAGCTCGTAAAACAATGGCGGGCTCTCGAGGGCCAAGTGTCTACACGATGTTTCACTATACAATATTATGTACTCCATTTAGGCCTTTGCGAATATGAACCCATGAAAAAAAACTACACTCTAGAGTAAAGTTAGCAAGGGAATCAAAGAATGTGAAGGAAAAACGGGGGGTAATTGAAGAGGACCATGTCGAGTTGCTATAGGCTGATGATGTGGATATACAAGGTGTAGTTTTGCATCATCGTCAAATTCAAGGAGGTAACTATGCTAATGTTTCTCGACCCGAATGAATAAAAAAATTAGTGTTAAATTAAAACAACAAATAAAGCAACGTTAATTATTATTGACCAGGTACCGTAATTTATATTGATTATTTACGTCTTCTATGACAACCTCCTGAATTTTGACGAGGATGCAAAACTACACATTGTATATAGAGTTGTGAAAGTTCTTGTCTAATACCACAGCCTAGAATCACGTTGTATGTTCGGACGGGAATCGAGACATGTTTCAATGGGGAGTCCTATACAATCTAGCTCCGGACGTGAAGTTCCGTTTGATAGCAGGTTTACCATGTGCTTTTATCTTGCTGCTTAAAAATTTGTATAGGGCACGGTATCAGTCAGCTACAAATTTTTTCATTCCTTTATTTGCAATTGAATAGGATCAATTCTCCTTTGTTGACGATCTTAAAGGTATACTTATCTTAAATAAAATACCGTCTTTATAAAAACGGTAGCTCTTAAGCTGTTTTTATAATCGACACCAATCTCAATCTGAGGCAGTTGCCAGAGGTAGTCGGTATTAAATTCGCTTGAAGGTTGTTATATTTTCAAAGAATATTTCTTAGATTTTTTTGTGAATATGGCTCCAAGTTTTTCTATTATAGTTCTGCTATTTTGAGAACTTCGCAAGTTTATAACTAAATTCGTGCCCGGAGTATCAAGTTTAATTTACGGATCGTTATCTCAGAGCCAATCAGAGCCTGAATATATATTTCTCTAGCGAGAGTGCCTTTGAGATTAATAAGGGTCGCTGAGATTGGAAGGTGATCGATATTATAATATTTCTCATTACATTTTTGAAGGTTTGCAGCCTCGCGCCGAAGTAGGCCGTTCCATTTTTATTGCTCTGCGTTTTGCACATAGACTACGATATTTTATGTGTTTTAACAAGCCCTTGGAACCTTTTTATAAGGTGACTCTTTTTCGTAGACGGCTATATTTTCATGCTTAGATTCGCTAATGAAAGCAGATTGCAATTTTGCTTGAATTATAGTGATCGTTGCTCTACAATATTATTCAAAAGCATTGGGTGACCTTGTCTATGTTTTAAACGTAGTCTTCATCAGGTCATTCAAAACAACTTGCTTTTTACAACACGTCCTTCTACCACACCCACGCCTGTCAACAAAACTAATTCATATCACATCAACACCGAAACCCACACTGTTGAATTGAAGTTCATGGTTCTGAAGTCAAAAAGCTGATTACGTCACGACTTGCTGATAGTTCGATGGCACGTGAATATCGCAGCGTGGCTGATCATGGGCTTTATCGAAATGTTTTGGAGCAGTTACGTAGTGACACGGCTGAACCGCAGACCCACAGTGTTTTGATGTTACGAGTCAGACGAATTTAAATCGATACGAGACTAATATAAGGCATAGGGATTGCAATCCCGCAAAACGGGATCCGGCATTCCCGCGGGATCCCGCTCCACTTATTAATCTGCTGGATCCCGCACCTTCAAAACGCGGATCCGCGGATCCCGCAAATTTAAATTTACCGCTAAAACATTCGTGAAGTTTTGCGTAAGAAAGCGAGTGGCTCGAGCACGACGTTGCCGTTTCGCACAGTGGCGGGGGCTGGCGGGCGGCTTCGTGTCAGTTCGTGACGTTCGTGTCAGTCAGTTTCACATAGACTCACCGTGCGCTTCGCGCGTCGTTTCTGTATGTGACAGACATACAACATAATTTTAAATAAGATAAAGTATTAATTTTTCGATCTTATAGCCCTATAAGATCAAAAAATTAATACTTTAACTACCATTACAAACGGGGCAAAAAGTTGAACTACTGTGAATAATTTCAAACTCAAACTCAAACTCAAAGCATTTATTTCAATTTGACCATTACAGGCACTTTTGAATGTCAAAACACAAAAAAATAAACTAAGCTACAGTCCCTGTCACAGGGCATAATAACTTGTGAAAGTACTGTAGTTGCCCATTCGAAAGCGTAGATCCTATGGAGAAGAATGGGCAAGAAACTCCATGGACACTCTTTGAAATCAATATGTTTTTACAAAATCTTGGTAACATCATTCATGTCGTGATTATACATACATGTGAGAACGATGTAGAAAGACGTGCGAGTAAGAGCGTCCAGAGTAAAAAGATAAAATCAACAATTCAAAAATACAATAATCCATGGCAGCTGCGAGATGACCAGTCCCTACTGACAGCGCCCGTTCACGAACATGACGCATGGATCAGCCATCATTCAACTCAACCATTTTGAAGGGAACTAAACGACCCGACACACGCACCACCATCAGCGAGACATTTTAGTGAGCATGTCATTCTCTCAGCCACCAGGGAAAATTCGAGTCAATAAAAGATGTAAATGGTAGCTTTAGCGTACATAGTACTCACACATATGCTATGCAATTATACAACACTAAGAGATTGAATCTATACAATGCAAAGATATGTTTACAATCTTCTGCAGCTTCCACAATAACTTCCCATGGTAACCAATAAGTTTGCCCCTATGGTTGTGGAGCAGGACCAGCATTGAGCCAAGCATTTTTATCATCAATGTAATCTCCCAACTTATAGTATGCTTGCCTACATAGTGTGCGTTTTATACAAGATTTAAATTTCGTCTCATTCAGTTGTAGAATGCCGGGAGGAATTTTATTGTAACATTTTAAACAGTACCCCATGAAAGATGAGTCTACTTTAGCTAGCCTGAAACCTGGCTGGACAAATATGCGGGATCCCGCGGGATCCCGCGCGGGATTGATCAATCCCGCATATCAATCCCGCGGGATTGAGTGAGCTGCGGGATTGCAATCCCTAATAAGGCACCAGTTTAGTTGAATACGAATTATAATCGATATTTAGTAGGGCTGTACAAAAGATTATTGGGCTGACGATATGGTCAAAATCGCAAGAAACACGTGGGGAGGAACGCACGGAACCGAGAAGTGTGGCAGAAGTCGAGGCGCCAACACCCAGCAGCAGGTGATTTTGGGCTGAGACGATAATGATGTACAGAAAGGCTTACATTTTTCTATCGTCGGATTAAAATAAGATCTTTATATGTTACGTGACGTACGTGTACTGTACGTGTTATCGG
The DNA here is from genome assembly GCA_964057025.1 of Standfussiana lucernea. Taxonomy (NCBI): domain Eukaryota; kingdom Metazoa; phylum Arthropoda; class Insecta; order Lepidoptera; family Noctuidae; genus Standfussiana; species Standfussiana lucernea. The sequence goes on from OZ059805.1 coordinate 13,135,923, forward strand.
GATGAAGGGAAATGTTGACATTCAATTTCCTGTTCCCGATAACATCTAAGAGGTTATATAGTACTCGATTCCGTTTGATAGCAAGTTTAATATACACACACATAAAGATCAGTTGTGGATTAGGAATTATGTTAGCTTAGCAGGGGGATATAAAAATAGCGTGTTTTCTTTGATAAAAAAAAATATCCCGACTTCCTTCTGAGGATTTTCGCACAAACAACTACCGACAAAGTAAATATTTTTCCGTTGATAAAATCAAACTAAAGGAATGTTTTAATTACTTTTTGCAGCTATCTTTCTATGCCAAGGTTTCCTTCACAAGCAAGTTTTTCCCCTAGTCCTCGCTCGTCTGAGTTAACCCAGTTTTTGCTGCAAGTGAGGCGAGCTGCCTAACCTAGTTTTTGCTCCAAGTGTGGTTTGAAAGAGGCTAGTCTGTGTCCATTTCTATCCAATGTCATAATCAGATTGTAGCGTTGAACAGTTGGCCTCTTTTGTGGTTGTCCACTCAACTGTGAACCGTTTGTAGGAAACGAGTGACATGGATAAAGTAGATCGCTAGTTATGTGATTGTATCATGTGCTTGTCCGCGGAGGGTTAAGGAGAGATTTACCTATAGCACACCTAGTGGCGGTAGTTTCATACAAGTGTAAAAGTTTGGCTTGCCCTTGTAATCTATAATTTACTGCTCTTCACTATGTTAGGGTTTCTGAACAGTCTGCTGGCCCTAGGCGCTTGCCGTATTGTTGACCCCTAGGCACGCCACTGAGCACACCCACATTCCGCTGAAGATATTAATAATTTCGTATGTTAGATACAGGCGTCAGGTTGCGAAGGACTTTGGGAAAGGGCGTGTTAGAAAATTAAAGCTGACTCCGTGTTAAGAATTTTGTGTCAGGATATATTTCACAGTGTATTTTCTTAAAAATACAGGGAGAGTTAGCCCTTCTGCGCAAAAGTCGACGAAATCTACAAAACGACAAATTCAGAGAAAATAATTATCCTTTTACTTGATTCGCACAATAACATTCAAAATTAAATAAAGATAACGACTTTAATCAGTTTGAATGCTTTCGCCGGGTGTTCATTGTTTTGGAACCACAGACACTAATTTGTTAGGATGATTGATGTAATAAATAGCACCCACGAAAAGGATTATTTTGGTAAAGTTAAAACGAAAAGACCAGAACTAAAGTTTTGGGTCCACCCCAGGGGTCAAGGTACGACATTACGTCACCCTTCAGCCCCTGCAGCTGACAGTCATTTGTTTAATTTTCACATTTCTATTCTGAATAGAAAATTTAATAAATCCTGAACATGGGAGGGAGATAAACACTACCGCTGCGCCATTCGGGTCGTCAAAGGCAGATGACGTAGTTCAGACAAGGAGGCACTTTCAGTTCTATAGATCTTGGTATCGCTTATCTTAGCGCTAGTAGACCTTTCTAATGGCTGGAATATATTACTTAGGCCTGACTGAGATATATGTATATAATGGTATGGTGGTGGTTTGATATGGTATGGTATATAAATGGTATTTATTTAATTTAATTAGAATTTACTTGATTTGATTTGCTGCTATTGGGCTTTTGTGTAATTTTATTTGATTTATATTATTTATTATGTTTTATATTAATTTGTGTGGTGATGTTTATTTGAAAATAAAATATGAATATCTGAGAATAAATTAATTTATTATTTATATATTACATAGACACGATATCAAATAAGATAATCTTGTACTGTACGGATGTAGTTGTTTAAGATATTGTATGGATGCGCTACTAATATACCAAGATATGTAGCGATAAGTCTTTGTGTTAATATAACAAGGACAAACGACTTGTCTGATACATCACATTATTATCTGGATGAGGAAATATTATTAAATCCTCGTGTACATTTCTATAAAAACATACAAAGGAAAACAGGGTTCGTACCTACTCATAACATGATATGAAAATAGACGGGAATGTTGTATTTTGTTTGAAAACCGCCGTATTCTATTTTTCTCGCCTGCAGCGGTTTCGGCCGTCATGAAATAATACTGTTGAAAATATCATAATGGTATCTAAAAATTACAACACTGGTTCTTGAAAAACCGATCAATCATAGCGAAAATCAACCAAGTAAGAAATTGAATGAATCGTGAAATACACTTTTGACCCTTTCGATATCAGAATAATTTGAAAGGATTCTTTCTCCTAAGTTTTTTAGCTCACGTTTTAACAGACCGTTTTAGCTCAATACAAAACGGCAAAGAAAAACTTCAATCAAAGAAACCTTACTAAAACAATGTTATTTATACCCTGAGGCAACGTGAATCGAAACACTTCTCAGTTCTAACTTAACATCAAGCCACAAGGGTAAGGCAGAGCAGAGGTGTGCCTAATAGTCACGCACATTTCGCCAGTTATGTTTATTTAAGTCTCATATAATAGTGGGAGACCCTTTTGCCATCAACCGGGCACAAATCCAGACTCCGTGGCTGCTACTGACAAAATAATTGAAAAACCCAATAACAATTTGCCCGACCCGGGAATCGAACCCAGGACCTCATGTTTAGCAGTCGCCATTGCGACTGCTAGACCAAAGAGGCACTTCACAGTTCTATCCGTTAAAAATAGACCTCGGTGAGTTGTTTGTTATTAAAATGACCAACTTTCGACAAACAACTCAGCAGGCAAAACTTAGTCTATGGCAACAGTTACCGGTTCTCTTTTGTTTTTTCAGTAGTGTACGAACCATAAACAAGATTGTTTGCGAAATTAAAAAAGTATTTTCTTCTGTAAAAAGGTTTTACAGCGAAAGCCTTAAGGGACAGGAAAATGGGCTCCAACAATGCGTAAAATAGTATAAATTGGGCCGAGTTTCATATGGAAAGCAGGCTTAACGTTCTCTTATGGAAAATTAATTTGGAATTCTCCTGTAAGTATTCACGCACTGTTGCTTTTCTCATCAAACTACATAGTTGGAGCAATAAACAAAATCTCTATAAAAGCTTTATTTATTTAAATTCATGTACAATGGTAAATGGGCGGATTTAGGGTGAAATCACATTTGCATGCACAGATCGGAATTTTCTTACATCTTTTTCCCTTTCTGTCATTTAAAACTGCACCACTAGTGAGAGGTCCAATCGCACGTTAATGAGTTTCCGATGCGAATGGCGCCTATTACATGAAAGAATGAGATACTCGAAACCGCTGATCCGTGCATGCAAATGTGATTTCGCCCTTAATGCCACAAGGCATTATGTATTACCAGCCAACCTTTAACTCTTTAACATTGCCACTTCACGAAAAAGCCAACGGGTAGATATATAGTCTTCCTCATAGGAGTATTTTAAATAAGACTGTTCCTATAAAAATAGCTTATTGCAAGTGAAGTAGCCTTGCTGGTCACGTGTGAGACGTCACATCTGCCTCTAGCCACACGCTAGCCCGAAATAGCCCAGGCTAACCTTAAGAGGCCTTGAACCTGTCTACGAACAGATGCGTTCAATTAATACAGACTATATGGAACGCCACATAGCAATCAACTCGGTGCTACAATGTTGAACACTGAACGTTTAAATTGCTTACTTAAGAATAACAATCCACTGTTATCGTTGGATTTCCAAAATTAATATACATTTTAGAGAAACACGATAGATTTATGATTAATTAACATAACTCAACATCGGGCTTGTGATTCCAGAAGGCTAACTCCCGCATCTATAAACAAATCAGTTTTTACTAGAGTAAATGTATTTTTTTAAGAAACGATTTTTATTATGTAGTTATGTAATTGCTTAAAGTTTCAACTGTAAAAAGATAGAATTCTTAGCTTTGCTTTCTTTGACGGTTCTTACTTCGTTTAAATTCTTGTCTATTGCATAAAAAAAATTGCGCAAGTAATTACTTAAGCTCAAGTAATTACTTTAACTTGACTATAGATACCAGGGTTAGCCTGAGGGTTATTAGTACACCCACATTTTGCCAGCAGACCCATATAATAGGAGACGAGGTAACTACCATCAACTGGTAAAAAGACCTGACTACGGGCTGCTACTGAGAACTTCATGTTAGAAAAACCCAATAACAGTTTGCTCGAAATGGTAATGGATTCCAGGACCTGATGCCTGAAGCATAGCGCTTGCGGCGGCGGCCACTAGGCCAACGGGCAGTCTGATGTTTCTACTAAAATTAATAAATGTTTGTCGATAAATAATTATAAATGTATGGAAGGTCGAATAACACAGCTCTACTTAAAATACGAGCAATTCTAGGCAATATCTTGAAATAGATGGCTAATAATAAAACGAGGAGCCAAATCCATACAAATGGTTCAAAATTTCGTGATCAATTTTTACGTGTAGATTACACGATACAGTAGTATAACCAAGAAAATTAAAGCTCATCTTTTATCATCAATTAAAGCTAATCAAGCCACTGCTTGATACGAGATGATGGAATAGACTTCTTGGCTGTCATCGTCAGTCTTCTTTATTGTGTGGTTAAGTGTCTAACCCGGTGTCGAGAGTTTTATGCCGACTTGGCTTAACATGCCGTGGAGTTTTATCTGTCAGGCTAAGAGGCTGGTTTCCTCACGATGTTTTCCTTCACCGAAGCAATTGATAATTATAAAATACGCACATGATTAGTAAAAATCAGAGGTGTGTGTCTTGGGTTCGAACTCGAGACCTATGACTTGGCAGTCCGACGGTCACACCACTAGGCTATCACTACTTATTATATATCACCAGTGTAAGCCTGGTTCCATAAGATAAGATAATTTATTTTTCCAAAACATGAGTAGGTAGGTATACACACATAGCATGCAAGATGATACATCAAATTATAATTAAGACAGTCATGTTTTGCCTGATCGGCGTACAAATATAAGATGTCGGAAGCTACACAGCATAAGTGATTTTAAAAATTCGTCCATCCACAGCTAAAACCTGTTCCCTTTTGTGCTGTACTTCCCGGGTCTAGGTTATACATAATTATTTGATGTTAATATCTATCCACTAGCAATCTATTAGCAAGACGTACTCCCAAAAAACTAATTCTAATCAAATTAGACTTCACACAAATATTTGCCAAATCAATTACTTTTCTATCAGATCGATTCTGTTACCGTCTGGTGGACTTTACTAGGTCGGATTATCAGATGTTCCCAAGGGTTGATTGAAGGGTACGATAAGGTGGTATCAAAGTCGATTGAGCCTCGATATTTTGTAACTTTTGCTAAATATGACAGAAGTGTTTGAACAATTGGAAGCGCAAATTAAACTAGTTTGGGCCGTTTTATTGATATAAGATGAATGGAATCAGTAAATTGAATTAATTTTCTTAAGTACCTTTATAAACACTTGAATGTGAATTGAAAACATTTGTCCACAATTAAAAAGAACGTGTATTAACATTTTATTTATTTATAAACATTAAGTAAATGCTTGGTTTTTCAAGGAAAACATTGAATCCCTATTTATAACAGCAATCCAAAAATAATTCAGTTTCATTTTTCAAATAGGTAGTGGTATAAAAACAATAAATTTGAATCGCTACATATTCATATTACCATGTTTCTCAAACAATGCAACAATATGGGAATCCCTGTTTATATCCATATCCCTTTTTAACCTTCGATACGCAAAACTACTAGGGTAAAATGAGAGTAGGTAAGTGTTTAAAATAACATACTACGATCCTTTGGACCTATCCCGAAAAACCCCTGACACAGGCGAATAAACACAATTAACAACGACCCTCTACAAAGAAGCGTAGATCGTCAGTAGAGATAGGTATCGCCGTGTTACACATAGTATAGTACCTACTACTCTAGCTAGTGAAAACCTTGAACTACACCGACACTCGTAAACAAGCCAGTGTCAACCTACACTTACATTTTATATCTATCTGCTACCCATTACCCAGATTACGTGGTAAAAGCCGGACTTGCATTAATCATTGTTCGTTTGTTTTTTGGTAGGCACTTGTCTTTAAACCTGATCAAGTCTGTGATCTGTAGGTTAGAGGGCTTAGACCTTAGTGCGACTTTTTATACCTATCCTATAGAGTAAACTTCAATTTGTACCACCTATAACTAAACCACTGGACAAAAATGGAAAACACTATTTACATGTAAAATTGAAGTTCTCGATACAGTGGTGAACTGGTGTGAAATCTCATTTCGGTCGTCGTGATTTCCAGACCAAAATAATCAAAGATGAATAAAATGTTTTGTCAATAGATTAAATTGCATCGATTTCTGATTCTGAAACCCTAATAATCGGCTGTCGACCAAGCCAAGTGATTTGATTAGTTGTTTGTTACTTCGATGAGTCTATTACTGCATTTAACATGAATTTGACAGCTTTCAATCCAATCTTTGTGGGAACTGTTCAGGCTTTCAGAAAGATACCGCTTTCTGTATGTCGGTCGGAAAACCCGAAGCTTCATCTTTTATGTCATAATCACAAGGGCTGACCTGGATTGGCTATGTTTCTTACAACGATAAGAATATAATTAATCACAATATATGACATACTTATGACGTGAATCTTAGAGGTTACCTAGGCCGTAATAGGCCATGAACTGAATCAACATACTTAGCATTATGTAACATTCGCTCGCCTTTGTCTAGATTACTGTGCTTGAAGGGTAAAAGCCAGGCTTGCAATGCACAATAAATCAAGTCTCTGCTTCAAAACTACCTATTTGAGAAGCCTTGCGACCTTCCCAACCCTTATTGATCTTGAAAAGTTTCGTCGAATGTCAAATATAGATATTGATGCCCTCGAAAAGTTCAGGGTAGAAAGGCGTGTCAGGTGCAAATAATACCTGTCCCCTACACGTTTTCATTTTCACACAACTTATAGTGAAGCCACACTGCTCCGTTGCGTTGCGTTGCGACGTCGCAGCGCAAGATTTTTGTTCGACAACGCAACAGAGAGAGTGTGGCATGTTTTAAAATTTATATGTAAAATGACGCAGCGTTGTAACGCTGCGACGACGCAACGCAGCAGTGTGGCTTCGCTCTAATACTTAGAAGCATCGTAGGAGCAGAGTAAATATTGTATTTCGAAGGTATCTGAAACGTATACAAGTTTATTTTCGACCTATTGGGTTAATGTTGCCATTACGGCATGTCCCTCAGGATCGTTCATTGTGGCGTTCCTTCGAGGCATATATTCTGTAATGGATATTACTAGCAGAAATTGCTGGATATTACGTTCTATAAATTGTTATTGCGCTGAAAATACAAATAGTACATACGGTCTAGCTCATAAAGGTTCGTAGAAAACTAATCCTGTAAATTGACGGTCAACTTTGGTGCTTGCGAAATAGAACCATGTTTGTGTTATAAACCGCACTTGGCCAGCATGATGGGCTACGAGTACAACAGCCCACTCGCTATTTTTTGAAGCATACTCAGCATGATTTGATAATACCGGGACTTGATATTTCTAAGAAAGTTCTTAGAGTAATCATAACTTCACTTAAGTAGGTCACAACCAGGCTTAAATGTTAATTTGTAAACAAAAACCCAACTTAATTTACGCAAAGAAAACTCTTACTAGAGCCGTTAAATCATAATTTAAATTTTCCTATTAATACAATTTTCTTGGCAATTAGTATTCTCCGAAGTTTTTTTTTGTTAGTTGTGTTAATCGGTCTTTGAGCAGCTCTTAGGTATAATTATAGGTGGCGTGTCTGTTCGTTAGTGTTGTTATTGAAGACTGAAGGTTCTTCCTTATCAGTCAAGCTAGTGAAACTGTCACGATCTATCTTTGTGTGTAGGCTACGTCACTTTTGCTATAGACGTAACGGTCACAGGGGCGTGTCGAGCCTCGTGATATCATAGTTATGGTTATCAATTCTGTCTTACTTCAAATCAGTCTATAACTGATCCACTGCTAGGCGAAAGACTCTTCACATACAGAAAAGGCATGGCATTGATCACCATGTATGCTCAAGGCGGATTGGCGTTTTCAGTCCCAATAATGAGCGAGGTCTTGCCTACAAGGCCTTCTCGACAATACTAGCTTACTTATAACTGCTATTATAAATGAAATTAATAATGAATACTAAAGAGACATTTCTAATCGGTTAAGAGCAACAGTGACCTCATAACCCTTACGATTATGTCTTATCCCGAGCAGATATAAAACAGAGCACTCAAACTACCTCCTAAACCCTAACCTAAAATAATCGTCTACCTTCCATTTACGACTATTCCCACCAATCAGGGTTGCCAAACGATTCGAGGCTATTACTGTATCGCTCATCGTGGTTCGTTAGGCAGCGTTTCGTATGCGGGCCACGGGGAGGAAATCGAAAGGGAGGAACTTGACCAACCCCGGAGACAGTGCAGAAATATCTTTCGGTTTATCTGTACTTTGAGGGAAACGGTAAGGATATGGTGGAGTGAATGGGTCAAAGGAAGCTTAAAACAAGGTTATTGCTTAAGAAATTAAAGGAAATAATTAAACCGGACCAAAGTATAACGTAAAGTACCATTTTATGCTGCAGTGTTAAATGTACTTGCCTTCTGGCCTACGAAGGCAATCAAGAACATGTGATCAACAAAACCACAAAATAACAATATATTGAACGCGATTATTTCCGCAAGCATCGTCACATGACTCTCTGTGTAAGCAATCGGTTCTGAGTAATCGAATATCCTGTTTTTGTAAGACGTCTCGGTACAGTGACTCGAAACAAAAACACTTAAAGAAAAATAACTGGAACCGATACTTGGAGATTGCTGTTGAAGTTTTTGTTTGTCCAAATAAATTTGTTCCCTTAATCAAGAAGTCAAATGTTTATAAATAGAAAGAAACCTGCCAAACTCAATCCGAAATAGAATTACTAGAAGTTTACATGGAAAATTATTCAGCAAAATTAACAAAACTGAAAATTAAATAAACAATAAATGTAAGTTAGCACAAAAGTTTTCTTATAAATCCTAGCAATTCAGTAACTAATAACTCCTGAGTAAGATGCGAGTATGAGGCGAAACGCGAAATACCAATATACCGACTTGAGTGCTCTACTTTTGGAGGAAACCCAATAGCGAAGGCCTATTGTGCCCCATTTAAGGAGTCATTTATTTATATTTCGACGTAAGCAATATTGATCTCTCATTTCTAAAAATAGGCCATGGCGGCAAAGGGGAGCAATTCAATAGGAAACCTCACAGTTCAGTAGATTCGACTCAAATTCGATTGACAAGCCCGGCTTGCAAAACAAGTTAAGGAAATTAAGCCGAACTTACATTCAATCGCGTCGCAGAATTAATGTCCCAGAAAGCCTGACATAGTTTTGCTATCAAAGACTACAAATTAATCATATCCTTGGTTCTTAGAGGTTGGGAGGGAGGGACGAACTTTCGCAAGGTACAATTGGAGCGTGACAGTCTTAAATGACTCGATGGAGGTATCTCAGTGACTCGGTTTTAGGAAAGGCATTTAAAAGTAATTATTTAAATGGCCTTTTACGTGTCTGGACTGAAAAATTTTAAAAGTAGCATCTGCTGCTAATATGAATGTTATGAAATGAAGCTCAGTGATTTTTGATGCGGAAAAAACACTTTTGTGATATAAAGAGAGTTACCATGTTTTAGGGACCAACATGAAAAATTTGTCGTAAGATATTTATTTATTTAATGCACAATGTACACAAGCATAGAGTTACAGCTGGGCTTAAAACTAGTGCGAACATGACCCTGTTAGGGCGCAGCAAGATAACTTAAAACTACCATTATTGTAATAAATATCTATTATTATCAAAAATATGTAACACATTTGCTGCGTTTACAGAGAAGTTTCATAAGTAGCAGACAAAGCGAAAACTTTCAAGGATATAGCTAAACTATTACAGTGTTGTTAGCCAGCTAAATCTTAACTCCTGGAGGAGGGCGTAAACAGGTAACATTGCCAGACGATTTTCAAGGAAAAAAAAAGAGACTTTTCTTTTGAAACTTTTACGTTCACCCTAATAGCATATTGATCCTAAACATTATAAGACTGCTTTTGTATAGGTATACGTTTTACATGATTAAATAGTTGTTGAAACACAAATGATAGGGAAAAAGGGTAAGTAAATAAAAGCTTGGGGTAATACCATCAGCTGAAGTGCCATTTAACCTTTATTTCGAATAAACCTGATACGCCTACATACACACGAAACGACCACAAACCGATCGACAATGGCCCTGCAATCAAATTACAACTTTTGGCGTATCTCGAATGAAAGGATATCGAGAAATTAGGCAGTTTTTATTAAAAAGTTGGAGAGCTCAGACGCAATTCCAGAGCTTTTATCGTTTTTAATATTAAAAATTCTTTCAAAACCCTGATATCACTTCAACGTCCAGAATTCTGCGAACAAAATTTAATTTTCGTTCATCTAAAAATAACCTCCTGAATTTCACATTTCTCATCCAATTAACCTAAATAAAAGTTTTGAACGTGTCTCATTTTCCAAGTCACCATTACTTTCATAACGTCACCTAGTTTTGAACTCGGCTTGAGGTCAACAACCGACCGTAAAACGGTTCATAATTTGCACTGCAGTGGTTTTGCATACGTCTGTCGCCATGGCAACAGTGCCGCTGTGCATTGTCAGTAAATACTACCTTTGATAGAAATGTAGAACGGATGTACAGAATATACAGGTATGAAGCGACAGAATGTAGATATTTGAGTCAGTTCAATTTGAATATCGGTGTTGTTGAAGATATATCTTAATCCGTGAAGGTACTGTCACTATTTGTGCAGTATCTGTTGTTTAATGATTAAATCAAAACACATGTTAAACGCAGACGATTGACCGATACCGGTATTGAAGATTGCAATGATGTGACAAGTTCACTGATCTCGAGAATTTGATTTGATATTTACAGGAGGCGTATAAATTGCCGTTAATCGTTGAGTAAATCTCTTTTGATTGATACGTACCGAACATACCTATACTATGAATTCAGCATAATTATGATTCTAGACCCAGCTGCGTAGAAATTGTTGCCGGCAACCTATTTGAAAAAGAAAAAAAAGAAAAAACTACTATACCATTGAGAACTTGAAGCCTTATCCTAACACAGTACACGGTCAAAATGTAAAACAACTGATTATGTTTTACCAACAAAAAGAATTAACCCTGGTGTCTCTATAATTATGATTGTGTCGAATTCATGGTAGTTATACGTCGAGTTCTCCTACACTCATAATAGCGGTTCTAAATATGCAGTTCCCTAGTGTACTAGCCTTATTGCAATGCATAGAAAACTGTTTAATATTCATTCTATCAGTCTCGCATCACATGTGCTCCGAGCAATATCTAGATTTCTTTGAGTTGAACAAACCTTTCCTAGCCTTTTTTCTTTCGATATGGAAATTCGAGGAATATGTTGGAATAATGCGTGAGTTGGGAGTTGATTAAAATATAGAAATGGCAAAGTTGGAGTAACAAACCTGTGTTTGGAGAAGGCTTAACTCAATTTCTTTCATAATTTGCCGGATTTGGGAGTTTCTTCAATTTTTTTGTTGTTTTATCTTCATATTTAGGTTCAAAATATCTACCTCGTTTCCATGAAACGTGTTTTTTGTTCTAAGGTGCAACACTAATCCACTTATCGTCTTTCAGTAAGAACTCTACACACAATTTGTCAAGAAACCTCGAATAAAAAACAGTATTATTCAGAACAAAAACGCTCTTGCAGCAATTGATTCCCAAAACTTTAATTAAGTAAGCGCTCACAATGTTGAATTGAGAACAATTCTCTACGTCTCATTAATTTCGTAACTTGTTGTAATGAAATTTATCGTAATTTCAAAAGTCGAGACCGCATTCAAAGTCGCAATTTGTTTAAAGTTTCCAGACTAACAAATTCAGGTAAATTACGACGTCAGTATTTTGGTATGATAATACCAACATAACATTGCCTTTAATACTGATTTAGACTAGGTTTGTAGAAGAGACTGAAAATTGTTCTCGAAATAGCATTTCCTATTAAAAGTTCCGGAGTAAATTCGACGATCTATTTGATTACGAGTATAACATCGCCAGCTTGAACTTTTTAGTAATTTGTGCAAAGCCACGGATGGAAGATCTTTCGATACTATAAAATGCAAATCGTCTAGAACCTTCTAATCCGCCATCAATATTCCTCAAAAGCCTCGCTTCCATTAATGTAGTACCCAATAAACAAACATTGGAGCATCTTATGTTAATCCACACTTGGTTACATAAATCTTTTCGTATTTATAGCGAGTTCCGGCGTGGGGTCGCCAATTTATTCACTTTTACTTGTCAGCGACCGTGAGATGTTCGTACGCATCTTGAAAACATTATCTTTTGGCAGATTTGATTTATGCTATTGCTCTGGTTTCTCTTTCCTCGTTATTTATTGCGACTTCCGACATGTATTCCTTGTAAGAATATTTTAACTGCAAAAATCGGAAATTGCAGTTGGGATTGCACGTTCATGACCTTTGCCATGGAGGCAAAAACTACGGAAGGCCATCTACGACCCTTACATACTCCTTTGGTTTCTTATACATGCATTTCATCTTGTCATACACGCACGCCAGTTGCAAATAATTGCATTTTTATCAGTCCATATGATAAGCAAAAGCTACATTAAAAACCTGGACAGTTGGTATACAATACTGGGATCGGCCGATATTACGAAGTAGGTCGAGTCTGTTCCATTCCATAAAAGCAAAGCCTCCGGGCAGACCGACAAAGACTTGGATTTTATTTTCAATGCAAACAATACAGTCTTAATGAACAAGATCAAAGATGTCTGTACCAATTGTTCCCTCGGCACCGGAATCTGTTCAAGTAATAGACACTTGACACGTCTCCTGATAGTTTTTATTGTGTTCAACAGTTCAGAATACGAGCACTTACGTGAACAGAAACAGTACAGTTTACTGATGTTTTTTGCGTGTTTCTCACAGTTTTATTGTACAATTTGCATGTGATTGTTAAGAGATTAACATACATATTTAAATGCAAATAATATTCGTTATCTTTTAGTCATGAATTCAAGATAAAACACGAATTCGGGGAAGCTACAGTAACCGATAAAGCTTTATTTGAAATCGATGGCATACCATTTAATGTGACCAACGGGGTCCAACCAAGACATACGGGGTCATAACAACTCAAATTATGGTGCATGATTATTGGAGGAAAAGATTTGCTTTTGCAGACAACTGTTTGTATGGATGAGTAATTCCTGGGCTGCGCAGCAGTGGATCTTGCAGCCGCATTGCTAATAAGCTACGGCATTCTAACATTCATTCGGTGAAGAATTACCAGTGGAACTGCTTCGAACCTTTTCTTGACGCTCTTAAATTTTTCATCAATCACCACAGAATAGAGTCATATCATCGCTAGACGCGAGACGCACAAAACCGGGCGAAGCAGCAACGCTTGGGGGAGGCATATATCCAGCAGAGGACGTCTTTTGACTGATATGATTATGAACTACAACAGATTTTGGCAATTCACTTCACTCAGCTTACTTCTCAAAACGTCAACACTACGCTACATCTCAATCAAGGAACAAAGTTGGTCCAAAAATAATAAACACCATTCAAGAGACAGGTGTCTCAAACACAACATTATACAATATCCATATGATTACTATCTGACTATAAATACAATGGCATCAAAAGTGTGTAGCGTGATCTGGATAAATATAGCCCCGGCGTATATTCGACCTTCGCGTTGCGGTGAGCGAGTCTACCGATCTACGCATGTATACAGTGTTATAGGGAATTCAGGAGTAACAAGGTTGGGGCGAAATTGTACCGAAATGGGAGTGCGGTGGATATCGGATATTTCGAGTTTCGAGGTCGATATTATTGGCCTGTGCCTTTCGATTGCGTGATCTTCAAAAATTACTCAGTTCCTTCTCAGCAATTAGAGTTAGAGCAAAAAACTTATGAATTTGCATAGCCTCCAAATGGAACGCAATTACGCAATACTAAAAAAAATGGCATTAGACAATTTCCGACAATGTTTGACTGGTCTATCAGTTGAATTATTTTTACTCCTTACAGTTTCGCTTCGTGCAGTTTATCGAAAGAATTTCGGGTGTATTCATGCCAAGGCTTATAACACCCAATGCACAATAGATTCAATAATTTAAACGCCAACTCTTTTGAATACAACTCTCTTCAATGTTCACGAACAAACAATTATTTTAAGCTGGATTTAGTGCCTTTCTGTTCAGCGGGTTCACAGTCGACTGAGCGACTAATTAGATCAATCACCAAACTGAACCGGCATGCAAATGCGGGCCAGGCTTATAAAAAACCAGTTTAACAGGGATGATGGATCTGTGACGTCAATATAGAAAGATCCATATTTATCTCTGTTTTGAGCCTGAGAGAGAGGAGGCGATTCCCAAAAAGAGCTGAAGAAAAAGCAAGGTTAAATTGGGGGTTCCGTTCTGGTTTCCGAGACGAGCAGTTTGTTTAAAGTTTAGACAAGGCAAACGTCATAGCGTTGAAAATATTGTTTCTGTGTATTAGCTTAAATTAATTTGTTCAATTCGCGAGATACCTACGTCACAAATTTACAGGCGTAGTTTAGTTCACGTAGGTCTTTCATCACCAACGTAATACTTTGAAAATATAACCAATTTCCAGAATGTTTAATCTAGCAGAGGGTATACTGAAAGCTGTGTTGATAACCGTACCGTAAATAATCCGGGTATGAGATCCGGAGCTTAATGAAAAAGTGACGCAAATGTGCGTAAATGTCAGACGGGGTCGGCCGTTGGTTGGTGCGAAATAATATCATAAAATTCATGACATACTAATACTATATAGTCTTCAAGATATTAAGTTATTTTTACATTCTATCAGCCGTTCTAGACAACTCAATCTATATTCAAGTCGACTTAAAACTGACTAAGTCAATATTGAAGCAAAAACTTTCCCTACTTTTGTTTGGCGTGTTGTCAAATTCCGGTTTTCGATGCAGGAACTGCGACAGGACTGGTTGCGAACTTTTTGGCATTATTTTTGCGAAGCTGTGTTTTAATGTGAAAAGAATGTGGAAGCAGCAACTTCTGAGTTTTGGGAGGGCTTGTTTTTTTGCACTCAAAAAGCGTTGGAGACAATACTGAACCTTGCAGGATATTGTTTAAAAGACGGGTTTAAGTGCTTTGTTTTAAGGGCTGTTTATTCCATCTTAAGACATCCTTAATGAAGAGAATGCAATAATTGACGTTTTCCAGTTTAAGTCAACATCATTTCTCAGATGAAGTTTTTAGACGATCAAAACTAAGGCCTGTAGCAATTTTCTGGCTGTTGTAATAAACCTACAACTTACCCTAAACAGACTGTGTATAGAGTCAAGTACAATATTCCAATCTGAGAAGCGTTTAAGCCAGCTTTCACCATCGTTGCCCTACTACAACTAACATGGCGGTCGGACTAGATATTCTATAGGCAGCTATCCCGTAGGCAGGAACCACACTTTGTTACTTAGAAGTGATGAGTGTAATGGGTATAGGTAATGAGCGAGCTGCGCGATTAATCGCACGCGATGTTTTTGTTCAAAACTAATCAGTGCACGTTTTTCTCCACGTTTTCTTCCCTATCAACTAACTAGCACTGGACCCGCGTGGTGGATAATGGCCTACGAGGGATGTGGTCCAGCTGTGAGAACGTTGTAGAGTGATTAAGCTTTCTTCCCTGATTATCAATAATTGTAAGCTGGAAAAAACAAGGAGGATATTCCGACATTTTTTTTTAAATATAAATCAGTTTGTAGACTCACCTATCGCAGCGACCGGTAAGCAGTTGAAGCAGTCTGTGAATGTTTTCCATAACTTGATGTTATACCTCCGTTTGCATTCGTCGTAGAATCTGTTGGACAAAAGAAAACGTTCGTGAGAAATAAAAAAATGTTTATTCGTACTTGTCTGGCCCTGGTTTTATGTATTTTACATGATAGCACCGGTAAATAAGTGGATGAAATTAAAAAAAGAAATTAACATTATAAATATTACAAGGTTCAAACAATTATTGCACTTATATGATTTTCATTCGGTACGCAAAATACGCGCTTTGGACGTGGAGTTGCGGACACCGGCCCGTTATACAATACAATGATTTTCATTCATTTTCCTGGTAAATTGGTCTATTTATGACAAAGTTCATCAACCAGGGATAAAACTTATTTATATAATTGCGTGTGCAATAAAACCATAATTAATAATGCATTCTCGTAAGTAAATATGGAATTGGGATTTCCTTTGACAGCAATAGAAACACAGTTATGCATAGTCGGTTATGCATAAAATATTAAATTAATAGGTAAATAAAGGTATAATTCCGATGTCGACCGCAGACCGCAAATCGCAGAGCTGGGCCGCTATCGCAATGGCGGACTGCAGGGACTCGTCTAGTTTCTATATTACTATTTGAACACGTTTCCGTATATAGGCGGCATGACATGGCATGACAGGTGCGTCCACACACATGGCTCTCCTCAGACGATGACTATCTACCTCATATCACGTCATCTCTTATACAAATTAGCTAGTTTGTACGCTAAAATTATGTTAATATATTAACCCTTTATAGGACGGCTCATACAAAGTGGCCAGTAAACTGGACAGTCACTTGAAGGTCGTTATCTCATAGTTTTTTATTTGAATATTGAATCTTATGAACATTTACGACCCTCGTTAGAGCACACTGGCCCGTCAACTGGCCAGCGTTCAAGTTCGTCGCGCGAAATCACAGATTCGCGATTTTTTTCAAGATGGCCTGTGTACTGGCCACAGTACACCCGCGCATGAACATTTGCTGTCATCGCGTGTATACGTTCCGTGTTTTCAAGTGTTACGGTAATAAAAAATCATGTCTTCTTGGAAAAAGTAAGTGAAACAATTATTTTATAGTATATACCTTGACGTTATGTGCAAAAGTAATTGAAGACAATAAGAAAAACATGTATGTTTGGAGATTGAATACAAACCGGTCTGGTGAAAAAATATGACCCAAAATTTGCCAACCTAACTTTGAGCTATTGTTTTGAGTTTTTATTTTCGAGTAATAACTATGAACCTTATCGTTTTACAACAAGTATATAAGCATTTGTTATGATATAATAATACATTTACCATAAACAATCTTGTTCGGTAGTTATAATCTATTACTATGAATTTTTGGTAAATTTTTTCGCCATTTTTTGCATGGGTGCAGGTACTAACGAAAATCGTTGTGTAATAGTTTTGCATTGTAATTTCCTCATTTTTTTAGACACTGGTACACTTATCGGGAGTTGGAGTCACTAGATGAGGACCAATGGAATGAGTTCGTGGGTATAGCAGATGACCAGGCCACACAATCAGACGTCGGTGGTGATTCTGATGCTGATGATTGTTTCGACGACAGTGTTACTTTGAATTGCATCTTGAGCACACGTAGTCGAAGTAATAGATCAGGTTGTGGAACATCGGCTTCATCACAACCTCCACAGGAATTTTTGTTTCTGCCACCACCATCGCCACATTCACAGCCGCCGCTATCACCGAACCCGACAAAGTATCACTTGTTAATTTCTCCAGAAGATGCAGGTCCTTGGGAAAATTTAGTAAATGAAGATCTAAATAAGTGGAGTAATAAAAGATTTCGAGATCCACCAGTGTACAAGAATTGTACCTTCAATAATTACGTACGCATACAAACCGAAGCTGATCTAAATTCACCGTTGAAAATATTAACCCTAGTCTTGACACCTTTCTTTTTCAATCTCATGATTACAGAAAGTAATAGATATGCCACACAGTGCCAGCAGACTCTAAATATAACTGAAGAGGAGTAAAACCTTTTATAGGAATTCTGATAATTTTGGGATTCCATAATTTACCTTCAATGCGGCATTATTGGTCGCAAGATAAAAACTTTCATGTATCTCGAATTAGCGGCGTAATGAGTCAAAGCCAAAGAGAAATGTCTATGAATGCGTCCCATGTGTAGAATGTTTTGTACCATTCCATAATTAAGGGGGAAAAAAACGTAGTTGATCAATTGATAATACGATTGTGATTGTGATAAGAAAAATTAAAAAGTTATGTTTTAGAAGAAACTTTTTATGTTAATTCTAATTGTAGGTAATTGATGATTAAAGGCTGATTAGGAAATTCATAATTGAAGTCTTTTTTTTTGTATCCCTTCACAAAAATAATATAGATTTCTTAAGTGTCCAGTTTACTGGCCAGTGATATTGCAGTGATGGTTAGTGACGCAGAACGTTCAATGTCCAGTTTACAGGCCACATGTTTTTTGTGATTTTCTCGAAAAATAACGGTTTTTGGGTTTTTTTTCAAAAACATGTCATTATGATTTGCGGCACAGAATATATATGTATCACAAAATATTAGAAATTCCAAAAAAGTTTGGGTGTGCGTTAAAGGGTTAAAGCAGTCGTCATTCTCCGATCACAGGTTGGCATAAGTTCAAGAAGACGTCATGGCTCTACGTCACATTTGATGTAGGTATTGTGGCGTAATATTACCTCGGTAATGAATGCTGGAAATGGAGAATTAAGCTCACTACTGCTATTATTATTGCTAATGGTTTCTTTACTTGGGTTTTGTTTGTGATGGTATCAATGTTAAAGGTGCCATTCAAACGGATAAAATCTGACCTTCCTTTATGGTAAATTGTAGTTAATTGGTCATTACCTAACGGTGGCTAAAGATTAATCATATCAATGGAACTAGGGAACCGCGTAACATTACAAGCGCTACAGCCGAGTGAGGTCTTGGGCTCGATTCCTTAGTCGGACAATGTGTTATTGGGTTTTTCGATCAGGTACTTCTCAGTAGCCTAGACTCAGGATTTGTGCCCGATTGATGGCAATAGGCTAGCTCCCAATTGCACGGGACTTAAACATAACTGTCGAAATGAGGGTTTACTATAAGAGAATGAGCAACTACAGCGTATTTTTTTAACTAACTCAAAATTCATCTGAAACCGCCATCAAATTGGGAGTTTCATAAACATTTTGAAGCAATAAACCTCATTAACTCTCTAAGCTGCATACTTTACATAAATATGTGCATACATACAACCACAAATAGTGACTCATACATTAGTTATTGATGTTTGACACATGTTTACCACAAGATAACATTTAACCGCATTTCACCGTAAGGGCTGACACACATCAACGACTTTTAGAACAACGACCGACGATCGACGTTGGAAAAATGCTTGGTATCGTTGACATACGGCCTTAAATTGCTAATCTGCAGCGATCAGAAGTATGTAAGTAGTAGAGGTATTTGAAGAATGATAAACAGTGGGTAAATAAATAAGGCTACGACCGCAATCATCAACAATCCCACCTACCTATTATGCATACTTTGAAAATACCCTGGAGGACCATTGTTGGATACCTACAGTTATAATTAAAACCAATACACATTACTGTAAACGCTTTTTATATGCTTATAATCATGAGGGCAGCATCATCGTCAACATCATCAGTCTCCGGCCCTTATTACAGTTTATTTAAGGTTGGTGCAGCATGTTTTCTTCCATACTTCATATCAAGGCGACGTGATTAAATAGTGCAGTCTGAACTAGACCTTAGTCGTTCTAGTTTAGATAAAAAGAACGTTTACGAGTAAGCATTAAACTGTAGGAAAACGTTAATTTTGAGAAACGTTGAAAGCACGTTTCTCAAAATTAACGGCCACGATAGATCAACGTTTTTATGTAAAGACAATACGAAAGACTTTAACATTATTATTATTGTATTACCTACTTATCTAGGCCTCTTTAGGGAAATAAGCTGGAATATTTCATAGAAAGGTCAAGTTCCGTCTTCAAAGAGGCGTATTTGAGATACTATAAAGGTCAAATGAAAAAATATCAAAGAAAAACGTGATAAATTATAATCTAGTAATTTTTTAAGCGACAAGATAAGAATTGTATCTTAGTCTGAATTATTTATTTAATCATTTGTGTACACACAGACAATGACATAAAAGTAAATAAATAATATACAAAACTTACGAATAAACAGATCTCTTAAAAAAATATCTAATCTTTAGATTAAAAATATACAACTGTGACTAAAAGGCACCATTACACACCAGTGAATAAACGCCCACGTACGTAACTTTTTCAAAAGAGAAAAAGCTAATACAGTAGGTATACTTTATTATCCTATACTCCAAATTCTACGTAAATATCACAGGCTAAATAAAGTAGGTCGTTGAGCTGGGAGATGAATCTCAAAAGAGAATTTATTAGATACTAACTTGTCTGCGGTTTCGCCCGCGTTGTGATTTCTCGGGTGTTTGTACCGAGACAAAAATTACGTGGCTAAATAATAACAGCCACTTTTGTCCATCTTTAGGTTAAGCCGAGATTGCCTAGGTTGGTCCATGGATGGGTGACCACCAATTACATACCGAGTTTCCTCCGTGCGGATAGCACGTCAAGCCGTTTTTTTTTAGTCGCTCCATGTAAAATACTGGCATTCAGCTGCAACCGGTTAGACTAGAAGCCGACCCCAACATAGTTGAAAGAAGGCTAGCAGATGATGATAAAAATAACCCTATGTCAGACCGTTTTCCGGCCAATCTCTCTGATAGAGTATAGCGGAAAGTTATCGAGGAGGCCTTTGCCGAGCAGACAGACAGTTAAAAACAAATCTCCTCGCCGACATCTTGGTCTACGGGTGCCGAAAACCGAGCATACCAGCAGACATACAGACGGACTGATAGACACACAGACAGACGGACCGATAGACAAGCAGACTTACTTTCGCATTTATAACATTAAGTACCGAGGGTACCTTCATTCATCTCGCCTGCGTAGGTGGTATATTTTATTAGACATTATTAAATCAAATGTAGTAAGGTTTCTTAGAGTTATATTAACTTTGATGTTCATTCATAGGCGTAACGCCCACGCAACAACAAAATGTTGATCGATGATGTTATTTCTCAGTCACACATAATTATAAGCAAAGATTTGAAGGCTGAAAAACCGGAGTTTTCAAGTGTTTTTCCCTACGGGTACAGTCCAAACTACAGATATTATCCAGTTAGGCTGTTAGACGATTCCAACGCCGCGCAGCTAGGAAATAGGAAACTGTGGCTTGAATTCAAACTTCTCTATCTCCTAGAATTAAACTGTTTATGCAATTGAAGATGACTATCTGATATTCCAGACGGCATCGGCAGTTCTGAGAGCTAATTACGGCAAACGTGATCCTTCGATGTTCTGCTTCGATTTGTTAATTATAGCATCTCGTCTATCGCTGTCTATTGCCGGTACCTACTACTAAAACGAATCCGAGATCTAGTAGGCCGAAGTAGTAAAGCCGAAGATTTACTTTAATATTTAATAGGAACACCAAAATCTGCAAAGGTGCTGTTGTTCGATGACGACACATGTTGGGAACACTTAATAAGACTTTAATTGAACTTATTTCAAACCATTTTTTGGAGATTTTACTTGTGTTATGGTGCCTGGGATTCGTCAAAACTGGCCTGTAGGCTCCCAAAAAACAATCGAAGAGTACGCATTGGCATTCTGCTTTATAATATGAAATCGGTATTTTTTGTTTCCACAAACTTTACCTACACATAACTTGTAATGTGATAAATGTTTTTTTTTAATGGCATACGATTATTGCAGACTAGCATGAGTCACTGACACAATTGTGCGAATGTACGGGAAATGGTTGTAAGCGATTTTGTTATTATTGCTCATTGTAATACTGGTGAATTAGCTTTTTGTATATAAACGCGATTAAAATACTTCTTCCGTGTTTACTAATCTTCGTTATGGTTTGTGTTAGTTAGGCAATAATCTAGGATTACGAAGCAAACAACATTATGCTAGCGACCCGGAAATAAGGTCGGTATTCGTGGAGCAATATCTACATTGCATCTCAAAGCAAGATCTCAAAAGAATTGTCGAAATGAGTTCAATGTTTTTTTCATTCACTTTTCAGTCTTCTGATGACCTAGGAACTTTCAAACGGGGCCGTTGAATAAAGGAACATGTAATAAGATAGTCTGCGCTTGAGGGATAAGCTGCTCAGTTCACGACATGTTTGTTTCACAAATGAACAAGTTGATCCCCACAGATTTATGCTGGGTACAGACTCGACTAACGAACGTGCAGTAGCGTCTAGCCAGCCGAATCAAGGTTATTGTCCTTGCACACAGACCATGCAGTTCGTTGCTATCGAAGCTTTTTCAGCGGCGTACGTTGGCCCTGTCTGAACCCAGCTTCGCAGCTCCGCGGATCACAAATATTCCCGCTATATGACTGGCGGTATGTGGATGTACAAAAAGGTAAACCTTGGTTGGTTTGTTTGTTACATTCGTGAAATTAATTAAACGTCTTATATAAAAGAGGGAACGGATTAGGATCGTGGCTTTCACGACTTATTTGAGGGGAATGATACCTTATGTACTTGAATATATCATTTGAAACGTGTACATAACACAACACATCAGTACACACGCATCCTGCACTCTTAAAGATCGACACTAGTACCTACCTCGTGAGCGCAAGTCTTTATTTTATTTATGTTTTGAATCAGACTGAATATGACTTGAGTTTGTATTGGCAACTTCGAGAGTGAATCCGAGTGTAAATAATTTATCGTTTCAGTTCACCTGGATATTTACTGAGACACTCAAAATAAATTGCCGTTTCGTCATCGACAATTTACGCTGTTCGATCAATTTTTCTGGTGCTCAGATTGAATATCCCATTAGTCAACCTCTTTTATTTCGTCGTTTGCGTGATTCAATGAACATTGGGTATAGATCGACTGGTATTTGGGGCAAACATTAAATTGTTGCGCTCCTCCAAAATGTTAAAAGCATTTGATATATCTATCAATATTCTCAGTTATCGGTTTTTTTTCTGTATTTTAATAAATATGCTTTAGTTGCAGATCCATACTAATATTATAAATTCAAAAGAAACTCTGTCTGTCCGTCTGTATGTTTTT
This sequence comes from Standfussiana lucernea, assembly GCA_964057025.1. NCBI lineage: Eukaryota > Metazoa > Arthropoda > Insecta > Lepidoptera > Noctuidae > Standfussiana > Standfussiana lucernea. Next base: position 13,158,938 of record OZ059805.1, read on the forward strand.
ACGTCTTATCGGCTGAACGGATTTGAATAAGTCACGTGGATAGACCAAAACTGGCTTAGGAAGTTAGGATATTACGTTTATCCCGGTTGTACCTTCCCGTGGGATCATTTTTGACCATGACCCGGGCGAAAGAAAGTAAGATATAAGATTTAGAAATATTGTTTCAATTCACAAATCTGTAATTTTACTCGGTAATTGGATCATTCGTAAGTACTGAACATTTTGTTGGCATTTCTATTGTTAGCATATAAATTAATGTGCGTAAGCATGATTTATTTCTCGCCTATTTATTTCTGACGCGATTCAAATGATGCTTAGTGAAAATGGGGTCTTTAGTCCTAAGAACACAATAATCCATACTAATATAATAAATGAAGAACTGTCTGATGCTTTCAGACCTCTACCGACTAACGGATTTCGATGAAATTCAGACCATGACTTTGGTTAGGACATAGGATCTTTATTGTAGTACCGGTAGCACGTTACCGTAACTCATATAATTTCCGATTTTCAAGCGGGCAAAGTCGCGGACAAAAGCTAGGTAGGTAAGTTAATAAAATGTTCAAGATACCAAAGAAAAAGTTGATACGAGGAAGTTCTTGTAAAAATATTGTTTAAATTGTCAAGGAGTGGTAGCCATTCAAAACATTTTCCTCAAAAGTGCTAACGACATGATCAGAATAGTAAGTAGCCTACACATACGTTTTCCTTGTGCGGAAGTCTACGGCAGAAATGGTCGTGTAGGTATTAAGATATTAAATTGCCTATCCAAATCAAGAAGGTAAAATATTGCTTTTTCTTGTGTAAACTGAGGCCAGGCGTTTCCTGTTACAAGTAATTCCCCCAAATTTTATTCAATACCCGATTTCGAGAAAAAACATCGTACATTTTGGAACTTTGAAAGCTATTGGCATTTTCTAATTAAAATGCTCTTGATGAAAAGTGTTTCTGCCTCTAAAACACTCATTTCGGGTACTCCGCTTGATAAAGAATCCGGGAATTTCAACATGATATTCCCGAGAAGAGATAAATTGTAATTCTTGGAAAAAACCCAATTGCCTACAGGTGTTACTATAAATATTGACCAGCTCTAAGAATATTTCACAATAAATGACATCACACTGTAGTTTGAGCTCGTCAAGATTATCCCTATCAATCAATGGATTTATCATGTTTAGTTGATAAGGCTTTATCTGGTTGATAGCGCGATAAGGGAGTGGCGTCATTAGAAAAATACCAATGCCTGAAAGTTGATGACAGAATAAAAATATATGACGACCTTCTTGAATCAAAACTGCGAACTTGACTGCCACCTTCAGTCTTTTTGTGTGACATTTTCATAACAACAATAGATTTACGAGTTCATTGAGAGCCACCAATAGGTTATTACTATTAGGCACCTATGGCTCTATTGCGCAGGCACTATCTAGATTTAAAACATTGACGTGTTTGAAGATCTACTTATAGAAATAAACATAGTTTCATTTGGTGACAAAATTCCAGCAATTACGACTATCCATTGTATCTCTTTAAAGTAATAGTATACTCAGAAACTTTAAAACTGTTCACTTTACTGTCTATTTTAATCATGGTAGAATAGAAACAACATTTTATTTTTGCTCTTCAGTTAAGAGTTTTCCTCAAAACGCGGTGCCTGACACTAAAAACCAGCTTCATCGATCAAGTACGAAAATATCTCGTACTACATCTTTTTCAGACAGATGCATTCACGATCAGAATGCATAGGGCGTTGGTGCTCCATCAAATGGAACATGACATTCGGCGCAATTTGATATGTTTCCGGAGATAGCATAATGTTGTGATAAGAGGAGTGTTTTACGTCTGATTTTCGAATTGTACATAAACACAAAGTCGACGTGAGTTTGAGTGGCAAAAGGTAGCAAAATATTTATTCAGAAATATGTATATTTAATACTTATAAATATACAGGGTGGAACCGAAAGCTACCGTGATGTCCGTGATACTCTGGTCATATCCGAGAGGCAATTGTAACTCGCAAGAACTAAAGAGGTTTGTAAGGAAAAAACAAAAACTCACAAATTAGACTAATGAAACAACCCAACAAAACCTTCATACTCATGTCAATGCCTCCAAATTTTTCACCACTAAAAAGTTATATTATGTTGTTTGCTATCGAACTTCAAAGTGGTCTAACGTCGCAAACGCCTCGAACTTGACTGCTGACAGCTTATCGACCTCGCACGAATGAATCAGAGTTCTGACTCACTGGTGTTTACCTCTTACAACATGTAGGTAACGCTAACGAGTGGCAGGGTGACTGATTACGATCGCTTGGGGGAACCTGGGGCTTGATTCATTGATTTGAAGTGTGTTTTGTTTCAATTGGTAGACAAAGTAAACAGTACCTATGTTCACAGGAATTTAGAGGCCTATATCCAGCAGTGGGGGGAGGGGGAGGGGGGGCGTTGTTTCCTCCCTTATGCCGAAACTTGGATCTTTATAGCTTAGTAAGGATGTTAGCTGCCAAATATTACCGAATTTAAAATACCAAACGATGAATTTTTATTTTAAAAAGGACTTCATTTAGTCACTGCTAGTTCATATTAGGTATTCAGAATGAAAATAACTACGCCTGTATGTTTACAGTTACGCGTATTTTTGTAAAGAATAAATTGTCTGCAAAAAAAACTGAAGTTCAACGGACTGGAACAAAAAAGTTTTAAGCTTGACCCGAGGCGATAAGTTCAACAACAACAAGCATTTTGTTTGATAAAAGTTTTGAATTATAAAAAGCTACCTACTATGTGCAGATCATAGTGGGTACATATTTTGTTTTTGAACTGATGAAGTCAGATAAACTAGATATTGATCGCTGGGTATACAGTACAGACATATTAGAGAGATTCGACAAAAATATTTCAAACGTCGTTCTGCGCACCAAGCCACAGCTTGCCAAAACAGGTATGAGTACATCCAGTTTTATAAGATGATGTCAACGCACAGGCTTACTTATACGAATCAGCCTGTGACAGCAGTCTTATAAGGATTTCGGACGAGGATTTGAAATTAAAGTGCGTCACTTTTAAACATACACCAATTGTTGATGTATATAAAGACTTTGTTGTCATAAAAAGTGCATTAAGGGCTTTTAAATGAGACCTGTTTACTCCTTTCGAAAGCCGTCATCACATCACTCTCGTGCCAATTTATTTAGGGTCGGTAAACTGCAGCACGACTTATTCTTCCGTACTATGTATATCGAAAACTCTTCAAGTATAAGAGATCTGCGATCAAAATTGTGACACAGACGTACAGCGTAATACGCAAACACTCAGGTAAACCTGTGAGGACTGCCTTCCAACCTAATTGGAGTGTCAGACACACTCTGGAAACCCTTCAAACATGTTCAAAGGCACATAAGAAGAGAACGAGCACACTATGCAGACATACGTCGGTCTACAGGTTTTGTCTCACAATCGTCGGGGCATGACGGATGCGTGGTTACTTCCCATGACTCGTACTAAACATATGCGAGTGACTTCTTCGCCCTTTATGTGGGGGAGTTTCAAGGATAAGTTTTTTTAGTAGGGTATCGTTTACTAATTCTTTTTGGGAGTATCGATTAAGGACGAGGGCGGAATGTCACTTTCCCTAAAATATAAATAGCTTAAATGAAGACGTGTTTATTTTTGGGTTAACCTTAAACAAAGAGAGAATCTGGATGACGGAAATTGGACGGAAACTAGTCTTTACCTTTAGATGATATTAATATTGATATCAAGCCCGGAAACAATGATCGTCATTCAGACGACTATTTAACGTTAGTAGCAACACATGGGTTACTGCCTGCCCACACTCTCCCGACAAGGATAAACAACTGTCTGGATCATGTCATGATGAAGACTAAATCGCCTGCAAAGGTTCTCGTGCTGGACACCCACGTTACTGATCACCTTCCTGTTGCTGTATTCCTAGAGATAAATAAATCAGCTGGATACCCACCAAAAAAGACTTCTCTCCGATACGACTATGACGAAATAAAAAGGGAAATTAATAACCATGATTTTACTCCTATTCTCTGCACCACTGACCCAGACCAAGCAACAGATATTTTAATTGCCGATATTCAAGCTGTTATAACAAAACATACTAAGATTGTTCACACACCTAATAGAAAAACAGTTAAAAAACCCTGGATGACTGCTGGTTTAGTAAGATGCCTCCGTAATCGCGACAAAATGCACCGACGGGTCAATAAGTTTCCCAACAATCTAATATTAAAAACTTCATACACACGATACCGCAATTTCTGTAATTCCCTACTTAAAAAAATAAAACGAGCCTATGAAAAAACTAACTTAAAAAAGCGAATAACAACCCGAAAGCTACGTGGAAAATAATTAAATCAATCACACACAGTAGCCAACAAAAGCACTCTCCTAATGCCCTGCTAAAATCTTCCGTCGAGCCTATCTTGTCTGTCAATAGTGTCAATAAATTTTTTGTTAACATCGGAACAAACCTTGCTTCCAAATTTGCTACAACCACACCGTCGTCGGTCTATACATCTTCTTCCCCATCTCCAGTTAACTCTTTGGCTATTCCATTGGTTGACGAAGCACTTGTAATAAGCACCATTCATAGATTACGCAGTGATTGTGCAGTTGGGTGGGACAACATCCCAGCAATTATAATAAAGCAATCTTGCTGCATTTTAGCTCCTCCCATTGCCCATATTTGTAACTGTGCCATCACTTCGGGAGTTTTTCCAAAAGCTTTTAAGCGTGCTATCGTCCATCCAGTGTATAAAGGCAAAGCAAAGGAGGACGTTTCCAATTATCGGCCAATTTCAGTCCTTAGCTCCCTGTCTAAAATACTTGAACGAATCCTCAACACCAATTTGACCAAATTTCTATATAAAAATAATTTAATTGCTAAAAACCAGTACGGATTTCGGTCAGGAATTTCCACAGAAGATGCTGTCTCTGATTTCACCAATACCCTGATTGATAAATTGGATAGTCGCCTTAAATGCTATGGGGTCTTCCTAGATTTAACAAAGGCCTTCGATACAGTGTCTATTCCCAGACTGGTGGCCAAAATGGAGCATATTGGAATACGTGGTGTGGCCCTAGATATCTTCGCAGATTACCTCAGAGGGCGTAGCCAATGCGTTAAAATAGATTCCGTTCTTAGTCACAAAGAATTCATCAGCTACGGTATACCTCAAGGAAGTATCCTGGGTCCCACACTTTTCCAAATTTATATAAATGACCTATGTCAGCTGTCCCTCACCCATTGCGACATTTTCACTTACGCCGACGACACAGCACTATTGATATCCGATGTGACCTGGGACAAAGCTAAACAAACCACTGAAATTACCTTGCGAATTATTATGGACTGGCTTTCCACTAACCTACTGACGCTCAATATCTCGAAGACCAAAGTAATTCAGTTTAAACCACCAAATTCACCTAAACCGTCATTGAACTCGAATAAAATAATAGCGCATATTTGTCACGACCCCTCTCCATGCAACTGCAACTGCCTTGATATGGTGTCAAATATCAAATATTTAGGTGTTTATATCGACGAGAGGCTAGATTGGCGCACGCATACGGATAAGCTATGCTCCCGGCTTCGTAAACTAATTTATTTATTTAAAGAGCTCAGACATGCGGCAGACATTGAAACAGCTTCACTAGTATACCGTTCACTGTGCGAGTCGATCATCACTTACTGCATCCCGGTCTGGGGTGGGACCTTCAAAACCGTGATGCTTAGGGTGGAACGAGCCCAGCGGGCAGTTCTCAAAGTCATGTATTTCCGTAAAAGGGACTACCCCACGGTCCATTTGTACTCAGAAGCTCAAGTACTTACGGTGAGAAAACTCTACGTTCTCCGCTCTGTCCTGCGCCGTCATTCCACGATGCCACTAGATAGTAATCTATGTAATCGGCGGATTGGCTTTCCTATCTGTGAATCTGTTCAGTGTCGTACTGCACTTGCGCGACGACATTATCGCGCCCAAAGCTCCCAAATGTACAATAAAATAAATAAAAAGCTTACAATTTATAAACTGACCCTGCACAAAGTCAAGCAGAGTGTTAAGCCATGGCTCCTGTCGCTGAACTATGACGAAACAGAGAACATTATTTTATCAATTTCGTAACATTAATGCTATCGCATCGCTTGACAGGCACACAATTTCTCACCGCTCTCGCGATTGCTGAAAACCCTTCCTGATAATTTATTCAATTCACACTCACATACACACACACACACACACACACATACACATACGCTCACACACGCACACTCTCATACACGATACAGGCTTCTTTCAACCACTTTAATTTATTTTTGTTGTTACTATAGTTTTTATTTTATTTCTATTTTTGTTAATCTTTTGCATAAGATTCTGTAATATCTTCTTCTGGGAGAGGGCACTGGCTCCTGTACACAGGTTTCTCACCTAGCACAGGAGTCAGGGACTTCACACAATTTTGTAACCACTTTCTTGTGTAATAAAGATTATTGATTATTGATGAATGTAGCAAGAAAATCTACGGCTCTAATGCAAGAAAGAAGTGGACATGATGAAAGTAGCGTTTAGCCATGTATGGGGAGATACAAAGCTAGATTTGCTAGTCAATCGACCAACGCATTAGGCGTTTTCTCTTCATTAGGCTTTCACACGACTTAGGCGTAGAACCGCTTATATGGACATGATGGCAGACAAAGCGCATAGATCTTAAATGTGTTCTGACAGTACCTAAGGGAGAAACTCAAGAAAATAAAAAGATTGAAAATATAAGATCTTGGCTTGTTGTTGTTTACTATTATTATATTGCCTTTGCTGAACAGATGACTCATCCCCACCATATTTGGTGCAGTTACGAAGGAAAAAAGCTCCTTGCGTTTACTCTTATAGCATAGTTACACAGTACTTCTAATTACAAAATCTTAGTTAACGACGAAGACTGCTTTGTCTGCCATGATACTAGAATTTCTGGTGTTTTATACCTTAACTAGTAATCAGGATTTATCTTAAGTAAAATGCATCTTTACACCGTTGTTTCTTTTCTATTTAACGAAATAACACGTTTTGTCACGAGTCAGTGAACCAGTTACGTCGCTTACCGAAATATTTGCACAACAACGTACGTTTCATTACTCTTTTCGGTAACTCAATCTTGTTATGCACAATCTCTTTACGTAATTTCACTTATTTCATAACTTTGATTTTGTTTTAGGAGCAGTTCTTGGCTGTAGGTAGTGAATTTCGTCTACGGTAATGTTTAAAGACACCATACATCATCATCACCCACTGACCCTTATTCTATTTGGGGTCGGAGTAATAGCCTCCCTCCGTTTTCTAGCATCATACGCACAGTCCATCCATCTTTGTTTCTTTGGTTTAAAACACCATGCATACAAAATAATCGAAAGTGATTAGAAAGTATGTAATGTGTCAGTATACTCAAGTTTATATTAATAAGTTCTAAATCGACTTTCATTCCTCGAATGTGACCTTTGTATTTGACCTAAAAGGACAACAAAACATAGTTAATTACAAAGACTATTAAAGTAGATTCAACTTTAACGATAAAGCTAATTATTACGACACGGTTTAAGAGTAGACTACTAATTAATCCTAATCCTTTAACAAAGTTCTCTTGGCCCTAATTGAGAACATGCGTTCATACCCTTCAGTAAGAGGACTTGATGGAGAAATGGAAGCAGCGATTCATCAACGTCTGCCTAACCTTCGGTTGCAGCTGTACACAATTATTATTCACTAGCTTTTGCTCGCGGCTTCGATCCTGTTATGTAAGGAAATTAACCCACAAGAACGTTTTAAATTTAGCATATAACACTCGGGGATAATGAAGGTTCCCGTTAGAGATAGAATTGTCGAAATCGGATCAGTAGTTCCGAACATACCCCTTACAAAATTTTACATCTTTAAAATATTAGTGGACGGAGCGACTAATTTTATCTGACTTCCACGACCCAGTGACTGGGTAACACGATACTCCTTGGTAAGACTGAGTGACTTTTTCAGACGTTCTGTCTTCTGACTAGTTGTGATCACCCGTAGCGGAGATAGCGAGATATTATAATATACTGTGTAACTCCTGATATTAATTTCCATTTCTCGAGCATATACGCAAGTAGTGATTACATAATAAAACTATGAATAATTAATTTTCTATGCTCTTTATCATATTATGTATGTTCCGATGACATTGGGCATTCCAAGAGACTAGATGTCAGCATAACATTCACATATTAGAATATGCAAACATTTCCAACCTTAATTTACATAAACACGTGAATTTACGATACAACTAAAGACAGCTGTTGAAGACGTTACGCGTTACAAACTTTTGTATCTATGGCTAGAAAAAAATGTAATACATAATAGTTTATTTTGTCTATGTTTTAGTATCATGCAATGAGTTCAATAAACTAAAATATGTTATTTTGCACACTTTAAATTGTTTGGCGTGTTTATTTGACGTGTCTTTTGTCGATATCTGTGGTGATTCAATGCTAATCTGATTGGCAGATAAATGCTTTATCAAAAAGCACATTTTTTTCACATTGCACATTATCATTTTATGGCTGAAAAAGTATGTTACAGATATATATCGTCTATTTTAAACAAGAATGGGGCCTTAACAAGGGACGCTCGGGTTTTCCCGGTCCGCAAAAGGTATGGCAATGGTGGCGTTCCTCGAAATTTTGCAGGCAGGTAGTGAAATTGAGGGATCCCTTTGTGTGAGTGAGTAATGGTGACCCCAGACCCGACATACGCCTGTCTCATCCATCAAATGTGAGATAAAATTTGCACATGTATTCAAAATACGTTTATTTTCGATTTTGAAATATCCAGCGCCCATAAACATTTTTTCACAAATAGAAAAGAAGAATCGATTTAGGTACACTTTGGACTTAGATCCTTAAACGTTTAAAAGGGGCTAAACAAACCTCCTTTCTCTAATCCTTTGCCTGAAAACGTGTAGAAACGGTAAAAACGAAAAAAAAGAACACCACATTACAGTTTTGTGTCGGCATTTTAGGAACAGATCAAGATTGAATTTGCTAGCAGTCCAGACCATATAGTTTGAATAATGTACGTAATTCTGTTTGCTGAAGTTCAGACTGATTTTCCTTTATGGCTTTACGCCTTTATTTATGCAGAAGATAAACAATGCCTAGCAGTGAGGCAGTCAGATAAAAAAAACAGTTGAGTAATTTATTGTAACTTACCCATAAATCCTATTAATGCTAGCGCACTCATGGTTACCACGTAAAAGGAAGAAGTTCTCTGGGTACTTGATCTTGTAAGCGAGGAGTAGACAAATGGTCTCCAACGACTGCTTGCCGCGGTCCACGTAGTCTCCGAGGAACAGGTAGTTCGACTCGGGGGGGAAGCCTCCGTATTCAAACAATCTTAGGAGGTCGTAGTATTGCCCGTGAATGTCACCTGTGGACGAAAACGGAGATTTAGATATTGCTATAAAGGATGCCACGCAAGCACGTTACTTTTTGGGTAATTTCCTAAACACTGCCTTAAAACTTTGAAGGAAAACATCATGAGGAAACCAAAAATTAGAACGAAACATGTGACATCTACCAAGCCTCACTGGGCCGGTGTGGTGGATTACAGCCTACTCCCTCTCATAGAGGAGGCCTGTGGCTGATTATGGTAATGAAGGATGCTGAATATTTGTATTACAAGATCAATTGAATTTGCTAGTGAAACTCCTTAGATTGAAACGACATTTAAACGTGATAACACCAAAAAATGCACCTTTGCATTGGGGAAGTAAACAGTTTTTTATTTGCAATGATCTTTTTTATGGAATTGCAAATATTGCCACCGTCAGGGTTGTATTATACATATTAATAGTTGAAGCAAGTAAACATAGATAATGAAACTTTCATGGGTGTTTAGTTCCATAGGCCCTATGCAACAATAAAAATAAACGTCTATTTTAACAACATTAATAATTATTATAAATCATGGAAATATGAGTCACAAGGTTGAAAATTAATTTTATATTATAATAATTTTGGCTTCAGCTGTTTATTGAAACTGACTCATTCTATACATATGTATAACTAAACTAGTGGCTTCAGAATCAGAAGTTTTTGACCATCTAAATTCGCAATGCAGTTGTATTTTGTCTGTGGAGAACAAATCTCAGAACATACTCCCCAGCAACCAAATTAGTACTCCCTCAAGTTACTATTGAATTGAACTCGCACTTCAAACAATTCAATTTGAATCCATAACAATCAACGTGATTGTGCAGTACACAGAATTTTAATTACTTGTTTGACTTCTGTCACTGAACTTTCGCTTTCACACAGTTCTATGATAGGGACTGGTACTTTCTAGATAGAATACAATATCAATGCATGGTTATTAAAACTTATATTATGCTTTTCATTGGGCACTAGAAAATATAAGTCATCATCTGCCTTGCCTTTTTTGGGGTCAGGTTCCAGTATAACTGGATGCAGCTGAATAACAGTGTTTTAAATGGAGTGACTGCCTATCTAACCTCCACACATAACCAAAAGTGAACCAGTATTTTTGTCCTCCAGTACCTATGTAGTATAATACTGCCGTGCTAAACACAAAAGCGATATTTCAGAGAAAGCCAGAAAATGCCAGTTTCGAGAAAATTTTAGTTTTGTAGACATATTTGGGTTAAAAGTTTACGGATTAGTTTTTTTGCTTATTAGGTTTTTTTTTGTTTTAATATAGATACTGCTTTATAACTAAGTTAATTAGATGCATATTTATTTAAGCCGATGTCATCAAAAATCTACATTACGATTTTTTTTGAGATACTGCTTTTGTCCTTACTAAGGCAGAATATCCCTTGGTAGGAGTGGATTTCACACTTTCGGACATCTGACTAGCCATAAAGACTGTCAATGATCTAAAAATGATATGCTTTGCTTATCATTACATTGACATGATCATGACTGAGGTTTCACAACCTTTCAGTAGTATTTATGGATTTAATCTATCATTGAACTGATGAATGACCAAAATTATAAGAAAAAAAAAATAAGTTTGTTACACCAAATATGTGTAAGACACATGGAAAGGACTTGTTTTCATTAATCATTTGAGATAAGATACTATTTGTTTTAACATTAGGGAGAATTTGTCTTATGCTATCTGATATTTAGGCATTTGCACTGTCTATGATATTAGTAGCAGCCACGTAGCCTGGACTTTAGCCCGGTTGAGAGAAATAGGCTCGCCCCCTATCACTCAGGACTTAAAACATTACTGGTGATTTGTGGGTGTACTGTTAAATACACCTCTGTTTGACCTGCGGTCTGCAGGTATAATGTTAAGTATATATGTATGAGTCTTACATGATAAAAGTGCTTGCAGAACAAGGCACATACATGATCAAAGGTTGAAATAATGCCACCAAAAGGCCACTTTTCCAAACAACATGGGATGAAACTGCATTTTTTTTAAAGTCTTGACCATTGTTCTTGTTCCCTGAAGGTACTGGCAGATCTAATACTACCTTGTGCACTGTTTCTTAACCTTTGTGCTTGTTGCATGGTTTCATTAAAGTAGAAAATGTGTGTGCCCTATAAAACCAAAGATTACCACACGAATCCAGATAACAAATGGTTTTCTTTCTCGTGCAATGGAATTCATGAATTGATTAAAATAAAATGAGTAATATACAAGATAATGCTATTAGATTAGACAGTTACAAATGAACGGACCAGTCTGGTGATTAGAGCATAGATCTCTAACAAAAAGCAATACAACTTTTTCAATACTAAGGGAAGAATAATTTCATGAATCCTTTTCTACTCTTGTGTCAAAATGTTCCTTGCACCATGATTTAAATGATGACAACAGTAATTTCAAAATTTTTTGTAAAATTATTGGGTGGCTCATCGTACAAGAGTGAAGTATCTCATAAAATATAGCCTCCAACCAGCTCAGACATTACACAGTACTAAAATAAATGGTGAAAAATACACAATATAATTATTAAGGTAAACACAATTTTCAATAGCATTAATATGACCTTCAGATAATAACTTAGCAAGGGCTTAAAAATATTGTGAAAGGAGAACTTGAGGCCAATATTATATGAATTATATTTTTGGATGGGCTTTATTTATCAAACTGTTTTCAGATACCTAGCTAAAAGTATTGTTTTATAAAATAAAAAATACAATAAAAATGTTTAATAAATAATACTGGTTTTGACATTATATCTGTCACAAGAAGCGTCTAAAGAAATCAGATAGACAACTTCAAAAACGGTTAATCAAATAGTACCTTGTCAAACCCCAAGAAAATGAGCCAATAGATGGTAATTACGAGGTTTTCGGCGAAATACCTTCGCCTAACAATGTTGTACAGCGACATTAACCTTTTAAAATCTTCAACAATGACTTATACGTCCAAAAATGCAGTTTCATCATTTCGAAAGTGGAAGGTAGCATTGGAAAGTAGCAGTATTGGTTAGAAAATGTACAAACGACCAAATACGTACCGCAAATTTTTAGCGGCGCTTCCAATTCAAGTAATATCGGTTGTGACAAGAATATTTCCCGCGATTTCAAGCAGAGCCCTTTGATCTCTATTTCCGTTAACTGTACATTCATTCCAGGCTTTTCGCCCCGAACTGAAAACAAACGTAAACATATCACCAACACGTAAAAAACACAACTTTTTCACACTTTCATCACTTTTCTACACCAATATTTTTAATATTTCACTGATTATGAGCTGGAACACTTGTAACTTTGTTTATTTCAAACCGTATCAACATTTACCTTTTAACAATTTTTTTATTACATTATCGATGTTTAACTCATCTGTGTCTCTGTCTGCCATTTGATATAATTGTGGTGCACGGAATATAGCTAAATAGAACAGGCAAAGGAAGAAAGATTGTGAAGATATTTGCCGATTTGTGAAAGGTACAACCTATTTCAATTCACGGCTAAAATGAAATTCAATGGCGGAGACATCACTCACACACACAAACAAGGAAAACACATCATCGGTGTTCCCAGCTCAAAGTTAAGGTTTCCCCAGCTTAATGTTAAGGTTTCCCCAGAATTTTGCATAAATTTTATGAAGTGGGAAATAAAACGTAAAAATATGAAATAATTCATAAAAGTTTATTTAAGTAGACAAGATTTAATATATGTAAGTAAAATTTTAAGGAATACAATGCACTCTCAGTTAAAATATCATGGTTTTCTGAAGTATACTTAAATAATTATGTCGTTATTCGATGCATACATGCAACTTTATGCCATTGTAAGAGTAGGATAAAATATTAACACTGTTACATTATCATTTGAATTTTATACTTTGTTTCAGGAAAAACTGTAAATTAAACTATATTTGCAGGATTTATGGCACTTTTTTTTCTGCTGACAACACCACAACAAAACAGTGTTGCCAATTATTAACTAGACACATTTAATGTTGCATGTACACAAATGTCCAAATGTTACCATCGCATAAATAATATTTCTACTATATTTTAAATTAACGAATTTGACGGTCTGTGTCCTAATCCTAAATATTTTTGGATACCAAATGGATTATTGGAATAATGCAACATCTATTTTTTTTTAGTGTATCCAATGTTTGATGATGATAATTTCATAATAAAAAAAAAAACTATCGGGAACACTTCACTACATTTATTTATCACTTTACAATACAATATACATCCACAAATAATTCAAAATTAAAATAAAAGTGCTAACAGCTTAACTGTTACATTTTTATGTTGATACAAAATTTATTATTCAACGTTGATTATAATATAAGTAAAAATTGTACTTCTTTCTTCATATTCAGTCTTTCTTTCCTCGGAATGGGTGGCGTTTACTGAAAAGAAAAACCAAACCATTTAGAACAAAATGGTAGTTACCGATTAAGTAACTGTTTAGTTTTGTGTCATCAAGGTAAATCATGGGGAAATGGAAGAATTATAGCATGAAGGTCTTGAGTACAAAATCCGTGTCATGTGCTCTGCCGCAGAGCCACCATTTTAAAAACCGATCAATTATATCTTAAAATGATGAATATCAAACGAACATAATGTACATAAATACTGTTATCGCTGTACGTGCATTAGTTAATGATGAAATAGACATTAATTGTGGCTCTGCTGCAGAGCATAGGTACTCTCTAGCAGAGCCACACAGAACATGTACTCAGGAAAGATAAACGCTACTGTTTTTTGATGAAAACTGTTGTATGAATAGTGTTTATTGCGTGCGTGTTGAAAAATATCATTAATACACAGTGGTTTTATCAAATTTAATTTGGTGGCTCTGCGGCAGAAGCATGACACCAAAATCCTGCATCGTCATGAGACGGCAGTACAAATAGGTGTGTCATATACATTTGTTCGTCACAATAACTAGTTATTACGTTATTTATTTGTTAAAACAACAAAAATTTTTTTTGTTCAGTAAAATTCATGGTGAGTTCGTCATTAACTGTGTCGTAGACCGATTAAACAGTGGCGTGTCCAAAATCAGTGCCTTACCTTACACCATTTTATTATTATTCAAAATTAAAGAAAACTGTGTCATAATGTCAATGGTTTATGTAGTTTTAAACATATATTCAGATGGATGGCTATAAGAGTAGAGAAGACCAATGAAACGATTGATGGACTGTGTGGCGGATGATATATTGGCAAGGAAAGAGCGACTGCCTGAGAAGATGAGTAGGTAATGGAAAAGTATGTAAGAAGAAGACATTGCGCAGACCCCAAATAAATTGGGATACGGTTAGGAAAATGATGATGATATTGTTAACTTACGCAGGTATAGTGAGAGTATATATGTCGAATATGGTGTTAACGTCCTCGAGATGGAAGATGTAATCGACGTATTCTTTGTCTGCTGGCACCGCCGGCGTCTCGAACACCAAGTTCATTATGTAGTCTTCCACGCAACTGAAAGGAAAACATTTTGAGGAAGATTGAGGTTGACAAAACGAAACTATTGTCAGCAGTCCAGGGTTGTTCGGAGGGTAAATTCTGCTGCCACCTTTGTCCATTCATAATAGCAATGTTAACTTTTACAAGGTCAAGATGAATCACGAAATCGTCTCAGATTAGTTCTCAGTCTTTTCACTGTCATTTTTACCAATGTTATTTTACCTCCGATTTTGCATCTCCGTCAAAATCACAGTGATGTATATTGACGCTACCTTATGGTTGTCGCTGGGTTGATGCTAACAGAGTTAGGACTTTCTTATTTTCTGTACCTACAGTTACAAGTTTAAGTAAAACTTAGAACATTTTTTTACAAGTTGCATAAAAGGTTCTTCCATTTTTAATGTAAAACTTACTAGGCACACGGCTGGTAGGGTACAAGCTTCTCAATCCTGTTCGGCTTTATAACCTCTACGTATGGATCTGCTACAAGTTTCGTCGCTGCAACTAATGAGCCTTTGCGACCTTTTGGCGTCGGGCCTGGGGGCTAACAGAAAAGTATTGGTATAAATTAATATCTTGATATTTGAGTAACATGGGTGATAAAAAGAAACAATGTGTACAAGTCCTGGTTATCTAACAGTTGCACGAGTCTATCTTTAAAGTTTAAGTTAAGGCAACGCTTGAAAAATTGTCCCGAAGATGGGAAGCCGTAAACTGCAAACCAAGACCCCTTCGTGCTTCGGAAAGCAAAATAACCAGATGGGCAGATTTTTGGCAGCCGTTACGGGCCGGCTATAATAATTATAATTACCTACTTGGTACTTTAATATTTGTAATTTACAGTTCAATATTAGTATGTCTTTGTTTAAAAAAAAAAGTAGAAGACAGAAACTACAAACCTTGATAGCACCGTATGCAACTTGTATGAGGCTCTTGACTTCAGCTTCCAAGATCCTTAGGAACTTGGAGACGTTCCACTTGGTCACGTCCTTGTGGTTGCCGAGTAGGGACAGCAGCGGATTGCAGTCGCATTTCGCTAACCTGAGAGAGATTGCGGAAAGGTTCGGTCAGATTGTGGACTGGCTGACGGGACACTGAAAGATACATCATTAGAAAGAAAGACAATAGATTTTTTTGGCAAATGCCACAAATGCAGGTGCACACAACATTAACAAACATAATTGTTGTGTGTGTCACGGCTGGGCCAAAAAGGCCCAGTAAAAAACTCTCGCACTCATAGTCGGGTGACCAGTATGATTCGGCACAGATTGGCGGCAAAAACGAATATTATCATTATGTAGATAGGTGCGTTCGGGAAAACGCCGCTCGGCTTGGCTCGAATTGTTCCGAGCCGACCTGGACAATACTCGGCGCGGCGATGGTAAATGCCGAACGAAAAATGACTTTTTGTAGGCTATCCAAGATCAGGATTTTGCGTCTCTTCGATTCAGGGTGTCTAGAAAAGTGAGCTGCACTGCTAGTGGATTCGTATAGTTTTAGAAACGCTTTTTGTATGCTTTTGCATAATTATGCTCTACTACAAGGCTGCTCAACTTATTTTAAAGGTGGGAAAAAAATTTTGGTTTCGTGTCAACCGGCGGGCCATCTAGTTAATAAAACTTGCTATAGTAACGGTAGGTACATAGATTAAACTTCAGTTAATTGCTCACTGTTTGCTGGATGTTGGCTTAATGAAAATGAGTTCTTATGGAGCAATTTTTTTTTCCTATCGTGAAATCTGTTTTCGATAGACTGTCGTCAGCTGTTCACTGTTGGCGGGCCAATCTAAATGCGTTAGCGGGCCATATTGTGACCCGCGGGCGTGGCGTTGAGCAGCCGTGCTCTACTACAATGACTAGTACCTAAACTACAGGGGCTTACCTAACAAGATCGTCGATACCTCTGATCACTTTCATGGTAGTAGCATCAGCAGCATTGTTTTCATCCTGCTTTCGTTGCGTAGTTGCACGTAGATTCTCTAATTCCATCGTCATGTTCGCTATTCTTTTGTCTTGCTTCTCCTCTCGAGCTTCGTTTTTGTCACGCTGATCAACTGGAATTTCGACCTATCATTAATTACCAGCTTTTGCCAGAGGCTTCGGCCGCGCAATAGTTGGAAATCATCCCACGGGAATTTACTGTTAGCCTGGGTTATCCCACTATTGGGCAAAAGCCTCTCCCCTTAACGTCCAAATCCTTCGATCCAGGGCTATACTGGACCACTGTTCGTTGGTTCTTTCCAGCTCGTCCCGCCATCTGCTGCGAGGTCTACCGCGTCGCCTTCTGGCTGTGTCAGGGCTCCATATCGTGGTTATTTTGGCCCACAGCTCGTCGGGCATACAGCAGACATGGCCAGCCCAGAATTTACGGGAATTTACAACCGGTATAAAAAGAATCCTTTCTCCTTATTTAGGTCATTATCTGCCAGGGTATCAGCAAAAATCTGTCGCATTTTCAGAATCTATTTAGCTGTTAAGATATCTTTGGGTTCGTGCAGTACCTGCACTATTTAATAAAACTTTATGCCAGTTTATGCTCAAGTAAACAAACACTGTTTGGTGGCGGACTTAATGCTTCGAGCATTCTTTACCAGTCTACCTTCGAAAGTTGATGCAGAGATAAAACATAGTCGGAGCAACAATAAAAAATACAAGGAAATGATAATGACTAAAATAAATGAAAAAAAAACATGGGTACTTACCTACAAACAAAATATATAAAGTTAAGAGAGATAAAAATACATTAATAGGGAATGATCACCAATATAATTCTGAGGTGGATCTGCCAACTTGTCGTGTTCGCGTTCGTCGAGATTTTACTAAATTGCCACAAAAAATTGATCCAGAAAACTTACAAATCCTTTGCCTTGACAATTCCACTTCCTTCCTGAGAATTATAGCCTCTTGCTGAATTTCGCACAGTAGGATGAAACAGGAGAAGTTCTCAATCTCTCGAATTTGGAAGCGGTTGATGATCGTAGCCACTCTTTCGGAACCAGCATATGCCTAGAAAACGGGATTTGTGGTACAATTTCGATGGTGACCGCATCTGTAAATTGCAGCGGCAAAGCTACCCAATGTTACTGACTGCAGCGGGAAAGGTATCCAATGTTCCTGATCACACAGTGGCAAAGCTACCCAATGCCACTTTGTAGACAGGTACCGTTAGTGTATTTGAGACTTTATAACTAAATAAGAAGTACTTACAAATATCTCTTCAAGCAAAGCATCGTGCTTGGCGATGTTCCGCTCGCAAGCCTGCATTTCCTCCAGGCGCTTCATTTCTTCTTTCTCATCTGCTTCACAGATTCTTCGAGAACCTTTTACTCGCAGGAACTCTTCCAGCTTGGCCAGGTGATTCAGTTCACCTTCAAAAGATTGCATCTCCTACCAAAAATGCTAAAAATTATGAAAATGTAACCTATGTTGGTATGAAGTTTACCTAGTTTTACAGCGTTACATACATAAAACACCCATTTTCCGGACAAAAAAAATACTCTCAATAATACTCTCTCTTCTTGCGTTCTTCTTGGAAGGCCAAAATGATTGTTGTCTGACAGTTCGCTTTTTAAGGAACCAAGTCTTGAAAATTCAGTGGGCGGTAAAAAAAGATCGATTTTAAAAACCGTCCATGCTTACGTGGGCTGATATGCGGGTACTACAAAAACTGCTCAGGTGGACTCATTAATGACTCTTCCCTGGAGTGTAAATCCCAAGTAGCACAAAACTGCATTATAAGATGTCACAAGAGGTAACATCGGTAACTTTAGCACTTATGAAGAGTTATTACAGTACACTCGACCTGCAATAGGTGAAAAGTGAGCTTTCACCTGAATAAGAACGTTATTATGTGTCACGGAGACCACACTGTAACGCTTCCAGCGTTAATATAGGTAACAAGTTCAGTATTATACAGCTTTAAGCAATTTAAAGGATTTTTGTGGACTTTAACTAAGCTATATTCTGAATTGAAGACCACAACTGTACCCTTAGAAAACTTGCATTTTAAGAGAGATCACGTGAGCTACTATAATGTAATCAGTTATTCTGTGGCTTCAAATAACAAAGATATAATGCCTTTTGCTGCACACAGTGGAACTTGTGTAATGTTAATCAGCTTGTTACACGCAATCGTATAATAGCTCTTATAAAGCCTACATGATCACTATGGGTGAACATTATATGATGCTAAGTTAAAGCAAACTGTTCTATATAGCTCACATGTTACCCATAATCTCAGTGAAAGCTGAATACTTGTACTATCGTTGACAATTAATCTACTAGTGCCGTTAAATAAGACCTTGAAGACTTCTTTATTCAGCGCTTCGTAGGTAAATAGCTAATCGCGTCTTATAAGATATTGTGATATGTGGAAATATAAAAAAAGGACTGGCGGAATACGCCGAAAAATTAATGCAGAATATTTGAGGATTCTGAACAGAAATACAGATGATACAGTGAACATTGAACAGGCTACACGTTTTGTGAATAATGGTCCAAGTGTGAATGAAATTTTAGAACGGGAGGGTTCCGTGTTCGAAAATGTTGGTGTAAAAGCATGTGCAGATTTAGATGGACAAAACTCTTCAAGTATACAGCGAATATATATACGTATTCGCTGTATATCAAGTATACAGCGAATAGTATACGGAATTTTATCGCATACAATTTTCGTCAATCATCGCATTATACGGTAGGTTTTTCGTCAATCAAAATTTTGACTGTGGCAAAACTGACAGCAAAACCGATCGTGTAATGTTCGCCATAGACTCATACTCTGACTGCACTTAGATCGCGCGCATACTGTAGGAACTTAGGTACCTTATCTAATCTTTTTCATTTCACAATGACCACACTGTTTAAAAGCCTGAGCTTTTAAAAAGTTCCTAATTATCTAGTTCCTTATTTCTACTTTGGTCGAGAAAACTTTGATACTTACTAGGTACCTACATGATTAACATACGCTAATCCAAAAAATATAGGATGATGTGATGATAATGATCCACGGATCCCTAAAATTCCTGCAGAGTTTATCGGTTCACTGATGATTACCTACAGTTAGTTGCGTACATGTTACCCACTATCAAGCTTTACATGAATCTGTAGCTGACTTGTGTAATACAAGAACCACTCGTAACAGCTCGTTACTGATTCTTATACCACGAGTGGACACTTAAACAGCTCATGCCGTTTGATTGTGGTTAATACGGTACACATTGCTTGTCTGCCATTTTTTAGATTCTATAACCTATGTATACAATATAATAACAATTTGTTGTTGTTTAGTAAACGAAAATAACAACACAATTTGAATAGAAAATGTAATGATTTTATACGTAAACAGCTTATTGTCAAATTACAATGGAAAAATAAAAAGACTTAATTTTTTATAATAATATCATCAACCTATTTTATACTATAATTTTCAAGTAAACAGTAATATTTTGAGAGCGCGTGAAAATATTCGTCTATAATTATATAGTATTTGACAATAAACTCTCTTTCCCATTCGAATTTCATGCACATGGAGGAAAAGCAAAGTTTTACTTATCGATAAACATTTGCCTATTTCCCACAAACACTTTGCAATATGGTTCACACAAAACATATCAAAATAATAAGTAGTAGGGTGAAAATCATTCACAATTTTTCCACTTGTGTATTGTCAACTCCATAAAAGAGTTACTAATATCTTGGAGTGTATTTTGTGCTGAAAAATAGGTAACAAGTACTCTATTATTCAGCCCTTGTGGTGTATATAAGGTAACACATACCCTGATAATCAGTCATTATTCAGCTCTTGGGGCGACTGTTACCTTTAATAATGCTCAAATAACGCTGATATAGTGCAACCGGCTACATTATTCAGCTAACAGCTGATTAATTTGTGCCCAAATCAGAGTTATATCAGCTGAGTAGGCGCCTCTAACGCTCTTATTCAGCAGGTTTATTCAGCTGAAGATTTCATTGTGAACAGTGATTCAGCTACTATTCAGCGCTTCTGTGCTACTTGGGATGTGCTGCTGTTCCACAAACCATGGGGCACTTAATATCTTGTCCTGCGTGTCCTGTTATTTGTTCATTACAGGCACTGATGGACGCTACTGAAGGCGCCAAACTACTGGCTCAGTTCTGGGCCAACACTATTTCGATTGGCATCGACACGCTAAGAAGAAGACTGTAAAATGAAGTAAAACTACACCGAACTCTTGAAAATACGTACAGAAATATCCCTATTCAGTTGGAACAATCCTTTCCACTTCAGCGCCTCGAGTTTCCGACAGCACTCGTCCCTGTTCGCGAAAGCCACGGAAGCTATCTCGAATATATCCATGAGGTACATCTTTCCCTTCACCAGCTTCCCTATCGTTCGGTTCCATTGGATGTTGAAGCCGTTCCTGGGTAGGGGAAAAGTAGACATAGACCATGCAGTCCCGTTAGGTATTAGTGTCCATAACAGCTGCTCCTGTCATGCATGTAGACGTAGCAGCTACGTTTAGTGATCGACTACCGATTTTGTCTCCTTACTTTATCGTGTGGTTATTGGTCAACCTAGGTGTGAGAGTTTTTATACCGCCCATGGGCCTCTGACTTAGCTTTACATGCCGCCGAGAAACATCTCTCAGGCATGCTGGTTTCCTCACGATATTTTCCTTCACCGAAGCAAGTGATAATTATACAATAAGCATCAATCAGAGGTCCCAGTCTTGGGTTCGAAATCGAGACCTATAACTTGGCAGTCCAACGGTCACACCACTAGGCTATCACTACATAACCGATTGGACCGATTTTTTATAGACTTATACAATTGTATGTGTTTTGTTTTTACTGAGACAGTATGGGGAGATCCGAATATATAAGAAATTTTTGGGTCAAGTGCTGTTAGAATGAAAAACAATAAAAAAAAAGTAACTTCCCTTACAATTACGTTACAAACTTTGATTTGAGTTTGTAACACGTTACTTCTGACTAAGAAGTATTTTGTCTTAATCAACACTAGTTTAATAACTAATAACAGCATCTACCTCTCAACTAGCAGTCTGTGTATCTCCTCTCTCACCCGTCGGTTGTCCGTGTTGACCACACAGAACCTCTTGGTGGCCAGATCCAGTCGGTTCTCCATACGTCGAAGACGGTTGTTGGCGTTCTCTATCATTCCTAGTTCCTGTATAATAACTTGGAATTACGAGACTTCCAAAGGGACGAGTTTTGGGAAAAAAAACTACTTTTTGACCCTGTCAGTCGAAGTATAAAGTAATAACTAGTACATTCGATCTCATCATCGCGTGTTCGCATTTTCAAAGATACAAAGATTGCCGAAGCGCATTATTTTCATGGAAGGTTCGCCAATTGAGGACTTCATTTAAATTGAAAACCAAATAATATTAATCAAAACTTTATTGAAGTCGGAATGCACCAATAATAAAATTATGATCTTCTATTTAGTTGTATTTCGGAAGTCAGAGATCGAACAGACCGAATAAATTCGTCGTATCCTGCGTCTTATTTGCGTTTTCGAGTACTCACGTCAGCTTCGGTAGGAACCTTCTTGGACAGT
Organism: Standfussiana lucernea; assembly: GCA_964057025.1. Lineage (NCBI taxonomy): Eukaryota > Metazoa > Arthropoda > Insecta > Lepidoptera > Noctuidae > Standfussiana > Standfussiana lucernea. The sequence continues at coordinate 13,181,470 of OZ059805.1, forward strand.
TCGATGACATTCTTCTGCGCGAGGTAGTTGAGGCAGTCCAGCTCCGCTTGCTGGGCCCTCTCGTCCCTCAGCTCACTCTCCAACTGCTCATACTCTACGATGGACTTGTGAGTCCCGCTCTTCACGTAGTTGTCGCGAATTGCATGCTGGCCTTTTCTGGCAAGCTGAAGATGAGTGGATAATATAAATGCTAGTTTAGGAGGCTAGGATAGACTTTCCTAGACTAGGCTTGGCTATGCTAGATTAGGCTTTCGGTTTAAAATAGATATTCAATAGGAAACAAGGACAGTGAAAGGTCTCCAAAATATTGATAATTTCCCTGACAATTAATCAATTCTCATTGATCAGATAAAAGTGGACCTCTATGAACACTCGTGCACCCAGATTTCAAACAATTAGGTAAGGAATTTCATTCACATAAACCTCCTAAAGAAATAAATAACATAATTAACGGGCCTCTGGTATTGCATGATGCTGTATATCTTACATGGAGTGATTGCTTATCTGATCTCCACAACCTACTTAACTGGCTAATACGATACTTCTTGTTGAGATTGTTTGTCTATGGCATAGATAAAGAATATTTGGATAATAACTAACATTGATGCAAAGCAGGGTTTCCTTCAGCTCATACGTCAAGATGTCCAGTTGCTTCTCCTGTGGAGCCAGCTGCGGTATACCTCCAGCTCGCTTCTCCACGCTGCATTGCGGTGCTAGCTTCAGGTACTGTGGACCGCAACAGACAGTGGATTAAAGGTATGATGGGTTAGAGCTTGTGGAAATTATGGGGGACATAAGACGTCTAGAAGCAGATATTTCTATTAGTAAAGGTTTTCCTCCGGGGGAGATTCTTTTTAACCGACTTCAAAAAAAGGAGGAGGTTCTCAATTCGGTTGTATGTTTTTTTTTTTGTGTTTGTTACCTCATATCTCCGTCATTTATGAACCGATTTGAAAAATTCTTCTTTTATCTGAATGGATCTACTTCCCGATTGGTCCCATAGAAATTTCGTCAAAATCGGTTCAGCAGTTTGGTTTTTAAATCAAAATAGCTGGAAAAAATATGTCATCCAAGTAAAAGAAATTGCGAAATTGATACTTGACAAGGATTTGTGTATGATACGATAACTAAAAAGGGTAAAATAAACTTTACTTTACTTTCGGAAGTCGGTGCCAAAAAAGTCAATGAAACAAACAATGGTCACCGACTTCCGAAGGTAAAGTTATTTTCCACTTTTAATTGTGTTTTTTTTGGAAGTCGGTTATTTTTTTGCAAAAACGTTTTTTATTCATTAAATGAGTTTGCTTTTGTATAAGACAAAATCGTTGGTCTAGTGGCCGCAAGCGCGACTGCTGAGCATGAGGTCCTGGTATCGATCCCAGGTCGGACCAAGTGTTATTGGGTTTTTCCATTAGGAATTTCTCTGTAGCGGCCACGGAGTCTGGATTTTTGACCAGTTGATGGAAATAGGCTCGCTCCCATGGAACTTAAACATGACTGGCGAAATGTGCCTAACCTAGTTGCGCAGCTTGGGAGACACCTATCTCCCCTATCCAGCCGTGCGGTAGACTGTGTTGATGGAACCACGGCATGATTTATTCTACAGGTCGTGTGTTCATGAAGAGGTCTTCCTTACAGTTCTCACGGCATTGCTGAGTTCTGCTTCAGGGTCCGCCACCTTCTGCTCCACCTGCTGCGGTTTCCGCTCCACTTGTGGCGGCATCTTGGTAAAGAATTACTAAAATATAGGAATACAACAAAAGAAAATAATAGATTATAATGTCCTGTATAGATAAAAGTTTTCGTAAGACGTTTCCGATGACATCTTAGGTAGTTTCGAAATGTATTTTTCTTCTTTAATTTTGGCATTCTTTGTTGAGGTTGACAGAGAGTTTAAGGAGTTTTATTGTATTCTGGATCAAGAGCTTTTCGCAAAAGAAACCTGTTCTATCCTGGGAAGCTGTATTATGCCTTCCGTTGAGTAACCTAAATAACACCTCACCGTGTACAATTACAGTACTTTCACAGTTATTATGTCTTCTGACTGGGACTGTAGCTTCATTTTTTATTGCTGTCTTTGTTTCGACCATTCAAAAGTGCCTGTAATTGGCCTACTTGAAATAAATGCTTTGATTTATATGATAGTGGTCCTTGTTCCAAGAAGCGTTATTTACTGTTTAGAAAAGAGACAATCTAAAAAAAATGTACCTACCTTCGGGTCTCTCCGATAATAATGAGAACTTTTGTCTACCGAACTAAATTTAGGTTTGTTATACCTCTTACCTTTTTTTTTTTTTTCGGATGGGAAATCATCAAATGACTTCTCCCGCTCTGGGCTGAGCGGGAGGGAGTGTCAGACTTTTACTGACTAAAACCCACTCATGTTCCTTCATCGCCCTTTGTGTTCCGGGGCCGCGGTATCTCTTTCGAACAACCCGCACCGTTATACCTCTTACCTACGTCGGGTTCTGTATAACTGAGCCATCATAGCAAGAGAGAAAATTGATAAAAATCTAAGCTGTGTCATGATTATCCACGAACCAGCCCTTTGCCCTGTGGTGCATTACGACCGGGTCTCTCACACAGAGAGTATGTCCTGCGACCCAGCAGTGGGTACATTGGGTATTTGGTGTCCGTATTTTCTTTCTTTAACAAGGGACGACAAGAAAGTCATCATTCTCCTGCCCTTATCCCAATTTATTTTGGGTCGGCGCAGCATCACGTCTTCAATGCTTCATCATCTCAGCAGTCACCTCCTTTCTAGCCATATCATCCTTCACACAGTCCATCCATCGTTTCTTTGGTCTTCATCTACTCTTATAGCCACACGCTTTATATTCATGCTCAAAACTTTCCACATTTCTCCGCATCACATGCCATACCACGACTAATGATTACTTCACAACTTTTCATTCAAAGTAAATAAAAATATATTTTACAGTTTAACTCATTCTTTATTTATTAATACCATAAACATAATTAATTATTTATTTATAATGATATTTCTAGTCACTATTAAGATCTTATAAATTACGATTATTTAAGTACTTATGAAAATGTGTTTATTAAGTACACTTGCACTTATGTAGTAAAATAATTATGTATTAATGTACATAATAAATAACTCAAATAGATTTATTACATTACTTATATTTAAGAGTCCTTCTGGTGAAATACTGCTTTTAATATTTCTCTCTAGAAAAACAATCACTCATTTTTAAATGTAAAAAATGAAAATGTTCCATAGAGAGAGAGAGACTTAAGTAAAATTTTGTAAAATCAACTGGGACTGAATTCTAAACCAAGTTTTTTTAATGGAAATAAAGTTTGTATAGGTAATGTAACAAGTCCAAAGAATTTATAGAAAAATGGAATGACTAAGAAGTTTTACTCGCCATAACAGTGTTTTGTGCTAAATAGAAAATAAAGTAAAAGTACAGAAAATTATTATTGTTAAAATTAAATGTATTGCAAATTAAATTTCGGATACAGCAACTATTAAAATCAAAATTTTAATTCAATAATTATTAGTTCAGTCTTAAAAATAAATTAAGTACAATATCAATATCTCTTCCGAATAAGTGATGGAAAATATTACAATTTAAAATCTTAATACATTGAAATTAAAGTATAAAGTTGATCGTGCAACTATATACATATAAATACATTTTGCAATAATTAAATTGCTTTTGCATTATCCTATTGCATTGTTAAGCAAAATAATAATATCATAGAAAACAGAAAAATGGAAAATAGTAATGAGCTGATAAAAAATACACTGATACCAGCGCCCCTACCGGTCGACATTGGAACTCAGTAGGTGTTTAGTAGGTATTCTATTTTTGCCATTCTTTTATAATCTATGAATAATGAAACACAGAATAATATGAATGTTTAAATTACTATTATTTCATTGTCAACTTCGAAGTTCATTTTACTTTAAAACATTTGTTTTTATTTTTTTTATACTTAAATATAATTGTTTTTTCCCTTGGATCATTTTAAGAATTAATTTTGGATCTGAACAGAGCAAAACACATTTATGTAAAACCATGTTGAAATTTTGGTAGGAACCATACAATTTTCGACGTGTTTTGCACATGTGGTATTTTTAGGTTATAATTAGAAAACAAATATTCAATATGTATATATGTGAGCAATATAATATTACTTTATATACTTGAGCATGTTTATAAAAAAGACATTTTATTATATTATTTGTAAAACAGTGTGTATATTATATATATATATTATAATCTCTTTTGCTGAATCTATTCTTACAGACAAAAGTACGATAAGATTTTGCACACAACGATAATTTATTAAAATGCATAAATGCACTGTTTCAGAGAGCTGTTTTAATTCTCCCGGTTGTTATTGTTATGATCGAAATGTGCCCTTATACCTAGATAGTCGGTAAACTGTTGCCAAACTTGGCTGTGATCACTGCCATACACAAAAGTATCTTTAGAAAACTTTTGCCGAACTTGGCTATGGTCACTGCCAGGCCCTAAAGTCGCGATAACCAATTTTTTTTTTGATAGTAGGTACCGAAGTTGACTTTTTCATTTACCTACAATTTTCTTAAGATATATTTATTTAACTATCGGCCAACAATCAATTGATTTTGTTATCCTTACAGTTTTCTTTTAATGTCCGTGTGAAAATCCACCAGAATATTTTCTAAGGCTATGTCGGTATTTTAATAAATACAATTGACATTTCTATAGAAAAGGCACTTTACAAGGCCAGGTACTTATAAGGCACAGAACAATAATTGAGTACCAACTACATTACTATTGCAAAACAATTCAAAATATATTCATATTTAAATATGTGATATTTTACTAATAATCGTGAATTATGCTACACACAAATTATTCTAGAAATTCCACCAGATCATGTTAAATTCGCGTCCGTTTTTATAGTACTGGTCTATGTCGACAATGGCCGGAGGAACTGTGACACTGTCTTGGGTATTTTATACAAAAAGAAAAATCACGTTTACAATGACGTTATTAGATTGGGGTCTATCTACCATGTTGGTCTGGTCAAGTGACAAGTGACAGCGCTAGACAGCCGTCTAGCGCCATCTCTTACCCACTTTCGGAATAATACTAAATCATTCCTGCACAGATCATGGTAACCCACCAGGAGGTTCAATTTCCAGGTCAGGCAAACTGTTGTTGGGTTTTCCCATTCCATCACGAATTTGAGTTTGTACGGAAGGAGTCTGAATTTGATGTTACTGGGCTCGCCCTTGTGTCATGTGATTTAAACACAACTGGCGAAATGTGGGTGTACAGTCACGACCACTAATATGTAGGTATACACGTAACAATTTTTAAAACTGCTTTTTTCCTTCTGTACCGATTTTAATTTGATATTGTTACGGATATAGTATTTTGGAACCCATACTATTATGATATAGAAGTTATCTCAAAGTTGCAATCTATAAAATAATATAAATATTAATCGATTAAATCACTTTTGTATTTTGCTATTAGTGCTCGTACATACTATATAATATATAGATGTACCACTGCCGAACCCTTCGAGGAAAACGTGCTTTACGTCAATTAGATCCATAGACAATGTCAAATTCACCGGATAATGAAAATAAAAGACGTCAAAGTGGAGCCTACCAGTATTCTGTAAAACATTAGTTGGTAATGTAAATAATATGGCTATTAAATGTTCTTCATTATTTAGCAATCTATTTCTATTATATCTAAAGGCCTGTTTTACCAACTTATTTAGTTAAAGAGACTGAGTAATATCAGGTTAGAAAATAGTTTTAAACCTTGTTTTCTTTAAGGCAACCCTAACATTAAACTTCTGTTATCTCGCGTATTATGCCTATTTGATGAATCTAACTGCATACCAAAGGTGCAGTTACGATAATTCTTTCTCATGAATGACTGCAAGGGAATCTTTAGCCCCATAGACAATGTCCATAGGGGTCTACCAATCGTTTCAACTTGCTTACTATCAACTAAGATTTTTTCTAATAGAAAAATCCAATTATAATTTTGCGTGAACCGGGCTTTTAACCGTTCAAGCTAGCAAGATCATGCAAAGCCAATCCGTGTAATTTTTTATTCTTTAGATTTAGATAAGTAGGTACTTTTGTATTACTCAGCCTCTTTCAAAAATATATTTGTATTAAATTATTGCAAAACTACGTAATTCGTATCCTCCGTGGTAGAAACAGGCGATAAAACTAAGTTTACACTTAGGTGCACCAAACATCTCACTTAAAGTGAAGGTTTACGTATAAGTACCAACTATACATTCATAGTTCAGGTAATCTCAATTATTAAAACGTTATTTACAAATAAAGCAATGTAGGTAAGTTAAGTTTTAAAATGGCTGACGTATTAAAATGGCGGATTAATATGACTTATTTTTAGGTTAGAGTTCATTTTCGTTTCACATCGAATCGAATCTAAAGTATCGTTAGTTGAGACGAGGACAAAAGGTGTTAAATCTCTTGGATTTGTCCGTCTAAATAAACTTATCTGTTGTACTAAATCCGCCCTACCGGGTAACAAGAATGCCCAAATGCTTATACCAGCCATTTTACAGTGAAAAACTAAAAAAACACAATAAAACATTAAAAATTAAACGTAAACTAACTATAAACAATCTAACTACGACACTAACTATCACTGCGATAGTGTAAACATCACACGGTTTATAAAATAAAATTAGAAAATAACCTAAAAACTCGGTGATTGCGGACGCGTCCGTACGGTAAGCCAAAATGGCGGTCGCTGCGATCAATTTTGATAGATTTTTGTACAAAAGTATTAAAAATAAACTGTAGGCAGCTGGTAATGTCGATGGATGGTAATATTTGATGATGATAAGGTAGAGTGTTGATATGGTCGAGTGGTCTATGGCTTCATAGAGGCGCACCAAGAGTGGGGTACAACAGATCACCGGTGAAAAAATCCAAGGAGTCGAGAGGCCCTGGACGCGGGGGGAGGCTGTTCTGGAAGCTTCCTTCGCTTCTCTTTGGTCAGCTTGTGTTTCATCTGCTCGTCGATGAGTTCTTGCATGTCCATCTGAAATATTTAAAGTTATTTTTGAGTAAAATTTTGGAAATATCAACCTTATTCAGTCGTATGAACACACGGTTAGAAATTCAAAATAAATCTGATGTGATGACCCTTACGCATTACGCGTTACCAAGATAAAATTATTAAAATATGTATTTAGGGACCAAAAAATCTTCGACCAATTGTGATATTTCGTCAAATACGACAGCGCAGCTTTATGACCTTAAACTTGAAAAGCATCAGAGGTGCACGCCATTATTCCATTTAGTTCCACAACTTAACATTTATTAGGTAGTTATTTCAACGATTCTTTAAAAATAATTTAGTCACGCCTCTTAAAAAAGGTCTAAAAAAAGGTCTCGTAAAAAAGGCACTTCACATTAATTTGGAGTAAACTGTCAGGTCCAAAAATTATGATTAGGAATTAGTAGACCGAGACTGATTTTGAAAGCATCTCTTAAATCGCAAGATAAAACGAATTCTTCAGAAAAATCCAAATGTTTGCCTTCCTCTTAATTATTTGGAGACAAGTGCAGAAAGTATGGAGCATTTTTGCTGCTTTTTCTCAACGAAAGGATATGATTATCGGTAATTGCATTCTCAATGCATCTTGATTTGTGTGATTTACGTTATTGAGCAAACGATTTGTTTAAAACATCTACTTATATAAATATCAATGTCTGTTCATCTGTTTGAAATCTATAGACTCCTAAACCACTCAACTGATTTTGATGAAATTTTGCAAAGTTGTTCTACATACGTTTAAGGTTTAAGCAAGGTAGGTAGGTAGTAGGATGGTAGATAGATAGTAGCTAGGTATGTGGGTCGAGTAGTAAAAAAATACAAGTAGGTAGTACTAGGTAGGGAAAATTGCATTACAACGCATGCCGGGTACAGCTAGTAACTAAATAAACGAAGCCATGGTTCACGAATTTCCTTCAAAATCCTTTAGATTGTGATTTAGAAGACCATTTTGCATTTTGGGTGCACGAGAGCATATGGACCAAAGCAACATGTCCACGTTTTACTACATACCTGCCACTGTTCCAGTTGCTGCCCAAGGTCCACCTTCTGGCGAACAGCCTCGTACAGCTGACTGTTGGCTTGCATCAGCTCCACCCTGGTCTTGGCGAGGGCAACCTGGAAAATTCGAATCACACATTTATCATCCGCAGTAATGCACATACAAGAATGAAAGGAGCAAATCTTGAATACTTGACTCAAGAAAAAGGTAAGTTAAGGTAAGTTATTTATTACTTTGCCAATAAAGAAGAAGCATCTTGCCGTTTTAGCCTATTTCATTAAGGTCCAGTGCATATAAGCAACACCTCAACTTTAGAAGTTTCGATTATTTCTTTAAAACTGCTTTGTAACGCACACTAACATCAACACGCTAACATACATGCATGCGCATACAAGCGTGCTTTGTAACATCATATAGAGATCCTTTCGGGTCGGGATCAGCTATTTACAATAAGTTAAGGTGGTGCGATCTGATGCAGTGCTTATAGGTGCCGCATGAGCTTTGTTCATATTTGTATGTAGATTCTGTTTTGCTACTGTTTGTTTCTTTAAAGCTATCTGTTTTGCTCTTTTTTTGGGCTTTTCGTTTGATGGTCTGAAATCTTTTTGACTCTTACCTCAGCAGCCTTCTTCCTCTCCATTGCCTCGTCTCTCTCCTGGCGCGCCTTGGTGACGGCCTCGTCGTTCTGCAGACTGCTGTAGTTGGCATCGTTCAGCAGCTTGTCTCGGTCCTCAACAGCCGCACGGAGTTCCACCTCGGCGACCGACAGCTGGAATAAGGAGAAATACATGCATATTAGTGATAGTGATCTTCAAAGTGGACTGAATATAATATGCTACCTGAAAATAAATACTGCGAGCAATAAACTAGTTTGTGGGCCTTTAGGCAAGTTTTTTTTTCTCAAACTCACCATTCTAGGAGCCTAACTTCAAAAGGATTTGTAGAATTTACAAGAGGTTGTAAATGCAACATTAATTGTCCACAGATTTTCTCAAAGAATATCTACAAACTCGATACCTGTACCTAAATAAAATAAATAAAAGTCGAACACTTTCTAAAACATGGGGCATGCGTATGTTAACGAGTCCGTGACTGATCCCTTTAAAGAAAGCAGATTGCTACTTAACTGTCATAATATCAGAAAAATCTGAGGCGAGAACAAGTACACCAGGTACCTACCTACCGCGCCCACTGCCTTTCGACCAGTTTTCACCCTTATGTCCTGAGTATAAGGTTGAAAAGTGGTCGACCGTCAGTGAGCGCGGTAGTACAGTTTTCATGACGCATTGAGATTTGGAAAGGGACCATAGGTATCCAAGGTATGAGTAACAGAAACAAAGCTTTACAAAGATTAACTATTTCAAAAATTCGCTGTGCCATATAGACTGACACGGACCTACCACCTACTGTTATATTATAGAAGACGAAAATAACTTTAGTCCTCAATCACATAGCTTAACCAACGTAACATAGCTGTGATAGTCTAGTGGTGTGAACGTTGAACTGCCAAGTCATAGGTCTCGAGTTCGAATCCAAGACATGACCCTCTGATTTTTCGGAATCATGTGCGTATTGTATAATTATCACCGGCTTCGGTGAAGGAAAACATCGTGAGGGAACTAGTATGCCTGAGAGATATTTCTCGACGGCATGTAAAGCCAAGTCAGAGGCCCGTGGGCGGCAGGAAAACTCTGACACCAGGTTATGCACTAACCACACACGATAAAAAAAAACAACAACAGATTTCCGACATTTCATTCACAACAACAATATTTCATAAACATCTCTCACAAACATTGTTTTCTCCGTAACTCCCACGGTATATTTCCGCATCAGCCGATCGTTCCGCGTATTGCCCGGGCGCAGTTCAGCCACTATTGTCTGCGCTTGCGCATTGTATAGCATCATTTTGTGATTTTGTATGTTGTTAAGAATTTGTTATGGTAGTTTATTGTAATATAACTTAGGGCATCTTAACACTTTGGAAGTAGATTTTAAAGAAATGTGTCAGTTGTAAAAGTACGTAGAATACTTAGATCTAGTGTGGAACATTGATGAGTCAATTCAATTTTCTATCTCTTTTCTTGACTCTCTGATATTCAGAGGATGAACCTTCACGGTTAAGCAGAGCTTGCCATGGTTGGTCCGTGGATGGGTGACCATCCATTACGTATCGAGTTTCCTCCGTGGCTCAGAAAGCAAGATAAGTTAAGTTAAGTTGGTCCCAGCTGTCATTTTAGGGCTTTGAAAGTCTGAAAGTCTAGTAAGACTGGTTGTCTTACTAACGGGAGTATTGCCCAGTACTAACTGGGTTGTGGAGGTCAGAAAGGCAGTCGCTTCATAATACTGGTGTTCAACTGCATCCGGTGATACTGGAAACCGACCACAACATGGTTAAGAAAAGGCTAGGCAGATAATTACTCCTGATATTCAATATTTAAATCATCAGGTTCCAAATGATATTTTTGGTCCTTAAGCTACGAATCTGAGAACCAGAAGTTTCATCGCTAAATAAAGTAGTGAAAAGATAAAATACAAAGAAAAACACTTCGTAGGTACCACAAAGCGGTTATAACTTTCAACCTTGAACAGAACAATAACAGAATATAACAAAAAAATATCGCGGCCATAATAACCGAACAAATGACCAAATAAAAAAAAGAAAGTGGGCCATAGCATGTTACTCACACATTTATAGGTAGATCATAGGTAATGTGAGAACTAGCCTTAATACATAATTAAAAGTACGTGTAAAAAAGAATAAATTCTCTTTGTTGTAAGGCTTGGGATACATTAGCGGTATGGTTATGCGGTTTATGGTGTTGCAAGTTAATAAAGTGTATGGTGAAGGAAAACGTCGTGAGGAAACCGATGTTCTAGAATCAGAAATTCGAAGTTATGTGACATCTAACAACACGTACACGGCAAGGGTTTTTCCCAGATTTAGCAACATTTCTGAATCACCTCTTTTGGGAACTGAGTGAGTAAGAAGATTATCTTAAAAAAGGTGTAGCAGTATCAAAGTTTAATCCGAATTTTAATTTGAATGTTTACTTAGATGGGTGGGATAACCGCCTCGAAACTTCACGCTCGAAGGACCCAGTGTTAGTCACTCATTTGTGTGTGTGTGTGTGTGTGTTTTTTTTAAACTGCGCCTCTAAAAGGTTTCTCTTGGATTCTGTGTACCCTAACCACATTACACACCCACATCTTAAATATCGAGACCTGAAACTGTCTTTTGTTAGGTATGTTGTCGTACTCTGTTGTAGGTACTCTGGAAAAAGGAGTAGGTATTTAGGAATCGTTGCAGCTGGCGTTCTGTGGTTGTTGTCCAACCCCATGGGAAAAGGCGTGAGTTTATGGCATATTGTATGTATGATGTATGTTGTCCAAAATTATTTCACTGGAACTGGGACATGACATGACATGACATGACATGACCTATAGCGCAAAAGCTAATCATTCAAATACTGGGCCAAACTAATAGATTATTAAGTTCATCAACCATTTTTCATTATTTTTACAAATTACCTACCTCTTCTAAGCAACTATACCAAAATAACCGCTAAAAAACTAAATTAACAATCACTCATTTTAAATACCGAATCAAAATGGCGTCGGTACAAAAAGGCGCGAATTCTACAAAATGCCTGCTAACGTCCGAGCTAGGGTGATTGACCTTAGCGACGTGTGTCTACGTCACTACGGTCACGCCATGCGGTAACTTGCAGTCTGGTCTAGAATTCTAGATCGCTAGCTTTGATTAAGGCCTAAGGTTATAGTTTAGAACTGGATATTTTCGTCTCAAGATCTGATAAGTTTTGTAAGACATTGCTTATTTGAATCGGTTGTGGAAATCCAAGGATGTATGTATATTTTTCAGTACCTACAGTAGTTATTTAATGACTAATTTGACCGTCTATCGATGCCTTGTTCAAGAACTCGAACAATCCCAAGCTGTGCTATGCTATTAAATATTTAAAAGCAGATTTATAGGTTTACTTACAGTTTTATTGATTTTTCAGACACCGAAAAAAAAAACACAAAGTCGTCGTTGTGGACTTCTGTCTGTACCTTTTATCAATTTCAAAACTTACATAACATAACATAACGCCTGTTATCCCCTGTAAGAGAGGCAGAGATGCACCAAATAGACACCGAACAGCTATTTAAGTCCCATGCGAAAGGGAGCGAGCATTTGCCATCCGGGCACGAATTCAGATTCCGCGGCTGTTTTTGTGAAATTCCTGATGGAAAAACCCAATTATACTATAACCAACCTAGCAATCGACTTCGAGCTCAGCAGAAGTGCTCGTAACCACTTGATATCACAATTGGTATTACTTGATTTCAAGTATTACCTACAGTTACGAAAAGAAAAAAAATTACGGTGCTTTAAAATATTTACGCAATTAAAGCAATGATGTAGGTAATCTTTACGCATATTTTTCCACAACAGTTAAGGTCATTATGGTTATAAATATAATTACTTATGTAAAAAAGTCTAACACATTTTCATTTACATTAGAATTTGAACGAAAATTGCTGATGTGTATACTTAATTTGATCTAAGAAAGTTTAATGAAGGGAAGTTATATAAATGGCTAGGCACACGCCGGACGTGGCCGAAGAAGATGGGAACTTAAGAATATTGACGTCATCAATTTGCTTGCTGAGCTGGGAAACCAAAATACATAGAACGAAGAGATTGGTAATAATTATTGTACCAGTCAGGCCGACTACGCATTGCCAGAACGCGTTGTGGTCGAAAATCAAAACAGCCACAACCCGAATTTCGCTTAGTGGTAGTTTTGAAATTGCCACAACGCGATGTGGTCGGTTTTTTTAATCAATGAGCGTTTTCGGCCTTTTAACTTTAAGTGGCATGACATGAAACTTACGTAGATTAGAGACCTACATTTTAATTACATTGCATATATTTTAAACATTTACATACAAACGATGCATACTATTTACCATTTAAAAAACCGCTTATTTATCACGCTCAAGATCTACACTCCTTTCAACTACAGCATGTCCTCATTGTTCCACCACATGACCTCATCGGTTTCCAAATCCTTCCATAAAACAAGAACCAGTTTTTATTGTACTCCTCACATGTATTGCCCAAGGATGGTCGTAAGAGCCTATTTATTGCCCACGCGTGGGCGTGGGCGAGTTACTCATACGACAACAAGATCTAGACTTTTGTTAGGCTAACCTTGGTTAAGACAGAATTGGTAAACTAGTTTTATTGAGCAACTTTTAAGCAATAACAAAACTACGATTAGTTTTAAAGGCATACTTTTAGAGGACTTGAATTGAAGTAAGATGACAGAAGATGATATTTTTTAAACGAACTTATTTCCCAAGGGGGGTTGAGGATAGAACCGAGGACCCTACTAATACCATAACTATAGGGTTTTCTTAGGGCTCTAAATACCAATAGTGTTTGTGAACCTCTGCACATCAGCGCTACTCTAGAGACCTAGATTAGATAGTCTAATCTATACCAATACCTATTATAAAAAGCTTAAATTGGAGGGAATTATTGGAGGTAAAAGTTTGTATGTAGGGGTTAATCTTCGGATCTACCGATCCGATTCCGAAAATTCTCTTCACTAACGGGTAGCTACATTATCCCTGAGTGTCATAGGCTTTATTTAAAACGTTCCCGTGGAATAATTTCCGAACATAATGAGGGCGAAGCCGCGGGCAAAAGCTAGTTCAATTAGAAAAGAAAAATTTAGATGGTTAGGAGCCGGTAACAAACTAGTTACTGGTTTCTTTTCAGGCATTTCGTTACGGACTGCGTTTTTATGCAAAGTATACGTACGTACCTACATAATTGAATGATTGCACTTTCAAGTACATGTTATTAAGTACACCCCACCTAATGTAATCTCAATCAAACTTGTAATCCCCGAAGGGTTGGACAGAGGTGTACCTAATGGTACACTCACATTTCACTAGTTATGTCTAAGTCTCATGTAATAGGGCGCGAGCTTATTGTCATCAACCGGGCACAAATCCTGACTCCGTGGCTGCTACTGAGAAATTCTTCATGTAAAAACCCAATAACACTTTGCCCGACCTTTGAATTGAACCCAGGACGTCATGCTCAGCAGTCGCGCTTACGACCACCAGACCAACGACGCAGTCAATGCAGACAATGGGCACGCGGCCCCAAAAATGGTCACGTAGTATAAAACAGAAGAATATATCTTACATAACGCTTAAACAGCAAATGAGCTAAACTCCTTGCGTAACAAATTAATGGTCGTAACGTTGGGTGACGCAAAATGCATTGCAGTGCACTGTCGAGCCTGCGTTCCGGGTCTCTATTGAACGTATAACGGAATATTTGTTCAAATAAACTGTCGTGCAAAAAATAAAACGATTTTATTTCGGCTTCACGTGACGAATTTGGTTTTAATTTTATTTTCGGCTTGTTAATGTTTAATGGTGGTTAACGATCTCTTTGACAGGTTTCGATATAGGTAAAAATGTAGTTTAAACTCGGGTCTATTCCCTGTTTCAACTTATCAGTCACAGAAGTAACTACAATTTCATTAAGGCCAATTTCAAAAATAAACTGAACGCAATCGGAACACCTAAGCCGCGTTCAAGAGCTGTCAGTTTAATGTTAAGAGGCGTATTACAAAAAAACGCGAAATTGCAAGGTTTCCTCGTTGAAATTGTATGTTATCCGTTCGTTGTTTGAAATAACAATTACTTGTTAAAAATAGTTCGTTTCCTCTACTACAATAATAATTCAGCGAATTTTAGATAAATTATTAGTTTATTTAGTAATAATCATTCTCCCAATGCATGTTTAGATAAAAAGTCACGGAGACGTGATTTGGGAGCTCTAATTTGTTAACAAGTCATTGTTATTTCAAACAGCGTACATAATATATTACATACAATTTTGACGAGGAAACCTTGCAATTTCGCGTTTTTTTGTAATACGCCTCTCAAGGAGTATTGATACTGCACTTTAGTACTGACACACTGCTCTTGAACGCGATCATCTTCACCCTAACTATAAACAACTACTTGTGTAGGTAGGTACACACGGCCACAAGCTATACATTCCCAGTATAAAATGGCCTCGTTTTGTATAGATTGCCTGTATTGTAGAGATCCGCAATAGCTGGTTTTGTATAGCTTAATTGGTCGTCCTGCGTACCGTGATTTCTGCATCATGCAAACATTAAGATCAAGACAACATAGCTGATCCTCAGCAGATCAATATCTAGGATTTCTTCAAACATTCCCCAATCAGCAGCTCTTAGTTTAATTATCAACTATCCGATATTATCGTTGCTCTCAATTGAGCGGAGCAGAGACAGTCTTCATTGTTACAGTCTTTATTGGTACAGCACGTTACGAAATTGGAATTACAGTTTGAAGATAATACTTATCAGATAAACGATTGGAGTAAAATACAAAGTGTAAACGGACCCTTCACGAAGCCGTCAACCAAGTAACCCTACGCAAAAATTATTGCTGGGAAACGACTTTTATTTGAGGTGAAAAGTACGTACGTACGTTTTGCGGTAGGACTCAATGTAACGCATTCACAACATTGTGCTGATAGATGCATTCAATGGTACGGGGGTCCCGGAGGTATTTAAAGTGAAGTTATAACATTAAAAACTTGACCCCCAATAAAAAAGGTGGAACTTTGACCCCAATATTTCCCTAACTAGAAGATTCCCAGGTCAATTCGAGGTCTATTAGGACCGCTGCCTGCCAGGGTTGCGGATTTGTTCGAAAGAGTTACCGTGGCCCTTAGCACCTTGGCACAGGCAAGTGGAGGAACATGGGTGGGTTTTAGTCAGTAAGAGTCTGACACGCCCTCCCGCTCCACCCAGAGCGGGAGAGGTCATTTGAAGATTTCCCACCCAAAAAAAAAATAAGGTATGGTCAATTATTATCCTAGATCAAAAACATTATCGCAATGACGGGGAGAATAAGTCCCGTTTGGCTTCGTAAAGGGTATATTTACACCCTTTATTAATAATGCTGCTTTCTTAGCTTTTGCTTGCTTTACTGCTTAGCATGCGGACCTGGGTTCGATTCCTGAGTCGGGCAGTGTTATTCGGTTTTTCCTCAGTATCAGCCACGGAGTCTGGATTTGTACCCGGTTGATGGCAATAGGCTTCGATTACATGGGACTTTAACATAACTGGCGAAATGCGGGTGTACTATCAGGTAGACCTATGTCTAACCTCTCGTTGGATTACAGGCGCCATGTTATGATGATGATGAAGTTAAAAATAGGTCATTCATCATCATCACATCTCGTATTCAGCATGCATTTCAGAACTTAGTTTCAAAACACCACGACGAATAGTTGTCTTTTGTGGTTGAATTAGGCTTGCCACATTTCGCAAGCTCTGATCCTATTACGGCCCACATGACTGGCACTCTGGCTACTAACGAAGGAAACCACTTAAATTCCTTACAAGATGATCTCTATAAGTCTGTTAGACGATCACGTTTTGTCATCAGTGGCCTTGACTTCTGTTTTTGACGCACAAATTGGATAGTTTTCTGTCTTTAAGACAACACTTGTTTTGTTTTCGTGTAAGTTGGTCTAATTTCGTTTTCTTCGATGCCAATTTGATCTATCGTTTTGCGTACCTAATCGATATACCTTGCCTCTATATATCTTGGGTTTCGTTTGCTCCGGTTTTAATTCTTTGATTATATTCACGTTACAATTGTCATGAATATTGTTTTTTTTTAATGCTTGTTGTGACGTTTACTCCCCGCAAGCGAGGCGTCCCGAAGAACCTAGAGAAGTGGCAATCGATTTTAAAGCGTTAAGTTTTCCTTCAACGTCACTGTACTTTGTTTATGTCAGTCCAATATAAATTTTTGTCTTTTTCATTATTTTTACCGTTTATAGAATGTAATTTTGGATAGGCCCTCGTGTGGAAACTCAGGCAAAGTGTTATTGGGGTTTCCTATCAGGAATTTCTACAGAGTCTGGTAGGTATTGTGCCCGGGTGATGTCTCGCCCCCTTTAACATGGGACTTAAAACATAACTGGCGAAATGTGGGTGTACTATTAGGTACACCTCGGCCTAACCCTTGGGGAATTACGTGAAATAAAATAAGGATATTATTCTGAATTTCAATGATAGGTATATCTGCAACCTACCATGTACATGTCTTAATCCATCTCATTCGTTCTACGAGTACATCAACCTCCAAGCTCTGTTTATCTCAAAATAAATCGTTCAACTCGATCGATCTAACCGAATCGATTTCGCATTAAATTGGTTTAGAGCACAAACGGTATTTCAATTGGTCTAACGTCCAGTAACTGTAGCCGATACGTCGGTATCGAAAGTTAACTGTATCGATGAAATCGACAGCTCTTGTTGTATGGGGTTACGTGGTGATGAATGGCTCGTGTGGTTTACACACTGGCCTAGCTTTGACCACAAAGCTTTGATGTCGCTTTTGGTAACAGTTCTCAATAAAGTATGCGATTTTGAAGATTTTTTTTATCTATGGTCTGCGGCAGTCTACTGTTGGATCCCACGACACAATATAAAATCACATCTTTAATCCCCATGGAGGTAGGCAGAGGTGTCTTGCACAACCTTATTTAGTCACTTTTGTTTTAATTGTACCTAATAGCCACCAATCCAACCAAATACGAGCGGAAAATATGCTAATAAGGTAACAGAGTCATCGATACAAGTAAAGTCTGACAGTTAGGCTTTACATTTTTCGTGGCTACGGAAAAGCCAAAAAGAGGCTAATGTGTTTCACGCATGTGTAAGACGAATATTCCCTCTATGACCTAGGAATTATGATTTGATTTAAAGTACCTAGACGTCACGTTATGGAACTTAAATGGAGTAGGGTAAGAAACCGAGCAAGGCGCAGTGATGACAGGTGGAATAAGGCCTGGATTCTACTAAAGCCGGAGACGTGCGGAACGTAGAGGAGTCGCGCGCGAATCAACCAATCACATTCGTTGAATATTGCACGTCTGCGCACCGCTCCGCTCGTCTCCGTGTTGGTGAAGTCAGTGTCTACTAGAGCTGTGACCGAGTGTTATCCAAAGACTGGTAAGAGAAGCGCTGCTACTTCGGCGGGAGAAGATATAGTTGCCATCGCAGTTTAGGTCTGGATGAGGGTGGCACAGGAACGTGGCAATTGGCATAAGCAAAGAGAGATCTAAACATAGCAGTGGGTGAAGTCGGGCCGTGGATGATGATGACCGGGTTACAAAGAGCTACTGTTTTGTACGATGTTGTTAGGGAGGTAACTAGTTCCAAAGGATAAAATAGAATCAATGGCCACCAAAAATGCTCTATCATGGGTCATTGTGATGTCCTTACGGTAAAATCGATGCGTATCAGTCAATGCCTTATTGAAAACGCTTTGTTGCCATTTTTTGCTGTCCAATACCTACCGTTACTCATAGTTGTGTCATTGAGTGCCGATTGATTTTAGCACGTGGATGGCGGTTTATAGAACTTTTGTAGCTAAGTTTTTTAATGTTTTAACCTTTTGACCGCCACGGACGCCTATGGACGTCAAATCAAAAGGTGCTCACGACGCCACGGACGGCGTAACACGTCTAATTTGGATGCGGTGAAATTGTGGCTTAGCGTGGAGGGCACGCGCGCGTTTTTATGCTCTGGCGTTCAAAAGGTTAAGGACAATATTTGGCAAAAAAACTTCGAACTTGACATAAATACGAGGTGTAGCACGTATCTAAGTACCTAACTACGTTACAGCCATGGCCCGATTATGTTTCACATTGTATATTTGACGAGACCTATGAATCATGTCTTGCAATTTTGCAGTCTTCTGAACCTACTCCACCTGAGTAAAGACTCGTGTCAAGTCGTGTCACTACCAACTACCAATATCTGCATTACCAGAGACATGCAGGTTCATTGTCATGTCTCATAATATGCCGGTAATTGTCTTCCTTCAAATAAACAACGCTACATAAACAAGGTGTGGTACCTACTTCCCCGGACGAGCTGCTTTGCAAAGTTCTATTATAACTACTACTGCTTTTAGGTTTTTTTATGGCCCATTTATTATGAAAAATCCGAGTCCAGTCATGTCCTGCCCTAGACATGAAGGTATTCCTTTGCGACAAGCCAGAATCAACCAGACACGCCGTTTCACCGGGACTCGACTCGATGAAGCTCGACAAGTCAGGGAGACAGAAGTCAACAGTCTTGGCTCCCGCAACCAAATAAATTATAAAATAACACTGAAGTAGTAAGAAAAAATTCCGACTTCTATCCATTACAATATAAAGCAGCCACGCCTCTATACCAAGAAATTATGAGTTAAACAAACTCTACTAACCTTAGAAGACAAATCAGCAATAATCTCATTCTTCTCATCGATCTGCCTCTCCCTCTCCAGCGCCCGACGCGCGTGCGCCGCTATGGAGTCCCTCACACGCGACCCTTCGAGCGTGGCGTACGCGGCGACGGCGTCTGCGCAGGCCGCGGCTAGGGCGCCGCGACGCAGCGTCTCGCCTTCCTCGCCGTCCAGAGATGTGAGAGAGAGGTCGGAGTGGAGTCCTGGAAGGAGGAATTGTGGAGTTAGAAAGACAGTTAACAACGAAAAATACTAATTCGTATATAGATGGGCTAAGTGCCCATTTGCAAGATGTCAAGCAGTTATCACCCCTATTATAAGCAAGATCAATAAGCCAAACTTGTCAGCCTTCCTTATTTACACTTGGACACCACGGGGAATATATTTCTATTTATTTCTCCAATCTTTATCGGGTTGAAGAATTATCACATGGATCATAAGACCATGTTTAATGTTTTCATTTTGAGTCAGGAAAATGATCACGCTTGTTGTAAAACTAACAAAGAACGATACCATAATATTTTACTAACTATCCATAACGAATGTTATTGCAATAACGACCAAGAGATGGACCGATAGAATATTCAACAGTAACAAAAAAAAAATATTATTGTAAGGTATCTAAATTATTTCCATGGTTAAATCGACATGTTACTTCCATTGTCTCTTCAGCGAGGAACCCTATGATTTTTCTTTAGAGTTCAAGATCATACATATTAATCGACACCTATAAGCATAGTATAATCAGCCTAAACACCAACCTCCACTAAAGAACCACTTCTTGAGCATAAGCTCTGTGAGTGAAGCAGTGATAGCCTAGTAGTGTGACCGTTGGACTGCCAAGTCATAGGTCTCGAGTTCGAACCCAGGACACGCACCTCTGATTTTTCGGAATCATGTGCGTATTGAATAATTATCACTTGCGTCGATGAAGGAAAACATCGTGAGGAAACCAGCATACCTGAGAGATATTTCTCGACGGTATGTAAAGCCAATTCAGAGGCCCATGGGGGGCATAAAAACTCTGACACCAGGTTAGGCACTAACCACACGATAAAGAAAAAAAAGCTCTGTGAGAAGGGGTAGGTCTTCGAATTTTGGTTCTAACACAATCCGGTTTTCTTATAATGTCTTCGTTCACCGTTTTGCGAACATTTAGTTGACGTCTTCGTCTTTCTTACATCACTATTACCCTTAATGTCAGTAGCCTTTTTTAGCCATATCGTCTATCCCGCACCGTTCGTAATCGCGGCCAACGCACCCAAGTCCAGTAAACTCTTAATTGCACACACATCTAAATCCCAGGAAAATATAACAGCACAATGTAATGACACCACTTTCTCTACAATACAACCACTTTCCCATAGCTAAAGTGATCACAATTTCGCGTTTTGTCCACGCCGCATCAGTTATTGCGGAAATATTACAACAAGATCAACTGCCTTCATCGATGATGGCTTCTTAATAGTTAGAAAAGTAATTTGCTTTATTATATTGTGGTTGAGAAGTAGAAAATGTCATTTATGTGTAGTATTTTTTGTTCATGACTTTGTATTGTCGACAAAGTGCAACGATTCAGTTTCAACAGACGATGTCTGGGCGAAGCATTTGTGTGAGATTTGGATAAGAAATTCTGATGGCTGCAGTTGAAAAGTAAAACAAATCGAAACCTATGAGTAACTCAGAAGATTTTTTATCAAAACTTAGAGATAAAGGGAAGTAATTAAGTACTTATTCTAGTTTACGAATCTACATCTCTCATTCCCTTTCCTGTTGAAACATTATTCACGGCTCTACAGGTAGTCAGTGGCGCGAAAGTTTGACAACCCGTCTTTCCAAGGGCTACCGTGTTACTCAGTAAGTAAAAACTGGGGTGTGGAGGTCAGATAGGCAGTCGCTTCTTGTAAAGTACTGGTATTCATCTGCATCCGGATAGACTGGAAACCGACTCCAACATAGTTGGGAAAAGGCTAGACGGATGATGTATGGAAACATTATTTCTTGTCATAGCTTGTCCCATTAGGTATAACTTTGAATAAATTGAATTGAATTGAATTTAATTGTTTTAAACAGTAAAAGGATTCCAAGTTGACAGGAAAGAAGTGGCAGAGGTGACATTTTAGTTACAAAATTTACTCAGTAACTGAGTAATATTTAAAATCGTATTGAAGAATGCAATACGGAACATTCAAGACCCAATCACCGAATAAGCATTGACGCAAAAACTGCACGTTTGCAAAGTGCATTTGATTTGGTAAGCAACTACAATGGTTACGAAAGAACCTGCTATTTGCAACACACCTGATTTCGGCTGATATTGTTGACAGACAAATAAAAACTGTCTCAAAAAGTTATTGAACCGGGATTTAAACGGAATTTAATGTAAGATATGCAGTTTTGGATATTATTGTCGGTAAAAGTGCAGTCAAAAGGAGTCCAAGTTAAATTAATGAAGAGAGAGATGGCCATTTACCACTTTAAATGTAGATAACAAGGAAATTAAAAATGATGAATCTTATTGGGATCTAACTTAATTGCACAAGTCTTAATCATAAACATAAGCCCAGCCTTTTTTTCAACTAGGCACGTTAACGTCGGCTTTGTCTTACCAGATGCAGCAAAAAACTATTATTTTACATGGATCAATTGCCTATCTAACCTGATTGATACAAGCCTAAAGGCTTGGCTTGCCCTTATAGCCTACACTGCATGATTTCCGGATTTCTGAACAGTCTGACCCGCTGCCCTTCACAACCTCGTTACTGACCTCCTCCTCCTCCTCCTCGTTACTTTAGAATAGCACGATCACAAAACTCAGAACCTCCAGGAAATATTGGTTTACCCTAACTTTAATAACCATAGTTATAACGTGACGATGCTCTATTCCTATCACAAAAATGTTTCAGTCAACACACATATTCATACCATTACTGAACCCCCTGTAGTGACACCAATATTGACCTTTCCAACAGTTCTAGAAATGTCAAGCGAAAAGCTACTGAAACAGTTATAGCTACGCGTTGCTTTGAATGATGTCATATACCGTCACGTCAGCTTGGAGCCTGGTACGCCATGACACCTCGTCCCACGGCATACCGGCAGTCAAACTCCGTATGTTGG
Source organism: Standfussiana lucernea (assembly GCA_964057025.1). Lineage (NCBI taxonomy): Eukaryota > Metazoa > Arthropoda > Insecta > Lepidoptera > Noctuidae > Standfussiana > Standfussiana lucernea. The sequence goes on from OZ059805.1 coordinate 13,204,057, forward strand.
TAAATAATGCCAAAAATATAGGAGCACACGATTCGAAATGCGAGTGATGAATGGATTTTAGTTTCGGAGACGTTGAAGAGAATAAGGAAATCATCTAAATGAAGACAGAGAGTAAATGCTCGACTTTTCACGAGATTGCTTTTGAATTTATTGTTCAGATGTCTGTCTTTTTAATTTTCACATTACAATCAAACCAAAAGACGAGGCGAGTAGTGGAAAGAATGGAGGGAGGCCATTGCCAAGGAGTTGGACGGAATAGGCTAGGAAAACCACCAAACAGGGTTTTATTCGGAATAGCCACTTCATTGTGGGTTTCAATCAACTTTCTATAGACAACTAATTGGAAAAGGAAGTGGATCAACATTGATTGCAACTCCTGTTTAAACTTATTCATACTCCGTCATAAGCTGACCTATGGTGATCATCACAAGAAAACTTGAAATCAATAATGGTCTAATTCCCCAACCAGATCAATGTTTGATGCACTTATTTATACCCGTAAAGACATTACATTTTGAGCAGCAACATTTTACAACGTAATTATTTTACTATTACACAAAGAAATCTAATTACAAAATCGTGATTCGGATCGAATTTTAATGCTTTTCATACATCGTCTAATGCTCTAATGTTTCCGTAAGCCAACGATCCAGGAACCGATTACGAAGGTCGTACACAATTGTCTGCAGAATTGCGTATACTGCCGATGTGTTGCCACTGCAAAAATAAGTTGCAGTAAAACAGTTGGCTGTTCCTATACATATTTTACGATGGAAGAAAACAAAGAGAAGATAAAAATAAATTGCAGACATGGTAAGGAAACGTGAAGATGAATAACCTTGGTGTAATATTTGATTGGTATAAAACTGCATAGCGTTAAACTTTATTACCATAGGAATTGGAATAATTACGTTATGTAAATACAATATACCAAAAGGTCTGTCAAAACAGAAAATACAGACAGAAAACACAAATCTAAAGACGGTAACAAAGTTCCCTTCACAGTTTGCGAAATAAATCACGTCACCGGGAGCAGAGTAGTGACTGGACGATGATTTCATCGACAATATATTGAGGGTATCAATGATGTCACCTTCAGTTCAGATGGTAATACGGATCTATGTAGTGAGTTCATCAAAGACACTAACATTATAGTCGGTAACAAAAACATAGCGATTGTAATCTTGGTCGCTATCATTGTCACGTTTGTAAAAGAAGAATTGGCAAAGGTTTTATACACAACCTTTGATCCGCATAATATTATTAAAACTGTATCATTCTATACGGTTTGTTTAAATTATGATAATGATATCACAGAGAAAGGAATTCCGGTAATCGATGGAAAGAGAAATACAAATTACGTTTTGAGAAATGATAATAAATGATAAGAATAAAGAAGAAGCCATCTGCCTCGTTCGTGAAGTGATCACTGACTCAACTGTGACATGAGGACCGTCCCTAGTTTGATCCCCAAGTCGGGAAATGTATAATTGGAGTTTCAATTAGGATTTATCCCAGAAGCAGCCCGAAGTCTGCTTTGGTGGTCAAGTGTACGCAATGAGATCCTGGGTTCGATTCCCGGGTCGGGCAAATTTTTATTGGGTTTTTCCGTCAGGATTTTCTCAGACTGGTGAAATGTGTACTATTAGGTACACCTCTGCCCAACCCTTCAGGGATTAAAGGCCTGATGTTATGTTTATGCACCTCGATGACTAATCTGTACACAGTTGATGGCAATAGGCTCACTCTCTACTACATGAAATTTAACATAACTGAGGAAGTATTACTATATCTACCCATCCCCTCTTTCCAGAAGTACACGCGTGTAGTGAAGGCCAGAAGAAAGTGATAAAACAATTGAACCTCTGCCCAATCTCGTTCAGAACAAACCTTCTGCCATTCATCCACAGTATCGTTGCCCTACAAAACGGTCACGCGAGTTGAGGCTACATTTAACTGGATATTTATGCCGTTCCGTGCAGGAAGTGTGCTTGTGGACCATTTATTTGGTTAACCAATTTTTTATACGAATACTGATGTTACTATTTTTGAAAGTCAAAGAGCTTTTGAGGGACTACTTCAGATGGTAAAGGAAGATGATACAGTCAAACAAAGAGGCTTCAAATCAGAATGTTTTCTTACATGGTCTGGTCTGAATATGAAGACAAACAATGATACAGTATTCTGGCCTATTTAAACAGTTCCGGAAATCGCCACTGTTGAACATAGGCTTTATAAAAATGTGATCAAACAAAAATACTCTAGTTAAAAATGACGCCATAACAGGGGTGGCAAATGTTAATAGCAATAATAGTCTACCTTGTAGAGTGTGACGCATTTCTTTACGAGTTTTTAACGTTCAGTTTACCTACCCATTTATTATTTTCATCTAGAACTTTACTAAATACGAACACTTGTATCAATACTGGCTAGCCTGATGATATCATTGTAACGTGAAATTGCAGCGATAATAATTCCGAATTCTGACGAAAAGTAAAAAAAAATACCTTTTTAGCACCGAAAGGTCTGCAAAGGCGTACTTACTGCCTCTCTAGGTCTAGAATTACCACCAACCAAGGATAGATTAAAAGAAATGCCTCTTTAAAGATTTGCGTCAGAAAGTTAAATATTATTATGCTGAATATAAATTATTATAGTGCGTTGCTACATAGGGACGAGTACTTCGCTGAACGAAATCATCTGCATCATCTGCCTAACCGGATGCAGCTGAATACCAGTATTTTACATGGGGCGACTGCCTATCTGATCTCCACAACCCAGTTAGTTCTGGGTAATACGATATCCCTTGGTATGACTGGTTGTCAGACTTTCGGGCCACTACCTGTAACGACTGTCAAAGATCTACAAATGACAGCCGGGACCGATGGCTTAACGTGCTTTACGAGGCACGGAGGAAACTCGGTATGTAATCGGTGCTCACCCATCCACGGATCAACCTGAAGATCGACTAGAGCGGCTGTTATTATTTAGCCACGAGCTGGACGGAATATTTTGCACAAAAAAAAAAAAAACATTCTGAAACTTCGAAAAATTCATTTTCATGCCCCATAAATAATTTGTACGCACTTAATTCAAATACAACACCGATCGATGGAGTCGCGTGATGTCCAAACTAGTTATTGAGGTTATTAGGTATATTGTTTGACGTATATATACGTCTGAAAGCTTCGATTTTTACGTATCATCATGGTGTACATGAAATTGGTCTTGATCACGATTGGACTTGGAGTAATTAGAAAGTTAACATTAAAGGCTGTAGAAGGCGAGAAGAACACATTGTTACAATCGCCAATAAGTCCTGGACGAGGCTGTCACTGAAGCGTGGAGATTACCACAAAGAAAGGCCTGTACCCAGCTGTGGGACGCTGATGGTGAAAGGTAAGTACATAGTGTGGTAGTCAGTCCCCCTCATTACACAAACTCTCTTACAAAGAACACATAACATCACGCCTGTAATCCCAGAAGGGTTAGCCAGAGGTGTACCTCATAGTTCACCCACATTTCGCCAGTTATGTTTAAGTTATGTTCCAGACTCCGTGGCTGCTACTGAGAAATTCCTGATGGAAAAACCCAACAACCCTTTGCTCGACCTGGGAATCGAATTCAGGACCTCTTGCTCAGCAATCGCGCTTGCAATCACTAGTCCAACGAGGTAGTCCACCAACCAACCAACAACCAATGAGGTAGTGGTAAGGTTGTAGTTAACTTTACTAAGAAGAAGAGGGGTTAGGTCATGCTGGGCATTGAATGTACTGTCGTTGGAAGACGACTGATTTACTATCGATAATATCTTCTATTGTTTAATATTATTTTACTTTTATTACGCTTTTATCTTCATAATCAAATGTCAATTTCCTTTATTTTATTGTACATTGCATGGCGACGCACAAAACAAAAACATTATTGAAAGATCTTATAATAAACTGCTTTTCACCCTTAACCATCATCATAATTATAAATGATCAGCCATTGTGGAAGTTTAATGGCTTTGCTTTGACTCTTCGCGTTTATAAAACACCGGCACTCTCTTTTGTCAGAGGGGTATTTGTCCCATTAGCAGGTCACTAGAAACTATAAATCTATTTAGTTTTATTCTTATATCACCACGTACCTGAATCGTCATCATGTCCAGTGTTAAGCTGTAGCGCCAGCGCCCTCAACTGTTTATACACCTGGACAGCCTCATTCCTCAGCCAGCCATCTTCCTCGTCTTCTGGTTCAGATTCCATCTCCGCGTGGAGAGACCTGGCTGTGTCTGTGGTGTCGATGGGGTCTGGGGCTCCAATTCTCTCGGCTAGAGTGTCGTGGGACCTTTGTAGGCGCTCCAGTTCTTTCAGAGTGTTCTGGTAGAGATGTTCCTAGAAAAAAATTGAGGATGAGTAGGGTATAGATTTGGTTAATACTTTACTTATGAAGAACTGTGGGTTAGAACTGGTGAGCCTGATGCAGACCAGGGAGGCATGGAGCAAAAGAGAGGAGACCTTAACAAACCGGTAGGTGGAACAAAAGTACCAACAAATAATGATAAAGACCAAGGCATTTCATTATTAACAACAGACCATATTCAAACCGAAGAACAAAAAGCTTTGCTACAATTCAACAAATTTACAATTTAAAATTCAGACTGGCTATTCACAATAAAATAAAAAAGGATATTGTTTCAAAAACTTCAAAAGACGCCAGTGAAGGTTGTGGGGCATATGCACAGAATAACAAGTACGTACTAAAAACAGGTGTTCTGAAAACAAACAAGAAAGCCTTGGAAAACGTACCACCTGAGCAACGCATTGTGCAATTTACACTGGACTGCGAATAGTCACGTTCATACGATTATAGTGGTAACTTAATTGCAAGAACAATAAAATACCGGTATACAGTACCTACTTCTTTGGGAAAATATCGACAATGCGAACATTGTCCACATATTTTTAACTACGCACACGAATAACCATGATATAACTTAACTTAACAAAAGATCTGATCAAGTATTGCAAAATAATAAACTGCAAAAATTACAGTTGGCAATGTTGCAATAAATAAGATAAACCAGAGGTGCAATAAAACTCACTGATGAAACGATTAAATGGTAGTTTTATTTTTATTGTAAAACATTACATTCGTAATCGAGGAATCCCTTAAGGGTACAAAACGACTAAAAGTGGAAGAATAAGTAATTCTGAAAATCTTGAAAAAATCAAGTCTTCAGACACTAAAGTCTTTCTTCCTTCAATAATCCAAGCAATAGAAGAAGATACACACCAACAAAGACCTTAAAAGACCTTGCAACAATTAAAACCACACGTTACACAAAGCGTCAATCAAAAGGTTCCATAGGAGGACCATGACGAACAGATCAGAGCCCAAAGCATTGCCCAACAGCAAGACCTTCGGGTCGAGATTGGTTTTTAATTACTGTCCATTGTTCTTGACTAATCCGCCGGATATTGCGAAGTGAAAGGATTAGTTTGTTTAGTGTTAGAATCCAATGAAATGTCTAATTTGGTAATGTGCTTGATTTGTTTTGTCAATAGATTTTGGGTTTGAAGAACTTGTTTTAAATCCTTATGAACGAGTTCACCAAAAAGAGAATCTCGAAGTTTTAAAAAACACAATCCATATGCGGACTTTCGATTTTAGATTTGTGTTCAGTGTTGATTTGTATCTTTCAGCTGCTCATCAAGTCATTAAACCTCATCACTTGTAAAGTCTTTTCCTGTGATTTTAAATACGTTGATTTACTGTTAATTTTCTATTTTTGTCTTCTGTGTTTCTTCTGCATTCTAATATGGAGATATATCTACCAACTCATAATGCATCGTCGCTGACTACAAAACCCTAAGTAAGGGCTTAGTACGTAATAAGGCGATCCGTCGAGCACTTCCCATACAACTACTTACGAAGCCATACAAAACTGATGATATTTCTCACAATTCAATTATATCGCAAGTTCCACAGGAAATCATGTTACCATATTACGCATTAACATAACTGAGGCTACGAAATAAAGACGAAAGGATGACAAAGAAAAGAAGGATATAATAGGTTAAACTAAGAGTAAGATTCTCAGAACTACATCTTACCTAAGATAAAATTCCGAATCCTAAAACGTAAATTAACTTAAACACACTTAATAATCTTACCGTCGCTGCAATTCGTCATCAAATTATAGAAATAGCATAAGACATAAAATTTAATGACTTTTGAGTTTTTAGGTGAAAACAAAGTTTAACAAACATACGAAATCTTTTAAAAATGAAGGAAAAGAAAATAACCGTATAAAAACACAATGCTTAAAATGACACAAAAGATACATTACATACAGAAACACTAGCTGTCAATAGAATGTTGCTCCAAGTCAAGCATCAACATTCTTATTTCAGTAACGGAAGTCCTTGTAGCAAGTCACTTGAGATATTGAATCCATTGCACTGTACTGCACATACATCATTCCATTTAGATCTAAATCAAATTAGGAACGTCCAATCTTGTAACCGACATCATTAGAGTTATGAAAGTCATTTCAATAATACAATATTACAATACTGCATTAACTATTGTTGCTTATTGTGGAGGTCATACTGAATATGATTTTTATAATATCAATGCGAAGCAAAAAGTAATGATTCAATAGAACCAGATGATTGAACGAGCTTTGGTTTGAAAGTACGGTATATAAAAAATGATTTTTTTTCATAATTCCAAGGATACAATTATTTTAGCTTCAAAGCTTTTTGTCGCCGTCAGCCGGGACCAACGGTATGAGTCATGGAGGAGACTAGGATCAACCAAGGCAAGCGCGGCTTAACCTGAAGATTGATCCGAGTGGCTGTTATTATTTAGCCAGGAGCACCTCAAAGTAACTTGTAAGTCCTAATTAGCCATAGTTAAAGACAGGGTTTAATTACACAAATGTATATGAAATGGGCTATGTCATTGAGGTCGGAAAGATTTAGACATTAGTTTATCTAGGAATGTTTATTGATGAAATTTTTATGTCCCACATTACTCATACACACACTCGTAAACGAGTGGACTGTGACATTCCACTCGTTTACTAAGTGTTTATTTATTTAATCACTACATTTTTCCAACTCTCAAGCTTCAATAACATCAGTCTCTTTGTCAACATTACTCTGGTTAACAAAAAAAAAAACTCTTTCATCTTTATCACCATACCTGTTCTTTCAACTGCCTCTCCAAGGCCACGATCCTGTCGTTGGCTTCATCAAGCTGCTGCATCAGGTTCTCCTTGTCCTTTAGTGATCCTGTCAGCCTTCGCTCCAGGTCTGACCTCTTATCTGTCACCATCGCTAGCTCTGATTTCAAGGATTCCAGACTTTGTACATGATCCTGGAGGAAAAAAAATAGAATAAAAGAAAGTTTGAATTTTAATATTTTTCCCTAAAGGGGTTCCGGCCAGGGTCTCGTATCCTAATAGTTATAACTATCATCGTGTCATTAGGTTGTAAGCTAGCCTTTAAGTCGAGAATAATACACCACTTCTAGGTCATCACAGTCAACGAAATTATCATCGTTTACCATCAAGCGAGATAACGGTCAAACTCGCTCACGCTTGCCCCACGTATAGATCTTAGGATTGCATAATTAGCATACTATGCACCACTCACCAATTAGCAGATTTTAAGGTTCAGACTTCACGGTTATTGATTAGTGAACAGCAATTTCATTTGTTAAGGTAAGACAAGCAATGATTCTCTTGTCCCAGTTAGCTGGAACGAATTCTATAAATTAAGTAATTTTGGCTATGGATAAAAAAAAATATCAGCACCCGACGGTGACGGTGATAGAATTTCTTACTAACTCGCTAGTTACCTCGTAAATAAGGTGATGTAAGTACACTAGAATTAATATTATTTTGGGAGTATGGATACCAGTGTAATTACAGGCGCATAAGACATTACTGCTTTGTCTCTGATGCAATAACATAAAAAAACAAACCTGTAAGCTGGTTTTCCTCATAGAACATTGGTCCTTCAGCCCCTCGAGTTGGGCCAGAAGGAGTGCTTCTGTGGCTGATGACTCTTTGAGCTGTACCGTCAGTCTGGAGTTCTGAGCTGTCAGCTCTGCTATTAGGCTCTGTTTTTCTTCATCGCGCTGTGGACAACATTAAAAGATTAGAATTGTTATAAAAGTTTTTTATTACTAAAGTCCCTTCGCCACTGCTATTTACTCCAAGTAGTTCAGTGTATCCATACCAGAAAATCGTGATCAAAACCAATTTTATGTACACCATGATGATACGTAAAAATCGAAGCTTTCAGACGTATATTACGTCAAACAAGCCTCAATAACTAGTTTGGACACCACGCGACTCCATCGATCGAAGATAGAAGATGGGGGTACGAGCTGGACAAAACCAACGAACAGTGATCTACCCCTGGTGTGGTGGTCCCAGGATTGAAAGAAATGGAAATCATGGGGCGAGGCGTTCCGCAGCAGCGAGATGAGACCGGCTAGTGGTAGCAGGTCATCATCATCTGCATAGCCTTTTGCCAACTATGTTGGGGTCGGCTTCCATGATGCAGCTGAGTACCAGTATTAGTAACCGGTAATCCTTCATTATTAATACGACTAAACTTAAAGTGTGATAGATTGTGCGATGGCTACTGTTAGGTCACACAATTTTGTTTTAACTCGTGGTTTGTTAAGAATTATCCACACACTAAAATCTAATTTCACACTCAGATTAAAGTAACAAATCAATTAGATTCGTTAATAGTATGGATAATTGAGTATGTGACAGTGAATGCAATTATATTCTCCTTTCTTTGTGGTAGAAAAACCAGAAGTAGATGGAACAATAATTGATGAAAGATATCATCTATAAGAACGGGAGCTGACCTTTGGTTGATTGCAATTAAATGGATTGATTGATTGGTGTGTGATTAAGCTATAAATTGCTGGCAGTGTTTGTACCAGTATTAACACAGTCATTCGAAATGAAAAAACAATTCCAGTATAGAAAAAAATTATGTAAATTATTACACTACTACTACAAATAGCTCTAAAACAATATTAAATATTAACAAGCATTTATAGGGGAAAGAATTACAAGGCGTCAAAAAATTCGTCAACATCGTTGTCAATAGGAGGCTGGCAGCATTGTCACGTTGGATGGCAATGTTGATTCTTTGGCCAAAAAAAAGCCAGCCCTCTGGTCACGTGAAGAGTCGACCAACCGCTTGGCGATATATCTCGAACTAGGTGCCACTCAAGGAATAGATCGTGACTTTCGAATACCATCAGTGTCAAAAATATATTCTTTAAAAATTCACAAATCGTTAATAATTTTACAATGATATATAAAATTACCCGGTCCCAGCAGTGGGACGTTTAGTGGCCGATGATGATTGTGACACAAAACATTAATCTGTGTGACTATACTTTGTCATGAATTCGGGTAAAATGCGAACGGGTGTCGAGTTGACGAAAACATAAAAGTCATTTAATTTAAGTATTTATATTTTTATTTTGCCGCCCCGTAATTGTACATATTTTTATTCTAATTTTAGATCTAATATTAGTTTGTAAATAAGGGAAATATATTGATAATTTAATAAAGGTTATTTATAGTAGGTATACTATTTAAGTATATAATTATATGCTTAAAGATCTTGGCGTGTCCAGATGAAATAATAAGCGATACAAATTTTGAGTTTCACCAACTGGCACATACGTGTGTCCAATCTCTCGTGTCGAGTTGGTGAAAAACCCAAATATATTTGAGGTTGAAACACTAGTGTTCCAACCCAACCAAACACATAACTACCAATTAAGTTATTGTATTTGCGCCTTTTGAGATAATGTAAATAATTTAAATGACGGGACCGTTCGACAATGAGGATGCTTACTGTTGTGCCTATTCCAGCCTTTTTTTGTTTTCTAGGACTGAAGATGACAAAAGCCAAAAATAGAACTTATACCTTAAAAATACACAAATATTGTACGACTGAGTCATATCTGGAAGTATTTATGTGATACATAAAGCCCAAGGCCAGAACATTTTCATGGCTATGATACGTGAAATCATAAAAAGCGTAAAAAAGCGGTTCTGGTTAGTTTATTTATATCCATGGAAAATTATTGTTTGCAAGAATCACTAAACCATTCATAATGCATATCATGAAATAGGTCATATTTGAATGTTTTTTTTTTTATCAAAAACTATGGTATTTTCGCACTTTTATGGATTAGCCACAAGGAAGAAACAAAACTAATAGTTAGGTATGTATGTGAGAATCGTTACAAGTTTTTTTAAGTTCCCGCTGATACCGAAGAACCTTGTTCATTTAGAAAAAAAAATACTTTAATATCACCGTCCTATCCACCTTCCTTGTAGTGTAATATGTATGGTTTTTAAACGTTTACATAGCTGTGACTGACAAATTATTTTATAACCAGCTATCGAACATAACAAGTTAACCCTTAACTGAACAAACAGTGATAGTGACACTATCACACTATCATTTCTGTGAAACATTTCCTATCGGCTTTTATGATCTGCGAAACCTATCTGCAAAAATGAACTAACTATAGATATAAAACCGAGAAATAAAAACGCTGTAACAATATCTTATCTTCACAGAGATAAAATAAACGAGTTGAAGTCGAAATTCGCCAGTAAACACGCCAACGAGCAAAACAAATGACTTCTTCTTCTTCTTTATCGTGTGGTAAGTGACTAACCAGGTGTCAGAGTTTTTATGCCACACGACCTCTGACTTGGCTTACATGGCGTCGAGAAATATCTCTCAGGCATGCTAGTTTCCTCACGATGTTTTCCTTCACCGAAGCTAGTGAACATTATACAATACGCACGTCAATCTGAAAAATCAGAGGTGCGTGTCTTGGGTTCTAACTTGGGACCTATGACTTGGCAGTCCGACAGTCACACCACTATCTCTGCTAGCCTATAAAAAATGACTAATAATGACACTTTGCTGATACCGCAATCAAACATTTAACCATACTTGTCAACTACATTGTTCTTAACATCGAGCATGGTTAATCGTCTTAATAGGTGTAACAGCATAAAGTTACACCAATCTGAACTTTTATCCGCTTGTTTTAAAGATCATTATATCATCTAAATTTGCGAAAGAGTTTTTTCCAGTCGTTGTGGAAGGACGTCAGATCAGAAGGCGTGACGCGTTTCAACATTGTCTTTTGCTGTGAGATGTTTGCTTATGTTTTCAATTAATGTCATGATGGAACGAATATTGAAGAATAGTATCATCTACTAGCGGATACCCGGCGTGTGCTACTACGCTTTAGTGCCTAATGCATTGTTTAACAGCCCGTTCACACGGCTTCCGTCAAAAAACACGGTACGTCATGACGGATGGACGTTCATATTGCATACGGAATCGTGTTTTATCACGATCCGGAAAAAACCAATTGGTGTTCACATTAGTTCCGTGATTTTTCGGGAGCGAGCGCATCGGCGAATCCTTCACCAAAAAATCACGATCCGCGTTTTTGACGTACCTGATTTTTAAAAGACGCTACGTGATTGACGTTACCTGTCCCGTCATTTTTCACGATTCGTGATGCGTGTGAACACGGGCTATTAAAAAGCATTGTCGCCGTCAAAAAAAATTACGGATCGTGAAAAAAGACGATACGTCAAAAAAAAAACGAACGGGCTGATAGAGGTCTAAAAATATCTTCGCATTATTGCCTTTCTAATGAATTTTTGGGGTAACGGTTGCACACGGGGCTGGATGGTTCCAAAGCTATAACGGACATAGGTAGAAACACTTTTCGTGTTTTATATACGAGTATAAAGATTTCGATTTGACAAAAGCCATTTGCAAGATCCAATTTTGTTTCTCTTTATTATATTAAATCTACAACATTATTTTTAGTATATGCGAAACCAGAATATAGTTTGTTCAGAATAAGTTACTGAATCGATTCCAATAATTTTATATCATGTTATAATTTGTCCCAAAAATATTTAAAAAAGGTGACGAGTTGGACAGCAAGCGACACTTAGTACCTATCCGCAATCACACGCGCACAACACAAGCATTAGGCGCGGGCGCACAGTGGGGCGCCGCGTAGTGAGTTCGTTTTTGTACGGACAACCAGGTAACATAACAAGCTTATAACTTTGTGATTTTTCATGATACAGTTTTGAAGTTTTGCACATAGATTATTTACATAAAAATACTAGACACGTGTTTCAGGTTTAGCATATACTAAAACGAATGTTGTATATGTCGGGCAAAGTGTTACTGGGTTTTTTCATCAGGAATTTCTCAGTAGCAGCCACGGAGTCTGGATTTGTGCCCGGTTGATGGCAATAAGTTCGCCCCTATTACGTGGGACTTAAACATAACTGGCGAAATGTGGGTGTACTATTAGGTACACCTCTGCCTAACCCTTCGGGGATTACAGGCGCGATGTTATGTTATTAAATCTATTGTATAACAACCTAATTTAGGAAAATCCAATTATAGTATGGCCTCTACTTAACAATAGCTTTGGCATAATGTACATCCGTTTGTAAAACCACAAGGTGAAAATAAGAAGTACATACAAAGGGTTACCTATTTCATATTTTTTTTTATAACAAGCTGCAATTTGCCAAGTTTAATGCATCTTCTAATCTTGTCGATGTTTATCAAGTTATTGCGAAGAACAATATTTACTTAACAACATCTTTTCTGTTCGTTACCCAACTGTTCGCCTGTATGCCAATTGCCAACACAAGTAATTGCCGAGGATGTGATGGGACGGAAGCTAAGCTATGGCATCCTGGCAGGAAGACCACGAAGGTCTCTACAAGATGCCTTGAACTAGAAGAATCTTATGGCTTTTTTGTTGAGAGAAAAGGACACATTATCTCCATGGCCAGTTTGTGATAGGAGTGGAAATGAAGGTTGTGAATGTCATTGTTTGATCATAGCGATTTACAGTGAATTTAACGGTAGTTAATGCATATTGAAATTCATTCCATTTGGTCAATTTTCGCCTCTGAATATTCAAACGGAAGTAGTTGCAAAAACCAACGAAAATGTCCTCACATGTACTAGGTTCAATAACTCGAAAATCAAACAAATAACTCAACCTTCTGTCCAATAAATAACCTTCTACTTTTTAAAGTCGGTTAAAAAGAAAACTAAATGTGATTCATAGTCGTATTAGCCTATCCAAAATTAATTTCCCCAAGTTTATAATATTCAAGCTCTAAGTCAAATAGATAAGAAAAGATAGGTCATAATGACAAACCGCTGCTAGACAATCAAATGTAAAGTGCTTCAGCAGGGTGTGGTGCCAATTGGCTAATTGGCCCTAAAAGCTTTCAGGGGCCCGCCCGATGACTATAAATTCCCTAGAATTGCGTAATTCTAACGTGTAATGTCGCTGTGTCCTTGACTTTCAGGCTATATTCGTTGGCGTAACGTACCCTGACGTACTCTACGGTTATTTCGATGATATATTTGACAGTTCCTGGTAAAAGTTAGTTTATTTCCCGAATTAATTTGTTGTACGGAAAAGTTAACGTTCATGTTCATGTTCTTTTTACAATTTTTTGATATTGTGCTTGTTAGTGATCCTAAGATTTCTACAACTTTTTCTGTTTTTACTCGTGAGAACCTGTAATTGACTCTGTGTTCCTTATGCAATTGTTACCCATTTGTTTTAGCTGTTGGTTCTTCTACTTATAAATAAATAAATAAATAAATAATGGGAATATTTGTGACTTTTTCGAGTTATCATCTTGTTTATTTTTAATACTCAGAGACTAGGTAGAGACTAGGATGGTCGTCAGCTGAATAGTCGATCTACATTATGTAAAATACTAGTATTCATATAATGCATTTTTTAAACTAAAAGCCAACCCCGTCACAATCGGGAAAAATTCCAGACGGCTGACGATTATTTCGACGAAATGGTCCTTTGATCCGCGTAATATTATTTATTTTAATTTCAGCTTACATTTTACGCTAAAAGATATTTCTTTGTGGTTTGGCCACTTAAATATTATAAAACAGCCGAATTCGAGGCTATCGAAATCATATTGTTTGGAACCAAGGTTGATCGTTGGCTGGATAAGTTAGCAACTTCCCATCTATATAATATGTGAGTCAGTTATTGTGTAACAAAATGTAACAATCTCTTTATCGAACTCGTTACATTAAGACGATGTGATGTGACTAAATTAAATTGTATCTGAGTTATTGTTTCGAATTAGGGTCGGAGTATGATCTAGGTGTAAATTGACAATTGAATTGTCTTTACATTGCAGACAAGTTACTTGCATGCTGTTGACATCGTATTGTTATACAAAAGAATAAAAATATATGTATTGGTCGCAGGGACATGACGTGAATACAAAATGCAAAAAAACACTTACACAATAAACACACATACAAAAACTTTATGAACTGAAACGATTCGTTTTTTTGGCGTATCGTCTTTTTTCACGATCCGTCATTTTTGTTGACTGCGGCAATGCTTTTTAGATGCCCGTGTTCAATTGCATCACGAATCGTAAAAAATGGCGGAAATGTCTTAAATCACGTATCGTCTTTTAAAAATCAGGTACGTCAAAAAACACGAATCGTGAATTTTTTGTGACGGATTCGCGAGCTCGCTCCCGAAAAATCACGGAACTAATGTGAACATCAATTCGTTTTTTTTTTCAGGATTGTGATAAAACACGATGCCGTATGCAATGTGAACGTCCATCCGTCATGACGTCTCGTGTTTTATGACGGATCGTCACTGACGGAAGCCGTGTGAATGAGCTCTTAGTCTACATCATTATTCGCCTATAGTTGAATATTTGGTCCTGTCGGGACTATTATAACAATTCTTACTTAGTTCTACGGATTTATAATAAAGATCCTGCCTAACCTTTTCCCAACTATGTTGGGGTCGGCTTCCATTCTAACCGGATGCAGCTGAATACCAGTATTTTACATGGAGCGACTGCCTATCTGATCTCCAAAACCCAGTTAGTATACTGGATAATAATACGCCTTGGTAAGACTGGTTGTCAGACTTTCGGGCCACTGACTACCTGTAACGACTGTCAAAGATCTACAAGTGACAGCCGGGACCAATGCCTTAACGTGCTTTCCGAGGCACGGAGGCAACTCGGTATGTAATGGGTGGTAAGGTAACCAAGGCAATTGTGGTTTAACCTGAACGGTGACCCTAGCGGCTATTATTATTTAGCCACGAGCTCCTCCTGATTTAAATTAAAGATACAAAGCTAAATAAGAAGTCCTTTTATTGCAAAACGAACTTCGTCTTGGATTAAAGTTTACGATTTTTATTGAAGCCAAAAACCAGGTTAAAATTACTTAGCCCAGCGCACGTTTCACGAAAGCCTGTCCATCACTAAAGGGCTGCTTTTTGCACCAATCAATTGTCAATGGACGTAACCGATACGAGTGACGAAACTCCGTTAGGCTTCAATACTAAGCAAAAAAACTCCGATACTCCAAAAAATGTGAGTACGTGAGAGGTCGACTGTCAAATTCTCCGTACTTTCGTCATTTTGATGAGGTGTACGTGTAATGTTATGTTTAATTTATTTATCTGGGACATCACATATGCTTATTGCAGAAGAGTTCAAAAGTTCTTGATAATGTGTATAAAATAGATGTTGCATCGCCTGTAAGTGATGTGAAGAAAGTGTTTAGAAATCTTGGGATTATTACTTCGCCATTAGTGGCTGGTGCTGATAGCTAAATATTTATAAACGTTTCACAGTTTAATTCTAACATCCGTATCTATGGTCAAGTTAAAGGAATGACTTGCAAAGTTTTTATGCAATAGACAAGAATTCGAAAACCTCAAAGAAAGCAAAGCTAAGAATAATTCTATCTTTTTACAGTTGTGTAGTTTAAGCAATTACTAAACTACATAATAAAAATTGCATCTTAAAAAATTACATTTACTCAAGTCAACACTTTGACTTGTTTATAGATACGGGTGTTAGTCTAGCACTCAAAGTAGAAAAAGAGAGAATCTTGTAACGTACCGACATACCTTTTTTAGGCTGAAATTCTTTTATAATTTGATTATTGAATACTAACTAGAAGTATGTAGTTTTAGAACACACTACAATATTAAAGATAAGGCCAAGCCAGCCGATGGCCCATCAACAATGCATTAACTGCTTTAATTTTAACGTTCAGACTTTAACAAGCAGTTAATAACATAAGTTAGTTAACAATATGCACGTTAAACGAAACCTGTTGAAGGGCATTAGGGTAATCCTTAGCACGGTAATAGGATTAAGAACATCGAAATTAAGCTCCGCCACGTTTTTTGAACAAAAGTATGGTTTCGGTCGTGCTAAGGTGCTGTTGTAAGCGTTCGAAATATTCGGCTTTCTTACTGTCACGTTTTTACACAAAAGAGGGAATTGTCGTAATCTTATTTTTGATTTGGGCTTTAAGATTTATTTCTCATAGGCCACAGTCTCTTCATAAGTAACGAAAAAGAAACCTCGGTACATATACACCTTTGTGTCGGTCTTCGCCCCTATCCATGGGGGTAGCCAGACATTACAGAACGCCACCTGCTACGATCCTCATCCTTTTGCTTCGTCCACGTTTATACATCTGGTCATACACGCACGTCAAGCACGAAAAGTATTATGGGTTAAAACCAAAAATAGTCATCTGCCTAGCCTTTTCCCAACTGTGTTGAGGTCGGCTTCCAGTCTAACCGGATGCAGCTGAATACCAGTATTTTACATGGCGCGACTGCCTATCTGACCTCCACAACCCACTTAGTACTGGGTCACACGGTACACGTTTGTAAGACTGTTTGTCCGACTTTCGTGTCACTGACTACCTGTAACGACTGTCAAAGATCTACATAATTGACAGGTTTACATAACAGCAAAAACAGAAAAAAACAACAGAAAAAAGTCAACCACGTCATTTGAGCATTTCGTCAATGTCATTACTCATGTTTGCTGTCATATCCTTGTGTTCTTCCGTGCATAACGAGTCAGTGACACATACAATACTTTCAAAAGGATGCTAGAAATTACAGTATTTCCTACAGAACGGCCTTGTTGGTCTAGTACGAGACTTCTGAGGTCCTACACTCCATCACCAGGTCTGCAAAAATTCGTTAGTTTGGTTATTAGATAGGAATTTATGGATGTGTGGCCAGTTTCATCATCATGCATCCGCTCTTAAACCCTCATATAATATACTAGCTGACCAGCGCAACTTCGTCTGCGTGACATTTTTGATTAATGTTCCGCTCCTATTGGTCGCAGCGATATGTTTTAGCCTATAGCCTTCCTCGATAAATGGGCTATCCAACACTAAATATAATAATTTTTCAACCAAACAAACTCTTTATTTAGCTTCATAATATTAGTCTATATAGAAGCATAGATATACTCGTATCTGCTTTGGGGGAGACAGACTAGATGTAATTTATTTGTTTGGTAGCCCATCTTGTGTCGCTTAGCCTGGCTAAGTACTCCACTTTCTCCATGCAAACCTTCTGATGTTACTCAAAAGTGGTTCTTATTACACTTTTTTTCTTTCTGAAATCCTAGTTTACAGCTCACTAACACTGGCACCACAACGAAGCCTTGACTCAGTTCACTAATAGTGGTAATGTACGTTTTCAATGTTAATTACATCGAAACTACAGAATTTGGACACAAAGCCTTTTTGTGCCAAATGTAGGGTCAAGGGGACACGCTCATTGTTTTAAATTGCGGCCATTTTGCATTATACACAGTGAAACAATGTGATAGTGTTAATATTTAAAACCTTTATTGTAGTCTGTTATGATAGGATATCTGAACTGAATTCTAACACAGACTGAGCTCTCTAGGTTGGGTAGCAAACCACAGCGTTTATAGACCCCTACGCACCGGCTATGAGAGGTTTTCTTTTTGAGTATTTAAAAAAAAAACATAGTTTCCAAGAACTCTGTAGATGGCGTTGAACTGACTACGTTACTAGGTGCCAAAGCCAAAACGCTTGGAAAAAACAACATTGCGTCACGACACAATATACGCTCGTTGACTGACACTTTCGTTTAAAATTAAAATTACATCCAAGTGAAATGATGTGACGTTCCGTTCCTTGCAGTAACTTACCAAGTTCAGCGCCATCTATCCAGCGACTAGGGAAGAGTTTAAAAAGAAAATTCCTCATTGAAGTCAAATACGGGGTGGAAGGGAGACCGTCGGTAAACGTTAACCACGTATTCAGTACATCATTCTGAAAAAACAATCTGCTGTTTCCTACAAAACTAATACCTACACGGTCAAAATGTATGGAACAGCTGATTTTTTTTTTATAACCGACGAAACATTTCTGTGTGGGGGGGTTAAGAATGATGTCCTGAATTCGTGGTTACCGTTTCAGCGTCGCTGTCCCTTCAACCTTGAAGATTTTATCTATGGATTAGTTTGTTAACCGACAGGTTAGGAAATTGTACTAGATTTTGCTTTATGGTATATCAGTCACTTCAGATTAATTATTATAAAACTAGGTTTTGCCTGCGACTTCGTATGCGTGGTATTTTGCATCTTCAATCGTTTGTTCATTTCCTGTGGTAAAATGTAGCCTATATTTTAAGTTAGGCATCTAGCAGTAGAGCGGTGAAAACTGTGTTCAAATCCATGCAGTAGTTTTTGCGTGATGCGCGCACAAACATACAGACAGAAAGACAAAAAATCTAAAAACTGTTGTTTTGGCTTCGGTTGATCTAATACAGACCTCCCATTATATTTTCTTTTTAAATATCTTCAATGTACAGACATCGGCCTGTTATAATATTTTATTACATTTATAGATTACTAGCTTATGCCAGCGGCTTCGCCCGCGTGGAGTTCTATAATTGACCCACGGGATCGTCCTACCGGGATGAAAAGTAGTCTATGTGCTATTCCAAACTATAATCTATCTCCAAATTATATCTCTATGCCAAATTTCATTCAGATCCGTTCAGCGATTCTGGCGTGATTGAGTAACAAACATCCATCCATCCAAACTTTCGAATTTATAATATTACGAGTAGTATAGATTTATTTAAATGTAAATATTGCTGTGAGCTAAGGGTTCATGTCAGGTGCAGGCCTTATTATTATCAATTATCTTAACACATAAGTGCAAAGAAATAGAAGAAATGTTGCGCCGACCCTAAATAAATTGGGATAAGGGTTGGAGAATGTTGATGATGTTGAGTGAAAAAATCTTTGAATTTAACTATTACCAGAACTTGTCTTAAGCTCTTTGATAGCCCAGCAGTTTCTTCAATAACTTTCGTATTCATGACTCTAAAAAAAAATGCTCTAATCTTGTATCTTTCATATACATACATATACGTATGTTATGATAAATCCATAAAGGCTTATGTCGCTAATTTCAAAGCTTAACTAGCTCACTACTGTTTAAATACCTTCCGTATATAGGATTTCATAATATTACTATGTTATAATGGACTACCTCTCACTAATTTCTTAACTTACTAAAGTACCTTCTTATTTAATCTATTCCAAGAAGACATTAATATATTACCTGCTTAATTACTCTTGGACATAATATAACTTATATAAAGTGTTCTAAATTGATGGCAGTAGCAATAATAAATAATAATTATAGTTATCAGCGCAATAGCCTGAAAACGTCAAAAGCTTGGGCTTCCTAATGACTAGCTTGTAAGACATTGCTAAATAATTAATGCTTTGTAGATGGATTGGTGATCGCAAGTTGATGATGGTGCTGCCGAAGTTGTTGGCATAAACACATAATATCACGCTTGTAATCCCCGAAGGGTTAGGCAGCGGTGTGCCTAATCGTACACCCACATTTCGCCAGTGATATTTTAAGTCCCATTTAATAGGGGGCGAGCCTATTGCTATCAACCGAGCGAAAATTCAGATTCCGTGGCTGTTACTGAGAAATTTCTGATAGAAATACCCAAGAACGCTTTGCCCGAGCTGGGAAAGATAAAGATATATTTATTGCATAACTGTGTACAATTAGATCTTATCAAAAACATAACATTTTGAGGTTCAACAGTCTACCCATGTCGGATATGCAATAGTATTCAGTGAAATTACTAACAAATATTATTATTTTTTATCAAAAAACTCATGCAGATTATAAAATACATTATCAATTAACATTTTCTTTAATTTAGTTTTAAACATATTTCCATTTATTTGCTTAATTATTAGCGGCAAGTGATTGTACACACGAATAGCAGTAACATAGGTACTTTTATAAAACATCATATTGTTAATGACTGGTAAAATCGAATCCAGAACCTCATGCTCACTGCAATCGCGCTTGTGGAACTACACCAATGAGGCTCTTAGTAGGTACACTATGGGTTAAAGCTTAGCCCAGTCCTAAGCCCTAATCAAATAAGCTCTTATTTTTCTACTAATTGTGGTATTCTTATAATATCGCGACCTTTTTATTTAAGATGGGTTTGCTCTTGACTCTAGTCTAGGTCAGAGGTGACAGAAACAGAGTCGACGATGGAGCGAGCTTACCCAGAAGAAGCCTGTTTACTCTAACTTTGAAGAGATTAGGGTTAAATGCGTTCGGAAACACAGACTCAGGCAGAGAGTTCCACTCCTTTGACCTTATCATTAAAGCAGTAATACAGCTGTATAGTACACACCCATATTTTGCCAATGATAAAGTCCGATGTAGGTAACAGTGGGCGAGTTTATTGCCAGCAGCCGATGATAGTAATATTGGATATAATAACATTTCTTATTGCATTAATAACTCTTGAAGATCTTATATTCTAAACATTAATAATCTTAATATAAGTGATATTTAATAATTCTCTCTAACGACAGGTTGACAATCAAATGACATTACATTACAAGTGTTGCAAAACAGCCATTATGCGTAATGTACGAGTTATTACGGCAGGTGTGCGGACTTAGTGGGTAAATGACACTATTTATTATATACTTATGAGAATGTCAGTCTGAATTGTAGCTAATGTTCTTAGTAATAGTTAAAGTTGTATTAGGTGGAGGCGTTCTAGGAAAAGGATACAATTTGAAGGCCGTAGGATGTGATTGGTCCCTTGGTACAGTCACGAGTCACCAATATGTATACAGTTTCCTAATTTTAAAAGCAATTTTCGAGAGTAATAATGCTTGTAACTTGGAGATAGGATCTATTTCATAAAAATAGGAGTTTCATGAAATTTAAAACAGAACGGTAGGCTATAATCACTTCTAAAACTTCCTAAGTTTTTACGTATTGGTGCTCGTGACTGTACAACGATAAAGACATTAAGGTGTAAATTAGACTGATTATGTTTGTGGACTTATCTATGTTAGTAATAGTCGATTTGTTGGATTTTAGAAAGACTGACAATCAGTCTCTTCAGGTTAATCCGAGCTTGCCTAGGTTTGTCCGTGGATGGGTGACCATCTATTGCATACCGAGTTTCCTCCGTGCCTCGGAAAGCACGTTAAGCCGTTGGTCATTTGTAGATCGTTGACAGTCGTTACAGGTAGTCAGTGGCCGTAAATTCTGACAACCAGTCTCGCCAATGGCTATTAGCTAGTATTAACCAGTACTAACTGGGTTGTGGTCAGATAGGCAGTCGCTCCATGTAAAATACTGGTATTCAGCTGCATCCGGTTAGACTGGAAGCCGAACCAAACATAGTTGGGAAAAGGCTAGGGAGATCATGATGATGTTGTTGGATTTTAGATACTAGGATAATATTCCGTTGGTTGTAGTTGCATAGTCTATAATATATGGGAAGGCTTTGATAAACCAAGGAAAAACGGCAGCCGTCAATTTGTAGATAAAACTTCCATCAGTTATTTAGGTACTACGCACTTTGCACCAAAAAACGCTACGCAAATTAACCATGAAATTGTACAAAAAACGACCATGTCGTAACTCTCTCTAACTAGAGAATACAGGCGATAGGCCACCACGGTTCAATTACTTGGTCGGTGTTTTTTTTATTCGTTTATCATCATCAACATAGAGATACCCATAGAGTCATAGAAATGCCGTAAGTTTTTGTGATTTTGACAGCCTATTGTCTGTTTATAACACATAACATCGCGCCTGTAATCCCCGAAGGGTTAGGCAGAGGTGTACCTATTAGTACACCCACATTTCGACACTAATGTTTTTAAGACCCATGTAACAAGAGGCGAGCCTATTGCCACCAACCGTGCACGAATCCAGACTCCGTGGCTGCTGCTAGTTACCTGATAGAAAAATCCAATAGCACTTTGCCCGTCCCGGGGGAATCGAAGCCAGGACCTCATACTCAACATTCGCCAATCGGAATGGCTAATGATGTCAATAAACTTACAATTCACTTCCTTGACGGTAACTTAAATAATTAATTAATTGGATATTTATAATATACTTATGTAAACAATTCAGCACCTAGTATTAAGAAGTTTAATTTACTTGAATCGTTAGAGAGAGAAAAACTAAGTAAATTCGACTAAGACTAGCTGCCACATTAATTACATAGGTTGTAGGCACGGGCATTTCTTCAACATCTTGTAAGAAAATATGCAAACAGGATCTCCCCAACTCTTAAACATAATTAAAATAAATAAATATCACTGAACATTACACACAGCGCCATCTAGTGCAACACTAAGCAACGAGGCTTGTGTCGTGGACACCAGATAGTTGATATACTACATAGATACTTTTTGTTTGTAAATACATACTTATTATACATATAAACATCCATGACTCGGAAACAAATGTCCATGCTAATCACACAAATACTTGCTCCTACCAAACCTACTAATTAATCCTACTCAAGGTGGCTCCTACTAATTAATATTGTTCTCAAAGATAACTGGCATCTGTATACCCTCATGCTCAGCAGTCGCGCTTGCAACCAATCAACCAATGAGGCTGTCTGTTTGAAGATGTCACATTTCCCTTCGGCAAACTTGACGAGCTTCCATTAATACTTTCTTCCCCCATTTTAACCCGTTCAAGGCAAGCATTTTTAAGATTGCATCAGGTCTCTCCCTCATCATCAACATCAATAATTCAATAAAGAAAACAAACACTGCATCATTTTTACGTAAACTAATCTATTCTTAAACAGATTTACAAACAAAACTCGTCCACTTACGTTAGACTTACAATCTGTGCATCAAAATCAGATGTTTGGTATGAGTCATTCGAATTTATACCTATGTATTTACCTAATAGATTTATGGTCTATTTACTTAATCATGTATGCATGGGAGATCGATGTGGTTCTGATTGAGTAAGAGTTTATGTTGTAAGTGAATTACTTCATAGTAATGACTAAGAGGTTGTATAAGATAACGCAACTGTAGCATCTGCATATTAAAAATCTAAAATTCCAACATCATCTGCCTAGCCTTTTCCCAACTGTGTTGGGGTCGGATTCCATTCAACCGGATGCAGCTTAATACCAGTATTTTACTTGGAGCGACTGCCTATCTGACCTCCGGAACCCAGTTAATACTGGGTAATACGATACCCCTTGGTAAGACTGGTTGTCAGACTTTCGGGCCACTGACTACCTGTAACGATTGTCAAAGATGTACAATTAACAGCCGGGACCAACGGTTCAACGTGCTTTTCGAGGCACGGAGGAAACTCGGTATGTAATGGGTGGTCACCCATCCAAGGACCAACTTAGGCAAGCGCGGCTTAACCTGACAATCGACCCGAGCGGCAGTTATTATTTAGCGACGAGCTCCTCTCTTTCAAAATAACGTTAGATGAAAATTCGCCAAAAAGGACCAGCACTAAAATTAACGGGTATTAGTACGAAGCCTAATAGACTTATTTCGACTATTAGGTACCTTAATTTTCTCTATAATTTTTCTTATTTCCTTAACACTGTACGTTTTATAAATAACGACCCGCCCCGGCTTCGCACGGGTGCCATGTAGATACTAATGGTTTCTCTACTATAATACGCATGTATTATACAAATAAAATTTCCTTTTCAATCACTCTATCTATAAAAAAACCGCATCAAAATCCGTTGCGTAGTTTTAAAGATCTAAGCATACATACGGACAGACAGCGGGAAGCGACTTTGTTTTATACTATGTAGTGATAACTAACCTGTTTAACATTATTGTCTCTGGAGTCGATCTTCGCCGTGAGTTCTTTGATGTCATTCTGTAGCTCCAGCATCCGTGCTTCGTACTCCCCTTCTGTGGTGTCCAGCCGTCGTCTCAGCAGGTGTTTCTCTTGTTCTAGCTCCTGTGGCGAAGAAAAAGAAAACAATGAGTTAAGGTTAATTAGGAGGTGGTAAAAGACAAGCCCACAAAATGATAGGACACCCCTTTTGTCTTAGTAACCTGTAAATTCGTGTACCTGTAACATTTATTTATTTTTTATTTAAAATCTCCCTTACAACTATCATTACAGGTAACACTTTAACCTAATGCGATAGTGCGGCTTTTGTTGAAATCTGCATCTAGACATACATTACTAAAAATAAATAAAATTAACATTAGGAACACATTACCTAAAAAAAAATGTTACACAAAACTTATACAAGGTACCATAGATTTACATGAATGGTCTACCTACACACTATAAATTATAACAAAAAATAAATAACAATAAATTTTGATATGAAGTTCGTTAATGACACGGATTAATATAAGTAAAAGGTGTATTAAAGAGATGTTGTATTGTCAGCAGTCTCCAAAATGATAGACACACCCTTATTATTTTAGTTATAGGTATAAGCTGTTGTTCGGAGTGCCTGTATCGCTTGTCTCTATTTGCATTTAAGGGTTGTTTTTACTAGTTATCATACGTAATCGTTACCTACTTATGAGAACGTGGATAATAAAAAAAGACGAAGGAATAAAATGAATCAAATCGTTATCGCTGTTAACTGAGTCTAGGCTGAAAATACGACCACAAAAAGTATAGACCAAGGGATGAATTTTTTTTTGGATACTCTTGAAATAGTAACCAGTTTTAAGAAGCAGTGTACCCAGCAACTGGGTTGTGGAAGTCAGAAAGGCTGTGGCTACATGTAAAATACAGCCTATTCAACTAAATTCTTAGGTTAGACTGGAAGCCGATCCCAACATAGGCTAGGTGATGATGGCTCTTAAAGTAAGTTCGCCAACATCCTCATAATTTACTTATGCCATATAAAAGTAAACAATTTAATTAAAAAGCACTGAACGGTTTAATTGAAACACGAGAATTAACAAAAAAGGTTTTATCATTTCCGCGCCGGAAGAACAATGTGAACGGGGTATTTCCGGTAGCCATCTTGATTCTCATCCATTGTCTCTGGTTGTAAAGTGTGCTATTAGAAAGCATAGTTTACACGTTATCGCAAATAAACATAATTATAGTTGTCTATGGGAAATATTTGAATCACTTAAGGAAAAGATTTTAGTTTTATGATGATTCGTGTGATTGCTTTTTTATTGTGGGCTTGAAGTAAAAGCGAGTATAATTGAGAATTACTTTTGAAGAGATACATATATAGTAAGCGCCAGATAAACGTGTAATAAAGTTCATTGCCCTTACCTAAATTTCTCTGCGTAGGTACGCGGACAATAAATTATGAATCGTTTTTCATTACATACAAAAAAATGAAAGGATCGCGATAGATGTCGATTCATGGCAGCTTTATGTCATTATTATTGTTTTCTGAATTAAGTTTGTAACTAAATGTATGTGGGTCAATGTCCGTTATTTCACGTTCATCGCTTAATATAGAAATAGTGGCTAGGTTGAAACATTTGTGGTACCTATGATATGTTAACATACTAGGTTGGATAGATATACACATACCATTTCTGTAGTTGGCTACGCAAAAATGATTTGTCTGCATATTTAAATATTTAACAGTTACATTTGTACATTTTCTTACAGAGCTTTTGTACTGAAATCAATGTATGATTGCAGTGGCCAAGAAGTCAATATCTATCGTCAAAAACAATAACTTATACAACAATATAGGCTATAATTAATTATAGGTCAGTTTGCCATATTGAACAAATATATACAAGGGTTGCAGACAAAACCACCAGACAACAGTATATCGTCATATTGTATTTGTATTTTGCATTTCTACTTATTTTTAATAAATACGTAGAAATGCCAAAGAAGAATGTTGTTTGAAGCAGTATTAAAATAAAATTAGTGCCTTCAATCCGGTAAAACCGTCCAGAACCAACAGGATCTGACATTTATGTCCACCTTCACTCTTTGTCTCGGTCTTTCCAGACAACCTGCACTTATTTAATAGGAAAGACACAACTAGTGACAAATCTATTTTGAAGATTTTTACAAAAACACAACCACAATAACTTACGAGTATTATATGTCTGTATTAACGACTAGCACTTCAACGGCGACTTCGTCCGCAAAAGTGATATCTCGTCGAATAAGCATAATATAAACATAATTATTTTGAAGCCTATATCACCAACGAATTATGTACCTTTCTACCAGTTAAAAAATTTAAAATCGGATCAAATCGGCTAGTTCCGAAGATTACCCCTACGTACAAACTTACACAAAAATTTTACCTCTTTATGATATTAGTATATATAGATTAGTATATATAGACTAGCGATACTACAATCACATTTTTGACTTTGTCACAAGAACCCAAGATTGCTTTTCCCTGAAACCAGACACAGCTGAACATTCACCGTACTTCACAATTCACTTTCATCATCCATGAATGTCTTCCTAATTATTTAGCAAGCGAGAGTGAGTCGGTGACCGATACCGACAGTGAGGCGATGTGGGCTTTATCTTTGTAATGGGCTATTGGCAAAAACGCTTCGAACGAAAACTGGGGCAAATGTTATAAAAACTATAGAACTAACTGCTCATCGTTTTAAAGCTGAAATGATGGAAACCAGAGCTATGATTGGTGATTGAACTGTTCATACAATAGAAACAACAGATACTTGGGAAGTTTTGGCCAAACACACAAATAATAATAAGTCTAAAAATATTTGGAAAAAACGTCCTCAATGAAAAAGATCGATGCTGTAATATCTTAGTGGAGTTTTTCTTCATCAAACAAAACTATGTAACTTTATTTATGGAATCCGAAAAATCAGAAGAAATAAACCAAAATAAAAGTAAAAAATGTAGTTATGTAAGTAAGAAAACTATACACTTAGCGAAATTCAAAAGCGATTTTCTTGTACTGTATTGATTAACGTTTTCACGAACATAGTATTTTGGCAGACATACTATTACAAAATAGGTCTTATCCGAGAAAAACCGAAATAATCACGCGAAAATCGCTTCTGAAATTTGCTAAGTGTGGGTAGAGATTTCATTGCGCGTGCCTAAGTAGATACTAAGTTCATTGAATTAAATAAAATGTTCTTATACATTTGCACAAATGTCCAGTAAAAACAATACTATCAGACTACGACGATCGATATCAAAATACCCATAAAACGGATATTAACCCGTGTAGTCAAGCTATCGAATAATATTTAGTTGCAAGACATGATAATTTACAATTTCCTTCTATTAACACCGGATCACTTTATCTACCAAACGGCCGGATCTACCATAATAATACAGATTAAGTTTAAGTCTTAGATTCAATCTGAACGTTGATACGGAAAGTCTGCTTTAATATGAAGCAAGTACTAGAAAATAGACCACTGTTAAACGATGAATCTTTAGTTAGAGAGTTAAGATCAATGTCGTAGTTAGAATGATATCGTCTTAACTGTAATGAATGGTGATAAAATTAATAATGTTTGCTGTTTTTTATCATCATCTCTTGAAACTTAGTAGCTACTGTGCTGTTAGGAGAATCAAGGAATCCAGGGGATTAAAATGGGTGTAAAAGTACCCTTAATGAAGCCGAAAAGTACTTGTTCTCCCCGTACCTGGGAATTTTCTAGTTACGGAGCTATTGGAAGTCAAAGTTCCGACTTTTTCACAAGTTTTTTTTTCCAAATACCAGTTTTCGATGTTATAACTTCACTTTAAATACCTCCACGACCTCCGTACTATTCTATACATGCATTAGCACAGTGTTTTGAGTGCGTTACATTGAGTCCTACCGTACAACTTGATTTTTCACCCCAAAAAAAAAGCAGTTTGATGTAGTGACTGCTTGGTTGACGGCTTCGGGTTCTCTAGAAGGGCGTCGCCGGTAGCACAAAAGTAACTTTGGCTGCAAAGTTGGGGGCACAAAGGATACGACAGGAGGTGTCGTATAGTTTGTAACAATAAACCACATTACAAACTGATCATCATGGCTTTCCGACGATTTCCGATTCGGACCAACTTTGATCAGGAGATGTCATGTTTCTTGCTAGTTCCTTCATCTGAACCAATAGGTCCTTAATTATAATGGAGAAAAGTAGGTGACAACCTCACATGACCAACTCAAATGGGAGTGGGCAGGACATGTCTGCCGCATACCAGACAAACTGTGGGCCAACTTAGCAGGAAACTGGTGCCCTGGCACAGTGAAGCGGGGTCGCAGGCTACGAAGGAGATGGCGCGTGGCTGGACGAACTGAACAGGTTCCGTCAGAACTGGACGGAGGACGCGTGGGTTCGCGAGAGATGGAAGACGTGGAGAGAGGCCTTTGCCCAGGAGTGAGACACGACGAGCTTGCAAAAAAAGGAGACAGGTTGCATCGTATACGTAGTTGCCGTAGTAAGGTAAAAGAAAACTGTAGAAGCAATCGTAAATCATCATTCAGATCAACACTCCAAACACAGCGAAATCCCCAACTCGTCAAAAGAATACCTCATAACAATCTTAACAACAATTAATTACTCGCACAGCAAAGAATCATTTTGACATTAGAAACTACATGGAAACTAGGGTTGTCGAAAGTAATTTTTGAGAAGCGCACTGACCCAGTTTCAGGTACCAAGTTGACAACTTATGTGAACTCCTGAACCATACCAGGTAATTATGACGATGGGTGTATGAACTGGGGCGTGTTCTCATCTCTTGCCAACTTTTACTTTAACAATACAAGAACCATTGGATGTCGGTTTGTTGTGAATGACGGAGAAAACCGTATTGTATGGGACGAGTGATTGTGATGGGTAAATTGGTATTTATTTTCTGATGTCTGTCCGCAGTCATTTTTGTGGTTATAGCGTAGTGAAGAGGCATGCAGTTATATAATGTGACGGATAAAATTCTAATTCCATTGTTTTCGCAAACCATGAAAGCAAAAATTACCTACAACATTATTAATCTATACTAATATTATAAAGCTAAAGAGTTTGTTTGGTTGAACGCGCTAATCTCAGGAACTACTGGTTCGAATTGAAAAAATATTTTAGTGTTGGATAGCCTATTTATCGAGAAAAGCTAAAAAAGGCTATAAAACATCACGCTGCGACCAATAGGAGTGGAGCATTAATCATTATGGCAATGACGCTAAAATGGTTACCCCGTACTCAGTACATCATTCTGAACCCCCCACATAGAAAATTATCGTAGGTTATTAAAGCAAAAACAGATGTTTCCAACAAAACTGCAATACCTACACGGTCAAAGTGTATGGAACAGCTGATTAAAAAAATACCGATGAAAAATGTTTATTATATGGGGGAAATGATGTAGTGAATACGTCGTGGTAACGGTTTTAGAGTCGGTTTCACTTCTACCCTGTATACAATAAATTAACTAAATAAACAACAGGACGCTTCGGCGTCTAAGTACTCCTCCATATCGCTGTCATCTGGAAACGTGCCCAGAAGAATGGCAGCTTAGCCACGTTGAATGGCAATGGTAATTCTTTGGCCGAAAAAAGAGCCAGTCATGTAAAATTGATTTTACCTTTTGTTTTGTAATTATTTTCAGGATTAATCATCTGCCTAGCCTTTTCCCAACTATATTGGGGTCGTCTTCCGTCTCAGTCTTACCAGATGCAGATGAAAACCATTATTTTATATGGAGCAACTGCTTATCTGACCACCACAACCCAGTTAGTACTGGATCATACGATACCCCTTGGTAAGACTGGTTGTCAGACTTCCGGGCCACTGACTACCTGTAAAGACTATCACAGATCTACAAATGACAGCTTGGAACAAAGGTTTAACGTGTTTTCCGAGACACGGATGAAACTCGGTAAGTAATGGGTGGTCACCTATCCACAGGCCAACCTTAACCTGAAGATTGATCCGATTTTTCAGGATTGAGAGGTGAAAATCCAATAGTTCTATAGAATTTCATTTCGAGCCAGTAGAAGTAGTCGAGTAGATTTCTGTAAGGATATAGAAATCTAGATTATAACCGATTAGGATGCTCTATACTCGCGCGCCGCCGCTAATGACGCGTCATGCGCAAGAGTCGACTGTCAGTCACTACGCTGTCCTATTATGAAAACATGAAGCAGGTACGGATTTAACTACATAATATACAAATCCTATGCCTAATATTATTTTGACATGCAAAAATATAAATGAGTGTAAAGTTGCAGTGTATTAACTGTTCCATTTTAATTTTATTTAAATTATATTTGTAGTTTAGTTTAGAATAGGGTAACGTATGATGAGGCTGACTTGCCTTTGAGGATAAAAGCCTCCAGTGTAAAATCAAAGATTTAAAAAAAAAATGCGAAAAAAAGTGCATGTTGTATTAATAAATTGTTGGATAGCCATTCAACTTGCTTAGCTTAGCTTGGCTGAGAATTACAAAGAAAACAATATTTAATTCTATATTTATCTGAACCTCCATCTATTACAAAATAATATTTATTTATACATAACATCACGGCTGTAATCCCCGAAGGGCTAGACAGACGTGTACTTAATAGTACAACCACGTTTCGCCATTTAAGTCCCATGTAATAGGGGACGAGCCTATTGCCGTCAACCGGGCCCAAATCAAGACTCCGTGGCTGCTACTGAGAAATTCCTGATAGAAAAACCAAATAACAATCTGTGTCTACGTTTCTTTTATATATATCCTCTCGCAGGTCCGCTGGAAGAGATTTCTAAATGAAATAAGCGGTACCTTTGTGCTCTTTTGTCTTTATGTATTTTTCCTGTAATGTGTTTTGTGTGTACATAAATAAATAAATAATAAACAATTTGCCCGACCCGGGAATGGAACCCAGGACCTCATACTCAGCAGTCCCGTTTGCGACCTCTAAAGCAACGAAGCAGTAATATTTATTTATCTTTAAAATCCGCCCCTGTCCGTCCCGGGCGCACGTACACGTAGCATACAATACATACATCGACTCGCGCGCAGACGGCATACCTACACATACACAGTACTGCGCAACCGTCTGTCTGTCTTGCCTGATACACTTTCACTGATACTAATAATGCACCAATAGTTTGATTTCATTCATTATGGAGAATGTATTTGAAGTATTTTTGTGTCTGAGTTGGCTGTAATAATTTTTATAGTTTTAACCAACCACAGCAGTAAATGAAGGGTTATGAGTTTCATTGTATTTGGTACTGTGTTGTACAAACCAATGTCTGCTTTAGTGGGATAAAATACATAACTTTATTGTACCTCCTTCTAAAATGCGCTAGATTTCTAATTTGCTTTGTATTTCATTAGATTTTTCTACATTAACATGCTTGATTTAATCATTTCCGGTATCGACAGGTTTAGTAAAATAATTCACTATTTCTTTGTTCCTAAGATTTTTGGTCTAGACTCTAGTCTAACCAGAAACTAGCTTAAGCCATCATATCATAAAACAAAAACAAACTACACCAGTTTTACAGATATTCTTACTAAATCCCGGAATACGGTCTATTAAAGCATAAAACTATTAAAATTATTCATTTTTCATAACAACATAGAATGTTTCACATTTGACCCAGGTTGTGGCATTGGGCTGTCATATCCCAAAGTCATCTCTTAGCACAAAAGTCAAGGCTAAACACTAAATAAATTGCCAGGAAGTGTAACAAACTGTGTGGACCATAGTTTGTCAAACTTTTATTTTTCCTTCGTAAAATTGAATAAGGTACATTATGAGTATGTCTGCAGTCATCAAAGGGAAAATTTACTTCAGTAAATAATGTCTTGATACTTTTGTCGAGGGCGCTTTTGAAAATAATTTATATTAACATGAATATTCAGACCAATCGTGCTTTTTAGAAGCCTTCAGACCAAAATTAAGTAAAATATGTGCGTTCACAATTAAAATTAATGTGAAATCCGAACAAAGTTTGAGAACCTCTGTCAGTTGTAAATGACTAACTTTACCTCTTCGTGATGAGTTGATGAGCTAATCCTTTTATTCTTTATCTGTATGTCACGAAGTTATAAAATAAGCATGTTCTAATATCACATTAAATTGTAATTTGTTTAAATTACAATGTGAATGTAGTTTGCTTTGATAAAAAAATATAAAATCATTATCTATCTCATCATTATGTTTCTACTAAGACTATCTTTTGACTCAAGTTTTACGTGAGTAGGTAAATTCTTATATCTAACACGGTTAGTGTCTTCTTCAAACAAAAATCTTCCATGCCTAAATTGCCTGCACAAGTCAAATATTTTGATTTCTTACTCCATTACAAACTCTTTGGTCGACTATACTCACAGTAACTACACGTTCATCTATTGAACTAGGCGGCCTACATTCCTGGGGCATGAATTAGGGACACCTCTGATTACAATCGGCGCTGTCAATTAAAAAGTTTGCAAGCTATGGGCGTCGGCGATGGCGGGAGAAGTTTGAGTATCTGTGGTTCGATTTTTGAAATATTCTTTTTTATTTTTGGTTGTACTGTTTTAGTTAAGCTGTGTTGTGTCGCTTTGTTTAAAATGCCTTTATCAAACTAAATGTGGGTAAATATTGATTGAAGTTCTACAGTTTTATAATCGTCTGTCGCTTGTTGCTCTTATAAAATTACCTGCTGATCAATTCCACTAATTTACAAACATTTCAAGGAGGTCTTTCGATTGTCTATGTTACATATATTTTGTTTGACAATATCTCTCTGTTTCACGGTCAAGACTGTTTGTACGTTAGTGCAGTTGGAACCTGGTTAAGACTATATTTTTTTTATTTATTCGGCTTACTACAGCTATCATTACCTACAGGTGTTTTTAAACTGTGTAGATAAAATTATACGTTTTTATCAGTCTCTAGCTTGTTTCTTTTAAATTAATTATTAGGTAGGCACAAGACACTTCGACATACTTCCTCATTGCACGCAGCTCTTCAAAGCTAATTAAGCCCAACCTTCCACATAGTCAGTAATTCTACCTCATTCCCCTTCAAAAAACAATCAAAATTCCTCCTACCATGGAATATCAAAGAACCTTCCTCCATCTAATCTCCCATGCCTTACACCACGACACAAAGGTCACACGAAACGCTTGGGCAATGGCTTCCGCAAAAAGTGCGCATTGTTTCATTGCGCCATGCGCGTGAGTGCGCCGTCGACTGTATTCGTGAGAGAAGCAGATTGGGCGAGCATTGTGTTGTATCGGTTTTTGGCTTTAATTTTAATTTTGTGTACACATAGTCTGATGTGATCTGATGGCAATAGGCTCGCCCCCTATTACGTGGGACTTAAACATAACTGGCGAAATGTGTGCGTACTATTAGGTACATGGATGGGGCAAAAGAAGTATGTTAGGATCGGAACAGGCGGCGTAATTTAGTTCGCTTACCCCCAAGTGAAAAAGGCGTGAGCTTATGTACATATGTGCGTATAGTCTGATATAGGACCGGATGAAAGGAAGGCGCTCTCAAGGCAGAGCACTGGAAAATGGTCAGACGCGATCAAGTTGGAGAGCTTGGACGGTGCGGTCTACACTGAAGAAGACCGCATTATTTGGAGACGCATCATATTATATATTGTCGCGATCCTCAACATTGAGCGAACGACAAATAAAAAGAAGAGAAGAGACAGCAGACTTATTATGGGCTCTAATTATGTATTTCATTGATAACTTATTTATCTTGATGTTCCTAACAACAAGGAACCGTGTTTGTTTCCTGTTCGTTTGTTTCTGTTGTTGTTGTTGTTGTTGTAACTTTGGTGTACAATAAAGTATATTCTATTCTATTCTATTCTATTCTATTCCTAACATGGTCCTCAAGTAATGGTCCGATTGTTGGTCTTATCGTACCTAAACAATGTTAAAGTTTTGCTTTAATTTGGAAAATAATGTAAATAAATATGCCTACATTAAATAATACGCCCGCATTAGGCACAAATGCTACAGATGAAATGAGTTACATCTTCTATTGAAATGGCTACTAACAAAACCACCTCAAGATCGTATTTTTCTCACCAAACCATACAACTGTGAGGTCAGATCATATCTCCAAGTTTCCCGTCCACACTACCGTAGCAATGCGACAATTTTCTCAGCATACACAAAGCTATACTAAAGTATAAGCTGACCTGATATAGTAAAAGCTTTTAATACATTGAGAGGTCAGGTTGTAGTGGAAAAGCGTTCATCTTTATGCTTCAACTTGTGACAAGATAGTGTACAAGGTGAATCTTCTTGACCTGGCATTGTGAAGGCTTTCCGTACAATAAGAGATCAGCTTTAAATGGAAATGTATAGCTTGATAAAGCTTCTTCAGACTTAATCTTCATAACGGTCTTCCCGTTACAAGTTTAATTACTTTTCTCACAGATTTAGCGACGTAGCGGATTCTGCTATGTCGCTAGGGTATGGATTTGTGCACACCACGCGATATTTTCCCCCACCCGTGTATTTTGAGCGTTGTCTTGAGACGTTAACACGCTCAGTCATCGCACCATACTATCTCAAAAATCCATTAGCAACTAACATCAAAAGATAACACAAAAACCTAACAAGATCTCATCAAACAGTCTACCGCAACAGTAATTACAACCTCACAGACTATTAGCTTAGTCTGTAATTACTAACTACGACTTACATCAGTTAATTATCGGTGTTAACTGTTTGTAATGGATACGTGTTATTAACACATAACATAACATCACGCGTGTCATCCCCGAAGGGTAGGCAGAGGTGTGGTGGTAGGCTGGACTCCTATTGAATGGGACATAATCCTAACTGGCGAAATGTGGGAGTAAGTGTTATTAACATTGCTTTTTACGTGAGAGACGTGTCAGAGTTGGATGGTCTTTAAGATGAGCTTCTGGAAGTGGTTTCATTGATCGCGGAGTGACTGGTGTGGTGTTGTCAGACTAGTTTGAGGAGATCTCAAGTCAATTGATAATTGACCTGATGTTGGGGTGGCATACTTGAGAGAGACCATGGAGTGTCTTGCCGGTTCTTCTATATAGGACTCGACTGACCCAAACCGTGCCAATTTTTTTGATTTTAAAGTGCCCATTTAGGCCTATGCGGCCTAAAAAGAAGATTTTAATTTTAGGAACACCAGAACATGTGCGAATAACCGAATAATAATAATTATCTGGTTCGACAATATTATATTAGACAATATTTTGTTCCAAGCCTTATTTTTATGCTTATTTCGTGGCTGTGAATTCCTGATCTTGAAAACATCAAATCAAAAAGATAATTATGCATATAGTCCTATTTATGAAGCTTTAAATACCTATGTTGTTAATCCCAATCAATCGCAATCTACCGAAGAAGTTAGTCACATAGATAAGATTGGATAAGCAAATATTCCATTAGCTTTTTCATCGAACTCGGCAGTGAGTGCAATAATCTATCCATTACAATGTGACACGAACATTTTCCCATGATTTCCCCATTTTCTTCGAATGGCAGACACTTTGACAAAGTGTTATAATTAGCTTGCATGCATGAGAATTACGTTACTTAATGTGCAGGCAAAAACGTCTTAAGTTCTTCGGGAAATGTACTAATCGAGTCTTAGTGGGTTATATGACGGCTTGTTACTGTCTTCCGTATCAATTCTATCCGAACTGCTTTCTTCTAGTTATTCAAGTTATAGGTCTATCTGGCTGACGGACAGCCATATCTGACGGTCTATATATGTATGCGTCAATCAGTATTTCTACAACGAAATCTATCATACCTCATATTTAGGGCATGAGAAACCCGGTTTTTGTCCTATTGCAAAACCCGGGAAAAACCGGTTTTTTGGGACCACTTAGATTTGTTAAAAAAAAAAACAAAATGACACTGCTAGTGCATTTTTTATAAAGTAGAGGTTTAGCTATTTTAATTTATACTTATCTTTATCCGCGATGGATACTGATCGGTTATTTAAAAAAGAGTCTCCCGCCCGTAGTTAACACGCAAACCAAATAGGTTCTTGACCGCATAGCTCCATACCAATTGCCATGATACTGGTCACCAACCCCCACTGACCTTTTGTGATACCCAAGGTGACCTGAGCGCTGAGGGTGGCCTGTACTCAGCTGGGTATCACAATAGAATGCCTACATTCCTCAGGCCTAAGGTCTGAGACAATCGACCATAGGTTTAACACATAATGGAACCCACGCAGCGTTCAATGTATGGTATTCGTTAGTTATAGTGCAGTCAGTGCAGTGAAATTCAATGTGATATTTCAGTAAACAATGTATCGTATGAGCAGCAAACACATCTGCTGGAATATGGAGATATTATTCAACATTAATGTTCCGATAACTCTTCATAATGTGAGGAACACTTTTCGATATTTTCAGACTTTTTTATTAAATGTACCAAACAATAAATTGCGCGAGTCTCAAAAAATCCTTTAAGGAACTTCTTTCAACATCTGAAATCTACCAACCAGTACTGGCCCGTATGGTGAAGAAGAAGCCGGGGTCTGTTTGTGTGTTTTTGACGCCCTTTAATTCTTTTCTTTCGACCGCGAGTTGAGGAAGACTAGGTGGGCCACTCGAACTCCACGGCCCCAGTGTATCAACCGGTTCAAACACATAACTACCTGAGTGATTTTGCGTATGCTTCTTCGAATGTGGCTGGACTATATATACGTAGTAATAAAATTTATATTATACTTGAAGATTTTATGAAACGTTTATTGTCATTGCAAGTACTTGTTTGGTCACATAAGTACTTGTTTTAAAGTCATTTCGCAAACAATGTTACGATGAACGTGTGTAACACATTGTTTTGTACAAATTTGATCTGTTAAAGCTACTACATACAATTTTAATGCCTGGAGCAGATTTAAGATTTGTCATGAATTTCTTTATAAATCAAGTTGCAACATTAGCATCACTGACAGTGGAGCTCGTCGCTGTTTTTCTTCCGTCACTTCAAAATTTTGATCACATCTTGGTAACATAACATCACGCCTGTCTTCCTCGATGGGTTAGGCAGAGGCGTACCTAATATACCCACATTTCACCAGTTATGTTTAAGTCCCGCGAGCCTAATTGTCATCAATCGAGCACAAATCCGAACTCTTTGACTGCTTCTGATAATTTCCTGGCGAAAAAACCTACTACTATTTTGCCCGACCCGGATTTAAAGTTTTATTGGCCGGAAGTAGACCAACAAGGCAGTCCTCTTATTTTTAAGAATTGGCTTCATTGACTGACAGGCAACGAACATTCTAAATCACTTGGTATATAACACTAAAGCGAGTATCCATAGTAGATGTCCTTTAAAGCGAAAATGATGACCGATGGAGATTCCTGTAAGGAAGGGGTTAAATAAGGGATGGCAGTTCGTAATTGTTGTTCATAGAACTTGTCAAAACAGGACCACGACCACGGCTCCGACCACGACCACGGACGGGACCACGACCACCAGGACCACGGCTTGTCAAAACAGAAATGGAATGACAGTTAAGCATGGTAATAGTAGCATAATAGCAATACTGCACATAAGAAGACTATACTCAGCTGCAGGTTGAGTAAGATAAGTTATCAGGAAGCCATAATTCCGGAAAAGTTGTAGGAGCAACTCCTAATTAGCAGCCACTTAACGGAGAGAGCTGAAATAATGTACAGCAAGACATGCTAATTTCATAAAAGGCTTCGTTTAGCTCAAACTCACGTACACCTATCAACGCAGGTTGCGGACCTTATCACTGTAATCTCGGTGTGAAATCCGAGACAACTGGAATGGACGACTGTACGCGCCGATTACGTGGTTTCTCACGACTTACATAAAGTATAATGGGACATTCTTGGATAAGTGTGTCCAAGTTATGAGGTTCCGGATGATTGGGACATTCTAGGACTTTTTGTATGTGCCTTGCATCTTCCCAGCTATGTTGGGATAAGCTTTCATATTACTTATAAGCGACCCGCCCCGGCTTCGCATGGGTGCAATATAGATAGTAATGTTTTCTCTACTATAATATGCATGTATTATACATATACACCTTCCTCTTGAATCACTCTATCTATTAAAAAGAGCCGCATCAAATTCCGTAGTTTTAAAGATCTAAGCATACATAGGGACAGACGGACAGGCAGCGGGAATCGACTTTGTTTTTATACTATGTAGTGATTTGGCTACACATCAGTCATTCTCTTTCTCTTGACTTGACTGCTTACTACCGTAACTGCCTTGTTGGTCTAGTGCACGGTCTAGCGGTTGAAATCGCGACTGCTGAGCTAGGTCCTACGTTCTATTCCCGGATCGGGCAAATTGGTATTGGATTTTTCCATCAAGGATTTCTCAGTAGAAGCCACGGAGTCTGGATTAGTGCCCGGTTGATTTTAGTAGGCTCGCCCCCTATTACATGGGACTTAAGCATAACTGGCGAAATGTGGGTGTACTGTTACCTAACATTTCGGCGTTAACAGACGCGATGTTACGTTATGTTATGTTCATTAAGTATCTCTTCTTCTTCCTCATTCCTTCTCATCACCGTGACCTCAATTTCTGTCCTACTCTTCAAAATCTTGGCGATCTTCAAAGCCAACATTACGTCCAAGTCCAACAACAACATTGGCCAAACATTATCCCACGCCAGTATTGCAGTTACCGAATGCTGGTAATACGTAAGACAGTTTTTGCGGGCCGTCGTATATTTACTTAGCATTTAACACTTCTTGTTAACCATGATGGAGTATTAGTTAGACATTTTGTTTAACCAGCGTGATATGTGGATGAGTTTTGTTGTTACGTGTTATTAATTTACTGAATTATTTAGCGAAACGCAGAAAATGCTATCATAGTTTTTCATTTTTACCCGAAGCCTTGGAAAATTTTAGGGGGGGCGCCCCCCCCCCCCGTTTAAGATGTATCTCGTTCGTAAGGATAAGAATTCTTTGGATAGTCGACTATTTATAATATTTCAGGAACAGTGCATAAGTTTATACTCGAAATTGGATCCCTTTGTTTGTAACGTTTTGACATTGCCCACTTATTTGAATGAGAACTCACTGATGGGTAGAATGAAAACTGCAGAAGAACTTATGGTACTGAAATTACAAAAAGCTGCAGCAGCCCAGCTAAATAAAAATACGTTATTAATTCAACATTAATCTCCGTAATGTAATGTTAATTTCAATTACCTATCAACACTAATCACATCGGTTGGTAATTAATTTCTCGCGTATCTCAGCATTAATTATATACCCCATTTATCAGTTTTAATGAAGCGGTATATACCGTATACATGAATAAGAAGTAAAAGTGAAAAACGTACTGTTTTCCGCTTTCTCGATCCCAATAGAAATAGTTTCTGCTACAATTACTGAGATATTCGCACATGTTGCGTTGTGTAATTATTTTATTTGTTACATTATGTTGTGTGTAATTAAAAATCAATTAGAGATTCGTGTGTGTGTTTTTTTTTTCGCAATTGTGGTCATTGATTCAGCGTGTCAGGAATGTCTCATTAGCAGCCATTTTTGTGCCCGGGTGATGACTATTAGCCCGCATTACATAGGACGTAAACAAACTGGCGAAATGTGAGTCTACTACGAGTATTAGATTCACCTCTCTGCCTGACAATTCGGGGATAACAAGCGTGATGTTATTTACCTATACCTATATACGCATACCTACCATAACGACGTCAGCCCACATAACACTTACATCACATAAATCTTAATAATTTGCCTCAAACAGTAAGAGTGTTACTAATTCTTACGCACAAACTGTTCGAATTCAAGTGCAGTGCAATTACGAGTAATAAGGGAAAGTTGAGAAGCGAGTATTTTACGAGATCTTAATGCGCCGGCCGTGACTACTCGACTTCAAATTATGGCATTCTATTGAGCAAAGAAACTTTAATTATGGTTTAATGAATTATCTTCAATAGTGACAAGTGTGAAAAGCAGTTAGTCTTGTGGTGTGACCGTTGGACTGCCAAGTCGTAGGTCTCCAGTTCGAACCCAAGACACACAACGCTGTTTCTTCGGATTCATGTGCGTATTGTATAATTATCACTTGCTTCTGTGAATGTAAACATCGTGAGGAAACTAGCATGCCTGAGAGATATTTCTCGACGGCATGTAAAGCCAAGTCGGAGGCCCATGGGCGGCATTAAAACTCTGTCACCACATTAGGATCTAACCACTCAACAAAAGGAAGAAACTCCACACTCACGGAAACTCCATCCCTTCCCCCACACTTGGGGTCGGCTTCCAGTCTAACCGGATGCAGCCGAACACCAGTATTTTACTTGGAGCGACTGCCTATGTAACCTCCACAACCCAGTTAGTACTGGGTAATACGATACCCCTTGGTAAGACTGGTTGTCAGACTTTCGGGCCACTGACTACCTGTAACGACTGTCACAGATCTACAATTACCAGCCGGGACCAACGGCTTAACGTGCTTTCCGAGGCACGGAGGAAACTAGGTATGTAATGGGTGGTCACCCATCCACAGACCAACCTAGGCAAGCGCGGCTTAACCTGAAGATTGCCACGAGCTCCTCGTATTTTTACCAGAAAATCATCATTAGTTTATATTTTACGATCCAACGTGAGAAATGCAATGTAAGATTAGAATTCCTTATTGCGCTGTAGCACGACAGCATCAATTAAGGCCGCTCGTGCTGCCAACTGCTGATTGCTTTGCGACATCTTATTGTTGAAGGGACGGCGTTTCACGACCATGTGTGGGAGTTGCAAAATAAGGAAGATTTTTAAATTGTTTGTTGGGAAACTGGGGTTCTGTAACTTCTTTAAGGCAGAGCTTTAACATTACCTAACTCAAATATTCGCATTATTAAAAACTAAACTTGTTTCGCTTTGTTATACATATATATATATTCCGCGGTTTAAAATATTTTTCTTTATTGATAACAGGCTGACAAGTGATTTTATTGATAGTGTTCCTTCAGTCAGTCAATCACAGCTTTAAATATGAGGGGTTGAATTGACATTAACTGCTTATTGTGTCGAAACTTAAACTTTAATTTTTTTTTTACCCTAAGTACATTACCATGTTCATAATGGAATAGGATATGCCAGTATCTAAAAGTATTCCGTGGCATTGCATGTGACTTAAGATAAATAAATTCCTAGTTTTAAGCTTACATGAGAAACGACTTAAAGTTTTAAATACCCATGTCGTGTATGTTGATACTTTAGATCAACGAACTTTGCTACCGCGAAAAAAAAAGGCTTTTAATACAGTTATTAACGAAACAATATAATTACGAGAATAAAGTTTTTAGAAGTTTGTATTGTTAAAACATTGGTTTTTCCAAATGAGTGGTTTTTTTGGCTGACTTACGCAATTTTAATTGTAGATGGAGTGCTGGTTTACCTGTAATTAAACAAACATTTTGTTAATAAATGAGGAAGTACTTAGTATCAAAATCATCATCAATCAAATATGAAAAGACACGTTCTAATTGAAGAACATAGTTAAAAGAGGATTGTATCCCACTGGTAAACATGAATACAATCGTTCAGAAGACACCGTAACCAAATTCAGCATCATCTACCTTGCCTTTTCCGAAAGATGATGTTGGAGTCGGCTTTGGACCAAATTTCATCTGCCAACAGTCTCGGAGTAAAATGGCTGTGATATACGGACGGATAGGACGAATCTATAAGGATACCGTTTTAGTCATTTGGCTACGGAACCCTAAACAATCTAAACACAAAAATAAAAGTACCTACACCATACATCTCTAAACCATCAAAAATATCCAAAAGAGCGCTTTTACTTACGCATCCATTTATATGTTGCCTAGCGTTCTTGAAAACGGATATCAGTCCACTTACTCTATCATAGATATAATTACCCAATACTACATAATGTAACGTAGTAACTACGTAGTTATAATATTGTATTCTTGTAAGCGGAACTATAAACTTGGTTCGAAAGAAATCAAGAACAAAGCGGTGTCCTTGTGGAACAAAGAAGTGCTTCGATTGTATCTATCAAATAAATCAATTACAAAAATTGCTCATATTCTGTTATTTTGTAAATGGCTGGTTATAGTTTAATGCCTGCTGTCAGTTGTATATCAGAGGAACAGGACGTAAAGCAAATGTCAAAATGTTTAATTTTGACATTTCCAATCTTTCATTTTCTTATTAACTTTAGTAGGTAGTAACGAATCTGTATTAGTCATTTAACAAGGTGGTAAGCGATGCGGACTGCCCGTGGTCGTTTTCCCTGCTTATCTGTTAAGAGTGTTAAGGCTATTGAACAATGTACTCTACTGTAAGCTGTTTTGGGTTACTTTGATGACCAGCTTATTTAAGATGCAGATAATGGATTTAAGCGAAGTTTGTACACTGTCAGTTTAAATCCCGGCTCTTGTGTATGCTAAGGACTTCAGTTTCTCATTATTTAATCTTCTACCTTCGACCAACGAAAAGATTTCGAAAACCACGATTCAATTTAACTCCAATGGTTTAAGATGACACAAAAAACGTCAGCCAGTATCATAAGCTTCACAGCATCCATATTGAATTGTCACGATCTCCAGTAACAGTTAGATAATCTTCAGTCGTGCTGAGAACAGGCTTATCTTTAACTGTTGCGTTAACTGCGAGCGGTACTGTAAGTTATTTTCACGATAAAAAGTTGGGTTTTGTAATGTGTTATGTCATAGATGAAGATGGTTTTATTTTGATGGTGAAGTCAGAGACGTGATATGTTTAATAGGTTAGGCCTAATCGCGGTTTCTGGAAGAGTTTTTCGATTAAATCTGTAGTTTTGGTGTTGTCTGACACACGATTGTTGGTTGC
Organism: Standfussiana lucernea; assembly: GCA_964057025.1. Lineage (NCBI taxonomy): Eukaryota > Metazoa > Arthropoda > Insecta > Lepidoptera > Noctuidae > Standfussiana > Standfussiana lucernea. Next base: position 13,247,123 of record OZ059805.1, read on the forward strand.
TGAACCAAAAACAGTTTACAAGACATTTTTGTAGATTTACTGAGCGACGACGACTCCAGGTACCTGTTCCGAACTGGCCGGTTTTTTGATGCTTCAAATAACGCTGCAGTCTTTTCACCCGGTTCCCTAAAGAAAGACACCATTACGTCTCTTTTCTTCAACACTCCATTGACTCCATCTAACTCTATTTTTTTTCTCCTTCCTTATTCCTGTAAGCCTTTCCCTTTCTAATAGCTGCTACCTAAACAACCTTTTTATAATCATCATCTGCCTAGCCTTTTCCCAACTATGTTGGGGTCGGCTTCCAGTCTAACCGGATGCAGCTGAATACCAGTGTTTTAAATTGAGCGACTGCCTATCTGACCTCCACAGCCCAGTTCGTACTGGGTAACACGATACCCCTTGATAAGACTGGTTGTCAGACTTTCGGGCCACTGACTACCTGTAACGACTGTCAAAGATCTACAAATGACAGCCGGGCCCAACTTTCTTATAATAAGAGTCTAAAAAAAAACATTATTATTGAGTATTTCTTAGATTACTCCCTCTAAAGTACTCTCTTCTCTTTTGGACCGCTTCATCTGCTCTTGTTAAAGGCAGCAGTTCACGAACTACGTCACTCAATACCAAGCGCACGTGTAACACGTCACCGTCGTATATCTTCGGCATTAAGTGCTGATCGATAGTCTTATCGGCTAACAATACGATTACAATCACGCACAAACAGTATTGTTCGCTTTTTGTATTTTTGTGGTCGTGTTTACATCTGGGCAGTATTGTATTTCTCGAGTTCCGTGGCAAAATTGAACTGATGAGATAGTACAGACTTTCCCAATCAACCTTAAACCTAGTTCTTTAACGATAAAGTTGAAAATCTATTAAAGCAATTTGTCAGATTGTTGTAGCTTGATGTGCTGAGATCTATACCATCAACGTCATAAACAAGGAAAACCTACTCAGGCGGAAGTTCATACATGACTTAGCCCTGGAGCATACATGTTGTCCCACAAACGATGGGACACTTGTATCGTGTCTACCTGTCCTGTTGACTGTAGGTACGTTACCAGAACTAATGGATGCTAGTTTTAAATGTTACAGCGCCATTCTGAGATATGCCTTTTGACCTCGTATAGGAGCGTTACCATGATCTGTTAGTGCAAGAATGTTTTAGTACTATTCCGAGAGGGGGTAAGAGATGGCGCTAGAAGCTGTCTAGCGCTGTCACTTTCCAACTCTCGGAATAGTCCTAAAACATTCCAGCACTAAAAGATCACGGTAACCCACCAGGACCAATTTAGTTTAATTAAACCATTGCGTTTTGTCCTGTGCGAGACAAGTAAATACTTTTTCTTTTTTTCTACCGAAAATGCCAAAATAGTCGCCAAATTAGAGGCTGATTAAATTTAGATTGCCATCGACACCCTAAGAAGAGAATCAGCAACTTCATAGATCGTCAAATTATGAACAAACTGAATGATGGAAGTAGAGCAAAAGAATGCTCTCCAAATCTTTGGCGTTATGTTTTTGTTTATCATTCCAAAGACGTTGACAGTAACAACATGGTAAAGGAAGTACATTGATTCTTGAACTTACTGACGAGATTATTCACCAACTAACAAACGCAAGGTAATCATAAAAATAATCTTTATTTTGCCAAAAGAATAACAACCGAACAAGAAACAAATAAACATTAGTACTAAACCTCTTTCCAAGACGCAAGATTACATACCCAATTAGTATAGCTCAGTGCACAATAACAAATAAATTCTTGGTGTTACGAACCGATTCACGCTGACCCCCGTACTAGTTATAAACTGTATTACGGTGAAGGTATTGACATACATTAGTTTAGGCAGATACCTAATAGTACACCCAGATTTCGCCTCATGTTCAGCAGTCTCACTTGCGGCCACTCGACCAACGTTTACCGTAATCTTCTTCCTCATTCATTACGCAAACATCAGATCCTCTAACTCACACAAAAACCTGTAAGTTTTTCACAGAACATCCTAGGGAAGCTGAGTACCGCAGGCACCGGATGAGAAAGCCTTTGATGTATGGACCGGCGGTAATCACAGGCTAATGTTACTTTCTAGATAAACGCTTCATTAGCAGCATTTTTTAAAGCCAGTTGCGGAGGCAGTTTCTTTGTATTTCTAGAAATAAAAGTGTTGAAAAAAAAAAGTGAAAACGTTGGGTGGTAATTGGTTAAACGGCTTTTAATTTATTACGAGTGACAACTATGTATGATTTTGCTGAATGATTCGCATACAAACTGCTGGCTTTTTGCTTTTAAAGTAACACAGAACGGACCATTAGCAAGTATGAATGCCTAGCTAGAAGAAAAGTGACAGATTTAGTCTAGAAAGAGCTAAGAGCTTTAATAGCGACAGATTATGAATTATACGGAAAATAGAACCAAATGTATAAGCACAGAAGTGATAGTAATTAAAAGCAAAACTCATCCCATTGAAGGAAGTAACTTCTTAATAATTGAAGACGTGGAATAAATATAGACTACTACAGGTTCGCAGAGACAATGTTTTAAGCAAATAATCTAGAATCTCAGACACTAAACAATTAGGTACCTCGGGTCATAGCTATCCTTTACTTTATTACAATTCCAGTCTTATCCTGCAAGAAATACAGTCACATCAATCTAAATAATACATACGGGGTGGAAGGGACACCGACGCGAAAACGGAAATCACATCATTCGAAACCCCCCCCCCCCCCACATTTGAAATTTTTCGTCGGTTATTAAAAAAGCTCTTTCCTACAAAAGTGCAATACCTACACGATCAAAATGTATGGAACAGCTGTTTTTTTTTTAAATTACCGAAGAAAAATTTCTATGTGTGGGTTCAGAATGATGTCCTGAGTATGTGGATTCCGTTTTCGTGTCCCTTCGACCCCGTATAACAGTGATATTGAGTAATACAGTCCGTTCGATGCTTTATTTACAATTGTGCCGGAACTACTCACATAATATTACACAATGATGGATGAAATGGCAAAGTAAGCTTGAAATATTACGTTATTGGTCAAAGTGTGAACAGTCGTTAGTAACACTCGCTCCTTCATGAGATGTTGAATGACACATCTTGTGTAAGCAACCGCAGTAAAGTCACAAAGGCCTGAGTTACAATAGAACATCTCAGAAAATGTGTGTGGCGTTACTGGCGACATTTATACCACCATATACTAACAGAACTACAAGATTATATGATTACGTGACGGTTGACAGGGGAGAGTTGAAGAAGAAAACGTGTTGCCCTGACCCCAAGTAACTTGGGACAAGGGCAGGAAGATGATGATGCTAACTACAAGATGGTCAGGCGCGATCATGAAGGCTGTTGGAGGCAGCCTGTCTGTACCGAGCGGTCCACACGGCAGATGCCAGCCCGCATGGCTTGGAGACGTGTCATATGTGGTTGCGATCCTCAGCATTGAGAGCACGACGAGGAGCAGATACGAACTACAATGTCAGTTATGCACACAATCAAAATAAATGTACAGACGACTACAACCCACAAGACTCAACACACGTAAAGTCATAGGATCCTGCCTTTTTAATGTCGGATGTGGTACTTCAAAATGTGGAACTGAATTTCTGGCACTTTTCTTTGGTCAAACTCAATAATACTCGGTAAAGGTAAATTCTACATTGCCCGAATTAGCTGTGGCCTTACGAGAGTCAGTTCTGAGTTTATAATTGTATCTCTTTTCCGAACTCACACCATTATTTTCGTCTTTTATTGTTCTCAACTTGTTATGTTTTAGTGCACTAGCGATTCCTACACACGTAAAAATTTCAATAGACAAATAAACTCACACCACCTGCTTCTTGCACCTTCTTACATACTCCTTTTGCTTCGTCTACATTTTGAGTACTACGCTCCTGAACTTTCTAAAGAACATCACCAATAATGTCAGTGTATTATTCTTTCACGTACAAAAACTCGTCATCCAGAACACCCTTACCTAAATCATTGAGCTACATAATCGTCACACAGACACCGGGCAGGCGTAAAGACACTTATATTGCATAGACTTACGCAAGTCTAGCGAATTGATATCGCATTACGGACATCAGCGTCTCTGGCGGATTGTGTTGCATAGGCTGCATATCGCGTGTGCCTAGGGTTTTCGTTTTCATCGTGCGTAAGGTGTGAACAAAAGATAATCTTATGCTATGACGTCAAGGTGGAAAATGAAACAGGAGAACTACAACTTCCGTTATGCAGTACCAGGAGTTTACTTGGTGACATTGGTTTAAATCAATCTTATTGTTTCCTGGTCATCTTATATTTCTACCAGTTTCCCATGATAGCTGGTAGACTTTATAACTGCTATTAGTGTTACTATCAACCTAAGTTTTTATTTTAAATTCATCAAATAACCCAGAATCTGGAGTAATGTTTATTAAGCAACTATAAATGTAGGCTGGTTTTGTGTAAAGGATGAATATTAGGTACTGTTTTAAATAGATGTCTACCTTTTCAGATTACTCAGTCGTGATGTATTTTCCGAAAATACCCGAGCAAAGCCGAAGCAGTAGGCTTGTTTCTTCAATTACTTTAACACTCAATGATTTCATCAAGTGATTGGACTATCGGATGTTATTTTACAGTTTGTTTTCATTACTGAAACACGTGTTTTGAATACTTTGAACTTTCCAATCATTCATTGGTTTATTTTAGAATTGCAACTATACAAACATGGGTATAAATGCTTTGATCCTTATGATATATGTCCGCTTCTTTATACAGCGTGTATCAGATATGTGTGATCATATTAAGAGGGTGGTACAGGACATCAAACTTGACTGGGTGGCTCTTAGTAGACTAGCCTCTCAAATATCCCGATTTCTTCTTCCAAACCTTCTATCTTGGGTAATCTCTGGCCATGTTTGCCCCGTAAACAAGATCAGATCGTCACACCACCTTCGCCGAGGTCTACCTCGACGCCGGGTTCCTCCGTCAGACGTCCAGTGAATGACGATCTTTGCCCACCTCTCCGGGTGCATTCGCGCTACATGGCCAGGCCACACCCACTTTGCTTGGTTGTTTTTTCTCCTACATCTGCAACCTGAGTTATGAAGCGCAGGGTGGTGTTTCTAACGCGATCTGTACGCTTAACGCACTTGCACCGTGTTCACTTGCATCTTGTACCGGAATGTACCTAAGCATGAAAGTGCTTGGCACATTTGGGTTCAGTAGGTATGAAAATGTTGTATAGGACAGCTGAATATTTGTGATACACGCCGTAGAAATACTGGTTTTATTAATGTACGTCATTTAAGTCCAAAAGCTAGTCGATAAACTCAGAAAGGAAACTAGAATACTGAACACAACTGTATTATTAGGTACTCGGTTATTTAAATATTCTTGCAAGAGTGTTGATAGTCGGTTTCGAAATAAGGTACCTACCAAAGTGCTAAGGAGCAATTTACTTGTCAATACTGCTTGCGATATTGCCGTTAATTTCCTAGACTTTGATTTATGTTCATTATGACTGCAACGTATACCTAGGTTTATTTTTATTATCATTTTGTTTACTTATACGAAACTGATTGTGAAAGACTTCAGGGACGTACGCACGACGCCCAATCAAGCTACGAATAACAAGTTCACGCGGAGCTCTCATTGTACGGGTAATCTATACAAAACGAGGTCATGTTATACTGGATATGTATAGCTTGATTTGTCGCGTGTGTACAGGTCGCCTAGGTAAAATTTACGCTTCGACAATTATAGTCTGAGTAACCCTACACAGTGACGAGTCGTTCGGGCTAATTCCTGATTACTGAAGAAGCAGGAACATACATCTTTCCTGGTTTAGCTGTCACTTGTACGGGAATACGGAATAATATCTTACAATGGTGATATGAGGAGCTACTATGATCGATTATCATGATTTCTTGAGCCAATTCTGTATTTCAAATAATAATAAAGTAAAATAATATAACATCATGTCTGTAATCCCAGAAGGGTTAGGCAGAGGTGTACCTAATAGTACACCGACATTTCGCCAGTTATTTTTAAGTCCCATGTAATAGGGATTTGTAGAGGCATTTTATTCAGAATTAATTTACCGACTATAATCGTTTTGAATCGAATACGATCCGATTCGATTCCAATTGTGTCTCGACTGAGTTGATAACTGATATCTCAAGCTTGGTTAAGATGAAGGGAAATGGAAAGTAAGGGATACGCTGTCAGTTTTTGTGGTTAAGTTTTAAGTTACCAGATGGTAGATACTACCACAAACGTGCACAAAATCTATAATTACAACTGTGCCTGTGAGACAGCTTCAATCTTCTAAAAAATATAAATTGATTTTGAGGTGGTATTCATAATTATTTAGAGCGAGATGTAACTTTATGAAAGCACAGAAATCTCAGGTTTTACACACCTCGTCATTGCACACGTGCGAAAATAAAAGATCAGCATAAAACAACATCAGTGTACCTAACAAGTACACCCACATTTCGCCAGTTATAGGCGATGTAATAGGAGGCGAGCCTATGGCTATCAACCAGTCACAAATCCAAACTGATAGAAAAAGCCAATAAGCCTTTGCCCGACCCAGAAATCGAACCCAGGATTGCATGCTCAGCAGTCACTGGACCAACGAGGCAAAAACAAAAAATCAACTGGGTACATAACCTACATATATTCATCAATCAACACTAATAACTGCCTTCACATAGAAAGAAGTACGTAAGTAATTAATACCGTATTAATAAAATACCATCATTCAAGCGTAGGACATTGGCAATGGTATTACATGACCAGTTTATGATGTCTACAAGATGAAACCCGATAAACAGTGCATGCGACGTGTTAGAGTGCAAGCTTCACAAGTTTTCTCAGTAGATGCGTTATACGCTTTCCTAGGGCTTTTATTAGACTAATAACTTCCCCTATTTCATTATTCCCCTATTAATCCCTCCTTTTCCTATTTCAACTCCAATTCCTTCTCCATTTTTGTGTACGAAAAGTGCCTAATTTCACGCATCTAATTATAGCTGTGTACCATCACTACATAGTATAAAACAAAGTCGCTTCCAGCTGTCTGTCTATGCCTATGTATGCTTAGATCTTTAAAACTGCGCAACTTTTGCTGCGGTTTTTTTTTAATAGATAGAGTGATTCAAGAGGAAGGTTTATATGTATAATACATGCATATTATAGTAGGGAAAACATTAGTATCTACGTTGCACCCGTGCGAAGCCGGGGCGGGTCGCTAGTGTATACTTAAGTCCTAATCTTGTCTTGAGTGTCCTCCTATAACTAACCAGCTTAACTTGACAAACGGATTGGTGAAAACAGTTTTTTCCAAACTCTTTCTAAAGCAATCTTTCATCACAATATGACTGAGGATCAAGATGGTAAATTCAGTCAAACTACACAAAATAATCTACAGCATGACCACTTTAAGCGTGCAGTTCGAGGTGGCGTTGTTTGTCAAGAAAATTTGCATCGATATGTCAAACTTGATGCATTTATTTTAGTTCTGTGTTTTTCCGCCAGCACATATAAGTTGGCTGAAGTGTAGTGCAGGCAAGACAAGACAAAAAGCTGACAGGAACTTTTACATTACTGTTCTTCTATGTCGTTACAGTACAGATTATCGTTCTTTTAGCATCTGATTGCCAAAGCCCTTTGCCCTTCGAAAGAAACAAAAAAAAAAACAAACGAAATGAAACATCACACTCTAATTCATAGCGCAGCCTTCACGACTATGTAGGTCAGTCTGTGATCGACTCGACGCCGTCTATCTGAGCCATTGGGCAGAGAAGATGCAATAGGTTCATTCGAGATGATGGTCTTTTGGTACGCCACAAATAACACCAAAAATATTTGGAAAAAGCTTACATAGGTACAAGTGATTTGAATCTTATTTTTACACCATTTAAATATTATAACTATAAATCCACAGGTAAATAATATTTGAAGAAAGCCAGCACAACACATTTTTTCTTATGTTTATTTTTTCCATAATTTTGTTTTATTGTCAACTAGCTTATGCCCGCGACTTCGCCCGCGTGGAGTTCGGTTATCGTCCCACGGGATCGTACTACCGGGATAAAAAATAGCTTACGTGTTAATCCAGGTTATGAACTATCTGTATGCCAAGTTTCATCCAAATCCGTTCAGTAGTTTTTGCGTGAAAGACTAACAAACATCCATACATATTTGTGTGTCTGGATGTTTTCGTGTTTAGGATTTAATCATTTTGTTTTGTCCTGTGCGAGATAAATACATACTTTTTCTTTCTTAATTTAAAAGACCAAAAATTCAGCAAATTCATAAACTCACTCGTTAAGCTCAAGTGACACTTAGTACTGTTCAATTTAAACGAAGCCAAACGAGGCAACTATGCTTATTTATGGAAATTCTATCATCTTCTAGAGAACACTAGACATGTTTGATTTACGAATTTAAAAGAAATGTACGGGACCAGAGATATTACAACTCACAAGTGTGACTTGCAAGTACGTTTTATGAAGCTAAGTGGCAGTCAGTGGGTTAGTCAAACTTTTTTTTTTTTTTAAAAAAAAACGTTGCCCTACACTAGGAATTTCTCCTGTATCGTGGGTGCGTTTACAAACATTTAAACTCACATACACAAACAACCAGACCCGGAACAACTATCTGCAGGCCATACAAATATTTGTTCCGTGCGGGGATCGAACCCGCGACACGCAGCGCAGCAGTCAATCGCTCAGCCACTGCGCCAACCGTGCCGTCAAACGGCAAACTGTTGCATAAAGTTAAAGAAAAAAGACTGGTATTGAAACAGGATACAATATAATGTATTGATTGTCTCGTTGGTCGAGTAGTTGCAAGCGCGACTGTTGAACATGAGGTCCTGGCTTCGATTCCCAGGTGGGGCAAAGTGTTATTAGGAATTTCTCAGTAGCAGCCACGGAAACTGGATTTATGCCCGGTTGATGGCAATAGGCTCGCCCCCTATTACATGGGTCTTAAACATAACTGGCGAAATATGGGTGTACTATTAGGTAGGTACACCTCTGCCTTACTATTCGGGGATTATAGGCGTGATGTTATGTTATACATAATGTGTATGTAAGGCATGCAAAGCGAAGTGTTGAAAGGTTGCAAAAGTTAATAAAAATGTGCAAAAAGCACTTCCTTTCTGAACCTGAATCATACATTATTGCGTTCTTGGTCAAACAAAAATTAATTTTTAACCGACTTCAAAATGGAGGAGGGACGTTTATGAACCGATTTGAAAAATTCTTTTATTATCTGAAAATATATACATACTTCCTGATTGGTCTCATAGGAATTTCATCAAAATCGGTTCAGTAGTTTCGTTTTTAAATCAAAATAGCTGGAAAAATATGTCATCCAAGTAAAAGAAATTGAGAAATTGATACTTGACAAGGATTTGTGTGTGATACGATAACTAAAAAGGGTAAAATAAAAGCCTTTTTGCAAAAAAAAACCGACTTCCAAAAAAATTAGAAAATAACATTACTTTCGGAAGTCGGTGGCAAAAAAGTCAATGAAACAAAAAATAGTCACCGACTTCCGAAAGTAATGTTATTTTCCACTTTTTGGTGTTTTTTTTTTTGCAAAAAAGTTTTTATTGTTGCTAATGGTCTATAGTAAACAATTGTGATAAAATAAGAAATGAGTACGTACATAAGAGGAAGTCTGAAAGTAGCGCCGGTGACTGAAAAGTTGTGGGGTAATCGGTTTTCGTGGTTTGGGCACGTGATGCGGAGAAATGAGGAAAATGTTGTGAGCAAAGTTTTGAGTATGATTGTGGATGGGTATACGAGTAGAGGAAGACCAAAGAAACGATGGATGGACTGTGTGAAGGATGATATGGCTAGAAAGGAGGTGACTGCTGAGATGACGAGTAAAAGAGAAGTATGGAAGAAGAAAAAATGCTGAGCCGACCCCAAATAACTTGGCATAACGGCAGAAGAATGGTTATGGTCTATAGTAAGCAATTATTTAATTTAATGAGATTCAAATAGTGCGAGAAGCTAGCCAGATGAAAATATTCGTCAAGGATGTGGTACTGTGGTAATTGTTATACGTGTCGTCATCATATCAACATCCTGCCCTTGTCCCACGTTACTTGGGGTCGGCGCAACGCGTTTTTTTCTTTGATTCTCCTCCGTCAACCGTAAAATCGTTAAGATTGTCATTCTTTAATTTAGAGAAAGTTTTTTTTCAAAAGACACGCTAACTAAATTAATTATTATGTGTTACACTTTTTCAAAGAACAGCAGAATTACTAAGTTGATCAGACTGACTTACCAGACAAAAGACGGAGAGAATTTCTTTTGCATTTGTAATGTTGACATTTTTCAAAGAACAGCAGAATTACTAAGTTGAACTCCTCCTAAACTATTCCTTAGGTACAGCTTATTACGTGAGAACTAAGCTCTAAAGTTTCCAGACTTATTTGAAGACATTCTAACCTTCTATCTTCAATCTACACAGTAACTAACACCGTCTAGCATCTTACAAATAGGTCTTAAACCGACTTTTATTACCGTCGCATTGCTATACATAGGATATATACTTCCCAACATGTTTTTTATGACCAATAGGAAACATGACCAGTTTGATATGTCCGTTTGCTGTCACCAACTGTAATTTGACTCCATTTATATCTATTACATGGTTTTTGTGATGTGTTGAAAGAAAACACTAACACCGGTAAATACTGTGATGAATTAATTGCAAACTTCTTAATTAAAATTAGAAATAACTGATATTGAGATGTTTTTCCTTACTAGAGTATCATAAAGGTTTAACGATATTAATATATAGCTTTGATAGTCTCTGTTTCTATACAAAAACATTTTTTGTGCAGGTATAGCCAAAAACATTAGCTTACGTAAACGTCTATAAATAAATACGTATAAATCATGCCCAAAATTAAGCCCAATTAAATCCTACAGAATATTTCTTGGATAAAATATGGGTTTAGACATTTTCTTCAGGATTTCATGAAAACTACCGAATGCATTGGAACTTAGGACCAAACATAACAAGTTAGCAGTAACAAAAAAACCAGTTTTGCTTGATGCTCTTAACTCATGTTAACCACTTAATAGTTCCTACTAATATATCAAGAATAAATAACAAGGCAACCGCCCCAATTATGCTACACGCGTCAGACTAGAAACAAGATAAATACCAAACCAATTATATGTAAAATATAATTGGTCGTGCATTCCTTGTAAATGTAGTAGTAGGGAATAAAGTGAAGGGCTGACATTTGTGGCATCTACCTTAGTGACTGGTCACCTGTTTATGCGAATATTATGACCTAATAAGATCTGAAGAACGTTCACTAGTGGTAAATGGGGTTGGAATTTGAAAGTAATAATGTGTCTTATAAATTAATAATTTATTACAGTTGATATCATAGTGCTATTGCTTAATGTTCATCTCACTTAGTAACTTGTGTTTTCTGTGAAATGGGTCAGTTGTTATAAAATAAATAATTGTTGCAATTTATATATTATTATATATATTATATAATATCCTATGCGAAAATGGAAACCACTCAGTACATCATTCTGAACCCCTCTAGAAAGAAATTTTTGGTCGATTATTAAAAAAAAAATCTGCTGTGGAAACAGCAAATTGTTTAAACAAAAAAAAAATAAACATTACATTTTGACCGTGTAAGTATTGCATTTTTGTAGGAATACAAAAATGCAATACTTACACGGTCAAAATGTATGGAACAGCTGTTTATTTTTTTTTTCTTTATAGCCATATATTTTTGAACACGCAGTCCATCCATGGTTTCTTTAGTTTCCGCTACTGAATGTGGGTGTACTATTAGGTACACCTCTGCCTAACCCTTCGGGGATTACTGGCGTGTTGTTATGATGTTAAATATGTTTCAAATGGCAAAATCCAAGGTATATATATAAGTATTATATAAGTCTAGGTCTTACAAAGAACATTTTCGGCAAACACAAACATCTTCCTGCCCTTGTCCCATGTTATTTGGTGTTGTAGCAACACGTTTTTTCTTCCATTCTCTCCTGACAATCACGCTATCATTTACTCCTTCTTCCTTCATATCGTTCCTTACACAATCCATACATCTTTTCTTTGATCTTCCTCTCCCTCTCCATCCATCAACATTTATATTCATCACTCTTTTATTCACATGTCCATACCAAGACAGACGAAGTATTCTCATTTGAGGACCGATTTGACGAGCACCAATGCTCAGACAGACGACTCCCTGTCATATTTTCTTTTTTCTGTTTTCGGCAAACAAAAGAACATCGTAAAGACAATGGCCTCTCATAGCCTGTCAGTGTAACATTTTCTGCTCCCATTCATTACATAATCAGACCATCAACAATGCTATTTGTTTATATACAAGTCAGAAAGAGACATAACATCTTCGCTCTCGTTTGATTGACGGCTCTTTGTCGCAATTTTCGAGATCGCGAAGACTGCATTTCATAACTTCTATTGTCTTTTACATAAGGATGATATTTGTATGGCAAGATGGGAGGTAAAAAAATGACAAGACAATGAAACTGGGTTAAGCGAAAGTGATCCGATGACAAGAAAATTGTGGCAGATTTTCGAAATCAGATTATTTTATTATTTTTGGAGACATGAATGCAAGGTCAACTATAATGGATGGTATTATAGCTTGTTAAGACGCTATTGTACTTCAAAACGATGTTTGTGAAGGATGAGATGAAATTATAGAAATCGTGGGAAGTGACAAATGGGAAAAAATTTAGGAAGTTTCGTTTTTAATGTTGTACTGGCATCGGGGCTATAGTTTTATTGCTGGTAGACTTGAGAAACTAAAAATATTTAATAACACGCAGTTGATCTTAACTGAAAAGTAAAGTTCTCGGTAAACTCTAACGGAACCCTGACAACTTTCAAACTAGATTAATAGTTCGTCCAACCATCCACACAGTGAGAATACACAAAAAGCCAAATTAAAATAGCCAAATATGACTGGCTAGTGACGAAAGATACCATATCTAAAGTTCATCCTTCATTAAAATATTTTATTCCGAGATATTACAAGCTACTTATTGCCATAAAAAAAAATAGATCGTATAATAAATATTGTTCTCAAAAAGACTCAAAAGGATCAAAAACCATTATTAACATACTTTTATCCACCCATAATCCAATCCCACATGCACCAAACTGAGCCTACGAGTCCAGTACCAAACATAACAACACCTTATTCGGCACAGTCGGGTAAACAACCTGTATGAATCACAGAACACAGAATAAATAACTACAGAAGACAAACTCCAAACAACGTGCGAACGCGTACGCTTCACATAGAAGCGTACGGACGGCGATCTCAGACAATTCATTTCATCATTGATTGATTGATTTGAATGGTGCATTGGTGATTTTTAAGGCATGGCGAGAACTTGGCATGGAATGAATGGTCACCCATCCTTAGATCAACCTCGGCAAGCGTTGGTTTACCTTGAAGATCGACCCGTGTGGCTGTTATTATTAAGCCACAAGCCCCTTTTGTATGCAACTGACCTTCTGAACTATTCTGTGAACACGGACTATGTTCCACAGACACATTAATTTGAGAACCAGGTCAATTAAACCAATCACTCGATACATAACTGTTATTTTATTGGCAATTTTACACCTGGCTTTTAAAATTTTGCAGTTCATTTAACCTGGCGGTACTTTTTGTATTGTATTTCAGTTATTGATCTTCTTGGACTATCTGTATCCTGAAAACTAACTAGAATGAAATCTATCAGCGACAACTAAGATGGAAATGTCAAAAATGACATAAGGTATCGAAAAGCTTATGTCAATGTCTTTTTGATAGGCGTTGTAAATACGAAACGCTTTGCGAGTGATTGTCATTTGTCTAGATCTGAGATTCATTAAAAAGTCTCCAAGAAAGTTTAAAAGGAAATAAATAATTTTACGAAAGTTTTAGAAATCTGTCTATTTAAAGCTTCTAGCTTTAGTATTTTCGTATAGGTAACTTGGATAAAATTCTAGTCTACGATTCCTTTTATATTGTACACAAAGCATTAAAAATTAGCTACGTTGAGGTAAATTAAAGTTGAAATTGCCATTTTTCTTTGTACTATTATTATTTAAAAGGACGTGATTTGTGCACGGTCTAGAGTTTTAATATGGTATTGAACTTAATTTTATTTGTTTAAAGAAGTTGAGTTCTTTTAGAAATTGGCGACGAGATAAAAATGTATAGAAACATTAGAGAAATTAAATTACTAAGTAAAAGGTAATGTAAGGTAATTAACAAGGTATTTTTTAACAATCATGTAATAATGACACCAATATTAAAGGCGCAAAGTACCTTGCATCTTGCAAATTATGTCTAAACACATTCATCATTGATCCTAGAACTGTTATGTAATACCATTTAGCACTCAAACGGCATACTCAGTTGACAACAAGCGATTCAGTCAACTATATCAAGATCTTTATAGATATTATTGCAAAAAAACTGCCAAAATCCACCAAAAACGGAACACCGCGTCCAGTCAACCAAAAATCGATTCATGCGCAACTGATTCCTTAATCGATTAATCTAGGCTTTAGACAAACGGTACTAGAAACAGATCATCCATGATGACTGCTCTCAGAAAATAACGGTTGGCTAGAACATACGCGAATCACAGAATAGATAAACACAGAAGATCGGCTTGAAGGACCAGCTAAAAACAAGCGAACGCACACATAGACGCGTATACGGCGATCTCAAACAAATGCCACTCGCGAGTGCTCTTGCACTCGCTGTACGTGAAGCGTGTCTATGTGTGCGTGCGTATTCGCTCTTTGTATGAAGCTAAGCTTCTGTTCCTATCTAGTTTTTGTGCGAATGGTTCAAAGAAACCAGCACAAGATCGCGTGAGAAGTAAGGATTAAACTTTCGATTTTAGCCGACCGTATTGTTCTGTCTGTTAGTCGGATTGGCACGCAGAATTTGGAATACACTGTTAAATTGCGCTTGAAAACAAGAACCGAATATGCGAGATATTCGGTTCTTGTTTTCAAGCGTAATTGATTTAACTTTTGCTGAATTGCCAGAAAGAGATTGTGTTTTGGACTGGGCTCTTATTATTTTGAAAGACTGGATGAAAGTAGTGAGCAAACGGAAAGAAAGATGGAGTGTCTCTACCCTGCGTGGAATAATATTTTAGAATAAATGTAATTCCTACCTAGCTTTAACACACCACTCCATTTGTAGTTGATAATTTTGCAATAATATCTGTATACAAGGTGTAGTTTTGCATCCTCGTCAAAATTCAGAAGGTTGTCATAGAAGACGTAAATATAATCAATATAAATTACGGTACCTGGTCATAATAATAAACGCTGCTTTTTTTTGTTGTTTTATTTTGACACTATTTCAGAATGAAGCCCTTCGTTTGTTTGTGTGTGTGAAAGCGCGGTTATAGGGCTAGTATTAGACGGGCCGCGTTTAAATACGGGTGGTGTACACTTATCGATTTCCGATGTTAAGAAAAATATTTAAAAAATTACCTACCCATTTTATTATTGATTCGGGTCGAGAATCAATTGTATAGATACCTCCTTGAATTTGACGAGGATGTATGTAAAGCAACACGTTGTATTTAATACCCCAAAAAAGTTAATATAAGTATAGAGTTGCACTACTACAAAATAATTACTAGACCAAAGTTGAAAAACACATACTCGTACCTACACAACCAAAGATTGTGTTGAAATTAAATAAACTAATTTGTAAAGGTTGACAAATAAATATTTTCATATCTTTCGGCCTCACCCAAATCTTCTTTTTAGAATAACAGTGAATATTTCTTGCAAAAGAAGTATTTTCCAATGATGACATCATCGGTGTTGTTGGTTATACGTGAGAGATCCTTTTTGCATTCATATCTATTTACACGACGTCTTGGATTAGTCATAAAGTTATAAAACCTGTTCATGATCGCGTTTACCTTCATTGCTTAGCACCTTTATGAGGTTAGCAATAATGCCTACCTAGTGGAAAAGCTTTAAAATGGGTACTTGATTATGTATTTTTCTAAGAAATGGATAACAATGATAAATTAACCAAAGGATCATTGGCTCTTCAACTCATAAATAATAAAGCCTATTCGAAAAAAATCCAGTCATCGTCAGCATCAAGGGCAGAAGTAGCGTCTGCCGTATTCCGAATGAATGTAAGGTTGGCGCATACGGTCAGGTATTTTTCTATTGCGAATAATTCATTTAAAATCCCTAATTCAGTTTTTCAGTAATTTCTATCGAGGAATTTCACCACACGAGAAACCTCGGGGTCCTTCAAATAAGCTAAGTTCAACCAGGCGTCTGAATCATCCGTAACTCTTGACTTTGTGCCACAGCTCCACACGGATGTCTATGACCTCATGCTGTCACAGTCGTGATCAAGTGATCATGACACGTGAGTCTGAGGGGCAAAACACGAACCTATGTAAATGTGATATCATGTCGATGTAGTTTGTAAATTTTTCATTCACTCAAATCGTTCATGTATGGTATGGTGGAAGGCCAGGTAATAGTGCTACTTACTGCGAAGTCGGGGATTATCCACAGTCTCTAAGAACATTTTTTTGTGTTAAGTGATGGCATTGATACATAGTCCCTAGTCAGTCTCCCACATTGTTAAATATTGACACTGACTGCAAATAGTCATTGAACCAAACCAGGTGATTCTGATATATACCTAGATCTTAGATAAATACTTGAAAAGGAAAACACAAGCCAAAGAGAAGTGAGACAAGACGCGGTAGACCAAAGTATAATCATCGCTCTAAATACAAAAATTAAGGACAACAAAAATACTGCAAAATTTAATAACGCAGCTAACCAAACAATTTTTACATTTTTCACCAATTCCATTAAAATTAATGAACTCAAAAGTGTTTACGTCATTCACAAGCCTTGAGTAAAAAGCCTTGCACATACTTACATTAAAGGTATTATAATATTACTCAGCCAATCGCTGGGTTACTTCAGTTTTGCAATAGTATTTTGTAATTATCGCTTCATATCAAATTACTGTAATTATTACCTACTTTGTTCTGACAGTGATGGGATTGCTGTTGGTGGGATATTGAGAAATAAATATGAGGGTAGTGATGTCTATATGACGTATAAAAGAGAAACAGAACAGAAAGGTTATGACAAAATAATAGGCTCCAAAATGAATCGATCCCATAATGATTCAATAAACGAAGAACCAGGATTTAAGTTTTATTTCAATAAGTGAAGAGTTAAAGATCGCTTGTCATTTATTTTTTTAGATGTCTTTGGTTGAAGACAACATAAGAATCAAATTACAGTAAAAAAAATAACGATACTGACACTGACATATCAAATCAAAATGAAGCAACATGCACCAATTCAGACAGTTATTTATAAGCACACACATTCACACAATTGGAACTGTGAAGAATTAGAACATAGAATGTCACGTATTTTGATAAACTGTAATCATATTCACATGTTCCCCGCTTACCTTTTCGATTTCCACACACACCCATTACAAAAGGTAAGTAACTTATTACCTTTTAAAATTAGTCATACTAATTTTGTGATGTAAACCATCATTTGTCTGAATTTATGTGATAGGTGCGGTGCAGCTTGGTTGACATGACATCATCTTTAGAGCCTTCTTGCCGAATCAATTATCTTCTTTGCAGCTTATGCTATATGCTGGTCAAAGCGCACGAAAAGAGGTTACACACTCAATCACCATTCTTTGGAATACCTGAATTCCATATGATGACAGCCACAGTGTCGGCTTCGCTTTTCTTCGACATTGATTTCGCTAGCCAGTTGATTTTGATGACTGTCTTACATAATATAACATCACGCCTGTAATCTTCGAAGGGTAGGCTGAGGTTTACCTAATAGTACACCCACATTTCGCCATTTATGTTTTAGTTCCGTGTAATAGGGGACGAGCCTATTGCCTTCAACCGGGCACAAATCCAGACTCCGTGGCAGTCACTGAGAATTTACTGATGGAAAAACCCAATAACAATTTACCTGACCCGGGAATCGAACCCAGCAGTAGACCAACAAGGCAATCATGATGAAGATGTCTGTCTTACTGTATAGCGTAGTGGTGTGACCGTCGGACTGCCAAGACATAGGTCTCGAGTTCGAACCAAAGACCCCTGATTTTTAGGATTCATGTTTGTATTGTATAATTATGACATGCTTCGGTGAAGGAAACCATCTCGTGAGAAAACCAAATCAGCATGCCTGTGAGAAATTACTTGACGGCATGTAAAGCCAAATCAGAGGTCCATGGGCGGCATAAAAACTCTACACGAAAAAAAAAAGAACGAATTATTAAATTTAAGATCAACTGGTTTCTCCTTATGCGTTACCTACATTTTGAGCATCGCTATTTATGTTAATCGTTTCAAAGATTACCTGGGGGTGTTGTATATCAATCAGAAAAATACGTGCTACTTTTACTATTTATTTCGTCTCAAACAAATGACCAAATAAATAACAGCCATGATCATTCCGTACTAACCTATCACGATCAAATAGAAAGCTAGTTTTCAACACGATCTAGTGTCATTGAGAACATGGGAGGCTGCATTAAGATACCTACAATACCAATATGTGTGAGTGATTGTATACCAGTCACTTGTGTTTTTGGAACACGAGTTCAGCGGAATGAATATGCAGAATTTCTTTTAAGAGATAAATACCGACGTTGCAAGTAAAATATTGGTAAAACTTGCTTCATATACACACCAAACACCGACGATAAAACGATCGCCATGTATTTGGTAAGTACATCATTCTGCAGTACATCAACCTACACTACCTGAACCTGCAATATCAACACTATCAAAATTTATAGAACAGCGGATTTTTTTTTTTGATAACCGACGAAAAATTTGGGTTCATAATGATGTACTGAGTGTGTGGTAACCGTTTCAGCGTTCCACCTTCCACCTTGCACATGGTGCAGTCTTTCCACGGGATTGTGTTACCCAGTACCTAATTAAGTTGTGGGGATCAGCTGCATCTGGTAAGACTAAAAACCGACTCCAACATCAATAAAAAATAATAATAAATCATTTATTTTGGACCAAAAATGTTTTACATTTTGTAAACCCAGCAAACTGCGAAACATTTTGTCGGCAGGATTAGCGCTCGTCTTAATAGGTACATTTGATTCACATGCAATCTCATGAAGAAATGATAAAAGTAAGCTAAGAAGTGGGTACCTACAAGGGTACATCTGACAGTGTGGTGGTACATAGTTTGGCTGGAGGACAGTGATCAGAAAAAAGTAAATAGAATTTCAGGTTGACACTTACAGCTAAACCTCAAATAATACAAAAAACATATAAGAATATGAAACATGTAACAATTGTATATCAATCAAAGTTACCTAGTATTACGACAAGGTAAAGCATGTATTTTACTTTGTGACAAAACCACAGAATTATGTTCAGGTTAAATAACGACTGAACACAATAAAAAGCAAGACTTATCGATTGAGTGAAACAATGTACGAAACAGCAACCAGGCTCTGAATTATTGAGTAGTATAAACCTCGCTTGTTAATGTTCTACGCAGTACGCTAGTATTCTACTTCAACTGTAGATACAAAGGATATTAATATATATGACGGCGTAAGCGATGGCTGAGCGATAGCGCCGTTGTCATTAGGGTTCGGTGGTACCAGGTTCATGATGAAATGTTAAAATAATAGTTTCGGTTTCGGTACACAAAAATCACAGTTTATTATTTAACACAAATTTACATTAAATAACACTAACAAATAATCTCCACAAAATGGGCAAACCGACAGTTTCGTTCAGAAGGAGTGACTTGGTTGGAGTTCCGAGCAAAAGTGATCTCGGCACAATCCCCACTCTACAAAACGACTCTGTCCACGTGCCGCCATTAAAACAACATCTGACGTCACGGCGTTTACCCCTACTACAATGGTCAAATCAGCAACTTGATGTTTAAAAGCTATCGCTTTCTCCGACACGGCCAGCCTGACAAGTTACACGTCCTCGTGAGTACCTGTAACCAAACAGTCAAATTTGGAGCAACAGTACAGGCTCGGTCAACCTGACCACATCTTTATGGAATAGCATAACTTGAAAATAACAGTTGTCAAACAAAAGGTTCCTCTAAGTCTCAATCATATTTACTCAGCAACTAAATCAACTTCGATCACATACAACGCTCATGGCCCAGCTGTCGCAGCAGCTAGTGACACTTATGCCACCCATATCGTCATCACCTCATGTGATACGACCACACACATCACATAGAGTCAACGACTCCCAGGTCAGTACAAGACCAAAACAACAATAGTCTCCATTGAGACCCAGGTCCCCGCCGTACCACCAGCTGCCCATCGCCCCCTGAACAGCTCACAAGTGAGCTGCAGTTACGACTACAGACTAGTGCGTACGGTGCGACCAAATAGCCATGGTATGTGTCTACTACTCGGTGGAGGTACTTTCATCACCGTCCTCTACGTTTAACTCATTAGGAACACTACTTAGAGGCATCTTTCGTATACGATCGTGAGCGTACTTGTAGGTTCTATTACCATTCAAAGATTTTAAAAGATAACGATCACCGTCAAGTACTTCTACAACTTTAAACGGTCCCTTATATTTGGGGTCTAATTTAGTCTGATTCCGTTCTTTATTTTGAATTAAAACCAAATCACCAACACTGAAATTAACTACTTTGGCCTTATTTTTGTCAAAACGGGCTTTTTCATAAGCCGCACTCTTCTCAATACCGTCCACCGCGTGTTCTCTCGCTTCTGTTAGGTCAATTCCGGTTTCATCATCGTCATTATAAGCCATTAGCGTCAGAGGCCTAGCTACTTTTCCTATCAAAAGCTCTAAGGGGGCTTGATTTCGTAACACGGTTCATTGTGCAGTTGATAGCCAACTGTACATCGTCCAAAGCATCCTGCCACGACCTTTCCGACGTCTCTACCGCGGTTAGCATACCCTTTAACAAACTCATCTCCCTTTCGACTTGACCATTCGCGCGACTAGATCCCGTAGCAATTAAATGCAAGGAAATGTTGTGTGAATCGCAAAACTCCTTCAACACTTTGTTGGCAAAGGAACGACCTTGGTCGGCGATTATACGACTAGGAGAGCCAAATAAAGCAACGCTGGACTTCAAAGCTTTAATAGTGCTGGCTGCTCATGGAGACTAAGCCTATGTGGGCGACGTTGTACCGTACGTGCTGGATCCACTAATCGAATGTTTAATTCACCCGTAGTCACTCGAGTTAACGGTAAACCATTGATAAAAGAATTCGAATACTCATTCAAAAGGGACGTCAACCGGTCCTTGTTTTCGTTTGAAATATCAGAATCAACATTGTAAAGATCAATTACGGGAGGTAAATCGCAACAACCTACATTTGTGACTTTCGAAATACGTAGGGTAGATTCAGTTAAATGTACCGTATAGCCAAGTGTCAAAATATCGCGTCCGATCATAACATCGTATTTCATACAATCGTCGGGTAGTACGTAAAATAAAATTGACAGTTCGTTATTGTCGACCACAACATCACTAAGAATTTGTTCAGTGCTAAAAACATTCGAATTATTACCGATACCAATTACTCGCACGGTTGAAAGTGAACGTTTGCCCGAGAATTTATAAGCTACACTTTGTTTAACGAGAGAACACTCGGCGCCGGAATCAAACAAAATGAAAACGACTCACCGGATTGTTGTAGCTGTCCAAGGACGCCGCGAACCTCACAACTGTCCACACGTCGCTGCGGGACGGTGCTCGGACCGGAATCGCTGGTCCCGTGAGCGCCTATGGCTGTGCTCGTTCCAGGTCGGCTGCACTGCGAGGAGATGTGATCTTTCTCGCCACATCGGAAGCAAGTGATGGGTTTCTTAAACGAAGAAGCCGGCGGCTTTGTAGTGCTTGCAGCTGTGGGAGTCATCGGCTTGTCCCCTCGCGTAGAATTGGATTGTGACGTGTTATAGTAAGGTGGCAATATATGGCCTTATGCCCAGGCTTTTTGCAATGATTACACAAGAATGAATTTGTTTGTGTACACTAATTGAAGCGTTCAACGTCTGTCGTAGCGGGATGATCTTCAGTGTGTTTCCGTTTCAAGTAGATCAATGACTTCATCTCTTGCAGCAACTTATTCCGATCAAGAATCTCAGTGGTGAAAGCGAGGCGATGTAAACGAGTATCAAATTGAGATGTATGGGCAAGTACGTACGATACCGTTATTTCTTCTGGTGACAGATGTTTCCATTTCGCCGATAATTTCGCAATTAGGCGGCTGGCGTACGCTGCGAGACATTCGCCCTCCTTCGGCCGGCCGTTGTGGATGTTAACAAGCGATGCAGCAAGAGTTTCAGTGGATGCATAACGCGCAAGGAATAAGTCGCGGAAATGCTGCCACGTCATGCCTGCATGCGAAATCTGCGACAGCCACGATGACGCATTACCTTTCAGGGCTTTGCTCAGAGCTATAATAAGCGATGCACCCTCCAGTGGACGTTCGTCGAGGCAAATATCGATAGTATCGCACCAAGCACGTGGATCGGTATCTGGTAGCTCCGGATTAATTTCTGGCAGCATGATCTGAGGTGCCACTGTTGGTGTCCTGATGGCTTCGATCAGCTGCATCATGTTCTTCTGCTGCATCTCGAACATAGCACGCCAGTGGGAATCGAGTCCAGATCCCAATTCTGATGACGGCGTAAGCGATGGCTGAGCGATAGCGCCGTTGTCATTAGGGTTCGGTGGTACCAGGTTCATGATGAAATGTTAAAATAATAGTTTCGGTTTCGGTACACAAAAATCACAGTTTATTATTTAACACAAATTTACATTAAATAACACTAACAAATAATCTCCACAAAATGGGCAAACCGACAGTTTCGTTCTGAAGGAGTGACTTGGTTGGAGTTCCGAGCAAAAGTGATCTCGGCACAATCCCCACTCTACAAAACGACTCTGTCCACGTGCCGCCATTAAAACAACATCTGACGTCACGGCGTTTACCCCTACTACAATGGTCAAATCAGCAACTTGATGTTTAAAAGCTATCGCTTTCTCCGACATATATGAGGATATAGAAAGTGAGAAGAATTAAACACAAGGATTTTTAATTTTCCATTGTAGAGAATGAGATACTTCCTATTCTTACACCAATGTCATATTATTGAAGATTTCAACCTATAACATAACACCGCGCCTGTAATTTCCGAAGGGTTAGGCAGAGGTGTACCTAATATTTATAGTACACCCACATTTTGGGAACGCACTACTGGGATAAAATGTGTCCTACGTCCTAACCCAGGTCATAACCCAGGTCTTTCCGCGCTAAATATTTAAAAAGGTAATAGTGAGACTGAGTCAATAATCAATATCACATTTACTATATTCGTATTGATAACGATAATTATGGACAATGAGAAATATAACAGAAGGATGTTTGAATTTTCTGATGTGGGAAACGAAACGGTTCCTACACAAATGTTGTGTTACGCAAATGTCATATTGAACAGTTCACACCACTCGTTACTAATACGAACACTGTTATATAAGTTTTCAAAAGCAACAAGAACAACAGAGAACCTTTTAGAACGAAGAAAATGTTCCACTTTTTTAACAGTCACAAACTGCCCAGTGTGCACCCTGCGTAAATCAAAGCATCATCGTGTTTTTTTCCCATTGTGCCCTGTCAACCATCACGCTAGTTGCAACTCTATCATTTACATGGTAATCCAGGTATCACCACTAGTGTTAACTATTCTTGTGTACCCTACAGAGCATAAAAATCAGCCTGTGTCCTCACTGGTGGGACACGGGCATGTTCTCAGAGAGAGAGTGTGGGCAGTAATCCACCAAGCGTACCTAGTCATCTGCCTAGCCTTTTCCCAACTATGTTGTGGTCGGCTTCCAGTCTCACCGGATGCATCTGAATATCAGTATTTTACATAGAGCGGCTGCCTATCCGACCTCCACAACTTAATAATAGGTAATACGATACCTCTTGGTAAGGCTGGTTGTCAAACTTTCGGGCTACTGACTACCTGTAACGACTGTCAAAGATGACAGCCAGACAACAGCTTATCGTACTTAGTACGGGTTGGTATTACGTGACATGAGTCATCGAATCTACTCGTATTACATGCCGGTTCCCGACAATGTTTCTCTCTACGGTTTTAGGCACCCTAGTATGCATCTAAGCTGTCTGCATATCCACCAATAGTAGCTATATCTAGTATGTTCGATACTAAAGGCGGTAGAACAGGTTTTATAACAAACGGAATTCTGATCGCCGGCGCTATTCGTTCTACATACGACGGACACGAAAGAAGGTCAAGCTAAATTTATTTTAATTCGCAACGCCTTACCGAACTGCTGTCTTGGTAACTGTCCATGATATTTTGTTGAACGATTTACTTGTACGGTACTTATATGGGGTTTTGTGTTGGAAGAAAAAAATACTGCTCAAAAAATTACAGCAAGATATGGTTTAATTGGAAGAAAAAAACATGTCAATATGAAAGTAATTGGCTGTATGCAAGATGAAATGGCTAGAAAGAAAAGATGCTGCGACGATCCTTTATAAATTGCGATAAAGTTAAGGAAGATAAAGGCTGGAAGCAATTCGATGAGAGTAGCCGAGGATCAAGCTAAATGGTGTGCAATTGAAAAGGCCTACAAAGAGATAAAGTTGTATTCTTTTCCAATCAGAATCTAATACCTACCACTCTCTCTTATGAAACTATGCAAGAAAACCCAGGTGTTGAATTAGAAATGCACGCAACCAAATTGCACGCAAACAAATCAATTCTTGTTACTCCTTCAAAAATATACAAACCAGTTCTTGTAACCACTCCAAACATATACAACACAAACTGACTCACAATACCTACAACTAAAATCAAAGCTAAATCTAAAATCAAAAGTGATACTCCCAACTAGGGTTACCTGCCGTCCGTCCGGATTTGTTCTGATTTCTCCGGCTTTTTAGCCCTCTGTCATTTGTTCGGACTTTACAACTTAGAAGGATATTTTAAGAAAAAGAAAAAAACAACTGACAATCGAAAAAAATAAAGATTTAAAACAAATAAGGTCTGGAATGGCCGACTTTTTGTCAGCCAAACTCAAACTCAAAGCATTTATTTCAATTAGACCACTACAGGCACTTTTGAATGTCAAAACACAAAAAAAACTAAGCTGCAATCCCAGTCACCAGGCTTTTTTAAATTTCGAAATGGTAACCCTGGACATCAACAGTACATCGACAAACATGAGTACATTAGCAGCAGACTTCAAAGGAGCACTTACACTGACAGCATACGTAATGATATTTAGAAACACTGACATAAAGCTGGTATGAATGCTAATACACACTATTAATAAATGCATGGAAGTGCATTTACAGATGCACGGTGCATTCTTGAATAAGTGAATGTGATAGCTCTATTATATTGACGAGGGTTTTTTGTTACGATAAACATACACGTAGAAATGCCTTTTGCAAACTATTCATACTATGGTACTTAAAAATCTAACTGATTATTGAAAAACACATTTCATAAACCCATGGCTGTCGACTGGTAATGTGCCCAAAAGGCTGGTGGCTTGGCAATGTCGACATGGT
This sequence comes from Standfussiana lucernea, assembly GCA_964057025.1. Taxonomy (NCBI): domain Eukaryota; kingdom Metazoa; phylum Arthropoda; class Insecta; order Lepidoptera; family Noctuidae; genus Standfussiana; species Standfussiana lucernea. The sequence continues at coordinate 13,272,827 of OZ059805.1, forward strand.
CGTACGTCAATTTTGTTTGTTTCGTGAAATGGAGTTACTTATTTCTATTTTAATCTTGTTTGTTTTCAGGAATTGTACGTGTGTATGACTTCAGAAGCTAGATTTGGCCTATAGTTGACCATCATCAGCTTGCACTGACTCTTTAATCTAGTAAACGCTAACGGAGACTTCAAAGCGTGCTACCTACACCTACCTACCTAGCTAGCTTCTTGAAAAATATCTATTTGATGTTATCAGCATCGTTTCTGTCGGGTTTTTCTGACTATTATGACCCAAAAGTCTATTACTTATTCGATACCTGGACAGTTCATTCGTGCCCAAACGAGCTAGTTTGATGTTTAGGAAGATTACAGCTTTTAGTAACTCCAACAACCGAAAAGATTGGTCAGTCCGATACCCTAAAATAGAATAGGCAATAGATTACAATTGGTTCCGCAGTTTTCAATCAATCTCGTTCACAAAGAACGCTTAGATTGTGAGATTATAAAAAAAAAACGGATAAATAACTCTCAAAGGGACAAAATACTGTTTTTGTGATAATTTCCTACAGTTACGCAAGATTAACTGAAAGTTATTGGTAATGCACCGTATTGGACTCGCCTACATCGCTAAAATCCTGAACATGTGAACAATTGACAGACGAGTGAAATAAGAACCAAATACTATATAGTATTCGTGGAAATATCCATTTTGAAGAAATAGGGGAATAACCGGTAAAACACGTTTCCTTACAATAAAAAACCAACCAACCTCTCAAAGCTAAAATAGAACCTTTGTGCAACCACACACACCTAAGCCCATTTTCTTTATTGATTACAAGTCCACTTACATCCAAACAAGTAAGAAACATCATCATTATTCTCCTGTCCTTATCTCAATTTATTTAGGGTCAACGAATGCTGCGTCTTCATCTTCTAGAATTTTCTAATAAAAAATAGAAACATGGAATAGACATGACGTTACATCTACATGAACTCGAACATCCTTATTCAAAATGGCCACCATAACTAAAGTCACCTAACAAAATGCTTCAAACTTTCTCGGCCACTCCTCAAGGCCGTGTCCATAGCTTCTAGATTCTATAGCAGTACAGTTACTGTAGGTATACCGGTGAGTAACTGATGATGTCATCCTGTGAGTCAGTCGGAGGCTGCCCTCATACCGGACCTGAATCCGAATGAGGCTGAGTTCGGACCGAGGAAAAGTGAGGTGAGATTTATCGTGTGTACGAGTATATGTACGAGTATATTTGATGTTGTTATTGAATAAGCGCTTTGCTTTGTGTTGTGTGTAAGTAACTTAGGTTTTATACACATAAACCCAGGGCTTGCCAGGGTTCAGTGATCGCAAGCGCTATTGCTGAGCATGAAGTCCTGGGTTCGATTCCGGGGTCGGGCAAAGTGGAGGAATAAGGAATAGAAGAGAAAATAAGGAATTTCTCAGTAGCAGCTACGGAGTCTGGATTTGTGCCTGGTTGATGGAAATAGACATTACATGTGGCTTAAACATAACTGGCTAAGTGTAGGTGTACTATTAGGTAAGCCTCTTCCCTTCGGGGATTACAGGCTTGATGTTATTTTTAAACCCGGGGAACAACGCGGCCACATAGGCAAACACTTTTTGAAAAATAACATGTATTAGAGATGTTTGTGTTTTGTATAAATGTTGGCTTCATTGCCTCTTCCGTATAAGTTCCGGTAATTTATCTTGCAGATAATATCTTATTTGTTTCCTTTAACAATTTATCTAGTAGACATATAGTCATATCTGTAGGCTGTGAAATCGTAACCTGAAAGAAGGCGGAAAACAAAAAAAGGTGTTTCAGTTACGTTGTCGAAATTCCTATTTAATTTTAGCCACTATTTTATTATAAAGTACCCCACACTAGTAATGTCTCCTGTTTCGTGGTGCGTTTACAAACATTTAAACTCACATACACAAACAGCTCGACTCGGAACAACTACCAGTAGGCCATACAAATATTTGTTACGTGCGGATATCGAACCCGCGACACGCAGCGTAGCAGCGAATCGCTCAGCCACTGCGCCAAACGTGCCGTCGTATTTGAAAAGCAAGCAATATTTCTTTTCCTATAATTACATCTCTGTCTACCTCTCAAGGAAATACATATATATATTTAAAGGGAATGCATGATCTTATGTGTGTTTATATTTTATAACTAACATCATCATCTTAGCCTTTTCACAACTATGTTGGGGTCGGCTTCTAGTCTAACCGGATGCAGCTGAAAACCAGTATTTTACATAGAGCGACTGCCTATCTGACCTCCACAATCCAGTTCGTACTGGGTAATACGATACCCCTTGGTAAAACTGGTTGTCAGACTTTCAGGACACTGACTACCTGTAACGACTGTCAAAGATGTACAATTAACAGCCGGGACCAACGGTTTAACATGCTTTCCGAGGCACGGAGGAAACTCGGTATGTAATGGGTGGTCACCCATCCACGGACCAACCCAGGCGAGCGCGGATTAAACTGACGATCGACCCAAGCGGCTGTTGTTATTTAGCCACGAGCTCCTCTTCTATAACTAACATAATTAACTTTTTTACACAATCTTTAATTATTACACCATAACTTAAAAATAAAACAAATAAGAAAACAGATGTGCCACCCCCTAACTTATTTTTATGATTTTAAAACTTCGCCATTTGTCATAGACAGAACCGTACCTACGTACTTCCTTCCGGTGTATCAGCTGTCCTACCCGCAATGTTTGGATAAAAAAATGCGCCACCGGGGAATTGAACCCTGATCCCTGGTGTGGTAACACGTGCTATTGATATGATGAAGATAAAGAACTGTGGTGTGTTCTTGTGCGTATGGGGTGTAATATGTTATGGCATGTGTTTTTAATATTATATCAGCTTTCTTTAAAATATAATTGTATCTATCGGCCGTTTTAAACATGATTATAGATTATGCTAGCTTGTACATTATGCTTCAAATTCAATACGCAAGGATTAACTTTCTAAGAAACAGAGCAATTAGTTATTATCATCATTTAAGACCAAACAAGTCCTAAAGTGGTTACAGACATCACCGTAAAGTTAAATTATATTTAATAAAAGCTACAGCACATAAAATACGAAAACTTTCAAGAGCAAACTTCCAAAATTACCACAATAAACAAGCTTTTAACAGCGCCATTTTAACGGCCCCAAACCGGAAGCAACTTGAAGCTCAAGTGTCTGCCGGAAGTTATAAGAGGAAGCTCAAGGAAAGAGCTTTTATCTTAATTGACGCCCAAACAATATAGATTGGAGGGTATACAGATGCCAGTTATCTTTGAGAACAATATTAATTATGTTTAAGAGTTGGGGAGATCTGTTTGCATATTTTCTTACAAGAAGTTGATGAAATGCCCGTGCCTACCACCTAAGTAATTAATGTGTCAGCTAGTCTTAGTCGAATTTACTTATTTTTTCTCTCTCTAACGATTCAAGTAAATTCTTCTTCTTTATCGTGTGGTTAGTGCCTAAACCTGGTGTCAGAGTTTTTATGCCGCCCATGGGCCTCTGACTTGGCTTTACATACCGTCGAGAAATATACAATGTTCAAGTAAATTAAACTTCTTAATACTAGGTGCTAAACTGTTCACATAATTATAAATATCCAATTAATTAATTATTTAAGGTACCGTCAAGGAAGTGAATTGTCAGTTTATTGACATCATTAGCCATTCCGATTGGCGAATGCTGAGCATGAGGTACTGGGTTCGATGCCCTAGTCGGGCAAAGTGTTATTGGGTTTTTCCATCAGAAATTTCTCAGTAGCAGCCACGGAGTCTAAATTTGTGCCCTGTTGATGGCAATAGGGATAACATGGGACTTAAAATCATTACTAGCAAAATGTGGGTGGTCTATTAGGTACACCTCTTCCTAACCCTTCTGGGATTACCGGCGTGATGTTATATTGTTTTAAAGTTAAAGTTCCGTGACTTAACTTCATTCAACTGAAATATCATAAAACTTCAGCAAACAAAGCGCTCCAACCTAGCCAAGGTGTACAATACTTTGAAAAATCACATGCACGAACTATTAATTGATTAATTAACTCACACTTCCGCCACAAAAAAAAACGACAAAAAATATTACATCAACTGAATTTCCTTATACGATTATGAAACTCAATGGTTCATTAAAAGATTTTCTTTCAAAGAAAAATTAATTGCTTATTGTGTAGAACAATAGATATACAGGCTGGTTATAATGTCAATTAAAGGCAACATGGAAGCCATTAAGTATAGTTATAAAACGTCACATTGACAGCTAAAAACGAAGATATTTCTTACGTGACAATGGTAGAGAAATAGACCGTAACGAGGTAAGAAGAAATGGGTTAGTAATGTGATTGTTTTAATTAAAGAGATAGTGTTAATTCCTACTGCAATTTGATTAAGCAGTTATCTCTCTAAAGAAAACATCGATTAACATGCCATCATGATAGAATTAACATAAGAATGGCAAAAGTTTGATGTTTGCTTCCTTAATAGAAGTAACCCATTTAATCCGTAAGAAACTCGAGGAATCCTAAAAATTTAAAAGAAATTAGCCTCGGAATAAAAATATTTGTACTAATTCGGAAAATTCATTTTTGGGCAACAGCCTTTACTTTATTTCTAGAACCAGTGAAAAACATCAACCCATCTTAAAAGAAAATGTCACTTGCTCACACAAGTCCAACACATTTGCACCATAAGAGCCAGCTGTACAAACCTAATTCCACGAGTACAAAAATTACACCAACAGTACTATTAATCCAATTATGGGAAAATACTTTTGTCATTATTAGACAAAAACGTTGACAGCTGCCCTGCGCACGCGCCAAGGTGCGTTGGCTGACATTTTCACAAAGACCAACAAAGGACCTACTTCATCTTGTGTGCAGCTGGCTTAAATTCCTAAAGGGTTAGCATTTCACTTGATAGTACCTTAGTAGTAGACCATAGGGGCAAACTTATTGGTTACCATGGGAAGTTATTGTGGAAGCTGCAGAAGATTGTAAACATATCTTTGCATTGTATAGATTCAATCTCTTAGTGTTGTATAATTGCATAGCACATGTGTGAGTACTATGTACGCTAAAGCTACCATTTACATCTTTTATTGACTCGCATTTTCCCTGGTGGCTGAGAGAATGTCATGCTCACTCAAATGTCTCGCTGATGGTGGCGCGTGTGTCGGGTCGTTTAGTTCCCTCCAAAATGGTTGAGTTGAATGATGGTTGATCCATGCGTCATGTTCGTGAACGGGCGCTGTCAGTTGTGACTGGTCATCTCGCAGCTGCCATGGATTATTGTATTTTTGAATTGTTATTTTTATGTTTTTATTCTGGACGCTCTTACTCGCACGTCTTTCTACATCGTTCTCACATGTATGTTTAATCTCGACATGAATGATGTAACCGAGACTTTGTAACAACATAATGATTTAAAAGAGTGTCCATGGAGTTTCTTGCCCATTCTTCTCCATAGAGATCTACGCTTTCGAATGGGCAACTACAGTACTTTCACAAGTTATTATGCCCTGTGACTGGGACTGTAGCTTAGTTTATTTTTTGTGTTTTGACATTCAAAAGTGCCTGTAATGGTTTAATTGAAATAAATGCTTTGAGTTTGAGTTTGAGTAAATTTAATTTCGTAAAATATCGTCCACACTGGGGCACAAATTGATTATTGGATGGTTGTATCGTGATGTCATTTTCAACGGACCTGATTGGCGGTTTGTCAGTTGTAAATTTCTAATTATTATATGAACCAACATTTCTACTTATAGGGAAAAATATATTAAGGATATAGGTGTGTAACTTGGGCATAAAAATAATGTTTTATTTTTTTTCAAATCTATTATTTTGAATCTGTGTTACATTACATACCATCGAGTCTCAAACAAAGTACCCCGTTTCAAAATTATTGAAAACTAACCTTCGCTCTCGTTATGTACGGGAATTAACCCACGCAAACGTTTTAAATGTAATCTATGACACTTGCCGATGATGTAGCTTTTCGTTACAGAAAGAATTTTCGGAATCGGGTCAGTAGTTCCGAAGATTACCCTCTACATACAAACTTACAAACAAATTTTACCTATTATAAAGAGGTAATTTTTTTTTGTAAGTTTACATAGAAGTATAGACAAAAAACGGCTTTGTTGACATTTTATGTATTTTAATCACGAACTCCTTGTAAAAAAATTGTCACAGTGATACACAATGATAGATAAAAAAAAACTCATTCACAGTCTCTCTGACGAGGACGTAAAACATGTACTTACATACATAGTGCCACGTAATACATACTTTAAAGACTCAGAGTAAATCCGCCACATTGACACCGGCCATAAATTCCTATCAATTTATTGTTGAGTTCTAAACACCTTTACATAATGTACATACGTTATTACCAGTGATCGGATAATCGGGCGCTTTTATAACTAAACTTCTTCCCACGAAAGAATAATATGGACATTCCTTTCTGAATAAATAAATAATCCCGGGTTCCCGGGATTTAACAACTTTGTAAAAACAACTACAAACAAACTTAATGAAATTATAGCAGTGGTTATTTTGATTTAGTATCTTTATTTTATTCAAAACAAATGAAATATCAATAAAAAATTATAATGTACACAATGTAGTCAAGTAGTGGAAATTGTTCTATTTATCTAACAGATTAGTGATCGAATTTTGTATTTTATAGGAACAGAAGACTAAAAAATATTATTTGTATTTATTACACGACTGCCCAAGAAAAGGAGTGTAATATTTTTTATGTATGTATGAAACTTCTAAATCCCAGAACCGATTTAAAAGTGTATGGTATTGTTAGAATCCTAATGTCATCCCGAGTGACATAGGATATCTTAACTCCCGGCGGGTTCGCGAAAAAATAATAATATAAATAAAAATAAAAACCTTAATACGAAAATAGGTCTTATTTAACGCATAATAGGCCAAAGACAGCGCGGGCCGCGTGGGCTTTAAAAATGCCACGCCGTCATCGGGATTTTCGTATTGCATTGATAAATACCACGCCGTCCCCTAGAGATTAATTGTCAAAAACCACCGTAAGAAATTAAAACACGACTGCAAACTTTTTCTAAGTAAAAAGACTGCCCCCCTAACTGCTAATAAAGTTCACAGTTGTATTTTTTTATTATTGATATTTCCAAGCAAGCAACAAATACACGAGAGTCTACATAAGAGTAGATAACTTTATCCAAAATCTATTCGTGCAAGTGCAAAGAGTGAGACAGCAAATAATATTACCTGGCCAACGTAATTAGACGACCAGCAGAAATGACGTAATTCGGGCAAAAATGCGGTTACGATAACGAAAACGCTATGAACTATGAAGGGGTGAGCGGGGGACTGAAGTAGGGAGGGGGCGGCTGTTTGATCCCGCGCCCGCGCAAATTTAGGTTCATTCGTCGCTTGTTTGTCTATTCATGCGTTCGGGTGTTGTGTTGCGTTTTGCTCCTTTTTCTAACGACTTTGCTTTCCAACGGTTTTTGATTTGCATAGTGATCTGGATATCTGTTTTGCTTGGAACGACAACTTTACGCTACGAATCACGGACTCCGACACTCTCTGCGACCTGGCTTGAGTTATTTGTTTCTCTTTTTACAAGGTAAGAAATGTTTACTTATTTTATTTTCTACGATGCAATTGCAGTGTTGCCAAAATTGCAGAGCCAAACGATATATGTAAATATAATATAATTTAAATATAGAATATCACTATTCTGGTGTTATTTACTTAACCCTGTAGTTCGATGATTTACCATTTGTGCTAAATAATATTCTAGAATAATGCATAACTAAATGAAAACGGAATTGATTTTGCATTTCCTTTCTTTATTTCAGTCTGCAATTCAATTACTGCATCTTGGCTGACTGTCAACAAACCATTCTCGAGTCTTGTTGTGAAATTAAAATGGCAGATCCGATTCCAGTCGAAGACATTGCACTGTCATGGATAAGGAATATTCCTGAGATGGTTTACGACGCAGCAAGTAAAACTATATTTTGCAGTAAGTGTGAAACAACTATGAAGGCAAAGAAGACCAATGTTGATCGGCACATAAAGTCGCAGAAACATCGAAATCTTCAAACACCCTCAGATGATTTTTATTTTGATTTGGTAAATTTTCTGATAATCTGCAATATACCTTGGTCTCAGGTAGAAAATCCCACATTTCGAAACTTTTTTCAAAAATACATTTGTAACTGCAAACAAAATCGTACCATTCCTAGTGAATCTTTATTGAGAAAAACATATTTAAACCGTGTTTTTCAGGCTAAAATGAAAAGTATTCATGACGATGTAAATGATTGTAAATTATGGATTTCATTAGATGAAACTACAGATTTTCAGGGTCGAAATGTGGTCCATTTTTTAGTAAAACCATTAATTGAGGGTGAACCTAAGCAGACTTATATGTTGGCCTGTAAGACATTAGATGCTGTGAATGGACAATCAATATCTCAATTTGTCATTGAATGCTTGAAAATTTTGTGGGGTGACTTATTTGAATGTAAAGTTCAAAACTTGGTTATGATGTGCACCGATAGTGTAGCGTACATGATACTTGCTGGCAAAATATTGAAGAAAACTTTTCCTAACATGAAGCATTTTACTTGTTTAGCTCACGCATTGCATAGATTAACAGAAAAAATACGTCTAGATTACGAGGATGTCGATACGCTTATATCAAATGTAAAAAAAGTTTTTTTGAAATCTCCCAATAGAGTAAAAATTTTAAAGGACATGTATCCTGATTTACCGTTGCCTCCACGACCCGTTATTACCAGATGGGGTACTTGGTTGGAGGCTGCATTTTATTATGCAAAATATTTCAATGAAATTTCTAACGTTGTGTCTTCGTTAAATAGCAATGAAGCAATAGCCATCAAAAATGTTAAAAATGTATTGACTAAAACAAACTTGTTACGAGATCTGAAATTTATTGATGAGCATTTTAAAATTATTCAGATTGCAATAAAAAAGTTAGAAAAACATGATTTGTCCCTATCCCAGGCATTTGGAATATTTGACGAGGTAAGAACCCTAATTGAGTGGACATCAAATAATGAATTAATCGATAAATTAGAACAACTCATGGATAGAAACCCCGATTTTGACGTAGTCAGGGAAATATCCCTGAACTCCATGGAAGTAAGTGACACTAATCTTTACAAGTTCGCGCCACTTACTTCCGTGGATGTTGAAAGGTCATTTTCTACATATAAGTGGATTTTAAATGTTAAAAGAAATAGGTTAAAAATTGAAAATCTAGAGAAAATTATGATTATTTATTTTAACTCAATGAATGTCATAAGTAGGAGTACTTCAAAGGAAGTAGAATGTGAAGATAACGACGTTAACGTTTCTGCCTCAGGTTCACAACAGCCTAACACAGAAATGCTAACTTCGTAAAACGTATAATCAAATTTTGTAAAAGACTTTATAATAATAATTTGCATTTGTACGTAAATAAATGGTGCTACACATAAAAAAACAATTATTTCATTTCCAATTTCCAAAAGTAGTATAAAGCTGCTGGCCTGTTATTAAACCAGTTGTCATAAAAAATCCATTATAAATTAAAAGTTTCATTAGAACCGGCTTTTTAAATCTAAAAAAATACAATAAGAGTTTAACAAGGAACAACCGTCTTGAAAGTACGAGTAACATACTTACTTGTACTTTCAAGACGGTTGTTAATAATGCTTACATAAGCATTATTCAATGATAATTTTTCATTTTCACAACGAGTTCTATCTATATACAAAATATAGATAGAACTCGTTGTGAAAATGAAAAATTATTTATAATTAACCTGTCCAGGATGCACAAAATGCTTGATTTTTTAGAAAAACGTGTCTTTAGTTGTAATTAAAACATATCTTTGGAAAAATTTTCATCCTTCGAAAAACGCCTATCTCAGTTTATCGCCGTAGGCGCCGCATTTGACAGGCGTTAACTTGTCAAATGCGGCGAACGCCTGTCAGATGCATGTATATAGTGACCCTATATGCAGGTAACATTTTTAGCAACCTTAAGAATTTTAAACGATTCCGGGTTCCGAGATTCTGAAAGGCATGTCCATATTATACTTTCGTGTGAATAAAAGTGAAGTTTAGGTATAAAAGCGCCTGATTATCCGATCACTGGTTATTACAAACACTATGGAAACAATCACATATGGTTACAGAGACGCATTTAGATCACACATAATAAATAGGGGTGAAAACTATTTTAGTGTTGTAAGACAATTTATGTGATATTCTGAAGTAAGGGGGTTTAACGGGTAAAACACACTCTTAAAGCAGGCGAATATTTAAGAAAAAGTGTCGAAAAGACAGGGTTTATATAAAGTGTCAAGAGAATGTGGGGTGTAACTATTATTACTGTCTTTTTTATACTAAATAGTCTTGCGTTTTGCCGCAACTCGTCTGATGTGAAGTTTTGATGCGGCCTAGGGTGGAGTACGCTTGCCTAATCACGTCCTTCATCCCGGTATCATTATGATATAGGATTATGAAGAAAAACCAGCAGAAAAATTTCGATTTGGTAGTTGGTCCCAAGTAAAGCCAGCCCTGTAGCATACACCAGCCTTAAGTCCAGTACCAAGGACAACCCAACTAATTGTATGCTAATGTAATTAGCGCATAGAATACTAAGTAATGCTAGGTATCCCTACGATCAAAATATTTCAATACTTTTATAGGCTTCGCATAATTTATTCGAAATCGGTTGGTGGGAAAATCGGCAAGCGGTTTTTCCTTGAGTGTAGTTTGTAAAATATTTGAGTGGTCGCCCCAATCTTATAACAAGGCGTTTTCAGAATTTTTATAGAACAGAGTTGAAGTAGGAGATACTGTTGTGATTATGTACTTGCGAAACCTATAAGAAGTCCAGCTTCACTTGTTTATTCTTCCGTGCTAACTTTGTTGCCAACTTGCTAGAAATACTGACAGACGAAGGTAAACATTTTTTAAATATTACTTTGAAATTATCATCACCTTCCTGCCCTTGTCCCATGTTACTTGGCGCAACACTTTTTTTGTCTTCCATTCTCACCTGTCATTTACTTCTTTTTCTTTCATATCATTTCACACACATCCATCCACCTACTTTGAGGAAATATGTAATTAAAAAACAAGATGACATGGTTATTCCGATTTTGGCACGACGCCACGCTAAAAGATTCTAGTCCAAGTAGTTAGTTCTTAATAACTTTATAAACATAATTCGATATGGATAACTATCTACCTCAAACAATTGTTGAATCATATCAATTTCAACACATCGTCCACTGTGATACCTTGTCAAAACTATGTCGCCGAGCCAGTGACGCTAACCGCGGACTTGACAATATAATCAAATTTCAATATCAAATAGATCAAATTAAATCTAATTTGCGTCTCAATGTAACCGGACCTCGGCTGAAATCAAGGTTGTACCATAAGGCTTGGTTTCCAAGTTTAATACAATTAGGAATCATAGAGAATAAGATATATTTAATTAAATATATCTTATTCATATTCTTCTTTCTTTCTTTTTCCTCTTTTATTTCTTATTCTTTTCATAGAGAATAAGATATATTTAATTACATATATCGTATTCATATTCTTCTTTCTTTCTTTTTTTCTTTTTCTTCTTTTATTTTTTATTCTTATTCTTTTCATTAAATATATCTTATTCCCTATGATTCTTCAATCAACGTGTGAAAGACCATTGCTTGGTCAAGTGCGACAACTGGTTGTGACCAACCGGAGTAAGCCAAGCACGACCTTTAGAAAAATTACAGTGGCTGGTGGATGGTCGGACCATGAGAGCCCAGACCAAGTAACATTTTATCATCGACAACAATGTTTAAAAAGTTAAGCTACCTTAACTTATGTCGCTTAAAGTCACTTTGAAGAAATTTTTCCATCATTAAATTCTTAGTGATGCCTAGAGTCGGATTTGTGGTCGGTCATTGTAATAGATGTGTCCCCTGCGTGACCCACAAAATAAACATAACTGACGAAATGTTCGGACAATCTATTAAAAAATATAACCATGTGTAAAGCCCTACATCAATGGCAAAGAAACCATAAAAAAAATGTATCTTTAATTGTATTGTGAAAGTTTACTTGCTCATACAGTAATGGGTTCTGTCACCATCGCTTATGGACACCGTAACGACGTGCTTCCTCCGTGTGATTGTCACGAGTTTCATCATGGATGCCTTGCACATTCTTATGATATTTTAAGAGCATATAATACATGAGAAGTAGAGAAAATTGGACTACTTACTTACTAATACAGTTTTCAGCTTGAAAATATTTTTATTCATCGTAATTTATGGTGCCACCACAATGTTGAAAACTCTATATTTTTTTTTTAATGTGACTAGCGTACTACACTGTTTGCAACCACTCTTCATTCCAGATTTTACGAAATTCTACTAACATCCGTGAAACAATTCAACTGTATTGGATCCCGCAAAGAAAAAATCATGAAAAAAGCCGAGGAGTTATAAATAAAAAATCCGCTGAAATGCTATGTATCAGTTCGAAATACAAACCAAAAATTCCCGCCAGTTATAAATGTCAACTGTCAGTTTGACTTCACTTTTTGAATAAAATTTAATAAACTTTTTTTTTTTTTTTTTTTCTTTGGCTTTTAATAAACTTTAGTGATGGGCTGTAAAACCTTGTGTTTTTCATTTGAAAATAGAAGACACTACGTTAAACAACATGGCGGTTCATATCAATAGAGAAACGTCTAAATGCATGACCTGTGAGCTCTTGTTATTTATACTGAAGAGGCAACGCTCTAGTTATTTCAATGAAAATATAATATTCGAGCTAGGAGCAGACCGTTAAAATAGTTACGTCATTACATTGAAGTTTGGTACAGTTTCAAATGCACAGTTTAATATTATTTTAACGTATTGGTTGAGTTTTATTAGATCGTTATTTTAGGTATTAATTTTACCGGTGATTTCTCTTACAGCTCACAGTTTTTACTGCAGAAACAAAGAGGTTTAGGAAGCCATAATCTGTCAGATGAAATTTCATATAGAAAAACTGTGATCCTATGTCTCACTGAGGCACAATGAAAAACTGTAAGTAAGACATCAACCAGTCCATCCACCAACCATCAACCGGTTGGTTATTGCAAATGCCAGGCACCAACTACCATCAACCAGTTTCTTATTGCAAGTAAGTTAAGATTTTGCGAGCTTGGCCCCGACAATCGTGGAACTTTTTAAACGTCTCTAACCAGAAATGATTTGAACCAGGAATGATAAATTCGAGTCTGTGCATTAAACACAAATATATGATTATTATATCATCTTATATTTTATACGTAAAAGGCAATAAAACATAAATAACCGTAAACCAATAACAAAAATGTCAAGAAGATCATATAACTGCACTTTACAGTTACTTCGTCGTATGAAACGTTTACTAAGAATACTTTAATAGGAAACATATCACATTAACAGCTTTACACTTTTCTTACAACACTTGGCTTTAACAGTTATTTATATTTTAAAGTCTCCTTGAAAACGACAGCTGTAAAAAGTTCTTGTTCTAAAATTACTTACGTGGTAGGAGCCGCAGGAGGCTGAATAGAATCATTGTTCTTACCTGCAAAAAGAAAAATGAAGATTTAAAATGTTGTCATAAAAAGAAAAAAGATATAATGATTACAAAAATGGGAATATGCAATTAAAAGGGATTGAAACGTTGCTTAAAGACAAATTGTTTACACCAAACAAATGTTCCATGTAAAGCAGACGTTAATCATGGCTTAACTCCAAGCAGCATTTGTGAAAAAACCCTAATTTTCACAAGACAAATACAAATAAAAACTAGGCTCATTACATTCCCATCACATAACCACTTAAATAATCACATCAAATCTCCTAAGCCCGGGATAAGAGATGATACGTAACCGCCACTGTTAACGTAAACGTTACGTTAATCCAATAACGTGGTTATCTAGACAGGTTGACACGCAATAACTGCGGTTAGCCGCTAAACCTGACATAACTAAGACATTCTTCAACTGCAGTTTTTCTTACGAGACTTTTGGCGACCGAAAAATGCGGTCAAGTGCGTTTTTGGTGCTGGTAACATTACTTAATGGAGTGTACAAAGACAATATAAGTAGATGGTGGCACATGAACACTTTTCTGCTTTTTGTTTTGGTGACCGGCTCTATGCAAAGAAACATAGAACATGTTCTCTAACATAACAGGTTTATTTATTTAACACTCCAAGCACAATGTACAGAGGCGGACTTAATGCCATAGGCATTTTCTACCAGTCAACCTTTGGGTGACGCAGAGACAAACAACGGTCGGTGTGTTATCTGAAAATAACTTTAATCAAATACTAAACTACAAGGATATATAAAATATAGAATATCAGGTGGTGTATAATATATCAGGTTTGATGTTATGTTATGTGAGATGGCTGCTAATAGTACACCCACATTTCGCCAGTTATGTTAAAGTAACATGTAATAGAGGGCGAGCCTATTGCCATCAACCAGGCACAAATCCAGGCTCCGTGGCTGGGACTGAGAAATTCCTGAAGAAAAACCCAATAGCACTTTGCCCGACCTGGGAATCGAACCCAGACCCCATGCTCAGCACTAGACCAACGAACGTGTCAGTTTCATCACATTTAGTCCCGTTTATGTTCCTATTTAAATTTTATGTCACATTTATTTCTACGCAGCATCTACAGGAATTTAGATGGATAGCCTCTATGAAGAATAGAATAAGGTTTATCAACAACGAGGTTCGCCTTTTCCATTATCTTTCAACAGTCTTTTCTTCGATACCAATATATGATGCAGAAAGGATTGAATATAAATGTCAATGTTTCAAAGAACGAGGAACCAGTAGTTATGTTCTACCATGACGTCATGATGAAGAGACAGACCTCCTTCTTTTCTCGATCTATTCCATTTTTTTTGAATAATTTCTCCACTCGTATACCGTGGAAAATGCCGATACTGTGTGAATGAACAAATCCGTTGGTTAACATTGACCAACCACATTGCATGCCAATACAAACGTACTGATTAAAATTCCACCTGTAGTGACAGTGACATCGGGGTGTTGAATGATTTTAGTTTTCATATTCTCACTTTACAAGGAATTTCAACCTTATCTAAAACGATAAAAGGTTTATTTTCACATCGTATGCATGTTGCTTTAAAAATTCTAACTGCCAAAGCTAATTTCAACTCTATGTCAGAAATGAAAAAAGGCAGTTTTTTGTGTACAGCTTATTGGTATGTTTAGTTTTACGATTGTTCAACACTCGTGTAATATTGCAATATTTGATATGAAATATGAATTTTAAAAAGGAATAAAGAAGTAATTTCTGTTTTGTACCGATTTTTCGCCTCGCAAGTGATTTTTAAGTTGGTTTCAAAACTATACACCTCGGTCCCGATACGATCCATTTGGGCTTGACCACTGTCGGGTAAAATATAGAAAACTAACTATTCGTCCGCGTGAAGGTCGAAAATTATCCCACGGCGACGTACTACCGGAACAAAAATATCCTATGTCGTAACCCAGGTCTTGATCTATGCCTGTACCAAATTTTATCCAAATACGTTGAGCCGCTTAGGCGTGAAAAAGTAACAAACAGTTATAGAGAGACATAGAAACAGAGGTACTTTCGCTATTAATAAGATTAGTAAGATGGAATATACACTATTGTACACCAAAATTGATACACCGCTATTTTACAATATTGCTAATTCTAGGGGTGCAATGGTAGTTTTATCTCTAATATCAATATCTTCCAAACAACCTTTGGCTGGATTAAACGAACTTTAAATAAAAAAAATAGTATGGTATAGATATGAAAAATCAATATTTCTAACATAAATAAACCATTTTTCGGTCTAGATGCAAATCTATTTTCTTGTCTACAATCAGCCAAATCTAAATTACGATATTTACCTAACTCGTCATCATAAATCGTTCGTCTTTGCCTCATCTACATAAATATAATGTGACTCGTGCAAATATTTGCTGATTTATTGCTTAGCCAAACACCTAGATAACGAAAATTGTTAGGTAAGTATTATTCCAGGTATCCTTCGCATTAGTGAAAGAATATTGGTGTTATTTATTACCTACATTAAATATAAAACAATTTGAATATATTCGCATTTCCACGCATATCAGGGATTGCTCTAGTTGTCCAAAATATATATATTGTTTCAACAGCCACCTCTATTTGGAGTATCTCTACAATCAGGGGACTTAAAAACACTGTGATTAACGTGGCCACCTACTGGTTCTAATTAATTTAATATCGAAACGAAAGAATAAGAAGACCCGTTAAAAAAATCTATTAGCGCAATTGCTTACATGAACAATATGTGGCAACACACGCTTACGAAATTAAATTAAAAGCAAACACTGTCATTTTATTAACACACCCAGTGTTGATCACTACCAATGAAATAAATTCAAAGCAGTTCAATTAATTTAAAGAACACAAATTGAATGTCACAATTACGCCTGTTATAAAATGAGACACAAAAGAAAAACAAAATACAGACAAAAAAAAGAATATAGAATCCACATCAATAAGCCGACGACAAAATAAGTGCAGGCACACAATAATGATTGCGACAGATAATAGCTGCGATTGCACAGCATGAGGAAATGGACGAGAAATAAGCACCCATTCACGTTTCCCACACTGCCTGTGCGACTAAAATTGTAACAATAGCGGTTGACAAATACTATTAGAAGTTAATTATGAACTAAATAATTAAAGACTAGACGTGGTCATAGCGAAGTATAATCAGCCTAGACTTGCCACAGCAGGGCCTTCTATCAAAAAGGGAGTGGTTCGTATTCCCACGCGGGACCAAAGCAGATTCGTGTATGTCGTATGACTGAGAATTCTCGGTTCAAGGACATGCCGGTTTCCTTCACTGTTTTGGGAGTAGTGGAAATTAAATGATTAACATAAAGTAAAGCTAAGCGCGGGAAACACCTGGGTAAGGGACGCACAGAACCGGGAAGTGTGATGGAAGAAAGGGGAGGCCCTATAGCCAGCAGTGGGTGATTCCGGGCTGATATGATTATGATGATGAAAGCGCTTGTCTGGTTTCAAACCCACAACTCGTCAGTTACGGCCGTTTTTACCAGGTTACCAATGCTCTCGATTATAAACACGGTAGGTATACCAGAAATGAAACAATGTGAAACAAAATAACTATACGTGACCCGCTGCCTCTAGGAAAAAGTAGTTTTTCTATCGCAGTAATTTTTTGCTGAAGTAATTTCGACGTAAGTCATGCACGAGGGTTTTTCCACATTGTCATTCATAGAAGCAATTGTGACAATGTCATAACTTGCACACAAAGGCTACAGGATACCACGACTTGCCAGCCAGGTATGATTTACAGGAGGCAGGATAATGTAGAGGAAAACTTGGAGTAGGTACTGGTATCCTTTGATCGGAAGGCAGACCATCTGAAGAATATTGATATTGAATCGCATTTAGAAACACTGGATAAAATCCTAATTAAGACCACAAAAGTATGCTAACTATATGATAGTCTATTTGTAGAAGATTAATAAAAGGAACCAGATAAGTACGCTATAGACGAAGAAAGAAAGATTCAAGAATTTAGATCAACTAGAATTAACAGAGATGTAGACAAGAAAAATCTAAGTCAACGAATTACGACCGCGTTTAAAATTAACCACAAAAAGGGATAATTTACTCAGCACCATCGCCAGCCACAGTTCAGCACTATAAAATCAACAAAAGCCACAATCTAATTTTACTAAACTGCTTTTTCAATGTTTCCTATTGTAAAAAATATTTGATTATTTTATCCATCATTATTCATAGCTTAGAAACAGGCTTTAAAAGGATATAAAATGTAGTTTTTGCTTCCTTCATTGCCACTAAAGGCTACTGAACCAAACTACAAACGATAACTAGAATCGAAACGTTCACTCGACCTTGCCTATCGATCGGACTTAAATGATTGTTCTTACCGTCATTAGGATATAATTTGTCCATTTCAGGTGTAATTGCGGATCTTGTTTTTGTTGGATTTGTATTAAGGTAATGTATATCTGTAATCGTTGCATTGGAATTGTTATTTTAAAGTTTAGTTTTTCGTAAATTATTATTAATTTCCATTGGTGAAATAATGGTTTTAAAATCATCAGTCAATGCGTTATAATAATGGTCACTCTTGGGTTCCTGCAGTCCGAAATGAAATATATGTGCAGAAACTGTTGCTTCTTCCTTATATTTGTGTTTTTGATTGAGCAGCTTCTTGACAATTGTCAAAAGGTTTATCATAACAAGTTTATTTGGAATAAATGCTTTGTGTTTTCGTTAGACATCCCAGCGTTTTTCTTCATTACACTTTTTGCCCGTATCATTGTTTAATAAACTTTATTAATCTTTCTTACCTTCATAAGCATAACACTCTTTGTGTCATTGTTTCAACTGTTTGAATTGCTCTTGTTTCATTTAATGTATTGCATTAATTACTGTTTTAAAGCATCTTCTTTCTTCTCGAGTTTTCCTAATAATTTTCTTACGCACTGGAAAATTTCGCAATACTCACCTGTCAACAGCGTCTTGCACTAATTACGTTAATACAAAATGTAAACCAACACTAACGCCATCGTATGCATGAAATAACCATCATTCATTATAATTATAACACGTTTCGAGTACCTCTGTACTGTTACGGTTAAAATTGTTTAATTTTTTGCATTTTCATGAGGGCATAAACAGTTGATTTATTTATTTAAGATCTCCAGCAAAATTATGTACACAGATCATGAGAAATGAATTATGGACAACAAAAGTATCGCGTAAGTGCTGTGTCCGTCACTTACACGACACCTCAGCATGCATTGATGCAGTTGAGGAGTCCTTTCAAATATACATATTTGAAAAGCAAACTACAGAGTGCTTGAATTTTGAACGACTTTGTTAGTCTAACCGTCCGGGCTTCCATTCCCAGTTTTGTCGAAATGTTATAGAATTTTTCCATCTGGAATTTCTCAGTAGCAGCCCAAAGTTAGAATCTGTACTCAGTTGATGGCAATAGACACACCCTCTATTACATTGGACTTAAACATAACTAGTGGAATGCGGGTGTACCTAATACATGCCTGTATTAGGTACACCTGTGCCCTAACCCTTCGGTGGAAGCAGGCGTGATATTTTGTACGTATGTATGTTAAATGGAACTAACTCTAGCAATAAAAACACTAAGTTCAACAGATTAAAATAGCTATATAACAACCATAGTTAATTATTTTAAACGAGTTTTACAGTGGGTGTGACTTGCAACTTGTAGCACCTTTTGTCAGGTTATTGAACTTACTTCGGTAAAGTACTGCATACTCCATAGCTACAAGTACACTATTGTATTTACCTTTTAAACATATCAATGCAGTACTGCACCTCTTAGAATTCAAGCCAGGTGTTCTTGCAAAGGATGGCCATTTCCTGTGGCATTCAGAGACTAGGAAGAAAGTTGTCATGGTCCTACAAAGTTAATTTAACTTTATAATTTATAGCATAGTTCGTTTAGAATGGCTATGAGAATCAATTGCTTTAGGATATATTATTGTCTGCCTAGCCTTTTCCGAAGGGGTGACATCCATATAACAAGATGTCACTGAACTGAATTCCAGTATTTTTATATCACTTCGTAATGTGTGTAAAAGTACCCATAACTAAGCCGAAACGCACTTGTTCTCTTTCTCGTTACAGAAATATTGGTCAAAGTTCCAACTTTTATACAGATTTTTTTTTAATACAAATACGACTCCCGCAGTATTCAATGCATACATCAGTCAGTCCTACCGCAGAACGTGATTTTTCATCTAAAAAAGGAGTCGTTTCCCAGCATATTAGCTATACGCAATAAATGCGTATAG
The DNA here is from genome assembly GCA_964057025.1 of Standfussiana lucernea. Classification (NCBI taxonomy): domain Eukaryota; kingdom Metazoa; phylum Arthropoda; class Insecta; order Lepidoptera; family Noctuidae; genus Standfussiana; species Standfussiana lucernea. The sequence goes on from OZ059805.1 coordinate 13,292,823, forward strand.
TTTCTTATTTTGATGTACAGAATGCTTGGTTGGCGGCTTCGTGAAGGGTCCGTTTACACCTTGTTTTCATCTGTATGTTATGCTTTTGTTTTGTTTTGCTTTCCGTTTCTATGTTAATTATTGTAATTGATGTTGTACCGTTTTAATTAACTATAAATAAATTGTATAGTTTCAAAATAATGGAGATCGATCATCATGCAGATGGTTTTGGTCTAGTTTTGAAAGAAGTTAAAAATAACTGTACCAGAAATATGCGAGTGAGAGAAATCGTATTTACAAACATAAAATTCTGTTTATACTCATACCATTGATAAGTACAAAACAATCAAACTAAATAAAATTGAAGATACGATAAAATTCAAGCGACTTATACCATCTATACAAACCTAATCAATCATCAATTCGCTATGGTTCGACCAGCCAAGCCAGACCATAGTCTGAAAGGTTAATCTAGGTCTTTGACTAGACTGGTGCAAAACTAGACAATTATACACACGTAACTCCGTAACTGGAGCACTGACAATTGCGTTAAAATGTTTAGTTTGCAAACACGGTAAGTGTTTGGAGCAAAATAAGGATTTTGAAGAAACCAAACAAAAAGTGTCTAATTATTTTAGATTTGAAGAGAAAACTGAAAATTAAAAGACAAAAGAAGATAAACAATTAAACTTACTTAAAACATATAGAACCTCTTTCTTAGCATGAGGCTGCAAGAACTTTTGTAAGGGATACTACATAATATAGGGGTTCTTTCTTTCTATTGATACAGATTACTATCGAAATCGAGATTATCATGTAAAGGGCTCATATATGTATAAACAAGAGCTTGATTCAAGTTCAAAACCAAATTGGACTAGTCAATATAATTAACGCAAAATAAAGCCTTGAACATCCAAAAACGGCTAACAACATTTAAAAAAGACCACGTACCGGAAACAAGCACTTCTCATCTTCACTTAGTTTAAACTCCGCCTGAAGCCCTGCCTACTCTGTATGCGTATATAGCGTGAAGCATGCAACCAACCCGTCAGCTCAATGACCTGGACATGCGAACAAAATTAGCTTAAAGGTTATCGGTAAATCTAGGTCTCTGCTTAAAATGTGAATATTTGTATGTGAAGCTTAAAATGTAATTGATTAACTACTTTGTTCAGTGACGATGATTTAAAAGGAGGGATGAAAGTGAGGATACACGTGTGATAAAGTTCATGCTGAATATATATTTTTGCTGGATGGAGGACGAGAACCAAAGAAAAGATGGAGCATGCTGATATGAAAGAAAAGAGAGACAAATCATAATCTGACGGCAGACAGGTGACAATGTAAGAGGAAAACGTGATGCACTGATTAGAAGGTTGGGCGATTTCCTGCTATGCCTAATGAGCAAAGGTCGGAATTAGGTACCCCCGGTATTTATGTACTTACACTGATTTCAAACAGCGAAAGAATAAAGTGGATATTAATTTTAAAGAGCAGAAAAATCCCGTGATTTATTAAATAAAAAAGTTAGTCTTATCTTATCTATCTCTGAGGTTTTTATTATTATTTATTTGTAATATTGTTGGCCACACGGGATTGTATTATAAAGCCCGGGAAATCCCGGGAAGATCCATATTAGTATCAACATTTCGATGCAAGTACATACATAACTCTACCTAATTTCGACCTCTGCTAATGAGTGAATCCGAATCTTCTACTTATTAAAAATCTTCAATTACTGATAGACAACGCTATGCATAACCATCTGGGTCTAGCAGTATAAAATGTACTGGAAAATGTTATACTTCAAATCAAATCTTAATTTTTTAATGAAGTTTTTAAAATTCTTTGTGAAACAAAGAATTTTAAAAACTGATTCCGTGTTCTCGGACTTCGTTATCTTTGTCTATGGGAAACCGGATAGGGCGCAAAACTTGTAAAAAAACAGAAGTCCAATTCTCAAAATATAAAAAAACCGCTTTTAGGAAATTACGTCCTGTTTCAATAATACAAATAAAGATTTACTTTGAAACTGCACTTAGTAAGTAACAGTTAATACAGCTAAGTTAGCAGTAACGTGTTAAAATATTAAGACGTTTTGCGTCAGTAGATACTTATCACCTCTGTGCATTGTTATAAGAACTGACTTTACCTTTAAATATTTTAGCACTTTTGATTATTTTAGCCGAAAGATGTGACGCTTCTATGTGTATGTAACAAACATATCTTCATAGACGGTGTATAACGTTCCTATTGGCACAGCACAGGCCTTCTCTGTGTTAGGGAGCGACTAACTAGGCCCAGTGCAGGATGGTGGATGTAAACTCCGAATTTTTGGCCCTGGGACACGCAGTCCTACGTTAGAGCGAAGGGCATGCGTTTTGAGGGACTGTCTCTTGTAAACTTTGACGTTCTAAATGCTGATTATCAGCCTCAGCAGCTGTTTCCCTTCACTATTTTGAAAATCCCTGTAATCTCCGAAGGATTAGGCAGAGGTGAATCTAATAGTACACCCACATGTCGCCAGTTATGTTTTTAAGTCCATTGCAATAGGAGGCGAGCCTACTGCCATCAACTGGGCACAAATTCAGACTCCGTGGAGATATTCCTGATGGAAAAATCCAATAACACTACCCTACCCGGGAATCAAACCCAGAACCTCATGATCAGCAGGCGCGCTTGCGACCCATCGTCCAACGAGACAGCCAACAGAAGAAAACAGCAGAGCGGCGATTACACCATTTGGAGCAGCGGTGATGCTCCAAACTTAACTTGCCATAAGTATAGTTTGCCGTGAATTTATTACATTTAAAACATCCAACTAACATCATCCATCAGCAATATAACCCCGCCAACTCGTCAAAAGGCTGCCAATTTCACGAAAAAGGTCGAATGCCGAACAATAGCAAGCCTTCAATTCCAGCATTACAGATTGCTCGATAGCGCATGAGAAACTTCAGACTAAAAACCTTTACCGAGGTCATCGGACTGAGTTAGTGGAAAAGCTAAATCACGATAAGTCACTTCATTCCATTTTTCATTGTGTGACTGTGTGTGTCACTGAACCTATGGGAATGAGGTGTGTGCGTCTATGGTAGCCTAGTAACGGATCATATGTGCGTATTGTTGAAGTTTCGGGTTTCCGCTTTTCGTTTAATTCGTGCTGTTTGTCATTGTGTGGATTTTAGGTGAGAGGAAACTAGATCAACTCTGGAATTGAATTGACTGGATAACATGTGCTAGCTGACAAAGTTGGCTGATGTCCTGGTGTTTGTCGTAGGAATCCGCTGGGTGGAGAAGGCACAGGACCGCGTGAACAGCTGCATAATAGCACAATCATTCCTATCATGCTGCCACGGATACAAGCCTCCGGTGTTTGGGGAGTTGGGGTCAGATGTCTTCGAATTTTCTGTTTTATGACGTGCCGGTCTTCTGAGGATGTTTCTTTTACCTTTCAGAGACCAGTAGCGAGAGGAAAGTACAATTCCCGGGCCGATTCCACTATGTCACCAGAGAGCCAAAGAAATGATTATTATTTTGTAAGGAAACAAAGCAAAAACAAATAAAAATAAACAAAGAAATAATAATAATGATAAATATTTTTAATTTATAAAATACTAGCATTTGCCCGCGACTTCGTACGTGAGGTACTTAGAATAAAAAAGGACCTTTCAGTAGTTTTTGCGTGATGCGCGTACAAACATACAGACAGAAAGACAGACAAAAATTCTAAAAACTGATATTTTGGCTTCTGTTGCTCTAATAAAAACCCCCATATAATTTTTTTTCAATATCTCCAATGTACAGACATCAGCTTGTTACAATTTTATTATAGATATGTATAGATAAATAAAAATATTTTCATTTGATTTGAAAGATAAAGAAGAAATTATGAAAGAATACAAAGTTATTTCTCATATCGAATAGTGTAATAGTGAAAGTAACTGTACAGTTTATTGCTTACTGGCCCAGTTAAATTGCGGTATGTGAAGTGTCTCAGTAAATCAACTTATTTCTCGTATGATTGATGATTCATATAAATGTGCGAACATCAGTTACTCATCAAGTAAAGTATTCAATTTAACATCTAATTTGAAAATCTTGGTGCAAGAAATGGATATTACGAAGTGTGTGAGCAATAGCTTGTAATGTTAGCTATTTCATATACCGCTAAGTGATCATGGGGAATTGCCTGGGTGTTACGAACATCGTGTTAGTAAAAAAAGTTAATTTATTTTTTTCAACTTGCAACACCGAAAATAATTATGGAGTCTTTTTTTATGTTATTGCTACATTTTGATAAATTTTCTCGACGATAAACTGCTAAAATTGCGTTTTAGTCTAGCTGCAATTTATATAAAAAAGAAGTCGATTTCTACAAGGTATCTATAATCTACCTACATACATCAGTATCTTAATTTCCTTGAAAGACAATAAGAAACAGAAATGAGTCTAACTAGAATTATGTAAGAAAAGAGTTTTTCATATAACGAAAGTGAGACACAAGAGTATTTGGACATTCAGTCCCTAAAAGAGGATTCAAGTTTAAATTTTACTGGATTGTAATTTTAGCTTGTTTAAATTAAAAAAAAAAACCATTATCTACAAGTAATACGAAAACAAACCAACAGACTACAAGAAACAAAGGAACTCGTAACCTATAAAAACATCGACTAACAAGAACACATAATAATATTCATCGATCGGCCCAACAATAGTAATGACAGTGAAAGTGGAAGGTCACAGGCGTGGCTACTGCCTGCTCTTTACCGTTTAACCATAAATAGTTAACTTCTACGATGAAACTGAGTCATTTCGATCAATACGTGAAGATTATTCGTTTTGTTGGTAAAAGGTAAGATGGAAATGGTGACAAGCCCTACCTAATTGTACATAATATCACTCATGTGATACCCAAAAGGTTGTGCAGAGGTATGCCCATGGTAACACCTACTTTTCGCCGCTGAACATTGCTACATCGTTCTCACATAATGTACCATCTCTACAAGAATGATGTATCCAAGATTTTTTGTAAAAACATTATGATTTAAAAGAGTGTCCATGGAGTTTCTTGCCCATTCTTCTCCATAGAGATCTACGCTTTGGAATGGGCAACTACAGTACTTTCACAGTTATTATGTCTTGTGACTGGGACTGGAGCTTCATTTTTTATTGCTGTCTTTGTTTCGACAGTTCAAAAGTGCCTGTAATTGGCCTACTTGAAATAAATGCTTTGATTTTGATTTTTGATTTTTTGAACGGGCACAAATCGAGATTTCGAGTTGCTGCTAAGTACATAACATCAGACCTGTAAGAGCCGCCTATTGCCATCATCCGGCCGCAAATCCAGACTCCGTGGCTGCTACTGAGCAATTCCTGATGGCAAAAGACAATAACATTTGCCCGACCCGAATCGAACCCAGCAGCTCATGCTTAGCAGTGGCGATTGCAACCAATCCGGGCAGTCTAACACCAGTATCTATAAACAAGTCAAAGTGTTTACTTGATTAAATGTAATTTTTTTAAGATACGATTTTTATTATGTAGTTTAGTAATTGCTTGAAGTTAAAACTGTAATAAATTAGAATTCTTAGTTTTATTGTCTTTGAGGGTTCTTACTTCGTTTAAATTCTTGTCTTTGGCATAAAAAAATTGCACAAGAAATTACTTAAGCTCAAGTAATTACTTTAACTTGAATATAGATACGGGTGTAAGACATTCGTCATGGAAAAACACAACAAAACTTTGCCGAAACTGGAAATTGAACCCAAGAGCCCACGGTCAGCATGCAGAGTACTCGACTAACGGGGCAGACAGTCTAAAATTTTTCACAAACGTAATAAATGCCTAAACCCAAGGTATGGCCGACGGTTATATGACTATGACAAGCGATCCATAGAGCAAGAAAACTTCTGCGAATCAATACGATGTTCTTTATCGTTTGGTTAGTGCCTAACTTGGAGTCGAGAGTTTTTATGCCGCCCATGGGCCTCTGACTTGGCTTTACATACCGTCGAGAAAAACATCTCTCAGGCGTGCTGATATCAATACGATAAAACTACTAAATTCCGCCATGTCTTTTACCAAAATATGGTAACCCCATTATAAGGTATAAATTCTAGGACAAAGAACTTTTAAGGTTGAATAAAATTAATTGTATCTACTGCTGGCTGTTCGGGGTCAACGGAAGAAGAGACCGAGTAATTTATGATAGGAGACCAATACTCACTATTTATTTAGGGCGACGCTAGGCTGTTCCCATTAAGGGTCTTTCTAGAAGCTTCCTCACATTTCCTAATATAACATTACATCACGCCTGTAATCCTGGAAGGGTTAGGCAGAGGTGAAGGTACCTAATCTTTCTTTATCGTGTGGTTAGTGCCTAACCTGGTGTCAGAGTTTTTATGCCGTTTTTATGGCTCTGACCTGGCATTACATGCCCTCGAGAAATACCTCTCAGGCGTGCTGGTTTCCTCACGATGTTTACCTTCACCGAAGCAAGTGATAATTATACAATACGCACATGATTACGAAAAGTCAGAGGTGCGTGTCTTGGGTTCGAACTCGAGACCTATGAATTGGCAGTCCAGCGGTAACACCACAAGGCACTCACATTTCACCAGTTTTGTTTTTAACAGGGGGCGAGCCTATTGCCATCAACTGGTCACAAATCCAGACTTCATGAAAGCTACTGAGAAACAGATAGAAAAGCGTTGCCCGTCCCTGGATCGAACTCCGGACCTCTTGCTGAGCAGTCCCGCTTGCGACCAACGAGACAGTGCTATTTCCTAATATCACAGAGGAAAACGTAATTAAAACATAATAGTGTTACATTTGTAATACCCGATATCATGTTTCGATTAAGGATACAGTAAATTATTTAAACCACTACTTACCCCAAATTAGCCACAATCGCGTGCAAATAAAATCACAAGTGTCGATATTGATACATGTAATTTTAAACCTAATCAGGACACATTACGGTTGATAATTGCCTAACCATTGAGGTTGATATAACACTTATGATGAGTTATTTGTATAAAAATTATATCTTGCGTGATTTTAGTTTGAGCCTTGTACGATTTTCCAATAATTCAAGCGAATCGGAAGGAAACTCAGGTATAGAACTGAATTGTACTGGAATACTTGATAAATATTGGACTGACTTATACATATCTATACAAACATTATAAAGAAGCAATATTTGTTTGTACGTAGGGTGGTAGGTAACTTCGGAACTACTGATCCGATTCCGAAAGTTTTTCACTAACGGGAAGCTAGATTATCCTCGAGTATCATAGGCTACATTTAAAACCGTTTCCGTGGGTTAGTTTGCGTTCATAACGGGCGCAAAGCCGCGAGCAAAAGCTAGTACTTGAATAACTTAGTTAGAACTATGTAGGTTTTTTGTTGTGTTTTTGTCCTGTTTATTAAATCATCAAAATATTTACCTCATTTACAAACTAATATTAGATCTAAAATAAGAATAAAAATATGTACAATTACGGGGTGTCAAAAAATTCGTCCACATCGTTGTCAACAGGGAAGCTGCCCAGAAGGCTGGCAGCATTGCCACGTTGGATGGCAAAGTAAATTCATTAGCCAAAAAAAATGCCAGCCCTGTGGTCTGTAGTTATTATTTATTAATTTAGGTTACATGTCAGAGATTTCCCCGGGGTCAGCGAGTAAGCTAGAAGGGTGTTTACACCGGAGTCATTGGACCAAGTATGTTTTTGGACTTTTTGTAATGAATTAATAAGCGATAGGTAGATTATTCTTTAGTATGTACACCATACAAGTCACAGGTAAAAATGTACCTAGACAATGATCATCATCTACCTAGCCTTTTCCCAACTATGTTGGGGTCGACTTCCAGTCTAACCGGATGCAGCTGAATACCAGTATTTTACATGGAGCGACTGCCTACCTGACCTCCACAACCCAGTTAATACTGGGTAATACGATACCCCTTGGTAAGACTGGATCCCAGACTTTCGGGCCACTGACTACCTGTAACGACTGTCAAAGATGTACAATTAACAGCCGGGACCAACGGTTTAACATGATTTCCGAGGCACGGAGGAAACTCGGTATGTAATGGGTGGTCACCCATCCACGGACCAACCCAGGCAAGCGCGGCTTAACCTGACAATCGACCCGAGCGGCTGTTATTATTTAGCCACGAGCTCCTCCTGCCTTCGACAATGATGTTGACATATAAGTTCATCAGGTTAATGAATTTCAACGGTTTCAAGTGAAATAAAGATTCCCATCTTCTATGCTCGCACACCAGCTCGGGGTCTGTGCGAAGGATAATATGGCTACATAGGAGGTGACTGCTTTGATGACGAGTAATAAAGAAGTATGGTCTTCCATACTTCTTAAAGACATGCTGCGCCGACCCCAAATAAATATTGATAAGGGCAGGAAATAATGGCAATGCAATTAAAATTATGTAATACAAAATACACGCATACGAAGTCGCGGGCAACAGTATAAAATAAACGTCCTTGCACTTAACAGGGTCATTTATTTCTGCGTCGAATGCCAGCCTCGGCCATTACAGTGGGCCAATAAAGGCCACGCTGATAAAAACCTGACTGATGCCTGTGGACACGTAACAGGTGTAACAAGTAGGAACAATGACAGGATGCCTAGGTTGTAGGCCCATAGCCTGGGAACGTTTTGAAGAATGTCGATTAATGAGAAGAAGATATTTGTGTTTTTTCTTCAAAGGATTGCTGTTAAGTGCTGATGATTGGCGTGCCAATTAGGAGTATAGATCAATGTCAATATGGTGTTATATACATCTTTCTTTATTAATACATACTAGCTCATGGCTGCGCCTTCGCCCGGAGTTCGCCGGGTTAAAAAGTATCCTATCCATGTTATAAACTATCTGTGTGCCAAATTTCATCCAATTCCATTCAACTGTTATTGCGTGAAAGAGTAACAAACATCAATCCTCACAAACTTTTACATTTATGATTAATAGGAAGATTTATATATAGTCATCTCGTGCTCATGGCGCTTGCAACAGCGTCGAAATATCGGGAGCTCAATATAAACAATAATCGCGGAAGATATCCCGTAAGTGATAGTGAAAGTTTAGTAGTAAGATGTCTCGTCAAATTGCTTGCAGCCTTGACGAAAAAGCAGCGGATCTCGAAAATGGGATAAAATCGAAGAATTTGGCTAGAAAACGGACAGAATTGTTATCAAAATATAATCAAAATCGAATCAAATCCTTATTAAGAAGGTAAAGATCTCGGCAAACCTTTTCCAGCAGGTTAACGTTAAGAATAACGGCACTCTAAAATTCTTTAACATCAATTTGGCAACGATGCAAAAGTCAGCCTTTTCATTAGATCGAAACTTAAGGCCACGTTTTAATTCCGACCTCGAACATGGCATTATTGAATGGACAAGTCTGAAATAACTTTTTAAAACAGCTACTAAGAAAAAACCTTTCAGTTAGCAGTTGTTTAAGGCAACAATTAAAATACATTCATCCAACAATAGCAAAAAAAAACCTCCGACAGAGTGAAAATAACTTTAATTTTCGAAGGTAGTAAGTAATGTAGCATATAAATCAATATCGTCATTATCAATATCCTCGTCCATGTAAATACAAGGTGGGTGGTCCACCGACGCTAAAACGTACCACGTGTCCAGTACATCATTCTGAACCCTGGAAGAAATTTTTCTCCATCCTGTATAAATCAATATTAAGACCTTGCTGTGATCGTTTCTCTACAAAATGCTAGACATGTGTGTCTTTAAATAGTGAAGTTTCCAACATATGGTTCGGTCACTTGACAATAAGACAACTGACCCCGTCTTGTCTGGGATAGCAAAAACAGCCCCTAACATGATACGTGTTCCTTGATATTGGCAAAACTTTTCTAGGCCTAAAAATGAATGAATTATTAAGATTTTTGTAACCTCTACAATTCTCAAGTATAGTACAAAATATTGCCAATACAATAATCTGATTAGTCTGGGCTACTTAGCAAAGTCTTGGATATCTTTTCATCATCGCAAATCAAGCGAGAATATTGCGACAGTCCTGTTTGACGCCTTAACGCTAAGTCGTGATGAAGTAACAAAGAGGTTTCGATTTTGAAAACCCTTTGTTTGGCGTTTGAATGTAGATACTTTTCAGCAGATTAACCACGATACGAAGAGAATCATCATTTTATTGAAAGGTACTCTCGTTTTTACATATCGTTGATTTTAAGCAGAAGGAGTTACGGTTTATAGGAAGTAGCTGAGAATGGCTGTTCCCTGATCATTATAATCTGGATCTATTCAAGGTTCGAATGAATCGGATTATTTTAGGCAAACGTGCTCCACCCTAGGCCGCATCATCGCTTCATATCGGGCGAGTTACGGCAAAATGCAAGCCTATTTAAATATAATAAAAACCTATACTATAAACACATAATAGATCATGTAGAAGATGATGGTTATTTAATACATAGGAAAACTTTGTTAAGCTCTGGAGACCAATTCAGAATTAGAACTGACCGCTTTTATCCAATTAATTCCAGTATTAAGTAGTAGTAATAAGTAGATACCAGCTATGTATGTCGGTACTAAAAATGGCTGTATTATTTAATTCATAGAAATCTTCCTAAAACATAAATACTCCTACGCAAAGATTGACCGTAAAAATCATCTTTTTTTACTATTTTGGACAAAACCCTTCACGGTGGCGAAACAAAACTCGTTAAACCGTGAAGTAACCCGTAACATTAGTTTCGTTACAATCCGTAACGTTTTGGCAAATATCACAAATCAATCAACTGTTTCGTCAATTTTCTGGGCAATATGAAATTGACATTCATCATTAACACCTCTGACATCAGCAAATGAATTGTTTACTAATGAATTGATAAAAAATCCCAATTTGTTTTTAATCCATTTGAAATAGATCAGTTTCTTCATCGTATATAAACGGCTGACGGCATTATATGCCCACCATTCTAGACATGCTGTGTAACGAATGATATGCAGGCTGGAGGGTCCACCGACGCACAAACGTATGCAGTACGAATCCTACGTAGAATTTTCATCGGTAATTTAAAAAACAATTCAGAAAGAAAATTAAAACTCTGCTCGTTACACTAAATAAGAAACAGCTGGCACTTGACGAAACTAATCCAAATTAACGGAAATAACAAAAACAGTTATATTCATCACTCTCACTTTATTCAAATTACTACCCCTTGAAAAAAACACAAGTAGACCAGCCCCTTCCATAAGTTCCATACTCTCGGCCAGGTGTACCGTTAAGGGCGACCGCACACTGCACTACAACCATCTGTTTCCGACATATGTGACTAAACGCACTTTTTTTTCGAGTTTTTTCTATGCAATTGAACTGCGCTTTTCGCAAGCAACGCTTGATAGAATGCCTTGGGGAGTTTTTAATGATGTTTTTTTTTGTTGGTACACTTGAAAAAGATGGACCTCCAACTCGATCCTTAGAGAACGCAAATTAGTTTTTAATGTGGTTCATAACTTTTTCTTACGCTACTTTGAACATTGCAATCGCTTTAAATCTTGTTAGCGACTGTTGTTTTTAAAATGATTTAAACCGCAATGAGATATAAATTGAGTTTTATTACATTAATTTAAAGAAACCAACAAGGCTGTGAAATAATTTACAGAAACTAGGTCAGAGTATTACAATTATTACAACAATTGTTTACCGTGCATATTTAACAAAAAATAATAAGAAAAAATCAGAACGGACAATAATTTTAAATAAATTACCATATAAACGACAGTTCTATGATCATACTCATTGACCAACGAAAAATAATTAAGAAATGCTAAAACACAAAATTGCTCCAAATACCCACTGAACTACAAAAACGTTTACAAATTACCAATTTAGTGATTAATATCCATGCCATTCACAAGGGCGACTAATTAAAAAATTAAAACTCATGGTCATGCCTTTCACCCTTTAAAAACTAATCACTACATAGTATAAAACAAAGGCGCTTCCCGCTGTCTGTCCCTATGTATGCTTAGATCTTTAAAACAACGCAACGGATTTTGATGCGGTTTTTCTTTAATAGATATAGTGATTCAAAAGGAAGGTTTATATGTATAATACATGCATATTATAGTAGAGAAAGAATGAAAATGTTAAAATTAAAATTAGTCTCGCACTAGACAAAAAAAAGTGGTAACTTGACAATAAAACAAGATTTAAAAAGAAGTAAACTTAATAACAAATTAAAATAAGACTAACTAAACTGGTCCTGTACGAGGCCAAAAGGCCCCTATCTCAGCATGGTGCTGTAACATTAAAAAAGTCACAGCGCTGGTATTCTGATAGGGCCCAAAGTGATGGCACGGTCAGTTAATAATAATAAGAAAAAAGAAAAGAAAACATTAGTATCTACATTGCACCCGTGCGAAGCCGGGGCGGGTCGCTAGTATAATTATAAAGACTGCAGAACAATAGGCAATAACACATGACCCGGTCATAAAGTAACACAATTACCCACAAGACATTATGTAAGTAAATAATGATGACAGGGTTATGATGGCTATACTTAGCTATTTTAGCCAACTATTTGCTAATAGAGAACGACAGGTGGACTGACTCTAAAGGTCGTCTTATAAATAGAAATTTTAATTTTATTTGCTAAGTAAAATGTCAATGCAACGCATCGTTGATTATTCGCATTGTATTGTGCTGATCTTACTAATTAAAGCTGCTTTAAAAGTAAAAAAATCTTCAACAATCTTCATCTTCAACTTTGTTTATTTAAGCTTGTATTGTAAAACTTGAGTTTAACTTGAGAGGTTTCTAACCCAAATGCGACTGAATATCACAAAGAATAAAAGCTACATTTTGTGAGAATCGTTGGAGAATTAATATTTAAAAAAAAACATTGACGAGTTCCAAACTTTTCGACGACTGTACATTTCTATTCATTTTTTTTTTGTATTGTGTACTTGTGGCGTGTGCCAATAAACGTTTTTTCTTTCTTTCTTTCCTTTCTTTATTTACTACTTGTATCTACAGCATAACATAACATTTCGCCTGTCATCCCCGAAGGGTGGTGGAAAGAGGTGTAGATGTAGAGTACCTAATAATACACCTTTCAATAGTTATGTTTAATAGGTCCCATGTATTAGGGGGTGAGCTAATGCTATCAACCGCGCACAAATCCGGCCGGCTAATCCTTCTCTTGAAGTTTAAATAAATAGTAGTTTTTCCAATCAAAACTTCAACCTTACTCGTAATACTTACTGCCACTAGGTATTTCCGAGATTCCGAGGCCATTCTACAACAATAACCATTACATAAGCCCAAAGCAACAAATAATACCCACGCCGACAGTCACACACAAAACATAAAACAAAATTCAGAGCAAAAATCGAGGAAGGTAAATCACACAGATGAAACGATTATAACTGTGCCTAACAACCATTCATACAATGAGCACAGGGTCCCTGACACCAGGCTTACCCATGTGAAACTTGCCCGGAAGACTAACACATGTCAGATTTATCTACCGGCAAAATAATGAATGCATTTTTGTAGTTTGAGGTAATCCAGTGTGTGAGTACCCCTATGTCCTTGTGAGAGTGAATTATGACTTGACATTACATCACGCCTGCATTCCCCGAATGTATGCGGAGGTGTACTATACACCCACATTTCGTTAGCCATATTGCCATCAACCGGGCACAAATCCTGACTCCAAGCTGCTACAGAGGAAGTGTTATTGGGTTTTCCTATCAGTAAATTTCGATTAAACATTTGAATCGAGCAAATATCTAGACTTCATTTTCTGTGTTCATGAACGCCGTTTATTATTGGCGATCGTGAGCAATTTCTCTACAATATTTACCAGGTAAAACAACGATGTCATCTAAGTATGCTTTCTGCAAGGATATACGGGCCTTTTTTACGTAACGAAATGATGACACGCTTTTTCCATTAGAGTATTATGATAAACCAGTATGAAATTGGTTGCGATAACCAAGAAGTTCTCGTTGAAAGGTCGGAGTTACTGAGTATTAACAGCTGTACTACAGCCACCAGTGAACATACATACATAAACACACGATTTTTTCCTGTGGGGATAGGCAGAAACTACAAAACGACGCCTACTACGATACATGAACGTGGTATCGTAGTTGGCGTCGTCATACGAGTAGAAGACTAGATTTCTCTGAGGAAGATCACCAATAAAGATCAGAAACATCTTCACCATACAAGGTCAGACCCCCTGAAAAATACTTTCTTAATCTAGCAAATCTCTTCTTCGATAAATTCTTCATCAATTTCAATAAATAACCAATCACAATGACGCAGTCACCAAACACTTCACAGTATTGATCGTCCTTCAATACTGAAACACACACCATTAAAACTTCACCATACACACCACGGCCATAGAATATCGCCATAATGTCACCACGACTAGTTCAAGGGCAAATGCATGATTAATACGTTTCATATTTCCCCATTATCGACAATAAAGCATACATTCTGCTAACGAAGTATTGATATTTTCAAGGTAACCTAGCAGCTAAATGCCAAATTACGTCGTAGTTTTTATATGTATAAAATTATTGTATCAAAAAATGGAGGAAATACCTAAGTGAAAGTATATTTGGACGTCATACTCTTAGTTATATTGCAATACGTTGCTTTACTGTCTGGCTAAGTTTTAATACTGCGGAATGTAGTAGAACCTGCTTCAGTAGTTTCTATATTGCTTTTGAATTAGGACAACTGAAAATATGACAACAATTGACTGCTATCAAAAAAGTAACAATTCAAAAATAACTAATGCACTACACATTATTTAAGCAAGTAATGCACGTTACAGGAACTGATGGAAGCTACTGAAGACATCAAACTTGATATATAATTTCGATTCGACACGCTCACAAGAAGAAGATAATAATAGAAGTAATCCCGTCATGACGTTTCATAAAATGATGATGATGTAATATGATTTCTATACCCTAATCAGCGAAAAAAGAATCTATCCTTTATCAAAGCATCTCTTAAACACATCATCATGACTTCTCACTGACCCCAAACAGAGCATTCAAATCCACACAAAGACAATAGCCCCAACAAAAACAGCGTTTAAACTAAAACGCAAGATAACATGTAAACCGATAGATTTCACGGCCCCGGCCAAGTAGGGAACGCGGAGAAACTTGCGCGTGCGCCTCGGTTCCGAATAGTGATGGACGTATGCGCAAGCCTAGACTTTAATGAGCAAGACGGATTAATAACAACAGACAGATAGCATCACACTTTTATTGCGAGAAACACTAGACAGAGGAGGATTTGTGCAGTTGCGTTTATACAAATATCATCGCATTGAAGATAGAGATACAGCAGAAAGCAAAGGTTTGATGGAAATATACGCGTACTAATTGGTAGGAGTCAATTAGCGCAATCAACTAGCTAGTGGATGTAGCATTCAAGAAAAGGAAAATCACAATAAGGTACACACAGGAAATGGTAAGCACAGATTAAACTACTTATAAATAACAATCATCATTATTCTCTTATCCCAATTTATTCGGGGTCGGCGCAGCATGGCCTACCATATTTCTCTATTACTCATCATCTCAGCAGTCACCTCCTTCCGTAACATATAAATAACAATATAGTTAAAACAAACTAAAACTAGAAACCCAAAATAAAAAGCAACTTAACATTTTCGCAAATTACGGAATCGAATGTAAATCTCCAAGGTTCACAAGTTGTTGTTAGTCATATATGGTCTAAGAATTCATTATATTCAAGCATTTTAATCAAACGAGGCTTTACATCATCAATTACAATAATCTTTTTAATGTAGTAGTCATAGCTTTAAATGTCACGGCCTGACTATAAAAGGTTACAATATAATTTCGATACTATGATGCTATCGAACAAAAAGCTGTTTTCCTAGCTACGTGAGGCTATTAAGCCGTCAATGTGACATTTAAAAGCACCCACGCTATGTGTTGGTCATCTTATATATAGCCTTTACAGGTTTAATGACTCAAGTAATAATTACAATCTCAGTGGGCATTAATCATCAAGATACAATAGATTTAGCATCGTGTTTCATAACAGTAGTAACACTCATATTTATCTAGTATAATAATAATAATGAGGCCAAGAATGTAACCCTGTGGGACTCCTTAGGAGTGTCACAGTGTGACATATATTGCTGCTAAAACGTTTTTTTCTCCCATTCTCTCTCGTCAACCGTTACGCTGATTATTCAGTGAAATCTTATGATTAAAAAATTGACCTCTGCACATTCTCGTATTCTAACTTATTTGCCTTCACTCTTGCGTTTTCGTTTCTTGCAACCAATACCATCACTATTAGCACGCAACTGCCTTTCCTGATTAACAAAACTTATTAGCGTCACGCTATTAACAACATTTAGTTACTTATGTAATGCACTAACTAATGAATGTATCCAATTATGTTCAAACATTCAATCATAACTTTCATTTTGGTTATTGGCCCTTGTATATTTCTGAATTTCGGTCAATACGAATGGACCATCATTATTTTTATTTTGAGGTAAATACGTCACCTCCTTACCATTGCATGTTGATTTGTTATTTTATCTTAAACTGTTAATCTAGTATCAGCGTTAGCCATTTTTCTAATAACGTTATGAGCTTGTTAAACCAGCACAACAGGTCATGGTCTTACATAAAATTAATCACTTTTCTAAATGTGTGCCAATCAGTACTTAATCGCATGGGCCGTCTAAGGGTATCGCATGGTTTACTTAAAGCTTTACATGCCATTAAAGATCAGTCATCATCGATGTATTATCATCATCATCTGCCTAGCCTATTCCCAAATATTGTGGAAATGGCTTAAAGTCTAAAAATGGCTTCCAGTCTAGCCGAAAGCAGTTGAATACCAGTATTTTACCTGGAGCGACTTTCAATCTGATCTCCTGTGGAAGCTCTATTGGTCGTCATCTCACCCCTTTTCTACCCATATCATCATCCATCGTTTATTTGACATTCCCAGGACCCATCATTCACACTCACAATGTTTCTAACGACATTTTCCTTATTCTTATGCATCACACACACCCTCATTTATTTATCATTCGTAAATCATCTTCAAATCTATAACACACACGTGTTTGTCATTCCTTTACAACCATCTCTTGTTTTACGCATTGTATGTTGTATTGACGTTACGTGTTGTCGTTGTCTCATGTCGAGATAAATATAGATTATTTTGAGTTTATCATACTCTTATAGCTATCGATGGAGGAATCTATATTGTAGTAACTTTTATCTTGGGAACAGACGTATTTCTACAAGATATGGGCGTTGTCTCTAACTTGATACCTATACTAAAGAGAGCACAAAACCTAAAAACCTACTCGTATACGAGTAGCTAAAAAACTTTACGCAATTACAAATGTCACTTTGTTTAGATCTTCAAATACTTTACGAATGTTAAGAACTGGCTTTGAGTAGCAAAAGCGTGGTGATACGTGCGATTATTTATTGCATTTACTTCAGTATTTTAAAAGACATGTGATCAGACAAGGTATTATTTTGTTTTTTTTTTTAAGTAGCCTTTACATCCCCACAGTTTGGCAAAGGCTTCCACCAAGTCCTTCCAGGAGTTTTCATCCCGTGCCACCTGGTACTTTAAAACAGGCTGTTACAAATAAATGAAGCACTGATT
Source organism: Standfussiana lucernea (assembly GCA_964057025.1). Lineage (NCBI taxonomy): Eukaryota > Metazoa > Arthropoda > Insecta > Lepidoptera > Noctuidae > Standfussiana > Standfussiana lucernea. The sequence goes on from OZ059805.1 coordinate 13,310,527, forward strand.
GCACCATAGACACGCAATCACCGAAATCGGCCCTATTTTAATTAACTTTCGCTGGACGGCTCATAAATTTTATTTCAACCACTTTGTTTTACGTAAAGTATCTACCTGACGTGAAATCCATTGTCCATTCAAATTTTATTCAAACGATTTTCCACTGCCGTGATTACATCCATAGCATGAAGATATGCGACTATATGCTAATACTGTTGGTAAAAAAAACCTTAGTTTGTTTGAAAGAATTGAGCAAGCGCCTCAATTTCTCAAATTACAATACCTTTTCTCTAGGCAAAATAGAAGCGGGTTTTGTTTGGAATGTCAATAAAATGTGTTTGTTATGAAAGACATGCTCAAATAACGTCGGTAAGTACGCAAAATAAATTTTTTCGACAATTTCTTGATCGAGAATCGAATAATTACTGAAATACGTGAACGTGAACGTGATTTTGTGCCGCAACCGGATAGTTACAAAGTATGAGAGCTAGACGAAATAAGTATGTTGGAGCCGAAACTTATAAAAATGTCCTGTTGTTTGTTCATTACAACAACTGATGGACGCTACTGAAGGCGCCAAACTAGTGGCTCAGTTCTGGGCCGACACAATTTAAATTGCCATTGAACCAGGGGATCTAAATGTGTTTTTTTTCCATCACAAGCAAATTCGAATCACCATATACGGCCGTACACACGGCATTGATGTACGATAAATGTTGGGATCACACGTCAACGACCCACTGTCCATACGATTCAAAACGAATGCAGACTGAATCTGGCATTTGATCACAAAACTAAACAGTATGATTATAGTACTGGTCAACACCATGTGAATAGAGTCTATGGCTGATTAGTTATAAATGTCCCAAAAATTCCCAAATTACTTATAATCACAACAGACCTATAAGAATAAGCTACATATTTTGGAGAAACAACTAGCATACGACTTGTGCAAGCTTCAGAAGTCATTTATTATGAAATTCCTGCAGGTGGATGCAGCTGCCAATTCATCAAGACCAATAACTAAAGATGTTCATCTTTCCACGCATTAACACGATACCCGACGTCTGAGGAATGCAACAACCAATGATGTGTAAGAGATGGTTGTATTTACATAAGAATTTCTTATTCCGTATCAACCCACGCGATATCTGAGACAATTTGCGTAAATTATTCGTAAGTGGTCAGTTTTTACTCTTCCTGTTACGATGTGGTGATTTTTGCTTAATATTTTCATAGCAGTTTTGACAAATATTTCACCAATTTAATAAATAATAGTCTGATGGTTTTTGGCTCGATCATGATCAAGTAACATGGGACAAAAGCAGAAATTTGATAATGTAAAGTAACAAACGGTGAAAGAGATACAACTAACAGAAAACAAAAAACTTTGTATTTCTGCTTACGAAAAAACATTTGCCAAAACGGATGCAAAAATTACTTACGCATCTGCCAAATTCAACGAAAAGAATGTGGATGAGGCTAACTTTTGGGATATCAGGAATACTGCTGCACAATCGAAAGCAGTCTCTCCATGTAAAATACTGGTATTCAGCTGCATCCGGTTACACTGCATGCCAGCCCCAAGATAGTTGGAAAAAGGCTAGGCAGATGATGATGGTGCCATCGACACAAAAACAAAGTGAAAAGGACACTTATAACACCACAGACCATAAAAGTTATATATAGCTTATAACTGACACATTAACAAGTCTAAGCCGCCCAAAAAAAAACAAAATTCATTAACTGGTTACTCCATAAGACCATACGCTGACAGCCCACATACTTCACCGTAAATGGAACAGTAAGTAGTAGTCAGTCCATATCTAACAAATTGATCGGCCTATTTAACTGCCGGAACATTATGACATATTTGTCAAGTATTGATTATTTAGACGGCTGTTTGATTGAAAAAAAAACTGATATGGAATTCCTTGAAAGGTGTATCGAACTACCAGCTCACTAGCTGGCCAATTTTATTAAAATTTTTGAGTTTGAAGATGGATGAATTAGTATTTTGGTCTTCTAAAGGTATCAGACAGTGTGAGATTCAACCTTCTTCTGCTTAACTGTTTTCTTCTTTCTTTATCTCATGTCAATTAAGTATCATTTCATAAATAAATAAATTATCTTTATCATTTACTCCCTTTTCATTCATATCATCCCCCCACACAATATTTCCATCTTTTCAATGATCCTTCCCTCCCATTGCTTCTGCCAGGCATGATATTGTAATATTCGCTTTGGAGACTGTTTCGGTCATTCGAGGACTTATGACCACTTATGATGATGACTTCTACTGTTTTGAATGCCGACAGAGAATCATAGCAGTATTTAGCCAGGACAAAGGTTCGTCGAAATTCACATCATGTCGACATCTGCAAGGAATAACATCGTAACCTCAGTTTTAGGCAATTTTGAGCTACAATCATATTCTTGCTGTACAAAAAATGCAGATTTTTGTTTCACTCACCCCTGCGGCTAAATTCCTTTAAGTAAAGATTTTTATAGTGTCAAAACATTGTAAGTGAGAGTCAACTGACTACAGTTGACTCTCACTTACAATGTTTTATTACAGTGTTTTTAAAGATTTAAAAAACCCTTTTATTAACTATAATAAAAGGGGTTTTTAAATCTTTAACGCACTCTTCTCTAAAGTTGCTAAATATTAGTTGCGATGTTATTCCTTGCAGGTGTGGATGTAATGGAACACCATGCTAATTGAGGGAAGAATATTTCATCGCAATATTTTTGAAGATATTGCTAAATGGTTATCATGCAGTTTCACTAGCTACATCTTCATTTCCTAACCCCTTTTAACCGGAAGCGGTGGACTATGCCAAGACGTGCAGCTGTTGTTCCTTTAAATGCGGCAAACAATTTACATATATTCACTCATTGACTAGCTATGTACAAAACTACAGTAGCTATGTTTCTGTCATAGACAAATGATTGAATACATGAATGATAATAAAAGTTGTATAGTACCTATCCGTTAACATAAAAGCAGTTAATATGTGTTATATGCCGTTATGTTGTGTTATGCCAGTCTTACCAAGGGCTATCGTATTACCTAGTACTAACTGGGTTGTGGAGGTCAGATAGGCAGTCGCTCCATGTAAAATACTGGTATTCAGCTGCATCCGGTTAGACTGGAAGCCGACCCCAACCAAAGATGATGATGATGTTGTGTTATGTTACCTTTTTACTCGTCAACCACAGAGAGCAGATGTAGATTGTGACATTAATAAGGCCATTAGGTGTTTGGTTGTGGATATTAGTATAAAAAAGTCATAAAACACGAAATACCCACAGAGGAAGTCGCGGGCAACAGCTAGTGGGGAAGTAAGAAGGAGTAAATGAGTATTCAAACATATATTATTTACAAACTGAAGAAACTGCTTAAAATATCATCGTGATTAAGTACCTAAACTATTTCGCAAGTGTATTGCGAAGGTGTAATACAGATAAGTGATAAACAAGCAGTTATGCGCTTCGTGCGGTCTCTGATAATGATAAACATTATCTGTAGCAAGATGGAAGTCATCTCGTGATATCACACAGATGGAATTACAAGAAATACTTCGAAGTTTATCGATAAGATCTTTTTTCATGAAAGATTTTGAAAATGCGTTAAATAAATACGAAGTCAATCTATCTAACCGATAAATAATTCACCTCGCGGGCCCAATGTAAGTTTGATCACGCCTGTAATCAAAGGAGGGTTAAGCAGAGGTGTACCTAATAGTACACCCACATTTTGCCAGATTTTTTTTTATGTCCCATATAATATGCCTATTGTCATCAACCGGGAACAAATCCAGACTCCGTGACTGCTACTGAGAAATTCTTAAGGGAAAAACCCAATAACACTTTGCCTGACCTGGAAATCGAACCCAGGAGCTCATGCTAAGCAGCCGGGCTTGCGACCACTTGACCAGCAAGACAGTCTATTTTAGTTTAATTTCGTATTTTTGACTTATTGCGTAAAAAAAGAAGTAGATTATTAACTAGTTAATATGAATTTTAGTAAACAACTTCTTTTGTATAACAAATACAATTAAAGCGTGCAATCGTTGGATAACCACATAATATATGAAAGTAACCACGCTTCCGATTTCTCTACGAAAATGCTTCACTAACACGTCCGTGTAAAATTGTTTTGTTAAACATGTATTTTGGGTGCTTCAACATTTTATTTCTTACGATTATAACTTATTTCAATAACTGTTTGTAACATAACATCACGCCTTGTTATCCCTGAAGGGTAAAGCAGTGTTGTATCTAATAGTACACCCACATTTCGCCAGATATGTTTAAGTCCCATGTAATAGGGGGCGAGCTTATTGCCATCAACCGGGCACAAATCCAGACTCCGTGGCAGCTACTGAGAAATTCCAGATGGAAAAACCCAGTAACACTTTGATCGATTCCCGAGTCGGGAATCGAAACCAGAACCTCATCAGCAGTCGCGCTTGCGACCGACTAACGAGGCAGTCCGAACTCCACACGAGCGAAGCCGCGGGTAAAAGCTAGCATCGCAAAGAATCGAGACTGCCCAACCGCATTCCTCAGATACATTCAAGATCAAATCAAATCCTGTAAAACTTCTTTTGTTGGAGCCGAAACGAATCATTACATCCAACCAGCTCGGCTTTAGGCACATAGCCACAAGAAAGATTTTCGCGACAGCACAACACAGCCTTCAAAGTAAAAGCAAGCTATAAATACTTAAACTTTCTCGTTCGTGTATTATGTTTTCTATTACCTAAGGGTTAGCGAGGTCATCTCAAGGGTGACTGCCTGACCCTACTCAAGAGAAGGCTGTGACATTTAAATAAACATGTTCATTAAACATGTTTACCGATTGCCACGCACATTTTTCACAGGTAAACTTTTTAGAAAATCGTGATGCTTGATTTTGGGGGTTAATTTTTTTTTTAATTTAGCGTTGGAACTTCCTGATTGGTCTAGATCGTTTTGTCTATTTTTTGGCAAAGAGCGGATGGTGTTTAACACTCATTCATACCCACGTAGTTCGTATATTTGAATCACATTGTTCATTGACTGGCTCGTTGGGTTGGTCAAATGTCCAAAAGCGCGGCTGCTGAGCATGAAATCGTGGGTTCGATTCCCAGGTCGGACAAAGTGTTATTAGGTTTTTCCACCAGGAATTTGGCAGTAGCAGCCAAGGAGTCTGGTTTTAGGCCCGTTTGATGGCAAAAGGCACGACGCCTATTACATGGGACTTAAAACATAACTAGCGAAATGTGAGTGAACTATTAGGTACACCTCCGCCTACCCCTTGGGGATTACAGGTGTGATGTTTTGTTACAATATTCACTCTTCAGCGGACTTTCAATGGATAATACCGCGGCAAATTTTCAAAACGTATCTCAATCTGATACACAACACAGTTCCCTAACTGGAGGTACATGAAGGAATCAGAAAGCTTAATTAATTTTCACAGTCCATAAGTAATGGTAAAACGAAGATAGCACGTTCAGTCGTCGTCAACATCGTCACCATTGCCAGCCTTATTCCACCGACTGCTGAGTACAAGCTTTCTTCCTCTTTGTACCATGTTACCCTGGTCTGCGGGAGTACCAGGCTTGCATGTTCCAAAGTCGCCTTCTCTTGACCGAAATGACTGTAGTTCAATCGACTCAACAAAATGTTTTCATCAACAATATATCAACATTGTGTTTATTATGATAACACTGTATCTGAATCAATGTTTGTCTAAACAGTGAGGAGTTATTATGATGCAGGTCCACTGTTGAACTCTCTCGTAAGTACACATAACAATGACATTAAATGTTATGAAGATAAATGTCATTTTCAACCGTCCTGGGTTGTATCTGGTCAAAAATGACAAAATTCGTTTGTAATAATGGTTTCTGCCATATACACTTCAACAAATTTATCTGTGCACGCAGAACTTTATAGAACTAAAATAAATGCACCAAGTTTGACATATCGATGCAAATTTTCTTAACAAGCAACGCCACCTTGAACTGTAAACTTAAAGTGATCATACTATAAGCCTCATCAAGTAAGTCTAATTATGTCAATTTCATTCACGTGCCACTTCTTACCAGTTTCTTTCTTCGAACTTGTGATTCAAGAAAACCTTTGGTCTCTTGGTATTCCACTTCAGCAATAAAAATTCACAGACTGATAAAATAAAATAGACAAATAAGACTTCGCGGCCTTGTTAATAAGAACGTGGAACAGAACTGGCACTATTCGATTGACTATTTATTTGCATACCGACTGAAATGCATTAAAAACAACACCCTATGCCTGCCGAGTAATAAAACCTGAAGGTTTTACGGAAAAACAATTCGTAGTTTGCCTTGAAATCCGAACTCTTTTGTCCTTCAGAAACGTTCAGAACTAAAATTCCATCGCCGCGGTCAGGGCTCCAGCAACGCCTCAAAGTGATGTCTGCACAAACTGACGGGGTCCATTAGGACCGATGCCTGCCAGGGTTGCGGGTTTGTTCAAAAGAGTTACCGTGGCCCTTGGCACAGGTAAATGAAGGAACACGGGTGGGTTTTAGTCAGTAAGAGTCCACGCCCTCCCGCTCCACCCAGAGCGAGAGAGGTCATTTGATGATTTCCCTCCCAAAAAAAAAAGAAAAAAAAAGGGCTCCAGCAAAAGTTACGATTCGTCACATTAACGTAAGCACCGTTTTACGATATACAAGGTGGAAAGGACACCGACGGTAAAACGGTTACCACCTAGGTTTATCATTCTAAACCCCCCCCCCCCCCCACACATAGAAATTTATCGTGGGTTATTAAAAAAAAATCAGCTGTTCCATACATTTTGACCGTGTAAGAATTGCAGTTTTGTACCCAGTATAGGAACAGAACAAATCGAACATTGTATAATAAGGCAATCTCGTAGGATCGTTAAAAACACGTGTGTAAAACGCAGCTTGGTTACCTAACACATAACGGTTGCTAATTGGATAACAACAGAGTCTGTTCTCTCAAAATTTATGTTAGTGAAATCGTTTCGTGTTTTATATAGATGTGACACGCCAAGGATAGCCTATCTAGAGCAGTTCTTTGGTTAAACTCGAAAAGTAGGTCGATGAAAAGATTAGTTTATTATTTTAGTCGATATTTTGGTTCGTTCAGTTGTGAAGTTCTTTGTGAATAAGTTGTTCGTGATGAGATTAGAAAAGACTTAGTCGTTCGTGCTACCAACTTCCCCATTTTTGCCGCCACCAATCAGTATTGAAGTTATCCGTTGTAAAGACTGTTGTACATGAGACATTAAAATGTTACGATTCGTTCACATCCTCACACGAAGTTACTTGCGTCGAGCGACATGTGGGTGTGTTGGTAATTTATTTCTTTCGTGTGAATACAGGCAAGTCGGATCACAGTGAGTCGTGGCATGTTCTAAAAGCAATTTCTTTTGTTTTGTCCACAGTCGCTGTCGTTGAGTGTGTACCTCGTGGAGTCGTGGACAATCGATTACTCTCCAGGGCATTTCCAGGGTCACACGTGTTACATGCCTATAGGCGTTATGGGTGGTAGTCACACGACCCGTCGGCTTGTTTGTCAAACCGATTCCTTCAGAAAAACACTGAAGTAAGGACTCAAACAAAGCTAAATATTTTCGTATTGACATACAACAACAGTGTTTCAAACGAATTAATGTCAAACATTGTATGATTACCGAACAATGTACAGTTATGACAATAACACATAGTTAATCGTCAGTCAAACAATAACCCATCAGAAGTGACGTCAAACCAAACTGCAGTTATGTCAAGTTTATCAGTTAACGACTTGACATCGCACGTGTGTGGAATCTCCCTAATTAACGTCTAGACGAGCTGTAGACTTGGCCAGTGTAACTTGATATTTGTAGATAAGCAGCTTGCAAAGACAATCCTGCTATCCTGCTTCCTGCAAATATTATAAATGCGAAAGTTTGTGATGATGAAGGGATGGATGGATGTTTGTTACTCTTTCACGCAAAAACTACTGAACGGATTTTGATTAAATTTAGCAAACATATATAGATAGTTTATAACCTGAATTAATTATGGTAGTACGCGACCCCGTGGGATTATTACCGAACTCCACGCGGGCGAAGCCGCTGGCAAAAACTAGTAATTAATTCATCTAGGTAATAGGTGGTAAGGAAAAAGGTGAAGTGTTGTTTGGAGCAGGCTTGTGAGCGGCATGGATATCGACGACGATGTTGGAACAAAAGCGGCCTAACTGGTTGTGCGAAGCGAATACCAGGTTACCAAAGACATCCACATGTCATTGTAAGACGTCAGTACCAGAGCCATCCGCAACTATAATGCCATAACAGAGAAACGCTGAAAAGTATAATGTGCCTATAATTAATGAACCCTTGAAATCAAACACGGCACCAAAATAGTTTCCCAAATGAGCCATTTCACAAAGAGCTTCAAAATGCCAATAAAATCTTAAAAACTACTTTAAAAGTGTTTTTAAAAGCAGTTTCCAACTTTATCGTGTGCCAAGATAAATTAGATACATCAACAGACACACAACACAGACAGTTAAATTATTTATAAGTTAGAAGTGGCCGCTAAAGACCGCAGGTTCAAAGTCGTTAAAATGAAGATATTCGAATGTAATTACTGGTTTAGCTGCTCTTAGCATTCGGTTTATGAATTCAACTAAATGACGGTTTATTGTGCATAATGTTTGATACAGGTGTACAGGACTCAGGAATTCAAAGGTAATCGCTGATATTTAATGTTACTTTTTCATTAGACCATGCATAGTTTCGTTTATTTCGGGTTCAAAATCTTGTACTGTAAGTGGAATCCTTTCCAATGTAAAGTCGTTGCTAAAATGTAATTTAATGGCTTAATCATAAAACCCGATTTGAGAAATCATCGAATTGTTTTCTCAATTCCCATATTTTACATTGAAAAACTCAATTTATATGAGTTTGCCAAAGGAATTTCTTCCAATGTTAATTAATAGTTTCACTAAACTAACAAAATTAATGTCACGTTAAAAATGAAATGTCTGATGACATGTAGACGCGATTAGCCTCGTCTAATCTTCCCGTCTCCTTCCCCGCCACTTGGTGGCGTTACCTCTGTTTCTCAATCGCAACCTTCCTATGTGACCACAGTACCTCAACTTGCGACCGTCGCGGACTAGCATCGAAGCCATTAGCCATTCATTTTGACCGCCGACCTTGTTCGCTGCTGTCTCGTCAAAAACGTGACTTTATCGATGCAAAAAATCGTCGAATTCATAAGGTCTTATTACGACAAATCGTCTGTTTAGTCATTTTAATGATAAATCCGAAAAGGTTAATTCTATGTCTTAATGGGTGTTGCACAATATGAGTAAAAAGATTACAGTCATCATTTCCATCATTATATCAACCGAAAAACATCCAGTTTGAGGACATAGGCCTCCCCTCAAACGTCGCTCGCCACATTATCGGTCCGGTCCTCCTCGCATCCAGTGGATTCTCAAGGTATTTTACACTCTATGGGAAGACTTCCAGTCCTGCATCATCCGGAGCTTGATCACCATTTCGAAACCTTTCAGTCTCAACGGCAATCCGTAGGTAGCAGTAACTATTGATAATTTCATATACTCTGTAACGGTCAAGCTTGGCAGCTAGGTACGTCATTGACGTCTATACCGTTTCACTTTTCTAAAAAATTAATCCCCCAAACACCAACATCATCCAACCTAATCTCTAAATGTCTACAACACTTCCGATCAAAAGATATAGAACAAAAAGCTAATTACTCAAATGCATCGGATTCGTCGGCTGAGCTGGTACAAGGCCGTGCCCTCAAAATGCCACTCTCACTTTGTGCAGACAGACTGACGGATTGCTTCGTGGTTTTAAATACCAACGAAGTAGGTAGTGTAGTACGATAGTCAAGACTGAAATTTTTCTTACAGGAATAAAACAGACGGAAATAGGTAATTTGCTAGGGAAGGTAAACAAGCTAATTGCAAGGAATATAGAAAGTGCATATCTTGGGTAGGTATGATTTAGGAGTGGTCTTGTAGTATATCTTTGAGTTTTCTTGATACAACTCAAAAAGTGCAATGTATGTATGTATCTCAAATTTCTTTTGAATTCGTAGTATAGTTATGACTGCACCGGGAATTCTAAGGCAACAGATGGCACTAGGACAATAATAGAGTGGTCTAACACTCAGTTATTGACTTTGTCCTAGTTCTATCTGTTGCCTTAGAATCAGACTTCTAAATACCCTCGTTTGGATTGAAGACTTTTCATTTCTCTAAATGGAATAACTGTCCTTTCTCCTCTTTTAAAGTTCAGATTGTTTCTACAACTACAAAAACCAAGAATATTCTATCGATACCAATCCCAGCACCAGAATATTTGGTTACTATGAGTCACCGCAGTTTTACGTGCTTGCCGCAACATTGGTCCCTATTGCATGCTGATGAACCAGCATTGGATGTTAGGTCATGTAGCTTAAGGATAATGAGCTCTTTGACTTTGTATTTGGGTCAATAGTCTCGCGTGTTTTGTTGGTCATCTTTGTGCCTAATGTTGGTGGAGAAATACTGTTTTTTTGGCGATAAACCCAAATGCCTTCGGCCATATGAATTACGCCACACACGTAAAATAGTCACAAAGTGACAATTCATAATATTAACTGCGTCTGTGACCATTTTACGAATTGTAACGTGATTCATATTAATAACCTGTTATGATTCTAAACTTTAGGCCATTTTAGGCCCCCAGGTCATAGTTTCAATGCTTCAGTAAGGCCTGTATTCAACAGTGTTTACACGGCTAATGACGATGTTGAGAAATATAGGGCAAAGTGGACCGACATCTGCATCTACTTAGCACCAAAATCATGAAATATTCATAACCTATAATTTTATCATGTAACTACAAAATATTTACCAATCATGTTCGGATCTCTGTAAGCAAGACAATGCAATGCATTCCATATTATCTATTGAGAACTAAAACAATAGAGGTACATTACAGATAGGTAAGTATAAACATAATTATATCGCAACCAGTCTGTCTGTCTGCTTCGAGTATTCGAAATCAGTCAATTTACTACCGTTATATGCGATTCGAAGAGAATATCGAAATAATAGGTTTTGGTAAGAAAATGTTATGTCATTGTGCATTGTGTGTAGGTATTTGTTTCAGTCAAAGTATGCAAGAGTTCAAAATAAGCGTTGGTTTTGTTCGAGATATTTACAAGCTGTTTTTAAAATCAACTATCTGTACAAGTAGCTATCAATTAATTTTTAAGTTCTTCATCCAATCATCATCATTAAATATTCTGCCCTCACCACTACTTACTTTAAGTGGCCGCAGTATGATTTCTTCTTCCATAAGTACATCTCTTTCAGTAACGTCATCCCAGTATTCTATTCTCTTCTAACCATCGTCTCTCACATACACACACACACACAGACACACACACACACACACACAAACACACACATCTTCACATAATATTTTCATTCTACAGGTTTTTCTAATTCTCCACCAAAATAAACTTAAACCTTTTTCAAAATTTACATAAGGCCATTCAACAATAAAAAAACCTCTAATCTGATGTTATTCTTAACTACATACGCATAGCAATCTCGTATAGCCGCAGGTTTAATCTAGAGGTCAAAATCGCTATAATTCTTACCCGTACGGTCAGATGACCTCAAAAAACCATAATTAATATAAGCTGCTATAGTTCTAACTGCTTAGCCACGAGATGTACAGACAAGCGACATGCATGTGTTTCTACAGCGACTGCGGATAGAAATAAAGTGTCCGACCGAAGCCCAAGCCGAGTATTCGGCCACAACGTTCGGCCGAAGGTTTAATAAAATTACATTCTGCCGCGGCTCATTGAGGCAAACCGATGATTTGGCCGAAGGTGATTGTTTAGACCGAAGGTGGCCGAAGCCGAAACTTCAGTTCATCATCATCCGCCTACAATCTTCAACTCTCATCCAGTTGCTACCAGCCACCATGCAAAGATCGTCGCTCCATCGAGCCTAAGTGCAATACACACCAAAACCGCCGACCCGCCGACCAATGTCGGCAACTTTTTGTGGGCGGGCTAGTTTAGTTAGTTTTGTATTATAATTATGTTGTTAATTTTTTAGGCCGCCGGGTTGTGTCGGTGGGCCACCTTACGCTTGCCGATTTGCGGTCTCAAGAACACGTCTACACCAACGGTCATCGGTTCTACGGCTAATATGGCAGACCCATTGCCAAGCTTGAAGCTTCGATTGGACACTAGTTATTATTTTGACAAGTTACAAAGTAATCCCATTAAATCTTCGGTTTCGGCCGAAGATTGCGGCAATAGCCGATTAATCAGTTTCGGCTTCGGTCAGACACTAAATTCTACTGCTTTGGTTTCGGCGGAAGGTTGTGGCTGACACTATAAATTGATTAGATCATGTCACTTGCGACGCGACGGTTCTCATAAGAACGAAACAAGAGACGCACGCGTGTGTTGCTTGACGCAAACTGTAGTATCGTCTGAGGCCGTGTATGCGGCGTAATGCTACAACCATGGTGAATTCGGATTGTTACGTGTTTTGCTTCCGTGGTAATCATTGCTGGTTATATGTTGTATTGCCAAATATCTCTATAGTACGGTGCGTGGCAGTAATTGTCTTCGAGTAGTTTAAATGCTATGACATGTTACATATTAAATGATGAAGGAAGCTGTAGGTTTGATTTCCAAATCTTTAAAATTTTCATTGGCCCAATAGTCAATGGTCTAGTAACTGGCAAGTTTTTCAAAGCAGAAGATATTGTTATTGGTAAAGGTGATAGGAATTGATCTACTTACAGAACACCCACATTTTGGCACTTATATTCAAGTCCCGTTAAATAGCCATCAACTGAGCCCAAATCCAAACTCCAGGAACAACTTGCCCGAGGAATCTATTCCAATACCTCGAGCTCACCAGTAGCGCTAGACCAACGAGCCAGCCATCAAAAAGCAAACAACAATATTCAAGAATCCATTTTCAAAACCACAACAACCATAAACCAACCTATTTACTGCACCGGATACCACAGCATACTCAAATAACAACAAGATGTGTGCAGAAAACCAGTTAGTAAATCTGCACACGTCTCCAGGAAGTGTTTGTGAGCGGGCAAGGGCTGCCGTAATGTGGAACCGGTTGCACCGGTCCGCGGGTCAAGTGAACAGGCCGTGGCAAGTTTAACATGTTTCGATTCGATGGACAATATGGTAACGTGTGTCAGACATTTGATACGCTGTGTATTGGAGGAGGCGAAAAACAAACTGGGAAACAAATGACTATCAAAACAAACTACTGCCTTTTGAATTTGGAGGAGTTTACCGTCATTTGTTTTCGAACGTCCCAGTTAATTAATTTGATTTTTTTTGCCGTCGACACGCTAAGAAGAAGAAAAAAAAATCATAACTAATAAAAAGAGAATGTAGACGTTCTAGTTAGCATATGAAACGCATGTGACTAAAAGCGTCTACACACGGCCCTAAAATCAGAGGCAATATCGGGAGAGTGGTGGTGGGGATGAAATCGGCCACTACTCTACACACGTCCCTGCCAGTTAGTACGTAACCCATCGTGCAGCAAAGCGCTCGTCTAACCAAGATGCCGCCTACACTTTAAAAAAAATCAAAAAATAGGCATCGCTCTGGCACTTGCTACGGTGCGACCAATACAAAAACAAAAGAGGAAGACCTGGGTTAAGAGGTAGTTGATGAAACGCCATGAATTGAGTCACATGAACGTGATGAGAAATTTAGAATTTTATAGGCCTCCTGCCTCATGTCGCGGTTAAAATAATCTTTATGTTTTTTATCCCATAAATACGACAAATCCTTGAAAAGATCAATTGTTTTCGTCCAGACCTCTCGCTCCTTCTCCTTCGCCATATCTCCGCACGAAATAAAAATTGCTTTATAAAAAACACGTCCTGTTGCCACTACAGTCGCACGCGCACTGCGACGAAATCGGTTCCGATTTTGCTACACATGCACGGACAATGCTCCCTAGACGATAATCGGCCCTAAATCGTAAGCTCGCCCGAACCAATTTCTGAGTTAGGGGTAATAATAATAATACTGATTACGATTTGCCTACTCACGAGGTGATCAAGGGAGCGATCTAGGGCGCTCCCCACCACTCTCCCGATATTGCCTCTGATTTTAGGGCCGTGTGTAGGCGCTTTAAAGGATCGGCGAAAATAAAATGGCGATTAATGGAGAGGTAGAGGAAAGCGAAAGAAAAGATGAAGATTCTGTAAGGAACGAAATAAACAGAAGTGAATGATAGCGTGACGATTGTCAGGGGAGAATGGAAGACGGAAACGTGTTGTGGTGACACCGAGTATCGTAAGACAAGGGCTAGAGAAGATGATGATGATGACGTTACTTTAGATGATGTTTTTTCTGCTATCGTGGCGGTATGGGCTCTCTATATGGAAAAAGCCCATGCAATAAACCTGAAACGATTAACCAGACAACAAGTATGGTGGTTGCCAAGTATAAAAACTTCGATCGTTTAGCTGCTTACTTACTGAACATCAGTGTCAATAAAAAGTGACTGGTTGCTAGCCTTCAAATGTTACTTTATTTTCAGTTGTACCTTTTGTTATGAGTCAGCTGATCATGCATATTGTTTCAATCCAGTATCTTTCTGTGCACCTAAATCTTTGTTTTATATTTTTATAAAACAAAGATTTAGGTGTAATCTTTGTTATATATTTATCCTCGCACTATAATGTCATACAAGAATTACGTAATGGAGCAAAAATTATTCATCGTGTCTACTTTCCATCTATGACGTATATATTCTCTAATAAAAATGGAATCTTCATAGGACTTATAAGGAAAGTTTGAAAAACTGGGAGTGTCGAACTCAATCTAGTTTTTTACATAAATCCTGAACACTTCCCAGTACAGTATAACCACTTTAACTGTGCAGTTCAAGGAGGCGCGGCATGTCAAGAAAAAATGCATCAATATGACAAACTAGGTACATTTATTTTAGTTCTGTGTTTCACCGCCTGCACGGATAAGTTGGCTGAAGCTATTTAAAACATAAAAACTTATTTATTTTAAATTTAAAACTCTGGCCTGAATAAATCATTCGACCTTCGCAGTCGAAACAATTTTATGATTCGTATAAAGCCAAGTTTGGCTTTGTCGGTGCATGATTCACGATAACGGTATAAAGTCTGCTCTCACAGCAAAGTTAAAAGGCTTTAACTTGTATCTGTTTGTGTTTTTAACCTCAAACGTGATGATTAAACTAACCACAACGCACTGACACTTTCCACGAAACCCACACTTTTTTGTGACCCTAATTTCGGGACATACAAAAGCGACCATAGAGCTTAAACGAAGTGACGTGAAGTTCCAGCCAAACGCAAGACTATTTAGTAAGAAAAAAAAGTGACATGTTATAAGTCAAAAATGTGTTGTATTAACATTAGCTACCGAAACGACTACTCACATAGCAGATTGTCAGCAATATTTGCTTCTACACTACAAGACGCCAATTCAATTCTCTCATGATACAAACATCGATATGGCCTACAAAAGATCGTTATGTTGGTCAGCCACATAACAAATGAAAGTGTAAGACAACACTTTTTTAAACACTGGCTCTGTCTTTTTTGGACCTTAATCGAGGGAACAAGAACATCCTGGTTTATGAGTCTTTGCCTATATTTATGCTTAGTTAATTTTCAGCTATGGAAACTTATTTGATACGTGGGTAATCACCCGCTATCAGTGACTAACTTATTAAATTTATCGTATGATGAAAGTATTTTCATGTTCAGAAACACTGTACTGTGTTATTGACTTAATTTTTACGCCATGACTCAGATATTACTCATATTGGTTACAAACACTTATCGAGCTAACTACGTACCTAGCTATCATTATATACTTACATGGTATATAAGTGCTTAAGTTATCTATTGATCGGAACATTATCATTGTTGGGTTCAAGTTTAACTAGATCCTTTCTATGTGAAAGGAATTTACATGGAGTGACTGTTATTTAACTGAATAGCTGCCGGAGGTTATTTAAGGGCAAATATTTATATGAGTAAAGCCAAGTCAGAGGCCTGTGAGCGGCATAAAAATTCTGACACCAGGTTAGGCACAAACCACACGATATAGAAAGAAAGAAGATTATAAGGGTATGGATTGGCAGAAGATGTGCTGGCAAACCAGCAGCTAAGTAAGAAGACCACGGATAAAACCTGAATGAGACTCGCACAGTCAGGGAAGTATGACACAAAAGGAACGAGGCCTTACTCAGCAGTAAGTAGAAAGTGGCTACAAATGACCTGACAATTGCGCGTCTATTACTGGAGAATAGCCACAGAACAGAGTGGAAACAGGCAGTAATAGACTAGCAGTGTGATCGTTGGACTGCCAAGTCATAGGTCTCGAATTCGAAGCCAAGACACGCACCTCTGATTTTTCGGAATCATGTGCGCATTGTAAAATTATCACTTGTTCCGGTAAAGGAAAACATCGTAAGGATACCAGCATGCCTGAGAGATGACGGCATGTAAAGCCAAGTCAGAGGCCTATGCGCGGCATAAAAACTCTGACACCAGGTTAGGCACAAACCACACGTGAAGAAGAAGAGTGTCGCTAGTTTTGCGAGGAAGCAGCACCAGCCAGAAATATCCTACACTGGACATCAATAGGCTGAGTAGATTTAACCAAGGTCTGACAGCAGTAAGCGAAGCTGAATCTCAAGATTCAAGTATTCCACGAGCCACAATCAATCGATCTTATCACGTTAAAGGTTTATTGTCTCATTATTGCAAAGAAACTATTCATTATTTTTAATTAATTGTTTCCCGATAGCTAGCTAAGGATACGCTTGGTAAGTCATGTTGTGAGTTCGATTCCTACTCGATGTAAGACTGCCTTGAACCTAATAAGCCAAGCATATTTTGCTATGTTTTAGGATTAGTAAGGGATGGTTATATCAATAAAAGAATGGGAAGCTCAATGAAACAACAGATAGACTGTCTGGAATATGATATGGTTGGAAAGAAGGTAACTTCTGATATATGGGCTGATGGCTATGCAAGAAGAAGACATGTTGCATTTACCCAAAATAAAAGAGTAGAATCTTCTACTCTTTTATTTTGGGTAAATGCAACATGTGCAACATGTGTGTAGAGGGATGATATTTTTATGAAGCAGACAGCTACACGATATATAACATGATATCTCTTAGATTGAATCTTGACGATATTGCGCAATGAGATCGTTGGAATGATAACGACATCGCACAATATTGTTGTAGATCTAGGGCACTCCTTAAAGGTAACCATTTCAAGTTTATCTAACAATTATCGTCATCTTACTAACCACGGTTAAACACATTCAGTTTAACAACAGATTAACATCTCCGCAGATAACACAGTTAAATCATTATCAGGTATTTAGGTTAAAGTGTACAATAGGCGTCTGGCTAGACGCGCCCGATTCTGCAAACTTATTGACCTGGTTATTGTGAACAATGACTGGCTGTCGGATTCGCGTATAATATAGGGTTATTGTTGCAATAGTAGGTTAGTTCGGGCATTTGGAGCGAAAACGTGATGCAAAATGGGTGCCCAGAAACGGTAGAATCTATCATTTAAGCTCCCTATTCTACCAGCCTAGGTAGTCTTGATGCTTACTAGATACCCAGGCTCCCTGGAGATTCACGGCTCAGTCATTTGACTCCGACCTTAAGTAAGTTAGTTCTGTTCCTTTTTGGAATGTTACAGGAACTGATTATGGCAATCTTGTAGCCAAATTCCTCTGAGACCTCAATAAACGTGGTCGCTTACTGGGCTCAAACGTTATAATATTATAGATGTAAAAAGAACAAATTCTGGGTCGATTTAACTTAGCTTGCCATCGACATGCTGAGAGTCATCATCTGTTTAGCCTTTTCCCAACTTACCGGATTCAGATGAATACCAGTATTTTGCACGGAGCGACTGCCTATCTGACCTCCACAACCCAGTTTTTACTGGGTAATACGATACCCCTTGGTAAGACTGATTGTCAGACTTTCGGGCCACTGACTACCTGCAACGACTGTCAAAGATCTACAAATCACAGCCGGGACCAACGGCTTAACGTGCTTTCCGATGCACGGAGGAAACTCAGTATGTAATGGGTGGTCACCCATCCACGGACCAACCTAGCTAAGCACGGCTAAACCTAAAGATCGACCCGAGCGGCTGTTATTATTTAGCCACGAGCTCCTCCATCGACATGCTGAGAGTACTAGATACTTTATACCTATAGACAGTAAGATTAATACCTACTATGGGTATGGACGAAACTAGTGGCTCAATTCTGGGCTGACACAATTTAGATTGCCATCGACATCGACTAAGAAGAAGACTATGAACGAGGTCGTTGCCCTAAACGTGCTGGTCTGAATAGGTGGATATGTGTTAGTGATGACTGTGATGATGGTTCTGTGGCCACTTCAAATTAAGCACTATTCAAAAGAACCCGATCTCTGGGCTCCAGCTGTACTATATTTTTTGGGACATATAGGTAGACAGTTAGACACGTATGATATAGGCAGCGTGGGATCCCCAAAATCCGTAACCACAAGAAAAGAAGCTCTTTATTGAATCATCAACCTTTACCGTCCGAAAGCTAGTAAAAAAACTTTACAATAGCTGATTGTTAAGTGAAGCAGGTAGTACAAAAAACGATGCTCATCTGTTTGAAGGTAGCCATAGTTGTAGGAAGGGGTTTTTGTTAAAAAGATTCATCTTTTGTCATGCAGATTACTTCGGTGTAAACATCTTTCTTTTGAGGGTAATTTGGGTTCTTAATGACAACTTTTTTTATTGTTTAGTAATGTATTTTGTAGTTGTTTAAAGTTAAACCGGGTTTAACCCAAGTTTATCTGGTCTAAAGCTTGTGGGGTCTTGCGATCAAAGTGTTATTGGGTTTTTCCATTAGGAAATTCTCAAAGCAGCTTGGATTCGGTTCTTGGGGCAATTGATTACCCTCCTCTGTATTTTTTTAATGGAACCTTGATACTACATCGCTCAACATTGGGTTTTTATAGAATAGCACTAAGTATGCAACAAATAAACTGATGTTGGAAGCAAAAGTTAGCTTACGCAAAACGAATAAAGTTGATATTTCTAAACCACTTTGTCATAGAATATTTCCATGGTATGTCAACTTATCTGCCTTGCAGTTTTCTAGATAAAATTGCTTATTGTGCAACATTTTATATCGCTTCAATGTGACATACAGTGAAGAAAATATTTATCGATATGGGTGAGTTTAAACCCTCGGTTACCTCCACAAAGAGTGATACCTTCCTTAAAGGCATATATATGAGATCATCCCTTACAGTGTATAATTATATACACTGTAAGGGATGATCAGCTTTGCCTCAACTCCAGCCTTTCGGGTTCCTTTATAATGAAACTCCATGCTGCAACGGACAGTCTCCTGGCTCGAGTACTTACAGTCAAAGCACGCACCCACAGGATATTCCAGTTAAGCACCCATCCACGGACCAAACCAGGTAAGCGCGGCTTAACCTGACGATCGACCCGAGCAGCTGTTATTATTTAGCCACGAGCTCCTCAGGATGCAGCAGAATATAAAGATGGTAAATTCCAATTTGATCAGCCGATCTCATCTCAACATCGAATTTCACCTTGATACACACCAGTACATCTCATGATACCGATGTATCAATACTATCAACTATGATAAGATAAGAACTTGCTAATGATAAGACAATGAAGTTAGTGGTGACTGCCGTTGAAATTTCCAAAAGGTAAATATTGTATTATTTTTATTAGAGAATAATGATTTTCTTCGGTGGATGCAGGCTAAGGATAAGCCAAGTGAGAGGCCCATGGGTGGCATAAAAACTCTGACTCCAGGTTAGGCACTAACCACACGATAAACATTGAAATTTGTTAAAAAAAATGTAGCATTTGATATGCAAGTGTGACCAGCCACGCTAGTTATCAGAAACATCAAGCAATTATTTTCTTAAGTTTTAATTTTACCCTTTTTAGTTATCGTATCACACACAAAGTCTTGTCAACTATCAATTTCGCATTTTTTTTTTACTTAGATAACATATTTCTACCAGATATTTTGATTTAAAAACCAAACCACTGAACCGATTTTGATAAAATTTCTATGGGACCAATGGGAATTTTTCAAATCGGTTTATGAATAACGAAGATATGAGGTACCTAACACAAAAAAAATATACAACCGAATTGAGAACCTCCTATTTTTTTGGATTGGGTTAAAAATATTAATCAAAAGCTATTGAGGTGACTTGTATAGTATGACCACTTTAAGTGTGCAGTTCAAGGTGGCGTTGCTTGTCAAGAAAATTTGCTTCAATATGGCCGGCACAGATAAGTTGGTTGAACTGTTTGTAGGTTTTCTGTAAGTTGCACTGTCAATTCTAGTATTTTGAGTAAACATGATAGCGTGTCAAGCCAAGTTCGGGGTCGAAAAGGGCGTCCCACCCTCGTGCATGTGATATTGTTATTATATTTACCAATACTCGTTATGTAAGTAACTTCGACTGCTAATTTAAGTACCTAGTTTCCACAGTATTATCGCAGATTAAAAAAAAATGTGCAAAAAAGCCATGTTTTCATCTAATCAGTCAATAAGATAAGCCGCACCTACCTCATCCGCATTTTTCACGTTATTCAATCATGCAATTATAATTGACGTATGAAAATTGACTCGATCAAGTAAAACGTGCTTAAATCATAAAAATAAATAATCGTGTCTGTTCTGCCATTTAGAAAAAAAAAGTAATTATCTTATATTACATAAATGTCGATAATTGAGTACTTAGTAGTTTATTAAACTCGTGGTTTGAGTCAAGCACGGCTTGGCTTGGACTTGTAAATTAACTATTTATTTCCCTGCTTTTAGGTTTTGTAACTTTTTAACAAACCAATACTTATTATATGAAGTAGTAAATAGTAATTTGTAAGATGATGAATCATTATAACGCTAACAACACAAAAATATTACGCACGGCTTAAAATAATGCATGACCTAAAAAGATATGAAAAAACTGAAAGGCTTTTTTGCTTTTATTGAATTTTTAATATTATTCCTTAATTTATTTTTCTTTCTTTTTTTATTCCCATAAAAAAATATTAAAAAAAACATTTGAAAATGTAAAAAAAATAGTAGCCCGGTATCGGGAACTGGGTCCAGATAAGA
The DNA here is from genome assembly GCA_964057025.1 of Standfussiana lucernea. Classification (NCBI taxonomy): domain Eukaryota; kingdom Metazoa; phylum Arthropoda; class Insecta; order Lepidoptera; family Noctuidae; genus Standfussiana; species Standfussiana lucernea. The sequence goes on from OZ059805.1 coordinate 13,331,804, forward strand.
TAAGATTATTTATTGTTAGTTTATTTTCCAATTAAATATCATAGGCATCGCAGTTGAATATGCCAATGTCATAATATCATAATTCCCATTTGAACATCTCATCTGGATGCACGGTAGAGTAACGCGAAGTTTGCATACTTTCCAACACAGTTCACGTGGAGCAATACTTCAGTTTAGTTCATCATTCAATCAATGAAATCATCAATTGTATTGTTTTCGATTTAAAAAAAAATGTACAATTGAAATCGTATTTTTATATCATTAAGTTATAATATCATTGGCAATAGAACTTATGAACTGATAAAAAACGTATTAGGTACCTGTGGCTTTAAAGACAATAATAAGGTATCACCATCATCTTTCTGCCCTTGTCCCATCCTACTTGGGGTCGGCGCAACAAATTTTCTTCTAAAGACTTTTAATCCCCCAAAAAAAAAAATAGTTTGGGCTCAAAGTAAATTGAAGTTATTTAAAGAAGCACTTTAATAATTGCGAAAATTTGTACATTATAAAGCTACTACACTGCATATTAATACAGTTTTTGAAATTGAATATGTAAAAGGGTTGGCTGACAAAATTATGCATCAGATTCTTACGAAAATGCCCGTTTTTTGTCGATTAGTCGAGAATTCTGCTGACACTTTTTACGTGATTGCTAAATGGATACAAAAAAAGTGTAATGACTTCTGGTAATTTGTCATTAATTTGCATAAGTCTTTTCAGGTACCTATTAACATAATTTATTACAGTCGTGGTCATGAGAACTCAAAAAACACGAATAGGTAGGTATGACAATACCATCCTGCTAAAAATATAATTTTCATAATAATCACTCCATAGATCCCATCAGAATACTATAAAAGTTATCCAACATAATGAAAGTATTCCATTCCATTAACACCAAAAATTCGCTTCAGTCTTAACTAATACATCAACGACGTCAGTAAATGAAAGGACATAAACAAATAGTATAAATTGCACAATTTTCAACAACCACACACCGGCCAGTCTTTCTAAAAAATAGACCAACCAAAACGAAAACACAATTAAACCTAATCGAGATCGAGTTAAAGCTGAAAATCGAATGGGTGGAAACGACAGTAAAAATATCAGTGCACATCGCGTGCTTGAATCAGTAACAAACAGTGAAATTGATTGACTTACCTCAAGTTTTTTGGAGTACTCTTCCGTCACGCGCTCCTGTTCTTTCTTCAGCTCCTCGTTCTTGTCCAGAAGGGCCTTCCCTAATTCTGCTGCAAGGAGTAAATCTGACTCCTTCTGCTGGAGTTGAGCCCAAAGGTCCGGCTCCTGGCTCGTGTCCATCGTTCCCGTTGACTGCCTTGTCGCCGACATTTCTCTAACATACGCTTCTAAGTCCTCAATAAAATGTTCGTCTGAGAAACTCAGAGGCACAGGAGTCTTCCTCGTAGCACTTTTACTTCTACTCCGTCTGTGTTTGTTCAAAGGTGTTGATGTTCTTATGGCTCCTGCGCCCACAAATTCAGTTTCGTCTGTTATAAAGTTGGGTGACTTGTTGCGATCCGGTGGTTCTGGTTCAGTGTTGTGTTTTCTACTTCTACTAATATTAGCACTAACTTCACCAGCCATTTAATCTGACGAGTCTATAAAACAATCAGTGGAACTAACTTTGCACTATTTTGGTGTAGTTGTTCTTTTTGAATATTTTGTCGATGGCTTGTTGAAACTTGGTGGTTTTGGGGAGTTTTATTTTGAATATGCTCTTGTTGATGTCGAAATCCTTCTTAAATGCCATTATAACAGTTGGGTGTTCACGAATGTAACATTTCCGTTTCACTGGCACTCACAACACTGCACTGTTATGTCGATACACTCGCGGCGCGTGCGGCATAGATGTTGCCTCGACAACGGTGCGAACACAACAGAATGCCTGCGAAACCTTCGAGGTAGAACTGCCCGCGACGGGCATAGATTATGGTAGGGGAGAGGTGGAAGTAGGTAGAAATGAATGTTTACCAATTTAACATTATGGTTGTTTGTACTTAACTAGTTAAATTGGTCTATGTCTACCTATGATATTCGTAACCAAAACAATAAACGCAAAAGGAAATCTTTTGATTCGAAAACGTATTTCACGCTGGAACAAAAAAAAATTGGGACACTGAATAATAAAAAAATGGGACCTACCAAACGCATTATGAAAGGGTAGATAACGCAATAAATTTAGTTCGAACGTGATGGATTGATAACTTATAATGACAATGCTTGAAACACTGTCGAACTGAAAGAAAACTGAAAAAAAATGGTAGTGTTAGTGAACAAAACAGTTTTAATAACCTAAATTATTTTTAAACAGTAACTAGGTATTGCACCATGACCAAAGTCGAGCCTATTAGTCATCCAGGTGATTAAATCAATACAATAACAAGGCATATCTAATGACAAGTGCAATTAGTGATGATAAGATATAATAGTTAGTAAATATAAAAGGTATTAAAAGAAATACCATAATTATCATTAACTAAAATGTCCATAGAGTAGATGGTCTTAAAAAATAGTAAAAGTTAAACCACAAAAGGCAACAGACTTTTTTTCTCACAATAAAAGGATTTCTACTAACGTTAAGAACAGGTTTTAGATCAATCTATCCTCACAACATTCCATACCACTGTCATAGGTAACAAAATAAAAATCCGTCCGCGTATGTAGAAACAACACCGCCACACACAGACCTCTCTGTAATCTAATCTTTGGTGTAAATCAACACGTGCGTCAGAGTGACACGGCAACAGAAAGGTAACACCAAATCCCCACGCCAGACAAGGACAGCAATACATAATCAAGGTGATACAAAGAGAGTGGTCAAACAAAATGTCGAAACATTTATTTTTATTGTTAGTAAACGTCAGGAAATGATCTCATAGTGATCCTATAAAATTCGCATCTAAAATAATACAGTTTTTTTCGTAAAAAGTAAACCTTGAATTATGTATTTAGTAGCTGCTGAGAAAATATGCTCACGGATTGAGTTTCTTGAGCATATTAAATTAAAGGTGTCGCAAAAAAGGATGTATTTCCGCACACCTTGATTCTTACAAGGAGAAAGGCCAGTTTTGACAAGATTAAAATATATTGTACCAAAATTTATTTTAATTGAAAATATTAAACCTATATCGATCTTATTTTCACCATACTTGACGATATATCTGGATTTGTGCCCGGTTGATGGCCATAGGCTCGCCCCTTATTACATGGGACTCAAACATAACTGGCGAAATTGCTTTGTTTTTGGGTTGCAAAATCACCTTTTACGGTAGGACTCAATGCAACGCAATCAAAACATTGTGCTCGTGGAGGTACTTAAAGTAAAGTAATAATATTAAAAACTTGTTATAAAAAAAGTTGGAACTTTGACCCCCAATATCTTCGTAACTAAAAAGTTCCCAGGTATGATCTAAATCATAAAAAAACATATTGTAATTACGGGGAAACCAAGTGCCTTTCAGCCTCGTTAAGGGTACTTTTACACCCATTATTAAATTATTGTGACATGTAACCTAGCGCACACACAATAATAAAACCTAAAAAAATACTCAGGCATAAAGCCTCCAGGCATAACAACACAACTCTGCCTACCCCTTCAGAGAGCAGACGTGATGTTATGTTACACAAAACATCAACATCGGTTTTCAGTCCGTAACCAAGCGACAATACCGACCCAACTGAACTGAAATTCAGCTGAACAAACAATCGCCAGTGTGTTAAAAAATTACAAATAATTCACAGAAAAGTTTAAAGAAGAAATAATTCAAGATGGCCGCTTTAATAGTTCCCGCTGATGATATGGAGATGGAAAAGATCGCAGAGGACGAACTTTCCAAGTTGCAGAGACAGGTATATTATCTTACTAACTTCAGTTTTTGTTAAAGTATGGCAGCCCAGGGCCCAGGCTCAAATGAGATTGGGCAGGTCACGTTATCCGCATGCATAACGACCGCTGGGCAAAGTAATTTCAAATTGGGAAATTGGCAGGAGATAAGGAAGACTGTATTTACATTTCTCCACCACCTCGTGCAGTCAACAGCTGGCAAGAGCACGATAGACGAGCAAGCGATCAGTCTGATCTGGTGGTAAATCAGTCTACTGCCGCCAACAGACATCTGCAATAACAAAAAAATCTTAGGCGCGTTGTCAACTGAACAGTTTTAGGTCTATAAGAACATCGGTACTGATGCCCTTAATGTTAGGTACAAGTCCTAACATCTATTAAACGGTCATGATCTACTACTGCTATTGGAGTTGCATAGGTACTATTGGATTCACATATCTGCCTTCCCATTAAGAGTATAGAGGTGTGATCATGTCGTGAACTGTTCGCAGTTCAGGGTGATGGAGATAGACCGGGCGACAGTGCTGAGCAGCGTGCAGCCGACCCTCAGGATGCAGAAGAACATCATCAATACCCTCAACCAGGATCTGGAGAAGATCATGATGGAGCTCAAAGTGGGTACACTTTTGTATACCATAGTAACCTATAGATGTGTTTACTTACCCACACACGAAATAGTTTACATATCAGTAGCAAATTAACGTACCCATTTGATTTGATTGTGAATGATGATAAATTTTACTTCAAATACTGTAAAACCATATCACACTGAATGCCAACGTTTAAAAAAATATGTTTGGTATCAGTATTTTAATCTTTGGGAATATGTCTGCCTTTGCTTTCATAATAAACAACCTTACCCTTCAATTTGTTACACAACGTTCAAAACTTCATTGTCAATCCTCCGTGAAATAAGAAGCTCTTGTTGTTTTTCACGGATTGACATTTTCACAAAGAATAGGTAAAACAAAATAAAATTGCTCAATTGTGCAGACATTTTCGTCTGACAGATACATCACATCAGGCATTCCGTGAAATTAAAAATTATAAAACCGCCAACGAACAGATTTTCTTTAATCATACCTAAGAACACTCTCGCCCAAGTAACCTTTCGAACAGGAGCTATAGACAACCAAACAATTGCACAAGTTAAACTAAAACAACCCTCTTTTAATCTTTTTGCGTCGGGAGTAAAAAACTACCTTAGCAGTTTCTAGCGACCCGCCCCGGCTTCGCACGGGTGCAATGTACATAGATACTAATGTTTTCTCAACTATAATATGCATGTATTATACAAATAAACCATCCTCTTGAATCACTCTATATATTAAAAAAAAACCGCATCAAAATCCGTTGCGTACTTTTAAAGATCTAAGCTTACATAAGAACAGTCATACAGACAGCGGGAAGCGACTTTGTTTTATACTATGTAGTGATACTCAACAGTTCACCAAAAGTACCTCTAACCTCATGGAAGGCGCCAGAAGCCGAGAGAAGCTGATGGCTCTTCTGAAAGACCACGAGAAGTACTCGACAGAAGTAAAGGAGCATCGGGAGACGACCAAGGAGCTGGACTTTTTGCTCAAACAGGTGCAGAAGGAGATCAAGTCGTTGAGGAACAAAGTTACCGGGTTTGAAATTGTAATTACTTTCTTATATTTTCGAACACATACATTATCATAAACATATTACCTACTAGCTTATGCCAGCGGCTTCGCCCGCTTAGAGTTCGATAATTGACCCACGGGATCGTCCTACCGGGATGAAAAGTGCTATTCCAAACTATAATCTATCTCTGTGCCAAATTTCAACCAGATCCGTTCAGCTGTTCTGGCGTGATTGAGTTACAAACATCCATCCATCCAAACTTTCGCATTTATAATATTATTATAAGTATAAGTATAGATCATAAATTATAATTATGATATATAATATTATTAGTATATAATAGTATAGATATAGATGTACACACATCACACACATGATTATACATAGTGCAAGGGACACTAGTGTTATGATATTCTGGCTACTCAGTGGTGATTTTGCGAGTTTGTGGCGTATTGATCATGCGACCACAAATACATCCCTTAATGGTAAGTACTCGTCATTGTCACATACAAAAGATAAAGGGTAAACAAAAACTAAGTTAAATAAATAGGACTACTACATCACTGAGGACTGCACACGTAATGTTAAGAATTACTCTTTCTTACATGATTCATGATTCTTCTTATATGATTGAATCTTTGACATTTTTTTTCTGACATTTGTTTAATTTTTTTTTCTTTATTACCTGACATCTTATCTTTGATTTTATTAACTTTTGCAAATTAATTGGTAATTTAAAATGTACAGGTTTCTAATTTTTAATGTTGTTTAATTATTTGTCATTTTATTAGTTATTGCAACCTGTAATTATTTGTACCCCATATTTGTACGCTTCACGGCAAAACATAGAGAAGCTAATTACATTTTAACATCTCACACACTGTGTAACTAACCTATGTTTACAAATAAAGTTTCTTATTCTTCTTATTCTTATTCTTACTTAGAGACTCACTCATCATCTTAGTTAGTTACTTGATAAAACTATCGTAGAAATCACCTTTGAAACAAATCTCCATCTTTTGTCTGACATCCCAGGCCTACGCCAATGTGCTGACCGGTCAGACTCTGATCAGTCAGCTGGAGAACCGCTTGGACACCGCGATGAAGAAGTTCAACACAGTCAACAGCGAGAACTACTCCATGAGGCTCGAGATCGACCGATTGCTGAGGGATCGGTAACTATGGTGTTGTAACTTATTTAAGACAGGATAGATGGAAAAGTAATTAGTATAACATAACAACACGACTATAATCCCAGAAGTTTAAGCAAAGGTGAACCTAATAGTACACCCACATTGTGCCAGTCATGTTTAAGTGACATGTAATAGGGGGCGAGCCCATTGCCATGCACCGGCCACAAATCTAAACGCCAAGGCTGCTACTGAGAAATTCGTGATGGAAAATCCCAATATCAGTTTGCCCGACCTGGGATTCGAACCCAGGACCTCATGTTCAGCAGTCGCGCTAGCGAGCACTAGACCAGCAAAGCAATCTGTACTTAGTTACCTATTCAATAAATATACATTTAGTGACAGCACCGCTGGGTCTAGAAAACTAGGTTTTTTTAAAATTCCCTTCCGGGGTTTAAATAGGCTATGAGAGTATGTATGGAAGTTCGTCATTTTCCTTCTCATCTCTTATTCACATTCTCATTTTATTCTCTCCGTTATTTTTCCTTCGTCACTTCATTGTGAAGACGAAAACAGCGCTCATAATGATTGTCTGGTGGGTTACCATGTCTAGCGCCATCTCTTACCCACTCTCGGAATAGTCCTAAAACATTCATGCACTAACAAATCATGGCAATCCCCCCAGATTGACAATTTTTGAATTGAGTATAATTTGTAAACTCAATTCAAAAATTGGCTATGAAGTTTTAAAGTTTTGTAGGATGTAGATTTTAAGACCATTGTTATAATTATTTATAGTTGAAATTACGGTGAGGAAATTGCGACATTTCGCTCGTCTGGCTAGGTGAAGCCTTCCTTATATATAAGGTAAAAGTATTCTATAGCTGTATGAATGAACTCGATCCAACTACGAGGAATATACCCCCTGGTTAAAAAGCGTGACGATACTTTAAGTTCTGTAGGTATCACTAGGATCGCCGTGATATTCGCCCAACGAGACTACACGCTCTGTTTCATAACAAATTGGGTTCACTTGCTTTGTTTCAATCTGGTTGGTTTGATTAGATCGCCAGGATAAGAATGTCGGACTCAATTGGACAGAAAAGATATTTGTCTGGAACGCCAATGTTAATTTTATTATTCTTACTTAAGTTACGATAAAAGTAAGAACTGACGAAATTAGCAGGGGAGTCTTGAGCAGCAATTTCACCAGTAATAAGTCCCACGTAACAAAGTGTGCCTGCCGGTATGCAAAATACGCGCGTTGGACTTGGAGTTGCGGACTCCAGCTCGCTAAACAATACACTTAACAGAGGAGACGTGTGTCTTTTGTCACCAACAAGCACAAAAACACATACGTGTATTTTTCATTGATATCTGCGCCAGGTGCTCACTAGACCAACGGCACAGTCCAAGAACTGACCAGACATTTTCTTTTCCTCCCAGTCAATTCTTCAACACGCTCTGGAAGAACCAACTGAAGCGCCTGATGGATGGCAAGGCAATGATCATTGAGCTGTTGGAGCAAGCTATCTCGACTTACGACCAGCGTGAAGAGTGGTGCTCCAAGCTGGACGCGCTCAAGGACAAGGCTGCTAATGATTATAGGAAACATTGCTTGGTAAGTACCTAACAAGTGCCTAGAGCCAACAAGAGCTTGCTGTATGCCTGCCTTATGCAAGCAGACTGTTCAGGAACCCTAACATCATGAAGAGTAGTTGGTTATAAGGGCAAGCCAAGTTGTAGGCTTGTATGAAAGTACCGTCACTATACCTAACCAAGAACAGTGAATAGGTGTAAGCAGAGACGAATTGTGTGTAAAGGAAAAAGATGCTTTCTACTAATAGAGACGTATACAAGAAGAAGATATACTGCGCTGACCTTAAATAAATAAGGATAAGCAGGAGCATCATCCGATGATGGGAAAAAAATTGATGCGTTACACTTTAGAAACGTATTTCGCGACTGCGTAGCGTATTTTAGGTAATCAGGCTAAGTGGAACGTCGGTCTCCACAAGGTGGCTGGTAGCTGCATGATAAGAGAACCCCAGGATAAAGTCAAAGAGCGTTCCTGTGGAAAGGGATGTCCGACAGTGGACTGCTGTATGCTGATGATGTTTATTTTTTTATAGGAAGTCCGTGAACTCCAGCGTCAATTGGACCACAGTTTGAAGCTGGAGGAGTTCCTCCGAACGAAGGGCACGGTCAGACTGACGGCGGCCGACGCTAAGGCCGAGGCCAAGAAGTTGGAGCAGCAGGAAGAGGAGATGAGGATCTACAACAATTACGTTAACATCCTCGACGCTATCAAGGTGAGGATGGGACGCTTTGTTTATTTATAAAAAACACAAAAATTGTGTCTACTTATGTCCTTTATAGGCTTTAAAACGATCTAACCGATGTGCCCCAAACCGGTTTCATTAGAAAGGCAATAATGCGAAGATGGTTTTAGACCACTAAAACAATGTACTAGGCACTACAGCGTAGTAGCACACGCCGGGTATCCGCTAGTAAAAAATAGTGTTGGTACCTTGAAGGGTGTTTTAGTGTCACAAGAATGTGCATTTGCAAACGCATGCGATACTGACCCACATGCGTCACATCTTATTATATCAATGTTTGGTTTTAATTGACGGAAAACTTTAAACCTAGGCAGAAAATTCGCATTAAACTAAAAACGCCCACAATATACAATACACACGTATTTCGAAAGTTATGCTAGAACTCATAATCAAGGGAATTCAAGGGGGGAACTTATTACCAACCGGCCACACCCGGGCTGCTATCTGCTACTGACAATTTCCTAATAATAGGACCCAAGCCTAAAACACAACATAACATCACGCCTGTATAAATCCCCGAAGAGTTAGGCAGAGGGGTACCTAATAGTTCACCCACATTTCTCCAGTTATGTTTAAGTCCCATGGAATAGGGGGCGAACCTATTGCTTTCAACCGGGCACAAATCCAGACTCCGTGGCTGGTACTGGGAAATTCTTGATAGAAAAACCCAATAACATTTTTGTCCGACCTGGGATCGAACTCGGGGCCTCCTGCTCAGCTGTCGCGCTTGCAGCCAGTAGACCTACAAGGCAGCCAAAATAATTAAACATACATATCTACTCTTTTGCACTGTAGGTAGGTACACATAGTCCTCCGATTTAGCAAGGCTTATTTCTGATGCAATCTCCACTCACACAAATTTTCAGGAGTTCACTGGCGAAGATGACGTGGACAAGCTGATCCAGGAGTTCACTCGCCGTGAGGAGGAGAACTACGCGCTGTTCAACTACATCAACGAGGTGTGCACCGAGCTGAAGAACCTTAGCGATAACGTCAAGATGCTCAGCGTCAATATCGGTAAGAAAATCTTTATCATCCCCTGCCTAAAGGGTCGGTATGTCTTCTTAACCCCAGCGGGCCTCGGACATCTGGGTAGACTGACCACGAAAAGGGAATGGCGACAGCTCCTTGGTACACTTATAGCAACCACTCACACGGGCGCTCCATCTAGGCGCTCGCCCATTCTACCAAAGCCACCCAACGACGGATCCGTCATCGGGATCCGCTGTATAGAACCTGCGGGAAGGGTTCCAAGCCCCGAGTCAACCTACCAACTTCCTCTAGTCTTCAGCTACGCAGCTTCATTTTAGTTTACCAACCACGCATCCGTGCGGGGCGTGGGCATTTATGTCGCAGTGGATGAATCCACCTACAGTTACATACTAAGCAAATATTCGTACACTCGTAGCTTAGCCGTGAGCAGCAACGAAATTGCGTTTTCCATCTCTAATAACCAACATCTCCATAGTCACCCTCTTCAGTTATAATCTGGATTTCTTTAAAGTTCGAGTGAATCGGTTTCTTCCAGGCAAGCGTGCTCTTCCCTAGGCTGCATCAGCGCTTCCCATCAGGCGAGTTGCGGCCAAACGCAAACCTCTTTAGTGCAAAAAAAAAACAAAAAATCCCGGGCGATCGATAACGATGATGAAAATACGTAAACTGACGGATAGTTTCTGTTAAAAATCGTTGTAGAAATACGTCATTTTTCAAGGCCCTGAGTAGGTATACTTCTAATCACTCACTCCTCATGACTGATAACTCCTCTCTACCTCCACAGAGGAAGAAAACGCCAAGCACCAAGCGAAGCTGTTCCAACAACAGGACAGCATAGAATCCCTGCGTGCTACCCTCGACGAGAAGCGCAAAGCCACGGCAAGCGCGCGCGCATCGTGCGACAAGAGCTCGCAAGTCCTGGCTATGCTGCTGCAGCAGATACATGCTTTGGCTCTGTTAGTTATATTACACTACGTCTTTATTCTTTGTAGGTAGGGATTATTTTTCAAATACAAGGTGTAAACGGACCCTTCACGAAGCCGCCAACCAAGCATGCTGTACATCAAACTAACTAATTAGTTACCCTACGCAAAAATTATTTCTGGGAAACGACTTTTTTTTGGGCGAAAAATCACGGTTTACGGTAAAACACAATGCAACGCACTCAAACATTGTGCTGATGGATGCATTGAATAATAAACGGGTCTTGGAGGTATTTAAAGTAAACCTATAACCTTAAAAACTAGTACCTATTTTTAAATAAACTTGTGAAAAAGTTTAAAACTTTGACCTCCAATATCTTCGTAACCAGAAGGTTCCCAGGTACTGTCCAGAAAAAAAATGCCTTTCGGGTTCGCTAAGGGTCTATAAATTTACACCCTTTATAAGGTCGCGTTGACCGCTATTTAACCTGGTAGTAACTGATAATGCAGTCGATGATGGGGACACTTATGGAAGACTCCTATACTTAAAGAAAACCGACCTACTTCCATAGTCATAGCTATAAAAAAGCTGTATGCACGGCGGGCATCAACTCAACACGTGAACTGCATGACTAGACGCTCCCCTTCCAGTAATATGGAATTTTACAATTATTTGTCTAGTGGTCACGAGGTCCTGGATTCGATGTTCTGATGATTCAATTTGGACGAAGTGTTAGTGGGTTTTTTCATCATGAATTTTTCAGTGGCAGCCTGGAGTCTGATTTTCTAGAGAAATTGAATATTCTTTATTACGTACATATGTACCTACACCATACAAATAACATTCTTAAAAGAAAACATTGACACCCTGTATCTATAAACAAATCAAAGTGTTTACTTGATTAAATGCCATTTTTTTTAGTAATTGCTTAAAGTTACAACTGTAAAAAGATTGATTTTTTGGCGGTTCTTACTTCGTTTAAATTCTTGTCGATTGCATAAAAAAAATTGCAAGTAACTATTTAAGCTCAAGTGATTACTTTAACTTGTATCTATAGTAGATGTGGGTGTTAGTCCTAAATAAGCTTTATGTACGCAAATCTTATAATGTTCATTTCCTATGTTGTCTATAACAGTGTGGGCATGAATAATGTCCGACATGGGAATCGAAGCCGGAATCCCGCTAGTCGGCCTGGACATATTTTCACCCTAAGCCCAAGCCACTCTCCACTATTCTTTTAAAACCATTCCAGGTCTTCAGAGTGCGACTCGCTGCCTCTCCTGAAGCTGCTGGGCAGACGGTTCGACATCAACGTGACCAACGCACGGCTGTACATCAAGAGCTTGGAGAAGAAGGTGCTTGAGATCATCGATATCATTAAACTTGATGAGGTAAGCAATTGTACATGTTGACGACCTATTTACCGTAGGGTCACACAGCATTTTTTTTTAATAAGTGGATATACATGGTTATGTCCCACTGCTGGGCAAAGGCCTCCCCCATATCCTTCCAGGTACTCTTCTCCTGCGCCACCTCGAACCAGCCTTCATGCTGCGCTTCTAGATCATCTCGCAACTTCTTTCTAGGCCGGCCTCGGCGGCGCCGTCCATTCTCAGGCACCCATCGTGTTGAGACCTACACACAGCATACACCACCATAATTCAACAGATTTTGTTAAATACACCCAAATACATCTCCAATTACGTTTAACTCTTATGCAGTAGGGGGCGAGCCTATAGCCAGTTCTTATCTGATTGTGGAAAAGCTTCTTGCAAGGAAACGAGTACAAATCAACATTTAGGAAGTTTGAATGCTGTTATAACTGTGACTGGCAAACCCAATAAAATAATCTAACCCAGGACCCGAAGCTCAGCACACGCACTTGCCACTTGCCATCAACGTATAAGCATAATCAGTGTAAAATGTGCCCACAGCTGGGCCACAGGCCTCCTCTGTCAGAGGGACGGAATTGGCCACGCGGGCCCAACACGCGTTTGTATTCAAGATAGAAGGGACACCGACGGCGACGTTAAAACGATTACCACTTACTCAGTACATCATACTGAACCCCCCACATATAATTTTTATCGGTAATTTAAACAGCTGTTTCCTACAAAACTTTAACAACAACAAATATCTGCACGGGCAAAATGTATGGAACAACTGATTTTCTTTTTATTACCTACCGATGAAAAATTTCTATGTGGGAATGTGAAATTCAGAATGATGCAGTGAATACGACGTGGTAACCGTTTAAGCGTCGGTGTCCCTTGCACCCTGTATGCGTGACCTCCGTCTCAGGTGTTTGTGGTCAAAGCGAATAATTAAATTCGGGTATTTGTCTAAAATTATTATTTTTTAGCTGATCCAGCGCCAGGCAGAGTCCAAGGAGCGCACGCCGCCGTCCAGCCGGCGCCGGCGCGCGCGCGCCGCCAACGCGCAGCGCGCGCGGGAGAGCGTGCCCGTGCAGTAGCGGCAAGCGTAACGTTCACGCGCCGTGCATCTGTTCGTTATCATGCTGTAGGTATCATTTTAGGATCACATGGCACTTCTATTATTGTATTTGTTTCTAAGTGTTTGAATATTGGGTTATTGATGTGTGACGTGACGTCTCCCAACATTATACTGTAAAATATCGTGCAGGACCGGTGTCTTGTCGCTGTCCGTATGAACAACCACATATCGGGACACCAGGACATGTACACTATGGCGAACTCTTGAGGCCCTAGCACGATCGTGGCATGAAAAAGTAACGTAAATTGTACAAGGTGTAGTTTTGCAACCTCGTCAAAATTCAGGTTGTCATAGAAGACGTAAATAATCAATATAAATTACGGTACCCGGTCAATAATAATAAACGCTGCTTTTTTTAGTTTTCTTAATTTGACACTATTTCAGAATGAAGCGCTTTTCAAGAGGCGAATCACTCGTTTATCGAATAAACGTCTGCGTTTGTTTGTGTGTGTGAAAGCGCGGTTATAGGGCTAGTATTTAGACGGGCCGCGCTTTAATACGGGTGGTGTACACTTATCGATTTCCGATACTAAGAAAAAAAATATAAAAAATTACCTACCCATTTTATTATTGATTCGGGTCGAGAATCATTAGGATAGATACCTCTTTGAATTTGACGAGGATGCAAAGCAACACCTTGTAAAGAATGAGTCTTGAATCTAAAATACCATAGCATTTTACTTTATTTTTTCTTACAAGCCCATTTAGTATATATAGATGAGGATGAAGTCTTAACACTAAGTAAATATTATTCGAAGAAAGGTAGGTATTTACGTTATACGAACGTAAGTCAAACTGCATAGCATATGGGAGAACGTAGAAACAATAAAAGTCATTATTAAAACAAATATAGTTTTATTAATCTTTAGCCATAACAGACATTCTGAATAGAATATTAACACATGTTTCAAAAACATTATTCTATCTTAGATTCAACAAGATTTTTATTTTGGGAAGAGTGGAAATTTACACAAAGGCTTGGAGTAATAAAAGTACTTGTTAAGGTGGAAGCACTAGGTTCCTCCCCCAGCGACGCCCTAAGCCGAGGCTCGTGCCCCACAGGGGGTGCCCTTAGCGTGTAGTCGCTTAGTTTTTAAGTTTTGTGCCCTGGCTGGAGGCCTTACGATCAGTCACTCCTTACGTAAAACAGGATCCTGAAACAAAAAATATCGTTATAATAATGATCTGAACTGATCATGGTACATTTGTAACTTACGTTATTTTTTAAATGACATTGTATTCACAAAGCACTAACAATTAGTTACTTATACATGGTGGCGACGACACTAAAAATTAAACTGCGTATACCTCATGACGTTCCCAGTCCTTATTATTTACCGAAACTCTGCTTTATTCGTAAAGCCCATATCTTTTTCAGAAAGGTGTCTTAGGTCTTTTAGGGGTTATAAAACAGGGTATAAAGTCCTTCATACCCCATTGATAAGGGAGCGTCTTGATCGTCCGCTGGTTCTAGGCCTTACATGACGTCACACTAAATTCCAACATGGCGCCCTCAAGAGGACTTAGACATAAATTCAAATTCAGAGCGCGATTTTCGTGTAGTCGGGTTTTAGTTTTTTATTTTTATTTAGTGGCCTACTCTTGTCCTGAGAACAGAGATGAAGTCGACGATGGAACGAGCTGACCCAAAAGTATTGTTAACTCACGACTCAAATAGATTGGGGTCATATGAGCTCGAGAACACCGACCCAGGCAGGAGATTCCACTCCTTGGCAGTGCCTGAACTTACACTTGTTTGTGACCTAATCTTAATCAGAAAGTTGTCTTACCTATTCTTCAGTCTCGTATCCTAACCGGCAGTCCCCGAGCCACCACACTGCTCGCTATCATGACGTAGTTGGTGGAGCTTCGAGCGCGACACACCGCGCGGAGCAAGTCCCGCTCCGGTGGGACATGGGCTTTCTGTTCCGATGATGTTGTGTCTGAAATTGATGTGAATAAGTGTTAGCTAAATAAAGACTTGTGGACGTGTGGTATATGAAGATAATGTTTGGTTGTGGAACTTGTGGCAATCTAATAGGCAGTCACTTCATGTAACTTCAGTTCGATCAATGCTAAAGATGAAAATAATAAAACCTAGACTACTCCTGCTAAAAGAGTTATTCAGAGCAAATATTACTGTCATGATTTGAGGGATACAGGTACTAGTGGAATTGCATGTATCTTAATTTTCCTATCTATAAGATTCTGAAGAGCATCGTCGATTTTGCCGAAAAAATAAATTCGCTACACAAGGCAATTCTGACCTAAAATCCGGTTGCTCCACTTGGCCTTGCCCACACTGTGCCACGGCAGCCGCGCTTCCGACGGCACGAACAGGGACACCAGTGTGCTCACCACTTTGTCCACTTCCAGGTCCGTCACCTCCCACAGCATGCCCACTACCATCGGACTGGAAATAGGAATATTTATTTATTTAACACTTCAAGTATAATGTACAGAGGCGGACTTAATGCCATAGGCATTTTCTACCAGTCAACCTTTGGGTGATGCAGAGACAAACAGCGGTAGTTGTGTTATTTGAAATTAATTTTAATAAAATACTATAAAGAAAGAAAGAAAAAGAAAGAAAAAACGTTTATTGGCGTGTGCCAATAAACGTTTTTTCTTTGTATTGTGTACTTGTGGCGTGTGCCACAAGTACACAATACAAAATATAAAAAAGCAAATATAAAATAAAATTTAAAACTAACCAAGAAATATTGTGTGACTCACGGCTGCGCCAAATAGGCCTAGTTCAGCAAAATGCCGGACAACTAGTGCCCGACGCTGGTTTTCAACTGAACCTATATGGTGAGTGTGTGTGGTTTATAAATATATATAAATGTAAAAAAATATTTATGTATACACGGATATACTAAAATAAAAGGACAAACAATGGGGAAAACATTAACGCATTCCACAGAGAAATAGGTTGAACGAAGAAAGATCGGTGAATGAAGTCAGTGCGGTGAGAGGGACATTGAAGAACACGGTTTTGCGAAGAGCGCAGACTCCTAGTATGGTTGTCACAAATATACTGAAAGTGTATAAGTGTATACGTCTTGTGTTTTAGTAGAGATACATTTTTGTTGCCGATTATAAAGGAACATGACACAATGAGGAATTCGCTTTGTTGGGATTTTTATTGTTCAAATATTGAGGGAAAAACGAAATACAGGCACTGCCCAGTTCGGTTACAATGGCTACATCCATTTAGTAGAAATGAATACTACTCGACAATTTGCTGTATAAAATAGTACTACGTTTCTGTACATAGTTATGGAATGGAGAGAGCCGATTTGATCTATATGATGTAAAAAAAAAAATTGTGGAAAAGTTGAAACTTTGACCCCCAATTCCACCGTAACTAGAAGGTTCCCAGGTATGGTCCAGAACAAAAAAAAATCGAAATTACGGGAAGGATAAATGGTTTTCGGCTTCTTTAAGGGGTTTTTTTCCACCTGTTATTAATAGCTGTTAAAAGAATCTCACCAGCCAGCGATATGCAGATGGTGGTGCGCGGCGGCGGGCGGCGCGCGCGGCGCGGGCGCGGCCAGGCGCACGGAGCCGCAGCCCGACAGCACGCACACGGCGGCGCCGCGCGCGCGCGCCAGCCCCGCGCCGCCGCCGCCCGCCAGCTGGCAGCCGTCGCCGTGCCCGCAGTACCTGTCATGTCATGTGTTTATTTGGCAAAATGGTTTTTACAAACACTTTTACTCGTCATGTTTTTTTAACGAGAGGGCTGGTGTTTAGTACCTGACTGCTCTCGAGAAGAAACAGCCGAAACAAACGCAGAGGTCATAGTT